>OX244033.2:66321434-67558011 GCA_945859785.2 Tridacna gigas
TATTTGATACAGCACAAACTTGGATTGCTCCATTAGTACTAGTATGAACAAGCCTTTGGAAGAAGCCTTTTAACCCTTTACCACACAATCCCGACTTTTAATTACCCTGAAAAAGAAGCCTTTTGAAAACATTGTGGGAAAAGGAGAAAATGCTGGTAACCAGCATTTTCTCCTTTTTCCACAATGTTTTCTACTCTTCCCAAAACAAATCTCAGGTTTTGAGTCACATTTGTTTTGTCGTCTGCACATGCTTTCGATTTGGACCAGTCTAAAATTTTGTCGTTTGGTAAAGAGTTAAAAAGCATTGTGTGAATATGAGAAAATGTTGGTAAACAAACATTTTTTCCTTTTCCCCACAACATTTTCTACCCTTTCAAAGACGATTTTCATTATGAGCCACATTTAATTTGTCGTCTGCAAATGAATTCAATTTGGACAAGTCTAACATTATGTTGTTTGGTGAAGAGTTAAGGGTTAAGTACGCACAGGGGCACATATTTTTAGCAAGTATCCTGCTTTTTGCTGGATAAAATTCATTCTAATCTGTTTATTAACCCTTTACCAAACAATCCCATGTTTTCACGTCCTTGAGGAAGAGGCCTTTTGAAAACATTGTGGAAAAAGGAGAAAATGCTGGTAACCAGCATTTTCTCCTTTTCCAACAATGTTTTCTACCCTGTCCAAAAACCTTAAGTTCATTTTTACCACTTTCAAATTTGTCGTCTGCAGATGCTTTCAATTTGGGAGGGGCTAGAATTTGTCGTTTGGGAAAGGGTTAATATATTTCAGCTGTGATTTTTTGTCATTTTACTTTGGGAGACTGGGGATATATTCATCAACCATTCCAAATTCATTTCTGTATCTTTAATTTCAAGTTTATCCATCAGATTAGCTGAGAAAGAAAGATAAATGGCTTACTAGAAGTGAGCAAACAACTTACAAGAAGTGAGCGAATTGCAGGTCTAAAAAAGTTGGTTGGATCATCAAACTTGTCATAAATGATCATGTGTTCCATTCTGAAGGGTCCACTCACAAGGTCAACTGAAAATTCAAGCAGAAAATACTATACATAAAAGAAAATCACAAAGACTTCCTGTCTCAGGTCTCTGTCAGACTTGTTCCAATTTCTAGGCTGAAATTTGTCAACCATTCTAAGGTTTCTGTCAGACTTGTTCCAATTTCTAGGCTGAAATTTGTCAACCATTCTGAGGTCTCTGTCAGGCTTGTCCCAATTTCTAGGCTGAAATTTGTCAACCATTCTAAGGTCTCTGTCAGACTTGTTCCAATTTCTAGGCTGAAATTTGTAAACCATTCTTAACTCTTTACCAAATATTCCCGACTTTTAATGACGCTGAAAGAGAAGGCTTTTGAAAACATTGTGGGAAAAGGAGAAAATGCTGGTAAACAGCATTTTCTCCTTTTTCCACAATGTTTTCTACTCTATCATAGACAGAAATCATTATTAAAGCTAACTTTGTCATCTACAAATGCTTTCAATTTGGACCAGTCTAAAATTTTGTCGTTTGGGAAAGAATTAATTGAATTGTAAATTCAGAGAGTAACAAAATTTCTAATAAATTCAGCCAATGAGAAACAGTGCTACTTTAGAATTGAGAAAATTCTTGAAAATTGAGCATGAAAATACAATAAGCCTTTACCAAAAGATCCAGTGTTTTCACGACCCTAGGGGAAATTTTAGGCCTTCTGAAAACATTGTTGGAAAAGGAGAAAATGCTGGTTACCAGTATTTTCTCCCTTTCCCAAATTGTTTTCAACCCCATCAGAGAACTTCAGTTTAATTGTACCATTTTTGGATTTGTCATCTGCAGATACCATCAATTTGAAAGAGTCTTAACCCTTTCCCAAACAAGACCTGGTTTTCATGTGTCTGCAGTACAAGTCTTTTGAAAACACTGTGGGAAAAGGAGAAATTGCTCGTAACGAGCAATTTCTCCTTTTCCCACAGTGTTTTCTACCCTTTTTGAGACCTTTCTGCCATTTTCATCAAATTTAAAATTGTCATCTGCAAACTCTTTCAATTTGGACCAGTCTAAAATCTGTCATTTGGGAAAGGGTTAAATTTGTTGCTTGGGAAAGGGATGAAGAATGCTCAGTGAATACAAGCCTACGACATGTATGCCTGGGCTAATATCCCAGACCTCTGATCTGGCCAGTACGAAATTACTAGATTAATAAGATTATCTTGTATAGATATAAATCTTTATCAAAAGACAAAATTTTAAACTTGTCCAAATCAAAAGCATTTGCAGACAACACACTAAAAGTACCCAAAACAATAATGTCTTTCTTTGAAAGGCTAGAAAACATTGTGGGAAACAAGGAGAAAATGCTCGTTACGACTATTTTCTCCTTTTTCCACAATGTTTCAAAATGCTTCTTCTGCAGGGTTGTTATGACATGGGATTGTTGGATTAAATGACTCCTCTATTACCTTCATCATCTGTCCCAAACTTTCTGTTTATCCAATCATTAAAACAGCCAATGTCATCTTTGTATTCACTCTCCGTCTGAAAATCATGGTGATAAAATCGTAACTCTTTACAAGAAAATTTACTGCTCATGCAAAATTGAAAGCATTAGCAGACGGCAAAACAAAGCTGGCTCAGGTGATGAAATTTGTCTTTGATAGAGCAGAAAACATTATGGGAAAAGGAGAAAATGCTGGTTACCAGCATTTTCTCCTTTTCCAACAATGTTTTCAAGAGCCTCTTTTGCCAGGGTCATTAAAACTCAGGACTGTGTGATTAAACTGATACATGTCTTGAAGTAAATCAACACTATACAAAACAATTCCTAGTTTTAACCACTCTGTGGAAGAAGGGGCAAATGCTGGTAACCAGCATTCTTCCCATTTTCCGACTGTGTTCTACCCTTTCAGAGAAAATTCCTATCATTTGAGCCATACTTAACTCTTTACTAAACAACAAAAATTTTAATTCTAGCCTTGTCCAAACTGAAAGCATTTGCAGATGACAAATTAAATGTGTCTTAAAAATTAAAATTGTTATGGGACAGGTAGAAAACATTGTACGAAAAGGAGAAAATGCTGGTTACTAACATTTTCTCCTTTTCCAACAATGTTTTCAAAAACCTTCCTCTTCAGGGTCGTTAAAACTCAGGATTGTGTGGTAAAGGGTTAAACCGTCATCTACAAATCCTTCCAATCTGGCCAAGTGTAAACTTGTCTTTAGGTAAAAATTTAGCCCGTTAACCATACCAACCCAACTTTTACAAACCCTGATTATTCAGTCATATCACGGCGACAGCTCATATATTCATTCATGTATTTCCTGGGTTTCACCAGTACTAGGCTAGGGCCTTGAAGTGTCTTGCCAGAGGACACTCCCACTAAAAGCCCAGCAGATCAGGTGGGGCTCGAACTTGGGATCTCCAGGTTACGAGTCCCACACTTTACCACTGAGCCACGCAGGACCCCTGTGGGAAAAGGAGAAAATGCCGGTAACCAGCATTTTCTCCTTTTCCCACAATGTTTTCTACTCTTCCCAAAACAAATTTCAATTTTTGGGTCATATTTATTTTGTCATCTGCAAATGCTTTCAATTTGGACTGGTGAAAGATCTTGTCGTTTGGTAAAGAGTTAAAGGTCTGACAATAAAGTGATGAGGGCTATAAGCTGGGTGGGGCTTTTATACTATGGGGGTTTTGTCCTAGGGGGCTTTTGTCCATGGGGGTTTTGTCCTAGGGGGGGTTTGTCCTAGGGGGGTTTATCCTACACTCAAGCTGGGTTAGTTGTGCCATGCAAAAGGGGTGACAACATCTCACTCACACACACACCCTTTCACCCTTCACTCTCACATTGATAAAGGTTAAGGTTAAGGGTGCAGCATGTTGCCCTGGCTCCATGAGGAAAGCGGAAAATGCTGGTAACAGGCATTTACCTTGTTTCCCACAGTGTTTTCTACTCCTTAAAGATTAATTCATCATTTGAGCCACATTTTATTGCATGTATTTTGTTCTCCGCAAATGCCTCCATCTTATGGACAAGTCAAAAGTGCTGTCCTCTGGAAAAGAGTTAACCCTTTACCAGATGACAAAGTTATAGCCTTGTCCAAATTGAAAGCTTTTGCAGACGGCAATTTCAGTGTGGCTCAAATGGTGCAACTTTTCTTTGATAGGGTGGAAAACATTGTGGGAAAAGGAGAAAATGCTTGTTACCAGCATTTTCTCCTTTTCCCACAATGTTTTCAAAAGGCTTCTTCCCCAGGGGCATCAAAAAGGGGCATTGTGCGGTAAAGGGTTAACTGTTTACCACACAACACAACTTTAGACTAGTCCAAATCGAAAGCATCTGCAGATGAGAAATCTGAAAGTGGTACAAATAAACTGAAGCTCTTTGACAGGTTAGAAAACATTGTGGGAAAAGTAGAAAATGCTGGTTACCAACATTTTCTCCTTTTCCCACAATGTTTTCAAAAGGCCTCAACCTGGGTCGTTAAAACTCAGGATTGTTGGGTAAAGGTTTAACCCTTTTCCAAACACTCCTGTGTTTTAACCCTTTACCACACAATCCCGACTTTTAACGACCCTGAGAAAGAAGCCTTTTGAAAACATTGTGGAAAAAGGAGAAAATGCTGGTAACCAGCATTTTCTCCTTTTCCCACAATGTTTTCTAACCTTTGAGAAACAAATGCAATCATTTTATCCACATTTAATTTGTCGTCTGCAAATGCTTTCAATTTAGACCAGTCTAAAATTTTGTTGTTTGGTAAAGAGTTAATGACCCCGAGGAAGAAGCCTCTTTTTAAAAAAAAAAACTAATTGTGGAACAAGGAGAAAATGCTAGTAACCAGCTTTTTTTCTTTTTCCCTCAATTTTATCAACCCTTTCAAAGATAAACCCATCATATGAGTCACATTTTATTTGTCATCTGCAAATGCTTTCAATATGGACAAGTCTATAATTTTCTTATCTGATAAAGTTTTAACCCTTTACCAGACGTAAAAATTTTAGCCTTATCCAAATTGAAAGCCTTTGCAGACAACAATTTCAATGTAGCTCAAATGGTGCAATTTTTCTTTGATAGGGTAGAAAACATTGTGGGAAAAGGAGAAAATGCTGGTTACCAGCATTTTCTCTTTTTCTCACAATGTTTTCAAAAGGCTTCTTTTCCAGGGGTGTCAAAAGGCGGCATTGTGCGGTAAAGGGTTAAAGTCACTGGAATTATGCCAATATGAAATCTTTTCTACCTATAATGTTATGTAAGTTAACCATTTACCCCAAATTAAAAGCACTGCATATGAAAACCTAACATATAAGTATTACAGGATTTGTATTTGAAGTGGCAGAAAAAATTCAGTTAAAGAAGAAAATGTTGGTAACCAGCATTTTCTTCTCTTTCCACAATGTTCTCAAAAGCTTTGTTCTTAACCCTTCCCCAAACAATCCCATGTTAACCCTTTCCCAAATGACAAATTTTATTAACTTCCCAACTGAAACTATATGCAGACAACAAATTTGAAAGTGGAACAAATGAACTTGAATTTTTAACTGGGTAGAAAACATTGTGGGAAAAGGAGAAAATGCTGGTTACCAGCATTTTCTCATTTTCCCACAATGTTTCCAAAAGGCCTCTTCTGTGGGGGCCATGACAACACGGGATTGTTAGGGAAAGAGTTAACCCTCAACCAAACACCAAAATTTTAGACCCTTCCAACTTCATTTCCAGACGACAATTTCAGTATGGCTCAAATACAGCGGTTTTTCTTTGATAGGGAACAAAACATGGTGGGAAAAGAAGAAAATGCTGGTAACCAGCATGTTCTCCCTTTCCAATAATGTTTTCGAAAACTCCTACCTCAGGGTTGTTAAAAGTCAGGATTTTGTGGTAAAGACTTAACCCATGCCACACAATAGCAAGTTTTAACAATCCCAACAGAGACAGCTTTTGAATACATTGTGGGAAAAGGAGAAAATGCTGGTAACCAGCATTTTCTCCATTTTCCACAATGTTTTCTATCCTTTAAATGAAAATTTCATGCTTTGAGTAACATTGAATTTGTCATCTGTAAATGCAGATTTAGACAAGTCTTTAATTTTTGTCATTTGGTAAAGAGACAGCTCATTTGGACAGAGACAGCTTTAGTCTGGTACCCCGCCGTACTACAAGAGTATGTCTCGGCAAAGCGCAATAATGGCTGTCCCCATTGGTAATATGCAGAGGAGATGGGATATTGTTATTTCACATGATCAAATTAAATCATAGGCTGAATTCAAAACAGATCACTTGCTATAAAGTCATTGCAGTGAGTTTTTCTACATGTTGTTCTTATTTAGCAAGAAAAACTACATGTCAGAAATGCTTTAAGTATCCGAAATGTCAATGGACCTATATAGCGTACGAAAACAGGGCTACTTTTAAAATTTTAAAATGATTCATAGTCAAATTTATATTTAAACCATACCCCAACAGCACGTTTTACATTCGGTAATGTATTTTTTGTACAAAACTGATCACATTTTATTAACTGATCAAACTGGATCAAATGAAATTGGAAAAACAGGGAAGCATGTAGGGGTACGCTTGAGGACACCTAGGAGGCCTCTATTATTGTGCTTTGCCTGACCTGATAACGTAGTGGTAGGGGCAGGTAATCCAGACTAAGACAGCTTTTGAAAACATTGTGGGAAAAGGAGAAAATGCTGGTAACCAGCATTTTCTCCTTTTCCCACAATGTTTTCTGCTCTTTCAATGATAAATCCTATCGTTTTAGCAGCATCTGATAAATGGTCTGCGTATGCTTTGAATTTTGAAGGGTCAAAGATTTTGTTGTCAGGTAAAGAGTTTAGGCATGGTTAAGCCTTTCCCAAACAAGCTCTGGTTTTCACGTGTCTGCAGTACAAGTCTTTTGATAACACTGTGGGAAAAGGAGAAATTGCTCGTAACATGCAATTTCTCCTTTTCCCACAGTGTTTTCTACCCTTTTTGAGACCTTTCTGCCATTTTCATCAAATTTAAAATTGTCGTCTGCAAACTCTTTCAATTTGGACCAGTCCAAAATTTGTCGTTTGGGAAAGGGTTAAAGTATTGGATAGTTTTCTAAAAGGGTTAGTGGTTTATTTGGTTAGAAAAAGTTTTAGGTATACTTACCCCTTGTAGAGGCATTTGTAATGAAACATGCTCTGCTTCAATAGCCAAGCGTTTGAAAGGACTGTGTACTTTAGTATAGACACGTCCATCAATCTGAACTTTCTGTTTCTGCAAACCTTCCTCTTTCATAGCTTCTTCGAACTTCTCTCGTAGCATCTCAATTCGAGCAAATTCTTTCTGTTCCTCCTCATCTTTCTCTTCGTCTGGGTTTGGAAGATCATGAACCAGAACATAGTCTATCCGTTTTTCCTCAGGTTTGATTTTAGCCCCTAAACTCCTGTAGAATTCATCAAATTTTTCTGCCTTTTCTTTTTTCTCCTTTGAAATTACTTTTTTTGTGAGCGGATTACCAGCTGCCACTTTAGGTTTGTTAGGTTTGACAGGTTTGAATGACCCAAGTTCAAGGTCTTTTCCTCCATTGACAGGTGTAACTTG
The DNA here is from genome assembly GCA_945859785.2 of Tridacna gigas. Lineage (NCBI taxonomy): Eukaryota > Metazoa > Mollusca > Bivalvia > Cardiida > Cardiidae > Tridacna > Tridacna gigas. The sequence goes on from OX244033.2 coordinate 66,328,999, forward strand.
AGACATAGTTATTGTCAGTGTTGCCCTTTTCTTTTTGTAAATGCTTTAGTTTTTCCAGTCTGTTTCACATTATACAAAAACCTATAAAATATAAGAAAATTTGTATTTATTGTTTTGTGACAATAAGACGTAACAAAATACATGGTGCAAACTACTATTTTCAACCTTTGGTGCACACAATTTAAAAAATCAATCTGAAAGAAATGTATTAGTCACCTTTGGTGCATACACATTTGTTAACATTAATGTAAAAAGAAAATTGATGAAGGCACCCTTTCTATATAATTATTTTCTCTTCTAGACTCATTCTGTGGCATTGCAACATCCAAAATTGGACAAAATGTTACTTGATTTTTTCATTTCATGTTTTGTACTGAGAGATGAAATCTTAGACTTGTTCAAGTTACAAATATTTTCTGATGACAAATTAATTCTGCTAAAATGAAAGGGTTTGCCAATGAAAGGTAGAAAACTGGTTATCAGATTTTCCTCCTTTTCCTACAATGTTTTCAAATGAAAGAAAATTATAATATATATATACTTAGATTCAAAAATTTTAATCACAAGTCCTGTTTAATTCCCTTGCTTATGGCTGAATATCATTTTTAGAACTTCCACTTTTCATGATAGTAAATGTTTTCCATCCATATTTACTTAGATATGCACCATGCTCTGTGAAAAGAGGACTTAATGCACCAACAAAACATATCGATCCACTTGGGCCGAAACTTTTTGCTATTGGTCAATAATTTTCTATAGCTCAAAGGACCAGTGTAGCTTATGATTCAGTCAGTTGTTATAGACAAATAGATTTTATGGATGCATAACGCTGTGATGACTTGCTTGCTATCGTGAATCAAAGAGATGTACTAAGCCCCCTTTTCCCAGAGATTTATCCTACGAAAGGGAGCTATTCAGATTTTTACAATCTCACCAAACTTAACAAATGATGATTCACTTAATATAGTAAGGCAATAGCAGACAAACCATCAGTAAAGAAGAAAGACAAATGAAAGAAAAAAAAAAAAATTTTCAGTGGTATTTCCTAAACCCTTGACTACACAATCCAGACTTTTAACGACTTGAGAAAGAAAGCTTTTGAAAACATTGTGGGAAAAGGAGAAAATGCTGGTAACCAGCATTTTCTCCTTTTCCCACAATATTTCCTACTCTTCTTAAATCAAATTTCAATAACTGATTCACATTTGTTCTGCCATCTGTAAATACTTTCAATTTGAACCAGTCTTAATTTTTGTCGTTTGGTAAAGAGTTAAATGTGCTACACAGTCTTTTAAGGTATCTTTATATTTCCAGCCAGAATTTAGCACAAGTTTGTCGGAATAATTATGATGATTTACACATGTCAGTTATGTGGGATTACACTTAAATAAGTATGGGACAATCATATTTGAACGCAAAAAAAAAAAAGGCAAAGGTACCTGCTGCAAAGTGACCTACCCCTTATTGGAGCACCAAATTCGCACCTTTTTTCTGTGTTTAACCAGTCAGTTCCTATACGTTAGCAGAGAAAATTTTATCTTATTGTGTTTATCATTGAACAGTCACCTTTTTTAGTCATTCCTCTTCAAATATTGAAGAGAAATGCTAAACACTGTACAGTTTTATTGTTTCAGACTCATTCCTTCCTGTAGATATTGCCATTTTGATCGAAGGTTGGTGTGTTTAAATTAGTCCCTTATTTTTGAACCATACTACATACATAGAAATTGCTGATATTATGTAATTTTTTTTCACTGACACTGCCATGGTTTCTGGCACCTGGGTCGTTGGACAGAATAATGTTGTTATTTTAGAAAATGTATGATTTAAACAAAATTAGAACTGTTGCATAGCGGACAAATATGCACCCCCTCCCCCCGGCAGCACAAATAAAGACCTGAATTGATTTTCAAAACAAAGTTCACCTATGACTTTGACCTTTGACCTATGTGACACAAAAACAATAGAGCACCTCCTCCAAAAACAATAGGGCACCTCCTTGGGTCATGAGCAAGATTGAATAAAGTTTCAGGGTCCTAGGTCAAAAGGCTTTTGAGTTATAGCATGGAAAAGAAAACATGGATGGACAGACAGACAGACAGATGGACAGACAGAGAGACAGACATGGTGAAATCAGTATACCCCCTCTACAACAAAGGTGGTGGTGGGGGTAAAATTGATGGTTTCTGGGATATGAAAAACATGATTTTTTGTCCAATGGCAAAATGTGTTTTGTAAATTACTTCATTTATAAAGCCTTATTGAAAAATCATAATTTCACGTTCATCATTAACAAAACCTACTCCAATGTGTGTAAACAAAAAATAAAATTTCCCCAACAAAATGTATAAATTTAAGTAAGCTGTCTGTTGTAACAACATCAGCTCTTGAACTTACTTCGTTCCCAGTTTAAATACAAAACTGGGCTCTAATCTGTTCAATTTTGGGGATGTATATTTTCAAAACTTGCAAATTGGTTGTGGACGAATCCTCTTTGGGACGTGTCTTCTGGAAACCGTAATTTTCACTTTGCAAGCTAGTCTATTTCATTTTGAGAAACAGCTTTCGGCATTGTTTAAGAACAAGATAAAATTTCATACCTTTAAGCGCATTCATTCCCATGGATGTTCGACCATTTGTGAAATAATGCGATCAACCAAGCAAGACTTGTAAACAACGACATGGATTGTTTAGGCAGGTTGTCATGAAAGAAGGGACGCAATTCCGATGAATTGAATGTGCTTCGTAGGTATTGCACATTGCATAAAATTCACTATCTGCGAATTGCAAGCTAGTGAGTCTTTCAAAGGTGAAAAGCAAGTGTCTTATCTCTCTGTTTTTTTCCCCAGGCAACTGAATTTTTAGACAAATATCCTGTGTAAGACATTTACCTGTAGAAGAACTAGATCTAGTAGATCGGCGTCTTGCTCAAATAGTACTTTTCTGTGTTGTTAAACGGTGAGCTAAGGATTTAACCCTTTACCATACAATCCCGTATTTCATCGACATTTTAGAAGAATCATTTATTTATTGTGGCAAAAAGAGAAAATGATATTAAGCAGCATTTTCCCATTTTCCCACAATGTTTTCTACCCTTACGAAAAAAAAAAAAAACCCCATACTTTTAACCACATTTCGTTTGCAGTAAAAAATGCTTTTAATTTGGAACAGTCTAAAATTTTATCGTCTGGTAAAGAGTAAAACTTGAAGGTAATTGGTCAACCCAACAAAATGTTGGAGACGATTTATTGATCGAAGATCAGTCTGTTTCTTCAGTGTAGTCAGCTCGTTATTGACAAGGGAAGCAACTGTGAAATAATAGTAAAGAGAGGTTGTACTGGTTTTCTCCCTTGGACCATAAATTATTGGAAACCGCCCCCTCCCCAGCATTTCCCCCCCCCCCCCCCCCCCCCATTTTCTTATATTTTCACACAATATTCTTTCCAAGCTACTGGCTGCTTTCCCACCTTACTATAGTCTAAACAATGATCAACAATGAGACAGGAAAAAAAAAATGTTGTCTCAATGACTACCATCAACCCCTGGAAGGAAACTGGCCAAGCTGGGGATTCAAACCGGTGACCGGCTGTACTTAAGTCTTGTATGATACCGAATGCGCCACAGGGATCGGAAGCTGTGGTCAAGGTTATCTTCTTCCTCTTAACCATTTTACCAAACCATCCTGAGTTTTAACCCTTTACCGCACAATGCCGCCTTTTGACGCCACTGAGAAAGAAGACTTTTGAAGACATTGTGGGAAAAGGTGAAAATGCTGGTAACCAGCATTTTCTCCTTTTCCCAGAATGTTTTTGACCCTGTCAAAGAAAAAATGTAGCATTTGAACCACACTGAAATTTTCGTCTGCTAATGCTTTCAATTTGGACAAGGCTAAAATTTTGTCGTCTGGTAAAGGGTTAATGACCCTGAGGATGAAGGCCTTTGAAATTACTGTGGGATTTCCTGTAATGTTTTCTTTCTATTCAAAGTCAAGTCCCATCAATAGAGACACATTTAACCCCTTATCAAACAACAAAATTCTAGACTGGTCCAAATTCAAAGCATTTGCAAACGACAATTTCAGTGTGGCTCAAATTGTGCAACTTTGCTTTGATAGGGTAGAAAACATTGCTGGAAAAGGAGAAAATGCTGGTTACCAGCATTTTCTCCTTTTCCCACAATGTTTTCAAAAGGCTTCTTTGCCAGGGGCGTCGAAAGGCAGCATTGTGCGGTAAAGGGTTAACCCTTTACCACACAACAAAATTTTAGACTTGTCCAAATTGAAAGCATTTGCAGAAGACAATTTAAATGTGACTCAAATGATAAAAATTGTTATCGACATGTAGAAAACATTGTGGGAAAAGGGAAAATGCTGTTTATCTGTATTTTCTCTTTTTCCCACAATGTGATCAAAAGCTTTCTTCTTCTTCATGATGTTTTCCCATAATGTTTTCAAAGGGCTTCTTTCTTAGGGTCATTAAAAGTCAGGATTGTGTGGTAAAGGGTTAACCCTTAGTGTGCCAAATAAACCCAACAGAAATTTTTATCCTAGAAATATGATCCAAATAATTGCAAATTCATGGATGCTTTTGTCTACAGCGTAAAACTGATAAGTGTAGATCAAAGATCAGGCTGCAGGTTTTGTGCAGCCTGATCTCGATCTACATTGAACACAAAGGCAACTGTAGTAGTGAAAGGCGCTTTAACTCTTTACCAAACGACAAAATTTCAGACTGGTCCAAATTGAAAGCATTTGCAGACGACAGACTAGATGTGATCGAAAACTTGAAATTTGTTTGGGGAAGGGTAGAAAACATTGTGGGAAAAGGAGAAAATGCTGATTACCAGCATTTTCTCCTTTTCCCAAAAGGTTTTCAAAAGGCTTCTTTCACAGGGTCGTTAAAAGTTGGGATTGTATGGCAAAGAGTTAAGGGTTAATTAGTCATCTGTAAATTTGGACAAGTCTAAAATTTTGTTGTCTGGTAAAAGATACATGAATTCCTGGACATGTTTATTTCTTTAGCTGACGACGAAATGCTACAATTTTCCAAATTGAAAGGATTTGCAGACGACAAATTAAAGTGGGGTCTAATCATGGAATTTGTGAAATAGTAGAAAATACTATGGATGAATCCATTACCAAACAATCCTGAGTTTTAATAACTCTTGGAAAGAAAACTTTGTGGGAAAAGGAGAAAATGCTGGTAACCAGGATTTTCTCCTTTTCTGATAATGGTTTCTGGCTTTTCAAAGACAAATCCCATCACTTACGCCACATGTCCTTGGTTGCATACTTTCAAAACCCTAAAGCTGCTAAGCGCAACTCACTGACCTTTTGTGGACAGTGTAGATCAAGATCAGACTGCACAGAATGTGCAGTCTGATCTTTGATCTATACTGTCTGATACAATACTTTCTTCCGAGTGAAACTTTGAAACCACAATGTTTGGGCTTTCAGTATTGACCAGAAATTTGTGTTTCATTTATTCAGCAGCACAAGTGTTAACTTTAACCTTTTACCACACAATCCCGACTTTTAACGACCCCGAGAAAGAAGCCTTTGGAAAACATTGTGGAAAAAGGAGAAAATGCTGGTAACCAGCATTTTCTCCTTTTGCTGCAATGTTTTCTACCCTTCCCAAAACAAATTTCACTTTTTCAGTCACATTTATTCTTTCATCTGCAAATGCTTTCAATTTGGACTAGCATATAAATTTGTCGTTTGGTAAAGAGTTAACTCTCATGACAAATTTTTACCCTTATCCAAATTGAAAGTGTTTGCAGACATGATAGGATTCCAGTTCTAACCCTTTACCACATGACAAAAGTTTAGACCCATCCAAATTCAAAGCATTTGCAGACAACAATTTCAATGTGTCTCAAATGATACGATTTTTCTTTGATAGGGTAGAAAACATTGTTGGAAAAGGAGAAAATCCTGGTTACCAGCATTTTCTTCTTTTCCCACAATGTTTTCAAAAGGCTTCTGCCTCAGGGTCGTTAAAAGTCGGTACTGTGTGGTAAAGAGTTAAAAAAAGGAAATCATTCTTGTAAAGGGACAAAATACTAGCTACAATGATGTCTCCCTAAAGGTTGTCATTAGGTCAGATTCAAAACACAGGATTGTATGTGTAAAGGTTGGTACTATTCTAACGTTTTGTATCTTTGGGAACTTGTACACCTAGAGGTTTGAATTAACCCTTTCCCAAACAAGCCCTGGTTTTCACATGTCTGCAGTACAAGTCTTTTGAAAAGACTGTGGGAAAAGGAGAAATTGCTCGTAACGAGCAATTTCTCCTTTTCCCACAGTGTTTTCTACCCTTTTGGAGAACTTTCTGTCATTTTCACCAAATTGAAAATTGTTGTCTGCAAACTCTTTCAATTTGGACCAGTCTAAAATTCATCATTTGGGAAAGGGTTAACTCTATCAGACAGCAAAGTTCTAAACTGGTCAAATTGAAAACATTTGCAGATGACAAATGCAATGTGGCCCAAATGATGGGAGTTTTATCTTTGAAAGCACAGAAAATCAAAGTACTGAAAGTACTGACAGACTAGCGAATTTGATTGTTTGATTGATTGATTGATTGATTGATTGATTGTATGGTGTTTATTAACCCTGTTTTCAACATTATTTCAGTTATGTAGTGGTGGCCAGTGCACATATCCATGCTTTCCTGGAGTTTCTTTTACCAGTACTCCGCACAATATTCTTTCCAAGCCATTGGCTCCTTCCCCACATAACCATCGTCGAAACGAGAGCGAGAAATGAATCCTGTCGCAATGACTATCATCAATCCTCACAAAAAGAAATTTGTTGAGGATCAAACCAGCGCCAGCGACCTCCTGTTCTCAAGTCCTGTATGCTACCAACTGAACTGCCGGGGCTATATGTGCTATTGGTTTTGGTTAACTATAATCCACTTTAAGTTTAACCCTTAACCTGCTAAAAAATGTTAAATGAAACTTTCAAGCTGATGGTAAACACCTGAATATTGCTATTTCAGAGTTACACTTTGGAGAAAATCTATCCACTTATCGGACAATGTAGATCCAAGATCAGACTGCACACACTGTCTGCAAAAGGTCATTGAGTCGCAGTAGTGCTGGTAAAAGAAACTTGAGGAAAGCATGGACAGGTGCTCTGGCTGCAGCAATATCACTGAAATAATGTTGAAAACAGTGTTAAACACCATGCAGTCAATTAGTCAATATCTAATAGCACAAGATGCAGTTAACTATTTAACTCTCCTTACAAAATGAACAATTTTACATCCTTCAAAATTCAAAGCTGTTGCAGACCATGAATTAAATGTGGCTGAACTGATGAAACATGATTCCAGAAGGTCAGAAAGCAATGTGGGAAAAGGAGAAAATGATGGTTACCAGCACTTTCTCCTTTTCCAACTATGTTTACAAAGGGATCCTTCCCCAGTATCGTTAAAACTTGGGACTGTTTGGTAAAAGGTTAATAGAATAACAGATTATCATAATACTTCAACTGTACACAATGATCTAAATAAGAAATGACTGAAGGAACGACAAGGGTTCCCTGTCCAGTGGGGGTTGATATAGCTGGGATTTGCTACAAGTTAAACCTAGGTGTATCTAGTAATAGATTCATTCATAATGTTACAGTTGTGTAGGAACAAGTGATTCTCTGCTTTGCATAGGTCACTCAATTTACATATAAGCAAAGATCTTGTACCTTATAAATGACATCTTGTTCAGTTTATTACTTTGTAAGATGACATGTTCAAATCGGAGAGGTAGAGATTTAGCGGTTTATGTCTAAATTGTCATGTATAACAGAATTAAGATTTCTAATAGAAAGAAATATTTTCTGTGTGGCAGTATTTGGCAACTGTGGGGTTATGAATCTAGGTCAATCTTGATGCCTATAGACTAGCCTCGCTAGTCAAAAATCAATTTACACTGTAAAGCAACCCAAGTTCTTTAATTGCCCTGAAGAAGAAGAAAGCTTTTGAACACATTGTGGGAAAAGGAGAAATTGCTGTAACCAGCATTTTTCCTTTTTCCTAAGATGTTTTATACCCTATCAAAGACAGATATCAGCATTTGAGCTATGTTTATTTTGTTGTCTGCAAAAGCTTTCAATTTGGATATGACTAAAATTTTGTATTAACATGAGCGCAATGATGGCCCTATACTGCTGCACTCCTCTATAGATATTAAGCCTTTACCACACAATCCCAAGCTTTAACAACCCTGAGGAAGAAATCTTTTGAAAACATTATGGGAAAAGGAAAAAATGCTGGTAACCAGCATTTTCTCCTTTTCCCACAATGTTTTCTACCCTATCCAAGCCAAATTTCATCATTTGAGCCACACTTAGATTGTCATCTGCAAATGCTTTCAATTTGGACAAGTCTAAAATTTTGTTGTTTGGTGAAGAGTTAAACTGGTTGTATCTCCTGCAATCATCAGACAGATGTAAGGCAACACCTGATATATCAATGGCAGCAATAGGCTGTCAATAATGTCATAAATTACTAAAGGATCACTCAGGCCAATTTGTAGAGAATACCAACTGCCATTTTGGGGATTGATTGATTGATTGTATGGTGTTTAATGCCATTTTCAACATTATTTCAGTTGTATCACAGCGGCCTGTGCACCTATCCATGCTTTCCTGGAATTTCTTTTACCAGTACTCCGCACAATATTCTTTCCAAGTCACTGGCTGCTTTCTCACATAACCATCGTTGAAACAATAGTTAGCGGTGAGAGAGGAATGAGTCCTGTCGCAGTGACCATCATGAATCCTCGGAAAGAAACTGGCCAAGCCGGGGATCAAACCAGCGACCTCCTGTTCTCAAGTCCTGTACGCTACCGATTGAGCTACGGGGCTTGGCTTGCCATTTTGGGGCAGGTTTTTCAAGATTTTTAGTATTTTCCAGTTTTACTGGCATAGCAACCTGAGTTTTTGAGGAACTGAATTCTTTCATTCTTTAGCACACAATCCCGACTTTTAACGACCCTGAGAAAGGAGCCTTTTGTAAACATTGTTGGAAAAGGAGAAAATGCTGGTTACCAGCATTTTCTCCTTTTTCCACAATGTTTTCTACCTTTTCCAAAACAAATTTCAGTTTTAAAGTCGCATTTATTTTGTTGTCTGCAATTGCATTCAATTTTAACCAGTCTAAAATTTTGTCGTTTGGTAAAGAGTTAAAGGAATCCTGAAGAGGACCATAGTAGAATCATTTCTATGAATTTTGTTCAACTCTTTACCAAGTGACAAAATTTTAGACTGGTCCAAATTGAAAGAGTTTGCAGACAACAATTTTAAATTTGATGAAAATGGCTGAAAGTTCTTAAAAAGGGTAGAAAACACTGTGGGAAAAGGAGAAATTGCTCCTTACGAGCAATTTCTCCTTTTCACACAGTGTTTTCAAAAGACTTGTACTGCAGACACGTGAAAACCAGGGCTTGTTTGGGAAAGAGTTAACTCTTTACCAGATGACAAAATTTTAGACTGGTCCAAATTGAAGCATTTGCAGATGACACGACAAATGTGACTGAAAAATTGGAATTTGTTTTGGAAAAGGCAGAAAACATTGTGGGAACAAGAGCGGCAAATTGTCGCAAGATACGCCCGTCTTACCCCAAGTTGTAAAGTTGGGGCATAATAATGATAAAGGGGAGGTATAGAAAAATAGTAGTGCAGAATATTTTTTTTAATGTTGATTGAAGATAATGGCAGTGTATTTGTGTTGATGGAACTCTTGTTTATTATTGTATTACTATTAACTCTTTACCACACAGCAAAAGTTTGGACTAGTCCAAATTGAAATCATTTGCAGTTGACAAACTAAATGTAACTCAAAAATTGAAATTTGGTTTGGAAAGGGTAGAAAACATTGTGGGAAAAGGAGAAAATGCTGGTGCATAAAAAATAAGCAATTTATATTTCATGTGCACTGCACTACCCCTTGATGAGATGTATCCAGCCCTAAAATTTCATAACCCGAGGTAGTATAGTTTGAGAGATATGCATCATACAAAATTCAAGTTCGAAAAAAAAACAAGAAAGGGCAATAACTGAAAAATTAAGCAAGCAAGAGTTGAAATTTATATGCACAGCACTTTCCGTTGATGGAATGTATCCACGCATGAAATTTCATATCCTTAGCTAATATAGTTCTGAAGATATGCACTGGACAAAATTAAAGTTTCAAAATAAAGAAAGAGCAATAAGTAAAAAATTAAGCAAGAGTTATGGTTCATGTGCACTGCACTCCCAGTTGATGAGATCTATCTACGCATGGAATTTCATAGCCATAGGTAGTATAGTTTTGGAGATATGCTCGAGACAAAATTCAAGTATGAAAATAAGTCAAAAATTAAGGAAGGAAGAGTTATGATTCCTGTGCACTGCACTCCCCCTTAATGAGATGTATGCAGGCATGAAATTTCATAACCCTAGGTAGTATAGTTTTGGAGATACCCACCGGAGAAAATGCAAGTATGAAAAAGAAGAAAGGGCAATAACTGAAAAATTGAGGAAGCAAGAGTTATGATTCCTGTGCACTGCACTCCCCCTTAATGAGATGTATGCAGACATGAAATTTCATAACCGTAGGTAGTATAGTATTGGAGATATTCACCGGACAAAATTCAAGTATGAAAAACAAGAAAGGGCAATAACTGAAAAATTAAGAAAGCAAGAGTTATGATTCCTGTGCACTGCACTCCCCCTTGATGAGATCTATCCACTCATGAAATTTCATAACCCTAGGTAGTATAGTTTTGGAGATATGCTCCGGACAAAATTCAAGTATGAAAAACAACAAAGGGCAATAAGTCAAAAATTAAGGCAGCAAGAGTTATGATTCCTGTGCACTGCACTCCCCCTTGATGAGATCTATCCACTCATGAAATTTCATAACCCTAGGTAGTATAGTATTGGAGATATTCACCGGACAAAATTCAAGTATGAAAAACAAGAAAGGGCAATAACTAAAAAATTAAGGAAGCAAGAGTTATGATTCCTGTGCACTGCACTCCCCCTTGATGAGATCTATCCACGCATGAAATTTCATAACCGTAGGTAGTATAGTTTTGGAGATATGCTCCGGACAAAGAACTGGACGCCCGCCCGCCACGGGTGATCCCATAATACGTCCCGTCTTCGACGGGCGTATAAAAAGGAGAAAATGTTGGTTACCAGCATTTTCTCTTTTTCCCACAATGTTTTCAAAAGGCCTTTCTCTCAGGGTCGTTAAAAGTCAGGATTGTGTGGTAACGGGTTAAAACCGGAGACATAGTTTCTGAGATGATGTTAGAGATAAAAATAACACACAGATGCATACACGCATGGACACACTGGACAGACACAGGGCGATGACATAAGCTCACAGGCCTTGGACCAGTGGAGCGAAAAAGGAAAAAAAAAAAACAATCAAACAGTGTTTGTCTTTATATGAACTGTTTATTAGTATTTTTTTCTTTGTAGCTTTTACAAAATTTCAATGAAGCTTTTCACACAAAAATATTTCTCCTTATAAGTACGCATATATTTTCTTAACTCTTTACCAGACGACAAAATTTTAGCCTTGTCCAAACTGGAAGCATTCGCGGACGACAATTTCAATGTTGCTCAAATGGTGCAATTTTTCTTTGATGGAGTAGAAAACATTGCAGGAAAAGGAGAAAATGCTGGTTACCAGCATTTTCTCCTTTTCCAACAATGTTTTCAGAAGGCTTCTTTCTCAGGGTCGTTAAAAGTTGGCATTGTGTGGTAAAGAATAAAGATGCACACAACAAATTGGAATATGGTACAAATGAAATGAAGTTTTTTGAGGGAATTGCTTCATCCTTTACCACACAATCCCCACTTTCAACGACCCTGAAAGAGAAGCCTTCTGAAAACATTGTGGGAAAACAAGAAAATGCTGGTAACCAGCAAATTTTTCTCCTTTTCTCCCAGTGACTTCTATCCTATCAAGGACAGAAATTATAGTTTTAGTAACATTTAATTTTTTGTCTGCGAATGCTTTGAATTAGGTCCGCTCAATACATTTCTCGTTTGGTAAAGAGTTAATACAAGAAAGCAATTTCTCCTTTACCAACCAAGTTTTTTATTTTTCAAACAACTTCCTTTTTAGTTACATGTAACGGTATACAACAATCAAAAGGCATTACATGTATAGATCAGAGCAAACAAAGGTTTTGACCCTTTCCCAGACAATAAATTTTAGACTGGACCAAATTGAAACAGTTTGCAGATGACAATTTTGAATTTGATGAAAATGGCAGAAAGTTCTCAAAAAGGGTAGAAAACACTGTGGGAAAAGGAGAAATTGCTCGTTACGAGCAATTTTTCTTTTTTCCACAGTGTTTTCAAAAGACTTGTACTGCAGACATGGAAACCCAGGGCTTGTTTGGGAAAGGGTTAACCTAAAATTAAATTGTTTTTGAAATTAACCTGAAATTAAAGTGTTTTTGAAATTAACCTGAAATTAAATTGTTTTTAACTCTTACCATACAATCCTGAGCTTTAACGACCCAGAAAAAGTGAGCTTTTGAAAACATTGTGGGAAAAAGAGAAAATGCTAATAACCAACACTTTCTCCTTTTTCCAAGATGTTTTCTGCCCCATCAAAGCCAGAAATCATCATATGAACCACATTTAATTAGTTGTCTGCAAATGTTTTCAGTTTGGACTGGACTTTATCCTAGCAGGTATTAACAACATGAAAATTGCAACGTGTGCAAGAATAGCTTCAAAAAAACAGTACTCAATGAGAAAATCACATGGCAAGATGATAATCCCAATGATCCTGAACTTGAGAAATCTTCAAATTCAGAAGGAAATGAAGACTTCTTAGGTGAATGGCTTGGCCACGTAGCCAAAGACACAGAAAATAAATGCACCATAGTTGAGGTCACAGAACCCGACTCATTAGAAAAACAAATATTACTTATGTCAGCAGATTTAGATGACAATCTTAGAACCCCTCCCAAAATTTACAAACCACTAAACAACAAGTCTCGCCCACCAAAAAGTTTGGAGAAGGTAGAAATTGCAGAAGATTTAATTGCAATGTATGGTTCCACAGAAGTGGACCATGTCCACGCAGCTATATTAACCCTTTCCCAAACAAGCCCTGGTTTTCACGTGTCTGCAGTACAAGTCTTTTGAAAAGACTGTGGGAAAAGGAGAAATTGCTCTTAAGGAGCAATTTCTCCTTTTCCCACAGTGTTTTCTACCCTTTTTGAGAACTTTCTGCCATTTTCATCAAATTTGAAATTGTCGTCTGCAAACTCTTTCAATTTGGACCAGGCCAAAATTTGTCGTTTGGGAAAGGGTTAAGTGCAGAATCAATTTATGTCACTGACAACATAGTGGCACTGAAGACAACTCCTGCATTTAACCAAGATGGAAAACTGCAGCTTTTCAATCAAAACAGGAAGAAAAGAAAATTGCAACAAATTATTTGCAACTCTACCAGAAAGAACATTCCAAAATTTTGAGGGAGAAAACTTACTTTCTCAAACATACAGATTATTGTTAGATTGGTGTCTGGTACAGAAAGTACATTTTTCAGTTTTTGTTTTCGTGAAATGGACCTACTTATTGAAAATCAGCGAATATTGTGATGCAGTGCTATGTGAGGGGGTATGCCACGGGAAATTACCGAAAAAACTGTACTGAATTTTAATGTAAGTACCAACATAAAAAGGGGTTAGAAGCATGCGCCACTCATGAACATATTACTGATGATGTTCACTTGATGAAATAAATTTCAATCTTTCACCAAAAAAAAAAATCCTCTATATCATATTCTATCAAACCTCCGTAATCATTTGCCTCATTTCTACTACAATGCTGACCCAGATTTCCCTGTGAAATTATATGTCAAAATTGATGATTGAGACAAAGCTGTGAATTTCATCAGCTTAATTCTTTACCACACAATCCCAACTTTTAACAACCCTGAGAAAGACGCCTTTTGAATCATTGTGTGAAAAGGACTAAATGCAGGTAACCAGCATTTTCTCCTTTTACAACAATGTTTTCTAACCTATCAATGACAAATTTCATCATTTGGGCCACCTTTAATTTGTCGTCTGCAAATGCTTTCATTTTGGACCAGTCTAAAATTTTGTCGTTTGGTAAAGAATTGAGATTCAAAACAAAGCCAATGTATAGATGTTGAAACTGGGATTCCTTTATTAATGTTTCTACAGAAGCATCATAGAACTAGGTTTGGTTTGGTTTGTAAAGGAGTTTAACACCATTTTAACAGTTCAGTTCATATCATGGCCATCAGTGATGCATCCATGTGTTTCCTGGCTTTCTCAAACCAGTAATGACACAACTTTCTTTCCAAAGTCACTGACTACTTTTCTCACATGCATCAGAGGTGAGAGGCGAAAAATTACCGGAAAGAAAGTTTGCCTCAACTGGATACCGAACTTGCAACCTCCAAGTCAAGAGTCAGATATGCTAACCACTGAGCTATCCGTTTGGGCTCATAAGACTTGGAGTACTGGCTGGAAAATTGAAAGGAACTCAGTGAAAGAGGTGTTCTGTTTATGAACCATGCAAATACTGTGATTTGCGTTGCTTTTCTGATGTCTCGGCCTCTGTTAATTATGGTAATGTAACCCTTTTTATTATATATCTATAAATGATCCGAGTAAAATATGGGCGTTATCTTACTTCACAATACAACTCAAAGGAAAACTTTTCTGTATCAGCCTAGTACCTTGTGTACAGCATAATCGTGTACATGGACTACTTCCGTGTAATATAATGTTGGGGACTTTCAACCTTTATTGTTTACGGCTGGCATGACAAAGGTAGCATGAAAAAGTACAATAATCCCATTTACCAGTGTATTTATGGATACTTGACTGTTATTTGGCATCTACTTTTTTCAAAAATCGTTTTTATGCAGAACTTGATTTTGTCCAATGTTGATCGATGCATATTACATAAACATGTCATGTGTTGTTTCGAAAGGGTATTTCCAAATACTAGGCTACAGTACAATCGTGATTTCGGCATCGTGATTAATAATCACAAGATCGACTCGAACCCTGCGTTGAAACGTAGAAAAAATGTACTGTTCTAGACAATGACAGTGAATAACAACCACTGACTACCTTTCCATTGTTTAAGAAATAGTTTTTAAGCCACAGTTGTTATTTATTTTCTTGTAGCGGCTCGAATAGCAACCCCCATTTTTAAATGCATCCTGATCTATGCAGACTTACCATTATCTATGTTTATTCACCCGCCAATCATAAATATGTACAATAAAATGCAGTTCTCAGATTTTTTGGTTATTCGTATTGATTTTGTGTTTCTTTACAGTTATAGTGGTGAGGTATATAATAAAAGGAATATTACAAGAGTCTGCATTTCTGCGTGGTCGGACCATGTCTCATTGCGTGTGTAAAGAGATGTGCATCGGATTCGACCTACACATGCAACTCGACATGATCCGACCACGCAGAAACGCAGACTGTTGCAATATTCCATATGTACCAGCCCCTAAATCAAAGGTTCACCTTACGGTCAGATTTTTTTTAATCATTTCTACTCGCATGATAATATAAAGTATGCAAAGAAAAAAATGAAAAGAAAATCATATGTTGCGATGCGAAATACAAAGATTCAGGTCTTTTGAAGGGATAACTCTTGTCAAAATTAAAGAAAATAGGCTGTAATTTCAAGCATTTTAAAGGCTTTAGTTTCAACGTTAAAAATGTCCATAAAGTAACAAATACTGCTAAAATAAATAATTTTATCCTGTCACCTCCTATAAATTCCATCGTATAAAAGGGGGTCATATAAACTTGGTGATATACGGTCACTTGACCACGTGACTAGGTTTATTATGTCAGTTGGTCATGTGATCAAGAATTCTTCGCCACAACATTCTTCTGAGGGTAAATGTCACGTTTATGATGTAGTCAGTATCATTCATGACGTCATTATTGCAGCTGCATATCCAAAGCGCTTTACACGGTTTTCTATAATTCTGTGTGTTGTTGTTTTTTTGTAGTGAGAAAGATGTTAATACGTGCATTAATTTAGAGCAAAATATTCTATCTAGTCGGACTTAGCATTGTAAATAGAAACAGGATAAATAGAATAGTGGATTGGGGAAGTTGAAGAATAGATGGTTAGTGTCTTGGACTGGGAAAGTCTGTCAGGCTCGGCTCTGGAATTTCATGATATCAGTATCATAAAATATTGAATGAAAGGTACGTTCTTTATATCAATGTTTGTTTTCTGTTTTGTTTTGTTCCTTTCCATTGCGTGACAGGATAAATAGAATAGATGGTTGGTGTCTTGGATGGTTTAAGTTTATCGGGCTCGGCACCGGAATTTATCCGGTTCGCCTTCGGCTCACCAGATAAATTCCTCAGCCTTGCCCGATAAACTTAACCCATCCAAGACACCAACCATCTATGCTCTATATTCCTAGTAATGAGATATCTGCCAAAAGTAAAAAGGAAAAGTCAAAAGAATTAATCCCCTAAACAGATCATAGTAGTAATTAGAATTTTATTTCAAGTGTCAACAATGACTTGTTTTCTAATCATTTTTCTGCAATAAAAAAAAATTCGGTGGACTTATTTTCTTGAATTTTGCACAGAAATAGTGCTTTCTAACATATTGTAAAGAAAATAAAAACAAAAAAAAGTATATCAAGCCGGGCATTTTAAAGAGAAATTGTGCATTTTTAAAAGTTACTGATCTAATGAATTACGTCCCTTTAAACAAATATCTATTTTTGCACAATTTTGCTTCCCGTTCATTTGTAAAACTGTAATTTTTCTTCCACGTCTGTGATTTTTAGATATTGAAAAGGCAACCGATATATAACAGATAAAAATATACTATCTCCCAGTGGAATATAACAAAGTGTACAAAAGAGAAACATGCCCAAAGTGGTGAGTGGGGAAAACTGTGGCATATGTCCTTAAGACCATTCTTATACTTATTCTCCAGAATTTTCTAAATTTGAAAGCAACACAACTACTGATTGGCTAAACCATTTGGTTTACAAGTACAGAATTCTACAAAGCTGAACATTGTATGTGGCAAGAAAAAAGACTAACAAACAGATGGACGTGCTGACAGACAGATGACGGAAACCACGCCACGACATTAGCTCTGCTTGCTTTCAGCCTGTAGAGCTAAAAAGTAATAAACACAGACAGAGTTTAGCTATACACTATCATGATTTAATCATCTGCAGAGAAGACAATCTCTGTCATGTTATGTTTCTATAAATCTCTCCTCTCACAGTTATGTTCATATACAGTACATGTAAATCTTGTTCATGTGAATAGACAGACATGCTGACAAAGGGACGGACAACGGAAACCATGCCATGACATAAGCTCTGCTTGCTTTCAGCTTGTAAAGCTAAAAACAAGAGGGCCATGATGGCCCTGAATCGCTCACCTGAGTCAATAGGCAAAATTCACTCAACGTGCATAATTCAATTTCTGACCAAATGTCAGGTCAATTGAGCTTAAAATGTGGCCCCTAGAGCGTCCACAAGGAATTTCTGTAAGGTGACCTAGTGACCTAATTTATCACCCCACATGACCCAATTTAGAACTCATAAAAAAATTTATCAAGACAAACATTCTGAACGGTTTCAAGTTAATTGAGCAATAAATGTGGCCTCTAGAGTGCCCACAAAGTGTTTCTAAAATTTGACCCAGTAACCTAGTTTATGACCCCACCTGACCCAATTTCAAACTCACCCAATATTTCATCAAGACAAACATTCTGACCAACTTTCAAGTCAGTTGAGCAAGAAATGCGACCTCTAGAGTACCCTAAAGGTATTTCTTTAATTAGACCTAGTGACCTAGATTATGAGCCCAGGTGACCCAATTTTGAAGTCATCCTAGATTTCATCAAGACAAACATTTTGACCAATTTTCAAATCAATTAAACAATAAATATGGCCTCTAGAGTGCACACAAGGTATTTCTTTAATTTGACCTAGTGACCTAATTTAAGACCCCACATGACCCAAATTCGGACTCATGTGAGAATTTATCACAACAAACATTTTGACCAATTTTCAAGTCAATTGAGCCAAGAATGTGGCCTCTAGAGTGCCCACAAGGTATTACTTTAATTTGAACTAGTGACTTAGTTTATGATCCCAGGTGACCCAAATCCAAACTCATCTAAGATTTTATCAAGACAAACATTCTTACCAAATTTCAGGTCATTTGAGCAATGAATGTGGCCTCTTGAGTGCCCACAAGATATTTCTTTAATTTGACCTGGTGACCTAGTTTACGACCCCAGGTGACCCAATTTCGAACTGACTGAACATGTTGTGCTCAGGTGGGCTAACAAACTTAGAACAGGTTCACTACATACCAAATAACAAAGCTCTATGCCTTCAAGGTTTAGAAAAGAAGTATTTTAAAGTTTTCCTTATTTGTTCGTATGTTAGAACTTGTGACCCCCGGGGCAGGGCCAGTTTTGACTCCAGGGGCATCGTATGAACAAACTTGGTAGAGGTCCACTAGGAGATGCTACATACCAAATATCAAAGCACTATGGCTTCCAGTTTCAGAGAAGAAGAATTTTAAAGTTTTCCTTCTTTGTTCCTATGTTAGAACTTGTGACCCCCGGGCCGGGCCAGTTTTGACCCGAGGGGGATCACATGAACAAACTTGGTAGGGTCTACTAGGAGATGCTAGATGGCAAATATCAAAGTCTTCCAGTTTCAGAGAAGAAGAATTGTCAAGTTTTCCTTCTTTGTTCCTATGTTCGAAACTTGTGATCCCCCGGGCGGGGCCAGTTTTGACCCCAGGGGCATCGTATGAACAAACTAGGTAGAGGTCCGCTGGGACATGCTACATACCAAAAATCAAAGCTCTACCCCTTCCAGTTTCAGAGAAGAAGAATTTTAAAGTTTTCCTTCTTTGTTCCTATGTTCGAAACTTGTGACCCCCGGGGCGGGCCAGTTTTGACCCCAGGGGCATCATATGAACAAACTTGGTAGAGGTCCACTAGGAGATGCTAGATGCCAAATATCAAAGCTCCACGCCTTCCAGTTTCAGAGAAGAAGAATTTTAAAGTTTTCCTTCTTTGTTCCTATGTTCGAACTGGTGACCCCCGGGGCGGGGCCAGTTTTGACCGCAGGCGCATCATATGAACAAACTTGGTAGAGGTCCACTAGGAGATGCTACATACCAAATATCAAAGCTCTACGCCATCTAGAATCAGAGAAGAATATTAAAGTTTTCCTTCTTTGTTCCTATGTTCGAACTTGTGACCCCCAGGGCGGGGCCAGTTTTGACCCCAGGGACATCATATGAACAAACTTGGTAGAGGTCCACTAGGAGATGCTACATACCAAATATCAAAGCTCTACGCCTTCTAGAATCAGAGAAGAAGATTTTCAAAGATTTTCCTATTTTTTCTTCCTTTCTTTTGCCATCGCAACCAGTATTTTGGGTGGAATTCAATCTCTTGAACAACTTTGGTAGAGCTTTTACCATCTGCATAAAGGACAACTTCTGTCTGTGTTATGTATATATACATCTCATTCACTCTTATACTCATATACATCTCTCTCCCTGTTATTTCCATACATATATCTCTTACTGTTATAGATACATGTATATACACCCATTATGTTAATATACACACATCTCTCCCAGTTATGTTTATATACATCTCTCTCTCTCTCTTTCTCTCTGTCCCCCCTCTTTGTGTTGATATACATGTCTCTCCCTATTATATTCAAATAAATCTCACTGCCTGTAATGTTTATAAATGAAGTGTTAACATGATAACACTCATTTCTAGTATACCCCATGTTGTTCCTGGAAGAATCTATTTAACTGATATTCACAAGAACAAAGTACAGTATAGACATGTTTGGCTTAAGAAAGTGCTTTTTTGTGCAAGAGTTAACACTGCTGGGGTAAAGTTATTGCAGAAAGTATAGTGGAAGGGATTGTTGCAGACCCACATATCTATGTGTATTTATGTGCAGTGAAAACAATGTTGGGGGTTAAGTTATACCTGAAATTGCAACTGAAGGGTAATTGCCATGAAGGGATCACTGTAGACCCTGATAACTTTATGTTGATACAAAGTTGAACAGTGTTTTATAGACCGAGATAACTTTGTTTATGTTGGTACAAAGTTGAACAATGTTGGATAAGTTATCCCAAAAGTTACAATTAAAGGGTCATTGCCGTACAGGGATTACTGCAGACCGATATAACTTTGTGTATGTTGAAACAAAGTTGAACAATGCTGGGGTTAAGTTATCCCAGAAGTTACAATTGAAGGGTAATTGTATAATGGGATAACTGTAGACCCATATAACTTTGTGTATGTTGATACAAAGTTCAACAATGTAGAGGTTAAGTTATCCCAGAAGTTACAATTGAAGGGTAATTGCTATAAAGGGATCAATGTAGATCCAGTTAACTTTATATTGAAAGAAAGTTGAACAATACTGGGGTTAAGTTATCCCGGAATTTACAATTAAAGGGTAATTGCCATGAACGGATCATTGTAGACCCAGATTATTTTATGTTGATACAAAGTTGAACGATGTTGGGGTTAAGTTATCCCGGAAGTTACAATTGAAGGGTACTTGCTGTGAAGGGATTATTGCAGACCCATATTACTTTGTTTATATTATACAATGTTGAACAATGTTGGGGTTAAGTTATCCCAGAAGTTACCATTGAAGGGTCATTGCCGCGAAGGGATGATTACACACCAATATTACTACATGTAAGTGTATGTAGCTACATAGTTGACCAATAAAGTGTATTAACTGGATTCTGATCTCACCAGACACTATACAAAGCTAGATAAGACAACAGATATAGGGATAAACTTAACATTGTATGATACCATATAAAAATATTCATTAATCATTACTTGTCTGCATCTTTATAAAGTTTTGTTACTGGGGTCCTACCCAAAATTAACATCTTTAACGTTATGTATAACACTTAGCAAACAGTGAAAAACAACTTTCTCTATTGTAACCGTGGTACCACCTTTCAGCAGTTTTTTTTATCCCTATACTTGCGTTAAAGACCATGAGTGTCTTTAGCAGTGTATATCAACCTCCATTCACTGTGCAACCCTTGTGTAACTGAGATACAGGTAAAACAGATCCACTGAACTAAATTAGAATCAGACAGTAGTCTAATATATCTGTAACAGACCAGGCTGAGTAGGATAAACAATGTAAGATTGTAACAAGTGAAACATCAAATAATGTTTATAGATTTAAGAAGAGTCTGCGTTAACACAAAAAGTAATAAAAACAGAAGGACAATGTTGGTTTATACAGTTTTATGACGACAGGATTTTTACTGTCTGTTGAGAAGGACATATTTAGATGTACAAATAATATGACACAAACCCTCAAATTAATGGATAATCTAGAATTAACGATCAACACAGACAAGTCTTTTTTCATCCCTTCCAGGCAAATTGTATTTGTTGGTTTCATAATCTGTTCAGATAAAACAAAAAGAAGAGAAAAATACACAGAACTGGAGAAGTCATCGCAACTTTTGGTATGAACCATTTTGCTATGCACTGCTAAAAATGATCAAAGGACATACTAAAAGCAGGGTAATTTCAATGCGTTTTAAAGTACACAGAACAGTCAAAGTTGCACTTAAAATGGTAAGTCAGAAATTAGGGCATACTTTTTAATTTGTATCATAAGGTAATCTTTACCTCGTTATGACGTGTTAGCAGTTTTACAGGATGGGGAAGGGGGAGGAGCAGAAATCACACCAGACAAACATTCTGACCAAATTTCAGGTCATTTGAGCAATGAATGTGGCCTCTAGAGTGCCCACAAGGTATTTCTTTAATTTGACCTGGTGACTTAGTTTATGACCCCCAGGTAACCCAATTTCGAACTGACTGAACATGTTGTGCTCAGGTGGGCTAACAAACTTAGAACAGGTTCACTACATATCAAATAACAAAGCTCTATGCCTTCAAGGTTTAGAAAAGAACTATTTTTAAGTTTTCCTTCTTTGTTCGTATGTTAGAACTTGTGACCCCCGGGGCAGGGCCAGTTTTGACTCCAGGGGCATCGTATGAACAAACTTGGTAGAGGTCCACTAGGAGATGCTACATACCAAATATCAAAGCTCTATGGCTTCCAGTTTCAGAGAAGAAGCATTTTAAAAGTTTTCCTTCTTTGTTCCTATGTTCGAACTTGTGAACCCCCGGGCGGGGCCAGTTTTGACCCGAGGGGGATCATATGAACAAACTAGGTAGAGGTCCGCTAGGACATGCTACATACCAAATATCAAAGCTCTACGGCTTCCAGTTTCAGAGAAGAAGAATTTTAAAGTTTTCCTTCTTTGTTCCTATGTTAGAACTTGTGACCCCCGAGGCGGGGCCAGTTTTGACCCGAGGGGGATCACATGAACAAACCTGGTAGAGGTCTACTAGGAGATGCCAGATTCCAAATATCAAAGCTCCACGCCTTCCAGTTTCAGAGAAGAAGAATTTTAAAGTTTTCCTTCTTTGTTCCTATGTTAGAACTTGTGACCCCCGGGGCGGGGCCAGTTTTGACCCGAGGGGGATCAAATGAACAAACTTTGTAGAGGTCTACTAGGAGATGCTAGATGCCAAATATCAAAGCTCCACGCCTTCCAGTTTCAGAGAAGAAGAATTTTAAAGTTTTCCTTCTTTGTTCCTATGTTCGAAACTTGTGATCCCCGGGGCAGGGCCAGTTTTGACCCCAGGGGCATCATATGAACAAACTTGGTAGAGGTCTACTAGGAGATGCTAGATGCCAAATATCAAAGCTCCACGCCTTCCAGTTTCAGAGAAGAAGAATTTTAAAGTTTTCCTTCTTTGTTCCTATGTTCGAACTGGTGACCCCCGGGGCGGGGCCAGTTTTGACCCCAGGGGCATCATATGTACAAAATTGGTAGAGGTCCACTAGGAGATGCTACATACCAAATATCAAAGCTCTACGCCTTCTAGAATCAGAGAAGAAGAATTTTAAAGTTTTCCTTCTTTGTTCCTATGTTCGAACTTGTGACCCCCAGGGCGGGGCCAGTTTTGACCCCAGGGACATCATATGAACAAACTTGGTAGAGGTCCACTAGGAGATGCTACATACCAAATATCAAAGCTATACGCCTTCTGGAATCAGAGAAGATTTTCAAAGATTTTCCTATTTTTTTCCTTTCTGTTGCCATGGCAACCAGAGTTTTGGGTGGAATTCAATCTCTTGAACAACTTTGGTAGAGTTTTTACCATCTGCATAAAGGACAACTTCTGTCTGTGTTATGTATATATACATCTCATTCACTCTTACACTTATATACATCTCTCTCCCTGTTATTTCCATACATATATCTCTCACTGTTATAGATACATGTATATACACCCATTATGTTAATACACACACATCTCTCCCAGTTATGTTTATATACATCTCTCTCTCTCTCTTTCTCTCTGTCCCCCCTCTTTGTGTTGATATACATGTCTCTCTCTATTATATTCAAATAAATCTCACTGCCTGTAATGTTTATAAATGAAGTGTTAACATGATAACACTCATTTCCAGTATACCCCATGTTGTTCCTGGAAGAATCTATTTAACTGATTTTCACAAGAACAAAGTACAGTATAGACATGTTTGGCTTAAGGTAAGTTATCCCAGAAATTACAACTAAAGGGTAATTGACATAAAGAGATCATTGTAGACCCAGATATGAAATTGCTTTTTTTGTGCAAGAGTTAACACTACTGGGGTAAAGTTATTGCAGAAAGTATAGTGGAAGGGAATGTTGCAGACCCACATATCTATGTGTATTTATGTGCAGTGAAAACAATGTTGGGGGTTAAGTTATACCTGAAATTGCAATTGAAGGGTAATTGCCATGAAGGGATCACTGTAGACCCTGATAACTTTATGTTGATACAAAGTTGAACAATGTTTTATAGACCGAGATAACTTTGTTTATGTTGGTACAAAGTTGAACAATGTTGGATAAGTTATCCCAAAAGTTACAATTAAAGGGTCATTGCCGTACAGGGATCACTGCAGACCGATATAACTTTGTGTATGTTGAAACAAAGTTGAACAATGCTGGGGTTAAGTTATCCCAGAAGTTACAATTGAAGGGTAATTGTATAATGGGATAATTGTAGACCCATATAACTTTGTGTATGTTGATACAAAGTTCAACAATGTAGAGGTTAAGTTATCCCAGAAGTTACAATTGAAGGGTAATTGCTATAAAGGGATCATTGTAGACCCAGTTAACTTTATATTGAAACAAAGTTGAAAAATATTGGGGTTAAGTTATCCCGGAACTTACAATTAAAGGGTCATTGCCATGAAGGGATCATTGTAGACCCAGATTATTTTATGTTGATACAAAGTTGAACAATGTTGGGGTTAAGTTATCCCGGAAGTTACAATTGAAGGGTAATTGCCATGAAGGGATCATTGCTGACCCATATAACTTTGTGTATGTTGATACAAAGTTCAACAATGTATAGGTTAAGTTATCCCAGAAGTTACAAATGAAGGGTAATTGCTATAAAGGGATCATTGTAGACCCAGATTACGTTATGTTGATACAAAGTTGAACAATGTTGGGATAAAGTTATCCCAGAAGTAACAATTTAAGGGTACTTGCTGTGAAGGGATTATTGCAGACCCATATTACTTTGTTTATATTATACGATGTTGAACAATGTTGGGGTTAAGTTATCCCAGAAGTTACCATTGAAGGGTCATTGCCGCGAAGGGATGATTATATACCAATATTACTACATGTAAGTGTATGTAGCTACATAGTTGACCAATAAAGTGTATTAACTGGATTCTGATCTCACCGGACATTATACAAAGCTAGATAAGACAACAGATATAGGGATACACTTAACATTGTATGTTACCATATAAAAATATTCATTAATCATTACTTGTCTGCATCTTTATGTAGTTTTGTTACTGGGGTCCTACCCAAAATTAACATCTTTAACGTTATGTATAACACTTAACAAACAGTGAAAAACAACTTTCTCTATTGTAACCGTGGTACCACCTTTCAGCAGTTTTTTTTATCCCTATACTTGCGTTAAAGACTATGAGTGTCTTTAGCAGTGTATATCAACCTCCATTCACTGTGCAACCCTTGTGTAACTGAGATACAGGTAAAACAGATCCACTGAACTAAATTAGAATCAGACAGTAGTCTAATATATCTGTAACAGACCAGGCTGAGTAGGATAAACAATGTAAGATTGTAACAAGTGAAACATCAAATAATGTTTATAGATTTAAGAAGAGTCTGCGTTAACACAAAAAGTAATAAAAACAGAAGGACAATGTTGGTCTATACAGTTTTATGATGACAGGATTTTTACTGTCTGTTGAGAAGGACATATTTAGATGTACAAATAATATGACACAAACCCTCAAATTAATGGATAATCTAGAATTAACGATCAACACAGACAAGTCTTTTTTCATCCCTTCCAGGCAAATTGTATTTGTTGGTTTCATAATCTGTTCAGATAAAACAAAAAGAAGAGAAAAATACACAGAACTGGAGAAGTCATCGCAACTTTTGGTATGAACCATTTTGCTATGCACTGCTAAAAATGATCAAAGAACATACTAAAAACAGGGTAATTTCAATGTGTTTTAAAGTACACAGAACAGTCAAAGTTGCACTTAAAATGGTAGGTCAGAAATTAGGGCATACTTTTTAATTTGTATCATAAGGTAATCTTTACCTCGTTATGACATGTGTTAGCAGTTTACAGGATGGGGAAGGTGGAGGGGCAGAAATCACACCAGAAAAGAAATTCACTGAAAGGGTCTGGTCGGTGAAGGAACAAATAATGTACATCAATTTGTTAAGAGTCAAAAGCTTGCAAATAGGGCTGAATGGCTGTAGCAAAACAACAACAACAACAAAAAAACCAGTGGTCAACATCCAAATTCTAAGTGAAAATACAAAAACATGTTCCTATATCAACAAATTTGGGGCGAAAAGTCAGAACTTATTAAGCTCGCGCGACAGATTCGTTTATGGCGCATTGACAAAAAGATATAAGTGCTGCTCATATTCCTGGAATATTTAGAAACTGATACATTATTCAAAAGTTAAAAGAATGACCCACAATGGATTTCACAGAATCCCATTTTAAATAGAACAGAATTGTTATAGTCCTTTAAGGAACTGGAAATATTTCAACACAGCCAAGCTGAAAAATATGCGTCGTTTTTCCCAGATCATGACGCTTACACCATAGAAGTGTTTAGTATAAGTTGCAGAGATTGGTTATCGTATATATTTCCGCCTTCTAGTACAATTGCAAGAGTTCTACAGAATATTAAATCAGATCAAATCGAAGTAGTGCTGGTGGCACAAGTGTTGAAGACACAACCTGGTAGCTGGGCCTCCTGAAACTGTTTTGCCAAGATTGGCATATGATACCAGACACCAAAATGTTCTACACCTCCATCACAAACCAAAGGGAAACAAAGCCCACCGAAAAGACCTGAAACTAGTCGTTTTTTATGTATCAAGAAAGCAATACGACAACAAAAAATATCAAACGCACCTGCTAATATAATCATAGCAGCCTAAAGGAAATCAAGAAGAAAAAATTATGTGAAAGAATGAATGAATGTTGTTTTATGGCGCATCGACAGCTTTGATCATTTAGCGCGCATATATGTGTTAAAGGAATGATTAAAAGGGGATTTATAAGCTAAAAAAGATGGAAAAATGCTGACAGTAAAAGAGTTAAATTAAGAAGGACTATCTGTGATCTTGATATGCTATGCATAAAAGATATTATTGAGCGACAGGGCAATCCCCATCTACTCAAAAAGTTTTAAATGATGAAGTCGAGATTGTGATAAAAGATTTGAACTAAGCCTTAGATTGATAATAAAAAGTTTTTAAAAGAAGAAAGGTTATGTGTAACTTTAAATGTGTATAAAATATAATATTGAGTGGCTAGGCGTCCCTGCCTACTCCAAGTTTTAAATGAAAAAGTTAAGACTGCGAATAGTAGCTTAAAGGAAATGAGAGCTTAAAATTGAGAAAGTGTGGAGCCTCCAAAAAAGTGTATGTAGTTTATTTACCCATTACCACATAATCCTGACTTTTAACAACACTGATAAAGACAACTATACAAAATATTTTAGGAATAGGAGAAAATACTAATAATGAGCAGTTTCTACTTTTCCAACTACGTTTCTACCCTATTACAGACACGTATACCATCTTCTACGTGATATCTAATTTGTCGTCTGCAAATTGGAGTAGTCTAAAATTTCATCTTGTTGTAAAAAGTTAAATAAAGGAATATACTCGTAATATGCGAACAAGAGCACTGCATATAGGTGCCAAATCTCGGCTGCATTAAAAAAGAAAGTCAGTGAAAATTTTAGGTCGAAAAAGGAGTATAATTGTGTCAAAAAGATCTTGATGTTATCTGCCCCTGTTTTATGGGTCCCCCTTTTAACAATTAGTGCAAGTTTGAAGTAAATATCTCCTGTAATGATAGAGATATTATAAAAATGCAAAGGTTTAGAACGACTGGCTATGACAATACATGGACGTTTTCTTTAAAAAAAAACAAACAAACAGCCTAACTTAAGCGAGATACATGAATAACAGGTTGGTATTACCACCATTTTTGCCAATTATAACATTACTCACGGTTCTCTACAACAAAGTTGTAGGATATAAGGCCTTTAACATTGTTAGGTCAGTGAACAATCAATTTGTTAATATTTGTTCTGGAATAATTTCAGGAGAATGCAACGTCATTAGTAAATTCACGAAAGGTATTTTCAAACTTAGAACTGCAAAGTATGACCAGATCTGGGATGTTCGACTATAACAAACTTTACATTTACTTGCTTTTGGAGATATATCATTTGCATGAAATGAAATAATAATGGAATACAGTCGTCTGCTTAAACAGTCCAAACATGGAAAGCATCTTGAACCTTTAATTCTTAAACCCTGATAGGCATAAAAAGTTCTGAATTGCTAATGCTTTGAGACAAAAGAAAGTTAGACAAGAAATACTACTATGCGGAATAGAGACACTTTGCTTATCAGCACTAAAAAGCCTCACAAAAGCAATGTCAAAGGTTACCGTTTCACAAAGGAGAAGACTTCTTCTGCAGAAAGCTGTAGTAATGAAGCAATATTGGCTCAAAAGTATCCGATCTACTTCAACAAGTAAAGTTCAACCCAGAGGGATTCCATGTCCAAGCCTCTTAAAACGACAGGATGGAGTAAAGCTTCCATGTTTGCCAAATTCTATGACAAAGCAAAAGAAAGTGAAAATTGCACAGAATGAGTGTACTTTCATAAGGTGTTAACAGTCCTGTCTAATGATGTGCATGTATTTCTCTTTCATGAATGATGACATTGAAAATACATTTTCTTCTTCTCTGATACTTGTAGTCCTCTTTCAGGACGAATCTGATTTTCACAAGAACAAAATATAAGTTAAGGGTAAATTTATCTCAAAGTTTTACATTCAATTTCACCACAGAATGATCGCTGCCTGCTTTCGACACCAAAAAGCAGGATTTAAAACTAACTGACCTCAACAACTCAATTCCTACCAAGGAGTTGCTAACAAACATATTCCCCTCGCCTGCCTGACCAAACTTATGAAGTATTTTACCATCTAAAGAGATGTGTACAGTCATGCCTGGCTGTCATCACTTTTATGAAGCTTTGTTACCGAGGTCTAACGGTATTAATAATCAATACTGCCGTAAATGACTGTGAGTGTACTTAGTGAGGTATGTGTTGCTTGATCAACCTGCACATCCAAGCAGTCTTAACAAAACTCATGTTGTGATTAACAAATCGAATTAAATTTTCTTTTAATATAACATGTTGTTATTTCTTCATTCTACTGTTCTTAACAAGCGTTTTAGAGAGAGAGTGATGATTTTTTTTCCCCTAGTATTTCAACTGTGGGAGAAAATGTGTAACAATGTTATTACATGGTTTCGGTTTAAAGCTTATGGAGTTACAAAAATACATGTAAAACAGAATTCTACTGAACCAAACTTACAGTCCAGAAGCCTTTTTTTTTTTTAAACAAAAGACTGGGCTGAAAAGGGTAAAAACATCTTATTGCAATGACCTGTAACACATCAAATAATGTTTATAGATTTAAGTAAAAAACCCGCATTAACACAAAAAGTACTTAAAACAGAGGACGAATAATGGTCTATACAATTTTACGATGCGAGATTTTTACCATCTGTTTTGAAGATCGTCATTCCTATCTTTGTTATCTTCATATACTGCAATCTACAGATAGAGCCATGATAAACATGTTTTTCACTAAGATCTCTGATACTTATCGCCATCTTTCAGGAAGAATGATTTCCACAAGAAAAAGGATTATATAGGCAAGTAAATAAAACAAGAGGGCTATTGGCCCTAAAGCGCTCACCTGAGTAAGGTCATCTAGGATTGATAAGGCTGAAAAGATCCTGGTCATGATGATGTAAATACGCACGTATGTAAGTGATCTACTTTTTGACAGGTTTAGCCTATTTTTGAATTTCACATCTGGCTCAAAATGTGTCCTCTAGACTAACGCAAGGTTTTTCTAAGATTTGACCCCGTGACCTACCTTGTGATGTGATATCATTCTTTTCCAAGGTTTCATCAGGACAAACATTCTGACCAAGTTTCATGAGTATAAGGCTGAAAATATTGCCCTTAAAGTGCACAAAAAGTTTTTCTAAGATTTGGCCCAGTGACTTACTTTATGACTTGACATGACCCAATTTTCTATGTGTCCAAGATTTTATCAAATCGAACATTCTAACCAAGTTTCATGAGTATCAGGCTGAAAATGTGGTCTCTAGAGTGTACACAAGGTTTTTCTAAGATTTGGCCCTGTGACCTACTTTTTGACTCAATGTCACTAAAATTTCAAATTTGTCCGAGATTTCATCAAGACCAATCATTTTGACCAAATTTCATGAGTAGCAGGCTGAAAATGTGGCCTGTAGTGTGTACACAACGTTTTTCTAAGATTTGGCCCAGTGACCTACTTTTTGACCCGGCATGACCAACTTTCGAACTTGTCCGAGATCTTATCCAGAAAAACATTCTGACAATGTTTCATGAGTATCAGGTTGAAAATGTGACCTCTAGCGTGCACACAAGCTTTTTCTAAGATATGGCCCTGTGACCTACTTTTAGACCCAGCATAAAATGGTTTCAAACCTGCACAAGATTTTATCCAGACAAACATTCTGACTAAGCTTTATGAGTATCAGGCTGAAAATGTGGCCTGTAGAATGCACACAACCTTTTTCTAAGATTTGGCCTCATGATCTAATTTTTCACCCCACGTGACCCAATTTCAAACCTGTCCGAGATTTTATCCAGACAAAGATTCTGACCAAGTTCCATGCGTGTCAGACTGAAAATGTGGCCTCTATAGTGCACACAAGCTTTTTCTAAGATTTAGCCCCGTGACTACTTTTTGACCCACGTGACGCAATTTCAAATTTGTTTGAGATATTATCAAGACAAACATTCTGACCAAGTTTTATGCATATTAGGCTGAAAATAAGGCCTCTAAAGTGCAAACAAGCTTTTTCCGAGATTTGGCCCCGTGACCTTCTTTTTGACCCCACGTGAGCCAATTACGAACTTCTCCACGATATTATCAAGACAAACATTCTGACCAAGTTTCATGAGTATCAGGCTGAAATGTAGCATCTAGAGTGCACACAGGGTTTTTCTTAGATCTTGCCCTGTGACCTTTTTGACCCCACGTGAGCCAATTTCGAACTTGTCCGAGATTTTATCCAGACAAACATTCTGACCAAGTTTCATGAGGATCTCACTGAAAATGTGGCCTCTAGAGTGCACATAAGGTAAATGTTGACGACCGCACGACGCACAGCGGATGCCGGACACAGCACGATCAGAAAAGTCCGTTCATTTTACTACCTGTATGTGTTTGTATGTGCAAATTTGAATAACAAAGTGTATAAACTGGGTTCTGATATCCCTTGATACAATTTGGTTTTGGATAAAAAAAAGAATACATATATGGACTTATCTGACACACAGTGTTATATTTCAGATAGAAATTATTAGTCTGTTGGTAATGGCTGTCTGTCATTACTTTCATGTAGCTTTGCAGCTGATGTTCTATTAAGTCAGTGTAACAATAATTAATACTACTTAATGTGACTGGGGGTGCATTTGGGGAGGTGTATGGTACTTGATCAACTTGCACACCCAATAAGTCTTAACAAAATTCATGATTGTGATCAACAGATTAAATTTATTATTTTTCTTAATATTACAGTTTTTGTGACCAACAAATTAAACTTAGTATTCCTTTTAATATTACAGGTTTTCTTTATACTTTCTCCTGTTCTTAATTTGTGTTTTGAAAGAGAGAAAGATGAAAGTTCCTTTTTTTCTCTTAGACTTGGGGAAAATGTGTAAATACATGGAAATACATGTAAAACAGAATTCTATTGCACCAAGGTATCAGTCAAGAAGCCCTTTTTCTGTGAAAGACTGAGCTGACAAGGATAAAGAATAATTGATTGCAATGACAAAAGCTGTGACACATCAAATAATGTTTGTAGAATTAAAAAACCTGCATAAACACAAAAAGTAATTAAAACAGAGGAAAAATGTTGGTGTATAAGTTTATCATGAACAGATTTTTGCATTTTTTAAGATCGCCATTCTTTTCTTTGTTATCTTACTATACTTCAAGCTATGGACAGAGCCATAGTAAACATGTTTTTCTCTAATATTTCTTATACTTGCCATCCTCTTTTAGGAAGAATCTGATTTTCACAAGAAAAAGGATTATATAGGAAAGGAAATGGTAAATTTATCTAAAAAATTCAAATCAATACTAAAAATACGATCGCCGCCTGCCTTTGATGCGCAGGTAATGAACCCAATTCCTACCAAAAAGATGCCAACAAAGTCATTCCACTTGCAAAACTGATCAAACTTATCAAGATGCATTCTACCATCTACCAATGGAGATGAATCCAGTCATGTCTGGTTGTCATCATATTCATGAAGCTTTGTAACTGAGGTCCTGCTAAGTCAGTAAGCAAATAATTAATTACTGTAAGTGACTCTGGGTGTATTCGGTGAGGTGTGTGGTACTTGATCAACCCGCATTTCTGATAAAGTCTTCATAAAATTCATATTTGTGAAAAACAAATAAACTTCAGTATTTGTTTTATCCTCCCCTTGTTAATTTGTCTTTTTAAAGAGAGGGACAGATGATTTTTTTTCTTAATATTCCGACTGGGAGAACGTGAGTAATAATATTTAATATGTTTTGAGTTTAGAGCTTGTGGACATACAAAAATACTTGTAAAACAGAATTCTACTGAACCAAACTAACAGTCCAGCAGCTACTTTTCTGCGAAAGACCGGGCCTAAAAGAATAAACGATATTTGACTGCAATGACATTACCTGTGCCACATCAAATAATGTTTATCGATTTAAGTAAAAATCCTGCATTACCACAAAAACTAATTGAAACAGAGGAAGAATAATGGTCTACAAAATTTTATCGATGAAAGATTTTTACAATCTTTTCTGAAGATCGTCATTCCTATCTTTGTTATCTTATTATACTACAATCTATGGTCTTAGCCATGATAAACATGTTTTTCACAACAATATCTCTGATACCTATCGTCCTCTTTTCGCAAGAATCTGATTTTCACACTAAAAAAGCATTATATAGGAAAGTAAAGGTTTAATTTCTCATTATTTAATTTTACCAAATTACGATCGCCACCTGCTTTCAACAAGCAATTTATAAAAAGTTACTGCCAAAACAACTCCATTCCTACCAAGGTGGTGCCAACAAATACATTCCCGTCGCCAGACAGACCAAACTTATCAAGGAGCATTCTACCATCTACCAATGGAGATGTGTCCTGTCATTACTTTCTTGAAGCTATATAACTGAGTCCTGCTAGGTCAGTAAGCAAATAATTAATACTACGGTAACTGACTGGGTGTATTCGGCGAGGTGTGAGGTACTTGATCAACCTGCATTTCTAAGAAGTCTTAACAAAATTCATATATGTGAAAAACAAATAATCTTCAGTATTTCTTTAAGCTTTTATTAATTCATTCTCTTGTTTTTTATTTGTCGTTTTACGAAGAGGGAGAGATGATTTTTTTTCCTAGTATTCAGACTGGGAGTACATGACTAACAATGATATATATGGTCTTGTGGAGTAACATAAAGTGCATGTAAAACAGGATTCTACTGAACCAAACCGACAGTCTAGTACCCGTTTTTCTGCGAAAGACTGGGCTGAAAACATTGCACAACATTTTACTGCGATGACATTACCTAAGACACATCAAATAATGTTTATAGATTTAAGTAAAAAACCTGCAATAACACAAAAAATCATTAAAACAGGGGAAGAATAATGGTCTATAACATTTTAACGATTAAAAGCTTTTTACAATCTTTTTTGAAGATCGTCATTCCTATCGTTGTTATCTTAATATACTACAATTTAATGTTCTTCATTAATATCTCTAATAATCATTGTTCTCTTTCAGGAAGGATCTGATTTTCACAAGAAAAAAGGGTTATATGGGAAAGTCAAGGGTGTTTTTCTCATGAATTTTTAATAAATTTTACCATACTACGATCGCCGCCTGCTTTCAACACGCAATCTACAAAGCTTACTGACCAAAACAACTTCATCACTATCAAGGGGGTGCCAACAAAGACATTCCCCTCGCCAGACAGACCAAATTTATCAAGGAGCATTCTACCATCTACCAATGGAGATGTGTCCTGTCATTACTTTCTTGAAGCTATATAACTGAGGTCCTGCTAGGTCAGTAAGCATATAATTAATACTACGGTAACTGACTGGGTGTATTCGGCGAGGTGTGAGGCATTTGATCAACCTGCATTTCTAAGAAGTCTTAACAAAATTCATATATGTGAAAAACAAATAATCTTCAGTATTTTTTTAAGCTTTTATTAATTCATTCTCTTGTTTTTTATTTGTCGTTTTACGAAGAGGGAGAGATGATTTTTTTCCTAGTATTCAGACTGGGAGTACATGACTAACAATGATATATATGGTCTTGTGGAGTAACATAAAGTGCATGTAAAACAGGATTCTACTGAACCAAACCGACAGTCTAGTACCCGTTTTCTAAGAAAGAATGGGCTGAAAACATGGCACAACATTTTATTGCGATGACATTACCTAAGATACATCAAATAATGTTTATAGATTTAAGTAAAAAACCTGCAATAACACAAAAAGTCATTAAAACTGGGGAAGAATAATGGTTTATAACATTTTAACGATTAAAAGCGTTTTACAATCTTTTTTGAAGATCGTCATTCCTATCGTTGTTATCTTAATATACTACAATCTAATGTTCTTCATTAATATCTCTAATAATCATTGTTCTCTTTCAGGAAGGATCTGATTTTCACAAGAAAAAAGGGTTATATGGGAAAGTCAAGGGTGTTTTTCTCATGAATTTTTAATAAATTTTACCATACTACGATCGCCGCCTGCTTTCAACACGCAATCTACAAAGCTTACTGACCAAAACAACTTCATCACTATCAAGGGGGTGCCAACAAAGACATTCCCCTCGCCAGACAGACCAAATTTATCAAGGAGCATTCTACCATCTACCAATGGAGATGTGTCCTGTCATTACTTTCTTGAAGCTATATAACTGAGGTCCTGCTAGGTCAGTAAGCATATAATTAATACTACGGTAACTGACTGGGTGTATTCGGCGAGGTGTGAGGTATTAGATCAACCTGCATTTCTAAGAAGTCTTAACAAAATTCATATATGTGAAAAACAAATAATCTTCAGTATTTTTTTAAGCTTTTATTAATTCATTCTCTTGTTTTTTATTTGTCGTTTTACGAAGAGGGAGAGATGATTTTTTTCCTAGTATTCAGACTGGGAGTACATGACTAACAATGATATATATGGTCTTGTGGAGTAACATAAAGTGCATGTAAAACAGGATTCTACTGAACCAAACCGACAGTCTAGTACCCGTTTTCTAAGAAAGAATGGGCTGAAAACATGGCACAACATTTTATTGCGATGACATTACCTAAGATACATCAAATAATGTTTATAGATTTAAGTAAAAAACCTGCAATAACACAAAAAGTCATTAAAACTGGGGAAGAATAATGGTTTATAACATTTTAACGATTAAAAGCGTTTTACAATCTTTTTTGAAGATCGTCATTCCTATCGTTGTTATCTTAATATACTACAATCTAATGTTCTTCATTAATATCTCTAATAATCATTGTTCTCTTTCAGGAAGGATCTGATTTTCACAAGAAAAAAGGGTTATATGGGAAAGTCAAGGGTGTTTTTCTCATGAATTTTTAATACATTTTACCATACTACGATCGCCGCCTGCTCTCAACACGCAATCTACAAAGCTTACTGACCAAAACAACTTCATTACTATCAAGGGGGTGCCAACAAAGACATTCCCCTCGCCAGACAGACCAAACTTATCAAGGAGCATTCTACCATCTACCAATGAAGATGTGTCCCGTCATTACTTTCTTGAAGCTATATAACTGAGGTCCTGCTAGGTCAGTAAGCAAATAATTAATACTACGGTAACTGACTGGGTGTATTCGGCGAGGTGTGAGGTACTTGATCAACCTGCATTTCTAAGAAGTCTTAACAAAATTCATGTATTTGAAAAACAAATAATCTTCAGTATTTTTTAAAGCTTTTATTAATTCATTCTCTTGTGTTTTATTTGTCGTTTTACGAAGAGGGAGAGATGATTTTTTTTCCTAGTATTCAGACTGGGAGTACATGACTAACAATGATATATATGGTCTTGTGGAGTAACATAAAGTGCATGTAAAACAGGATTCTACTGAACCAAACCGACAGTCTAGTACCCGTTTTTCTGCGAAAGACTGGGCTGAAAACATTGCACAACATTTTGATGCGATGACATTACCTAAGATACATCAAATAATGTTTATAGATTTAAGTAAAAAACCTGCAATAACACAAAAAGTCATTAAAACTGGGGAAGAATAATGGTTTATAACATTTTAACGATTAAAAGCTTTTTACAATCTTTTTTGAAGATCGTCATTCCTATCGTTGTTATCTTAATATACTACAACCTAATGTTCTTCATTAATATCTCTAATAATCATTGTTCTCTTTTAGGAAGGATCTGATTTTCACAAGAAAAAAGGGTTTTATGGGAAAATCAAGGGTCTTTTTCTCATGAATTTTTAATAAATTTTACCATACTACGATCGCCGCCTGCTTTCAACACGCAATCTACAAAGCTTACTAGCCAAAACAACTTCATTACTATCAAGGGGGTGCCAACAAATACATTTCTCTCACCAGACTGACAAAACTTATCAAGAAGCGTTCAACCATCTACATGCTGACAAAAAAAAAGACTTGAAAAGTGTTGTGAAAGCAACAGTTATGGTTGAATGTTGTCAAAATTTCAAAACAAAACACTTATATAATAGTGATATCTAACGATATTGTAACACTTTGACATGTCTTTCTCCTGTTTCATTCATGTTTTTCACAACCTGCATGTGTTTGTATGTGCAAATTTCAATAACAAGGTGTATAAACTGGATTCTGATCTTCCTTGATACAATTTGGTTTTGGATAAAAAAAGAATATATATGGACTTATCTGACACACAGTTTTATATTTCAGATAAAAAATTATTATTCTATTGGTAGTGGCTGGCTGTCATTACTTTCACAAAGCTTTGTAACTGAGGTTCTATTAAGTCAGTATAACAATAATAAATACTACTTTATCTGACTGCGGGTGTATTTGGTGAGGTGTACGGTACTTGATCAACCTGCACACCCAAGAAGTCTTAGCCAAGCCCCCGTAGCTCAGTCGGTAGCGTACAGGACTTGAGAACAGGAGGTCGCTGGTTCAATCCCCGGGTTGGTGAATTTCTTTCCGAGGTTTGATGAAAGTCATTGTGACAGGATTCATAACTCTCTCACTGCTGACCATTGTTTCGATGACGGTTATGTGGAAAAGCAGCCAGTGGCTTGGAAAGAATACTGTGCAGAGTACTGGTAAAAGAAACTCCAGGAAAGCATGGATAGGTGCACTGGCCGCCGTGACATAACTGGAATAATGTTGAAAACGGCCTTAAACACCATGCAATCAATCAATCAAGAAGTCTTTACAAAATTCACGATTGTGATCAATAAATTAAATTTATCATTTTCTTAATATTACAGGTTTTGTGATCAATAGATTAAACTTAGTGATCTTTTTGATATTACAGGTCTTCTTTATACCTTTTCCTGTTCTTTATTTGTGTTTTGAAAGAGAGAATGATGAAAGTTCCTTTTTTTCTCTTAGACTTGGTGAAAATGTGTAACTATGACATACATGGTAATACGTGTAAAACAGAATTCTACTGAACCAAAGTAACAGTCAAGCTTTGTACCTGAGGTCCTGCTAAATCAGTAAGTAAATAATTAATACTACTGTAAGGGATTATAGGTGTATTAGTTGAGGTGTGTGATACTTGATCAACCTGCATTTCTAGGAAGTCTTAACAAAATTCATGTTTGTGAAAAAGAAATAATCTTCAGTATTTTTTAAAGGTTTTATTCATCCAACCTCCTGTTCTTCATTTGTCGTTTTACGAAGAGAGGGAGAGATGATTTTTTTCTTAGTATTCAGACTTGGAGAACATGACTAACAACGATATATATGGTCTTGGTTTAAACCTTGTGGAGTAACATAAAATGCATGTAAAACAGGATTCTACTGAACCAAACCGACAGTCTAGTAGCCGTTTTTCTGCGGAAGACTGGGTTAAAAAAAAATACACAACATTTTATTGCGGTGACATTACCTAAGACACATCAAATAATGTTTATAGATTTAAGTAAAAAACCTGCAATACCACAAAAAGTGATTAAAACAGAGGAAGAATAATGGTCTATAACATTTTAACGATTAGAAGATTTTTACAATCTTTTCTGATTATCGTCATTCCTATCGTTCATATCTTAATAGACTACAATCTAATGTTCTTCACTAATATCTCTAATAAGCATTGTTCTCTTTTAGGAAGAATCTGATTTTCACAAGAAAAAAGGGTTATATGGGAAAGTAAAGGGTGAATTTCCTATAAATTGATAATAAATTTTACCATATTACGATCGCCGCCTGCTTTCAACACGCAATCTACAAAGCTTGCTGACCAACACAACTCCATTTCTATCAAGGTGGTGCCAACAAAGACATTCCCCTCGCCAAACTGAAAAAACTTATCAAAAAGCGTTCAACCATCCACCAATGCAGACAGAAAAAGACTTAAAAAGTGTTGTGAGAGCAATAGTTATTCATGAACGTTGTCTAAATTCAAGAACAAAACTTGTTACATAATAGTGATATCTGACGATATTGTAACACTTTGACATGTCTTTCTCCTGTTTCGTTCATGTATTTTATTTAGACAGGTCCGTCCATTTTACTACCTGTATGTGTTTGTATGTGCAAATGTGAATAACAAAGTGTATAAACTGGATTCTGATCTCCCTTGATACAATTTGGTTTTGGATAAAAAAAGAATATATATATATATATGGACTTATCTGACACAATTTTACATTTCAGATAGAAATTATTATTCTATTGGTAATGGCTGGCTGTCATTACTTTCACAAAGCTTTGTAACTGAGGTTCTATTTAGTCAGTATAACAATAATAAATACTACTTTATGTGACTGTTGGTGTATTGGTGAGGTGTATGGTACTTGATCAACCTGCACACCCAAGAAGTCTTAGCCAAGCCCCCGTAGCTCAGTCGGTAGCGTACAGGACTTGAGAACAGGAGGTCGCTGGTTCAATCCCCGGCTTGGCGAATTTCTTTCCAAGGCTTAACAGAAACTCCAGGAAAGCATGGATAGGTGTACTGGCCGCCGTAACATAACTGGAATAATGTTGAAAACGGCGTTAAACACCATACAATCAATCAATCAAGAAGTCTTAACAAAATTCATGATTGTGATCAACAAATTAAATTTATTATTTTCTTAATTTTACAGGTTTTGTTATCAATAGATTAAACTTGATGAATTTTTTCTTAGTATTCAGACTGGGAGAACACGACTAACAACGATATATATGGTCTTGGTTTAAACCTTGTGGAGTAACATAAAATGCATGCAAAACAGGATTCTACTGAACCAAACCGACAGTCTAGTAGCCGTTTTTCTGCGAAAGACTGGGTTGAAAAAAATACACATTTTATTGCGATGACATTACCTAAGACACATCAAATAATGTTTATAGATTTAAGTAAAAAACCTGCAATACCACAAAAAGTGATTAAAACAGAGGAAGAATAATGGTCTATAACATTTTAACGATTAAAAAATTCTTACAATCTTTTCTGGTTATCGTCATTCCTATCGTTCATATCTTAATATACTACAATCTAATGTTCTTCACTAATGTCTCTTTTAATCATTGTTCTCTTTTAGGAAGAATCTGATTTTCACACGAAAAAGGGTTATATAGGGAAAGTAAAGGGTGAATTTCTCATAAATTGATAATAAATTTTACCAATTACGATAGCCGCCTGTTTTCAACACGCAATCTACAAAGCTTACTGACCAAAACAACTTCATTCCTATCAAGGTCGTGCCAACAAAGATATTCCCCTCGCTAGACTGACAAAAGCTATCAAGAAGCATTCAACCATCCACCAAAGCAGACAGACAAAGACTTGAAAAGTGTTGTGAAAGGAATAGATATTGTTGCATGTTATCTAAATCAAAAAAAAAAAAGTTACATAATAGTGATATCCAATGATACTGTAACACTTTGACATGTCTTTCTTTTGTGTAGTATCTGTAAATTATTTAGACAGGTCCGTTCATTTTACTACCTGTATGTGTTTGTTAAGTGCAAAGTCGAATAGTAAATTGTATAAACTGGATTCTGATCTCTCGTGATACGATTTGGTGTTGGATAAAAAAGAACTTATATATGGACTTACCTGACACGCAGTGTTATATTTAAGAGAGAACTTAATAATCTGTTTGTAATAGCTGGTTGTCATTTCTTTCGTTAAGTTTGTAATTGAGATCCTAATAAGTGAATGTAACAATAATTCATATTACTTTATTTGACAGCGGGTGTATTTGACGTGGTTTATGGTACTTGATCAACCTGCATACCCAAAGAGCCTTAACAAAATTCATGATTGTGATAAAAAAAATATTACTTTCAAAATAACAGGTTTTGTGATCAACAAATTTAACTTAGCATTCTTTTTTTTATATTACAGGTTTTCTTTATAATTTCTCCTGTTCTTAATTTGTGTTTTTAAAGAGAGATAGATGAAAGTTCTCTTTTTCCTTAATTTTTAGACTGGGAGAAAATGAGTAACTATGTTTTACATGGTAGTAGATGTAAAACAGGATTCTATTGAACCAAAGTATCAGCCCAGCAGCCCTTTTTCTGTCAAAGACCGACAAGGATAGGTAATATTCAATTGCAATGGCAATACCTGTGACACATCAAGTAATGTTTGTAGATTAAGTAAAAAACCTACATTACCACAAAAAGTAATTAAAACAGAGGAAGGATGTTGGTGTAAAGGTTTATTATGACAAGTTTTGCATTTTATAGAGCCATAATAAACATGTTTTTCACTAATATTTCTGATACGTATCATCCTCTTTCAGGAAGAATCGGATTTTCACAAGAAAAAAAGATTATGTAGGAAAGGAAAGAGTAAATTTAAAAAAATTCCAATCAATTTTACCAAAATACAATCGCCGCCTGCTTTCGATGTGCAGGTAATAAACCTAACTGACCATAACTACTCAATTCCTACTGTGACGAACCAGTACTAAATACCCCTATGAAAGTCTGACTGACTGAAGTTTAATCACTTTTGAAGACAGGTTTTGTCAGAATAACGTATATGTAAGCAATTTACTAACGGTACTTTGACAAACACTGACGAGCATTTAAAGCTGTTGTTAAAGCTTAAACCCATAAAAATATGCTTTATGAATCGTATCTATGTTTATATAGTCAATTGACATTGCTACCAACCTCCTAGTTATGGAAAACCTTCGTAAATATTGTTTTAAATAGTCGGTATGCTGCACTGCTAAAGACATCTTGTTTTCAAGGTCAGGGAATACCTGGATGTTCCTCTAACAAGATAATGACCAAGAAGTTACGATTGTCCGTTGGAATATACCTTAAATTTGTCTGAAGAGTGATGTAAAGCATGAGTTATGACGTCAGCTCTTCCTACCTATACATACGCAGCATCTTTGAATTTCGGCGGTGTCTTTTGCAATTCTTCTTTAAATTCAGTTTTTCACCTTAGCCATTGGAAATACCATCGCCGCCATGTTGAAAGAGGTTAGTGGTGTTACGTGATTAATAAATGTGATATGGTGTTGGTGGTAGTGATACTGTGTTTGGTTTAAGTGTTTTAATACCAAATATTTTGGATAAATAGTGCGAAGGGTGGATAATATTGATACCATCAGGGAACTGTTGACATCCCCATCTCCATTGCTCGGCGTTTAGCGCTCCAGGTATTTAAACATTTACGTAGGTCTTTGATGTATTAGTCATATCAATTTGTAATTGTGTGCTTGAATCTGTGATTAAAAACTTGTTAATTCTTATTATTGCCTCCATCGTGCCTAATTCCAGTACTCTACCATAATAATACCAATACCAACGTCTGCCGCCATATCGGATGGTATCAGTTGGTATTAGATGCTCTTTAGATAGGTTAAGCAAGCTGATTACCCGGACAGATCCCCATTTAATTCTTTTTGTAACCTGTCTCATTGTCCCACTAGGTATTTTTTAATTTGACCAAGTGACCTAGTTTATGACCCCAGTTGACCCAAATTCAGACTCATGTGAGATTTTATAAAGACAAACATTCTGACCAATTTTCAAGGCAATTGAGCGAATAATGTGGCCTCTAGAGTGCCCACAAGGTATTTCTTTAATTTCACCTAGTGACCTAGTTTATGGTTCCAGGTGACCCAAATCCAAACTAATCTGATATTTTATCAAGACAAACATTCTGGCCAAATTTCAGGTCATTTAAGCAATAAATGTTGCCTCCAGAGTGCAAACAAGGTATTTCTTTAATTTGACCCAGTGACCTAGTTTATACACCCATGTGACCCAAATTCAAACTTATGTGAGAATTTATAAAGACAAACTATCTGACCAATATTCAAGGCAATTGAGCAAATAATGTGGCCTCGAGAGTGCCAACAAGGTATTTCTTTAATTCGACCTAGTGACCTAGTTTATGACCCAAGATGACCCAATTTTGAACTCAATGAACTCGTTGTGCTTGGATGGGCAAACAAACTTAGAAGAGAATCACTACATACCAAATATCAAAGCTCTACACCTTCCCGTTAAAGAGAAAAAGAAATTCGAAGTTTTCCTTCTTTGTTCCTATGTTCGAACTTGTGACCCCTGGGGCGGGGCCAGTTTTGACCCCAGGGGCATCATATGAACAAACTTGGTTGAGGTCCACTCTGAGATGCAACATACCAAATATCAAAGTTCCACGCCTTTCGGTTTCAAAAAAGAAGAATTTTAAAGTTTTCCTTCCATGTTCTTATGTTCACACTTGTGACCCCGGGGCAGGGCCAGTTTTGACCCTAAGGGGCATCATATGAACAAACTTGGTAGAGGTCCACTAGAAGATGCTACATACCGAATATCAAAGCTCCACCCCTTCCTGTTTCAGAGAAGATGATTTTTAAAGTTTTCCATCTCTGTTCCTATGTTCGAACTTGTGACCCCCAGGGCAGGGCCAGTTTTGACCCCAGGGGCATCATATGAACAAACTTGGTAGAGGTCTACTAGGAGATGCTACATACCAAATATCAAAGCTCTATGCCTTCCTGTTTCAGAGAAGATGATTTTTAAAGTTTTCCCTCTTTGTTCCTATGTTCGAACTTGTGATCCCCGTTAGAGGTCCACTATGATATGCTACATGCCAAATATCAAAGCTGTTTGCCGTCTAGTTTTTGAGAAGAAGGTTTTTAAAGTTTTCCTTCTTTGTTCCTATGTTCGAACTTGTGACCCCTGGGCGGGGCCAGTTTTTAACCTCAAGGGCATCATATGAACAAACTTGGTAGAGGTCCACAAGGAAATGCTACATACCAAATATCAAAGCTCTATGCCATCAAGTTTCAGAGAAGAAGATTTTCAAAGTTCACCTTCTTTTTTACTATGCTCGAGCTTGTGACCCCCGGGGCGGGGCCAGTTTTGACTCCAGGGGCATCATATGAACAAACTTGGTAGAGGTCCACTAGGAGATGCTACATACCAAATACCAAAGCTCTGCGCCTTCTAGTTTCAGAGAAGACGACTTCGAAAGACTTTGCATTTTTTTCCTTTTTGTTGCCATGGCAACCAGAGTTAAGGGTGGAATTCAATTCTTTGAACAACTTTGGTAGAGCTTCACCAAAGGAATATCCCTGCTAAGTTTCATCAAGATTGGCCCAGTGGTTTAGGAGAAGAAGATGTTTAAAGAAATTGTTGATGAACAACGGACGATGGACATAGGGCGATCACAATAGCTCACCTTGAGCGCGTTGTGCTCAGGTGAGCTAAAAAAAAAAAATCATTGAGCTTGCAAAATTTGCGTTTTTTTACTATCAGCTGGAAAGTTTCATTTCACTTATTTAGCCAGATAAGGGTTAATGGAACTTAGTTACTACATTCCTACCGAGTCAGTTAGCAAACATCTAATACTGCTGCAAGTGACTGTAGGTGTAATTTGTGGAAAGAGTGGACATAGACCAATCTGTACTAACAAGCAGTCTTTGAAAATCTCTTTTTTGTGTTATAATTAATAAGGTGTTTTTATTTTAAATGATCTATTTATTTTTTTTTTTTCGCTATGTGATTTATTCAAATTGTGCGAGATAGGGGATTCCTTGAATTATTTGTGGTTTTTTGTTGTTTTTGTTGATACAGTTTAAATATTTTCTAAATCTGGCTGACTTTTTCTACATTATTTGTTTGCTGCTGATTCGTTTGTGTTTCTATTGAAGTTTAATCACCGTATAGCAAACAATACCTGAATACTTGTGCCTGTGTGAACTACTCCAATGATTCTCAAACCACAGATTGGTTCCAATGACTTGGTAACTTAACCCTTAACCATACAATCCCGAGTTTTAATAACCCCGAGTACTGTATAAAAAGGTAGAAAACATTACGGGAAAAAGATAAAATGCTGTTACAAGCATTTTCTTCTTTTCCCCAGAGTGTTTTCAAAAGCCCTGCTCTTCAGGCTCATTAAAAGTCGGGCTTGGAAAGTAAGGTTAAATAATATAGTATGATTTCATAATCATATGATTATTGATAAAACACTCCTCAGATTTGCAGCAGATAGCATTGAAAGTGT
Organism: Tridacna gigas; assembly: GCA_945859785.2. Taxonomy (NCBI): domain Eukaryota; kingdom Metazoa; phylum Mollusca; class Bivalvia; order Cardiida; family Cardiidae; genus Tridacna; species Tridacna gigas. Next base: position 66,373,571 of record OX244033.2, read on the forward strand.
TCTCATAAAGTACAAATAATTAACAAAATTAAAACCTTAACCCTTTCCAAAACAAGCCCTGGTTTTCACATGTCTGCAGTACAAGTCTTTTGAAAACACTGTGGGAAAAGGAGAAATTGCTTGTAACGAGCAATTTCTCCTTTTCCCACAGTGTTTTCTACCCTTTTTGAGACCTTTCTGCCATTTTCATCAAATTTAAAATTGTCGTCTGCAAACTCTTTCAATTTGGACCAGTCCAAAATTTGTCGCTTGGGAAAGGGTTAATACAGTAACTCTTTACCAAGGGCCAAAATTTTAGATTGGTTCAAATTGAAAGCATTTGCAGACAACAAATTAAAATGCTGCACAAATTATGAAATTTGTCTTTGAAAGGGTAGAAAACATTGCGGGAAAAGGAAAAAAATGCTGATTACCAGCATTTTCTCCTTTTCCCACATTGTTTTCAAAGGGCATTTTTCTCAGTCATTAGTAGTTGGGATTGTTTGGCAAAGGGTTAAAACATGTAATTAAAAAAGAGGATATCTGCTTGTTATGAGCGATTTCTCATTTTGCCACAATGTTTTCAAAAGATGTTGTCTACCAGAAGACAGAAAAAGGTTGCCTGCAGGTCGTAATACGTTTATATTTTACCAAACAACAAAATTTTAGGCCAGACCGTATTCAAAGCATTTGCATATGACACATTCAATCAAGCTTGCAAGACGAAGAAAACAATGTGGGAAAAGGAGAAAATGCTGGTTACCAGCATTTTCTCCTTATCCCACAATGTTTTCAAAAGCCTTCTGATTCAGGTTGTTGAAATACTGAATTGTTGAAAATGGAGTATGATTCCTTCATGAACCTTTTTATAAGATGATCAGCAGCTTGTCCTGGGGTTATGTTTCCCTTGGCCACCTGAGCTTCTGTTTCAGCTAAAATTTCTTTCACAGAGGTATGGTTTCTAAACTTGTCCATAATATGGTCACTCACGTAATTCCACATCCAGATTGAATGCTGCTTTTGCCTTTTGTTTAGGAATTCACCTGAGTCTCTTACTTTAGCTTCAAAATCTCTCATCATGTCCCACAAATCAGGAATCCCCTCCTTTGTTAGTGAAGATATTCGAACAACCTGATAAATAACAAGAAATGGAACAATTGACCCTTTACACAAGAGCACAACATGCTGGTGCAAGTGCTAGGTGCCTTTTAACCCTATACCACACAATCCTGAGTTTTAACGACCAACAGAAAGAATCCTTTTGAAAACATTGTGGGAAAAGGAGAAAATGCTGGTAACCAGCATTTTCTCCTTTTCCCATAATGTTTTTTACCCTGTCAAAGATAGAGTTCATAATTTCAGCAACATCTAATTTGTCGTCTGCAACTGCTTTCAATTTGGACCAGTGTAAAATTTTGTTGTTTGGTAAAGTGTTAAGCAAGAGTTCTAAAGAACAAGAGGGCCATGATGGCCCTGTATCGCTCCACTGGCTTATAAATATAAACCACGAAGAAAAGTCTTCACTATATAAGCCCTTATAAAACTTTGACCTCATGGCTACAGTCTGACTAAATGGGGAATATTGTATTAGAAGAATAACATGCCAAATGTGGGAGTTCTTGGCCTTATGGCTGGTAACAAGATGGTTTCTGAACTTTTCACTCCATAAACCCATGTAAAACTTGTGATCCCTGGTGCAGGGCCAAACTTGATCCTAGAGCTGTAACTTGGGCCCTCTTTGTAACTGTCCACTAAATAATGCTATAATTATATGCAAAATTTGGTAGCCTAAGCCTTATGGCTATGTACACCAAGATTTAAAAGTTTTCCCTATGTAAGCCTATGTAAATCTTGTGAAACCCCCCCCTCCAAGTATGAGGCCAAATTGACCCCAGGACTATACTTTGGACACTTTTGGTAGACTCCAACTAGATCAAGCTAAATGCCAAATTTGGTAGCTCTAGGCCTTATGGTTTCAGACAAGAAGATATTTAAAGTTTTCTCTATATAAGCCTATGTATAAAACTTGTGACCCCTGGGGAAGAGCCAATTTTGACCCCAGGGCTATAATTTCAAGAAACATGATAGAGGTCTACTACATAAAGCTACATGCCAAATTTGGTAGCCCTATGCCTTATGGTTTCAGACAAGAAGATTTTTAAAGTTTTCTCTATATAAGCCTATGTAAAACTTGTGACCCCTGGGGCAGAGCCAATTTTGACCCCAGGGCTATAATTTGAAGAAACTTGATAGAGGTCTACTACATAAAGCTACATGCCAAATTTGGTAGCCCTATGCCTTATGGTTTCAGACAAGAAGATTTTTAAAGATTTCCAATATTTTTCAGTTTTGTTGCCATGGCAACCAGAGTTTTTGAAGGAATCAAATTCTTTCAAGAAATTCTGAAGAGGACCATGTCAGGATCATTTCTGTGAAGTTTCGTGAAAATCGGATGGGTAGTTTCAGAGAAGAAGATGTTTGAAATAAAAGTTAACGCACGGACGGACGGACGGACGACCGGACGGACGGACGGACGGACGCACGACGGACACCGGGCCATGACATAAGCCCGCTGGCCTTCGCCCAGTGGAGCTAAAAAGGGGGCATAGATCTCTTCAGTGAAACTTCTGAGTGGGAAAGAGGCTTAACTTTGTCAACAAGCATTTTCTTCTATTCCAACAATGTTTTCTACCTTTTTCAAAAACAATATTTTAACTTTTGAGTCACACTCATTTTGTTGTCTGCAAATGCTTTCAATGCGGGTAAGTCTAAAATTTTTGTTGAATGGTAAAAACTTTAAGAATTGTTTGCCTGTCTGTTATTGTCAGACAAAAATTTCCCTGTCATTTTCACCGTAACAATTGATCATCTTGGTAAAAGTAAGGGTAATTTGATTTTTAGACTTCAAATCAAGCAGGTATATGTCAGTTTCTCTGGAACAATTTCAATCCTGGAAGAACAGCAGAGAGTTGATCCCATTCATGAATATGTAGGTTCTGCAAATAAATCTAATCATTATGCATGCATGAGATTCTTCCTATACAGGTACATGATAAAAAGAATCTGACATTTGTTGGCTTTCGAGATACAATTTTATTAAACTCAACGAGGAAAAAATATCATTGAGCTGTCAAAGGCTTGCTGAGTAATATTTTTTTTCAAAACTCGATTAAAAAAATTCTATCTCAAACACCAACTTAGATCAAATCCTAAGATCCTGCATATATAGGTTGGGGTATTCAAAGAAAAAGTGACAATCAATCAGTTGAGGGGTCTAATGAAAGATTCAATTGTGTGGGTGGTACCCCATTTTTGACCTTCATTCCCTTAGCCCCCCCTCCCCCTCCAGGCCTTTTTTCCTGGAGTAGGCCTAATTAACTTCTAGTTATCAATACATTCAGATGAAATCTGTAGAGCAAAATAGCGGCATAAAAATACTCATAATGCACATATAGTCCGAGGGACGGGCAGATGGACAGACAGGACCATAGCATAGTATATCAACTCTTTAGCAAACTACAGAATTTTGGTCTCGGCCAAACTGAGAGCGTTTGCAGACGATAAAATAAATGTAGCTCAAACAATGAGTTCTGTCTTTGAAAGGCTAGAAAAACATTGTGGGAAGTGGAGAAAATGCTGGTAAACAGCATTTTCTCCTCTTCCCACGTTTTTCTACCGTTTACCACAAAACAAAATTTTAGACTGGTCCAAATTGAAAGCATCTGCAGATGACAAATGTGACTTAAATGATAATATTTGTCTCTGAAAAGGCTTAAAACATTGTGGGAAAAAGAGAAAACTCTGGTTACCAGCGTTTTCTCTTTTTCCCATGCTTTCTAAAGGCCTTTGGCTTTTGGTCGTTAAAACTCATGACTGTGTGGTAAAGAGTTAAAACGCCTTCTCTTCCAGGGTTCTTAAAATGCTCAATTGTGTGGTAAATGATTATGTGTATAAAAATCTAGAACTAAAAGAGATAAAAAAAGACGATGATAAATGAAATCGTATTCCATTTGACACCATACCCTAAACAGTCACTGACCTACATCAACCAATCAACCTGAGAAAGATACATTAAACTTAGTTTCCTTATGTCATGAAGTGATTAGCTGTTGCTAACCTGTGGTTTCCATACCAACGACCTTGACCTCATGTACTTGACAGCACTGACATATTCCATCTGTATTCTGCATGCTGCAGGAATAAGATCTCCATCAGACTTGTTTACAACAACAACATCAGCCACCTCAACAATACCTTTCTTTATACCTGAAAGTAGAAAGTACATACTGTTTGATTGGTTGTGAAAAAATTCCATGAGTAAAAGTATTTCTGTTAACCCTCTACCACACAATCCCAAATTTTAATGACCCTGAGGAAGAAGCCTTTCGAAAACATTAGGAGAGAAGGAGAAATTGCTGGTAATTCTCTATAAAAACTATATTTCAGACTCCTAACACACTTCAATAATTTATAAAAAAAAAAATAATAAACCAAAAAAAGAAACTCATCTGTGCTTCTGCATAACTTTTTCCAGAAAAAGCCTGATTTTAAATGACCCTGAAAGAGAAGGCCCTTGAAAACATTGTGTAAAAAGGAGAAAATGCTGGTAACCAGCTAGAGCTGGGACGGGTAGAAATTTTGTACCCGGGTACCCGTGGCCGTATTACCTGTGGGTACTCGAGTACCCGATGTTATTACTTCCAATATTACTTCTCCCGTGCCAGAGCCATCAGTTGCCATAAAATCTGAGCCGTCTGATCAAGATATACATGTACATGTAGAAATACCCAGTGCAAAGCGGGGACAGGATATCGAACCTCTACTCCCTTCTTTGCACGAAATGTCAACTTGAGTTGTGTGCACTTTTGCTTGCGGTGATTAGAATTAGTTACTAGTTAGCAGCAGTTCGTTCCTAGTCGCTGAATAAATCTTGTCATTTAAATTGTTTCATATTGTCTTAAAGAACTTTAATAACAATGATTGTATTAAAAAGTAAGCGCCAGATTGTCATGATCATGCAACGCCTGCAAAATGCGGACTATTCTCTGGATAGACTCTTTCTTATTACTGTTGAATAGGCCTTTGATTGTGTTCAGTTTTCCGTGATGATTTGAGCTGTTATAAATAAATCACAAAATATGCATGCATGTTTTGTTTTTAATTCAAATTACTATTGTCTATGTTAAATAAACCAAAAACTCTGAATGGGCAAATATATAACAATATTTACCCATTACTGACGAGTTGTGTGTTGCAGGGGATATAAGCGGTACAGCCTTATTTCAAGCTATTTCGATTATCTACTTCCGGTTCATGTATGGGAGTGGGTAACATGTTTTTTGCTTGTATTTAAATTAAGATCAAATTATTTCATTGGAACTTCAAAATTATAGCTTTACTTAATAAGTCACTATATAATTATCGGGTACCCGGGTAATGATTTAGTACCCGGGTACCGGCGGTACCCTACCCGATACCCGGGTACTCGAGTACTCGTCCCAGCCCTATAACCAGCTGTGGAAAAATGAGAAAATGCTGGTAACCAGCATTTTCTCCTTTTACCACACTGTTTTCTACCTTATCAAAGGCAGAAATCATCATTTGAGCTTCATTTAATTTGTCGTCTGCAAATGCTATCAATATGGTCCTGTCCAAAATTTTGTCATTTGGTAAAGAGTTAATTCATGCCATTTATTCCTTTATTTACAAAACGGTTTTAAAATCATCTTCACCCAAGCCCACAATGTGGTACATTTGGTATTGGGTTAAGAGTAGCTAAGATAATACTGACCACTGCCATACAGTACTCAAATGACTGGGTCTGTTTTCACCATCATTTGTAAAGGATGTTTTGATTCTAAATTTCAGGACTGGCCAAGTGATTGGCTGGGACAGAAAAAATCTCTGCCAAAGAGTTAGCCAATCTCAGATTTAAAAATCAAACTTTAGCTCTTCATCCAAGCCGAAATTTGAGACTTGTCCAAATCCAAAGCATTTGCAGACAACAATAAACATGTGGCTCAAGTGATGGAATTTGTTTTTGATATGGTTGAAAACATTGTGGGGAAAAGAAGAAAATTCTGCTTACCAGCATTTTCTCCCTTTCCCACAGCACTTTCAAAAGCTTCTTCCTTGGGGGTCATTAATTTGTTTGTATTGGAGTTAAATGCTGTTTTATCAGCCTAGATCATATCACAGCGGTCAGTGCAACAAGGCATGTGCTTCCTGGCTTCCTAACACCAGTACTGACACAACTTTCTTTCCAAACCACTGACTACTTTTCTTACATGCATCAGAGATGACAGGCGAAAAATTGCTGGAAAGAATGTTTGCCTCAAACAGGTATCAAACCTGCAAAAACCAGGTAACGAGTCGGCTACGCCAACCACTGAGCTACTAGGCTCGGCTCAGGGTCGTTAAAACTCATGATTGTGTGGTAAAGAGTTAATCAGGGATGGTCGGTAATATAAAACACCTGAAAATAAGCTACCTTGAAGTTCATCCCCTCCAGCTGGTGGTATTATCAAACAGAACATATCAACCATATCTGATACAACAAATTCTGATTGGCCCACACCTAAAATTATATGTAATGGTATCACATATAGAGGATAATTGTCTGTTTCGGTGTATGATCAAAATTTGTTTCATCGCGTGAAAAGAAAAGGCTATATTTTCATGAGTGGTGAAGCCACCAGTGAAAATATGGCTTTGCTTTTCACCAGATGAAAAAAAAATTCAATCATACACTGAAACAAACGATTATCCTATTTCTTTTATGTTCTTTAACCCTCTACCGCACAATGCCGCCTTTTGGCGTCCCTGTGAAAGAAGCCTTTTGAAAACATTGTGGGAAAAGGAGAAAATGCTGGTTACCAGCATTTTCTCCTTTTCCCACAATGTTTTCTGCCCTATCAAAGAAAAATTGCACCATTGGAGCCACATTGAAATTGTCACCTGCAAATGCTTTCAATTTGGACAAGGCTAAAATTTTGTCGTCTGGTAAAGGGATAACCTTTCCTTTCACATCTAATTTTTTGCTCATTGTCAAAAATATAAGCCAAATACATGTAGCGTATTCATTCTTGTTGGATATGAACTAGCTGTAATGATGACATCATCAGTGATGTTGACCACGTCATAAAGCACGATCTTCACTCGCTAAAAATTTATTCAAATTCTATAAATATCCTTGGCATGTCAAAAATAATATATAAGTTAACCCTTTCCCAAACGACAAATTTTGGACTGGTGCAAATTGAAAGAGTTTGCAGACGACAATTTTAAATTTGATGAAAATGGCAGAAAGGTCTCAAAAAGGGTAGAAAACACTGCGGGAAAAGGAGAAATTGCTCGTTACGAGCAATTTCTCCTTTTCTCACAGTGCTTTCAAAAGACTTGTACTACAGACACGTGAAAACCAGGGCTTGTTTGGGAAAGGGTTAACATTCACTGGTGAATTATAACATTCACTGGTGAATTGTAAGGATATAATTCACTGTTCGATTTCTATAAACTACTGAAAAGCATAGATGAAGTATTTTATATCAAATACAAGTATATAATACATTATATAATAAATTATTGGATTTGCACAGGAATCTGGAATACTCATGTATTGCGTCAGACAAGTTCTTTTGTCAAAGTTGTGTCAGCTTGTGAGTGTAACTTCAACAAAAGAACGAGTCTGTTAACCCTTTACTGCACAATGCCGCCTTTTGACGCCCCTGGGAAAGAAGCTTTTTGAAAACATTGTGGGAAAAGGAGAAAATGCTGGTAACCAGCATTTTCTCCTTTGCCCACAATGTTTTCTGCCCATCAAAGAAAAATTGCACCATTTGAGCCACACTGAAATTGTCGTCTGCAAATGCTTTCAATTTGGACAAGGCTAAAATTTTGTCGTCTGGTACAGGGTTAATATATGGAACAAGTTTGTTGATATATATGCCTATACAAATCCAATAAATTATATTTTTGTATGCCTTTAAACCAGCTGGTAACCAGCATTTTCTTCTTTTCCCACCACATTTTTTACCCTTTCAGTCACAAATACCATCATTTGTGCCACATTTTTTTGTCAGCTTTAACCCCTTTCAATGAAGACAAGTATATAGAGGATATTTGTTTTTTTTGGTGAAAGATGGAAATTTATTTCGAGTGAACATCATCGGAAATATTTTCAGGAGTGGTGCAGAGTGAACATCATCGGTAATATTTTCAGGAGTGGCTGCGCCACTCCTGAAAATATTACTGATGATGTTCACTCGATGAAATAAATTTCGATCTTTCACCGAAAAAGCCACTCCTGAAAATATTACCGATGATGTTCACTCGATGAAATAAATTTCAATCTTTCACTGAAAAAAAAAACAAATATTCTATTTACTTCATGCTTCTAACGCCTTTTTTTGTCGAGACTTCCATAAAAATCAGTACAAACTCCCTGTGGCCGATATTCTCACTGATTGTACCCATGTAATATCAAAAAATATTTTCACCGCTATTTCTCGATATCTTACCGGAAAGCATGAAATAAAACAATTACTTTCTGGTAAAGCTAAAACTCCATACCTACAGTTTCTACAAGAATGATATCAAATCCTGCAGCCTCACATAGAACTATTGCATCATTGGTTGTCCTTGTTACACCTCCAAGGCTTCCTTTTGAGGGTGAAGGTCGAATATAAGCATTAAGGTCACATGACAAATCTGGCATTCTGGTCTTATCCCCAAGTAGGGAACCTGAAAGATATTTACACATTGTACATAACCCTTATCCCACAATGCTTTCTTTCCTCCAGAAACCAAATTTCAGTTTCTGAATCCTGTTTACTTTGTCCTCTTTTAATTTAGACATGTCCATGCTTGTTGTCTGGTAAAGAGTTAAACAGCTTATGATGCAGCTGTTGATAGCAGCTGCTTCTGAAAAAAATTCAGAAAAACTTCTACAAACCTGGTAAAAAAAAAAAAAGTAACTTTTCACCAAATCCAGAACTCTGTCTCTTTACCTGCTTAACCTAATACCACACAATCTCAAGTTTTAACAACCTAGAAAGAAGGCTTCTGAAAACATTGTGGAAAAAAGAGCAAGACTGGTAACCAAGCATTTTTGCCTTTTACCACAAGGTTTTCTACCTATTCAAGTACAAATACTATAAAACATATCAATACAGACAAATATTTGAACTGCTGTTGTTAATAAATTCCATCAATATGGATGAGTCTAAAATTTTGCTGTGTGGTAAAGGGTTAACGTTTTCCCAAAAAATCTACAAATTTACTAGCCTGAGGAATAAGGCTATTGAAAATGTGGGAAGAGGTGAACATGCTGGTAACAGCATTATCTCCTATCTCTGCAATGTTTTCTTCCCATCAAAAGGCAAATTGATATGGACAATTTTAAAATGTTATTTCATAAATAATTAACCAATTTCTCTGTAAAACACTATGCCTGTTCAAGAACTTAATATTGTTACAAATTTCTTATTATATCAAAACATAATAGTCCATATGAACTGCAAGAATAATGCTCTGCAGTTAATATCTTACCTCCAGTGGTAGAAGATGATGGGTCTACAGCAAGTACTGCTACTCGGTGGCCTTGACCCGTAAGAAACTTCCCAAATGCTTCGATGAATGTACTCTTTCCAGCACCAGGAGGGCCTGATAACCCTGAATAAAACAACAGTAGTTCTTTAGGCCCAATACTGTACAAATTACACTTTCACCACCTCTGTACTTCACAGATTTTGAAAGCATGGTGGGAAAAATGACAACTTGCTTGTACCAAGAAATCGCTTCTTTTCCAACAACGATTTCCATGCATTTGAAAAATGGTATACATGTATTTCTCCCTTCAAATTGTCTTTTTGTGAAATCTGTAGTAGCCTTTGGCAATTACATGAATAGCCTTAACAGTCTAAATGATTAGTTTTTCATTTCTTTTAACCTTTACCACATGATCCTGATTTTTTACGACCCTGAAAGAGAAGGCTTTTGAAAACATTGTGGGAAAAGGAGAAAATGCTGGTAACCTGCACTTTCTCCTTTTCCCACAATGTTTTCTACCACATAAAATACATAAATAACTATTTGACCACAATCCAATTTGACATCGACAAATGCTTTTAATTTGTTCCAGTCCAAACTATAGTTTGGTAAAGAGTTAAAGATAAAACTAGAGGGCAATTGACCCTAAAGCACTCACTTGAGAAGAGTGATCTAGGAAGCAATGATGCAAAATACATACAAAATGACTTCAGATTGCATAATGGGAATTAAGTTTTACCTGAATACATGTACACATAACAAATTTGAGTGTAACATTAATCGGCACCAGTGCAGTAGCAACATTCATGAGAACTGACAGAAAATGAGGCTTCTAGAGTGTCTCCAAGATTTGTCTTAGTGACCAGAAAGATCAGAGTAAGCAGTTGAACTACGGTCCTACATTAATATTTGCTGTATTATTGGCATAGGGTGAACATATACATTCCATTTTGGGCATAATTAAGTGCCTCTGTTAAGTTTTTGCCAAGTTTTACTACAGTTCTTCGAAAACTCAATAAGTATATAAAAATGAAGACATGCAACAAGTTTAGCCAATCCAATGTAAGATTGCTTGCAATGCTTCATTGCACAAGGCATCAATTGCACAAGACTTTCTGAAGCAAAAAAAGGTTGTGGTGCTCCCTCATCCTCTTTATTTGCCTGACCTTGTCCTGTGTGACTTTTGTTCCCAATGCTCAAAAAATACACTTCAGGTCAAATTATGCCCAGTTCAAACAACCTGGTTCTGTAATATTCCAGTGTCTTTAGAGTATACCAAGAAAAGACTGTGAAAATGCCTTCAAGGATTGCATTAGCAGACTGAAACTTTGCATACTTGCTGGAGACAACACTTCAAGGAGACTAAATAAAGTTTTAATTGAAATCTATCAAGATCTGCCAAGCACTCTGTAGGTTAACTCTTTACCACACAAGAAAAATGTAGACTTGTAAAAATTCAAAACATTTGAAGACGACAATATAAATGTGACTCAAATGATGGAATTTTTTCTCTTTAGGGAAGAAAACACTGTGGGAAAAGGAGAAAATGCTGGTTACCAGCGTTTTCTCCTTTTCCCACAATGTTTTCAAAAGGCTTCTTCCTTAAGGTTGTTAGAAGTCGGGAGTGTGTGGTAAAGGGTTAAACATGCAGCATACATCAAAAGCAAGGTCAGAATGCAAATGTGCAGTCTTATCTTTGATCTACACTGTCCGCTTTGTAGTGATGTAACAATAATCATTATGATCGATGAATCATTGCTGACTGCTCGACAAACTGAATGCGACTCAAATTTTGTAATTTGACAGGGTAGAAAACATTATGGGAAAAAGGAGAAAACAATGCTTACCACCATTTTCCCCCTTAGCCACAATGTTTTCAAAAACCTTTTTCTTCAGTCAAAATATTGGGGCTTTTGGTAGAGGGTTATACTATAATATTACATACCAATCCTAAAGCCATGATTTAGATGATTTGTCTTTTTATTATGAGCTAATATTCTACTCAGAAGTTCTTGAGCTTGTTGAATCTTCTTCGGATGCAATGATTCTACCAGAGTTATGGCCCTTGATAAGCTTCCCCTGTCTTTTTTGATGACACCAGTGTACAGGTGTTCAAGAAATTCTGTTGACTGAACTTGCTTGAAAGTCTGTGTTATTTCATTATCACTTTTCATTAGATCTGAGGATGTTTTGTACAAGCGCCTATGAGGTGTTTTTCTCTTTGTATTGCATGTGACATTAGCAAACCTTGACACAAGTCTTTGCCTACACACTGAATCCATCAGAAAGGTTTGTACATAAGGATGTTTGACAAGGCTAGACATATTTGATTTTAATTTAATCTGACGTCTTCAGAACCAGCAGCTGATACTGAAATGATGAAAACAAACTGAAATTTCCCTTTTAACCCTTTACCATGCAAATCCTGACTTCTTATGACCCTGAGACAAAAGGCATTTGAAACAATTTGAGAAAAGGAGAAAAATGCTGGTAACCAGCATTTTCTCATTTTCCCAGTGTTTTCTACCTTATGAAAGACAAATTTCATGTTTTGATCAAGTTTTGATTTGTCGTATGCAAACACTTTGAATTTGGACAAGTCCAAAATTTTGTCATTTGGTAAAGAGTTAATAAGTCATACCCAGACATTGTACCATGATTTAATTCTTGACCAGACGACAAAATTTTTGACTGTCCCAAATTCAAAGCATTATCAGATGGTAAATTAAATTTGGTTCAAATGGTAGGATTTGTTTCTGAAAGCTTAGAAAACAACATGGGAAAAGGAGAAAATGCTGGTTACCAGCATTTTCTCCTTTTCCCACAATGTTTTCAAAAGTCTAATTTCCCAGAGGCATTAAAACTCGTCATTGTGTGGGAAAGAGTTAACCCTTTACCACACAATCCCGAATTTTAATGACCCTGAGAAAGAAGTCTTTTGAAAACATTGTGGGAAAAGGAGAAAATGCTGGTAACCAGCACTTTCTCCTTTTCCAACAATGTTTTCTACCCTTCCAATACAAATTTCAATTTTTCAACTGCATCTATTTTGTCGTCTGCAAAGGCTTTCAATTTGGACTGGTCTCAAATTTTGTTGTGTGGTAAAGAGTTAAACGGGGACTAAGTTCTCCAGAGAAGCTGTATCTAGGGGTTGAAGGCAAGGATAATTAAGGAGCTGATCTTCATCTCATTAACTCTTTACCAAACAACAAAATTTTAAACTAGTCCAAATTGAAAGCATTTGCAGACGACAAATTAAATGTGACTTAAAAATTGGAATTTGCTATGGGACGGGTAGAAAACATTGTGGAAAATGGAGAAAATGCTGGTTACCAGCATTTTCTCCTTTTCCCACAATGTTTTCAAATGGCTTCCTTTTTCGGGTTGTTAAAAGTCGGGATTGTGTGGTAAAGTGTTAACTCTTAACCAAACATTCTTGTACTTTAACAACCCTGAATAAAAAAGGCATTTGAAAACAATATGGGAAACAGAGAAAATGCTGGTTTCCAGCATTTTCTCTTTTTCCCCAAAATATTTCTACCTTTTTAATGAGAAGTCTCACCTTATTTGTCACATTTAATTTGTGATCTGCAAATGCTATCAATTTAGACAAGTCTAACATTTTGTAGTTTGGTAAAGGGTTAATGCATTACACCCTTGTACTTGCACCCTTGTAATTGGTTTACAAAATCTCTCGGGTTTGAGTTTGCTGTTACTGAAACACAAACATGGTATCAGGAGAACTTGTACCATGGAGAACTTGAGAATTCGTACCCAAATCTGAAGGGTACGAGTTCTCCTGAGAACTCGTACCTAGGGTACGAGTTCTCTGGAGAACTTGTACCCCACAAATAGATATAAGAATAGTTGATCAGTGTGTTTTCAAGTTTTATTTTTTAAAAGTGACTAGACTCTCACATTGTTTTTGTTTTGTACAAAATTTGTATTGATTTATAATGTTGTAGATTTGATAGGAAAAAATTGTACACATATGTTGAAACAACATAAATAAATGAAATGTTTTTTCATGCATTGTTTGTTGTATTTAAAGTAAACATGAAAAGGAATAACATAAAGTAAGTGCAATCAAAACATTTCCTACTAAAACCATCATGTATACAGAGCCCCAGATAATTTTTTGAGCCAAGGAGTATTTAAGCATCATTTTTTTTTAATGGCAGGGGTAAAATGAAATGACTTTGCTTAAGCAGCAAATTTTTAAGCAAAAAAATGCTAATGGTAGCGTAAAAATCGAGTTTTACCCCATAATTGAACATAGTATGTTTCAATCCCATAATGCTGGTTTTTTTTTGTTTTATATTGTGTCCAGCTAATAAGATTGATTGAAAAATGTGGCAATTTTATTTTATTATTTTTATCTGTTATATGCTGAGCATGGTATAAAAAAGAAAATGTGTTGCTAAAATATGGATACCTTGATCCAAGCACTAGATCGTTAGAAAGATGGAGAACTAAATTTTAACTTGCAGCCCAAGCATGCAATTTGTCATTATGAATAAATGGACAGAGACAAGGTTCTAACAGTTTTCAAAAACAACAAAATTTTAGACTCTTTCGTATTTAGAGCAGTAGCAGACGACAATTCAAATGTGGCTTGAATGACTGGATTTGTCTTTCATATGGCATTATACTAAAACAGAGTGGAAAGGGGAGAAAAGAAAGGTCACCATCATTAAAGGGGTCTTTCATTCTAGTGTTCTTTCTTTGTATGAGTGACCAATGCCTTCTTTAACACACGTTCCATTGCTAACACTGTATGACAAAGTTGCCTAACCTCCACCCTCCCCTGTCTACTTTGTAGGTTGTCATATATTTTTATTTCATAACGCCACCAATGGTTTTTACTCACTACAAAACAGGTATTTTGTCTTCCACTTCTTGATTTTTACAGAGAATTGTGTACATTCACCGTTTAAATTCATTATCAAAGACGATAAAACAGATTAATGTGTCTCTCATCGGACAACATCAAACTGACGTTTGTTGTGTCATGGGTTTTTGCGGTTTTTTTCAGCATCCGATTTTTCTTGTCAATTAATTTTTGGAGAAGTATTTCTTCATCATTTGACATGAATTTGTCAATTAGGGTAGCAGGTAACACCAAAACCTGTCATTTTACACTAGATAAAGGGATGAACACTTTTATCACATTTTCATAAAATGCCAGTTTGAATAGCAGTGATAAACAGAGCCGTGTGTGTACTTAACATTTGACACCGATTGTGTAACTTATTAAAGCCCATATATCTGTTGGGTACATGCCCACAAGCTAATTTATATGAAGTTTTAGCCGAAATCTCATGCGTCAGATTGACCTTTAGGCAGATTATTTTTTAGCATAAAAAACAGGTTATTTCAAATTTCCAAGCGTCAATGAGAACTGATAGACCAAGTTAGAAAATTAATGTAAAAACTATTTTTCAACGGAAATGTATTAAGATGAAAATTGTGACAAGTGTTTACTTTTTCTAGGTGGAGTATTACGATTTAAAAACGGTAAAGCGGTGTATTTTTTTAGAAGAAATGTACTGTGTAGGTGCATATCAATCTACGTGATACAGCCGAGGAATTTAATTGAAGGATGACTCAAAGTTCGCCGAATACCAAACCAAGTACACGTATAATCAGCATTTGGCAAACCTTGGGTGATCCGTTGATAAAGTCACATGTAGGTACGGAATCGGCCGAGTTGTGACGAGTGGTATAATCAGCTGACCTAAGAAGCTTGCAATTCATTCAGAAAACTAGAAATAAGTGTGTCAGAGACACGGACGCCCCTGCTAAATGGTATTGGTCACAGGTATGTCATATGACACTAGTACTCAAAATGGAGAACAAGTTTGCCAAGTTATTTTATAATTCATTGATAAATGTAGAAGTGGTGCTCAGGACAAAGTCATTTTTATCATTTGACCTTGAACTGTGACCTTGACCTTAGGCGTATCGAAACAAACTTTTCGCATGACACTAGTACTTGTTAAGAAGAACAAGTGTGCAAAGTTTCTTTGAAATCCATTGATAAATGTAGAAGTTATGCTCCGGACAAGGTCAATTTAAACATTCAACCTTCAACTGTGACCCTGACCTTGGGCGTATCAAATTAAACTTTTCGCATGACACTAGTACTTGTTAAGGAGAACAAGTGTGCGAAGCTTTTTTGAAATCCATTGATAAATGTAGAAGTTATGCTCCGGATAAGGTCAATTTAAACATTTAACCTTCAACTGTGACCTTGACCTTGGGTGTATCGAAACAAACTTTTTCGCATGACACTAGTACTTGTTAAGGAGAACAAGTGTGCAAAGTTTTTTTGAAATCCATTTATAAATGTAGAAGTTATGCTCCGGACAAGGTCAATTTAAACATTTGACCTTTAACCGTGACCTTGACCTTGGGCATATGGAAACAAACTTTTCGCATGACTCTAGTACTTGTTAAGGAGAACAATTGTGCAAAATTATTTTTAAATCCATTGATAAATGTAGAAGTTATGCTCCAGACAAGAATGGGACACACACACTAACACACGCACACACTAACACACACACACACAGACGGACACAGGTAACTCTATATGCCCCCCACCCCATTTCATGGCGGGGGCATAATGATATGCGAGCGTTTCAGCGACAACACAGCTGATCAAGATGACGATCTTGGTTGTCAACAAATACGCAATGAAAATCAGTCACATTGCGTATCGTGAGAAACGTGCGTATTTGTTACGCTTTAAAATAAGTTTTGTTGCGTATTTGCTGTTCCAAATAGCATAAAATAAGCAAATATGCAGCTTATCTGGGGCGCTGTGTATAGTATTAATAATTGCTATATTAAATCCTTCAGGCAACCTTTAATGGAATTGAAAAAAAAAAAACTGGAATTGATTGATTGATTCTGGAATGTGTGGGAACAGTTTATCAATAAATTAAGCCTTAGGCTGCTAACCGCAACTCACTGACCTTTTGCAGACAGTGTAGATCAAGATCAGACTGCAAAGAACGTGCAGTCTGAACTTGATCTACACTGTCTATTAAGGAGATATCTTTCCTCAAAAAAACACCTTTGGACTAGGAAAATTTGGGTTTACACTATTGGTTTGAAAGTTTCATTTCTTTTATTTAGTAGGATAAGGGTTCATATCTAATTGGATTAGATAAATGGTAATGGGAATAAGTGGTTAAAATGAACAGGCAAATAATCAAATTTTCACATCTAGTTAAAGAACGTGTTTCCTTAACTAAGAGAGCTAGAAAGATGCAATTTTCACAATAGATTAATGACATTGCAAAATTTTGTAATGACAATATTCAATATTGGACCCTTAACCCTTTTAGTACCATAGTCTGAAAAGGGGTGGCAAAGATAAAGATCACAATGCACAGAACATGCAGTCCGAGCTTGGATCTATACCTTCCAAGTTACAAGTCAAACCCTGCAGATAAATCCTTTTCTGTGACTGACATTTGGTGAATCATTTACTCAGCCATCAATAGGATCCACTGTATATACTTGGCGCCGAAACAGTTAAACATGTGTGATAATGAGTGGTGAAGCAAGAACTTCTGAATCCTTATTTTCTCCACAATATTTCAGTAATACCAAAATGCCATTGTAGATTTCAGGGCTTTAGCTGGTCTCTGGAAATCAGGAGTCATTGACCCCTTGACCCTAAAATTTTAAGGGTCAAATCTGATTTTTCAAGAGTCAAACCAAAAAAAAAAAAAAAATCAAGAGTCAAAACGGAAAATTTAAGAGTCTTTAGTCAACAATTTATTATTGTTATTGGTGAATTTATTATTAATATTGCAATAAAGATGTGAAGTTAACAATTGATTTATAAAATTTTACATTTCAAAGATAACCCCCCCCCCCCCCCCACACACAATATGTTACAAAAATTCAAAGTACGATCATTATTGGGTACAAGTGTTGAGCAAATGGTGGACATCAGCAAGTGAACATGTTTTACAATATCCATACATCAATGGTTAAGCTTCAAAAGGATACACCAATAATGAATTTATTGCCCCGTCTATCACTTTTAGCAAGGTTAGTGCCAGTTGTAAATCTACAATTATCATAGGTAACAAGTCAATTATCACCTTCCGGTCACACTTCACTGATTATATGCAGCAGTTTAATTGATGTTTAACACCATTCTGATGATTTCACACCTTTAACACGTTTATCTTTTGATATGATTGTTGTTTTATATATTTTTTGATGCTTCTCTGAAAATTTTGGGGGGTCAAAATGACCCCTTGATGGAATTTTCTGTGTGTCAAAACTGGGTATTCGAAGATTTTTTTGCGTCAAAACCCGGGTTTGCGGGTCTAACTAAAGCCCTGGATTTGCCTGTAATGCAGAAAGTATCATATTTGCTGTCTGCAGAGGTTTGTTTTGGGAAAGTAATGGGAAATTTGGAAATTACCATTTTTTGATGTTGTTACAAAGATTGCGAAAAAAAAAAAAATTATAGAATGCTGATTCCATGTTTCACCAGGTTCAAATATCAGGTAAATGATAGACTATCGATCAATTTTGCTCTTTCAGAGCTCACAATTTTAGCCTCTTCCAAAATATTAATTTAGCAGACGACATATTCAAATTGTGTACAGATGGATTTCAATTCTCCAATAGGATGTAAAAAATTTCGGGAAAAGAAGAAAATACTGGTTTTAAGCATTTTCTCCTTTTCAAACAATGTTTTCTAAAGGTATCGGACGCAGGGTTATTAAAACTCAGGACTCTTTGGTAAAGGGTCAAATAATGAACCATAAAGATTAAGGAAAAGATAAATTTCTTCTTTAACCCATAAATAACGATTGTCAAAAGTTACTCCTTTTCCCACAATGTTTTCAGAAACCTTCTTACATACAGTTAAACCATGTGATTGCTTGGTAAAGGGTTCATTTCACAAGTGGCAAAAGATCATCAAAATCTGGCTGATTAAACTGATTGAATTGAAAATTATCTACCCGAAATCAATTCGTAAGGTACGAATTCACTGGAGAACTCTGGAGTTCTCCAGAGAACTCATACCTTTCACAATCGGGGTACGAGTTCTCAAAGGTACGAGTTCCCCTGGGTACGAGTTCGCTAGCAACCATAAATAGCATTTACGCAAAATATTAAGTCATACGATCTATGACAGAAGAGTTACTGGCGTTTTAAGTTACAAAAAAAAATGTATGTATCGAATATCTTGTCAAACAAAAACAGGTTCAAGGTGGAATGCAAAATTCGGGCGTGAGCTTGCAGCTGTAAAATGTCCAGGATGCCCTTGTTTGTGAACTTGCTGGTTCCAGGCTTAAAACTCCAATAAATTTTCGCCTATTGCCGTTTCGTCCTTTGTAATTTCGGCCTTTAATTTTCAGCTTTTTCGCATCACTAGGCACTTTTTTACTCTTACATTATATTATTCCCCCATATGGTAAAATGTGAGTTTTAGTGGTAGATTTGATGAGTACTTTATATAAGTGGAAATTCAAAGAAAACGCATGGGTAAAGAGTACCGGGACGAAATATTTCGTTACCTGCTTAGGCGGGAACCAGCAATATAAGCTTCCTGTCGGCGTGACCGAACCGAAGGTTTGGAGATTTGAACAAATCATTTCTTAGGTATATAGGAACTCTGATTTCTGTCATTTGTTGTTTTGCGTAGACTGTTTAATTATTTATTTAGTTCTATGATTTTTTACTCATTTGTTTCAGTGGTATCAATCTAAACAGATAACAAACATGGAATCCTCTACCCCGACAGAAAATTCTGGAAGCAGCAGCGGGGAAAACCCAAGAGTTTACTTTGACATCTCAATCGGTGGTGATAGAGGTACAGGCTCATTTCTATATTCTTGTACATCTTGATTTTTGATGATTTTGATTGAACTTTTATATACGAAGGAATCGTGCAGTCAATTTTGTGATAAACCGTCGCGATTTGACCGCAGTTTTGAAACTGAAAATGAACTGTTTCTTTACCGAATCTTTAAGTATCATAGCAAGCAACAAAATTTAAGCTTTTGTCGACATTGAAACAATAAACCCTAGTACCACAATTTGGAGTTTTAACAACCCTGACTGAGAAAGTCATCACCGGAAAAGGAGGAAATGCTGGTAACCAGCACTGTCTCCTTTTGCCAGTGTTTTCTACCCTTTCACAGACAAATGAAATGGTTTGATTTTAATTTATCATCTGCTTTTAACATGGATAAGTCAAAAAATTTTGTTCGGTAAAGAGTTAATCATGTGCAGACCAGGTGTAAGTAATGAGTTTTGGCTTTGAATTGATAGAAATTAGAAGACATGGGAAATAGAGAATATCTGCTTACCAGCATTTTCTCTTTTTTTTTTTTGTTACTACAGTTTCAAAAGTTCTGAATGTGGGGACATTTTAACCCCAAACCTCACAATCCAAGTTTTAACGACCCTGAGAAAGAAAGCTGTTGAAAACATTGTGGGAAAAGAAGAAAATGATGATTCAAGGGTGTGGAAATACTATGCCCAACTCGTCCGACTCGGGGGGGAAAATTCAGCGTTGGACAAGTGACTTTTTTCAGTATGAGAAAAATTTTGAAGCAAAAATCTGTTGTATATACATATCCAGTGAAATACATATGCCCTCAATTCGTGCAAATTGACAATTCGAATGATAAACAGTGTCTTGTGATGATCCCTGATTTCTGGAAACCCAAAATACACATTTGGTGAATGTAGGACGTTTTGGCCACGGACGTTTTGGCCAGGACGTTTTGGCCACGGACGTTTTGGCCACGGACGTTTTGGCCACATATAGTGAAAAAATGGACGTTTGGGCCAAAATAATTTTATATGTACTTTTTATGTAAAATAAAGCTAAAAAAATTTTTTTTTTTATTTGATCAATTGTTTAGACTTTTGTTGAACTTTTGTTGAAATTTGGTAATAAATTTTAGAGTTTTACAGTTTTATTTATTCCTTTGAAGTAAAGGAAAACATCAACAATTTAATGTTTTTAAATTATCTTCAATTTTCAAGTTTTGTCTTTTGATTGACAAACAGTTTGATTGACTAATTGCTTATTAATGATACTTTCTTGCATTTAATGTTGTTATTATTAGAAGTGTAAAGAGTTTCATTGTTCTTGTCTTTTAACACTAATGAATCTGTAGATCACACCACACTTTAATCATCTATTTCAATTAAAGAAATATGTGATTAATTAATTTGTTTGAAAAACTGTTAAGAAAGATCAAAGTTGCTAGTATAGAATTATTTTTATAATGTACTACCAAACCTTCTACACAATTGTCCATGGCCATCAGTATATAAGTACTTATTAAAGATTGAAAAGACACAGATACAAAGTCTTGAAACCATCTGTTATAATAAAAAATTGCAATAAAGGTCTAAAATGTTGATCAAATAAGTAAATTAAATATGTTTGTAGCTTTAATATCTATAATAAGTACATATATAATAGATTTGGCCAAAACGTCCGTTTTTTCAATATAGGTGGCCAAAACGTCCGTGGCCAAAACGTCCTGGCCAAAACGTCCTGGCCAAAACGTCCGTGGCCAAAACGTCCGTCCTCCACATTTGGTCTACCTCTGCTTTCACTGCATACAAGATAGGTAAAATACCTGGCTGTTTTTGCACTTGAATTTTTTTGAAAAATGTCAAAACTTCTTCAAGATCATCATTATGGTTTAACATGATCTTATTAGTATGACCTTAGCACAGATTCAGAGATCTTTGATGAAATTGTCGCACATGTGAAACTTTCAGCCTGTAATCTGATTTTAAACAGCTTTGGTGCAAAATGGGCCGTGATTTAACACCTCTGCTGGAAGCTGTCTCAATATCCAAAAGATTTCGATTCAGCAATTTATTGGTGCGTAAAATCAGAGAAAACATTTTTTTTTTTAAATCAAATCTTTGATGCAGACGGAAAGTAGAAAGTCAGAGACTCCGAACCATTTGGCAGCTTCAAACGTAAAATGGACCGTGACAAGAAATATGGCAAAAACATTTTTTTTTTTTTTTTTAAACAAGGTGTGCTTGAAAGATCTACCGTGGTTCAATGCAGACGATCGTAACAATATTTTTATAAGGTTTGTTTGCGGACATGTCACCTTATGTGTACCATTTAAAATCGTTTCGTTTTGGACAAGTGAGCCACACTGGCTGACAAGTAGATTTTTGTAAATTACTTGTCTGCGGACAAGTAGAAATTTCTAAGATTTCCACACCCCTGTGATTCTTTTCTTGCAATCTTTTATACCATATCAAAGACAAATTACATCATTTGAGTCGAATTTAAATTGTTGTCTGCAAATGCTGTCAGTTTGTCCATTTTGATATGCTGTGTGCAAGTGCTTGCAGTTAGACAAGTCTACATTTTTGTCATGAGGTAAAGGGTTAACCCTGTACCAACAAAGAACCTTAAAACATTCCAGACTATCTGCAGACAAAAAATTTAATCTTGATAAAAATTAATTGTTTGCTAATTGGGTAGAAAATATTGTAGAAAATGAAGAAAATACTGGTTAACTCTACCAAACATTCCTGAGTTTTAACGACCCTAAGGAAAAGGCCTTTTGAAAACATTTTGGGAAAAGAGAAAATGCTTGTAACCAACATTTTCTCCATTTCCCATAATGTTTTCTACCCTTCCAAAGGTAAATTTCTTTTCTGAGTCAAATTTATTAGGTTGGCTGCAGATGCTTTCAATTTGGCCTGGTCTAAAATTTTGTCATTTGGTAGAGAGTTAATTTGCATTTTTGTCTAGTCTAACTAGGTTTTTTGTAAGAAAGACATAGGATTGCTTGGTAAAGGTATACAGGCAGAGATCCAGTTAGAGGGAGTGATTTTGATTTCAAAATTGAAATTGATCACTTTCCACTAAACCCTATGTAATGGGTACTCATTGAGACAGTTCTAGTAAGTACCCATAACATAGGGTTTGAAGGAGAAATATTGGATTTAGAATACTATCACCCCCTCTTATCTGGAGGTTTGACAGGATTTGAAATTCCAATATAATTACTAGCAAAATGCGAGTCAGAATTGGAAAATGCAAGCTGAATTTTCAAGCTCTGGAGGCTTTACTGGGTTGATTGGGTTTTTCATGGGAGTGTCCTTGGGCAAGACACTTCAGATCCCCAGCCTAGTACTAGTGAAACCCAGGAAATACAGTATATGAATATTTGAGCTGTTGCCATGATATGACTGAAATAGTGCTGAAAGCTGCTGAAACACCATTCAAGCCCATTCGGCCCATTTAAGCAATCAATTGACAACCCTGATATAGAAAGCTTTTAACCATTAAAGCGCAGAATAGACCTATCACACATTTTTATCTTTAGAAATATGACCCATATTATCGCAGTTTCATGGTGACTTGGTCTCTGTAATCTACAGTGTTTCAGCAAAACAGACACAGTAGATAAAAGATCAGGCTGCAGCCTGATCTTGATCTACACTGGCCACAAAGGCAACTATATTCGTGAATGGCACTTTAAGAGTTGAAAACAATTTTAGAGAAGGAGAAAATGGTGGTAATATAATTTTCTCCTTATCCTACAATGCCTTTATTTTGGACGACTGCAAATTTTTATTGTTTAGTAAAGAGAGTTATGTAGAGAAAAAAACATATTTTGGCATAGGTTTTCTTAATTTTTCCTATCAATAAAGGAATATGTGTACATGCATGACACTACTTCCAAATTAATTATTAAGAATTGATTTGTGCCATACTCAGGCAAAAGGTGGCTTAACCTTTTCCCAAACAAGCCCTGGTTTTCACGTGTCTGCAGTACAAGTCTTTTGAAAACACTGTGGGAAAAGGAGAAATTGCTCGTAACGAGCAATTTCTCCTTTTCCCACAGTGTTTTCTACCCTATTGGAGAACTTTCTGTGATTTTCATCAAATTTAAAATTGTCGTCTGCAAACTCTTTCAATTTGGACCAGTCTAAAATTCATCGTTTGGGAAAGGGTTAATGTATTCCCGTAATGCATGATACCAACCGGAATCTATTATGCCTAACAGCCGACTGTATCATAAGGTAGACTTGTCCTTTGACATACAGAAAATTTACCAATAGTGAAAAGTTTCGGCCCAGGTCAGCATGCTCAGGCTGATATGGGTTAATACTTTTCGCAGAAGTATTAAGCCCTGTTTTCACAGAGCAAGGCTCATTTTTAATTCACCCTTTACCGCACAATCCTGACTGACGACCCATAGGATGAAGGCTTTTGAAAACATGGGAAAATGCTGGTAAGCAGCATTTTCTTCTTTTCCCGCAATGTTTTCTGTCCCTTCAACAACTAATTTGAGACACATTTATTTTGCTGTCTGCAAATGCTTTCCATTTGGACAAGTCTAAAACTTGTTGTTTAGTACAGGGCTAATAATGTAACTATAATAAAACAAAAACTTTACCTGACAAATGCTGAGAATCATATCAAATAAACATGTGAGTCAGTCACATTAGTGCCAGAATACAGAACTTATCTTGAATGGGATGTTTCACCAACAATTCATCTGTTAAAGTGACGGAAGAGATAAGGAACATGTAAAGGTAGCATCAAATTTTTGGTAATTTAAAATTGTTTTAAAAATAACTTTGGGGATTTTTCTGCTGTTACTATAAATAACTTGGATTAAATACTCGTTTCCCTTTTTAACCCTTTCCAAGATGACAGAATTCCAGACTAGTTCAAATTCAAAACATTTATGATGGGATTTGACTTTGAAGGTGTAGAAAAAATTGTGGGAAAAGGAGAAAATGTTGGTTGTCAGCGTTTTCTCTTTTTGTCACAATGTTTTCAAAAACCTCCTGGCATAGGGCTGTTAAACCTTGTGATTGTGTGGTAAAGGGTTGAAGGTAACAGAATACAGGGAACAGAAGTATGGTGGCATAGAGCTGCCACCCCTTATCAGATAAATTTGTGATTATTTTCATTAACCCTTTACCGCACAATGACGCCTTTTGATGCCCCTGGGAAAGAAGCCTTTTGAAAACATTGTGGAAAAAGGAGAAAATGCTGGTAACCAGCATTTTCTCCTTTTCTCACAATGTTTTCAACCCTATCAAACAAAGATTGCACCATTTGAGCCACACTGGAATCGTCGTCTGCAAATGCTTTCAATTTGGACAAGGCTAAAATTTTGTCGTCTGGTAAAGGGTTAAAATTATGTCAGAGCTCAAAAACATTTTATTATTATTGTCATAATTTGAGTTCTTTGTATGGTACCAGGCATTTGATATTATTATTGTCATAATTTGAGTTCTTTGTATGGTACCAGGCATTTGATATTTTAACTCTTTATCAAACGATTACTGGTAAATTTTGGACTGGTCCAAACTGAAAGCATGTGCAGACCACAAATTGAATATGACTCAAAATCTGAAATGAGCCGTTAAAAGAAAAAAACATTGTACTGATAACAAGCATTTTCTCCCTTTCCCATAATGTTTTCAAAGGCTTCTTTCCTCAAGGTCATTAAAACCCGGGATTGTGTGGTAAAGGATTTATGTGACTTCTTTTCCGTTACTGCTCTCAACTGCAACTTATGATAAGCATTCAGAAAGCCATCAGTCACTCTGTAGAAAAAAAGTTTTTTGATTTGTAAAATGGGCTGAGGTGTACCAAATAGATCACAAAAACTTGCGAAAGAATCCTTCCGGACATTTTGTTATGTCTACCGTAGTTATCTCGGGAGTGGTGACTGTTCAAGAGCACTAACATTGGGAAGAAAATTGGTTCTGGCCTTTAACCCTTTCCCAAACAGCAAATTTTAGACTTTCAAATTAAAACTTCTGCAGACAAATTTGATATTGGGAAAAATGAACTTAAATTGTCTGATAGGGTAGAAAACATTGTGGGAAAAGGAGAAAATACTGGTAAACAGCATTTGATCCTTTTCCTTCAGTATTTTCAAAAGGCTTTCTCTGTAGGGTAGTTAAAACTGGGATTGTGTGGTATAGGGTTAAAGTGCTTTTCACTACTTTTGTTGCCTTAGCTGGCAGTGTAGATGATGATGTAGATCAGACTTCATCAAATGTGCTGTCTGATCCGACCTTCACTGTCTGTTGTGTTGAGATAATCCTGACTACTCTTGTTAGGGTCTTATGTATAGAGTGAAAAAGCTGGTTGGGTTATTTTGCGCTCTAAGTGTCGGAGGATTTGTCTGGTATCAAGAAAACCAGCATTCTCTCCTTTTCT
This sequence comes from Tridacna gigas, assembly GCA_945859785.2. Taxonomy (NCBI): domain Eukaryota; kingdom Metazoa; phylum Mollusca; class Bivalvia; order Cardiida; family Cardiidae; genus Tridacna; species Tridacna gigas. The sequence continues at coordinate 66,399,330 of OX244033.2, forward strand.
AATAATGTTTTCTACCCTTCCCAGTACAAATTTCAATTTTTCACTCACATTTATTTTGTCATCTGCAAATTCTTTCAAGTTGGACTAGTTTAACCCCTATCCTGCTGAATAAAAGAAATGAAACTTTCAAACCAATAGTATAAACCCAATTTGTCCTATTTCAGAGGTATTATTTGGAGGAAATATATCTCCTTATCGGACAGTGTAGATCAAAGATCAGACTGCACGTTCTGTGCAGTCTGATCTTGATCTACACTGTCCACAAAAGGTCAGTGGCTCGCGATTAGCAGCTTAAGGGTTAAAATTTTGTAGCTTGGTACAGCATTTTCTCCTTTTCCCACATTTTATACCCTTTTAAAGGCAGATCCCCTTTTATGAGCCTTGTTGAATTTGTTATCTACAAATTCTTGCAATTTGGGCATCATAATCATTGGGAAAATACTCTGGTTTGTGGTGGCTACTGTGTGCCACCATTGACAAGATACAATACACATCATGCACAGTGAGCTTGAACTTTCTTGTAATTTCGAAATTGGTCTAAAAATAACTACTTGGGATTTTACTGCTGTTACTATAAATAACTCATGCAATCGACCCTGAGGAAGAAGCCTTTTGAAAACATTGTGGGAAAAGGAGAAAATGCTGGTAACCAGCAGTTTCTCCTTTTCCCACTATGTTTTCTACCATATCAAAAACCAATTTTATCATTTCAGCTGCATTTAAGTTGTCGTCTGCAACTGCTTTCATTTTGGACAGGTCTATGATTATGTCGTGTGGTAAAGAGTTAATCCTATACAACACAATCCCAACTTTTAACAATCTTGTGAGAGAAGTCTTTTGAAAACATTGTAGGAAAAGGAGAAAATGCTGGTCTACCCTTCCCAGAACGAAATTTAATTTTTTCAGTCACATTTTTTTATCTGCAAATGCTTTCAGTTCAAACTAGTTTAAAATTTTGTCGTTTGGTAAAGAGTTAATCATTCATGATTGCCTGTATCATCTTTTCCACAAACATGAGCATTATTGACCTAAATTGTTTGTTACTACAATGATTCCTTGGCAACAAATTTGACACATCTATAGCTCGGCTGTTTTCTGAAAAAAAAATGTTGAGGTATTGTCGAAGCCCTGGCGTCGTCATCATTTCCTTTGTCATTTGAAACATTTTGTAATAATAATCTCATTCTTACTGAAAATATTAGCTTCACACTTGGACAAGTTGTTAATTATCAAAAGGGAAACCTATACAACAAGGGCAGGTAACCATCAAAGTATTTTTGACACAGTTATGCCCCTTTTTCGACTTCGAAATTTCACTGTAAATCAAGCAACCGCAGCCAGGCCTTGTTGGTGTCTCTTCCTTCTCGGAAATGTTAATATTCTCAATAATTTGTTTAAAATGTGTAATGAATGTCTTCTTCTGTTTTGGGGTTACTGAACAGTATCACTGTTGTCGCGTAGTGTAAAATATAATGAGCTGTGCTCTGGCAATGGGGGTTTAATGCATTTCTGTGATGCTTTATATCAAACGAGTCAACCTTAATATTAAGTATGGATCCATAATGTCCCTTAGTCTAACTGAATTACAATATGAGGTAGAATGGTGCCTGGACATACAGAAAGTTCACCAAAAGCAAAAAGCTTCGACCCAGGTCAGCCTGTGCAGACTGAAAAGGCAGATATAGGTCAATACTTCTGCAGATGCATTAAACCTTTACCTCACAATCCTGACTTTTAACGATCCTGAGGAAGAAGCCTATTGAAAACATTGTGGGAAAAGGAGAAAACGCTGGTAACCAGCATTTTCTCCTTTTCTCACAGTGTTTTCTACTCTTTCATAAACGAATTTCACTTTTTGATTCACATTTAGTTTGTCGTCTGCAAAAGCTTTCAATCTGGACTGGTCTAAAATTTTGTTGTTTGGTAAAGACTTAAACCCCTTTCCATAGAGCATGACTCGAATGAAGAATGAACATTTGAGAAATGTAGTTTGTGGTTTGTTCATAAAGAAAGGATGTCATTTATCATAAAAATACATTGTATACCTAATTTTTATGTGTGTGTGTATTTTTTTTTCCAGTTGGAAGAATTCTGTTTGAGTTATACAAAGATGCAGTTCCAAAGACAGCGGAGAATTTCAGAGCTCTGTGTACGGGAGAGAAAGGAATTGGAGCATCGGGAAAACCATTGCATTACAAAGGATCAATTTTCCACAGAAGTATGTGAAAGTATTCCACTGTTTTCATTTCTTTCGGAACTATTTTTCATTTTTTTGTCTGAACTGGCCTCTATACCAGACAGGATTTCAGGTTTTCTGGATCGAAAGCATAAATAGACAAGAAGAGGGGTGTTGCTTACCTCTTTACCAAACAACAAAATTTTGCAATTGACAAAATTGAAAGCATTTGCAGATCAAATGTTGCTAAAATGATGCTTTCTCTCTTTGGGAAATATCGTGGGAAAAGGAAAAATACTGGTTACCATTACTTTCTCCTTTTCTCACAATGTTTTCAAGAGCCTTTTTCTCCTGGGTCGTTTAACCCTTTACCACACAATCCCGAGTTTTAACGACCCTGAAAGAAAAGGCTTTTGAAAACATAGTGGGAAAAGGAGAAAATGCTGGTAACCAGCATTTTCTCCTTTTCCCTCAATGTTTTCTTCCTTATCAAAGACAGAAATCGACATTTGAGTTATATTTAATATGCTGTCTGCAAATGCTTTCAATTTGGTCCAGTCCAAAATTTTGTCGTTTGGTAAAGGGTTTAAGGGTTGGTTAAATGATGGGATCTGTCTTTTTAAAGCTAGAAAATATTGTTGGAAAAGATGAGGATGTTGGGATGTTGGTTTCCAAAAGCTTTCTTCAAAATTGTTAAAAAGCAGGACTGTCTAATAAGATTTTAAAAAGAATAATCTGCTCCTACACATAACTCTAAAATCTAAACTCTCAGGCAAGTACAAGAATACTGTCGAAAGCAACTTTGAAATACATTCAGTCAATCAAAGCTTTAATAATTAAGCAATGCCCGTTACTCTTTACCAAACGACAAAATTTTAGACCAGTCCAAATTGAAAGCATTTGCAGACGACAAAATAAAGGTGAACCAAAAATTTAAATTTGTTTTTGGAAGAGTAGAAACATTATGGGAAAAGGAGAAAATGCTGGTTACCAGCATTTTCTCCTTTTCCCACAATGTTTTCAAAAGGGTTCTTCCTCGGGGTCATTAAAAGTTGGGATTGTGTGGTAAAGAGGTAAAAAAGGAAGTAAATGCATCGCCATGATGAATTGTAGCAAGCAAGTTGTCATATAATTACAGATCCCAAAAATTTACCAAAAGACAAATTTTTAGACTTGTCCAAATTAAAGCATTTGCAGACGACAAAGCAAATATGACTCAAAAATTGAACTGTGTTGTTGGAAAGACAGAAAACATTGTGGAAAAAAGAAGAAAATGCTGGTTACCAGTATTTTCATCGTTTCCAACTGTGTTTTCAAATATGTGAACTCCAGGGATGTTGTTCTCCAGGGATGTTGACACTTGGAATTGTGTCTAAAGAGTAAAAACCCCTTTCCATACAGCATGCAGTGTTCCCACTCACATCCCTTTTTGGGAGTGAATGCGCTCCCTGGAATACAAGTTTGGGAGTGCAAGAGAAATTCTAGGAGTGCACTTAATATTGACAATTATATAGCATCTATGGAGGACAGTAAGGGTCTGTTGTATTGAAAATTTGTCTTGATGAGTCTTACTCTACAGTCAGCTGCTCTTGAAAACAATATGGGTAATTTAAAAAAAGAAGATGCTTGTTATAATTTCCTTACTCACGGGACCAGTTTCAGAGGGACAACTTACAGCCTGACAGCCAGTAGAATTTTGCATTTCACTGTCAGACGCAAATTAGCTATCACTTATTATTTTATAGAGATATTTATGTAAATTTACTGTTTAAAGTCATTGATAAAGCTGAATAGACAGTTTGAAATGCCTGTGATCAGACAATGTCAAACCAATTTTTGTTGTGTCATGGGTTTTCGCGTTTCTTACAGCTATCTTTTTTTCATGGCTGTTAAGTTTTGGAGTAGTATTTCTGCATGATTTGAGATAGATTTGTCAATAAGAATAGCATGTAACTTCAAAACCTTTAATTTACACTAGAAAAGCGGATTGATACCAAGTTTGATTAGCGGTGATAAACACTGACTTTCACACTTGATACCTTGTCCCAACTGGCACCACTGGTGATCGACAACGGGAACCCTGAAACCTGTGCGTGCATGCACGTTTCACTTCATATTTTTGTGCGTGATTATTCAATTCAGTGCGTGAATCACACACATATGCGTGTGAATGGGAACCCTGAGCATGGCATCATTTTTTTTCAATTTTTTTTTCCCAGTTATCAAGGATTTCATGATACAAGGTGGAGACTTTACAAATGCCAATGGGACAGGAGGTGAAAGTATATATGGAGAAAAATTTGAGGACGAAGCATTTACCTTTAAGGTAGATTCTTCTTTTCTTTACTCTTAATGCCAAGCCCCCATAGCTCAGTTGGTAGTGTACAGGACTTGAGAACAGGAGGTCGCTGGTTAGATCCCCGGCTTGGCCAATTTCTTTCCAAGGATTGATGATAGTCATCGCAACAGGATTCATTCCTCTCTCACCACTGACCATTGTTTCAGCGATAGTTATGTGGGAAAGCAGCAAGTGGCTTGGAAAGAATATTGTGCAGAGTACTGGTAAAAGAAACTCCAGGAAAGCATGGATAGGTGCACTGGCCGCTGTGATGTAACTGAAATAATGTCAAAAACGGCGTTAAACACCATACAGTACAGTACTGTTCTTAACTCTTAACCAAACGACAAAACTTTGGACTGGACCAAACTGAAAGCATTTGCAGATGACAAATGAAAAGTTGCTAAAATGATGATTTCTCTCTTGGATAGGGAAGAAAACAAAGAGGGAAAAGGAGAAAATGCTGGTTACCAGCATTTTCTCCTTTTCCCACAATTCTCTCAAAAGGCCTCTTCCTCAGGGTCATTAAAACTCAGGATCGTGTGGTAAAGGGTTAACTCTTAACCAAATGTCAAAATTTTGGACTGGACCAGTTCAAAGGCATTGCAGACAAACAACTGAATTTTGTTAAAATGATTGGATGTGTCTGTAAAAAGGTTGGAAAACACTGGGGAAAAAGGAGAAAATGCTGATAACCAGCATTTTCTCCTTTTCCCACAATGTTTTCAAAAGCATCCCTGGTCATTAAAAGTTGTGATCGTGTGGTAAGGGGTTAACCAAATGACACAATTTCAGACATGTCCGGTTTTGAAGGATGTTGCAGATAACATTTTCATTGTTGCTTGGACCAAAGGATAGAAAACATTGTGGGAAAAGGAGTGTGGTAACTGGCATTTTCTCCTTTTCCAATATTGTCGTCTGTCCTTCCATTCAAATATTAGAATTTTCATATTGTAAGAATTTTAATGATTACCCATTACATAAGTTTTGGTAAAGAGAATTTAATCAGAAACTCAAGACTTACACTTGTCTAGATAATTGAATGCCTGTTAGATATCTTTTTCTTATAAAAATGAAAATTGATAATTTTTTTTTAACTCAACTCTTTACCAAACAACAAAAAGGTTAGACTTACTTAAAGTGAAACTGAAAATTAAATTGAAAACATTTACAGACAACAACAAAAATGTGACTGAATTTTTTTTTTTTTTTTTTTTTTTTTTTTGAATAGTAGAAAATACTGTGGGAAAAGGAGAAAATGCTGATTACCAGCATTTTCTCCTTTTCTCACAATATTTTCAAAAGTCTTAAGGGTTTGAAAACTAGGAAAAAGGTTGATCAAATTTATTTCAAAGCATGACAAGCCAGGACTCCTGAGCATGGCCAATGCTGGAAAAGACACAAATGGTTCCCAGTTTTTCATCACGACGCTTCCCACCCCACATCTAGACGGTAAACATGTGGTGTTTGGTAGAGTTTTAAAGGGGATTAATGTTGTGAAAATTCTGGAAAATGTAGAAAAGGATAAAGATCAAACAGAGAAGCCAGTCAAGGTAATGGTTTGTTGCTGCTCTTTTACTCATTACCACATGAGTGTTTTGCGCTGTTTTCTTTTGGTATTCAAGGTTTCTTTTTGACTAGCGACTGTAGCGTCGTCTGTAGTAAAGAAGATCGTAAGTAAGCCTTATCAGATTTGTGCATCCACAATATCGCATTATTAAAATAAATACAGGTCATTTCTCTTAAAAGTGTGTCAAAATGCACAAAATCATGCTTCAAGGAAAACCCTGCAAATCAACAAAATTATATTATAGACTTGTCCAAATTGAAAGCATTTGCAGAAAACAATTTAAGGGTGTCTCAGAAAGTGGTATTTGTTTCTGGTAGGGTAGAAAACATTAAGCAAAAAAGAGGAAATGACGGTTATCTGCATTTAGCCAGCATTGTTACGGACATATGCCACAGTTTTTTCCTACAGACAGATTTTCTTTTTCATTTTCGCTCAGAGAATAACATAATATATGCTGAGTAAAACGGTGAAAAGAAATTCATATGTAATGGGACAAAATACAAAGATACAGTACTTCAAGAGAGATAACTCATGTCGAAATTACAGAAAATAGGCTATAAGTCTTTACCATACAAGAAAAATGTAGGTTTGTCCAAATTATGAGCTTTTGCAGACAGCAAAAAGAATTTTAAATATGTATATCAAGCAGGGCATTGAGGCTCACAACCAGAGTTCCAGATGGAGGGAGTGATTTTGATTTCAAAATTGAAAATATTAGTTATTCTCCTTTAAACCCTATGTTATGGGTACTCACTAGAATCGTCTCACCGAGACAATTCTAATGAGTACCCACAACATATGGTTTGGAAGAGAAATAATGGATTTAGAATACCATCATGCCCTCTTATCTGGAGCTTTGCACAACTTATTGATCAGCCCGAAAAACTGAGCCATGAATTGGCTATAAATTATGTGCATAGCACGCAGGAGTTACAGGTACAAAACGACTGTTCTTGTTAAACAGGAGTGTAAAATAGAAGACTGTGGGGAGTTGCAGCCAGGAGAGGATGATGGTTGTACGCTGATTGATGATGGTACCGGAGATAAATACACAGACTGGCTGGAAGATTCAGATATTGACTTCACCGAGGTGAGAATAAAGGGGATCAGGGTTTTCTCTGACCCCATGTCTTTTTGAATTTGGACCCCCAAATTTTCTGAATGTCTCCGAAAATTAAGATGTTTACCTTCTTGAATTCTTTTGAAAGGGATCATTTATGAGAATAAAGGGGAATGGACTATACAGCTTTGTCAGTCTGCAATATTGTACTAAAAGATTTAACCCTATACCACAAAATCCCAAGTTCGAATGATCTTAAGGAAGAGGACTTCAGAAAACATTGTGGGAAAAGGAGAAAATGCTGGTTACCAGCATTTTCTCCTTTTTCCACAATGTTCTCTAATCTTTCACAAATAAGTTTCAACATTTAAGCCACACTAAATTTGTCATCTGCAAATGCTTTCAAATAGGATCAGTCTAAAATTTCGTCTGTTTATAAAGAGTTAACTCCTTGCCAAACGACCAATTTCGGGATTCGACCAAATTGAAAGCATTTGGAGACGACAAAATAAACGTAGATCAAATGTTGATTTCTGTTTTTGACAGGGTATAAAACATTGTGAGAAAAGGAGAAAATGCTGGTTACCAGCATTTTCTCCTTTTCTCACAATGTTTTCGACAGTGTTCTCCTTCAGGGTCATTCAAGGTCAGGATCGTGTGGTAAAGGGTCAATCCTAGTAGCGCTGATTTATTTACATATCGATGGTTGAAAACCAGACCCTCGTATATAGCAAATTTATCAAAATTTACTTTTTGCCATTTCTGGTTCTCTCACATTGAGAGGGTTAATCCTAGTAGCACTGACTTATTTACATATGGAGACATTTTAGATTAACCCTTTACCACACGACAAAATTTTAGACCAGCCCAAATTGAAAGCATTTCCAGACGACAATTTTAATGCGGCTCAAATGATGTGGTTTTTCTTTGATAGGGTAGAAAACATTGTGGGAAAAGGAGAAAATGCTGGTTACCAGCATTTTCTCCTTTTCCCACAATGTTTTCAAAAGGCTTCTTTCCCAGGGGCGTCAAAAGGCGGCATTGTGTGGTAAAGGGTTAAGATCAGACTGCACATGTGGACTGATATGGAATTTCTCAGTCTTCTCTTTTGGCAGATATTCTTACAAAAAGAGGCCGATCCTCTATAGCACAGGACTTTAGAAAGGATGGTCACTGATTCACAACACGGCTCGGCCAGTTTCTTTCTGAGGATTGGTGGTAGTCATTGCGTAGAATTCATTCTCTCACCACTGATCATTGTCTAAATGATGGTAATATGGGAAAGCAGCCAGTTGCTTGGGAGGAATATCATGCGAAATACTGGTGAAAAGAAAATCCTGGAAAGCATGGATGCTCTGGCCACAAGGATATAACTGCAATAATGTTAAAAAACGGCATTAAACACCATACATTACTATCAGTCAATACAATCAATCTCACAAAAAAGCCTCGGAATTTCAACATCTGCATCTTTAGTGCTGAGCGAGAATGTCCATTTTATTCATGTAGCACCACATAGGTTAACTCTTTACCAAATGACAATATTTTGGATTGGGCCAAATTGAAAGCATTTGCAGACGACAAAATAAGCATAGCTCAAATGATGATTTCTGTCGTTGATAGGGTAGAAAACATTGTGGGATAAGGAGAAAATGCTGGTTTCCAGTCGTTAAAATTCAGGATTATGTGGTAAAGAGTTAATTTTTCTAGTCAAAAAGTGACCAAAGTATTGAATTGTTCAGTCAGTTTTGCTGGAATATGTCTCAAAACACTGAAACTGTAGATCTAAGATCAGACTGTACTTTCTGTTCAGTCGTTTCTTAGATCTATGCAGTTCAAATGCAACTGTAGTAGTGAAAGTCAAGTTTCTAGTTGAGTAACCTTTTAACTCTTTTCTAGAAATTGTAGGCTTTTCTAAATTGAAAGCATTTCCAGACGACAAATTAAATGTACATAAAATGATAGTAATTGTCTGTAAACGTGTAGAAAACATTGTCATCAAAAGTTTGTGGGACTAGTGAGTAAAAAACAAGTCAAAAACAAAACAGAAAAAAACATCACTGGAGAAAACACTTTAATGTTGTAGACGATATATTTCTACCTTGTTTTTCCTTGCAGAAAAACAATGAAGATGTAATTATAAACATGTGCAAGGAGATACGAGAAATAGGGAACAAACTATATAAAGAAAAAGATTTTGAAAGAGCAAAGAATAAATATAGGAAATGTTTAAGGTAGGTATAAGGAACATTATCAATACCAAGCAACGATGTGGTGACCATAGTTGCAAAGTAGAGCATTGGCCTCATACTGTGCCAGGCTCAATTCCGGGTGGCTGATGTCAAGTTTGGGACTGTTCATTGGCCCACACATTCGGCACGAGTACTGGTATGGTTTCCAGGAAGCAGAATGGAGAGAAATTAGTATAAGTTGCAATTGATCTAAAAAAAATATGTGTAAACTAGAACTAGATACAAAATTTCAGACATGTCCAGAGTGAAATCATTTTGCAGATGAAATTAGATGTTGCTAAAATTTTGGAATTTGTCTTCGACAGCGCTGAAAACACAGTCTGAAAGGAATGAAATGCTGGTAATCGGCATTTTCTCCTTTTCCCAGAATGTAGTTTAACCGTTTAGAAACAAATACAATCATTTTAACCACATTTAATTCATTGTCTGCAAATGTTTCCAATATTGACAAGCGTAAAATTTGTTGTCTGGTAAATAGTTGAATATTGTTTTGCATATAAAGCTGTGCCATTGGAAGTTATATAGAAACCTCAAAAGACAGAAACTTATATTTTGACCAGAAATCTTAATGTTACTGTTTATTTTTTTTCCATTACCAGACAAAATAATTTTCAAATCCTCCAAATTGTAAGCATTTGTAGACAGCATAATGAATATGACTCAGATGATCAGAGTTGTGTACATCCTTACAGTCAGATAGAAAAATTACTGTTAAAATTTGATAGACTGTATAATGGTTCAGAATTTAGTCAGCTGTGTAAACATAGATATATTACATATATATGTGATGTAAGGGAAAAATACATATACTGGAAATGTCACAGCGTAGGTTTCTTTGATGGCCTCCAGAAAATGAAATGCACTTTCTGTCGGTCATAATCAGAGCTCCAGATAGAGGGAATGATTTTGATTTCAAAATTGAAAATGTTAATCACTCTCCACTAAACCCTATGTTATGGGTCAAGACGATTCTAATGAGTACCCACAACATAGGGTTTGGAAGAGAAATAATGGATTTAGAATACTATTACTCCCTCTTATCTGGAGGTCTGGTCATAATCAATGCAACTTTGCATCCATCAGGGGCAAATTGAGCATAAAGATACAAGAATGGTTATAGTTTGATAAGCTAAAGACGAAATGGGTAAAAAAACTGGCTGAAAACGAGTATCTTTAATGTTATGTGATGGACTTTTTTTTCAGGTATATTGAAAAACTCAAGGATGATGGGGAACTTGATGAAGAGAAAGAAAAAGAATTAGATAGTTCTCAAGTGTTAAGTGTTCATTTAAATTTGTAAGTGTTAACTTTTTATCAGACTACAAAATTTGAGAATCATCCATACTGAAAGCATTTACAAACAAAAATTACAGTGAGCCCCAATGAAGGGATTTGTCTGTTGCTCTTTACCAAACGACAAAAATGTAGACTGGTCCAAATTGAAAGCATTTGCAGACGACAATTTTGGTGTGAATCAAATGATGTAAATTGTCTTGGATAGGGTAGAAAGCATTGTGGGAAAAGGAGAAAATGCTGGTTACCAGCATTTTCTTCTTTTCCCACAATGTTTTCAAAAGACTTCTTCCTCAGGGTTGTTGAAACTCCGATTGTGTGGTAAAGGATTAAAAGGGTAGAAAGCATTGTGGGAAGAATAGAAAATGCAGGGTACCAGTCATTGAATACTACAACTATTGACTTCAACTGGCCTCATATCTTCTTTTAGCTGGGCTGTTTTTGAAGAAAATGTCGAGTTATTACCGTAGCTTCGTCATCGTCTGCGTCGTCATTGTTGTGCAACAACTTTGACATTTTATTATATCTCTGTTATAACTAAAGACATTTTCTTCAAACTTGGACAGGTTGTTAACTGTTAAAAGGGGAACCTATGCAACAAGTGCAGGTAAACATCAAAGCTTTTTTGACTTGGTTATGCCCATTTTCTGATCAAGAGTTTCCACTGAAATCTAGAACCTGCAGCGGTGCATTGGAATCCTTATACGGTGTTCTTGTTTGACAAATTATAATAGTTTCGCCATGCATAACATCTTGCTGATATTGGTTGCTCAGTTTGTAATAAAGAGGGTTTCAAACAAGGGATCTCCGTTTTGATTTCAGCAGCTCAGTCAGTTTCTTTCAGGGGGGTTGATGATAGTCATTGCGACAGGATTCATTCCTCTCTCACCATTGGACATTGTTTTGATGACGTTTATGTGGGAAAGCAGCCAGAGGTAGTAGCCAGAAGAGTATTGTGCAAAGTATTCGTAAAAGAAATTCCAGCATGGATAGGTGCACTGGCTGCTTTGACATAACTGAGATAATGTTGAAAACATGTTACAACTAAAACACTATACAAACAAATTGTGTCATTCTAACTCTTTACCATACAATCCCGAGTTTAACGACCCTGACAGAGAAGGCCTTTTGAAAACATTGTGGGAAAAGGAGAAAATGCTGGCTACCAGCATTTTATCCTTTTCTCACAAAGTTTTGTACCCCATGAAAGACAAATTCATTTTTTGAGTTATGTTTGTCCTCTGCAATTGCTTTCACCTTGCACACATCTAAAGTTTTGTCATTTGGTAAAGCGTTTAAGAATTTTTGGACAAAGGGTCATCAGACATGTGTGCTGAAAGGTTTGATACCCTGTACTTACAAAGCTTCAACTCTTTACCACACAATCCTGAGTTTTAACGCCCTCAGGGAAAATGAAAATAGAAAAAAATGTGGGAAAAGGGAAAAAAAGATGGTAACCAGCATTTTCTCACCATGTTTTCTACCCTTTCAAAGAAAAACCCCATCATTTGATTCACATTCAATCTTGTCTTCACCAAATGCTTTCAATTGGAATCAGTGCAAGAATTTTTCGTATGGTAAAGAGACACCGATAAGATTTTAGACTTGTCCAAATTCAAAGCATTTGCAGACTACAAATGTGGTTCAAATTGTAGGATTTTTCTTTGAAAGGGGAGAGAGAGAGAGATAGATATATATATATATAGAGAGAGAGAGAGAGAGATAATATTGTGGAAGGAGAAAATGATACTTATCAGCATTTTCACCTTTCCCTGAATGAGGATAGTGTAGTGAATGGTCAGTTGTAATTAATATTTTCCAGAGCTGCATGCAATCTACAACTTAAAGATTACGATGGAGCTGTTCAGGAATGTGATGAGGTAAGTCTTTTTAACTATTAAATTGCCTTTCACAACAATGGTTGCTGTTGAGGCCTGTGTAGATCAAGATCGGACTGCACAAATTGTGCAGTCTGATTTTTTATCTACACTGTCTGCTTTGCTTGACATCCGTGGCAAAAAAAACCCCTGAAATTATTTTGGGTTTTATTTCGAGACTGAAAATGACTGCTGGCTTTATTAGGCTGTCTAAGGGTTAAATTGTAACAAAACATAGAAAATTTAGAATTGTTTCTGTTCCAAGCATTATGGCTAATTAAAATGTTGTTCCAGTGATTGGTTTCATTTTTAGGTTCGCCGGCCAAATCCGAGTAAACTTATGTCATGGCCCTGTGTCTGTCATGTGTGTGTTTGTGCGTGCATCAACTTTTAGTTAAAAAATCTTCTCTCAAACTACAAAACTTATTTTCATGATGCCACACAGAAATGATCATGTCAAGACCTTCTTCAAATTTCTGTCAGGGATTGAACCCATTTAACACTGGTTTCTGTGGCAAGAGAACTGAAATTTTTTTTTTGAAAAATCTAATCCAAAACACAGCTTGCAATTCTCTGTAATTATGTATACCCTTTTGTTGAACCTCTTGAAGGTTACTTTTATTATAATATCGATCCCTCAAAGAACATGGCTGCTGCTGGATTTGTTCACTAGGGGCTCAAAATCTGTAGTGAAGCTTAACTTTTATGAAGAGAGATAACTCTTGATTTATCTTAACAGAAGTTTACCATTGATCTCCCTTGATTTTTATTTTTACTTCCCTGTACCATGGTATGCATTGTATAAATTCAAGTTATCTGGATTAGAAAATGTTACATAAAACAAGGTATGTATCATTCTGTTTTTTGCTGGTTACAAGCATGTTTTCTCCTTTTCCCACACTGTGTTCAAAAGCCTTTTTCCTAGGGGTCATTAAAGGTGGGGATTGTGGGGTAAAGGGTTAATGGGTTATATAAGAAAGTTAAATGCAACTTGAATGTGTACATTTCAGGCTTTAGGACTGGCCAAGGACAACTGTAAGGCTCTGTTTAGAAAAGGTCAAGCTTTGAATAATTTGAAGGACTGGGAAAAAGCATGTGTAAGTAGATGTAACTTTGTCATTTCTTGATATATAATGGAGCAAAAACACATACTCTTCATTTTAGATAGTCTCAAACCATTCTTGCCAAGCTTTTTAGCTCACTTGGTAATGTACATGGTTTGAAATCTATGGTTTGCTGGTTTTATTAACCAGCTTTTCCAATTTCTTTCCAAGAACTGATGATCATCAATGGACAAGATTCATTTTTCTCTCACCACTGAACATTGTTTCATTGTTTAGGTGGGAAAGCAGCTGGTGGCTTGGAAAGAATCCTATGTGAAGTACTGCCAAAAGAAACAACAGGAAAGCATGAATAAGCGCACTGGCCTCCACAATATAATTGAAATAATTTTGAAAATGGAGTAATATAACTAAACCAATCAAACCGAAAGGTGTCATATTCATTTTAAACTACATGTGCTATTTAACAAGTATGACTTTTTTCCCTCTTTTAATCTATTACTGTATTACAAATATGAGTTTTATGCTCTTGCAGTTGACACCTTTGAAAAACTGTGGGAAAAGGAGCACTTGCTTGTAACAAGCAATTGCTTCGTTAACCACATTGTTTTCCATACTAGTGCAAAAGGATATTTTCCTGTCCTCAAAATATTTATGATATGCCTTTTTTTTTTTTTTTTTTTAATACTTCTTAGTAGGTCTTCAAACAGCTATACAGTGAAAAGGACAAAGAAGCTTTTAACCCGTTGGCAAATAGTCAAGATTTTTACCAACCTTGAGAAAGAAACCTTTCGAAAACATTGTCAAAAAAGGAGAAAATGCTGTTTACAAGTTTTTTTTTTCTTTTAAAGTGGCCTGAACCAAGGTGCAAGACCTTGTAAGCAGGATGAATTTAAGTCAATTTTCTGCTTTTGCCTTGATACAGAAGTGTTGTTTTACATGTCTTGCAGGGGAATATTTTGATTTATGTGGTGTATCAAAATTTTTTGTAAATGCTTATAATGGCACTTGATATATGCTTCTATGCAAGCACAGAGAAACTGTACAGTTACACCTAGTGAAATGGTTTAATTTTTGCGTTTTGGAAAATGAGATGGCTACTTTGTAATCTATAACTTTTTTTATAAGATCATACCATCAATACAATTAGATGAGTATCATTCCATATGACCCCACATAATTAACTCTTTACCCCATAATGCTGACTTGATGATGCTGAGAAAAAAGACTTGAAAACATCATGCGAAAAGGAGAAAATGCTGGTAAATAGCATTGTCTCCTTTTCCGACATTTTTTACCCTATTAAAGACAACTTCCACAATTTTACCCTCTATTAATTTGGTATCTGCAAGAGCTTTGGGTTTTGACTGGTCTAAAATTTTGTCATGTGGTAAAAGGATATTTTTTATCATGTCACAATTCCACAAGCTTCTACGAACTTCTGCTGCAAAATCGAAAAATACCTAAAGAGGCTGTGTGTGTCATTCAGGAAAATTCTTTTCAATGTTTTCTAACTCTTATTCTGGTTTATTGATGGTTTGCCAGCTGTTGTCTTACAAATTTAAGTAATAAACTGATAATGCAGTTTGGTGTGATTTTAAAAATCTAACTAGCCCCCTTTAATCCTTAACCCTTTACCAGACAACAAAATTTTAGCCTTGTCCAAGTTGAAAGCATTTGCAGACGACAACTTAAATGCGGCTCAAATGGTGCAATTTTTCTTCAATAGGGTAGAAAACATTGTGGGAAAAGGAGAAAATGCTGGTTACCAGCATTTTTCTCCTTTTCCCACAATGTTTTCAGAAAGCTTCTTTCCCGGGTTGTTAAAAGGCTGAATTGTGCGGTAAAGGGTTAAAGCACTGAATTAATGATTTGGACCATTGGACTTTGGAAAAGCAGCCCAAAATATTGCTATTTTAGAGTTGTTCCTGTTAGAATATTAGCATAGTAGCAGACAGTGTAGATGTAAAATCAGACTGCATGTTCTGTGCAGCCTGATCTTGATCCAGTCTGCAAAAATAACTTGACTGGGTTTCAGGGCTGTGTTAATATGGTATTTGCAGTTTATGCATTGTCTTAAACTCTGTATTTACAGGAGTGTTTACAGAAGGCTGTGACTTTAGAACAGAATGATAAAGGTAAGTAAAGAGGAATTTTGTCGAGTTAAATCTTTATCAGATGAAAAAATTTAAATTCAGTGTGACACCATTTATAGACAACCAGTGAAATGTGACTTGAACGATTGGATTTGTCGTTGTAAGCTTAACTCTTTATCAAACGACAAAATTTTACATTAGTACAAACTGAAAGCATTTGCAGACGACAACATGAATGTGATTCAAGAATCAAAATTTGTTTTGAGAAGGGTTGAAAACATTGTGGGAAAAGGAGAAAATGCTGGTTACCAGCATTTTCTCCTTTTCACACAATGTTTTCGAAAGCATTGTTTGACAAGGTCGTTAAAAGTTAGGATTGTGTAGTAAAGGTTTAAAACATAGTTGGAAAAGAGAAAATGCTGGTTAATTTAAAAAAAAAAATAGTGCATTGTAGAATATTATATCAGAAGTATTAGACCAAAAAATTTGAGGTCAGAGAGTTTGTACTACTTTTTGAGCTCACCTGAGCATGAAGTGCTGAAAGTGAGCTTTTGTGATCATGCTTCATCTGTGTCACTTGAATGTTTGGATTTGTCATTGTAAGCTTAAAACATTGCTGGAAAAGGGAAAATACTGACTACCTCAAAAGATCAGTGCATTGTGGAGTATAATATTTGAAGTACATATATTTGACTAGAAAATTTAGTGTCACAAAATTTGAAATATATTGTACTTTTTTGTCGTTTAGGTATCCGAAAAGAACTAGAACGAGCAAAGAAAGGACAGAAAGATGATGCAGTGAAGGTGAAACAGATGTATGCTAAAATGTTTGCATCATGACCCCATCACCGTTACTTTATATAGAATACTTAGATACATTCATATAATGTCATCATTATTAACCCTTTACCCAAACAACTAAAATTTGAACTCGGGATGAAAGCATTTTCAGACGACAAATTCTGTGTGGCTCAAATGATGAAATATGACCATATAAAAAAGGTTGAAAACATTATGGGAAAAGTAGATGCTGGTTACCAGCATTTTCTTCTTTTGTCATAATGTTTTCGAAAGCCATGTTCAGGATCATGAGAAAACAGGGTTGTGTGATACAGGGTTAATAATTCTATGACGTAGCAGCACATGATTCTTTTTCTTTTGTATCATCGTGAACACTTCTTTAGTTAATGAAAGTTAGTGGATATGGTGAGTTTGGACCTTTACCAAAGAACCCCTTATTTTACCTTTGGTGAAAGAGCTTTAAAAGACATTGTGGGAAAAAGGAGAAATGTTGGTAATGTTTTGTACCCCATGAAAGGCAAATTCCATAATTTTAGCCACATTTAAATTGTTCCGAGTAAATACTCATGTGTTTAAAGTTTTGTTGTTTGATAGAGAGTTGCAAGTGTTGGTCATGCTTGAATAATGGGTTTGTTCTTACTAGGCATTCTTTGTTCAGGTCTAACTCATACCCTTTACCACACAATCCCGAGTTTTAACGACCCTGAAATAGAAGGCTTTAGAAAACATGGTGGGAAAAGGAGAAAATGCTGGTAACCAGCATTTTCTCCTTTTCCCACAATGTTTTCTGACCTTTCAAATACAGTTTTCCCCACTTGAACCGCATTTAATTTGTCATCTGCAAATGGTTTCAATTTGGACCAGTCTAAATTCTTGTCGTTTGGTAAAGAGTTAATTCTAAGTTTAGCCATCAGATTGGCTCTGAAATTTTGTCTCATCCAATTAGATGGCTTAGCTTGGAATATAGAATTAGCAAAATGTTTTGTATGGTTGTGTATACTGACACATATCAGCTTGTCAGTACACAAAGCAAGTTCAAACTTCTTTTAAGTATGTTGCAGCAGGGTTTACCCTTTTCTACACTCTCCTAGGTTTCAATGACCATGAAAAATAAACATTTGAAAAGATTGTGGGAAAAGGAGAAAATGCTGGTTAAAAGCATTTCCTCCTTTTCCCACAATGTTTTTACCTTTTTTAAAGACAGTAGCCATTATTGAAGCTACCTTTAAACTATCATCTGCATATGCTTTCAGTTTTGACAGATCTAAAATTTTGATGCTTAGTAAAGGGTGAACTCTACCAAATGACAAAATTTTGGATTTATCAAAGCAATTGCAGATAACAAATGTGGCTCAAATAGCAGAATTTTTTTTTTTTTTATAGAAAACATGGGTGGAAAAGGAGAAAATACTGGTTACCAGCATTTTCTTTTCTTTTCCCACTAATTTTTCAGATGTCTTATTTCTCTAGAGAAAAAGGCTAGTTACCAGCTTTTTCTTTTTTCCTCCAATGTTTTACAATCCTGTATTTCTCAAGGTTCCTTAAAACTCGGGATTGTGTGATTAAGGCTTAACTCTGTACTACACAATCCTGACTATTAAAGACCCCGTTTCCCCCCCCCCCCCCCAAGGAAAGGTACTTTTAAAAACATTGCAGGAAAAGGAGAAGATGCTGGTAACCAGCATTTTCTCCTTTTCCCATAATATTTCCTAAACTATTAAGGACAAATTCCATAATTTTTCCAACATTTAATTTGTCGTCTGCAAATGCTTTCAATTTGGATCAGTCTATAATTTTGCCGTTTGGTAAAGAGTTAAACCCTCCTTCTACCACTCTGCAACCACTGGAATCAAGGAATGTACAATATTTGCAAGTTTATGTATGCTTTTATACAGAAACAATTTTTGTTAACGGGGCATTAAACCAGATTTTCTTCACATGTTTCCTTAATCTTCGATAAAGACTGGCTTTAAAGTTTAAACATAGATAGAAATACATGCGGAAAACATAAGGAATTACCAAGTTTTGGGTATTTTTACCGCAAAATGTCCTTTACCGTTGGTGAACCATATAGCAGTTACTGCATAACAAGTGATAAATACATTTTTTTTTCCACGATCAAACATCAATTTGGCTGCATAGCTGTTACTGTGGCCTATGATTTTGAAGACTGTGCATTTTTTTCCGTCGAGAAGCAATTTCTTTTTGTTTATATGCTTTATTCTCTGTAAATAAGGCTAAACAGTCACATTCTTAGGAGTTTTCCTTACAAAATATTAACTTTCTTCCCCACCCATCAAAATAAATGGTTCAAAATCTAGTTTTATGCCCCTCTAAAGATTTGTTTTTGTCCCGTATCAGTTGTGTATGTTGTAATGTGTGCAAGCTCTGGAGATGACCACTCAAAATCAAAGTAATGCATTGAAAATAAAAAATATGGACCAATAACAAAAATAAGTTTCCAAGTTTTAAGAGATCCTCCAACACTTTAACCTCTATACTGTATGACAAAATTTTGGACTATACCAAATTGAAAGCATTTGCAGACGACATATTAAATGTTGCTTAATTGATGACTTATCTCTTTGATAGGGTAGGGAACATTGTGGGAAAAGGAGAAAATGCTGGTTACCAGCATTTTCTCCTTTTCTCACAATGTTTTCTATAGGCTGCTTCCTTAGGGTCATTAAAACTCGGGATTGTGTGGTAAAGGGTCATCGTTTTAGTGTTTTGTGGTGTGCATTCATGTTGAGGCATCAATACATGGCAACTTGCGGTAGATAGCATTTGTACTTGTGACCCAGACAGTCATGAGATTAAACCTTTGCCAAATAATCACGTTATTATGACTCTGAGAAAGAAGCCTTTTGAAAACATTTTAGGAAAGGGGAGAAAATGCTGGTCTCCTTTTCCTACTATGTTTTCTACCATTGTAGATACAAATCCCATCATTTGGCTGGAATTAATTTGTCGTCTGCAAATGTGGTCAGTATGTACAAGCCTAAAATTTTGTCGTCTGGCAAAATCTCACCAGACAACAAAATTTGATACCCGACTCGTTACGAGGGTTTTCTTCTTTTCCCACAGTGTTTTCAAAAGACTTGTACTGCAGACACGTGAAAACCAGGGCTTGTTTGGGAAAGGGTTAAAGAATTCTCTAAATTTCAGAGACAATTTTTGTCTGAGGATACATGCAGACTGTACAGTAATGGGTTATTGTTCCTAATTAAAACAAGAAAATGGTTATCTGCGATCATATCCATGTGCAAGGTGTGAATAAGTGCCTTTTACCACACTATCCCAAGTTTTGACGCCTTGAAGTACAAGGCTTTTAAAAACTATGGGAAAAGGAGAAAATGCTGGTAGCCAGTATTTTCTCCTTTTCCCATACTGTTTTCTTTTATTTTTCCAAACACAATTCTTTTCATATGAGTTACATTGAATATCTTACCTGCAGATACTGTCACTTTAGACGAGTCTAAAATTTTGTCCTGTGGTAAAGAGTTAACGATAGTAACCCTTGTATACTGGGGTCAATAATGAACCGACAGATTGGCCTGTAGAGGCCCTCAGAATAATCATGTCTTCATTTTGACCAATCACAAATTACTATCGATTCATTCGAGACCAATACCAAGAAGTAGGTCAAGATACAGCTACGTTGAAAGAAGCCAGAAAACCGAAAGGAATTGGTATACTCGGGGTCCAACCATTCTTATGAAAGTTCTTAGTCTTATTCTCCAGAATTTTCAAAATTTGAAAGTAATACAACTTCTGACTGGCTAAACCATTTGGTTTAGCCAATCAGAAGTTGTGTTACTTTCAAATTTAGAAAATCTCAGATAAATTATACGGACAAAGAATTTCTTAAGAATGGTTGGAGAATACGGACCACTGATCGCCTAACTAACGGAAACCAAGTTTGTATCAGATGATTTTGAAAACATCCCTATAAAGCACGTATGGATAATCATTGATTGTATGGTGTTAAACGTTGTTTTCAACATTATTTCAGTTATATCGCGGCGGCCATTGCCGCTATCCATGCTTTCCTGGGATTTTTATTATTTATTATTATTCTTTCCATAACCACTGGCAGCTTTCCCACACAACTATCGTCGAAACAATGAATACTGACGCAATCACTATCATCAATCCTCGGAAAGAAACTGGCCGAGCTGGGGATTCGAGCCATCGATCCCCAGTTCTCAAGGCCTGTACTCAAACTCCTACAGGGTTTCTGCGTTTAAATAATCAACAAAAAATTAATACATAGGTACATGACATTGGGGAAGCATTTTGACAAATGACGTAATTCCTCCTTTCGACATTTAAAAAAAAAAAAAGTTTGAAAAAGTTTCTTCATGGAGCGCGGATATCCCAGCGATTTACTAGATAACTGTTTGAACAAGGTAGCCAATCTCTCCGAAGAAGAAACGCTAGAAGAAAAGCCAAAAACAACTGCATCTGTGATTCCCTTCACTGTTGAATACAACCCTTCTCTGCCCGAAATTGGTAGAATTATTCACAAATATTGGAGTTTACTAAAGCTTTCCAAAAATGACTGTGTAAAAAAAATTTTCTGCACAGCTAAACCTATTGTGGCTTTTAATCGTCCTAAAAATTTGTATGATTTCTTAGTGTCTTCTGACCTAAAAAGCAATAGATTTGCAGAATTCAAATCTCAAAGTTGTAACAGTATACGTTGTTCACACTGTAATAGTATAGCAAATTCACAGACATTTACTAGCACTAGTACTGGTGAAACCTTTACTATGAGGCACAATACCAACTGTAAAACTAAAAATGTAGTATACCTGATAACATGTAGTCAACGTCAAACACAGTATGTCGGACAGACTAAACAGCCTGTCTCAAGACGTATGAATAGTCACAGATTCGATATTAATAATTTCACAGATCCAGCATTTTCTTCTTCAGTAGCATCTCATTTTAAAGGGGATAATCATAGCATTGAAGATTTCACTTTCATGCCCAGTGATATTGTGAAAAATGATATGGATCGACTTTGTAAAGAAACTTTTTGGATACATAAGCTGAAGACAATGAACCAAACGGCTTAAATACTAAGCATTTATATGAAGTTTAATTGACATATACAGGCATTACTTTTCCTTTTGGGCATAGGAGCGCTAACCATTTTTTCCTATTTCACATTTTTTTAAATGACTATTTTTTTTATATAGGAATTAAAGTATACTTCTTATCCGGTTACGCGCTCTCCTTCACTTATTACGTTTTTCTTTTTTACATTATAGATTCATTACAGGCAACACGTCTGTGCACACTTGTATTGACTTGTATTGCACCCTTAACTGTTTTTGGTACCATCTCATTATGTTACGTAATCATATCTTTGCTTTATGATGGGGTTCATATATCGCCTATTTGCTGTGGAGACCTCGTAACTACAGCTTGAATCAGGCTGCAGTTGCGATGTTTTTGCGGTGAATCTAAGGTATGCTTCTTAATATGTCTTACTCATTTACGCTAAATTGCACGCTTTCTTATGCGTTTTTTTTTTTTTTTTTTCCGCAATTCTCTGTGTAACGTAACGTTTATGACGTCACGTATGTTTATAGCAATTTATTATGTACTCCTGAAGAAGGCAAATGCCGAAACGTCGTACAGTACATAAACTTTAAAATTTTAATACGTGTTGTTGTAGTTATTTAACCCTTTACCCTCCTTTCGACATGTAATCGGAACTCTTACTGGCTCATTGCACGACGCAAAAACCTGGAACGCTGAAATCGGGTACAGTTCATACCATGAGATAAATACAGCACAATTCGGCTGAGTCCGTAATTTCATCTTGATCAATGGATCACCCGAGGTTTGCCGAGTACATGGAATACTGACAGACATGTAAAGTACATTAATTCAGAACAAATTATGATCCTGCATAACGTTATTTAACCCTTTACCGGTCTATTCAATGTTTTATGGACAATGAGGAAGGTTTTAGAAAACATTGCAGGAAAAGAAGAAAATACTGGTAACCAGCATTTTCCTCCTTTCCCACAATGTTTTCTACCATAGCAAAAGCAAATTCCTTCATCTTAACAACATTCATTTTATCATCTGCTAATGCTTGGTTTTGGACGAGTGCAAATTTAGAAGTCAGGCTGTTGACCCGGTTCATACCATAAGTTACCTACAGATATAAAGAATACGTTAACCCTTATCTAGCTAAATAAGTCAAATAAAACTTTCAAGCCGATAATAGAAACCTGAATAATGCCATTTCAAAATTAATTTTTGGAGAAAAATATCTTCTTATCGGACAGTGTAGATCCAAGATCAGACTGCACGTTTTGTGCAGTCTGATCTTGATCTACATTGTTCGCAGGTCAGTGAGTCGCCCTTAGCTGCTTAAAGTTAGTTTAGAACCAATGGTGACCCAGCATAATATGATTTAAAAGATACCTCAAATATCGTGTTTCTAAATACATTATTTACTCTTGAATAGATAACTGCATGTTAACCCTTTGCCACACAATCCCGACTTTTAACAAGCCTGAGAAAGAAAGCTTTTGAAAACATTGTGGGAAAAGGAGAACATGCTGGTAACCAGCATTTCCTCCTTTTCCAACAATGTTTTATGCCCTTCCCAACACAAATTTCAATTTTTGAGTCACAATCATTTTGTCGTCTGCAAATGCTTTCAGTTTGGACAAGTCTAAAATTTTGTCGTTTGGTAAAGAGTTAAGAGGAATAGAATGAGGTTGGTTTGTTGGGATTGGATTTTACTGTACTTTCAACATAATTTCCGTCATCATTACAACCACGGGGTTTGCCTGTTCACGTGTGTCTCCTGGGGGTTTCACAAGCACTACCTGGTCCTCTGCAGCGGTTTTAAACCCACCCACCCAACCAAGCCCCTGAGGATCCGTTGTCTGCGCATGTCATATTCTTCGAAGATTAACCTGTCTGCTATGACGCATCACTTGATAAAAAATGGACATATATCAATACGCGTTGCGTAAATTGCCGCTTAAAAAGTGCAGGCGGGAATGGTAATAAATAATACGTCTGTGGAAAAATCAAGCCAGTCTTTCGCTACAAATTTCTTTGAAGACGAAATGATTTCAAACGGGGAAAATATTTATTTATGATACCAACTTTTTACTGCAGATCTGTCAACATTTTCTAAATATAGACATGGGGAAAACCGGATTTGTGCAACAGACTGACAACAAAAATAACGTACCCACCTTGCTGGGTTTATACCGTTTCTTTTTTCCCATATGAGCTTATGTTTACGAATGGCCGGTGCATAGGTTATATGCTAGCTAACCATGGCTGGATGAATCGTACATGGTAGGTTTTAGAGAGTAAACGTATACTTTATTTTGAAATTCGTTGCATCGATTCCCGCCTTAAAAAAATAGTCCGGTTCTCTACCCACAATGCCCATATCAGATAGGTGATGTATTTGAAAAATGCCACCTAGCGGAAGATAAAGACTGAGGATCGAACCAGTATTTCCTCATTCAAAAAAAAAAAAATTGCCTTGAAGCTATTTAAAACTAGAGTTTGACCAAGTTGCTTTCTCATCAGCCCTCTCCCGTCCTTACGTATCTTTTCCTAATTTTGTGATATAGATATAATTAATCTTTTACAAGTGAAATTGAGTTTATCCCATTACTATAACCGAGAGTTTTTACATGAAAACTATTAACCCTTCAGCTGCTAAGCGCGACTGACCTTTTGCGGACAGTGTACTATCGGCTTGAAAGTTTAACTTAATTAGCAGGATATGGGTTAACAAATTACACTTCATACAAGCGTTAGAAGGGCATAAAAACTGACTTTTTAAAAGCATGCAGATCATTGCTGGAAAAGAAAAAAAATTACTTGTTACAAGCAATCGCTTCTTATCCCACAATGTTGTCAACTATCATTGCTGCTAAATAAACGAAACGCAAATTCCCACCGAATAGTAAAAACCAAAATATTGCGATTTCACAGTTGATTTTACCGGAAAAATATAACGAATCTGAAAGTGTAGATCCAAGATCGGACTGCATGTTCTGTGCAGTCTGATATTTATCTACACTGTCCGCAAAAGCGCCCCGACTCCCGCTTAGCAGCCTAAGGGTTAGAAAAATGCATAGTAACATATCGAAATCCAGCTAGACAGGCGTAAAATTACAGTTCATCATGGGGATTTACCCCAAAATTAAGGCCATATTTATCTTCTAGACCTCTGAGTACTTTGGTTGGATCACTACTGAAATGTTGCTGTAAGGTAGTCACAACATCGTTTCTTTCTGCTGGAAATTCTTCACCTTTCATTGCGTTCTCGTAAAACTTCACAGTGATATCCACAACGTCATGCCATGGCGTTGGTTTCCAATCCAGCCTCGTTTTCGCTTTGGAAGTATCAACTGGACCTAACGTCACAGATGGAAATAGGAAGAATGGTTTCTCACTGTCGTCTTCTGATATATTTGTGTCCTCCATATCTAAAGAGTCCATTAGGCTATGGAGAAACTCTACTAATGTCGGCATTTCATCTTGAGCAAGGTTGAAAATCTCATTGCTGAGTTCGGAATCCATTTTGGTACAATTCAAAATGGCGTCTGCGACGTCATCTACGAAAACAAAGCTCAGAGGCTGATTCCAAAATCTTCGAGGAACAGACAGTTTTCTGTCTAAATACTCATTTAAATTGACCCATAGCTGATACAACCACCATCTCAAAGTATTGTCACGTGGTCCAACGACATCGGGAAGTCTAAGAATGATATATGGGACAAAGTCTGTTTCCAGGGATTGTCTCACAAGCTCTTCTTCACATTCCAGTTTTCTGTGCCCATAACTATCTTTTTGTTTGAGACGTTCCCTCTCTTCAATGGAAATTGGTCTAACAGAGTCTTCTTCTCGGCTTTTATCGTTGTGCGTTTTATTTGAAACTTCATACACAGAATCCGTGCTGATATAAACGTACTTCATAATTTTTCCTTGTAAAATCGTAAGCGCGTCAGAGACTTGAAAAGCGTTATAGCCACTAAAATCGATCAAGTAATCAAAATAAGACGGAGAGGTCTCACTCCAAATGAAATACTGCAATTCCTTACAATTCTGTAGACTGTCCATACGATCACATTTCAGATGTTTAACGTAAGGATTAATTCTGGTCTCGGAATCCCAATACCACGTGCCCCTGTTTATGATCACAACATAAAAATCCTCGCGTAGCAGTTTCTCAACAGTGGCAGCACCTAGGAATCCGTTACCACCAAAAACGATAACTGATTTTTTACGCAAGTTTACATCTTCATCTAATGCACTTTGATCCGAAGAAGTTAAACATGTGTATAAGTATGCAAGCATAATATTTAACAAGGCAATTCCCCTCATTGTTTATCAATTCGTCGAGACAGGCCTACAGTAGCTAAGTTGTTATTAATACTGAGGCATGCTTTCTTACATGGGATAATGGTGTCGAATAACAGCACGCTAGTTGTGTACTAAAAATAGAAACCCCACCCCTGCAGCTCCTGATTAATCTTTAGACAGGAGAGCGCGATTCAGTGGCCTTTTTACGGATAGTGTAGATCAAAATCAGACTGCACAGAAGGTGCAGTCTGATCTTGGATCCACACTGTCCGATACTAGGTGATATTTTTCCATCCAAAATAACTCTGAAACAGCAACATTTTGGATTTTTACTATCGACTTGAAAGTTTCATTGAACTTGTATAACAGGTTAACCCTTTACCGCACAATGCCGCCTTTTAACGCCCTTGGGAAAGAAGTCTTTTGAAGACATTGTGGGAAAAGAAGAAAATGCTGGTAACCAGCATTTTCTCCTTTTCCCACAATGTTTTCTACCCTATCAAGAGAAAATTGCACCATTTGAGCCACACTGAAATTGTCGTCTGCAAATGCTTTCAATTTCGATAAGGCTAAAATTCTGTCGTCTGGTAAAGGGTTAAAGATTAACTTGTTACCCGAGGCACACGCCTTTGAGCACATACGAGCCAGCCATGCTCTGTGAAAAGGGTGCTGAATATATCTGCGAAAAGTATCGACCCAGGTCAGCCTCCGCAGTCCTCGCAGGCCGAAACTTTTCGCTGTTGGTGAATTTTCTGTATGTCAAAACGATCAGCATACCTCATGATTCAGTTGGTTGTTAGACAAAATGGATTTTATGGATCTATGATCAAGTTATGACTTGCTTGGTATCATGGACGACGGAGACGTATTAAGCCCCCTTTTGCCAGAGCATGGCTCACATTGTACCTGTAGAAGAATCAACATGAATTAGTTTTAATGTGTAGGCTGCTAAGCGTAACCCCATTCACTTTTGCGGATAATGTAGATTAGGATCAGACTGCACCATCCGTTACTCTTCGTTGATTTTTTCCCCCATAGACAATAACTTTGAAATCGTAATTGATTTACTCCAGATTTTCATCCTTTACCATACGACATTTTTGAGTCGTCCAAATTCAAAACATTTGCAGACGAAAAATTACAAGTGGCTCAAATAATGTGGTTTGTCTATAAATGGTTTGAAAACATTGTGGAAATAGTAAAAATGCTACTTTATATGTTTTCAAAAGCCTTCTCTCTCAGGGTCGTGTAAACTAAGGGACGTTTGGAAAATTATTTAGCATGAAGATACTCGGCCATTGGGGAGATTGCTATTAATGTCCGAAATTTTCCTTTTGTCGTATTTTTACGAAAAGTGGCAAGATGAAAATAATCGTCTGCAAGAATTAAACGTTTACCAGAGGACAAAATTTTAGATTTGTCCAAAATGGAAGCAGTTGCAGACGACAAATCTAATATGACTCAAATGATGCTATTTGTCTTTGATAAGCATAGCCAACTTTCGCGGACATGCCTTATCAGCAGTCTCGCATACGGTGTCGCACCACTGCGAGATTGCGAGATTACTTCCGAGATTGCTTCCGGGTCGTAGTAGTCAAAAGTAGTCCGATGTGAAATTTTGCAGTAGCACTTTTGTTGCACTGTTTCATGGAGCTGAGAGGGCTTGGTGGTATATAATTTAGATTTGCTTCAAATTTAGGTAGTGGGGGACCATTTAGATGTGATTTTATCATATATTGATTGGACTATTTTATGTCAGTGGAGGACCAAAAAATTGGGGTCATGGCTGTGAACAGGCATTTTTGAGAGGACAAATTTCTAGGGTGCCTGTATTGATTGGGATTTAGCAAAAACCGCAATCGGTTGACATGTTGTTTTTTATGCATTTTTGTGAAGGACTATGACTGTACATTTGACAGCAAGAGACGGTAAAGCCAAAGTTTTGCCATTAAGCGATTTGTGAAGCTTCAAAGATTGTCAATTTCACTCTATTTTTAATATGGAAAAAAACCAGTGGTGTGACACCTATATGAGAAGGTAGTGAAAAAACGGGAACCAGTCTGGTGTTTTTATTTTCTGGCAGAACCAGCTGAAATTTGGCAGACAAGTAGCTGAGAGGCTTTGAAACGGGATTGTATCAAAAGTTGGGCTCAGGTATATAGAATTTAAATTTTGAATTAAACTTAGAATTTAAATTAGCGATATTTCGAAGTTTTCGGACGGACTTGTCGAGAATTTTGTCAAAAAATTCTTTGCACCAGATGAAATCTATGGAAACTTCGTCTGCAAGTTTTCAAATGCCAAGCAGAATACCTTTTCAGATATTTGATTTAATTATCATTTTAAACTATTGAATTCTAATTTGATTTTTTTTTTTTTTTTTTTTTTAGAATTTAGGATTGGATTACTTTTCATGAAATGCCAGGAAAAACATGAAAATGCATCTGAATTGCATGCAAATTGAAAATGCTTGTTTTTGATTTATTGTGTAAGTATGACCGGATATAGGCAGTTCAGATCCAAGGATCCAAGTGATCCTGCTGGGTCCGGGTTTCGAACCGCAGAGCCCACATAATGGCAGTTATGGTCAATTGGAAATTTCTGAAATATCGACCAAAGTTTCATGCAAGCCACCTCTGTAATTTCAAGCTTTGTGTGAATACAGAGCATATTAACTTGAAGGAAAGTTTTCTTAATAAGGGTAAGAAATGTTATTTTGACAGGGGCATTTCCATTGGCTGTGTAAATTCACTGCGGCAAAAGGAGTTGGACCGCCTTTTGGACTTAGTCGGGCTGTAAGTACCATTTAATACCTATAATCCTCTTTGCATATTTTGTCCCATTTCATTGTTTGTCTAGCTGTCTCTACTATCCTCAAAACTGTTTGTCTCTTCCCCCCGCTTTTATATGAAAACATTGTGGCAGAAGGAGCCAGAATTATATACAGGACCCTCCCCTGAATCAGCCACTTTCCCTCTCTTTTACTCTCTATTTTTCTCAGTCTCACTCTCTCTTTCTCTCTTCCTCCCCCCCTCCCTCTACTGTTTTTCTTTCACTGAAAACATTGCAGCAGCAATTCTTAATCATATATGAATGCCCCACATCTCTCTCTCTCTATTCATCGCAACAAAAGCAGCCAGACTGCCTTTTGCATTTTGGGGTCTGTATGTACCATTTTAATACTGTAAGCCCTTTGCGTATTTTTTCCCAACCCATTGTTTGTCCAGCTGTCTCTACTATCCCCAACCTGCGTTTGTCTGCCCCCCCTTTTTTTTCTGAAAACTGTGTGGCAGAATGAGCAAGTATTTTATACAAGACCCTTCCCCAAATCAGTCGCTGTCTCTCTTTCACTCCCTATCTTTCTCACTTTCTCTCTCTCTTCCTTCCTTCACCTCTCTCTCTCTCCTTTTTTTCCCTCTGAAAACATTGCAGCAGCAGTTCTTAATCATATACAGGACTGCCCCACTTTCTCTCTCTCTGTTTCGGCCAGCATCAGCCGTCGTCAGCAGAGCTGCTATGCACTAGACAGAGTTACTCCCCTTGTTCTCTTATTTCTTGTTTACTTCCTTATTATCATATCTCTGTCTTGGGTTATGTTAACTTGTTTTGGTCTCCAGGCATGTTTGAATGCTATGGTCTAACGTCCCTTTTACATAGGTTCTGGATCATGAGGTGCTCATTTTCTTTCAGAGGCTGTGACCGAAGTTGGCACCGCTTCCCTCTTGCTGTGACATCATCAATGTTTGTTGAGCTGACTGGAGATGTTACACTAATTTCATGCTGTGTATATTCAGGTAATTTCTTCTTTCTTTGAGAAATAAATTCCCTTTCTAGAACAAGCCTCAGATTAAGGGCCTCTCTTTCTTTTCTTCTGTCTTATCTATCCATTTTTTCCCTATATTCTGTCTGTATCTGGCCCATTCTATTTTCTTTGTTCTTTGCTGTAGATGTTTTCTTCTTACCTAGTGAGTGATTCTGGATTTGTATGGTCTTTCATACTTTTCTTTTTGTCATTCTTTCAAATCTGTGCACCCAATGACCTACTTACCCAATACTCTAATCCGATCGGACATACGTAAAGATTCGGGAATTTCCGGACTTAAACCGCGTATCGATAGCCCGCAGCCATCAAAGATAAGAGACACGTAACATATTACGTAACAGTAGCCCTGCTTCAAATTTACAATCCTTGCCTGGACTGTATATCTGAAGTTTTTTTGTTTCTCTTTTCGGATTTCAACCTGAACCCTTTGTCTGCTGAAGGAAAGTGTAGATCAATATCAGATTGCACAGAATGTGTAGTCTTACCAGTCCGCACAAAATCTTGTTTTTACACTGTCAGGTAAGGCAAGATTTTTCTAGCGCAAGAGCATTAAATTTCCATAACAGCTTTATTTGTCGGTTTGTAATTAATTTATTCTTCAGTTTAAGGGTTAAGCCTTTATTCTCAGATGTTCGGCCCTTATCCTTTACCAAACAATCACAAGTTTAAACGAACGTAAAAAGACAGCTTTTGAAAACGTTGTGGAAGAAGAAATTTTTTGTTACAAGTTATTTCTCCTTTTCCCATAATGTTTTCTAACCTGTCAGAGAATTTAGCTCAACTTTAAATTTGGAAGTGCTAAAGGATATTGTAGATTAATATCAGAATGCACAGAAGTGTACCCCCCCCCCTTTCTTTTTTGTTTGAGAAATGGGTGACCCTTTACAAGACGACGAAACTGTGGACTCGACCAGATTGAAATCAGGTGAAGACAACAGATTTCATGATTGCCAGCATTTTCTCCTTTCCCCTCAATTTTCAAAAACTTTCTACCTCGGGGTCGTTAAAACTCGGTATTTGTGGTAAAGGGTTATACTGCTCAGAGCGACTAAATGCACATTTTGCCGAAAATGCAGATCAGTAATAAACTGCACAAAAGAAGCAGTCTGATCTTGAAACCTAATCCGTCCGGACACACTTTTGCTGACAATGTAGAACAATGACAGGCTACACAAAACAAGCAGTCCGACCTTGAACCTAACTGATCCTATGCGTCTGAATTTTGTTTGAATTTCATCTGAATTTCAACTGAATTTCAGTTGTGAGAAATACTCGTCAGACTGTTTTAGCATCACTTGTTGCTGCCTGTGCAAACATAGAATTCGTTCATATTTGGTATTTTTGTAGTATGATATATTATTGATGGAAATTAAAAAAAAAAAAAAAAAGGGGGGGGGGGGTTTGGTCACCACCTTCGGTTTTTATCTACTCCAGAATTTGTTACATGACCAGCTAGGGGCATTAAGTTAGATTTTGGCTTGACACCGGCACAATTAAATTGAAATAATTTCAACTGTGTGCTAGATATACTAACAATACGCACAAGTTGTGGAAACAACGTTATTTTCTCTAAAAACCTGGGAAAAAAAGCTCAATACATCTACTCAAATGATACTGTGGTTGTTGTTGTTGTTGTTGTTGTAGCTGATGGTGTTGACTAAAAAGTATTTTGACAGGCGTTCACTACAGTTATCCCTTTTTTTTTTCTTCTACATACACGTAATACAATTTGTTCATATTTGGTATTTTTGTAGTAGGATATATCATTGGTGGATAGATAAACAAAAAACAATTGAGGGTCACCACCTTCGTTTTTTTTTTTTTCTATCCCATAATTTGTAACATGACCAACTCAGGGTATTAAGCTCAATTTTGGACTTGAAGCCTGTACAATCAAATTATAATAATTTCAATTTTGTGCCAGATATAATAACAGAAGTATGCACAAGTTGCAGAAACAATGTCATTTTTTCCTTCAAAAACCTATATAAAGCTCAAAACATCTACTCGTATAATATCCTTTGGCTGTTTTTGTAGCAGATGGTGCTGACTAAGCAGCATTTTGGACATTAAGACAATATATAATTCCCAAATCATACATTTTTTAAAAGTCAACATACAGAGATTATTTCAAACTTTCACAGACGGTAGCTGATGTTCTCCAACAAACAGACAGACATGTGAAAACTGGTATACATACCCCCCCCCCCCACTTCTTCGTACAGAGAGAGAGAGAGAGAGAGAGAGCGCGGGGGGGCCTGGCTGGGTTTGTAAAAAAAAATGATTGAAATCAAGACACTGCCCCTTATCTGGACCTCTCTTGGCCTGTAGCCAATTTTTAAAAGCAACATTTTCAATGTGCCAAAATTTAAACGATGTTAATTTATTTTTCAAACATCCGTATTATTCAAAATGGTCCACATCACATCATCATGTAACGAAAATAGACTCTTGGAAATAAACATTTCAAATTTCTTGAAAAACTGATCCAATGCAATACATGGATCCGTGGCGATGAGATAAACCGACTTCCTTGGTTACCGTAACTAAGGGCTCACAAACAAACGCAGTAAATACATATACAGGATAGCAGAAAGGCTACTTAAATCTTGCTATCATGACTATTGAAAAAAAAAAATGGACATTTTCCTTCAAAATGCACAAAATCGTGCGTCAAGGATCCAGACTTCGACGAGTATCCTCATTATTGTCATCCGCGAATTGGTGATGGTGTCACACCACGGGTAGAGCTAAATAGCGAAAGGAACTTCCTTTCGCGAAAGGATAGTGTCCACGAAAGGAAGATTTTTTACTATGAAATATGGGTTTAATACTTAAAAGAAAGGTTTCTTTGTCACATTTAATATATTTTCTTGATATGGATAAAATTTACACATTGAATTCAAGTATTTTAAATCAGATCGTCATATATTTGCATCGCAGCATTGTTATTAGAGCGTTCAATAAGATATCTTGAAAGGAAGTTTCTTTCTAAAGTAAAAAGGGTTTTTTTGGTTCGGAGACGAATAAACTTAAAAAATGAAAACGATGCCTATTATACTATACATGTAATCATGATGTATTTGAATATTTAAGGTTATTTTGTTACTCTTCGTGTCGTTTACGTTGGTGGGGGGGGGGGGCAAGTTTTTTCGTCCCTATTGTTTTCGTCACTCTAGACGTATCGTCCAGTTTTATACTTGTAATATGTACTATGTGTCCCAAATATTTTGTTGAAATGGAAAAAAATAATTATCCTAGGTGTATTTCAGTTCCAAAGAGTAACCCTTTACCAAATGACGAATTTATAGACTTCTCCAAATTCAAAGCCTACATTTGCAGACGACAAATAAAAGTGGCTAAAATAATGAGATTTAGCTTTGAAATATGAGGAATCATAGTAGGAAAAGGAGAAAATTCCTATTACCAGCAGTGTTTTCCAGAGCCCTCTCATTCGGAATTGTGTATGAAAGGGTTAAATGGTCAAAGAATTTCGCGCAGATTGAAAGGAACCTTTCCTAAATTTTCTTCTCTTCCTACAGATCCTATAAATACAACTTTAAAGGAGAAAAGCTCACTTTAAGATCGGTTGGGAAAAAAGCACACTTCAGGATTGGTTGAAGAAAAGTGGACTTCTCACCTAAGCGTGTCTGTCTCTCTATCTGTTCCCCCTGTCGGTGTCTCTACCATATACGTCAGTTTTTAGCAAAATAAGATGAATCACTTTCTCTATAGATACCCATGATCTAAATTGCAAGAAAGGCACAAACAAACAAACTCTCTCTCTCTACAAACTTCATGGCACTGCCTGGTGGTAGCCCACACAATTTACAGTATTTTTTAGTTTTTGCGCCTGAATGTCATGTGGGAATGTTATGTGATCAATAACGGGACGTGAGATCTTTATCCAATGAATTATACAATGACATATTCGATTTCACACACACCAAAAAAAGAAAACGACAAACCTGTTATTCGAAAGCCAGTTGTGTCCTTTTTACAGAGTGTGTCCAAACGTATATTTTGTTGTATTCATCAGTATTAAATAAATGACGAAACACTGGATGCATCCATCTTTAATGGTTACTTAACTTGTACTTTGGCAAATTTAATTAATTCTAGTTTTACAATAGTTTCTCTGTCAGCGACTGAAACTTTGACAGACTGCATTGCAACATATAGCAGACTCATAATGATATCCATACTTTTAAATGGTCGAATTAAATTCGTCTGCAGTTTGCAGCTGCTTACATTTCATAGCTAGTGGGCCTAATGTCTGAAGTCAAAAATTGCCTATTCTCGTACCATTCTTGAAAAGATCTTTATTTTTCCTTACGTATTCTGCCCCCAGAATGTGTATACATACATGCGTGCTTGTACGCGTGTGTGTGTATGAGGTTACGTGGAATATCGTCATTCGGCATAA
Organism: Tridacna gigas; assembly: GCA_945859785.2. Lineage (NCBI taxonomy): Eukaryota > Metazoa > Mollusca > Bivalvia > Cardiida > Cardiidae > Tridacna > Tridacna gigas. The sequence continues at coordinate 66,433,472 of OX244033.2, forward strand.
CTCGGGTGATCCGGTGATCAAATCCCTCGGCTGTATCACGTAGCTTAATATGCACCTACACGGTACATTTCGCACATCTCCGGAAGCACACCGTTTTACCGTTATTGAAATTGTACGGCTCCTCTTAAAAAAGAAAACATGAATCAATTTTTTATCGTTACCTTTCTAAGAATATTTCAGTCGGAAAACAGTTTGTACATTCAATTTTTAGCGTGGTTTATCAAATCCGTTGGGAGCTTTCATCGACAGATCGATAGATATGAATAACTTCACCGTGATTGTTCATGTCGTTGCTAAGCGATTTACAGCGGCGCCGCCATGTTTAAGATCATGTGACTGGTAGTTCAAAATGGAAGCCTCCGTTATACGGACATGTATGTAGGTACGGAATCGACCGAGTTGCGACGAGTGGGAATATCGTATGTCTACAATATAGACATACGGCAAAGTAAAAATGGTATAACGTCTGTTTGTAGCATCAATCACGTATCAATTAGTGATACTATTTTAAGAAGATTCACAGCATCTTTCAGGTTACACATTCTTAAAAAATGGAATTTATACCCAGATTGTTTGATCATAACAGATTTCCGATGATATTTTTTAATCTTGTAGATCTAAAATTAGAACAGACTTTAAATCATTAACAAAGTTTGTTTTCATGGATACGAGACAAACAATATTACAAAATATAAAACGTATAGGCTTTACAGTTGCCACACTTTTCCAATGTGTGGTAATTAATGCCATACCATAAGCATTTCACGGTGACAGCTCAGCTGTTAATGTTTCCTGACTTCTTTTAGACCAGTTCTTAACCAGTCACCAGAAACTTGCGGGACAGTTGTTTTGTTACGCTGTCACTGCGACCGAAACTCCCAAGACAGCACAAAGTAAGCCCTTGCAAATTCGTGAGGCATGTTGGTCTAAGTCGACACTTCCCACGAGCAAAGAAAATGATTACCTACTTTTTCGAGATGATCATTAGTAATTAACAACAGTAATGATATAAAAAGTAAATAATGAGAATAGTTATATACGTAGATTTATATTGCTTGAACTATGCCACCCTTTAAAACATTGCGGGAAAAGGTAGCATTTGGTCCCACTAGGCGTTAATCGTCTGTAAAATGCTTCTATCATTTACGAGTCATTTACTAAAATAACAATCGTTATAGCAACAAACCGGTCTAAGAAACTATGGTTTTCGTTACCGGGTTTGAGATTGCCTAGTGGGGAAATCTTATACTTGAATAGCCGATTTAAAAATATCAACTGTACAAATATGACTTCTAACGACCCTGCAGCTGATTTCCTTCGAAAACATTTTGGATAAGAGAGTAACTCGTAACAGGTCGCGCAATCCCTCCTTTCCCCACAATGTTTTAAATATCACCTATATCACTTAGCAGTGACCCCTTTCTTTCAAATGTTTTCCCATGTATTAATTGTTTAATTATCCAAAGTTAGTCTATGCAGTAATGGGTTAATTTGAAGTTTCGTCCATATTTAAAACAAAGTAAACTGCAAAAAAGTGGTAATCGCAAAAAGAATGACTGTACTTATAGCTTGAAACTGACACAGACTCAGAACATAGCGGAGGAAAAGGGAGTGATACAAGCGATTTAATCTTTACCAGTGACTTCGAAAGTTGGCTACGGCATAATATACATGTACGTATATGCAAGCTTAAAGAGCGATATCATGAGCAGGCCATGAGGTTTGTAGTCCTGAAACTCTAATTCTGACTTATAATTCCACTCACGTGTTTGGCAGTGACAAAACATAGATAAGCAAATTGTATTGCTAGTTCCTGTTTAGAATCGTTTAAAAGAAGGCAAACCTTGAAACAAGTGAAAATCACGAATGCGTTTTGTTGCTATTTCGATATCGTTAAGCAATCCACGTATGGTTACCTGAATTGACACTGTCTGCATCATACATAGATTTTGGAGGAAGGATTACTTAGTATCTTTTTCATCCCTATAGATGGCGAGAATCAGTTTGCACTGATCGAGCAGCCTAAGGGTTAACGGAAACATACCTGCTAGGAATAATGGTGAATTGTGGGTTCCAGAGGGGAAATCGCTCGTCCACCAGTAGCGTGAACGAAATGAAACCGACACCACAGAGTCAATGCATTATTCAGAACCAAATAAAAATTTAATTTTTCGCCGAACAAAACCAGCGTTAGATAAATATCTGAATTGGCGGACGGACATTTTGGCCATGGACGTCTTGGCCAACTGAAAGTACAAAAAAGGACGTTTTGGCTAAATGCTGTTTTAGAACAGAGAAATGCAATCAGTTATTTATGTTCTTTAGTACATGAATACATTTTAAGACAAGAGGGCCATGTTGGCCCTGGGTCGCTCACCTGAGTCAATAGGCGAAATTCACTCAACGTGCATAATCCAATTTCTGACCAATTGTCAGGTCAATTGATGAACAAACTTGGTAGAGGTCCACTAAGAGATGCTACATGCCAAATATCAAAGCTTCACGCCTTCCAGTTTCAGAGAAGAAGAACTTTAAAGTTTTTCTTCTTTGTTCCTATGTTCGAAATTTGTGACCCCCGAAGCGGGGCCAGTTTTGACCCCAGGGACATCATATGAACAAACTTGGTACAGGTCCACTAGGAGATGCTACATACTAAATATCAAAGCTCTACGCCTTCCAGTTTCAGAGAAGAAGAATTTTAAAGTTTTCATTCTTTGTTCCTATGTTTGAAAGTTGTGACCCCCGGGGCGGGGCCAGTTTTGACCCCAGGGATGTCATATGAACAAATTTGGTAGAAGTCCACTAGGAGATGCTACATGCCAAATATCAAAGCTCCACGCCTTTCAGTTTCAGAGAAGAAGAATTTTAAAGTTTTCATTCTTTGTTCCTATGTTCGAAACTTGTGACCCCCGGGGCGGGGCCAGTTTTGACCCCAGCGACATCATATGAACAAACTTCGTACAGGTCCACTAGGAGATGCTACATGCCAAATATCAAAGCTCCACAACTTCCAGTTTCAGAGAAGAAGAATTTTAAAGTTTTCCTTCTTTGTTCCTATGTTCGAAACTTGTGACCCCCGGGGTGGGGCCAGTTTTGACCCCAGGGACATCATATGAACAAACTTGGTACAGGTCTACTAGGAGATGCTACATGCCAAATATCAAAGCTCCACGCCCTCCAGTTTCAGAGAAGAAGAATTTTAAAGTTTTCATTCTTTCTTCCTATGTTCGAAATTTGTGACCCCCGGGACGGGGCCAGTTTTGACTCCAGGGACATCATATGAACAAATGTGGTAGAGGTCCACTAGCAGATGCTACATGCCAAATATCAAAGCTCCACGCCTTCTAGTTTCAGAGAAGAAGAATTTTAAAGTTTTCATTCTTTGTTCCTATGTTTGAAACTTGTGACCCCCGGGGCGGGGCCAGTTTTGACCCCAGGGACATCATATGAACAAACTTGGTAGAGGTCCACTAGGAGATGCTACATGCCAAATATCAAAGCTCCACGCCTTCCAGTTTCAGAGAAGAAGAATTTTAAAGTTTTCCTTCTTTGTTCCTATGTTTGAAACTTGTGACCCCCGGGGCGGGGCCAGTTTTGACTCCAGGGGCGTCATATGAACAAACTTGGTAGAGGTCCACTAGGAGATGCTACATGCCAAATATCAAAGCTCCACACCTTTCAGTTTCAGAGAAGAAGAATTTTAAAGTTTTCATTCTTTGTTCCTATGTTCGAAACTTGTGACCCCCGGGGCGGGGCCAGTTTTGACCCCAGGGACATCATATGAACAAACTTGGTAGAGGTCCACTAGCAGATGCTACATGCCAAATATCAAAGCTCCACACCTTCCAGTTTCAGAGAAGAAGAATTTTAAAGTTTTCATTCTTTGTTCCTATGTTTGAAACTTGTGACCCCCGGGGTGGGGCCAGTTTTGACCCCAGGGACATCATATGAACAAACTTGGTAGAGGTCCACTAGGAGATGCTACATGCCAAATATCAAAGCTCCACACCTTCCAGTTTCAGAGAAGAAGAATTTTAAAGTTTTCATTCTTTGTTCCTATGTTTGAAACTTGTGACCCCCGGGGTGGGGCCAGTTTTGACCCCAGGGACATCATATGAACAAACTTGGTAGAGGTCCACTAGGAGATGCTACATGCCAAATATCAAAGCTCTACGCCTTCCAGTTTCAAAGAAGAAGAATTTTAAAGTTTTCATTCTTTGTTCCTATGTTCGAAAATTGTGACCCCCGGGGCGGGGCCAGTTTTGACCCCAGGGACGTCATATGAACAAACTTGGTACAGGTCCACTAGGAGATGCTACATGCCAAATATCAAAGCTCCACGCCTTCCAGTTTCAGAGAAGAAGAATTTTAAAGTTTTCATTCTTTGTTCCTATGTTCGAAACTTGTGACCCCCGGGGCGGGGCCAGTTTTGACCCCAGGGACGTCATATGAACAAACTTGGTACAGGTCCACTAGGAGATGCTACATGCCAAATATCAAAGCTCCACGCCTTCTAGTTTCAGAGAAGAAGAATTTTAAAGTTTTCCTTCTTTGTTCCTATGTTTGAAACTTGTGACCCCCGGGGCGGGGCCAGTTTTGAATCCAGGGGCGTCATATGAACAAACTTGGTACAGGTCCACTAGGAGATGCTACATGCCAAATATCAAAGCTCCACACCTTCCAGTTTCAGAGAAGAAGAATTTTAAAGTTTTCATTCTTTGTTCCTATGTTTGAAATTTGTGACCCCCGGGGCGGGGCCAGTTTTGACCCCAGGGACATCATATGAACAAACTTGGTACAGGTCCACTAGGAGATGCTACATGCCAAATATCAAAGCTCCACGCCTTCCAGTTTCAGAGAAGAAGAATTTTAAAGTTTTCCTTCTTTGTTCCTATGTTTGAACTTGTGACCCCCGGGGCGGGGCCAGTTTTGACCCCAGGGACATCATATGAACAAACTTGGTAGAGGTCCACTAGAAGATGCTACATACCAAATATCAAAGCTCTACACCTTCTAGTTTCAGAGAAGAAGATTTTTAAAGATTTTGCTATTCTTTTTCCTTTTGGTTGCCATGGCAACCAGAGTTATGGGTGGAATTCAATCTCTTGAACAAGTTTGGTAGAGCTTCACCTGAGGAACATCCCTGCCAAGTTTCATCAACATTGGCCCAGTGGTTTAGGAGGAGAAGATGTTTAAAGAAATTGTGGACGACGGACGACGGACGTCACACGACGCACGACGGACGACGGACATTGGGCGATCACAAAAGCTCACCTTGAGCACTTCGTGCTCGGGTGAGCTAAAAAAAGAAAAAAGCACTGGAAGTTCATTTATTACATTTTTCTGCTTTAAAATAACATTTGGCCAGAACATAAATAGTAATAAATTATACTTTATTAGAAAAGAAACATAACAAGAACTCTTCATTTCAATATTACCCGATACCACATCATTATCATCATATCAAAATTGATTCATATCCAATAAATCCTAATTTTCCAAGGATATATTAATGTGATGACATAGAAATCATTGTGAGAAAAGGTTCAAATGCTTGTTAATTTTACCTTTTCCCATAATGACCTCTAATTTCTTATTCTGCAGAAAAAAAAGAATTTGCACATCCCAAGAAAATTCTTTTATATTTCCACCGATATTTTCAAATGATCTAAACTTCAACAGACGATTTCTCCAATGTTTTCAAAAGACACCCACTGCAGACACGTTGACATAACGTTTGGACAAAACTTCCTACTTTTTGCTTTCGGCTGGCCAAAACGTTCGTTGACAAAACGTCATGGCCCAAATGTCCTTACCAAAATATCCTTGGCCAAAACGTCATATATTCTCTGTAACTTTTCGTGTGTATAAAATCATGTCCTTTAAACATTCTGTGCAGTATTAACATACGTTATACACGGATTTTGTTTTCTTCTCTCGTTCTTTTGCTAATGATAGGAAACTGTAAACGCTGTTTGCACAAATTAAATTGGTCAGCCTCTCCCGCGAGAACGATACTCTCTAAATCCACGTGTATACCTACATAAATACATTTTTGAAATTTTGACTAAATTATCCAATCTAGATATCCCATCTAGATTTAAATAGCCGTTTACTTTTTGCCGAACGACAAAATCTAGAATTTTTCAACATGAAAACATTTACAGAGGACAAATTAAATGTGTCATATTGTTTTTGAAACGGGCTGAACACATCGTAGGAAAATAACAAATTGCCGATGATACACTTTTTCTCCTTTTCCCACGGTGTTTACAAAAGCCTACTTCCTAAGGGTCATAAAACAGATACTGCTTACCAAAGGATTAAACTGCTACATAAATTAAAATTTTCAGCCAATAATTTCAACCAAAATATTACGACATCACATAGATCTACATGTACGTATTTGTTTTTTTACCGAAAAAAAAAAATGATCTATATAGGACCGATGGGGTCAAAGATCAGACTGTTTTCTTTTGGTACAGTCTGTTATTGATCTAATCTGTCAGCAAAGTGCATTTAATCGCATTCATCAGCCTAAGCAGGGATCGTAAATTACATCCCTGGCCTAAGGGTCAAACCACGGGGTCAGTTAATGTATCAAATAATGAAAATCTAACCCTTAAACAGAAGAATAATTTTAATTCAACATTTCAAACCGGCAATTTTAGCTCAAATATTGCAATTTCAATTTTCTTTCCCAAGAAAATTTCGTCGTATCTTAAAGTGTAAATCATATCTATCAGTAAGCTCGTTCTTTGCAGTCTGATGTTAATCTACACTGTTTTTAAAGACATCCAGAGTCGCGTTTAGCGGACTAAGGGATGTGGCTAAAATACGAATAATCTGATTAGTGCCAGATATACAGTCTATATACAAGGATGGTCAATATACGTGTGGTGGAAATTCTTAGCTGGGCTACTGATTTTTACGTAATGTTGTAGATTTATCTTATCTTTCTTAGCCACGGGATATATCGATTACAGTGTCACACCACTGGTTTTTTGCATATTGAAAATAAAGTGAAACTGACCATCTCTGAAGCTTCACAAATCGCTTGATAGCAAAACTTTGGCTTTATCGTCTCTTGCTCTCAAAAGTACAGTCATAGTTCTTCAAAAAAATGCATAAAAAACAACATGTCAACCGATTGCATTTTTTGCTAAATCCCAATCAATACAGGCACCCTAGAAATTGTCCTCTCAAAAATGCCTGTTCACGGCCATGACCCCAATTTCTTGGTCCTCCATTGAAATAAGATAGTCCAATCAATATATGATAAAATCACATCTAAATGGTCCCCGACTGCCTGAATTTGAAGCAAATCTGAATTATATACCACCAAGCCCTCTCAGCTCCATGAAACAGTGCAACAAAAGTGCTACTGCAAAATTTCACATCGGACTACTTTTGACTACTACGACCCGGAAGCAATCTCTCAGTGGTGCGACACCTATATCACACGGAATTTGACTTTCAAGTCAGGTTTTTTATGCCTTTTGGCTGAATCCGAGTATTGCGACAAGGAAAGAATGAGCCAGAGAGAAATCAGGGCCATTTTCAAAGAGAAAACCCATTTTTCTTAACATGGTTGTTTTTGTGGCCAAGACCTAAAAAAATGGAAATGTTAAGCCCAATGACCACTCTTACAAAATCAAACAAATCACAGTCAAAACCCAATGGATTTACATGAAATAAAAAGTATACTCTTCTGGATTCTTTTGTCTATCTTTTTAACCCATTTTCAATTATATAAATTGAGAACATTGCATGAAAAGTAGCCTTTTGACACCCCCCACTCTGATGGCTAAAATTCAAGGTTTTCTTCATTTTTTATCACTAAAATCTTCAATGTGACCAGCCAAATTCACATTTCTAAGCTTTTTATTCTATAGTCAAGCATTATCAGTCAAAACAAGGGTGGAATATATGAAAGAAGGAAAGTAGATGGCCTTTATAGAACATGACGGACATGAACCCGAACCTTCATGAAATACCAGTACTGCAAAATTTAACTACACATGGCCCCTTTTATCACAATGTTTTCATCTATGACAAATGATGAATAATATCTACAGACCAGACTATCTATGATGTAATCAGCTCAAAACTCTGATATACAAGCAAACATCCAACGACGGCCAGAATTCATTACATAGGCCCAGCTGGGCTTATTGGTACCTGTCCGATCGGATTAGAGTATTGGGTAAGTAGGTCATTGGGTGCATAGATTTGAAAGAATGACGGAAAGAAAAGTATGAAAGACCATACAAATCCAGAATCACTCAATATGTAAGAAGAAAACATCTAGAGAAAAGAACAAAGAAAATAGAATGGGCCAGATACAGACAGAATATAGGGAAAAATGGATAGACAAGACAGAAGGAAAGAAAGAGAGGCCCTTAATCTTAAGCTTGTTCTAGAAAGAGAATTTATTTCTCAAAGAAAGAAGAAATTACCTGAATATACACAGCATGAAATTAGTGTAACATCTCCAGTCAGCTCAACAAACATTGATGATGTCACAGCCACAGGGAAGTGGTGCGAACTTCGGTCACAGCGTCTGAAAAAGATATAAAAATGAGCACCTCATGATCCAGAACCTATGTAAAAGGGACCTTAGACCATAGCATTCAAACATGCCTGGAAACCAAAACAAGTTAACATAATCCAAGACAGAGATATGATAATAAGGAAGTAAACAAGAAATAAGAGAACAAGAGGAGTAACTCTGTCTAGTGCATAGCAGCTCTACTGAAGAGGCCCGATGCTGGCCGAAACAGAGAGAGAGAGAGAGAGACACAGAGACAGAGAGAGAGAGAAGGGGGCAGTCCTATATATGATTAAGAACTGCTGCTGCAATGTTTTCAGAGGAAAAAAAAAGGAGAGACAGAGAGAGAGAGGTGAAGGAAGAAAGAGAGAGAGAGGGAGAGAAAGAGAGAGAGATAGTGAGAAAAAGAGTGAAAGAGAGACAGACTGATTTGGAGAAGGGTCTTGTATAAAATACTTGCTCCTTCTGTCACAGAGTTTTCAGAAAAAAAAAGGGGGGGGGGCAGACAAACACAAGTTGGGGATAGCAGAGGCAGCTGGACAAACAATGGGTTAGGAAAAAATATGCAAAGAGGCTTATGGTATTAAAATGGTACATACAGACCCCAAAATCCAAAAGGCAGTCTGGCTGTTTTTGTTGCAATGAAGAGAGAGAGAGAGGGAGAGAGAGAGAGAGAGGTGGGTCTTTCATATATATATATGATTAAGAATTGCTGCTGCAATGTTATCAGTGAAAGAAAAACAGTAGAGAGAGAGGGGGGGGGGAGAGAGAAAAAGAGAGGGTGTGACTGAGAAAAATAGACAGTAAAAGAGAGGGAAAGCGGCTGATTCAGGGCCGGGTCCTGTATATATTTCTGGCTCCTTCGGCCACAATGTTTTCATATAAAAGGGGGGGGGGGGAAGAAACAAACAGGTTTGGGGATAGTAGAGACAGCTAGACAAACAATGAAATGGGACAAAATATGCAAAGAGGATTATAGGTATTAAATGGTACTTACAGCCTGACTAAGTCCAAAAGGCGGTCCGACTCCTTTCGCCGCAATGAATTTACACAGCCAATGGAAATGCCCCTGTCAAAATAACATTTTCTACCCTTACTAAGAAAACTTTCCTTCAAGTTAATATGCTCTGTATTCACACAAAGCTTGAAATTATAGAGGTGGCTTGCATGAAACTTTGGTCGATATTTCAGAAATTTCCAATTGACCATAACTGCCATTATGTGGGATTTGCGGTTCGAAACCCAGACCCAGCAGGATCACTTGGATCCTTGGATCTGAACTGCCTATATCCTGTCATACTTACACAATAAATTAAACACAAGCATTTTCAATTTGCATGCAATTCAGATGCATTTTCATGTTTTTCCTGGCATTTCGTGAAGAGTAATCCAATTCTAAATTCTAAAAAAAAAAAGAATTTAAATTAGAATTAAATAGTTTAAAATGATAATTAAATCAAATATCTGAAAAGGTATTCAACTGCTTGGCATTTGAAAACTTGCAGACGAAGTTTCCATAGATTTCATCCGGTGCAAAGAATTTTTTGACAAAATTCTTGACATGTCAGTCCGAAAACTTTGAAATTTTGCTAATTTAAATTCTAAATTTAATTCAAAATTTAAATTCTAAATACCTGAGCCCAACTTTTGATAGAATCCTGTTTCAAAGCCTCTCAGCTACTTGTCTGCCAAATTTCAGCCTGTTCTGCCAGAAAATAACAACACCAGACTGGTTCCCGTTTTTTCACTACCTTCTCATATACAAAACAGAATTTGACTTTCAAGTCAGGTTTTTTATGCCTTTTGGCTGAATCCAAGTATTGCTACAAGGAAGAGATGAGCCAGAGAGAAATCATAGCCATTTTCAAAGAGAAAACCCATTTTTCTTAACATGGTTGTTTTTGCGGCCAAGACCTAAAAAATTGGAAATTTTAAGCCCAATGACCACTCTTACAAAATCAAACATATCTCGGTCATAAACCAATGGATTTACATGAAATTAAAAAGTATACTCCCTATCTCCACACACTCTCTGGATTTCAGAGTCAGGTGCATTGGTTTATAGTAACTATCTGTGCTGTAGTCTCTCAGCTGGAGATTGTGGTAGTCGTCAAGAATGGACTGTGAATCCATCAGCATATTCAGTGTGGCACGGTATCATCTGTGCTATCTCCACCTCCTCTCTACATTTTGGAGTTACTATCTCCACTTTTCTCAACAGTTTGCAGTCACTATTTACACTTGCACTATAATTTTGGAATCACTATCTCCATCTACACTGCACATTGAGTCACTATTTTCACACACTCTCTGGATTTCAGAGTCAGGTGCATTGATTTATAGTAACTTTCTGTGCTGTAGTCTCTCAGCCTGAGACTGTGGTAGTCGTCAAGAATGGACTGTGAAGCCATCAGCATGTTCAGTGTGGTACACTGGGCGTATCACATGAAGATAGATGTATGTTGTCAATTGCATACATGAAGACCTAGGGTTCTTCAGTCCAAGAAGTATCTACAGAAAAGCGAAGAGTTTCTAAACCTGAACTCTTTCCTTTGCTCTTATAAAGAAAAAAATGGTATTCTACAACAGTTGTGCAGCTGGAAAGGTGTCAAACATTAAGTCTAGTCAAAATGTGTAAACAAAGGTAATTCAAAAAACTGCATGCAAATCCTGGTCAAAATTACAGGCAGATTCCATCCATACCTTTCCCTGATGCCTAGCGAAATTGGAAAAAAAAAAAAATAGGTATTTCAAAAATCTGCATGCAAGTCCTGGTCAAAATTGCAGACAGATTCCATCCATACCTTTCCCTGATGACTAGCAAAATTGGAAAAAAAAAATAGGTATTTCAAGAATCTGCATGCAAGTCCTGGTCAAAATTGCAGACAGATTTCATCAATTCCTAATCCTAATGTATTTTTGTTTCCTAGTCAACACTAGTACTTGATAAATGCCAAAGTTCTATATGATATAGGAGCTTACTACTGAGGAAAAAAAAAAAGCAGCACATAAATGTCCAATATCTGTACAAACAAGAAAGTAATGTTAGTAAACTGTACACAACCGTTCAGTTTTTCCATTGCATAGCAGTCTTCAACAGTATTTCAATTTTATTACTGCTACCAGTGTACCAGTTACTCTCCTGTAATGTTTTTCACTGATACTTCCCAAAACATTTTCAAGCCAATGTTCAGCCTTTATAAAGGAATGAATCCTTTGTAACAACTATAATGAATCCGGTGAAAGAAACCACATCATGACAAAAGTGTTTTGGAGTTCTTCTCTTATCTGATATACTTCTTGGACTGAAGAACCCTAGCTCTACATATATACAACCGACAACACACATTCAGCCCCTGATGGTATATCCGGTGTGCCACAATGAACACATTAATGGACTCACAGTCCATCTTGGACAATTACAACAGTTTCAGACTGAGAGGCGACAGGACAGATAGCCAGTACAAACCCATGTACCTGTCTCTAACCTTTAGAGACCTCTACACCTCCACTCCTAACAACCTTCACCTATTGCACTGTTTGCATCAAAAGAAATTTTGAAAACCTATAGTTTCTGGCACTGATGAACTTCTGAAAACTTCAGATATTTGCAAGAGAAAACCTTTTGAAAATTGCCATTGTTTGCAAGTGGACAGTTTTTGAAAGCTTACTACCATCCCCTAGTAGTAAATCCAGTCCCCAAAACGATCAGGTTGGCGCCTGCACCGCCCACTGTGTCCGACAACCACAGGCTCTGGCTGACAGACAACAGCAGTTGAAAGAGAACTCTGTTCATCATAACAGAGCTCTATTTCACCTCCTTGACCCAAACTGACACAAAGCTCCTCCTCACAACTAGGAACCTTTACCTCAATATCCACTTGCAAGGAGGACAAAGAGATATCGCCCAGTTCAACAGACCTAACCTCCAACCCCAAGTCCTCCTCAAAACCTGCAAACCTATACACCCCCATCTCCGTGTCATCCAATGTCATAGATGGTGTGGAGGTGAAGCAGGGAACCATACAGTTCTCTTCCCTCATCTCCACAACCTCTACGTAACAGAACGAGGAAGACGAAATGGGCTCAAACGAGCTCAATTCTTCCAACTCATTATCCACGAAAGCAATTCTGTAAAACTCTGTGTTCACACCATTCTAGGCCTCAGAGAGTGAGTAGTTGAAGGAGAAAACCATAGAGTTCTCTACTTCCATATCCTCACCCTCTACAGATGAGAACAAGGAGGCAGCGCTTAACTCCAAAGAGCTAAGTTCTCCCCCTCCCAAATCCTCCTCCATCCAAGAGAACATGGAAGAATCACTCAGCTAATAAGAGCTAAGTTGTTCCCCCATGTCCTCAGTGAATGCAATGCAATAAAAGTTGGTGTTCACACCGGTCCATTCCACAGAGAGTGTTAAGCTGAGGGAGGCAACAAAAGAGTCCTCTTCCTCAATCTCTCCACCCTCTACAGGTGAGAACAAGGGCAAATCACTGAGCTCAAACGAGCTCAGTTCTTCCCCCATGTCCTCATTGACAAAGCACTCCGAGTCCACATCTACAGAACTACCCTCATCCACCACGACACTGGAATCCATGGGGAAGGAGATGCTAACAGACTCGCTATACCTGTCAATAAAGACTGATGGGGAGGCAACAGACCTGTCAGCCTTCCAAAAAGCCTTCTTTACTCGCGACAGAAGCTCAGTAGCACCAGAAAACGCAGACAACAACAGAGACATAATGGAACAATATGGCTGTCCTTATCTGATATATATAGATTCCTTCTGTACCTGGAAAAAAAAGAAAAAAAAAAAAAACTAAATCAGAACTGGTACTAAGATAGTACAGGATGACAAAAATTGTTAGATATGTCCAAATCAAAAGAATTCGCAGACAACAAATTGGATGTGTCTAAAATGATTGACTTTCAACCTGCTATCAAACAACAAAATTTTATATACATGTACTTGTCCAAATTGAAAGCATTTCCAGACAATCAAAGAACTGACTAAGAAAATGGATTTTGTTTTTGGAAGGGAAGAAAAAAATATGGGGAAAGGGGGAAAATGCTGGTTTCTACTCTATGAAAGACAAATTTTATGATTTGAGTTACCGTTGTCGTCTGCAAACTTTGGCTCAAATGATGTTTTTTTTCCCTTTACTGACAATGTTTCAAAAGCTTTCTTGCTCAGGGACATTAAAAATCTGGATTGTTTGGTAAAGGGTTAACCTACAACCTGGACTATCAATACAGAGCTTAGTCTTCCTTTTCCTTGTACCCGGCATTTTTCCCTTTTGCCACAATGTTTTCTACCATTTATAAGAAAAATTAAGAAAAATGCAATCATTTTTTGTCACATTCAAATTGTCTGCAAACTGCAAATTCTTTTGGGGGGGTGGGATTTGTATTTGAGAGGCTAGAAAAGGGTTGAAAAAGGAGAAAATGCTGGTGTCCAGGATTTTCTCCTTTTCCCTAAGTGTTTTCAAGAGTTCTGCCTCAAGGTTGTTAATATTCTGAATTAACCCTTTACCACATAATCACAATCCAGAGTTTTAACAACCCCAGAGAAAGTGCATTTTGAAAACATTGTGTGTAAAGAAGATTAATGCTGGTAAACAGCATTTTCTCCTTTTTCCAAAATGACTTTATCCTTCAAAAAACAAATTTTGATTTTTTAATCACATTATTTTTTTCATCTGCAAAACCCTTTCAATTCGGACCTCTCTGAAATTCTGCCATCTGGTAAAGATTTACCAGACAACAGAACCTTAGACTTGTCCAAATTGAAAGCATTTGCAGACAACAATTTAAATGTGGCTCAAATGATGGAAGTTCTCTTTGAATGGGTAGAAAATATTGTGGTAAAAGGAGAAAATGCTGGCTACAAAGTGGAAAAAACACGGTCATTAAAACCTAGGATTACATGTGGTAAAGGTTTAAAGGGGGCGATTCGAATTTTTATGATCATTCCTAACCTTAGGAAAGTTTTATCACTGCTTTAATCTCTGTGGCAAATAGCTTGTAAACCAAAAATAATAAGAACGAGGAGTTTAAGACAAAATATGAGCCATTCTCTGGCAAAAGTGTGTTTTAGACTAGTCCAAACTGAAAGCATTTGCAGACGACACAGTAACTGTGAATCAAAAACTGGATTTCAATTCAGAAGGGTAGAAAACATTGTGGGAAAGAGAAAATGCCGGTTACTAGCATTTTCTCCTTTTAATACAATGTTTTCTACCCTTCTGAATCAAATTTCAATTTTTGTTTTCAAAAGGCTTCCCTCTCAGGGTCATTAAAACCTGGGATTGTTTGTTAAAGGGTTAATGCATCTCCATGATTCATGATACCAAGCAAATCATTATTTAGTTCTGGATCCATAAAATCCATTTTGTCTAACAACCGACTGAATCAAGAGATAGAAAATGTCCTTTGATATGCAAAAAATTGACCAATAGCAAAGTTGTGACCCAGATCAGTCTGTGTGGACTGCACAAGCTGGCCTCGGTGATTACTTCTTGCAGATGCATTAAACCCCCTTTTTCACACAGCAGGGCTCATATCTTTTCTCAATGGTATTTCCTTGACATATTAACCTGACAAGGCAGTTTTGGAGCATCTTCTCCCTTTTCAACAATGTTTTCTACACTTTGTAAGACATTAATAAAATCACATGAGTTACATAATTATAAGATATTGTCAGCAAGTTCTTTCAACAAAGACAAGTATTACACATTTTGTATTTCGTCAACTAGTAAAAGGGTTAAAAGTAACAGCAGGAGGCAATTTTTTTGTGAATAAACAACAACAACAAATAAAATAAATCTTGCATTTTTTCTTTTCTCAACAACAAACTTGATAATCTCTTTATCAAACAACAAAATTTGGGACTAGACCAAACTGAAAGCATTTGCAGACGCCGAATGTTGCTTACTTGATGATTTCTGTCTTCGATCAAGTTGAAAACATCGAGAGAATAGGACAAAATGCTGGTTGGTAGCATTTTCTCCTCTTCCAATAATGTTTTCAAAATGCTTCTCCCTCAAAGTCATTAAAACTGGGATTGTGTCGTTATATTATATATTGTATTATACTGTCATGTTGTGGGTCACTTGAGGGTGTGGGTTTGATTCTCACGGCTAGCCATCTAAAATTACTAATAGTCTTTTGAATGAGACCAACCTCCTGTGTGATGATACTGTACAGCGAGCATGTTAAAGAACCATGCGTAACTTGGGACGGTTTTGTCCTGTATCTTGCACTATCCCCCGTAACACAACTAACAGCCTCCAAGAGGAATCGCCCATATGGGTAACCAGTGGGGACAATATATAAATGCAAATTCAATCAATCAAAGCATTATACAAGCACTTTGACCCCCCCCCCCCCAAAATAAAACAAACTGATCCTGTTTGTTTTTATATGGGGTCTTATAACCCTTCAACCTTTTTATGCCAAGAGAAAACCTTGGTAAGATTACCAAACAACAAAAGTTTACCCTTGTCAATACTGAAAGTATTTGCAGACTACAAATAAAATATGGCCAAAGTGACAAGATTTCTCACCGAGAGGGTAAAAAACATTGTAGGAAAAGGAGAAAATACCAGTTATTAGCATTTTTCCTTTTCCAACATTATTTTCGAAAGCCTTCTTTCTTGGAGGGTTGTTCAAACTTTAAACTTGGGCTTGTTTGGTAAAGGGTTAAATACAATTTTAGCTTTCCTGAAGACGAATGTTGACATCTCTTATTTACCTCCTTATTAGAGCACCATACAAACAGTTACTTGCTTTTTATGACACTGCAGGTACAGATCAGACTGCAGAGATTTGAAGTCTGATCCTAGATCTACACTGTCAGATGCCTTGTGTAAAAGTCTGGATAAAGCAGTTCACCTGTCCTTCTCATCATTTACCACTTAAAGGGTTTATTCCTTAACTCTTTACCAATCAACGAAATTTTAGACTTGTCTGAATTGAGAGCATTAATTTGCAATTGACAAAATAGATGTGATAAAATTGAAATTTGTATTGGAGAGGGTAAAAAACAATGTGCAGAAAGGAGAAAATGCTGGTTACAAGCATTTTCTCTATTTCACACAATGTTTTCAAAAGGATTTTTTTTTTTACACAAACATTGTTTTCAGAAGGGAAGACAACACTGGCAATCAGTGCAATCTTTACCCACAATATCTATTAACCCTTTAGAAGGAGAAGTCCTTCTAATTTAGCCATCATTTTTTGAGTGCTCTCTAAAATTACTCACATCAAGAATCTTAAAAAAAAAACGCTGTTAACCCTCAAAGTGCGTTTCACAAATTTAGATGCCTTTGCCAGAGTAGATCAAGGTCAAGGTCAGGCAGTCTGACCTTTGATCTACACCGTCCAATTTGGTGAAACACTGTACACAAAAGCAATTGCAATTATGGGCATATACAGAGAAGCAACCGGCTGATACCCGATATCCTGCCCGTTGACAAGATATTTGTTCTAAGTCTATAGCGACAGAACCCGCGCTTGTTACCTAATGTCCTCAAAATACAGTAAAACCTCAGTAGTTCATAGCGCAAGGGACAAGAATATTTTGTATAAACTAAACATAGTACGAATCAAAAAGTCTGGCTGTGTTCCGGTATTTTCGATGCCGTACATATACGGAAATAGACAATCAGATTTATGCACCACATCTCGTAGTACTCTGAAATGTTTCCGATTATACATGTATATCTCCCGTTTCTTCAACCTGAAGGCTTGGTCCGATGTTATTTTTGTGACTGTTACTCCACTCACCTAGCGAAGACACATGTAAAAAACAACATCGGAGCAAGCTTCCGAAACAGGGGTAATCTCACGTGACCATCTGATACAAGAAAGTTTACTCATCTTTTTTTTTTTAGATCCATCTATAAATACTGTGCATGTTTATCATAATAAACACATAAAACACATTTATCCATTGTTTTTGCATTTGTTGAAATCCATCGGAGTGATTTTGCTTTTTTTTTCTAGCATTCAAGAAAAAAAAATACACATAAAAAAAACCATTTTAACCCTTTACCAAAACAATCCCCAATTTTAAAGACCTTGGGGAAGAAATCTTGGAAAACATTATGAGAAGAGGAGAAAATGCTAGTAAGCAGCATTTTCTCCTTTTCCCACAATGTTTTCTGCCTGGCCTTTCCCAGATAATCCTTACCATCTGAAACTCGTTTTATTTGTTCTCTGCAACGACCCATTTTATTTGTGGTTGCAAATTCTTTCAATTTGGATGAGTCTAAAATTTTGTCATGTGGTAAGAAGTTAAGCATTTTTTTTATGGGAAAAAAAACATAGGACTTCTGCAGCAAAATTTCTTCATTTCCTAACACTCACAAGAAAATGTACTTACTTGTTTACTTGATAAAATCATTATAGTTACTTGTGTTGTACCTAAACATTTGTACAGCATCTCCACCAAGACAAGAATTCTGCAGCATGACACTCCGGTCACCATTATGGACACCTGAAATATTTTAAACATTATCCTGCTAAATATGTTATACAAAACTTTAAATCCAATAATGAAAACCGGAATCATGTCATTTCAATCTTATCTTCTTTTTTGAGAAAAATATCTCCTTAATATTGGACAGTGTAGATCAAAGATCAGACTTGACATTCTGTGCAGTCTAATCTTGATCTACATCATCCACAAAAGGTCAGTGAGTCGCACTTAACAGTGTAAGGACTCATGAAAAAATTAACCCTGTAACATACAGCAAAATTTTATACTTGTCTAATTTGAAGAGATTTGTAGACATAATAGGAATGTTTCCAAAATAGTCTAATTTGTCTTGCAATGGGTAGAAAACTTTGTTGAAATAGGAGAATATGCTGGTAACTAGCATTTTTTCCTCTTCTCCACAATGTTTTAAAAAGCCACTTTCCACGGGATTGTAAAAACACAGGACTGTTTCAGTAAAGGGTGAATAAGCAACAGATACTTATGACTCTGTTGAAAAGGTCTTTTGAAAACATCATGGGAATGGGTGAAAATGCTGGTAAAGAGCATCTTCTCCTTTTCCCACAATGTTTTCTACCCTTTCAATGATGAGTTTCTATTTTTGAGCCAGTTATTTTGTCATCTGCAAAATCTGTCAATCAAGGCATGTCTAAAATTTTGTTGTTCTTTAAAGAGTTAAGTTGACAACAAAACTTTGGATGGTTTTACTTACACATACAAGATCTATAATAAAATTCTTTGATATGGAAAAAATAATCACATAAGTAATGGAATGTTTTAAACTGCAATGAATTACTCCAATAAAGGGTTTGGATTGATTGAGTGATTGGTGTTTTATGCCACTTTCAAAATTATTTCAGTCATATCATGGCAACAGCTCACATATTTATGTATTTCCTGGTTTACACCAGTACAAGGCCAGGGCTCTGAAGTGCCTTGCCCAAGGACACTCCCACCAAAAACCCAGTGAATCCAGTGAGGCTCGAACCTGGGGCCTGCAGGTCACCAGTCCTACACTTTACCTCTGAGCTATGCAGGACCCCAGTGGATTCGGATAATCATTTTATTATCAGTGAGCCATCCAACACTACAAGGAAGTGATAATTTACAAATTATGTTAACTGGACTGCTACATGAGCTATTTTCTGCAATCTACATCGAAACACTTGTTCAAAATCCTCCAATGAAAATATTTGAAATAACAGTACAAACTAATGAATGAATGAATGAATGTTGTTTTATGGCGCATCGACAGCTTTGGTCATTTAGCGCGCATATCTGTGTTGAAGGAACGATTAAGGCGGATTTTTCATAAAAAGATTTGAAACATGCTGACAGTAAAAGAGTTAAATTAAGAAGGATTATGTGTGATCTAAGTATGTATAAAAGATATAATTGAGCAACAGGACTTCCCTATTAACTCAAAAAGGTTTTGAATAATGATGTTGAGACTGTGATAAAAAGATTTGAACAGTCTTAAATTGATAATAGAGGAGTCTTTAAATGAAGAATGAATGTCTCCAATGAGATAAGATGCCCAAAAGTTTTAGATTAAAAAAGGTAAGATTGTGAATCAGCTGACAAGGTATTTTATATAAAGATGTGTAAAGAATGTAAAAAGGTGGATAAGAAACTAAAAAGTAAATATCACAGTTTATTGTAAATGCCAATCTCCTTTATGAAAGCGATAATAGATTCAACGCTGACAGAATCAAAGAGGTTTTTTAAACTATCGACGTTGAAATATTTTGTACGAACTGGCTGAAAGTCAATGCAATCTAGTAGGATATGTTTTATAGAAAAGGATGCATTGCATGGAATACATTCAGGGGCATCATCTCTGGTCAAAAGCCAGGAATGTGTAATGCGTGAATGGCCAATTCGAAGTCGTGCAATTATCACTTCTTCTCGACGAACAGACCTGTAAACGGGGTACCATTCACCAAGGGAAGGTTTAACTGAATGTAGTTTATTGAAAACATCAGCATCCCACTGGGATTGCCAAGAAGATTGGATATGTGTTAAAACAGAGGATTTAAAATCAGTGTGTGGAACTTTAAAATCTGAAATGGGAAGGTTAAGTGCAGATTTGGCAGACCTATCGGCATTTTCATTGCCTTTGATGCCTACATGACTTGGAAGCCAGCAGAACACCAATCTATTCGTAGAAGAAATTTGTGAGATCCTTTCAAGTAAAGTACAGATCAAGGGATTCTCAAGTCGTTGATTTGAAAGGGCCTGTAATGTTGACAAAGAGTCCGAAAAGATAATGAAACGGTTGGAATTAGAATGTTCAGCTAGAGTAAGGGCAAGATCAATGGCTTTAATTTCTGCAGAGAAGATAGAGGAATTGTTTGGAAGGCGGCACTTTAAGTTCCTTTCTCCATAAACAGCAGCAGCTGCTACAGAATTTCCCTCTTTTGATCCATCTGTATAGATTGGTTTGAAGGAAAAATAATGCTCCTTTATCTCATTGTATCTAGCATGAAACACAGTTCTATCCGTGACTGACTTTTTGTCGGATGCAAGGTCAAATCTGAATTCTGCACTGTTTAGTGTCCATGGAGGGATTTCAGAGATTTTATAATCGGCAATAGACTCAGTGTCTATGCCAAGGTTATCTACAATGGGCTCCATGCGGATACCAAATGGAGGAATAACATTTGGTTTCCTTTCAAAAAGACGTTTATATTGAGGTTTAAAAACAACTTTATGAGTTGGATTAAAACGATTTGACTTCAGTTTTAAAAGATATTGAAGTGAGAGTTTTTCCCTCCTGTAAGAAAGAGAAGGTTCATTAGCCTCAACATAGAGACTATTGACGGGAGAAGTTCTGAAAGCTCCAAGTACAAGACGCAGGCCTTCGTGGTGTATAGGATCGAGAATTTTAATGAATGAATGAATGAATGAATATTGTTTTATGGCGCATCGACAGCTTTGGTCATTTAGCGCGCATATCTGTGTTAAAAGATAATAAAAGTGAAATTGTTTAAACTGAAAAAAGTTTGAATACATTAATAATGATAAAAGAGTTGGATTAAGAAGTGTTATGTGTGACCTTCATATGTATAATGGAAATAATTGAGTGACAGGGCAATCCCTATCTACTCAAAAAGTTTTAAATCACAAAGTTAGGAATGTGATTGAAGGATTTGAACAGAAAGTTGGATTGATAGTATAAGTGTTAAATTAAGATTTAATGTGCATAAAATATGATATTGAGTGGCAGGATAAGCCCTGCCTACTCAAAGTTTTAAACGAAAAAGTTAAGAATGTGAATAGTAGCTTAAAGGTAATGAAAACTTAAAATTGAGAAAATGTGGAGCCTCCAATGGGATCAAAACACTCCCATTAAAGAGGTCCTGTCTCCAATGAGATAAGATGCCCCCAAGAGGGCTAATCCTCCCATTAAGGAGATGCAAAAATGTTGGATTGATAATAAGAAGTTTTTAAAATGAAGAAGAAGTATGTGTCATTTATAATGTGCATAAAATATGATATTGAGTGGCTGGGCATTCCATGCCTACTCAAAAGTTTTAGATTAAAAAAGGTAAGATTGTGAATCAGCTGACAAGATATTTTATATAAAGATGTGTAAAGAATGTAAAAACACGGGTAAGAAACTCAAAAAGCAAATATCACAGTTTATTGTAAATGCCAATCTCCTTTATGAAAGCGATAATAGATTCAACGCTGACAGAATCGAAAAGATTTTTTAAACTATCGACGTTGAAATATTTTCTACGAACTGGCTGAAAGTCAATGCAATCTAGTAGAATGTATGAATGAATGAATGAATGTTGTTTTATGGCGCATCGACAGCTTTGGTCATTTAGCGCGCATATCTGTGTTGAAGGAACGATTAAGGCGGATTTTTTCTAAAAAGATTTGAGACATGCTGACAGTAAAAAAGTTAAATTAAGAAGGATCATGTGTGATCTAAGTATGTATAAAAGATATAATTGAGCAACAGGGCTTCCCTATTAACTCAAAAAGGTTTGGAATAATGATGTTAAGACTGTGATAAAAAGATTTGAACAGTCTTAAATTGATAATAAAGGAGTCTTTAAATGAAGAATGAATGTCTCCAATGAGATAAGATGCCCTCAAAAGAGGTAATCCTCCCATTAAGGAGATGCAAACTTAAGATTGTGATAAAAAATTTGAACAGTCTTAAAATGATAAGAAAAAGTCTTTAAATGATGAAAGGTTATGTGTAACTGATAATGTGCATAAAATATAATACTGAGTGGCTGGGCAATCCCTGCCTACTCAAATGTGATCTTAATATGTATAAAGGACATTATTGAGTGACAGGGCAATCCCTATCATCTCAAAAGTAGCAAATATCACAGTTTATTGTAAATGCCAATCTCCTTTATGAAAGCGATAATCGATTCAACGCTGACAGAATCAAAAAGATTTTTTAAGCTATCGACGCTGAAATATTTTCTACGAACTGGCTGAAAGTCAATGCAATCTAGTAGAATGTGTTTTATAGAGAAGGGTGCATTGCATGGAATACATTCAGGGGCATCATCTCTGGTCAAGAGCCAGGAATGTGTAATGCGTGAATGGCCAATTCGAAGTCGTGCAATTATCACTTCTTCTCGACGAACAGACCTGTAAACGGGGTACCATTCACCGAGGGAAGGTTTAACTGAATGTAGTTTATTGAAAACATCAGCATCCCACTGGGATTGCCAAGAAGATTGGATATGTGTTAAAACAGAGGATTTAAAATCAGTGTGTGGAACTTTAAAATCTGAAATGGGAAGGTTAAGTGCAGATTTGGCAGACCTATCGGCATTTTCATTGCCTTTGATGCCTACATGACTTGGAAGCCAGCAGAACACCAATCTATTCATAGAAGAAATTTGTGAAATCCTTTCAAGTAAACTACAGATTAAGGGGTTCTCAAGTCGTTGATTTGAAAGGGCCTGTAATGTTGACAAAGAGTCCGAAAAGATGATGAAACGGTTGGAATTAGAATGTTCAGCTAGATTAAGGGCAAGATCAATAGCTTTAATTTCTGCAGAGAAGATCGATGAATTGTTTGGAAGGCGGCACTTTAAGCTCCTTTCTCCATAAATAGCGGCAGCTGCTACAGAATTTCCCTCTTTAGATCCATCTGTATAGATTGGTTTGAAGGAAAAATAATGCTCCTTTATCTCGTTGTATCTAGCATGAAACACAGTTCTATCCGTGACAGACTTTTTGTCAGATGCAAGGTCAAATCTGAATTCTGCACTGTTTAGTGTCCATGGAGGGATTTCAGAGATTTTATAGTCGGCAATAGACTCAATGTCTATGTCAAGGTTATCTACAATGGGCTCCATGCGGATACCAAATGGAGGAATAACATTTGGTTTCCTTTCAAAAAGACGTTTATACTGAGGTCTAAAAACAACTTTATGAGTTGGGTTAAAACGATTCGACTTGAGTTTTAAAAGATATTGAAGTGAGAGTTTTTCCCTCCTGTAAGAAAGAGAAGGTTCATTAGCCTCAACATAGAGACTATTGACGGGAGAAGTTCTGAAAGCTCCAAGTACAAGACGCAGGCCTTCGTGGTGTATAGGATCGAGAATTTTAAGACAAGATTTACGGGCTGATCCGTATACGATAGATCCATAGTCTAATTTGGAGCAAACTAAAGACCGATAAAGCCGCAAGAGGACTTCACGGTCTGCTCCCCATTCAGAATGGGCCACAACCTTTAAAAGATTAAGAGCCTTCTTGCATTTCTTTTTAAGTGCAGTGATGTGAGGAAGGAAGGAAAGCTTTCTGTCAAAGATGTCTCCAAGAAATTTAAACTCAGAAACGACTTCAATTTTAGTTTTGTCCAAATATAGTTCAGGGTCTGGATGAACACCACGTAAATTACAAAGGTGCATGCATTTTGTTTTGGACTTGGAAAATTTGAAGCCATTTTCTTCAGACCACGTTTGGAGTTTGTTGAGACACTGTTGAAGTTGTCTCTCAATAATATTCATATTTCGAGATCTGAAGCATATAACAAAGTCATCAACATAAAGAGAACAGTCTACACCAGGACAGATAGCTTTAACTATACTGTTTATTTTTACACTAAAAAGTGTAACAGAGAGAATACATCCTTGGGGCACACCCATCTCCTGTTCACGGGCTCCCGAGACAGTATTACCAACTCGGACGCGGAAAAGACGTTCATCCAAGAAGGCTGAGATAAAAAGAGGAAGACGGCCTCGAAGACCAAAGTCATGTAAGTCTTTAAGAATTCCGTATTTCCAAGTCGTATCATAAGCGCTTTCAAGGTCGAAAAAGACAGATACTACATGTTGTCTATTAATAAAGGCTTCTCTAACAAAGGTTTCAAAGCGGACAAGATGATCGATGGTGCCACGTTGACGACGAAATCCACTCTGTACATCAACGATGAGGTTGTTTTTTTCTAAAAACCAGACAAGCCTGTCGTTGACCATACGTTCTAGAGTCTTGCAGAGACAACTAGTAAGAGCTATTGGACGATAGTTGGCTGGGTCACTAGCATCTTTGCCAGGTTTTGGGATAGGAATGACTAGTGCCTCTCGCCAGGACGAAGGAAAATCACCGGACTGCCAGATATCATTAAAAATATCAAGTAAAACAGAGAGAGAAGTAAAAGGTAAGTGTTTTAAAAACTGGTAATGAGCTTTATCTTGGCCAGGAGAAGAATCGTGAGCTTTATTCAGAGCAGATTTTAATTCTTTAAAGGTGAAGAGTTTATTATAGTGCTCTGAATTAGAAGAATTGAAATTAAGTTTTTTCTTTTCTTCTCTGGCTTTATTCCTCTGAAACTTTTCAGAATAGTTTGCAGAGGAGGACTTTTTGCAAAAGGTGTCAGCAAGAGCATCAGCTATATCCTGGGGAGTTTCCAACGAAGTATTGTTAACATTAAGGTGACTGAGAGGGGGTTGGCCTTTGCCATTGATCTTTCTGATCATGTCCCAGGTTTTTTTAGTAGTGGTTCTACTATTTAATTTAGAGACATATTGTCTCCAAGCCTTGCGCTTACTTTCTCTTATGGTACGACGAGCCTTTGCCCTGGAAATACGGAATAAGTCATGATTTTCTTTGGTAGGTCTGAGGTTAAACTTTCTAAGGGTTTGTTTTCTGTCTCTGACAGCCTGTTTACAATCATCATTGTACCAAGGCTTGTCAGGACGTTTTGGATTTGTCGAGGTCTGAGGGACAGACTGTTTAGCTGCATCAATTAACAGCGAAGTAAAAAGTTTTGCGGGATCATCGCAATCTCCAAACTGGTCATGTTTAATGGTCTGTTCACAGAGGGTTTCAAATCTATTCCAATTGGCTTTGGAGAGCTTCCATTTCTGCGGTTTTATGCTGCTGGATGGTTGTGTAGATGAAAAGATAATAGGGAAGTGATCACTTCCACACAAATCCTCTTTCACTTTCCAGGTGAAATCGGGAAGTAAGACTGGACTGCATAAGGTTAAGTCAATAGAAGAGTAAGATCCAGTTGCTGGATGCAAGTAGGTTTTGGATTTGTTATCATTCATGAAAGATAAAGAGTTATTCGAAATGAAGTTCTCCAACTGTAAACCTCTCTGGTTAGTGTCATTGCAACCCCACATAACATTGTGACCATTAAAGTCCCCAGCAAGAATATAGGGTGATGGCAATTGGGAAATGAGATCATTCAGATTGGTCTCATTAATAGGTGTATTTGGGGGGAGATATAAAGAACATAGTGTAACGGCACTGTGTAAAGATAATCTGATGGCAACAGCTTGCAAGTTTGTGTTAAGAGAGATAACTTTATGAGGAATGTTGTTATTGACAATAATAGAAACACCACCTCTAGCTTTCTCGCCTTCGGTAAAGACTTTATTGTAAATGGAATGATATTTGACAGAAATATCATCCTCCCGCTTAAGGAAGGTTTCTTGCAGACAAACAGCAACTGGTTTGTGATCATTGATTAAAAGGGAAAGTTCGTCAAAGTTTGACTTTAGACCTCGACAATTCCACTGGATTATGGTATCCATAGTGCATGAAGAGAGTATAAAAGCTAAAGTAAAAAAAGAGGCCGTAAACCAATACATTTTAAAATAGATTAAGATTTAATTACAGTTGTCTCGGGTTTGGACGATTGCCAAGTGTCAGTGTCCTTGTTCCAAGTATCTTTAGAAATGGACCAGATAGAGGCTTCTGAATCTGAAGCCTCACTTTCAAGATTTTCAGTATCTGCATCCATGTCCTCTAACTCCGAAAATCTGTTGGAGGTAGGGACCGGATCATCTACTGTGACTGCAATTTCACAGGATCCATGGTTATCTCTGGACTGTGGTTTAGATTTCGAGGAAGATCTTTTTGGTGATCGGGGTACATGATAAGATTTGTTATCTTTAGGTGGAACGTTTGGTTTATTTGTAGATTGTGAAGATGGAGGTTGGGGTTTCTTAGGAGGCTGTTTTGAAGGGGCAGATGGCTTTGAAGCTTTTTTTGATGAAATATTTTGTGAAGAGGAAGAGGGCTTTGGGGTTTTTTGTGAAGGAATACTTTGAGAGTCTGTGGGTTTTGGGGGTGCAGAAGAGGGTTTGTTTGTTTTAGATGCAGGCTGAGTCTGAGTGGAAGGTGTTGTAACCTCGACATTGGGAAGGAGAGCTTTCAGTTCACTAGTCATTTCCGGAAACTTTTGGAGAAGTTTTTTAGCCAACAATTCGCAGGTTGGACAATGTCCATTTGCAGGCAAAGGAGAAACAACATTTGCATATGTTGTGCTTTTGCTCAACAATGCCTGATCAGACCTGCGTTTTTCAACTGTTTTCCTGGCTTCCAAAAAGCTAACATTCTCCTTAAACTTGATTGATAGGATTTCTTTCTCATCTTTCCAAACTGAACATTCTTTGGAATAGGTAGGATGAGAAGACTTGCAATTGACACAGAGAAGAGGATTATTGCAAGTCTTTTGGTCATGGTTTTCCCCTTCAAAAGCACATTTCGGACATACAGGGGTACTTTTGCAATTGCTTTCATGGTGGCCATACCGCTGGCATTTATAGCAACGCAGCGGGTTTGGTACATATACATCGACATTGACCAATTGAAATCCTACCTTAATAGAAGCAGGTAAAGAGGGTGTAGAGAACGTTAAAATGTAGGTGTGGGTATCTCTACGTACCCCATCTCTAAAAACAGAGATTCTCTTGACGTCAGACACTGCCTGGGATTGTAGATTAGTCTTAATCTCGTCTATAGAATCACAGTATGAAAGTTCCTTACATCTGATGACTCCTTTGCTGGTATTTAAGGTCTTATGTGGGTATATTTTAGCATCCAAATTGTAGAACTTTTTATGGCCTAAAAGGTTTTTTGCCTGCTGTTGGGTAAAGCATTCAACAAGCAGGGTTTCGTTTTTCAATTTCTTAACTGATTTTGGAGTACCTAAGATAGACGAGATTGTCTTTTCTATAATAAAAGGTGAGAGCTTTGTAATTTCTTTTGATTTGTCAGCTGACTCTATCACAATAAACCTAGCAAAAGTAGAGTGAGTGAAAGAAGTATCTGATTCAGAATCTGAATCTGAATCTGAAAGAACGCGCTTGGGTTTTTTTGGGGTTGCCATGATAGTTGTATTAATTCATTGCCGATGCCCCCCACCCGCCTCGGAGCCCAACAAGGGGACATGATCTGGGGAAACCAAACACAGATCATGACAAGGATACATCGGCAATATACTCGAAGTGAAAGGGCTAGACCGGACAAATGTAGGCCCTCAGAATGTCACACCAAGCATAGACTGTCTTTGGGCGGTTACAAGTGTCAATCAAATACCAACTTTCACCCGATTAGCCCATGAGCCACCGCCTTCTAGGGCATTTATTTATATCTTTGACAGAGAGGAAAAAGATCTGATATTCTTCTGTGAATTTTTGTGTACGATAAAACGATACACAGTTAAGAGAAATGCCCTAGGGCTAGGCATGACCAGTCGATTGATCAGGACGGGCCCTCCTGACCTCTCGTTTAGTCCAATTCAAGGCCAAAGTGGTGTGTTGTGAAAGCAGAACAATTCAAGGGCCATATTCTGATTCCACTCAACCACCAGGATCCCGTCATCAGACGACACGAGTTGCAGCCCACGGCAAACGGGCAGGCACAGTGGGGGGGGGGGGGGGGCGGTCTTACCCCTTCTGTAGTGCGACAGCTGGGCTATTTCTATCCTCCCGCCCAGCTGGGGGAAAGTACAAACTAAAATATAGAGTCCATCACAATATAATAGTTGAGATCAGCATCTAGATTTAAAACAACATATACAGCATGCTATTTTTTTCACATGAAAGATCGAAATGTATTTCATTGAGTGAAAATCATCAGTAATATTTTCAAGCTTGGCTATGCCACGCATGAAAATATTACTCTATGATGTCCGCAAGACTGAATTTGAAAAATCCACTCGTCCGCTCGTATTGACAAGTAATAAATGGGTCTAGATGAGTAACATTTTCTAGGTAATCGTCTGACGGGACAAGTATCTTTTCTAAGGATAGATCAAGCAAAGTTATCGAAGGGGGATTCCCAGAAAATATCGATGAAATCTCAAGACTGATATCGGTACAAAACAACAAAGTACTGATCATTCATTTGGTTAAATGAAAATGGAAATCACTTTTAACTCTGCATGTGTGTGATCTCTGTAATTTATGCAGCACTTGATTTTATCAAGTCTGAGAAAAGATTATGGTCTCGCTTTCATGCGAATAAGACAACTTTAACTTCCTGGCAGAATAAAACTATTGTAAACAAATTCTAAAATGGTTGAATATTATCATTATAAGGATCCATCTTAGTTTTGTTTTCCTGTCGCATTATACATAATAAATATGAATTGGAAATAGATTATTCATCAACGAGGAAATGCCTTGAGGAATATCTAAACAAATAGAACCATTGCCTATCAAAAAGGTTCATAAATACAAATATGTCGTCTGCTAAAAGCCAGATCCTCAAGTACTGGTATTTCATTTGGTAATATCTGTGTTAATTTGCTACATGAATAAAAAGTAGGACGAGTGATACTACAAGAAGGACAAGTAACTTTTCTAATTCACTGGCCCTACATCTGTGCAATGATTAAAATTTCAGTCTTTCATGGACTCGTCATCGGTGATATATTTTCACTGAGGAAAAATTGTTCTATTTATTTCATGCTTCTATCCCCATTTTTGTTGGTAATTCTGAGGTACAAGGCAGCTATCTGCGTTTCTGTACCATTGAGTTTATCAATCAGTAAATTCACTGGTCAAAATGATGATATTAAAGCATAAATTCATTATTTTTTTTGATAAGCTACAAAAAAGCACGAAATAAAATAACTATAAATGACTATTGTAATTTGCTCTCACCTTTCATGACTTGAAGTTTGGTACATTCATCATCAAGATGTCCAAATGGATGTGCCATGGTGTGTTGCAGCACTTCTGCAAGGTGGGCATGCATTACATGACACAATAAAACTGTAAACTGCAAATACAAATATCTAGAAGCAGTAAAAAAGGCATTTATATGTATGTCCTACATACCAATTCCAGTGGCACTTTTTAAGAAAATACAAAAAAATTGTCCAAATTATGGGAAAATATAGGAAATAATTAATTGTCTGGATCTAAAAATCGTATTGAAAAATTTTGAAAAAGTTTAGGAAAATACAGGAATTGGTTTGGTTTTTTTTTTTTTTTTTTTGTATTGAAGTTTTAAGCCGTTTTGACAGCTTACACCATATCATGATGGCCAAAGCAACTACGCATGTGTTCCTGATTTTCTCACACCAGTACTGACAGAACTTTCTTTCCAAGTGACTTTTTTCACATGCATCAGAAGTGAGAGGCAAAAAATTGCCTTAGAAAAAGTTTGCCTCAATTGGGTATCAAACCCACCACCAATAGGTCGCAAGTCAAATACACTAACCACTGAGTCACCCATGCTGGCCTAGGCATTTGTTGGCAGCTTAGGTTTATCAGGCATAATGACTGGTTCAAATATGCACACTATATATACCCATAGCTAACACTGACAACACCCACATGTTAGACGGTCATAGGGAAATTGTTAATACCCAT
This sequence comes from Tridacna gigas, assembly GCA_945859785.2. Taxonomy (NCBI): domain Eukaryota; kingdom Metazoa; phylum Mollusca; class Bivalvia; order Cardiida; family Cardiidae; genus Tridacna; species Tridacna gigas. The sequence goes on from OX244033.2 coordinate 66,463,621, forward strand.
TCTCTTGAACATGTCAATATGTAGTTTCTCGTAAACAGTTGTGTTATGAACTTGTTTTAAAATTGTTTGGTTTTTTTTTCTGTTCTTAATGTTTACCTCCAATTAACAAATTCATCTTAATTTTGTATGCATTTATGCATATACAAGCTTTGACAGATTTTTGCTATTCCTACATCATATATATATTCCCTTAACCCTTTACCACGTGAAATTCGTTCACATAACAATTCCTCATTTTCTTTTTAAGGGTGATAAAAGGGGTATGAAGATCAGAGTTTTTGTTTAGTTTAGTCTGATCTTGACCTACTTGGTCTCAGGCTGTTGTAATTCATTTTCTGTTTGTTACATTTACCCTAACTCTACCACAAAAGAAAAATGAAGACTTTTCCAAATTGTTAGAATTTGCTGACAATATCAATGTGGCTTAACCCTTTACCACATGACAACATTTTACGCCTGTCCAAATTGAAAGCATTTGCAGATGACAAATTAGATGCAATTCATATGGTGACATTTGTCTGTGAAAGGACAGAAAACATTGTGGGAAAAGGAGAAAATGCTATTTAACAGCATTTTTCTCTTTTTCTCACAATGTTTTCAAAAGGCCTCTTTCTCAGGGTCTTTAAAACTTGGGATTGTGTGGTAAAGGGTTAAACCTGGTTTTCCAGCATTTTCTCCTTTTCCTGCTATGTTTTCTAATCTATCAAAGGCAAATCCCATTATTTAAAATGCATCTGAATTGCCGTCTTCAAATGGTGTGAATTTGGAACAGTCTAAAATTTTGTAAAAGGTTTTGCTAAATAGTATGTCTGTGATCTGAATATTCAACTATTGTAATTTCAAGCCCATTTCTCAATAACAAATCAGACAGCTCATACTGAAAGTATCTGTCTGATCTTCACCTACACATTCTACACAAGCATCTCATTATCCCCTAAACTTTTGGAGCACCAAATATCCCCAACAGATCTTTTCAGTTTAAAAATTAAAGTGAAAGGGTTAAAAATCGAACCTTACTCATTTTCACTGTATCACTTGACATCCAAGTACCCACTGAAATATGGTGTGCAACATACAAAAAGGGGCCTTCGGACATATGCGTAAAAGTGCGTAGTCCCAGATCAGCCTGTGCAGTCTGTGACTAATCCGAGACGACACTTCCCGTTTTTGTGCAGTTTTCTGTTTCGCGAAAGTCTACTGTATGAAAAAATCTTATGTAATCGTAAAGTACCGTCTCGGATTAACCTGCGCAGGCTAATCTGGGACGACACTTTACGCAAATATCCAAAGGTCTCATTTCGCATATTGCGGGCCATATGATAGTCTGCTCAGTTTTTAGGCCACAGTCACAAACTGATGGGTCATTCTGGCCCATTACCAGTCAAAAATGGGGTTAACTTCCACTTCTGTTATATCAGCTGAGATAATGGGGTCCCTACTAACTTAGAAACGGAACCAAAAAGAAACAAAATGGAACAAAACCCAGCAAAACAGAACGAAATGAAACAAAACGGAACCAACCCCAAAAAAGCGAAACGAAATGAAACAAAACTTAACTACATTATTTTTTTTTCTATTGAATCATCTTCCTCTTGAATGCAATTAATGCAAAAAAAGAAAATATTGAAATTTGATAGTAGCTGTACGCACGAAGATCAGTGTTTATTCTAGGCCGCGGGATTGCGGGAATCCCCCACTTTCGTAAAAAATCCCCCAAACTTTCTGACGCCGTGCGGGACAAATCCCCCACTTTAAATCACGTCGCTGTATTATTCAAAGTAGTCTAATTTTTCATATTCTCGGAAGTTTAGGGTCTCCAAATAAAAACAAAACACATACTGGAAAGAGAACTTTCTAGTGTTCTGCTTTTAATAATGTTTGAGAACCAGTCAAATTATATGTTTAAATTGCGGTCCCCGAACAACCTTAAATCACGCAGCCATAACTTTTGAGGTCGGACCGAAAATCATTTAGAAGAAATACTTTTTTTGTTTGAAATAGATGGTTAATCTACCAACCATTATCATTTTAACTTTGGTATCAAAAATGTTTGTGGATTTACATAGTTCTGTTCGACAATGTGACTGATTTGTTAATGTCCCATCGAAGCCATAAAATAAACACGCTTTTTTCTGTTGCTCTTAGCAACGGTATGACATCAACATTTCTGTCGTCTGAAATCTTGTTTTACTGGACGTGTCTTTATTTTATCAATGTCGAAACGTAAAATTAGTGATTTTTTTACATCGTCTGCCTGATCAACGTCCCAGACAGCAGATGAAGAAGCTGAAGAAGCGTTATTAGTCAGAGACAATTCTGTTGGGCCAGGCTAGGACATTGCTGGGCCTCCGTCAGTCAGTAAACAACACGTTTTCCAGCAATCGTGGCTGAAAGACTGGCTGTGGTTACAAAAAAATGACAAAGGAGCTATGATATGCTCGTATTGTTTAAAGCATGGTATAAAGAATACTTTCACCACTGGCAACACCAATTTTCGTACGTCGACATCAAGGCACGCTGACAGTGAAGACCATAAGAGTGCCTTACTTGCTCAGTCATCGAGCAAAGCCTTCAAAAAGTCAGTTGAAAAAACAATTTTCAAAAAGGAAGAGGCCATTGTTAGTGCAATCGAAACTGTGTATTGGCGTGCCAAAGAAAACATCGCTACAGTAAAATATGCTTCTTTATTGGATTTCTTGGACAAGCAGGGATGTGAAGCAGTGAAATCATTTATTTATTTATTCATTTATTGCATTACCTTATAATCCCCCACATTTTTTGCAAATCTCCCACATTTTTTCAAAGCATGGGGGCAGATCCCCCACTTTTTTCAAATCCTAGAATAAACACTGGAAGATCAGGCTATTACTGTGAATCTGGATTGTTGTTCACTTTATTAGTGAAACAAATCATCATTAAAATGTCCTTCAATTACAGGGCAACTGTGTGTGACCCAGTAACGTCATTGCCCAACGCACGAAGATCAGGCTATTACTGTGAATCCGGATTATTATTCATTTTATTAGTGAAACAAATAATCGTTAATATGTCCTTGGATTATAGGGCAACTGTGAGTGACGCAACAATGTCACTGCCAAGTCAAAGCAGAGGGACAATATGAGGATCTAGATTATTTTCTCTATTGGTGGGGGCCATTTAAATTTCCCCCAATGACGAGTTTGGTACAATACCCGTAAGCAATACCTCCCAGCACCATAACTGATCCCTGTCCCCAAAACGATTGCGTTGCAGTATGCAACAGTCGGCATAACGTTCATTCCTGCATCGGAACAATTGTACAGGGCCATTAGCCCGAGAAAATACTTATCTCAACTCATCAGGGAAAAAAATTGTCCGCCAATGCTGTCTTATCCAGTATTTGTGTCCTAAGGCTAATTGCTCTTTATATATTTGCTATGGCGGTGGGTCAGAACCGAGTGGATGTACGGGCAACGTCTGCACAAACCGTTTTCAGCTAAACGATTCCGGAAATAACAGCAACCGTAACTGCTGCTCGTAGGTCTCATAGGTGCAGATTCATGATATATTGGTCAATACATTGATGCATATTTTTTATTTCGCACTAAATATTTGAGCCATGTTCTGGCAAAAGGGGGCTTAATGCATCTCCATGATGCAAGTTATTGCATAATTTTGGATCCATGATATCCGTTTTTTGCTGAATTTTTTTCTAATAATCGACTGGATCTGCAGGTAGAATGGTTGACTATTGGGAAAAAAGTTTTGGTGCAGGTAAGCCTATACGGACTGCGCAGGCTTACCTGGGTAGATACTTTTTGCAAATGTATTAAGCCCTCTTTTCACAAAGCATGCTTCATATATCATTGACATCTCTCAGCAGCTGAAAATACTCCCCTTTGATAAAATACGAGGATGGTACAGATCCAAGATCATACTGCGCATTCTGTGCAGTCTGATATTGGTCTATACCATTCACAAAAGCCTCTGCTTTTGCCTATGGCGCTGAAAGAGTTCAGCAAGTAAGTTCAACCCATTACAGAGCCTTAATTTATCGGGCATTTGTAAAAGCTGAGGCTGGTGAAGTTGCTTTGGAATGTTTGATGCCAGTTTCGTTGCATTCATTCAATGTTAAAGGCCCATTCAATGCATAATTGAGCCATGCTCTGGAAAAATGATATAGTGCATGTCGCGATCTATTATATCAAGCAAATCATCACATAACCCTTTACTGCTCAATGACGCCTTTTGATGCCCCTGGGAAAGAAGCCTCTTGAAAACATTGTGTGAAAAGAAGAAAATGCTGGTAACCAGCATTTTCTCCTTTTCCAACAATGTTTTCTACCCCATCAAAGCAAAGCTGCACCGTTTGAGCCAAACTGAAATTGTTGTCTCCAAATGCCTTCAGTTTGGACAAGGCTAAAGTTTTGTCGTCTGGTGAAGGGATAATTATGGATCCATAAAACTAATTTTGTCTAACAACCGACTGAATCCTGACTTAGAATAAACCAAAAAGTTTTGACATAGGAGAGAGAGAGGATGAATCCTGTCGCAATGACTATCATCAATCCTCAGAAAGAATTTGGCCTAGCCTGGGATCGAACCAGCTACCTTCTGTTCTCCAGTCCTGTACCCTACCTACTGAGCTACTGCGGCTCAGTACCAAAATAAAAGAAGAACAGAGTGTAAAGAAAAATAAAATTTCAGTTCAATCCATAATCTTGCATCAAATATGTTGGAGTGTGTGCAACTTTCCGAAACACAGGTCCTGGTAGAGGAATGTTGTTTAGATCAACTAATTCAGATTCTGACTAGATTTTCAAACCCTGCAAACCACACATGAGATGACGCAAAATTTCAGCAATTGTTTCTGTGTGCTCTCTTCATGAAACGTTGGATAATGCAGTAAGACATGATACAAAAGAAATATGATAAATTGAAAAAAAATAATAAAATAACAATCACTATGCTAGATTTCATTTTATTTCGTTGTGTTTCTTTTGGATTCAGTTTGTAAGTTTGTAGGGACCCCATATATTGATGCACATACTGAGATTCACCAGTACTAGGCTAGGACTCTGAAGTCTCTTGCCAAAGGACACTCCAACAGAAAATCCAGTGCTTTCAGTAAAGCTAAATTACCAATGAGCAGCATATGACCTCCAAAACATATTAAGAGTAACAGTCTTTACCAAGCAAACCTGACTATAACCAACCCAAGAAAGAGGGCTTTTGAAAATATTTTGGTAAAAAGAAAAAATGCTGTTAAATCCTTTGAGTCCCTTTCCCATAATGTTTTCTATCCTTGTACCCTTTACCACCCAATCCTGACTAACGACCATAAGGAATATGGCTTTAGAAAACACTGTGGGGAAAGAAGAAAATGCTGGTTACCAGTATTTTCTCATTTTCCCGCAATATTTTCAAAACCTTCAAAGACAACTTTCATAATTTGAGCAATCTCCCAAGTGTCTTCTGCAAATGCTTTCAATATGGACCAGTCTAAAATTTTATTGTGTGATAAAGAGTAAAACAACATTATATTAGACTGTTCCAAATTATTTGCAGATGACAAACTAAATGTAGTTCAAATGATTTGTTACCAGCATTTTCTCCTTTTCCCCCAATGTTTTCAAAAGCCCTCTTCATCAGAGTCATTAAAAGTCGGGATTGTGTGGTAAAGGGTCAAAATATGAATCCCGTAATTTCAACCACACCAAATTCCTGGTCTGTGACTGCCTTCAATAAGTTGATTTGATTGTGTGGTATTTCACAGCCATTTTAAACATTATTGCAGTTACATCACAGCGGCCAATACACCTATCCATGCTTTCCTAGAGTTGCTTTTACCAATACTGTGCACAATATTCTTTTCAAGTCACGGGCTGCTTTCCCACATAACCATCTTCAATACAATGGTCAGCAGTGAGGCAGGAATGAATCCTCTAACAAATACCAACATCAACACTCGGAAAGAAATTGGCAAACAGGAGATTGAACCAGCAACCCAGTTCTCAAGTCCTGCACGCTACCGACTGAGCTATCAGGTAAAGACTTCAAACCATTGTGGCAAGTGGACATAAAGTCAGTTTCTTAACAAACTTCAAAGAGGACTAATGAAAGTCTAAAGTCAGAGTTTTGAACTCTTTACTGTTTGTTTGTATTGGAGTTTAATGCAATTTTAACAGCTTAGGTCATATCATGGGGGTCACTGACACACCTATGTTTCCTGGCTTTCTCACACCAGTACTGACACAACTTTCTTTCCAAAGCAACTGACTACTTTTCTCACATGCATCAGAGGTGAGAGGTGAAAAATCGCTGGACAGAAAGTTTGCCTCAACTGGGTATCGAACCTGCAACCACCAGGTCACGAGTCAGATACGTCTGCAAATGCTTTCAATTTAGACCAGTCTAAAATTCTGTCGTTTAGTAAAGGGATAAACTACCAAAAAGCATGAAATAAAGAATTTCATTTATAAGGTTGTTTTGACCAAAATCTTTCAGAAAATGCTCGGCCATGATGATCTAAGATCAGGCTGCATGTTCTGATGACAATCAAATTCTATACTTGTTCGATTTTGACTGTATACCAGATGGCAAAAATTATAAACAAGTCAATATTGAAAGTACTTGCAGACCAGAAGTTAACCCTTTACCACAAAATCCCTAGTTTTAATGACCCTGAGGAAGAAGCCGCTCAAAAACATTGTGGGGAAAGGAGGAAATGCTGCTAAATAGCATTTTCTCCTTTTCCCACAATGTTTTCTACCCATTCAAAGACAAATTCCATCATTTAAAATTGTTGTCTGCAAATGCTCTCAATTTGGACAAGTCTAAATAATTTTGCAGCATGGTAATATGTTTAATGAGGTTGAAATGAATAGCATTAACTCTCAGACCAGATTATAGAATATTCGGTCTGATCAAAGGTCTACACTGTCTGCTCAAGGACTGTCTGCTCACCAACCTTACTGTTTTCTTTTTACCCTTTACCAGATGTGGGGGAATAAAGCTTTTGAAACATTGAGGAAAAAGGAGGAAATTATGGTAACCTGAGCCTTTGGGTTTTTTTTCTTATGGCATTTTCTACCCTATAAGATAATTTAAGCTCAACTGTACCAATTTGGAATTTGTTGTCTATAAATGTTTTGTGGAAGTTCCAAAACTGGTATGTTGGGAAATGGATAGTTCTTAATTCCAAGCCTAGCCATCTGATTGGATGAGACAAATAGTCTAAACAATGACAGGACTGGTCTTGGAATTTTAAAGTCAGCCTTGAATTTTGCAATGGTTTGTGAATACTTCACTAGGACTTGTTAATTCAACTCTTTACGACCCAATTCTGAATTTTGATGGCCGTAACAAAGAGGTCTTTTGAAAACATTGTGGGAAAAGAAGAAAACCCTGGTAACCAGTATTCTCTTCTTTTCCCACAATATTTTCTACTTTTTGAAAGACAAATTTTATGTCTTTTTATTGAATGACATTTAATTTGTTGTCTGCCATTGCTTTCAATTTTGAGAAGTCCAAACTTTTGTTCTGTGGTAAAGATAAAGCCATGCTTTCCAGGCTCTGTTTTGGCCAAGCAGCTTTTTATCTATTTGTCACAATGTCTTGTACCCCATCTTGGAACTTTAGCAAATTTGTATTAATTTCGCAATTTGTTGTCTGCATGTGCTTTCAATGTACCCGAGTCTGAATTTTGTCGTTTGGTAGAGTTAAAAAGCGTAGTGGCAACGGAACGGCGGCAGTCTTCCACTGTTTTTCACGCTTTTGATTTTTTCGCTTAAAGAACAGATCTATTCTAATACACAATATTTAGACACAATTTCTTTCAACCTCAAGCTACAGGAAATATGTAATAGGGGTAGATCTTGAATTTATTCGAAATTTCAAAATGGCGCAGTCCAACATGGCGGACCTCTGCCTTCTAAACACCACTCAGCACATGAAATCTTCAGATATTCACAACATAATGACATTGCTATACGATAGATATTAGAAATACGAAAAAAATGTGTACTTACAGAAGGAACAAAAGAAAAATACGGTGAAATACAGTGGAACACAAACGTATGGCTGTCTAAGCTTATCGTATTCTGTTAGTCAATAACTGGACGAGTATCAGCGCACTTCCGGTGAAATTACATACCAGGGAACCTTGGGAAATATCAACCCTTGGGCTCATTCGGCATACCTCGGGTGATCCGGTGATCAGATCCCTCGGCTGTATCACGTAGCTTGATATGCACCTACACGGTACATTTCGCACATCTCCGGAAGCACACCGCTTTACCGTTATTGAAATTGTAAGGCTCCTCTTTAGAAAGAACGCATGAGTAAATTTTCTATCGTTATCTTTCTAAGAGTATTTCAGTCGGCAAACAGTTTGTACATTCGATTTTTAGCGTGGTTTATCAATTCCGTTAGTAGCTTTCATCGACAGATCGATAGAAGTGAATAACTTCACAGTGGTTGTTCATGTCGTTGCTAAGCGATCTACAGGGGCGCCGCCATGTTTAAGATCATGTGATTGATAGTTCAAAATGGAAGCCTCCCTTATACAGATGAGGTCAGATGTAGGTACGGAATCGGCCGAGTTGTGACGAGTGCCCTTGGGCTGTTAAGCGCGGTTCGAGGACCTTTTGCAGACAATGTAGATCAAGATAAGACTGCACATAATGTGCAGTCTGATCTTAAATCTACACTGTCCGAAAAGGGAGATATTCCGCCCCCCCCCCCCCCAAAAAAAAACATCGAAATAGCCACATATGTTTTTTTTTTTTTACAATCAACTTGAAAGTTTCAATTACTTATTTAGCAGGTTAAGGGTTAAATTTCTTTGACTGAAAACGTGCGTAATGTTACGACCTACACTAAGATACTGCAATTTGAAAGACTTGTGTGTTCAAAAATTAATCAATTCTTCGGACAAGAGAGACATTATTATTTTATTTAAATCAACTTTCTTGAAGTGATCTCAAAGATACCTTTAGAGAATTTAATCCAAACAAACTAGTTTACTAATACAGAAAGTGCAATCCAATGCAACAAGCTCACATTAATCACCATCTCTAAATGCTACACCCTTTACCAGTCAATCCCGAGTTTTGACGACCTTGAGTAAGACGGCTTTTTAAAACATTGTGGGAATAGGAGAAAATGCTGGTAACCAACATTTTCTCCTTCTTTTTCCCACAGTGTATTCTACTATTTCTTATAAAAGTCCCATCCTATGTTCCACATTAAATTTGTTGTCTGCAAACGCTTTCAGTTTGGACTAGTCCTAAATTTTGTTGCTTGGAAAAGAGTTTAAAAAAAAATCCAACAGAAAATACTTTCAGTTCCGATAATTCTTAAACAGATGTGGATCTACATAGTGAATTTCCCTTAATCTCGGGCTAACAGAATCACAATAACACTCCAACACTAGACTTTATTATATTGATACTAAACGCAGTCAAAGTACTGAAAGTACTGACAGACTGGCGAACTTGATTGATTGATTGAGTGTATGGTGCTTTACCCTGCTTTCAACATTATTTCAGTTATGTAGCGGTGGCCCATGCATATATTCATGCTTTCATGGAATTTCTTTTACCAGTACTCAGCACAATATTCTTTTTCCAAGCCACCGGCTGCTTTCCAACATATCCATCGTCGAAATGTGAGAGAGGAAAGAATCCTTTCGCATTGACTATCATCAATCCTCGGAAAGAAATTGGCAGAGCCGGGGATCCAACCAGAGTAGTATATATGAGTTGTATGTTCCAGCCCAAAATGCACCAAGTGACCCCACAAAAAATGCACTCAGTGACCCTCTAAGTGCAGACATTGCAGACAGTTCTGGACCATGCTGCACATAGTGACCCCCAACCCCAGCGGCCGCATAAAGTTATATATTTCTTTGCCCTATCCTATACTGTTCCCAGGCTAGAGTAAAAGGTTTGTAAGAGAGGGGTCAGAGCATGGAACTTTGAAGTTTACCCGGACATAGATTAAAAATTACTATCGGGCTGACCGTCTAGCCCATTAAGCCAGAGAGGCAGCTGAATTCTGCCTGACAAATTCATTTATTTACATATTCCCTCTCCTTTTTCAAAGAAATCGGAGCAAAGGACCTATATTACTTGTGAAAAATCTATTAGAATTGTTTGAAAAAAATGTTGTAAAAGTAGCGTTTATGTCTATTTTGAGGGTTTATACGTAATCCTTTGCATACGTGGACACATTCCTAATAGATACATGCCTTAAAGCAAGGAAATTAACGCGACTTTGAATAAAACAGTGGCAGAAGATCTGACTATGAATCTTTAGTCCCCACCTTTGTTCCACGCCATTTCAAGTTTCTGTCTTATTCAGCAGCCATTTGAAGAATAATATGTAATTTTCAGCAGACCGGCACGAATTATTGGGTCCGTATTCACCAACAAAAAAAAAGACTCCCTCCCTCTTCTGATGAAATTACATTCAAATCAGAATGACAAAATTGGTGGCATTAGGCAAAAGTGCAGTTACGGAGTGGAATGGCAAACTTTACGCAAAATCGTATTTGGTTTTCGCGTACACGTAAATATAATACATACATGTATGTAAGTAGATAGTTACAAAGAAAATAGGCTAATTCAGTTGGAGACAAAGTTTACACCGGTTTAAGATATATATTATAGATCTACATATAGATATCTGCAAGACCCAAGACGTAATGGGGAAAATATTGTGACAGATGGAAAAAAAAAAAAAGGTAGAAAGATTGGGGTCAGAGAATGGAACCCTGGAGTTAACCCGGACCAAGATTGTCATTTACTCTTGGGCTGACCGTCTAGCCCAGTAAGCCAGACATGCAGCTGAATTCTGGCCTACAGAATTTTTTATTTGGATATTCCCCTTTTGAAGAAACTGGAACAAAGGACCTCAAGTACTTGTGAAAACTCGATTAGAATTGTTTTAAAAAATGGTTTAAAAGTGACGTGTATGTCTATTTTGAAGGCTTATATGTAATCCTTTGCAAACAGTGACATATTCCTGATTGATACATGCCATTAAACAAGGAAATTGGACGCGTTTTCGAATGAAACGGGTGGCAGAAGATCGGACTACGAGTCTTTCGTCCCCAACTTTGTTCCACACCCGTTTCAATTTGAATTTCCATTTGAAGGATAATATGTAATCCTTAGCAGGCCGACACGAATTCCTGGGTCCGTATTCACCAACGCTTCTGAAGAACATTCTGAGACTTATTCTCCGGATTTTTCTACATTTGGAAGTAACACAGCTTCTGATTGGCTAAAAATATTTGTTCAACCAATCACAAGTTGTGTTATTTTTCAATGTTAGAAAATACTTTGAGCCTTTTGTCCCCACTCTTGTTCGTCCTCCTTTCAAATTTTCTATCTTGTTCAGCTTAGCTTCCATGCTTCACATTGATACTTTGCATATTTTGAGACCATCATCTGACGACGGAAAGGTCTCGAGGAATCATGGCATAGGTGTATAAACCAGAGAGAAAACTTTTTAGGGGCAACGGGCACCTGTTGCATGAAATAGGGAAGTAGACAAATAAGTTTCCCTTTCTCTCCATTACACTGTTTAACACATTACCAATTAGTGTCTCCAGATCAAAGTGAATGTTTTTTTCTGGTACAATGAAAACATTTTAACTCTCTAAATGGAGTATGAAGCAAAACAAAAAAGGGATAAGGAGCAATTTGCTTTGTGCAGTCAGGGAATATAATCCAATTTGGTTTGGAAACAGTCTGATAGTTTATAAGGTTTAATCAGGTTTTGTTGCTTGATTATGCTGAGAGGGAAAAAAGATTAACCCATTGCCCCTTCAAGTCCATACGGCTAGCCAGGGCTTGCACCCGGAATATGTCGCAAGCTGATATGTGCCTCAAGTAAACGCAATGACATCGTCAAAACGCTAGACTAACTAAAGAACTGTACGGAGAGTAGAATCTAAAAATGGATTCCGTGACAACCCACTCTCATGTGGCATTTGCTGACATGTGAAAACCTGATTTTGATATTTACGACGCAAATTGGACTGTTTTTCACTTAAAAAGGAAAAAAAAATACAATCCCTCTCCTGATGGAATTATATTCAAATCAGAATGACAAAATTGCTGGCATTAGACAAAAGTGCAGTCATGGAGTAGAATGGCAAACTTTACGCAAAATCGTATTTGGTTTTCGCGTGCACGTAAATGTAAAATATAAGTGGTTGACTGTCTGTGGAAACTGATTTCTGATTCTAGTGTACGTCATCATTGTTGTCTGCATTTTAGGTATTCATTACGAGCTCAAGTCAAATTATGTCAAGTCGGGACATATTCATGACTAGAGCCTAAGCATATTTATTTAGGGTAAAAACAGTTACAAAGAAAAGAGGCGAATTAAAATGGAAGAAACATTTTACAGGATTTTCTTTCCGTATATCTACCCTTTAACTTAACCCATAACTTTTTAACACATGGCCAAAATACAAGTATAGAAGAGTCCAACTTCAAGGTTTTTTGTTTGCAGACGACGAATTCAATGTGGCTTAAATAATGGATTTTTTTCTTTGAAATGGTAGGAAACATTGTTGGAAAAGAAGAAAATGCTGGTTACAAGAATCATTTTATTTTTCCCGCGATATTTTCAAAAGCGCTCTTCCCAATTGTCGTTGATACTCGTGATAAAGCGCTTTTTACAACTGTAATTTCCCTCTCTGTCAATGTAGATCAAGAACAGACTTCAAAAATACCTGCAGCCTGATCTTCGATCTACGCCATCCGCTTTGCTGAGAGATTCCCGACAGAAATAACTTTGAAAAAACATTTACATGTATTTAGGTTTTATCTCATAACAGAAAATGTCCGTTTAGGTTTATTTGGCAATTGAACTCTTTACCACACAGTCCCGAGTTTTAACGACCCTTTTAAAAATATTGTGGGAAAAGGAAAACATGCTGGTAACCAGCATTTTCTCCTGTTCCCACAATTTTTTCTACTCTCTCAAAGAAAAATTGCACCATTTGAGCCACATTAAAATTGTCGTCTGTAAATGCTTTCAATTTGGACTTCTCTAAAATTTTGTCGTTTGGTAAAGAGGTAAGGGTACCATATGTTTCCGGTTGTTTTGTTACTCTGGTAAAATGATTCTTTCTTTACCTGACCTCAAAACTTTAGTCCCTTCCAAATTGGAAACATTAGCAGACGACAAATCAAATGTGGGAAAAATAATTGGATGTGCCATTAAACATACAGAAAACATCGTGGGGGAAAAGGAGAAAATGCTGGTAACCAGCATCTTCTCCTTTTCCCACGATGTTTTTAAAAATAAATCCCACTTTTGCCGTAAAAAAGACGGTATTGTTTTGTAGAGTGTAAAATGTGGTCAAATTCTTCATTTTGCTTCCGTGTTTCGCTTCTGTTTTATTTTCTTACCTGTTAAGTGCTGTTTGTGTCTCGCTGTAAGCTGAATGGCTTTTTATCAAGGATTAAATATAGTATTCTGGATTTGTTTGGAGTTCTCTCTGGCTCTACGGGTAAATAATTGTCTTCTTTTTACTCAAATGCTTAACTCATTTAGGAAAAATGCCTTTTTAGACGTTTGGAATGTTGACGGCTTTTAAAAAACAGGAAATAAAAAAAGAGCCCCGCCCACTTATGTTTTCCATATTAACAACAAAAAAAACTTTATTTTGTCTTTTCCTTCGAGTTTTCATCAGATATGAGATTTGTCAACTCTTACCAAACAATCCAAATTTTAAACGAGCACGAGGAAGAAAACCTTTGAAAACATTGTGGAAAAAGAAGAAAATGCTGGTAACCAGCATTTTCTCCTTTTCCCACAATATTTTCTACTCTACCGAAGGCAAATCTCATCATGGGCCACTATTTCTGTCTGTTACAAATGAGCATTGCCCTGGCAAAAGGGGGCTTAATGCATCTGCGTGGCGCATTATAACATGCAAGACATCACCTAATTACGGGTCCATAATATCCGTTTTGTCAAACAACCGACTCTATCATGAGGTAGACTGGTCCTTTGGCATACAGAACATTGACCAATAGCGAAAAGTTTCGGCCCAAGTCAGCCTGCGCGGACTGCGCAGGCTGACCTGGGCCTAAACTTTTCGCAGATGGGTTAAGCCCCTTTTTCATAGAGCGGGGCTCAAATGCTTAAAATTTGGACAGGCCTAAAATGTTGTCGTATGGTGAAGAGTTAACGTTCCTTGGGTGGCATGCTTTTGAAAACATCGTGGAAAAAGGAGGAAATGCTTATTACCAGCATTTCCTCCCTTTTCAACAGTGTATCTAATTGTTGATTTCGGATAGATCTAATTTATCGTCTGCTGCAGCTTTCAATTTGGTAAAAATCTAAATGGTCACCTTTTTATAAAGAGTAAACTTTTTACCACACAATCCCGACTTTTAACGACCCTGAGGATTGATTTATTGTATGGTGCTTAACGCCGTTTCAACATCATTTCAGTTATATCGCGGCTGCCAGTGCACCTATCCATGCTTTCCTGGAGTTTCTGTTACCAGCACTCAGCACAATATTCTTTCCAAGCCACTGGCTGCTTTCCCACATAACCATCGTCGAAACAATGGTCAGCGGTGAGAGAGGAATGAATCCTGTCGCGATGACTATCATCAATCCTCGGAAAGAAATTAGTCGAGCCGGAACGACCCTGAGGCAGAAGCCCTCTGAAAACATTGTAGGAACCAGCATTTTCTCCTTTTCCTACAATGTTTTCCACCCTTCCAAAAACAAATTTCAACTTTTCAAATTTTGTCGTCTGCAAATGCTTTGAATTTGGACGAGTCTAACATTTTGTCTTTTGGTAAAGCGTTTAAGTCGGTTTGTTTGATTTGAAATTGGCCTATGCAGTCGTGGGATATTCCATTTTTATTTAAACCCTCCCCAGACAACCCCGGGTTTTAACGAGCCTGAAGATTTGTTTGTTTGTTTGTTTGTTTGTATTTTAACGCCATCTTAACAGCTCAGGTCATATCATGCGGTCAGTGACGCACCCATGTGTTTCCCTGGCTTTTTTCACACCAGTACTGACACAACTTTATTTCCAAAGCCACTGACTACTTTTCTCACATGCATCAAAGGTGAGAGGCGAAAAGTCGCCGGAAAGAAAGTTTGCCTCAACCGTGTATCGAACTCGCAACCACCAGGTCACGAGTCAGATACGCTAACCATAGAGCTACCCGAGCGGGGGAACGACCTTGAAGAAGAAGCTTTTTTGAAAACATTGTAGGACAAGGAGGAAATGCTGGTAACAATCATTTTCTCCTTGTCCCACGATGTTTTCTTTCCTTTCAGAGACAAATCTCGACATTTGAGCCACACTTAATATGTCATATGCAAATGTTTCTAATTTTGATACGTCAAAAACTTTGACATTTGGTACAGGACTAAAGAGGACTACGAGACTTTAAACTTTCCTATAAAGGAAAAGGGTTAAGAAAATTCTTAGTCTTATTCTCAACAATTATCTAAATTTGAAAGTAACACAAATTCTGATTGGCTGAACCGTTTGGTTTAGCCAATCAAAACCTGCTTTACTTTCTAAATCTAGAATAACACAAAGAATGTTCTTAAGAATGGTTGGTGTAACCGTACCCTGGCGCTGTATTCACCGGCATCTTTAATTTTATTCTAAGTCTAATTCTATATCTGGACATAAAGGAAACTTCTGAATGGCTTAACCATTTTATAAATGACTGGTGCTTATATTACATGCTAGCTAACTATAGCTGGATGAGGCGTACCAGGCAGGTTTTGTCGTGTAAACGTATATTTTATTTTGAAATTCGCTGCATCGATTGCTGTCTTGAAAAGTAGTCCTGTTCTGTGCCCAGAATGCCCAAATCAGATGGTTATGTATGTAAAAAATGCCACCTAACGGAAGATTATTATGTATTTAGGTCGAGCAGATGACCATAGATGACATCACAAAGCCAGGTTTAACTTCAGTAAGATGGAAAAACTGTGCAGAAGAAAAAAGTCCTGTAGAATTGGAATATTTTAGTCTTATTCCGGAACCTATTATCCTTGGTCAGTTTATAGTCATTTCGGCACAGATTGTCGTGTCAAGTGACATAGGAGTTAAAGACCAACACGTGTCCGTAAGTCAAACTTACAATCTTCTCAGATTATGTGATTTTTTTTTTTTAAGTCTTAAATCAAAATCATTATATGCTAAGTTCTTTAGAACTACTTCTCGTTCGTAATGTACCTGTCAACGAAGCGAATAGGCTGCGTGTAAATTTCATTGCACATTGTACATATATGCCTATGTTTTAACACATCGAGGCCTATAATTCTTGTTATACAGTTATGTGATAACAAGAATATGACATTCGTTGGTTTTTAGGCTTTACTCGTCAAGAAAAAAATGTTATTTAGCTCGCCATTAGCTCGCTTAACAACATTTTCCTAGACTCGTTTAATAAAATTTTATCTCAAATGCCATCTCGTGACAGATCCTATATATCACTTGCAGGGTGAAGGGTCGATAAAGATAAAGATCGGTACCCATTACTTCGACATTTGTGAATCACTCTATAGGGGAACTTGTCGCACCGACGATTTTTGCATCTGGATAGAACGACAAGCGAAAAGACTACGTGGATGTCCCCAAATCCTTGTAGACCAGGGGTTTAATTGTACCTGCCCGCTGAAAACCGTAAGTTCATGAAGCCTTGTAGGGTCCTGCGTGACTCAGTGGTGAAGGTATAGGATCCGCAATCCGGTGGCCCTGGCATTCGGCATACCTCGGGTGATCCAGTGATCAAATCCCTCCGCTGTATCACGTAGCTTGATATGCACCTACATGTACACGCTACATTTCGTACGTTGCCGGAAGCACTCCGTTTTACCGTTATTGAAATTGTAAGGCTTCTCTTAAAAAAAACAACATAAGTCACAATTTTCTATCCATCTTTCTAAGAATATTTCAGTCGGTAAACAGTTTGTACATTCAATTTTTAGCGTGGTTTATCAATAATTCCGTTCGGAGCTTTCATCGACATATCGATAGATGTGAATAACTTCACCGTGGTTGTTCATGTAGTTGCTAAGCAATTAACAGAGGCACCGCCATGTTTAAGATCATGTGATTGGTGGTTCAAAATGGAAGCTTCCTTTATACGGTCGATTGATTGAATGGTGTTTTACGCCGCTTTCAACAATATTTCAGTCATATAAACGCGACAGCTCACATATTCATGTATTTCCGGAGTTTCATCAGTACTAGGCTAGGGCTCTGAAGTGTCTTGCTCCTTTATACGGACGAGGTTAGATGTTGGTACGGAATCGGCCGAGTTGTGACGAGTGGTGGCCCTGGGTGAGATCCCCTGTCGGGTGTAATTGTATATAGACGTGAATTGAAGTTGAAGCTGAGATATACAACGCAAAATTTGCTAGGGATCACCTTATTAGTTTCACCCGTGTGTGTGTGTTTGTGTGTGTGTGTGTGTGTGTGTGTGTGTGTGTAAGCCATGCTCTGTCAAAAGGGGGCTTAATGCATCTCCGAGATGCATGGTACTAAGCAAGACATTAGATACTCAGGGATCCATAAAATCCATTTTGTCTATCAACCGACTGAATCATAAGGTAGACTGGTTCTTTCACATACAGAAAATTGACCAATAGCGAAAAGTTTTGGCCCAGGTCAGCCTGCGCGGATTGCGCCGGCTAACATCGGTCAATACTTTTCGCAGATGCATTAAGCCCCCTTTTCACAAAGCATGGCTTATATATATATAGAGGATCGTACATGAGTGTTTATGTATTATCATTTTTATCAAACGAGTTGACTAAAAATGTATGACGCGAACCTTGGCGAGCGTCAAATACATTTTAGTCAACGAGTTTGATAAAGCTGATAATACATAAACACAAATGTGAGATTCTATTTATCACATAAAACGAATGACAGACAAACAAGTATCCTGCATCATCACCTTCAGCCTACATACCGTTCACGGGTCCATGTTTATAAATGTAGTTCGGTTTGAATTGTGCACATACATAAGAAGATAGATCTGACATGTACACCGAAAATTGAATGAAACAGTCCATATAGAGCGAGTAAATCGGAAGATTGCCACAATTTAGTGGATTTAGATACGTTTGTCTGCATTTTCTGTTGTTATTAAAAATGAAAACAACAAAGCTTTCCACGCGTATATGCCTTTGCAACCATGACGTCATTTTCCCGCATAATGGCGAAGTGGTACAAATTCCGGCACGTGCTGTGGTTGGTTTCACCGGCTTCATGCGCTCATATCTACAGACTTTACGGAACTGGGACCCAAAAAAACCGATAATACATTAGTGTATTATCGAAAATAAGTCATGGGTTTAATACATTGCAGGAGGTAGTTTTATGTGATAAATATATATCTGGCATGTATCAGACATACTTTTTCAATATGTTATATTGCCATGCTGATGGAAAAAAAAAAAAAAAAAACCTGTAGAAATGGAAATTTTTAACGCAAAACTTTACTGTTTGAAAAATAAGTACCTCGATAGACCGAGATGCATATACTAGGCCCGAAAAAAAGTGAATACGGAAAAATATGTTGTAGTAACTTTCCTGGTGATTCCATTTAATACGAGAAGCGTGAGAAAATTCGATATCGGGCGAGACCGAAGGTCCAGCGAGATGTCAAAATTTTCTTATCCAGCGAGAAGTAAATACAAGCATCAGGAGGGTTGATACAACATAATGTTCCTTTTATAAGGATTATATACCTACAACTTTCAAAGCCAAAATTTTGCCCATTATTGACGTTTTTTTTTTTTTTTAATAACGGTAAACAGAATAAAAGAAATAATGGTAAAGCGAATTAATGAATGATGCGTTTTCATCGCCAGGGGTTGCCCGTATGGGTGACGCCACCCGAACGCTGTTAGTTTTGCTACAGGGGATAGTGCAAGATACAGGACGAAACCCATCCTAAGTTATGCCCGATTTTTTAACGTGCTCGGTTTATGGCACCGTCACGGGGAACTTCGATTCAACGTCTTATCCGAAAGACTATTAGTAATTTTAGATGGCCAGCCGAGGGAATCGAACCCACATCCTCAAGTGACCTAATGGTAGTAAAATGACCAGCAACTTCGTTTTCATGAATGGCGGATGAATACAGTAGAGTGGCATTTTGACCGATCAAATCGCGAATCAATACATACTAATTCCTCCATTGGGTACGTCATCATACCATATTTGGAACCATATTTCATAGTTTGTGGATACGCATTTTTTTTTCTGTCGTGTGTGTTACTTTATCCGCGTGCGACGCGTGTATTTGAGCCGGAAAATTTTCAGGTATATAATGAAACGTAATATTCCTTCGAAATTAAATACCTTCAAATTTTAAAACAAATTACAATATTGCATCTTTTGCCAGTTTTATTTGCAAATGATAAGAAAGAAAAATAGATATAGGTTAAGTGGCTGATAACTTTTTTTGTTAATGGCGGATGCATATTATGACGTCACACTTCAACCAGTGATATAGGGAATCAAGATGAAAGTAGTCCGGACTCTGGTTAAGTCACAATACCATGTTGGAGGACAGTATTTGACACTGTCAGATGCTGATTCTTTCCTGCCGTGTCTGATTTTGTGGAAGACGAGAATTTTAGCCGATGAAATTTGCAGGCATATAATACTGTCTATTACTTTCTATTTCCAATCATAGGGAACCTATGTCTTTAAAAATCTTCTGATGTATGTACCATCGTTTCATCTCAACATCCACGGGTCCTTTGACTTGTCGGCGGCGCTGATTGGTAAAAGCAGCAATACGACAGTAATGCTTAGTTGTTTCGAGTTCAAGTTTTGTATCAAGTAGGTGTTGACTTATACATGTGTTTTTTGAACCCTTTGCCAGACGACAAAATTTCAACATTTCTGAATTGAAAGCATTTCAGAACGACAATGCAAATGTGGTTTAAATGATGGCACTCGTCTTTTAAAGGATAGAAAACATTGTGGTAAAAAGAGAAAATGCTGGTAACCAGCATTTACAACAATGTTTTCAAAATTAAAACAAGGGGCTGTGACGGAAAAGGTTGAATAAGAAACAAAACTCATTGCTAAGGACTGTTTCACTTTATTTATGTGGTACAGTGGTTTGACGAAACTTTGTGCATAGTGCTTGTATAGAAAATTCCGGATGTTGCAAGGATAGTTGCACTGATTACAGTGATGCAGTTGAAATTCTGATTTTTTTTATAAAGAAAGGCGTTAGATATACAAAAAACTGTAGATGTGTAAATAGAAAATATTTATTGAGAATAAAATGCAGATTTTTTTTTTTTTTCAGCAGGTGTTGAAGAATAATTAATGAAATGAACAAAGCCAACTGTTTGCTGCACCAGGGGACAGATCGAAATAATATAATTTGCCAGACATAAACTAAAGACACACTAGTGGCCAAAAGTAAACGATGCGGGTGTTAGATGCGTTTGAATTAGATGCGTTTAAATTTAAATCGTACCATTTATAAGTATGAAAATTGTTCTGAAGATGACAACCTTTTATTGTACGGTCGATCCAAGTATTTGTCAGTGGCATAACAACAGATTTCAAAAGTAGGACAAAAGTTGCCAGGTCGCTCTATCTTTTGTTTAACTATTACCTGGTATTAAAAACTCATTTTTTTTTCTACCAGCGACAGACACTACAATAACATAATGTCCGTATTATGGAATGGTACGATTTAAATTCAAATGCATGTAAACACCGTCATTTTTTACTTTTGGCAGCTACTGGGTCTTTAATGTAGACAATAAGCTTGGAAGAAAGTTTATTATGGATATGTAAAATCTGTGCTTTTTACTGAGGGTTAACTCTGTACCACACAATCCCGAGTTTTAGCACCCCTTAGGGAGGGACCTTTTGAAATCACTGCGGAAAAGAAGAAAAAGCTTGCAACAGCGGGTTTTTTTTTTTTTTTTTTCTCACAATACTTTCTACCCTTTGAAAGACAAATTTAAAGTTTGGAGTTACATTATACCGTCTGCAAATCATTTAAATTTTGTCCCAGGCTAAAATTTTGTTGTTTGGTACAGTTTTAATGTATGAAGACATTTGAAAACCGTATGGCTAAAAAGAGAAATTGCTTGTGAAATCGCAGTTTCTCTTATAGCCACAATCTTTTCATTTTGTTTTTCGTTTACCTTAGCTCCAAGGTATCACGTGGTGTAACTACGTCATCGTTATTGATGTAAACAAAAGTTAGAGATACCTGGTAGTATTTCTTGTAGTTTTGAAAGTAATTCTTTTGCCAGCGAATGGAACTTTGACCAATCGCACATTAAGAGAGTGTCATCGTTATATTAATTTACATAGTTTTAAATGGTATGATTAAAATTTAACTTCATATTTTACCCCGCATTGTTTACATTTGGACTTTATTGGGACTTTAAGTGGTCTGCGATACGAAAGCACTCATCTGCCTGTTGCTCTAGGGTCATAAACTGATACTAGTAATATTCTAGCGCAGTTGAGATGTTGCCCACATCATTTAACATGACCCAGGTCAACATCATTTACATAAATTAAAGTTCTATTTTTACCCTTGGCATCGCACGAGGCTACCTTCTGCATATGTCCCGAATGGTCACGGAAATATTTCGTACAGTATGCGCAAATTAAATTGCTTACCTACATATATAAGTACCTAACACTGAACTACCTCAAATCTTCCGTAACTTCAGCGAATGCAAACTAAACTTGCCGAATGATTTTTTGGAGTTTTATTTATATGGCTACTTATATATTCAGCGTAAAGGTCAGGATCAGGTTAAATGAAGTGGGCAATGACAGTAGTACATAATACTGACTCGCCTTCTGCAAATTATACCACGTTTTCCTGCGTTCACAGTTCTTCTGAGCCAGCCATAATTTGTTAGTGTACTGATTTAAATAAATACTCTTTTTGCGTATTTCTTCAAGTTTATTTTAGCCTATCGGCACAGTGGGCTGGATTAATAGTAGATCAGGATCAGACCGCGTATAAAATGTAGTCTGAATTTGTCTCTACTTTGTCCGGTATTCCAAAATTTTTAATGTGTGGGTCTATCTGTTTGGCACCCGACGGGTCAAATAACTCTTTACCGGACGACAAAATTTTAGACTCGTCAAACTTCAAAGCATTTGCAGACGACAAAAAAAGTGTGACTCAAAAATTGAAATTTGTTTTCAAAATGTTAGAAAACTTTGTGGGAAAGGGAGAAATGCTGGTTACCAGCATTTTCTCCTTTTCCCATGATGTTTTCAAAAGGCTTTTTCTGTAGGGTCGATAAAATCCGGGACTGTGTGGTAAAGAGTTAAAGCAAATGAACTTTATCGAGCAGCTTGTGACACTCATTACAAAGCTACTTGACTCTTTTCATTGCCAGGCCGGGTAGCTCAGTGGGTAGCATATCTAACCCGTGACCTGGTAGTTGCGGGTTTGATACCCGGTTGAACCAAACTTTCATTCCAGCGATTTTCCCCTTTCACCTTTGGTGCATGTGGCTTGGAAGGAAAGTTGTGCCAGTACTGGTGTGAAGAAGTCAGGAAAAACATACGTGTGTGCACTGACCGCCGTGATATGACCTTAGCTGTTAAAACGGTGTTAAACTCCAATACACCCCAATAAATATAAACCTTACTTACCAGTTACTCTTAATGTTGTTCTAATTCTAAAATGTAAGACAAGCCATCTGTTTGGGTGGGACGTTCCGAATGAGCCAATCAGATAGCTCGTCTTGGAATTTTATCACTAAAACCGGTTTTTGAATGATAGCTAAACAGGGCCATAGATTTACTTGAGCCATGCTTAATGCTCCTGCGAAAGGTAATCGACCAGGTCAGCCTGCGCAGTCCGCGTAGGCTGACCTGGGCCGAAACTTTTCGCTATTGGTCAATTTTCTGTATGTGAAAGGACCAGTGTACCACATGCCTTACTCAGTTGTTTGACAAAATGGATTTTATGGATCCATAATAACTTAACGACTTTACTTGGTATCATACATCACGGAGATGCATTAAGCCCCCTTTTGCCAGAGCGCGGCTCACTTGTATTTTAAACATGGCTAAAAAAATGAGCCTTGCTGTGTGAAAAAGGGGGCTTAATGCATCTGCGAAAAGTATCGACCCAGTTCAGCTTGCGCAGTCTGTGCAGGCTGACCTGGTCCGAAACTTTTCGCTATTGGTCAATTTTCTGTATGTGAAAGGACAAGCGTACCTCATCATTAAGTTGGTTGTTTAACCCTTTCCCAAACAAGCCCTGGTTTTCACGTGTCTGCAGTACAAGTCTTTTGAAAAAACTGTGGGAAAAGGAGAAATTGCTCGTAACGAGCAATTTCTCCTTTTCCCACGGTGTTTTCTACCCTTTTTGACAACTTTCTGCCATTTGCATCAAATTTAAAATTGTCGTCTGCAAACTCTTTCAATTTGGACCAGTCCAAAATTTGTCGTTTGGGAACGGGTTAAAAAAGAGGTTACCATGGATCCATAACTGTGATGACTTGCATGATATAATGCATCACGGAAATGCATTAAGTCCCCTTTTACCAGAGCATGGCTCAATTATATGAGTTCAGTTTTATATCACTCCTATACGATATTTAAAGTCCCAACGGACGGGTTTTTAGCAAATTAGAGGTCACTTCAAAGCCATGTCAGTCTTACAAAAAGAATGAGCCATGCTCTGGCAAAAGGGGGCTTAATGCATCCCTGTAATGCATTATACCAATTTTATTATTGGAACGCTCTCTCTCTCTCTCTCTCTCTCTCATGACAAGCTATTAAGAACAAAGAAGGTACTGTAATTCGTGTGGAACAAGATCTTCTTGCTTCTTTAGTTACATTTTCTGAAAAAGACAAAATACAACACGTGTAAGGCTCCGTGACAGTGCACTGTGATGCACTTTATAACTAAAACTTTGCCGGGCCAAAGAATATTCCAGTCACTTGCCTTGTCACTGGCGCCAAAAAAATCAAAGCGTTGATAGCACTGGTGTGGCATTTGTCAAGGGAGCTATTGTGTGGAATTAGTAATTTGAAAAATAAACAATAGAAATAGTTTCAAATTATTCGCTTAAAAGTCAACCTACTATATAGTCATGAACAATATGACAGAGTAGCGTGCAATCTTGTGGGACGAACAAGTTCGAGCGAACAAGTCCAGGGACGAATGAGCCCAGGAACGAACGGGTTTTGGGACGAAAAAACACGATATCGGGCTGTCAGGAGACAAAGATTGTGTGTATCATAGAAGGCCATAGTGGATCAAACTGTTTTTGATTAAAAAAAAATGTATTTCCACGATCGATGGCCTAATCCAATTTATTTTAATACGCGATTTTCAATTTCATATCTGAGTGCGATCGAAACACTTATTTGTGTTAGAAAAATTGATTTTACACCGGTTTACTTCCTTCGGTTTTGCACAAACTACAATACATGATTTTCAAAATGCCACATTGAATTCATAGTGGCATTGTCTTCAACAAATGCCACAAAATCAAAAGGCCATATTTCCAGTATTAGTTGACTAATCATAATGAAAATTGCAGAGGCACAAGTTGTTATCGTAGGAATACTTCCGTTAAAATTTCAGCGAAATCTGATGT
This sequence comes from Tridacna gigas, assembly GCA_945859785.2. Classification (NCBI taxonomy): domain Eukaryota; kingdom Metazoa; phylum Mollusca; class Bivalvia; order Cardiida; family Cardiidae; genus Tridacna; species Tridacna gigas. The sequence continues at coordinate 66,488,251 of OX244033.2, forward strand.
AAACTGTAGAGAAAGAAGATGACTCAAATTTGGGTCTACGAAGGGACAGAGAGATACATGTATTCTGATTCCAGTTCGATGAGAGAATAATAATTATGAAAATTATTTGTAGGAGAAAACAGTCGTCACATTATCCAGTATTTACATATGAATAAGATCAAACAATACTAATCCCTCACTTGACACATTTTCTTAGGGAGCCCTTTACCACACAATTCAGTGTTTAAAAGTCTAGGCTAGACTGTCACGGTTTGGTCTCCCGATTGCCAACAATTTCTGAAATCGCGGTAAATGGTGGTATAATTTATCATTTACATCGCAGCGGCCAGTGCACCTATCCATCCTTCCTGGAGTTTCTTTGATCAGTACATCTCACACTATTCTTCCGTAGCCACTGGCTGCTTTTCCCCATAATCATCGTCGAAACAATGAGCGGCGGTGAGAGATGAATGAATCATGTCGCAATGACTTTCAACAATCGGAAAGAAATTGGCCGAGCCGAGAGTTCGAACCCCTGGCCTCATGTCCTGTACCATACCGACTTCGCAATCTTGAAAATTAAGCAATAGAAATAGTTTTAAAACATTCTCTTAAAAGTGAACTAACTATATAGTCATGCACAATCCGATAGAGTTGCGTGCAATCTTGTTGGACGAACAAGTCCGGGCGAACAAGCCCAGGGACGAATAAGCCCAGGGAAGAACTGGTTTTGGGACAAACATGCACGGAATCGGGCTGTCAGGAGACAAAGATTGTGTGTATCATTATGCCAAAAGAAGCCCATACCGGATCACGCTATTTTTGATAAAAAAAAAAAGGTGTTTCCACGATCGATGGCCTTATCCAATTTATTTCAATACGCCATTTTCAGTTTCATATTTGAGTGCAATCGAAATACTTACTTTTCTCAGAAAAATTGATTCTAATTGGGTTTACTTCCTTCGGTTTTGCTCAAAATACGATACATAATTTTCAAAATGCCGTATTGAACTCATAGTGGCATTGTTTTCGACAAATGCCACAAAAATTGAGTTTATTCGGGTTTACTTCCTTCGGTTTTGCACAAACTACGATACATGATTTTCAAAATGCCGCATTGAACTAATAGTTGCATTGTATTCGACAAATGCCACAAAAACTCGTTCTTGGAACTCGCTATCCTGTCAAATATTTGCAGCACTGCAGATGATGGACTTGATTATATTCTATCTAACCATTGTGAAACAAAAACTATACCTACTTGATACAGAATTTCACTTCGAAACACGCCAGTTCTCTCTTCTGGTCATTTAGGGTGAGTTTGACGTCAAATGACCCCGACAGTTCAATTGGAAGTACGGGCAACATGATCGAAAGGTCTTTCACTTCGTAAAGTTTCTATGTTAGAGAAGAAAATACCGCCTTTTTTTAAAAATACCTTTCACTTCGTAAAGTTTCTATGGTAGAGAAGAAAATACCGCCCTTTTTTAAAAATACCTTTCACTTCGTAAAGTTTCTATGGTAGAGAAGAAAATACCGCCCTTTTTTAAAAATACCTTTCACTTCGTAAAGTTTCTATGGTAGAGAAGAAAATACCGCCCTTTTTTAAAAATACCTTTCACTTCGTAAAGTTTCTATGGTAGAGAAGAAAATACCGCCCTTTTTTAAAAAAATACGTTTCAGTATAGAAAGTGAAGTCTGGGTCCGTATTCACCAACCATTCTTAAGAACGTTCTTTGTCTTATTCTCCAAGATTTTCCAAGTTTGAAAGTAACACAACTTCTGATTGGCTAAACCATATGGTTTAGCCAATCAGAAGGTGTATTACTTTCAAATTTGGAAAAATCTGAAGAATAAGACTGAGAATGTTCTTAAGAATGCTTGGTGAATATGGACCCTGATCTCAGATCTATACCGTCAGCTTTTTAGTCAAGCCTACAAAATAAGAAGGTTTCTAAGCTTCAGTGAATCGTGTTTTCAGCGGTCGAAAGAGGTAGAAATTTTATGAGTCATGCTCTGTAAAAGAGAGGCTTAATGCATTTGCAAAAAGTAGCCATTCATATCAACCTGCACAGTCCCCGCACGCTGACCTGAATCTAAACGTTTTACTATCGTTCAATTTTCTGTATGTCCAAGAACCGTTCTACCTGATGATTTGGCCGGTTATTACACAAAATGTATTTTATAGATCTATACTTATGTGATGACTTGCTTGGTATAATGTATAACGGAGATGCATTTAGCCCCCTTTTGCAAGAGCCTGGATCAATTATAATATCCACATATCAATCCAATATAAAATTCTAAATGCATGGCTTATCGACTGCTATTATGAAAAATATGTAGGACGGATGTCTGTAGAATTGATAGAAGAAAGAACAAGGCAAGAGGCGTTGGTCTTGTTATGCTGCGTTGTCATATTCGAAGGTGAGAGTTTGAAATCTCTCCCCCCCCTCCCCCTTCGCACACGAAACTTTTCACTGTGCTGAATAAAGTCCAACTGAACGGGCTGAATCTGTATACAAGCAGAGTGGACATAAAATACCCCCCCCCCCTTCCCACACGAAACTTTTCACTGCGCTAAAAAAAAAAAATGAACGGGCTGAAACTGTATCCAAGCAGAGTGGACATAAAAACCATAGTTTGTGGATTCAGCGAAGAAGCAACGTCTCTTTTCGAAGTTTGTGAACTTGGTTGTACGCGGTGTTGGTCAAACAGGAAGTTTCAGAACTTTGAATTTGCTCAAAAGTTTTTGGCGATCATACATAATTATTCAACCCTTGGGCTGATAAGCGCGACTCAAGGACCTATTGCGGACAGTGTAGATCAAGATCAGACTGCACAGAACGTGCAGTCTGATCTCGAATCTACACTGTCCGATAAGGAGATTTTCTTCCCCCAAAATAACTTTGAAATAGCAACATTTGGGTATTTACTATTGACTTGTATGAGGGGAGGTAACCGTTCTGTTCTACAATTGGTGTAATAATGTACTTGATTGACTGAACGGTGTTTAACGCCGTTTTCAACATTATTTCAGTTATGTCGCGGCAGCCAGTGTACCTATCCATGCTTTTCTAGAGTATCTTTTACCAGTACTACGCACAATATTCTTTCCAAGTCACTGACTGCTTTTCCACGTAGCCATCGTCGAAACGATGGTCAGTGGTGAGACAGGGGTGAATCCTGTCGCAATGACTATCATCAATGCTCAGAAAGAAATTGGCCGAGCCGGGGATCGAACCAGCGACCTCCTATTCTCAAGTCCTCTACGCTACCGACTGAGCTACCAGGTCTTGGCAGTCTACTTAATGAATGCAGGATGAACATACTACAAACGAAAATTTCGTACATAGATCAGTCATATAACGCCGACAGTTCAGATTTACTCCTGTCTTTCATTGGCTTCACAAGTGGTAACCGACGACAAAATTTTAGACTTGTCGACATTGAAAGCGAGTGCAGACGATAAAATAAATTTGACTCAAAAACTGAAATTTGTTTATGGAAGGGGAGAAAACATTGCGGAAAAAGGAGAAGATGCTTGTTACCAGCATTTTCTCCTTTTTTCACAATGTTTTAAAAGTCTTAATCCCTATTATCGTTAAATTTTCGGAGTTGTTAGAGATTCAGACCAGAACTTTCTGGTTGCAAAGTTAATGCCTTAACTCTTTCTATGTCATGTGCAATAAGAATAACCTTTGCGTACGGCGCAAATGAAGCTCAGGGTCCGTATGAAATTCACCAACTATTCTTATCTTTTTTTCTAAAGCTAATTCTATATTTAGAAAGTAATGCAACTTCCGGTAGGCAAAACCAAATGATTTAGAAAATCAGAAGTTGTGTCCCTTTTAAATTCAGAAAATTAACGAGAATAGGACTAAGTGTGTTCTTAAACCTTAGAATGCTGAGCGCGACTCACTGACCTTTTGCGGGAGGTGTAGATCAAGATCAGACTGCACAGGGAGTGCAGTCTGATCTTGGATCTAAACTGTCCGACAAGGAGATAACCTTTCTATAAACAAAGAGAAAAAAAAGTTCGAAATGGCATTATTCTGGCTCTTACTATGGACTTACTATGGACTATATAAGTTTTTATACAACTTATTTAGCAGGACAAAGGTTAAGAATGGTTGGTGAATAAGAGCCCAGACTGTACAGAACGCTACATCTCGACCACTGAAGGATATACAGCTGCAATTTTCTTTATGATCAACCGTAACAAGGAGTTATGGCCCTTTGGGGGTCTTTTTTTTTTCCTATTTCAGAGGCACCAGCTTGGTGGTACTTGTCGGTGTGAGAGAGGTTTAATTTGAATTACCTCGTCGAGAAATTGCTGAGAAATATATCCATAATTGAGCTTTTAACCCTTTCCCAAACGACAAATTTTGGACTGGTCCAAATTGAAAGAGTTTGCAGACGACAATTTTAAATTTGACGAAAATGGCAGAAAGTTCTCAAAAAGGGTAGAAAACACTGTGGGAAAAGGAGAAATTGCTCGTTACGAGCGATTTCTCCTTTTCCCACAGTGTCTTCTAAAGACTTGTACTACAGACACGTGAAAACCAGGGGTTGTTTGGGAAAGGGTTACCCACCGCCTGAATCCTGGGCTACAGTGGTCTTTGGACATCCGGAAAATTTATCCGCGGGGGGGGGGAGCAAAGGGGGAGGGAGACAAAAGCAGAAAGTTTCCACCAAGGTCAGTCTGCGCTGACTGCGCAGGCTGGCAAGGGGCGATACTTTTTGCAGATGCATTAAATCCCCTTTTCAAAGAGCATGGTTCATTTATATTAGACCAAAAGAATCCCCTTATCTGCACTTTTGAATGATGACGGTTTTTTTTTTTTTTGTTTCTGTTTCAGGGAATAATAGAAAAAGAAAAAAAATGCAATCAATCTATTAGTTTCGTATTCACGTCAATTACTATTACTTTCACACTTACGTTAATTACTTCATCTTTCCCTTTTAATCAGTTTTCCTCCAGCATTTTGTATCATCATCATCATCATCATCAGTAACATCATCATCATCATCATCATCATCATTGTCGTTGTCTTCGTCCCATATTTGATTTTCTTTGTTTGATAATTAACCCTTTACCATATAATTCTGTGTTTTGACGATCGTGTGGAAGGGGCTTACAGAAACAATGTGGGATAAGGTGAAAATGCTGACATCCAGCATTTCCTCTATTTACAACAATATTTTCTACCCTTTCTGAGACAAATCTCATTGTTGAGCCATACCTAATTTGTTGTCTGCAAACATTTTAACTTTGGACCAGTCAAAAGCTGTTTGGTTTAGAAAAAGGTTACATAGAATTGAAGCTGTAATTTCCGTTCGAAGTATAAAGTTCAAGGGTCGACATCGTATCGTGTTGTGTTTCTCAATAAACCCCTAAACACACAATCCCGTATTTTAACGACCCATCTAGAAAACATTGTTGGAAAAGGAGAAAATGCTGGTAACCAGCATTCCTCCTTTTTCCCACAATGATTTCTACCATTTGTATCATTTTAGCCTTATCTAACTTGTCGTCTGCAAATGCTTTAAATTTGGACAGGTCCAAAAGTTTGTCGTCTGGTTCAAAATTTGATATCTATCTTGTCACATGCGACCGTGAATGAATTCTACTTAAGTCGAAGTCTAGTTTGAGATCAGCATGCACGTATCCGCAGTCTAATCTTGGGCTACACGATCGAGGTCAACTGGGTTCAGGCTCAAATTTTCGTACCATAAGCTTTTTACCAGACGACTAAACTTCAGATGTTGCCAAATTTAATGAGCCATGCTCTGGCAAAAGGGGGTTTAACGTATCTTCTTTATGAATAATGCCACGCAAATCATTATATAATTATGGACCCATCCAATCCATTTAGTCTAACAATCGACTGAAAGGTAGACTAGTCCTTTTGACATGCAGAAAACCTTACAAATATCAAAAAGTTTCGACCAGGTCAGCCTGCGCGGACTGCGCAGGCTGACCTGAGTCGATACTTTTTGCAAAAATGCATTAAGCTTTTTTTTTTTTTAACAGGGCATGGCTCAAACGGTTTACTCAATAGAAAAACTGTGTTAACCCTTTCCCAAACAAGCCCTGATTTTCACGTGTCTGCAGTACAAGTCTTTTGAAAACACTGTGGAAAAAGGAGAAATTGCTCGTAACGAGCAATTTCTCCTTTTCCCACAGTGTTTTCTACCCTTTTTGAGAACTTTCTGCCATTTTTGTCAAATTTAAAATTGTCGTCGGCAAACTCTTTCAGTTTGGACCAGTCCAAAATTTGGCGTTTGGGAAAGGGGTAATATCTAAATTTAGAATCAGACTAAGAACGTTGCCAGATTACATACCTGCATGATCGGACAAGTACAGTTGTTCCCTTGTCGCTGGACTATTGCCGGACACTTCATAGACTTTTTCTTGAGGAACGCACACAGATCCTTCACGTGACAGTTTGACTGTCCAAACAAACCGCACAGGTCGACATACTGCTCCCCGATCTTCATTTTCAAGACCGCGTCAGCCTGGTAGCAAATATGTGGTAAAGGATGGTTTTAAAACTTCTGGTGTTAATTATGGTACATTATTTTACATTGTATTTTTTTTTTTTTTATTTCATTGCTTTGTATTATTTCTATACAGAGGATAAAAAGGAATGTCCTGAGTTCGATACCCGGGAGCGGGTGCCAACTTTGAGACTGTTCATAAAATTTGCCAACACATTCGGTGCGAGTAATGCGAGGAAGCAGAATCGCGAGAGACTAGTATACGATGTAAGAACTTGTTTCTCAATCGATATAGAATGGTTATGAGCCATGCTCTGGCATAAGGGGTCTTAATGTATCTCCGTGGGGCATTATACCAAGCAAGTCATTACATGATTAGGGATTCATGAACTCCTTTTTAGTGTTATGATTGACTGAATCTGGAGGAAGAGTGGTCCTTTGGCATGCAGAAAATTTACAATTGGCAAAAAGTATCGACCCATGTCAGCCTGCGCGAACTGCGCAGGCTGACGTGGGTCGATACTTTTTGCAGATGCATCAAGCCCTCTTTTTACAGAACATGGCATGTTGTGTTTAAACTAAACTAATAAACGACACAGAATAAAGGATAAATAGCTACAGCTGTACAACAAAGACAGACATGTCTGTAAATCTGGAATAAGAAAAGTTCCAAGGAAGGTTAACAACAATTCACTAAGCAGAAAATTCTAATCTCTTTCAAATTGGGGACGACAGATTCAAAATGATACAAATGAACTAAAGTTCTTAGACAGGGTAGAACACATTGTGTTAAAAGGAGAAAATGCTGGTAACCAGCAGTTTCTCATCTCCTTTTCCAACAAAAGTTTTAAAGGGCCTCTCCCTGGGGTCGTTAAAACACTTAATAGTTCGGTTAAATGTTAACCATTGGCACTTCTTGATTTAAAGGCCCGATAGCGGCCAAAAGTAAACAAAGCGGGTGTTAAAACGCATTTTGATTGATTGATTGATTGTATTGTGTTTAACGCCGTTTTCAACATTATATCACTTATATCGCGGCGGCCAGTGCACCTATCCATGCTTTCCTGGATTTCTTTTACCAGTGCTCCGCACAGTATTCTTTCCAAGCCACTGGCTGCTTTCCCACATAACCATCGTCGAAACAATGGTCAGCAGTGAGAGAGGAATGAATCCTGTCGCAGTGACTATCATCAATCCTCGGAAAGAAATTGGCCAAGCCAGGGATCGAACCAGCGACCTCCTGTTCTCAAGTCCTGTACGCTACCGACTGAGCTACGGGGCTTGGCTAAAATGCATTTTGATTTCAATCATACGCTTTAAAACCATGGAAATGATTTTGAAGATGGCAACCTATTATAGTACAATACAATACAATACAATACAATACAATACAATACAATACAATACAATGCTTTATTCAGTAATTTAGGCCTCCGGCATATAATACAACATTTTACAAAACATATTATCATCACGTTGAGTGACAGGAAAAAAGTAATAAAATAATGATCTTTTCAATTGTTTAAAATGTCTCTTCTCACTTTAAATGCAGACAGTAAATATCTAGCCATGCGAAATATAAGAGTCTTGATCTATTGCTGACATTATATTATAGAAGGATTCGGACGTTCTATTTTGTGACCATTCAGGAAGAAAATAAAATTTACGGACATCTTCATAAAGGCTGCAATAAAGAAAAAAATTATCTTCAACGACCCGAATATTCAAGGTAAGACAAAGGGGACAATACCTTAACTCTTTATCAATACCTTGGTGCCTAGTACGGTCAGTCAATGTGTTGGTCACTGGCAGAAATCAAAGGACTCAAATTCCTGGAAATCCGATTCGTGGAGTAACATAAAGCTGTAGTATGTTGTAATAAAAAATAACATCACATGCAACATATGTGCAATCATTTTAAAATGGAGTTGGAAAAGGCAGGGTAAGTCAAAATTGTCCTGCCGAGCGGGCCGCGCAGTAACTGTTATTCTATTACAGTTTAAGGAGTGGTAATTTGATCCGTCAACCTTACGCAGTTTTTTGCTGGCATTAGATTTCGGAATAATTATGTGTACACGAGTAGGACAGTATATACGGTAGTGACAAAAGAGAAGTTGAAGTGTAATAGCTAAAACTGAAAGTAGAATGGGAGCAAGCGTGAATGACAGTATATTTGGTTCAGGTCCAACTGATATAGTACAGTGTGAGCGCGCATGCATTGTTACGCATGATCTATTTATTTCCGGTCAGAACGATCACAGTAAGCGGATTTTCTATACAAATCCTCCTAAAAATTAATTTTAAATGGTCAGGAAAAGAGTAAACAAAAATAGGGCGACCTCATCTTTTTTTACCTACTTTTAAAATCTATGTTACAATAACAGGTTATACATCTTAACAGTAATTTCCGTATTCTTTAATAGCTGTGTCATTTAAATCAAAGTGCATTTTGACACCCGTATTCTTTACTTTTGGTCGCTATTGGGGCTTTAAGATGTGACATATCAAGTTTTCAAGTGTCGTTTAAGAGACTTTGTAGATTTCTCAACAAAATTGCAAAACTTGTATTGACTTAGGAGAGTGTGACACATCAAGTTTTCCAAGCTTGTTTTAGACAGGGATGTTCAAAGAGAATATTACATTCCGATGTAATACATTTTTTCTATGTATAGGTTGGAATCAGCAGTTGAGGTAAATATAATAATGAGCCATGCTCTATGAAAAGGGGGCTTAATGCACCTGCGAAAAGTATCGACCCAGATCAGCCTGCGCAGTCTGCGCAGGTTGACCTGGGCCGAAACATTTCGATTCCGGTTAATTTTCTGTTTGTTAAAGGACCATTCTACCTTATAATTCGGTCGGTTGTTAGACAAAATAGACTTTATGGATCCATAATCATGTGATGACTGGCTTGGTATCATGTATCACGGAGATGCATTAAGCCCCTTTTTGCCAGAGCGTGGCTCATTTTTTTTTTTTTTTTTTAAGTATAGGTTGGAATCAGCAGTTGAAGTACATTTAAGTATATGTATTTTCTTATTGTACACAGAGTACGCTCTGTTGCATTGTTTGTAAGGTGTTCAATTACTTCAAGGTGGCAAGCTTAACTTTCCATTCTTTAGGGTACTTTTTAGATGTCCTAGACATCTATGATAACAAAGACAGCAACGAAAACAACAACACTAAAGACAACAACAATAAAGACAACAACAACAAGCCTAATTACAACAAATATACTTCAACGGCGGTCTCATGTCACTTGTATACAAACAAAAGTCGAAAACAAAAACACAGAACGGGTAACTCAGGTATTTTTATGGTGACACTTTTAATCGCTTAACTTTTTACCAAGGAAAACATTTAGACTGATCCAAATTGAAATTTTTGGCAGACGATATATCAAGTGTGTCTCAAATGACAAAAATCGTCTCAGAAAGGTAGAAAACATTGTGGGAAAAGGAGAAAATGCTGGCTTACCAGCATTTTCTTTTTTTCCCCCAATGTTTTCAATAGCATTCTTGTTCAGGTTAGTTAAAACTCGGGATTGTGGTAAAAGGTTAATCAACTGCGTCATCTCACTATCGAATCATGATTTGTACCTGCTTTACCTAAAGTTCTAATGGCTTAACCCTTTCCCAAACGACAAATTTTGGACTGGTCCAAATTGAAAGAGTTTGCAGACGACAATTTTAAATTTGATGAAAATGGCAGAAAGGTCTCAAAAAGGGTAGAAAACACTGTGGGAAAAGGAGAAATTGCTCGTTACGAGCAATTTCTCCTTTTCCCTAAGTGTTTTCAAAAGACTTGTACTGCAGACACGTGAAAACCAGGGCTTGTTTGGGAAAGGGTTAACTGTAACCAGATGACACTCGATCGACGATAAACTGTACAACTATGATAAAAATATGACTTACTTTGATGATCTGCCCATAAACACCCACGTTCTCTTTCACATCTACTTCACCAGAGATGGTGACCTTACTCCCAAGTAACACCGGATCTGGGGTTACACTGAGTGACACCAGCTCTATAGCTTTGCGAGTTTCATGACAGTTGTGCCATTTCAACCCCAGCAGTTCCACAGGCCCTTGCTCATCGGCTAGCCCGTCGGTCGGTATCTATAGCAATAAAGGGGATATAGAGGATATTTTTTTGTGAAAGATCGAAATTTATTTCATCGAGTGAACGTCATCGATAATATTTTCTCGCGTGGCGCGCAGCGAAAAAAAAATATTCTATTCATTTCATGCTTCTAACCCCTACATACAGTGAACGAAACTTACAAATCACCACTTTACAGAAAGTGATCTCTCGGCTTTTGCTCCAACAACACCGAAAAGTCATACCCGACATATTTATTAACCCTTAGGCTGCTAAGCGCGACTCACTGACCTTTTGCAGACAGCGTAGATCAAGATCAGGGTCCGTATTCACCAACCATTCTTAAGAACATTCTTGGTCTTGTTCTCCAAAATTTTCCAAATTTGAAAGTAACACAACTTCTGATTGGCTAAACCATTTGGTTTAGCCAATCAGAAGTTGTGTTATTTTCAAACTTGGAAAATCTTGAAGAATAAGTCTAAGAACGTTCTTAAGAATGGTTGGTGAATACGGACCCTGGCTTCACAGATTGATCTTTGATCTACGCTGTCCGATAAGGAGATATTTTTTCCCCAGAAAAATAACTTTGAAATACCAATATCTGGATTTTTACTGTCGACTTGAAAGTTTCATTTTAGTTATTTAGCAGGATAGGGGTTAAATACCATTACTTACATGTGTTGCTAAAACTCTGGACAAGTAATAAAATAAATTTAACAAGAAATATCTTTAAAAAGATAGACGACGTATGAGACACTTAAATATGAAAACTGAAATCCTTTTGTGGCTCAGTATGAAGAAAAATAATGAAAGGTAACGTCATGAGCGATTGCCTATTTTTTCCTCGCCGTTTTTTTGATTCTTTTTTGAAAACTAGTGTTGGGTTATTGGGTAACACTTGTGAAAGTATTTAATTTCAAAACTGCACAAGAAAAGGACCATTCTCTATTACATTCATTTGCTATAGTATGAACCAGGGCCCCGGGGTATCGATTAGCGGTAGCAACGCTTGTATACAGTGGTTTCATAAATATGCGAGCAAATATGCGAGCTGGAGCCCGCCGAATAAACATGTGCACATTTTTTACCAATCGCAAGTTACTATCTATTCATTCTCTATCAGTACCAAGAAGTAGGTCAAAAGCCAGCGCATTCAGCTACGCCGAAAAAAAATGTTGATTTGCCTTCTCGGTATTACCGTAATTTTCAATATTAGCGGCAGCGGTTTATAAGTTTTGTTCGGTCCAGCTAATAGCAAAAAACCACCAGCTTCAATTTCAAAGGTTTATCTTTGCCAGAACAAGCTCACAATATATTAGACAATGTAGATCTCAGATCGGATTGCACACAGTGTAAGAGTATATTCAAATGGATTTAAAACTCTTTACCAAGCAATCCAGATTTTTAACGACCCTGACAGAGAAGGCTTTTGAAAACATTGTGGGAAAAGGAGAAAATGCTGGTAGCCAACATTTTCTCCTTTTTCCACAATGTTTTTTACCCTATCAAAGACAGAAATCACCATTTGAGTTACATTTAATTTGTCGTCTGCAAATGCTTTGAATTTGGACAAGTCCACATTTTTGTCGTTTGGTAAGAAGCGTGTTACAGTATTAATTATGACAGCCCCATGGGTGAAAAAAAGGGGGGGTTGCGGACGGCATAGATCAAGACCAGACTGCACAGAACGTTGAGTCTGATCTTAGATCTATACCGTCCGCTTGTTTAGTTATGCTTATAAGATAAAAGTCTTTCTAAACTTCAGTTGAACATTTCTGAAGCCGCCGAGAGAGGTCCAGCTTATGCTTTTCGGCCGTTGCCAACAACTTTAACTCTTTCAGCGCCAAATAAACAAACTCCACCTCTTTTGATGGTTGTCCACTGAGTCTCCGAAAGAGTTTTGTCACATAGGCTTGACCAAACAAGCGGGGATATAGATCAAAGATCAGACTGCACGTTCGCAAAAGTCCCTGTTTTCGCCTATGGCGCTGAAAGGGTTAATGGAAACTTTCCTAGGATAAAAACTCATGTATATGCACTTTTCGTTATCTTTTGTCGACTATTACCGGAGTTATGACCATTTTCGTTTATTTTTTTCTACCCTAGTGACAACACAACCATCAGGGATATTCTATGGCCTGCGACAGTTTTAGTTATAAATTGCATCAAGGTGAAATGTCACAGAATCTTGTGCACATGTTTTGTTACGTCTGTGTCAGAAAATGTAACCTGAGAAGCAAGAAGATCCGTTGACACAGATACAAACAGCAAAAGCATTAACCCTTAAGCTGCTTATCGCGACCCACTGACCTTTTGCGGACAGTGTAGATCAAGATCAGACTGCACAGAACGTGCAGTCTGATCTTTGATCTACTCTGTCCGATACGGTATTTTATTTCCGGTGAAATCAACTTTGAAACCGCAATGTTTGGCCTTTTAGTATTGAGTAGAAATTTGCGTTTCATTTATTCAGCAGCTTAAGTGTTAAAGAGAGAGAGAGCGTATTAGAGTAATCCTGTAATCAGAGAGAGAGAGACAGACAGAGAGACAGACAGACAGACGGACGGACGGACTTAATCATAAATACATAGAGGATATACTTTTTTTTCGGTGAAAGATCGAAACCTATTTCATCGAGTGAACATCATCGGTAATATTTTCACGAGTGGCGCAGCCACGAATGAAAATGTTACCGATGATATTCACGAGGTGAAATAAATTTCGATTTTTAACCGAAAAAAAAAAAAACCCAAGAAATATTGTATTTATTTCATGCTTCTAACCCCTATTTTGTTGGAACCTTCGTTAAACTCCAGCAGTGTTTTTTTCGGTAATTCCCCGTTGCGTAGCCCCTTCCCCCCCCTCCCCCCTTAACCATTAAGATATTACGTAAAGCGCCAAAAATATAGCGTAAATTACGCCATAATTCCCTCCATTTGAATGGCACGCGCTGACTACCTAGGTAACTTGTGCACGGGAACTACAGTTTTCGCCTTCAACTGAAGGGTTAGAAAATACAAAATCGGTATTTTCACTGGTCGTAAGCATAAAATATCAAACCATAATCCACCATTATTTCCCGATAAACTACCGAGAAGCATGAAATACAAATGCTTAACTCACCTGCATCTCATTTTCACCATCGCCAAGGTGACCAAAGACAAAAACGGTTGAAGCCAAAAGTGCCCCGAGAACTCTTAAATACGACGTCATACTTTGTCCAAGTACTGAAGCTGAATGACAAAAGTGAAAGTACAGTCTAGCTGATTTCCTATCTTCCCTTTCTTTCCGCCTAACCTCTTTACCACTCGACAAATATTTAGACTTGTCCAGATTGACGACAAAATTAACGCTTTACCAGACGACAAAATTTTGGACCCGTCCAAATTGAAAGCATTTGCAGATGACAATTTCAATATGGCTCAAATAATGTGATTTTTCTTTGATAGGTTAGAAAACATTGCGGGGAAAAGGAGAAAATGCTGCTTACCAGCATTTTCTCCTTTTTCCCACAATATTTTCAAAAGGCTTCTTTCCCAGGGTCGTTAAAAGGCTTTAAAAGGCGGCATTATGCGGTAAAGGGTTACACCTTATCCTGCTAAATAAATGAAATTAAACTTTCAAGCCGATATCTCCTAATCGGACAGTATAGATCCAAGACCAGACTGCACGTTCTGTGCAGTCTGATCTTGATCTACACTGTCCGAAAAAGGTCATGGAGTCGCGCTTGTCAGCCTAAGGATTAATCACTGTCTCAATATATATATATTTTTTTTATCTTAAAAAAGGAAGAAAACGTTGTGGGCGAAGGTGGTGGGAAAATATCGGGAACCTTTATTCTTCACCCTTTTGACAATACTTATAACTGTCTTTTTCAACGTCGTGGAAAAGGGCTAAATACAGAAAACTTTAATATGTCAGTAGTTGAAGACTGGACAAAATATGGTGAAGAATAGAGAAATTGATTGTTACAAAAGAGCAGTGCTCTTTGAAAAGAGTGCTTAATGCATCTGCGAAAAGTATCTACTCAGGTCAGCCTGCACAGTCCGCACAGGCTGACCTGGGCCGAAACTTTTCGCTATTGGTCAATTTTCTGTGTGTCCACGGAGCAATCTACCTCATGATTAAGTCAATTGTTGAAAAAAGAGGCTATTATGGATCCATAATTATGTGATGGCTTGCTTGGTATCATTAATCACGGAAATGCATTAAGCCCCCTTTTGCCAGAGCATGGTTCACTTGTAGTCGACAAATAAGACGTCTCAAAATTAACTGCCTTTTTTTTTTGAAAGGAAAGAAAACATTGTAGGAAGAGGAGAAGATGCTGGTAACCAGCATCTTCGTAACCAGTATCTTCTCCTTTTCCTACAATGTTTCCAATAAACTTTTTTTTTTTTTCAACTTGGATTGGTTGAAACTCAGAAAACGCGGATTATTTGGTAAAAGAGTTAAAATGTAGAGGTTTTACAGTAAATGTTAGAATCAGTCATTCTTTTCTTCAAATCACATATTTCGTAGATTCGTTCCAAGCGGAAAGAAATTCTTCATCTAAAACTTACATCAACCGAAAACATCGCCTGAAAACTTTGTATACAAACAAATAAATCAGTCAATAAAAACACAAGGGAAAGAAATGAAAACAAGGAAAATGTTTTCTTTTTGAAAACAAAATAGAAAATCCATCCATCCATCCATCCATCCATCTGTCCATCCGTCAATCCAGCCATCCATCTGTCCATCTGTCCTGCCGTCCATAATTCTGTCCGTCCATCAGAACATCCAGGATCCTTCTTTTTTCTTTTGAAAATGAAATAGAAAATCCATCCATCCATCAAGTCATATTAGTAATTTTAGACGGCCAGCCTTAGGCCTCGAACCCGCACCCTGAACTGGCCCGAGACTTGACGTTTACAATTCCTACGCCCTACACTTGAACTATTTCTGCTTGTCAAATAATCCTGGAGCCTAGACTTTCACAAATGACATTTCATGAGTCATGACTGTTGAGTTAAACGTCTGGTAATTATAAGTAGTAAATGTAATACAATAATTTCCTTAATTCTCGAGTGAGACAATTCCCTTTCTCAAATATCTTCTGTCCCTTTGTTTCTTTGCGTCTGTCTATTAGCTTGCCTGCCTGCCTGCCTTTCTTGTCTGTCTGTCTGTCTGCCTGCTTGCCTGCCTCTCTCTCTCTCTCTCTAATATATAATCCTCTGATATTTTTGTTGTTGTAAAATGGTTAATTCTCATAAGCTAAGAGAAATTCTGTACCACTTTTTTGTACAGATATGATTGGTTTATATTGGATTTTAACGCCATTTTAACAGCTCAGGTCATATCATGGCGGTCACTGACGCACCCATGCGTTTCCTGGCTTTCTCACACCAATACTGATACAACTTTCTTTCCAAAGCCACTGACTACTTTTCCCACATGCATCAGGTGAGAGGCGAAGAATCGCAAAAAAGAAAGTTTGCCTCAACTGGGTATCGAACTAGCAACCACCAGGTTACGAGTCAGATACGCTAACCACTTAGCTACCCGGGCGGGATGCACAGATATGACACTATCTAAAAAATATAACCAATCATTTATGAGATTTGAAAAAAAACTGAACCGAAAGGGAACAAACAATTAATTAATTAATCGTCACATGCAGTTACTGCATTTCCCACATTGTTTTCAAGTGACTCTGATAAAAAGGACATAAATAATTGAGCCATGCTCTGGCAAAAGGGGGCTTAATACATCCCCGTGATGAATGACAGCACTCAAGCTATCACAAAATTATGGATCCATAATAGCCACATTTTTGAACAACCGACTCTATCATGAGCTAAACTGGTCCTTGGACCTACAGAAATTTGACCAGTAGCGAAAAGTTTCGGCTCATGTCAGCCTGCGCGGACTGCGCAGGCTGACCTGAAACGATACTTTTTGCAGATACATTAAGCCCCCTTTTCACAGAGCATAGCTCAATTGTATTTTTACAGTAAACAATAGGTTGAACTTTTACCGGATGAAAAAAAACAAACTTCAGTCTCGTCTATATAAAAGACACTTGCAGACGACAAATAAAATGTGGCTCAAATGGTTGGATTTGTGTGTGAAAGGGGAGAAAGCATCGTGGGAATTGTTTTCAAAAGTTTTCTACCTTCTAAGGTCGTGAAAACACGTGGGTGTTCGATTGGTAACGGTTTAATCAATAATTGTTTTCTTTAAATATTAAATATGAAGGTTTAGACCGATGACAAAGGGCGTGACCAGGGTTTTAAAATCGTGAACCACCCCGATCCAATTTTTTTATCGAATGAAACTTATAACAGTATTCTCTAAAGTGACAAAATCGTATTCACATTTTCCCCCATTTTCTCAGCTATGTGTATACTGGTGTCATTAAAAGACTTGCGGAGGTTCCAAGTATAACCTTATCCACATTTTTAACCAATCGAAAATCACATTTTATTTACATGTATCTAAGACCATTGTTACCAGAAGTAGGTCAAAAAGCTAGCTTATACAGGTACGTCTAGCCTGGGTACAGGCTGTATTATTTTTAACCACTCCTTATATTCGGTTCTATTCTTATTGCGGTCTAGTCTGGTACCCCGGCATACTTCAAAAGTATGTCAGGCAGAGTGCCATAATGACGGCCCCCTTTGGTAATATGCAGATGTAACGAATTATTGTTATTTCACCTGATCAAATCCGACTATAGACTGAATTGAAAACAGAACGGTTGCAAAAAAGTAATGACAATTGTTTTTGATTATCGTTCTTATTTAGCGAGAAAAACTACATATTAGAAATGCTTTAAGTATCAAAATGTCAATGGACTGATGTAACATTCGAAAATAGGGCTACTTTCAAAATGATTCATATTCAAATTTATATTTAAACCACACCCCAAGAGCACGTTTTAGACTGGATAGTATATTTTGTACAAATTGATCTCATTTTATCCACTGATCAAACTGGATCACATGAAATTATGAAAAACCAGGAAAGCATGCAGGGCTAAAATTAAGGTCGCCATGGAGGCCGCCATGATTGCGCTTTGCCCTATAACGTAGTGGTAGGGGCAGGTAGTCCAGACTAATTGCGGTCTCCTTTCACGGCCTGAACAGACCCGTGGCAAAACTGTTTCCGATTCCGTAATTGTTACGTCATTTTTGACAAAATTACGTCAGAAAATTAATCAGAAAAAAAAAAAAAAAAAGGAAAAATAAGCAGACTGGAAGCCAGACTAAGCTAAGCCGAAAACCCTATATAGCTTTAAGTTTAATTCTCAAAAGCGGAAAAAAAGTCTAAATAAGTTATAAACCTGGAAGGCTTTTTCTTCCTTATGACGACTTATTGTTATTATTAAGTACTAACAAGTGTTCAAGTATGTAACCCCTAAGTTGCGCAGCGTAATTCGATGAACTTTTGCAGACAGTGTAGATCACGATCAGACTGCAGAGACTTTGAAGTCTGATCTTAGATATACACAGTCGAATCCGATGAGATTTTTCTGAACAATAGAACTTTGAAATCTCAATCATTTGTATATATATATTTGGCTGGAAATTTAAAAAAAAAACTGAGTGTAATCTGCAGTTTAAGAATGAACTCTTTACATCACAACTAAATTTTAGACTCGTCCATATTGAAAACATTTTGTAGACAACAAATTTGATTTGGCTCAAATAAAGGAATTTTTCTGTCAAAGGCTTTTGAAACCATTGCTGAAAAAAAAAAAAAAAAAAAATGTTTGTATCCAACATTTTCTCCTTTTCCAACAATGACTCCGAAAGCATTTTATCGGCGGGGTTGTTCAAAACCGGGTTCCGTATATATATTCTTAGGCTTCTAAGTGTGACTCAAGGACCTTTTGTGAACGGTGAAGAGCAAGATCAGACTGCACAGAACAAGCAGATCAGACTGCACAGAACAAGCAGTTCTGTGCAGTCTGATCTTGGTCGATGCAGTCCAATAAAGCGATGTTTTCTGAAAAAAAAAAAAAAAAAAAATCAAATTTGAAATAACAGAAATATTGGCTTTATTATCGACTTGAACGTTTCATTTCACTTATTTAGCAGGACAAGAGTTAAGAAATATATAGCGATTACGGGACGGGGTCCGTATTCGCCAACCTTTCTTAACTCTTAGGCTGCTAAGCGCGACTCCCGGACCTTTTGCGGACAGTGTAGATCAAGATCAGACTGCACAGAACGTGCAGTCTGATCTTGGATCTACACTGTCCGATAAGGATACATTTCCCCAAACGCCCATAACTTTGAAATACCAACATTTTGGTTTTTACTATCGGCTTGAAAATTTCATTTAAGTTATAAGGGTTAAGTATACTCTTAGTCCTATGCCGAAGAATGTTTCAGATTTGAAAGTAACACAACTTATGATTGGCCTTACCTTTTGGGTTATCCAATCAGAAGCTGTGTCACTTTCAAGTTTAGAAAGTTTTTGAGAATTAGACAAAGAATATCCTTAAGAACGGTTGGTTAACACGGACCCAAAGTCCGTATTCACCAACCATTCTTAAGGACATTTTTAGACATATTCTCCAAAATTTTCTAGCTTTGAAAGTAACACACTTTCTGATTGGCGGGACCAAATGTGTTAGCCAGTCAGAAGTTGTGTTACTTTCAAATCTAGAAAATTATGGAGAATTAGAGAAAGAATATTCCTAAGAATGGTTACGGACTCAGATGTTTTAGAGTAGTTCAAGACATTATAGAGTATTTCAAGTAGCTCGAATTACTTATTGTCTTCAATTCATACTTATTTAACCCTTATGCTGCTAGATAAATGAAACGAAACTTCAAACCGATAGTAAAAATCCTATATTTGCTATTCCATGGGTACTTTGTCGGTGAAGATATCTCCTTATCGGACAATGTACGATTCAAGATCAGACTGCACGATCTATGCAGTCTGATTTTGATCCACACTGTCCGCAAAAGGTCAGTGAGTCGCGCTTAGCAGCCTAAGGGTTACCTCTTTACAAAACGACAAAATTTTGGACTGGTCGAAATTGGAAGCATTTGAGGACGACATATTACATTCGGCTCAAATGACTGTAATTGTCCTCGAAAGGTTAGAAAAACATCGTGGGAAAAGATGGAAATGCTGGTCACCAGTATTTTCTTCTTTTTCCCACAATGTTTTTAAAAGCTTTCCTCCTCATGGTCATTGAAACTCGGGATTGTGTGGTAAAGGGTTAACTAATTATACCAGGAAATAAAATTGCAAAATACGACTTTGAAAACTTCCTTGTAAAATGTAGGCAATAGACGTAAACCCTTTATCAGATGACAAAATTTTAGACTCGTCCAAATTTAAACCAGTTTCAAGTGGTTGTTTATATGTGTCCCACCTGCCAGGATCCGTCTTTGGTAGGTTAGAAAACATGGTTGGAAAAGGAGAAAATGCTGGTTACCAGCATTTTCTCCTTTTCACGCAATGTTTTTAAAAGCGCTCTTGCCCAGGGTAGTGAAAACTCGGAGTGTTTGGTAATGGAATACATAACTCTTTCAGCTTTGAAATTATGACATGTGAATCTTTTGTTCAGAGAATGTCAAATGCATTTATAAGGCATAAAAAGAGTCGTCATTTATCCCGGAATAACCCTGCTTCTGTAATGTACTGGTGCCCCGTTGTACATACATTTATACACAATATAGCCGTATAGCTACATCAGGGGAGGTAACCAGTCTTCTCGATGTAATAGCAGAACGAATTGCTCCCGGATGGTAGTACTTAATCAATAGCAGTCCCGCTTGAAAATTTGATATCAACCACTTCTGCTGAACCGTTTAGTCTGAAAAAACAAAAAACACTTGTCTTAAAACGAGCCATGTTCTGTGAAAAGGGGGCTTAATGCATCTGCAAAAAGTATCGACCGATGCCAGCCTGCGCAGTATTCGAAACCTTTTGCTATTTGTCATTTTTCTTCATGCCAAAGGGCCATTCTGCCTCCAGGCCGTGTTGATTGTTAGACGAAATGGATTTCATAGATCCATAATCACGTGATGACTTGTTCGGTAAAATGCACCACGGAGATGCATTAAGCCTCCTTTTGCCAGAGCGCGGCTCAGATGTTTTCCATGTTGACTTGAAAATGGGCATAACTTTGCTATTTCTTTGAAAACTATTCGGCGACTGTGACATTTTCAAGAAACATGGCCTACAACTGGTCAGGAACTCTTTTTTTACTATGATTTACCGATATTATTTGTGTTTGAGTGTTTGAGGAGGAAACTGCAACAAGTTCATTGCTCTTAATGCCACGCTCTCTTTTTTTTTTTTTTTTTTAAGTTCTGAGCCTGCTAAAGAAATCAAATGAAACTTTAAAGCTGACAGTAAAAACACATATGTTGCTATTTCAAGTCCCCCTTTTTTTAGGGGGGGGGGGGGGAAGGGAAGTGGGGATTAGTTCAAGACATTATAGAGTATTTCAAGTAGCTCGAATTACTTATTGTCTTCAATGCATACTTATTTAACCCTTATGCTGCTAAATAAATGAAACGAAACTTCAAGCCGATAGTAAAAACCCTATATTTGCCAATCCATTTGTACTTTTGTTGGGAAAGATATCTCCTTATCGGACGGTGTAGATCCAAGATCAGACTGCACGTTCTGTGCAGTCTGATCTTGATCTACACTGTCCGCAAAAGATCATTGAGTTCTGCCTAGCAGCCTAGGGGGGTTGAAGGCCATTAGACATACAGTGTCAGAGATAAGAACAACAAAACTCCCGCTTTGTTTCGGACAGAACAGCAGCTAGATTGGTTACCTCCCCTGATTCAGCAAGTGTATAGTGATCCGTACAGGCTACTGAAAAAGGGCAGAATACTGCCCGTCTATCTTTAGAACAGCGATATCGCGAGATTCAGGGAAGGTCACTCTCGCTTCTTGTGCAGTAGAATTTCCGATAATTTTGACCTCACAAATAAGTGATTGTATATATGGTATCACCTTTTAAAGTGAATTTCTGCTAATATTCATTTAGTTTCGATTACGAATTTCAAATCGTGCAAAAAATCGCAGTGTTAGCTATACTGCCGAACTGGTATTGTCTAAGATGCTCCGATTGACTATTCAATGATATTCATGTAGCCAATGAAAGGCATCAACACAATAGCCTGTGCCAGTTGTAATATGTATATTTACAACGGGGACCAATTCAAGCAGCAGCGGGCCAAAGAGAATGATTCCCGCTCAATTTTCACTGTACCGAAACGTTACCGGTGTCACACCTTTTTCCGGAGCTCCAGCGAATTACCGTCAACAAAAATATACTTCCGCGATCAAGGTAAACATCTAATACCGTTTTTGATTGATTATTTGGTTGAATGAATGGTTTTGAATGGCTGCTTTCAACATTATTTCAGTCGTATCACAGTGACAGATCCCATATTCATGTATGTCCTGAGTTTCATTAGTAATAGGCTAGGTCTTCGAAGTGTCTTGACCGAGGACACTCTCATTGCTTCCAGTGAGGCTCGAACCCGTGGCCTCCAGGTTACAAGTCTTACGTGTTACCACTGAGCCACGCAGGACCCATTTCGAAATGCATTGATCAACTCCTACCAAATGAAACAAATAAAGAGAAGCTCTAAAGTTAACGATAAATTGGTAGCGCACTTCATTTTCGGTTAGTCCAAACGGATATTCTACTGACGTAAGGTCAAATAACAGTTTTATTGGAAGATGATTGATTCAATATTGTATAAATAATATGCTATGGGCCGGGCTGTATCGTTGAATCACACTTTATAACGCCCAATAAGCAAATTGACAATCATATCAGGCTAGATTAAACGACAGGTAATGTTGTTTCGATGTTTTTATTATTCAGTGTATCTAACAAACTGTCTGACAGAATAGATCCAAGATCAGACTACTCTTTTTGTGCAACCTGATCTTGATTTACACTGTCCGCAAAAGCACTTAATTTTGTTCATGGCGCCTAAAGGGAAAGCGATCCATAATTGGAATTCCATGTCAACCACGAACGAAGGCAATATGAAGTTAAATATCTCGGAGGAAAAATGTGTGAATGATACGAAAGGAAAATTGATTCGAAAAATAATGAAAAGAATGATTGGTTATAAGGCAGTTTCCAATGTTTAGTGGTTGCTAGACGAGAGGTTCTGTGGTGATGTATTTGAAACTTTGTCAGGTGTCTGGGTGAATGATATAGTTTAATGTTTTTCAAACAGTTGTTGTATAGGCTAGTTTAGGACATATTATTAGCTGTGAAAGTGGGAGAAAGTGACACAAAATTGGAAATGAGTCGTGCTATGTGAAAAGGGGGCTTAATGCATCTGCGAAAAGTATCGACCCAGGTCAGCCTGCGCAATACGCGCAGGCTGACCTGGGCCGAAACTTTTCTCTATTGGTCAGTTTTATGTATGTCCAAAAGGACTAATCTACCTCATGATTGAGTCGGTTGTTAAAAAATAGTGTCTTTTATGGATTCATGATTATGTGATGGCTTGATTGGTACAATTCATCACGGAGATGCATTAAGCCCCCTTTTGCCCGGGCATGGCTCGAATATATTTCCAAAAAAGAGGGAAAGGGAATCATGTATTTTGAGGTTGAAATGGCAGATAGATTTGGGAAAGGAACCATCAGGCCTACCTCTTATAAGTTACAGTGTGGGGTATGTTTGTTTGTGAATAGAGTTAAGATCAGACAGCACGAAAACTCAGTGCTTCTAAATTGTAATATTTTTGTCTTTCTATGTTTAAAATGTCTGTTTTTCTTTTTCTCTCAATTATTCAGTACTTAAAGGGGTAAACAACATTCAAACAGAACGATACACAATATAACCATAGAACATTGTCATCAAAAAGATCGCACAAACATGCTAGCTGATGCATAAATTTTTGCGAAATATGATTACAATTTTATGTAATAAAAGGTATCGTCTAGATAAGAAAATAAAAGCGTGACAAGATGAAAACAATATTAAGGACAAACTGTTAGCGGGACGTATAACACGTTTAGGAAAAATCCATATATACAAACATATGATAGTTTACCAGAAATTACACGATCTTCAATTCAGGTAGCAAAAAAGGTATTGTGGTACAAAAAGTAGTCCTTTATATAACAATGTTGTACAAGACATTCTCAACAATACAGTAATACATAAACACGTGACACCATGTCAGGAGTTACATCCTATAGAATTAAGGTAAAAATATACACTGTGGTGGAATAAGAAGACAGTTCTAGATGTAAGAATGTTGTACAAGACAAATCGAGACATTCCAGCCAATTCTATAATATACAAACATGTGATACCATGTCAGGAACAACTACAGCGGCCACAGTAACTCGTAAGTATTTAACTTTCCGTCGTTATAAGAGAACCTGATAGAATTTTTTGTTGTCCTTTTAAGAGAACTCGTAAGCATACTTTTCGCCCTTTCTTCCCCATAAAGAGTTTGTTTAGTATTACAATTGATCCTTGCTTTTGTTTGTTTGTTTGTATTGGATTTAACGCTGTTTTAACAGCTTAGGTCATATCACGGCGGTCAGTGCACCTACGCATGTGTTTCCTGGCTTCCTCACACCAGTGCTGACACAGCTTTCTTTCCAAGTCACTGACTAGGCTTACTTTCCTCACATTCATCAGAGGTGAGAGGCGAAAAATCGTCAGAAAGAAAGTTTGCCTCAACCGGGTATCGAACTTGCAACCACCAGGTCACGAGTCAGATACGCTTAACACTGACCTTCCCGGGCGGTCTTTGATCCTTGTAAGATAACTTGAATGTGCTGTAACAAAACAGTTAAGTATTTCTTTTTGTAGGTCTTGTAATACAGCGCATGTGTATTCACATGCTCGTGATTGTGAGCGAGATTAGGGCCCGTATTCACCAACTATTCTTAGTTTTACTGTTAGTCTTATTCTAGTTTTAGAAGGTAACGCAACTCTGGTTGGTTAAGGTGGCCCCGGAAGTATTTAACTTTACTCGTTGTAACTTAACTGGTATTTTCTTTTTCGTCCTTTTGTTAGAATTCTTAAATTCATTGCTCTTTGGCCTTTGTAAGAGAGCTCGTTAGTATTTACTTTTTTCTTTGTTATAAGAGATTACTGTTGAAAAAGGTGGAATCGCTCGTGTTCCTATGTTAACACAAGTCTGTTACACCACAGACCCCCAAATCGTTACTCTGTTATATGCTGGACAACAAAAGTTAAAGCACGACATTGCATTTGCATGGTTCGGATGCGCCGCAGAGAGGAGTTGTGTTGAATACTACCCCATTCCTGGTGGAGTGCAACTTCCAGTTGAACTACTGATCGAGTAGAAACTACCCTTTAGGGCCATGTCCCAGGCATGATCTACAGGGTTCAAGGCATGAAAGCAACTGGGTCAAGCAATACGGTTAATTGCCTCAGCTTCAAGATAAGCATTTCCCTAAGCTTTCTCTTTACTGAAGTGCATTATGGTCCACCAAAAGAAAATCATTTCCAGTAGCGCCTGCATACGGCATGACAATCGGGTTCAGGACCTCGTCCCTTATCTGACACCAGTAAGGCTGCTATTAACAACCTGTAAGTCTGTATGACCATCAATACTGATGACAGCCAACACTATGTCAGATCCACCTTCAAAGAGCTCGTGTTCTTTATTACAACATTCAGCGAATCATTCCCTATTTGTACGCCAAACTTGCCCACGGTCATCATGAAAATCAACACAGAAGCGAGGCCCATCTGTAAACAGAAGTGGAGTCTGATCAAGGAGCTGCCAGCTGAAGTGGTTTCGCGGACAGTCTAACCTTGCCATTTTGTACCGTCTAATCAACACTGGTCAAACAACCGACCGGTAGGCACGAAAAATTGCAGAATGAAATCTGTTTCCAATGGTCTGTGACGTTACCTGTACTTAAGTTGCTAACAGAAAATCACCACTGAGCCTTACAGCTAACTTAAACCTGTCTGCACGTCGTAGTTGCAAGATAATGGTCCTGGCGGGCAAAATTAGACCTCGGGCGATCCATTTTGGGGACTTTCAGTAACATTGCCAGCATAAAGGAAATGATTCCAGAGTCTTGAAATGACACTCTGTGACACATTAAAATTTTCAGCTAGTACCCTCTAAACTTCTCATTCTTGCAGCATACCCAAAATTCGAGCGGCTTCCTGGTTAGTTAAGTGATGCCTCATCAAAACGTCAGATGTTTACTCAAACACTCAATTCAGCCACAAGAAAGTTCAATACGATGATTTTTTCAAACCTCTTCATGTGGTGATACATTCTGATTTTGACACTATCACGCTTTGCTTTCATGTGGTCACCCAACATAAAATGCAGAAAATTACAAGTAACAATTTGATTTTATTGATAATGAGTTGAGGAATGTACAGATTGCATTTACAACAAAAATTACATGTCTAGATCTCAGAAATAGCTTATAACAAAGTATTGATCCCTAACTTTTTTTTTTTGTCCAGTATATATCCAGAGGTGGCGAGTTTGAATGTCAGCTTTGCCAAGCTAATTTCGAGGGTTGATGAAAGCCAATATCTGCCTCGCCTCTGAGCATTATTTCGACAATGTCGATATGGGAAAAGAGCCAACGGCTTGGAAAGTGTGCTGTAAAAAGGTCTTGATATAGAAATCCCGGGAACGTATAGGTGCTTCGGACGCATTAATGTGACCGAGAAATAATGTTGAACACGGCTTGCAGACCTTTTGTTTCAAAATGTTATAGTGTTTTAACTGTTTCGGTGCTATCTAAATGCAGCTCACTCTTCTCGAGGTATTTAAGTATCTCTTTATTTCGTTTTAATTGAACTTGTTGTAGGCTGGAAGTTAGTATCAGATAGCGGACGGTGTAGAGCCAAGATCAGACTGCACGTTTTGTGCAGTCTGATCTTGATCTACGTCGTCCGCAAAAACTACCCAATGCGACATTGGCAATGAAAGAGTAGAACTATTTACAGATTGAGAAATGAGTACCGCGCGTCATCTACGTTAATCCTTTGCCGCACAATCCCGGCTTTTGACAATCCCGTGGAAAACAGCTTTTGAAACAGTTAGGGAAAAGGAGGAAATGTCGGTAACCAGCATTACCCCGTTTCCCAAAATATTTTTTTACCCTTTAAGCACACAAATTTCATCATTTTCAGGCACCTTTGATTTGTGTTCTGAAAATGCTTCCTATTTGGACAAGTCTGAAATGTTGTCGTTTGGCATAGAATTAAGTAGTGGCCCACTTAAAATTCTATATACGGATATTTTTCCCGATATTTCTAATATAACGAAGCTGTTATCGATTGCTCCTTGTTTAAAATTAGTTCCACCCTTGTCACGCCCAATCAGTCTCAACGATTTTCTAATTACCTCCTGCACACTATTTTTTTTTTCGTCTGTTATGAAGTCCGATTTCGAAAACATTGTGGCGTGACGAGCAATTTCTCCATCGGCCACTATGTGTTTTTTCCCTGTTTTTTAAATTATATTGCAATATTAAATCTTGATTCATTTTGATGAGACATGAGCCATACTCTGTGAAAAGGGGGCTCACTGCATTTGCGAAAAGTATCGACCCAGGTCAGCCTGCGCAGTCCGCGCAGGCTGACCTAGGCCGAAACCTTTCGCTATTGGTCAATTTTCTGTATGTCAAAGGACCAGTCTACCTCAAGATTAGATCTGTTGTTACAGAAAACGAATTTTATAGATCCACAATTAATTATGATGACTTGCTTGGTATCACGCATCACGGAGGCGGATTAAGCCCCTTTTTCACAGAGCATGACTCATTTATTCAGCAGTGTTCCTTTAAGTTATTGTTTAGCGCAAGGAAACTGTTTCATGTGACAGCAATGTTGTAAGCATAACCCTTTAAACACACAATCCCGAGAATGAACCATCCTGAGTACGAAAGTTTAAAAAAAAAATAGCGGGAAATTAAGAAATGCTGGTAACCAGCATATTTTTTTCCATTTCCCACCTTAAAAGTTGTCGTCTGCAGGTGCTTTCAGTTTAGAGGAGTCTGGAATTTGCCGTATGGGAAAGTGGGAAAGATTTAACATGGAATTTTTAAACATGTAGTTTTACCGTTTTTACTTACTGGCCTTTATGTATTATTTATGTAAATACTGTTGAATGAGTTCTTTTCATAATATAGAAGTTGACGTTGTATATATATATAAATATGTAGATATGTATATTTCAATACATTAGCAGGTGGATATAGGGAACAATTTTTATCGCAAGCAAATAAGAATATAATGTCAAATAAATTCAATACAAATATAAAGGAAAAAAAAAAAGACGTCATAATTCGTTGAGTGTTTGGTAAACAAAGAACTAGGGCATCTGGCAAAGAGATTCCTTCCTATTTTTTGCGCTCTTTCTAACCTTTAAAAAGTGCCTATTTAGTTTTTATAACGTGCAGCAAAATTTCTTGTAAATCACTGATAGATTCAACGGGATATGAGCCATGCTCTGGCAAAAGGGGGGTTAATGCATCTCCGTGATACATGATACCAGGCAAGAAATCACATGATCATTTATCCACAAAGTCCATTTTGTCTAACAACCGACTGAATCAGGAGGTAGACTGGTCCTTTAACATATAGAAATTGACCTATAGCGAAAAGTTTCGGCCCAGGTCAGCCTGCACGGACTGCGCAGGCTGACCTGGGTCGACACTTTTCGCAGATGCATTAAGCCCCCTTTTCACAGAGCATGGCTCATATATTTTCTTTGCAATTATATAAAAACAGCACGGTTACATTCAGTAAGAAGGAGGGATTTGGCGCGTTTTAGACCGGAAGGTCGTTTTGCAACAAGTAACCCCATCTATATTGTTTCATCAGATATGACGTCATCATACTGATTTCAAAACAACCAGAGCTCCAGATAAAAGGGATTGATAGTATTCTTAATCCATTTTATTTCTCTTCCAAACCCTATATTGTTGGTACTCATTAGAATTGTCTCGATGAGACGATTCTAATGAGTACACATAACATAAGGTATAGTGGAGAGTGATTGATATTTTCAATTTTGAAATCAAAAGCACTCCCTCCATCCGGAGCTCTGAAAGCTAATCCTGGTAATCGACGTGTGCTATTAAACAGATGGCTTTCCCAGAGGTCCTTGCAAACTTCTAGCAAAAAATCTGAAAATAACTTAAGAGGTTACGTAGTTCATTAGGGAAATATATTTTTTTTCTAACTCATTTATTTCTTTTTAACTGATTATTTACCAGCTACGCCCAAATTAAATCATAAATGAATTATTGTTGACGTTAGGTTAGACTATAAAAAATCTGAATAGGTATAGCTCCCTTTAATCTCTAACAATACAATTGCGACTTTTTACACCCGAAACATTTCCCATTGAGTCTTCGATTTATGCAAATACCTCTAAATGAGCTTCTCTCAAGTTATGAACCATTTCTTTTGTAGTTATAGAAATATGTGAATTGAGTATTTTTTGTTTGTTGAAAGGGTAGGGACTCGAGACCATTTTATCGCAAGCAATAGAAATGAGTCACACTCTGGCAAAAGGAGGTTTAATGCATCTCCGTGATGCATTATACCAAGCAAGTCGTCATATAATTAGAAATCCATAAAATCAACTAAGTGTAGCGATTGACTGAATCTGGAGGAAGCGTGGTCATTGGAAATGCAGAAAATTTGCCAATAGCAAAAAGTTTCGACCCAGGTCAGCTTGTGCAATCCGCGGATTGAGCAGGCTGACATGAGTCGAAACTTTTTGCAGATGCATTAAACCCCCTTTTCACAAAGCATGGCTCAAATAAATAGTGTCACCGAGATCAATACAATTATAAAAACAGACGCCCTTTTTCGTTGAGTGTTTGGTAAATAAAGGATAAAAGGCATAATGATTAATACTGTAATTTTATGCAGTATCTAACCAGCAGACCCTTTCCATGACGTGACAATTTTATGTGATGCAGCGTTTGGTGCAGATATAGGATCAGCCCGGTTAGCTATGTAACAGCTTAGTTTGCTGGCGATCAGGAGTTGTTAATTCGAATACGCTCTCGGTCCAATTCTTTCCGAGGATAGGTGTGAGCCATTGAGGCACGATTTATTCCTCTTTAAACTGCGATCGTACACACCTCTTTATCTATATTAGACGGCAGCCTGTTGCTTGGAATGACTGCTGGGCGCAATGCTGAATAACAATCATAGCAATCGTGATATAAATCATATATTGTTTATACAGTGTCCAGAGATCAAAGTTTGGTTACCCGCAATTGGAGGACTGATAGTTGAAGCATCTGATATTTTGCTTTTACCTTGTCTACTTAATCTAACACTTAATCGCATTGGCTTATTTAAGGCTATTCACAGAAGGGCGGGGAATAATTAATTAATTAATTAACTAATTCATTCATTCATTCATCCATTCATTCATTCACGTTTTTTTTTTTCTGTTACAGATATAGAAGTAGTGATTCCGGTGGTGTTCGGTCCAGTGAACTACGTCTTGCTAGTTTTGAGTGGTATCGTTGGACTAGGCTTGGTTGCCGGCCTCGTTATTTTGTGTTGTAAAGAGTGTGAACGGAGCAAAAAAGCTAAACTCATGTATGTGAAGGAGAAATTAAATGTCAGACGGAAAGCAATCAGTGGAATATCTTCGTTAAGAAGAGGCACGTCCAGTGAGAGTATATCGGTATCAGAAGCCACGTCCTATATACAGTTAACGGAGACGCCAACTTCTATACGGTGTAGTTCCGCCTGGACGCCAAGTCCTATAACCCGAATAAGTGTTAGTGACACGCCCACTTCCGGAAACTTTAGTATTTGATACCTCTACTCCGAGAAGACTTTTACCTTAAATCTTTACCAGACGATAAATTTACAGGCTTCTTTTCAAATTGAAAGCATTTGCAAGCGACAAACTAGATGTTGCTCAAATAACTAGAATCGTCTCAGTAAAGGTAGAAAAAAACTGTTGGAAAAGAATAAAATGCTAGTAACCAGCACTTTCTTCCTTCCCCAAAAATGTTTTCAAAAGCTTACTTCATTACGGTGGTTAAAGTACGGGATTGTTGGAAAATGGGCCAAATGTAAAGGCATGATAAATAGGATATAGGCCGCACTGTTTGACATGTGTGTTTTTTCATTGATCGATCGATAGATAGATCAACTGACTGACTGACTGACTGACTGACTGATTGATTGACTGATTGATTGACTGATTGATTGATTGATGTCTTACGCCGCCCGCTTTCAATGTTATTCCAGTTATATCACGGCCACACCTCTCATATTCATGTAATTTCTGGGTTTCACCAATACCAGGCTAGGGCACTGAAGTGTCTTGCCCAAGGACACGTGCCTTTTCGGAATGCTACGACATGGTAGAGAGGTTTTTTTCTAACGTTGATGGTTTAGCGGTGTATATTCTCTTTAACTCTACCAAATTACAAAAAAGATTAGACTGGTCCTAATTGAAAGCTTTAGGCAAATTAGATGTGGGTTTATGAAAGGGTAGAAAGCATTGTAGGAAAATGAGAAAACCTTCGTTACCAGCATTTTCTCCTTTCCCCATAATGTTTTCAAAAGCGTTCTCTTTCAGGGTCGTTAAAAGTCGGGATTGTGTGGTAAAGAGTGAGATGGTTCCAAAGAAGCAGACAAATATCTACCTGACTTTAAATCTTAGCTTAACGCTTTACCACACAACAAAGTTTTGGACCAGTCCAAATTGAAAGCATTTGCAGACGACAATTTCAATGTGGCTCATATGATTCTTTTTTCTTTGATAGGGTAGAAAACATTGTGGGAAAAGGAGAAAATGTTGGTTACCAGCATTTTCTCTTTTTACCACAATGTTTTCTAAAGCCCTTCTCATCAGGGTCGTTAAAAGTCGGGATCGTTTGGTAAAGGGTTAAACACTATCATCACTTTTAACAAGTGAACAAGTTAACCAAAAATTTTGTGTTTAACGTGATTTTGTAATAGTGGGTACGAGGAATACTGACCAGGTGAAGCCACAAAATCTTATCTCAAACGTCTTTGAAACAAGAAAATTCGTGATGGCTATATTACACTAAAAAACAATGGAGGTTATGTGATGGATATAGGATCTGAATCAAGTTGGCGTTTGAGATAAACGGGTACAGGGAAAATGTTATTAAGCGAGCCTTTAGCGACAATGATATTGTTTTTTTCCAAGACGAGTTAAATAAGATTTTGTCTGAAACGTCGACGAAGTTCTGATTCTCTTAACCACATAACTCTTTCTCAAGACTTACTTGAAAAAATCTTTAGATCTCTATGACAAACCGACATACAGGTATTCATAAATGAGACCGGCTTACTGCTTTCACATAAGAGTAGTTATACGTTACGAACTTAGAATAGTGCCAAAGAGGCTGCCATATGATTAGTTGATCTTATATCTGAAAATAATACAAAACCTTTGCTTTACCTCAGTCATCAATTTCACTGTTGAATTGACCGAGAAATACATGTATGTGTGGAACTTTGTTTATGCAAATAACGGGCAAATATCGTACAGTAATTCAATAGATGACGTCAAATCACACTTCCAGTTGACGTCACAAAATTAATTCTTATCTCAACAGAATGTAAGATAAGAAAACTCGTAAAAGGTATATAGATCTAATATGAAAATAGGCAAAGCCTAAATACGGGCGAAAAGGCAAATGACGACAAAATTCATCATTTGTACCTCTTTAGACCTTTATAGACAGGTTACATACTAATGATCTAGTACAAAACAGCAATGTAACTCAATGTTTTACACCATGCACATAATAACAAACAGAACAAATGAACTCCTATAACTTCAAACAAATAAAGCAAACTAATTTCAACTATAACTTACAAAGCAGATCTATTGGTGCATGGCATACATCAGATTGTTTACTTCTGTAAAAGGATGCAAGAGATTTAACCAATAAATATGATTTGATTAAGACATAATGATGACATTAAGTACTTTTCCTCCCACTAAAAGAGGACTTTCAGAAAAGTGTAGATTTTTTAAAAATTTTATCAATGTAAATTGTTCTTACTGTTAGGGCTAACAGATAAATTAATTCCATCAGTAAAAAAAGTTAAGATTTAATAACTCCATGAGACTGACAATTAATGATCTTTCTCCTTTACTGATAAATAAAGAAAACATAAATCCAACTTCATCTTTAATATTACCTTATTCACAGGCAAACCATTCTCTCACTTGGGAGGGGGGGGGGGGGGCTGAACCTTCTCCATATCATCTTTTTATTAAATTATGATTATATCTTAATAATGCCATTAAATAGAGGTAAGGATTCCATTAAATAGTGTTAAGAATTATTTGTGACAATTTTACATGGAAGACAAAAACTTATGAACTTGAATTCAGATATTCTGTTAGTGACTTACATGTCACCCACAGTCAACTGATTATTGCTGAAGAATCTTGTTAGGAAATGTATAGCCTTTTATGATTATACCATTTAGTAGCATTAACCCTTTACCACACAATCCCCACTTTTAACGACCTTGTAGAAAGAATACTTTTGAAAACATTGTGGGAAAAGGAGAAAATGCTGGTAACCAGCATTTTCTCTTTTTCCCACAATGTTTTCTACTCTTTCGGACACAAATTCTATCATTTGAGCTACATTTAATTTGTCGTCTGCCAATGCTTTCAATTTGGACCAGTCTAAAATTTTGTCATTTGGTAAAGAGTTAAACAAATCCCAACAAATTACATGTGAAGACAGAATGAAGTTTAGATCAGAATTCAGTGACTTACATGTCACCGACAGTTAACTGATTCCTTACAGATTCGTCTTTATATTATAATCAACTATACAATTTTTTTGATAATTGATACAAAACAACCAGAAAATCAAACAAACTATATACAGTGTATAGTAATTATAATTTAAACTTTACAGTAAGTTACCACAAAAGCATGGTATTGTTAGTGACTTACATGTCACCCACAAATATTGATCAAAATTATTATAGTGATAATTTATACAGAAAATTTAATGGTTTACATTGCATTCATTCATCATGTTTATGCTTTTTGACAACAAATAAGATACTGTGTAAAACATATGCTGGTAACCAGTATTTTATCCTTTTCCTTTAATGTTTTCTACTGTATTAACCCATTACCACACTATCACTAATTTTAACACCTCTGAGAAAGACAGCTTTGGAAAACAATGTGGAAAAAGAAACAAATGCTAGTAATCAGAATTTTTTTCTTTTCCCACAATATTTTTTAATCTCTCTTGACTCAAATTTCACAGACTGGGCCATATTTAACCCTTTACCACACAATCCCGCCTATTGATGCCCCCTGGGAAAGAAGCCTTTTGAAAACATTGTGGGAAAAGGAGAAAATGCTGGTAACCAGCATTTTCTCCTTTTCCCACAATGTTTACAACCCTATCAAAGAAAAACTGCACCATTTGAGCCACACTGAAATTGTCATCTGTAAATGCTTTCAATTTGGACAAGACTAAAATTTTGTTGTGTGGTAAAGGGTTAAGTTGTCATCTGCAACAGCTTTCAATTTCAACCTGTCTAGAATTTAGTCATTTACTAATAGGTTAAAGAAAAAAAGTAATGTAAATTATTTTGTCGTCTGCAACTTCTTTCAATTTGAACCAGTGTAAAATTTTGTCGTCTGGCAATGAGTAAATTATTCATAGCTGAAATTGTGTCTTTTAAAGTCCCATGAGTTATCAAAATTATGATTACTTTCTGTATTTATTCTGTCATTTTCTAAGTCTTTAAAGATTGAGTTACAAAGGTAATTGTACCATTTTCTATATAACTCTGGTGATGGATGCACTCCATCATACAAACAGTCATAAGAAATTCTTTTTGTCTTTACTTTACTTGATCCATTTCTACCTCTTTTTTTAGTTTTACATAACAACAAATCCCTATCCCATTGTACAGAATGTTTATCATACTCATCATTAAGAGAAGATATATACGTATTTAACCCTTTCCCAAATAACAAAAATATTGGACTGGTCCAAATTGAAAGAGTTTGCAGATGACAATTTTAAATTTTATGAAAATGGCAGAAAGTTCTCAAAAAGGGTAGAAAACACTGTGGGAAAAGGAGAAATTGCTCATTAGGAGCAATTTCTCCTTTTCCCACAGTGTTTTCAAAAGACTTGTACTGCAGACACGTGAAAACCTGGGCTTGTTTGGGAAAGGGTTAAGGAAGAAGTGTCTTGTTCAAGAAGCAGCTGTTGGTCTTGAACATTTGATGAATGGCACATATAGTTGAGCCTACCTCTTGTCATGTTAAAGTCATTGTACTTGGAAATGTTTACAGGAGCAATGTGCACATGCTTTATCTTATATTTTGCTGAATTTAATGAATAATGATATTTAAGCTGAGATTTGACATTATTGATGTTATCTTCGTTGTGAGTGTATACAAGTTCACTTCCTCCAGAGTGATACATTTTTTTTAGTGAGGTCACAAATTCCAGCTGCTATTGTAATTTGTAACATAGAAAGTTTGATCATCATGAAAAGATTGTTTTAGAGAGAAAATTTTTTTATCAACTAAAGTTTTAAGGGTTGATATTTTGGCACCAGGAACAATTATCAAGTGGGTATTTGACCTTTGAAATGAAGGTACATCTTTCAAAAATTTATCAAAGTTTGCCCCCCTTGAATCAGTTGCAAAAATGTATTGTTCCATCTGAAAATGAAATGAAAAACAAACATGGTGCATCCTAAATCTGAAAATAAGTCATAGACAGATCTCTGTGAAAAGGGGGTTTGGTACAAATTTGTTTAATTTTTAGTTTCATTTAATTGCTAAAGGTTATATAAGATATAACACTGCTTCAACATTTTTTCAGTTATATTGGACACATAGATCTCTCTCTGTCAAACCTTTCAGTACAAACACAACATACAATCCTAGCCACCTGTAATAGACAGGTGAACTGTAAGCCTACATGATTCATTCTTTTCATAACTGACAGCTTTCTATGATACATTACACCCCTTTTCACAGAACAATATTAAGCTGATAAACATGTATATGGCATGACTCTTAAGTAGATGTTAGGATGGAAGGGATTAAAATCCCTTTCAATATTTTTTCAGTTGTACTAGGATAGCTGATCCACCTAACAATGTGTGTCTGTAATTTACCAGCTGCTCATCCAATGTAGATGAAAAACTATCATTTACCTATTGATGAGAGATAATGACTCTTGCGCCAATAGTGTTCAATGTATCTTTGACTGCGTTCATTGAAGTATGAACTGAAATAGCCTAAAACATGGCAAATAACGCCCATAGGGCGTTATGTTTGCCATGTTCTAGGCTATTTCAGTTTATACTTCAATGAACGCTGGCAATGATATATTTCAACCCTTATAATTGCATTCCCTCTTAATTAGAACAAAAGATAGCTCTGGAATTTTCCAAAAATAATTCCAATTGCGTTTATACTTGTATAAAATGCAATTGATTTGACCAATTGATGCATTTTGAACCAATGAAATGTCTTGAATTTTTATGAGTGCAATTATTGACTTTTGTCAATGTCCGAAATAATGTTAGCAGAGCAAGGCTTCAAATTAGCTTGAAATGGCGACCCTGGATTTATAGCCCATGGCATCACCAAGTGAGATATTGGGGCTAGGCAACTATTAATTAGAATTCCTTAATGGACAAAAATGTCAGAATGGTGCTGAGTTGATATACTTTGCATCAACACATTATGAATAGGAAATGAAAATGAAGAGATACATGTGTAAATAAAAGTGAATATCAAAGGCAACATTTTAAGCTACCTGTCTCTTCAAATTGATTTGCAATTACAACAAGACTGTTTGTGGTTTAATAGTGCCTCCCCTTGCCAGTATATATTGATGTATGGCAAAAAATGAAAATACTTGACAAAATATTTTATAATGAATAAAGATGATAGCTAAATACAACTCATATATATGTGAGCTATCAAACTATAGACTTGCACTGAGTATGGCCTATGAACTAACTACATAATGATGTAAACAATTTTTTTGAACACCGACGCAGATGACGGCAGGACTATGACAATTGCTATTTATTTTCTCTCCTTATAAATAGCGTAAAGAATATATATTTCTCATCATTGATATTATAATTTGATGGTAGCATTAAATGAAGATATTATTTACATGTTGTATGATTATAACCATTTTCTAGGACTTTGTAATAACATTACTTTCTTACACGGTTTGACAAACACAAAAATAGATATATCTAGATCTGCATGTGATCAAGATTGAAACAAGATGTGTTTGTGAAGCACTAATGTCCCCGTAATGGCTATTTTTTTTAAAACGCGACCTTTATATTTGACCTTGACCTTGGTGGATGACCTTGACCTTAGTACCGAAAGATGCGTATCGATGAGATGTACCAACATACCAAATATGAGCCTTGTGACTTAAAGACTTTATCAGTAACAGGAAAATGTTAAGTTTTCGAACAGCCGGATGGAAGGACAGACCAACAGATGGACGGACAGACAGAGGGACAAAGGTAAAACAATATGCCCCTGATCTTTCGATGTGGGGACATTAAAAATCTCTAATTTTGCATGAATCCTGTGAACAACAAATTAGGCAGCAAAAGATAAAATTTGCCTTGGCTTTTCTTTAAAAACACACACTGAAAACTGGTTTTCAAAATTTGAAAATTCAGAAAAAAGGAGATTTAAATGTGTAAATAAAAAAAAAAGCAATGGTTGGACCCTTTTCTGCAACAAAATCAAGAGATTGTCTGGCTATGGCATCACAGGCTAAACTGCAATGGAAAATGTCCACAATGCTAAACAAATTTGGCTTTAAAATCGATCAAAACTAACCAAGCCAACTATGAGGAAAGAGTGAGATGTCAGAAATAGTGTAAATAAAGTGGTTCAGCCCCAAATTCAATGAAGACAGTAAGAATATTAGCTAGACATCCGTCACAACAGGGTTTTGACAGCCGGAATAGCAGACGATGTAAACAAAAATCACATGATGCGTCATGTGACCGTTGCCTTCCAATTTGAAATGGAAGAAAGGTTTTGTGCATTTTTTACGTAAATTTCCGGGTTCAGGGAACATACTCTGTCGTAAGATTACCATAGAGCCGACAGGAAACCAACAATTATCAACAATAAGAGCGAGATAAATAATTTTCGATTTAGAATGCCGTGACGTCATTGTGTTTACAATCGAACGCATTACTTCTCCAAACTCACCACTGAATAGGATCAGATGTACTGTCGGTAGAATTAAGACATCTTAATACAATAATCTCTTCATGCATACGTTTCAATTCCTTACAAATGCATCAGTATTAGGTTTAGGTCAAGGGCGACCCCGAGAGGCCGGCAGATATAACGAGGAAGCCATTTTTCCGTAGAGAGCGTGTCACGTGACAAATGTAAACACCCCCCCCCTTAAAAAAAATCGATTTCGGTTTGCTTCTTCCGGTTAATGTTATCATCGTTTAAACATTACGTTGTTTCCACAACATCTCGGACGTTGTTTTTTTGTTTTTTTTTTCTTTATGGCCTTGGGCTGATTTGTAGACTGGCGCTCGTACGTGTTACCTATAGACGGGCTCCAAGGCCGCTTCGCGGCCTTTTCGCCCGTATAACACGGAAGAAAGGGGTGTTTATGATATAAACATATTTACTTGGCACTATACTGAGAAATGAAGGTGTATCTGTACAGTAGCTCTGTATTAGATGAATTCGTGTCATAGCACTGTTTACGTAGATTTTCGGTCAGTTAATTCTGCACTTTTCCACCTTAGAATGCGTTTCAGTCTTTATCTTACTATAGTGTATTTAATAATTATAGAGTGGCCGACGATCGAACTATTCCCAGTGACAGATAAAAATATTCCCAACTACGAATCGATAGCTGTTTTTCACTATATTGCTTCCAATAATTGAATTCGTTATTCAGATCTGAACTATAATTCCACTGAAAATAAAGACCTGCTACTGGCCATATTTGTGGGTCAAAGACGGCGTATATCTAAGATCAGACTGCACGTCCTGTGCAGTCTGATCTTGATCTACACCGACCGCGAAAACCATTTTGGTCGCCTCTGGCTGTGAAAAGGATTGAAGCACCTGATGTCAGTTTACCTTTAATTAACTGCTGTTTTGTTTACTTGCCAACGAAATGTAAATAAACTCTGTTTCGCAATCGTTTGATATACTTTATATCAGTACCAACTGTAAATAAGCCATGCTCTAAGAAAAGGGCAAAAAATATCGACCCATGTCAGCCTGCGCAGTCTGCGCAGGCTGACATGGGTCGAAAATTTTTGCCATTGGTTAATTTTCTGCGTGGCAAAGGACATTTTTACTTCCAGATCTAGTCTATTGTCAGAAAAAAAAAAAAAAAAAGGCGGGATATTATGGATCCATAATTACGTGATGACGATGACCAGCTTGATGTAATTCATTACGCAGTCCGCGCAGGCTGACATGGGTCTAAACCTCTTGCTATTTTTGAATTTCATGCATGTCCAAGGACCATCTACCTTGTTCAGTTGGTAGACTAAATAGATTTTATGGATCCCTAATTATGTGATTACTTACTTGGTATAATGCATCACAGAAATGCATAAAATCCTCTTTGGCCAGAGGATGGATCATATAGCTACAATTAAAGATATGAAATTACATAGAATCTTAATAGAATAGAACAGGCAATAGTTCTAATTTTCATTGACCCACAAGCGCTTATAGCAATTTTCCTCAGACAATTTTGTTTTTGGTCGTGAAGCAACCAATATTTAAACATTGTGCAAAAAGGAAGCACTGGGGTACTGAGCAAATTCTCCGTTTGCTTGAATATTTTCATAACTATCCATACATTTAACCGTCACTAATATTTAATTTACCTAAGTTAATGAGGATGTTTATATAGTCGCCTTCAGCAAGTACAGTGTAGGTCTACATGTTCCATGGGGTAAAAGAATATGAGAACAGACCTATTGTTTTCATTACAGACAAGACAAAAGAACTGACACATTTGTTCATGTCTATTATTGACCCACAAACATGTACGCTTTTAAAACTAGGTACAAGTTGTCGGTCTGTTTTAGTCTTTACCATTCAGTCCTGAGTTTTAATGACCCGAGGAAATAGCCTTTGGAAAACCTTGCGGGAAAAGGAGAAAATGCTGGTAACCAGCATTTTCTCCTTTTTCCACACGGTTTTCTACATTTCATAAACATTGACCGTCATTTCAGGTATATTTAATTTGTCGCCTGCAAATGCTTTCGATTTGGACAAGTATAAGATTTTATCGTTTTAAATAGAGTTAATGTCTCTTTCAACAGCTGCAGTCATATCACCGCGACAGGCCATCTGCCTTGGGTTTAACTACGATACTACACTTGTCTCTAAAATGCCTTTCCCAGACTGGTTAGTGGCTGATAACTTTAGAAATGTGCTCTTGATTCATGAACAGTGAAACACTGTTAACTGTTTGATTGTATGACTGTTTAGTGTTAAACGCTTTTTGAAAAATAGTTCCGTTATATCGCGACGGCCAGCGGATCTATCCCTGCTTTGCTGAAGTTTGTTCTACCAGTGCTTCGATCAATAGTATTCCCAAGCCACTGGCTGCTTTCCAACATAACTTTCACCGAAGCAATAATCAGCGGTGAGAGAGAAATGGATCCTGTCACAACTATCAATTCTGGGAAAGAAGTTGGCCAAGCTGGGGATTTGAACCCTTGTTTTCAAGTCCTGGGTCCGTATTCACCAACCAAGAACGTTCTTTGTCCTACTCTCCAAGATTTTCCAAGTTTGAAGGAAAAACAACTTCTGATTGGCTAAACCATTTGGTTTAGCCAATCAGAAGGTGTGTTACTTTCAAATTTGGAAAAAAATGTGAAGAATAAGACTAAGAATGTTCTTAAGAATGTTTGGTGAATACGGACCCTGCATGCTACCGAATGCCCTACCGGGGCTCGGCAACAAGAACAGAAACAAAGTGAAATATTGCAATCAAAAGCTTTGAGAAAAAAAATCAGTTATCCCCCTTTAAATTTAGAAACAAATGAATGTATTTGGATATATGATAATTTCAATATCTCTCTTTAAAAAGAATGCAATCATTATTTTTTACAAATAAAAGTTCGAAGCTGCGACAATCAACTTAATATTATGTAATTGTGATTTCAGGACCGAGACCCTTGAAATTCTATCCAAGGCAGTCTTGAAATTCTAGCTTTAACCGACTGGAATCTACCACTCAGAACAGAACAGAAGTTACAAATCTGTTAGGCTTTTAATTCTAGCAAACAAAAAAAAAAAAAACAAAATAAACGAGAATCCCAGACCTAACAACATTGAAAAAGTAAATTTACCAGTTTTAAAAAATCAATAGCCATTACAGCTTTACAGTCATAGACCCAAAATCCCGAAAATGTAGCCCGGAAGGTTAGAATCTCAAGGCCTAAAAAATTTGTCTAGAACAAATAGTCTTTAAATTATACTCTAAAGGGCTTTGAGATTTTGCTCCATCAGACTTGAAATTCAAGTCAGAAACGTCTTGAAATTAAAGCCACATCTGCCTTTAGATTCTAGACTGAAAACAAATTAGAATTCTAGTCCTAACAGCTTTGAATTTCTTTCCCTTTACCCTTGAGATTGAAGCCGCGATGTGCTTGATATTGTAGGCGTAGAAAAACCCTTGTGAACTTTGTACTTATAATGGCATAAAAAAGTAGCCTAAAAGACCTTAAAGATAAAATCAAAACAGTGAAAATATAGTCCCGTTAGTTTTGAAATCTTGTCCTTACAACATTGAGCCCTTGAAGTCCTCGGCCTGTATACACCAACAATTTTATGTTGCATTCTTTCTCTTATCATAGATTTTGAGAGGTAATGCTTTGCTGAGAGTAAAGTTTTCTGACTGGCTAAACCACTCGGTTAAGCCAACCAGAAATTTTGTTACTTTCTAAACATAGAAAAAAATCTTCAAAATTAGACGAAGAAATTTGTAAAGAACGGTTGTCCCGCTTGTGCCAATAGGTCAGTAAATCTAGCCTTTGAAATCTGAAAGTTTAGCCGCAGTAACGCTTAAAAATACTTTGTCCACTGATTGAAACTATTCCATTGATTTAATAGGTTGTGTAAAGGAAAAGGGAGTACTGTAATGGTACACTGTGAATTAACAAGTAAAACAATAGACTGTCAATCTATTATCATTCAATGATCTTTCACATAGGATTTAATAGAAAATTAAAATGAAAAGGGAAAACTGTGCTGTAAATTACTTTGGACTAAACGTAGGTTAGTATAATTGCTACAGATCCCTTTCATGTGTAAATATTTTCTGAAAGTCTGTCTGTCTGTATGGCTGTCTGTCTGGCTGGCTGGCTGGCCGGCTCAAGTTGTTCCTAAATTTGTTTATGGTATTGTTTGCTTTAATTAATCGACTTATAGCAAGGTCAAATGATCAAGATTTTGTTGTAATTAAGTTGATACGGCATTTAACTCTTTACCAGACGACAAAATTTTAGACTAGTCCATATTGAAAGCATTTGCAGACGACAACTTAAATGTGACTCGAATATTGAAATCTGTTTTGGGAAGGTTAGAAAACATCGTGGTAAAAGGAGAAAATGCTGGTTACCAGCATTTTCTCCTTTACTCACTATGTTTTCAAAAGGCTTTTTCTTTAAGGTTGTTAAAAGTCGGGATTGTGAGGTAAAGGGTTAATAGTGGTTGTTCCAAACCTCTAAACATGACTTTCTTTCAACCTACTTCCATATCACCCCGTGTTTTACGACCCATTTGGAGTAGACTTTTGTAAACATCGTGTTTAACGTAGAAATTGCTTGTAAAGAGCATTATCTCCTTTTCCCACAATGCTTTCTAACCTTTCAAAGACGAAACAATTATTTAAATTGTCGTTTGCGAGTGCTTTCAATATGAACAATACCAACCAATTATCGAACGGTACTTAAGGGGTAAAGCTGTACCGAAATCATCAAAATGGACTATTATAATCAACCTAGGTACGTATTCACCAACCATTCTTAACCCCTAGGCTGCTAAGCGCGACTCACTGACCTTTTGCAGACAGTTTAGATCAAGATCAGACTGCACAGGACGTGCAGTCTGATCTAGGGTCTACACTGTCCGTTAGGGAGACATAGTTCTCCAAACAATAAGTTTGAAATATCATTATTCGTTTTATTTTTTTTTTTACAATCGTCCTGAAAATTTTAAGTTATTTAGCAGGATAAGTGTTAAGAATATTCTTTGTCTAATTCTCAAGGATATTCTAGATGTGAAAGTAACACGAATTCTGATTGGCTAAGCCAAACGGTTTAGCCAATCAGAAGTTGTGTTACTTTCAAATTCAGAAAATTCTTCAGCATGAGAATATTCTTAAGAATGATTGGTGAATACGGACCCTGGACCCTTATTCACCGTTCGTTCTGAATTGCATTTTTAGTCTTATCCTAAATCGAGACAGTAACACAACCTGTGAAGGCTTAGCTACTCGTATTTGGTTGAGTCAATCAGGAGTTGCGTAACTTTGAAATTAAGAAAATTCTGCAGAATTCAACTAAGAATACTTCTTAGAATGGTTAGTGAATACGGGCTCTGTAGAATTAAAAAAAAAAATGTTACCTGAATTAGAACAGGTCATCAAATGAGAAGCAGGGTATCAAATCCAAACGGCAAAGGAAAATGCATTTAGTGCAGGAAGAGCTGACAGAGAGCCAAGCAAAACCATTAACTACATCAAAGCATTTAGTGTTAAAATCGGATGTATTTGATGACGTCACACAAGGTTTGGACCAGGTGCAAGGTTCAAGACCTCGCAGAAGAAGTAAGACATTTCTTAATGTATCATACACTACTTTTTCAATGCTGGGAATAACTTTTCAATAGCTTGAATTTGATCGCGCAGACCTCTCTCTATCTCTGTCTGTCTGTCTGACTATCTAGCCCGGTCTGTCTGTCTATCTGTCTGCTTGTCTATCTGTCTGCCAGCCAGCCTGCCTCTCTGTCTGCCTGTGCTGCTCTCTCTCTCTCTAAAAAGGACCTCTGTTTAACCCTATATCACCTAATCCAGTATCTTAACGACCCTGAGCGAAGGGCTTTCGATAGCATTGCGGAAAAAGGAGAAAATGCTTATCACTGGCATTTTCTCATTTTCACACATTTTTTTCTGTCGTTATAAAGCAAATTCGATTATTTGAGCCGTATTTCGTCTGTCTTTTACAGATGCTTGCAGTTTGGACAATTTGGCAGGGAGTTAATTGCTATCAGAATAATTGAGCCATGCTCTGGCAAAAGGGGGATTAATGCATCTCCGTGATTCATTATACCAATCAAGTCATCACATGATCATAGATCCATAAAGTCCATTTTGTCTAACAACCCACTGAATCATGAAGTACACTGGTCCTTTGACATACAGAAAATTGATCAATAGCAGAAAGTTTCGGCCCAGGTCAGCCTGCGCGGACTGACCGTGGTCGATGCTTTTCGCAGATGCATTAAGCCTCCTTTTCACAGAGCATGGCTCAAATGATATTTCGAGCGAAACTCCGTTTTTCTGTAACTGTATCAATGTCTATCTACCCGATCCATTGATAACTGTGTTTACAGTTTCTTAGTCTTTTGTACTTTTTCACTGTTTTCTCACAGGTTCTAAAAGTGACATACAGACACCAATACCAGTGAGTCAAGTTTGGCTTCCTTTATATATCAGTAATAATAGTACCTAGGTCACAATTCTATAGTCCAGTAAAGGTCAGTGATGAACTTGTAGAATTCGCAACCTTGGAGGCCCCAGGTTTGAGCCTTACCTGACGTTTTTTTTTTTTTTTTTTCAAAAGTGTTCTTTTGAAAGACGCTTTAGACCTCTAGCCTAGTACTGGTGAAATTCAGGACACATGAAGAGACGAGCTGTCCCTTTGATATGACTAAATTGTATTGATATATTTATATTAAACCCGTTCTAGATCAATGTTACAGAACAAGAAAAAAATGTCATAAACCGGGGGCAGTACGGGTTGTTGCTCATGCTCACATACTTAGCAGCTGTATGCAAACTAAAATGGTAATGAACTTCGAATAAATTAGCCTCATCCCACAGTTTGCCCATTATCTGTCTTTGCAGAATAAATGTAATTAAAACAAAATTCTGAATTGACCACTTCTATAAATCATTTCAGCAATGGCGAACAAGATG
Organism: Tridacna gigas; assembly: GCA_945859785.2. Classification (NCBI taxonomy): domain Eukaryota; kingdom Metazoa; phylum Mollusca; class Bivalvia; order Cardiida; family Cardiidae; genus Tridacna; species Tridacna gigas. The sequence goes on from OX244033.2 coordinate 66,533,086, forward strand.
GGAAATCGGAATGCGACCAGACCCTATAAAGGAAAATCAAAAACGTATGAATCTATCTATCCCAGATGTCGCAAATATCTCAATGGCTGCCGAATTCTTTGATTCAAACCACAAACCTAGAAAGAAAGACAAACAAAGAAAATCATTCTATTACAGAAGACAGAATACGAACGTATCTGAACAAGAAACCGAACAGTTTGACAAAACAAGTGTCAAGTCTACTGAAGTCGATCACTTCAGCATGTTGCACAAAACATGGGCTCGAGCCGACAACCTGTGTACGCAAACTCGGCGACTCTGGAATCTGGATCCGAAACGTACGAGCCGGTTTTTGAGTCCTGACGCCAATCTAAAAGATATACAGATGAACGAAGTTCTACCGAAACCCACAGAGTCTGAATTTAAAAACAGGCACAGACGTTTTATTAAAGTTTTACCTACCAACAAACGTAAATTTATGATTTAACCTTGTCTTGGACAAACGTTATGTTCTTTGCACACATTAGATTCACGCTCAGAACGTATAGTTTAATCTTTGAGTACACTGTTCTGTATTTCAGAATAGTATTGCCAAAAACGCTTCAACAATGCAACAATTTCCCAGGAGTGAATGTCAGTAAGTGTTCTTAACTGGTTACTTCTTTAATCAAACTTTCAAAACATCATTAGAAAAAATCTGGTTAATCGACATTCAGGGTCTATACCACAGAGACACAATTGTAAATGTCGTGACAAAGGGACAAATTTTTCGTCATGCGTATAAAGTTGTCAGAGGTAGTCTGGTGTTACAAGGAAATCAAAGCGTTTGCAGGTGTTGATTTTAACCCTTAAACTGCTAAGCGCGACTCAAGGACCTTTTGTGGACAGTGTAGATTAGCACCAGACTGCACAGAAAGTACAATCTGACCTTGGATCTGCACTGTCAGATAAGGAGATATTTTTCTGCAAAAAAAAAAAGAATTTTTAAATAGTAACGTTCGGGTTTTTACTATAGGCTTGAAAGTTTCATTTAACCCTTTCCCAAACGACAAATTTTGGACTGGTCCAAATTAAAAAAGGTTGCAGACGACAATTTCAAATTTGATGAAAATGGCAGAAAGTTCTCAAATAGGGTAGAAAACACTGTGGGAAAAGGAGAAATTGCTCGTAACCATCCTTCATCCATCCTTGTTGTCAAGGGATGTAATGTACATAGCAACAGAATGGAATAGCTCATTAAATCACTAGATATTCATAGATTAGGTCAAAGGTCAAAGTAGTGAATGGAGCAATTTGATTGGTTACTATGATGGAATGGAGCAATTTGATTAGTTAATAGTTGGGAGCTAATTTGCATATCTAGCATCAGCGAAATGAAAAGCAATTGTAATACTAGCATTGCTTTTGTTCGCTAGAAGTTGGGGCGGGTCTATTAATGGAATGTATATGGTAAAGGGGAAGGGAAGGAAAGGATGGATGAAGGATGGTAACGAGCAATTTCTCCTTTTCCCACAGTGTTTTCAAAAGACTTGTACTGCAGACACTGTTTGGGAAAGAGTTAACTTATTTAGCAGGTTAACGGTTTTAACGTTATGTTTCAGTTTCGACATTGACCTAATTTGTTTTGTTACAACCGTTTTATTTGTAAGTAAATAATTTCAGCCTTTTTTTCCATGTCATCGCGAAGCTAAATCAATGAAATAATTTGCCGTTATCATTTGACTTAAATCTGCTTAACCCTTAGAGCGCTGAATTTATGAAATAAACCTTTTCAGTGAAGAAAATCATCCAAAATATTGTCATTTTCAGGTTGTTTTAGCCAGAAGGTGTATTGAAGTAGCTGACGGTGTAGATCAAAGATCAGACTGCACGTTCTGTGCAGTCTGATCTTGATCTACACTGTCAGCAAAAACAAGTTAAGTTGGTTCCAGCGCTTTAAGGGTTAATTTGAAATACGTCAGCTTAGCTTGATACAAGAAGGCAAAATTTTAGACTTGTCCAAATTAAAGGCATTTGAAGACGATAGATTAAAAGTAACTCGAATGATCGGATCTGTCTCTGAAAGGAGAAAAACATTGTGGGAAAAGGAGAAAATGCTGGTAACCAGCATTTTCTCTTTTTCCCACACTGTTTCCAAGTGGTTTTTGCCTGCTTCGTTAAGACAGATGTGTTCAAGGTCTGCTCATTCCCATTGCAACAGTTTATTCGCTTTGATAATCTGTCAGGATTTATGTCCCTTTGATCGTATAAGCTATATAAAAACACTAATCGCTCACTTGTCTTGCCGTAAAGTTTCGATGTTTCTTCCTGTGTTCACATTTTCTAAGTTATGTCCCGGCGACTAGTGTATCTATCCATTTATTTGTGTGTGTGTGTGTGTGTAACCACAACTCAACAGAAGAGTCACACTAAGTAGGTGCCTGCTTTCCCTGTAAATAAATTCAAAACAATACACATGTCACTGTGGGTAGTCTACAAAACGGAACCACTGGCTCCGCACTTAAAATGTTGTGTTGGTCTTCCGGGACACCTGTAGCTCCGAAGTTGTAAGTCGTAAACAACCCGTCTGTCAAGTAGGTGCTCGTTATTTTCATTTATTTCTGTTCTTTGAATGGTATTAACAAGAAAAAATGGAATGCTATTCGACCGCTAATATATTTTACCGTTGAAATACGCAAAGGATACCGAGCAAGGCCCTCGGGATTGTCTGTGAAACGCTATCTTCTGAGAAGAAACTTTCGGATGGCGACACAATACAGTTGGTGTTTCTCTTAAACAGATAGCTTTTTGAAACTGTTTGGCTGAGCGTTGCCAAAATGAAAATACCTGACACCTACCTGACATACGGGTTGTTTACGAGCTACAACTTCGGAGCCACAGGTGTCCCGGAAGACAGACACAATATTTTAACCCTTTCAGCGCCATAGGCGAAAACAGGGACTTTTGCGGACGGCATGGATCAAGATCAGACTGCACAGAACGTGCAGTCTGATCTTTGATCTATACCTTCCGCTTGTTTGGTCAAGCCTATATGATAAAAATCTTCCAGAGACTCAGTGGATTCTATTTACAGCTATCAAAAGAAGCCGAGTTTGTTTATTTGGCGCCGAAAGAGTTAAGTGCGAAGCCAGCGGCTCCGTTTTGTAGATTACCCACCGTGCATGTACAAATAAAGGAATATGTACTGGCACAAAAACATTCATCAATCCTTCCTAAGAATTGTTGTCCATGCGAGAATCGCCACATTATTTCCTTGAATACTCGTAGAAGCCGCGTATGTCATTATATACCTACATGGACTCGCCGTAACTGTTTTATGGTAACAGTTGATCTATTTTATGTCATAAAATCACACCCATGGTAACAGTTGATCTATTTTATGTCATAAAATCACACCCTACCCCACAAAACAAGCCATTTGTCCCCAGTGCGTAACCTTCTAAGAGCAGCATTCACCGACCATTCTCCAAATTTGCATTATTACTCTAATTTTTAAATATTAACTAAATTTCATAGGGAAACGGTTTCTGATTGGTTAAACCATTCGGTTAAGCCAGTCAGAAATTATGTTGCTTTCTTTCTTGTTTCAAAACTGGAATGCAGTCAGCAATGGTTAACGAATACAGAAAAGTAATCCTTTATGTTTGCTTAAATGGGGCTTGTGTTTTACGATAGCAATATTTCAGTTACATCACTGCGATAGATTCTGCCCAAGCTTAGAGGTCTGCAGAAGTTCGAGCCTCACAGCTGGACGACAAAACATTCTGTTGTCTTTCTGATGAAAGGGATCCTGCGTGACTCACTGGTAAAGTTTGGACTCGTAACCTGGAGGCCCCAGATTCGAGCCTCACTGGAAGCAATTTAGGTAAGGAAGCATCAAGTCAAAAAACAAGTTTCACTGGACTGCATAACTTTACGATCTGAGTAAGTATTTATACGCTGTGTCGCTGTCAAAGATTTAGAAGAAAACAAGATTCAACACTTCGGGAAAAGTTGTATTTTCCATTTGCATTCGCGTTTAATTTCAATTTAACCCTTTCCCAAACGACAAATTTTGGGATGGTCCAAATTGAAAGAGTTTGCAGACGACAATTTTAAATTTTATGAAAATGACAGAAAGTTCTCAAAAAGGGTAGAAAACACCGTGGGAAAAGGAGAAATTGCTCGGTACGAGCAATTTCTCCTTTTCCCACAGTATTTTCAAAAGACTTGTACTGCAGACACGTGAAAACGGGTTGTTTGGGAAAGGGTTAAAATACGAGATGGCTGAAGACAACTGCTCGTAAATGTATGTTGACCGTAAGGTAATAACGCTCTAAAAATAGTCTGATCTCTGATATACACTGTGCGCTAATACTGCCAAACCGGTCGTAAACTTGTAAATTGTTTGGGTTTTGAAATCGCTGAAAATATTTAGATAAGTCATACTCTGTGAAAAGGGGGTTAAATGCATATACAAAAGGTATCGCGCAGGCTGACTTTAAGTCCAAACTGTGTTATTGGTCAATTTTCTGCATGTCACAGGACCGGTTCATCTCATGATCCAGTTGGCTGTTAGACAAAATGGATTTTATAGATTTATAATAACGTGATGACTCGCTTGGTTTAACCCTTTCCCAGACGACAAATTTTGGACTGGTCCAAATTGAAAGAGTTTGCAGACGACAGTTTTAAATTTGATGAAAATGGCAGAAAGGTCTCAAAAAGGGTAGAAAACACTGTGGGAAAAGGAGAAATTGCTCGTTACGAGTAATTTCTCCTTTTCCCACAGTGTTTTCAAAAGACTTGTACTGCAGACACGTGAAAACCAGGGCTTGTTTGGGAAAGGGTTAATGCATCAAAGAGATGCATTAAACTCTCTTTTGCCAGAGCAAGGCTCATTTTGTTGTCAACACGTTATAAAGCTTCTATATTTAAACAGACTTGTTGAGCACAATACGGATAGGGAGAACTATCGATGATTCCGGTACAGGGCTCAGTCATGTACCTTCGTCTGACCATTTAAATATCATTAAATACGAGTGAGATCGGATTAAAAGTTTGGATGGATTAAAAGATTAAAAGTCCAGGTAGACACATTAGTAAATGTACAGGGATTAGAAGTAAACCTTTTTTTACCCATAACTGTACAGTCTAGGACCTACCCAAAACGATTTTACGTAATAAGTAATGAAATAAACTGAAGGAAAGCAAAATGTCATTTTTCTGTGGTATGGCAAAACATTGTGGAAAAGGCGGTAAATGCTTGTTGAAAGCAACTGCTTCTTTTCCAACAGTGTTTCCAAAAGCTGTTGACTGCTGGGTTTAAAGAAGAAGCATTTATACTGTATTAACCCTTAGGCTGCTAAGTGCGACTCACTGACCTTTTGCGGACAATGTAGATCAAGGTCAGACTGCACAAAACGTGCAGTCTGATCTTTGATCTACACAGTCCGTCATGGAGATATTTTTCCTACAAAAAATAAGTTTGAAATAGAATTATTCTGGTTTTTACTATTGGCTTGAAAGTTTCATTTAACTAACTCTTAAGCTGCTGAATAAATGAAACGCAAATTTCTACTCAATGCTAAAAGCCCAAACATTGCGGTTTCAAAGTTGATTTTACCGGAAAGAAAATACCGTATCGGACAGTGTAGATCAAAGATCAGACTGCACGTTCTGTGCAGTCTGATCTTGATCTACACTGTCCGCAAAAGGCCAGTGGGTCGCGATTAGCAGCTTAAGGGCTAAGTTAATTTGCAGGACAAGGGTTAAATCTGTTCCCTTAGTAGATTCAAGTTTATGAATCCATATTTTACCTGAAAGTCTTTCAACTAATGGACAGAGACATATTTAATGATGAGCATTTCCCTGTTTGCTGTTTGTCAAAATATTATCTTTCTTTTCATTTCGATTTTTCATTTTTATGTTAATTCCATTTGATCCATACCTATTTTCAGAGAGGAACATGGAATGAAGTGCATACACAAAGAACCGGTTTACACCATACATGTATATAAGAACGGCATTTGCTTTCCAGTCTTGAGGAACTTAATATTAAAAGAAAACACTGAGCATGCGCATAACCCGTAGAAACACAAAATTAAGAATCTGTTTAATGGCGGACTAGAAACCTTATCAGAGATGGGGGATTTTGAAAACGAGTGATTTAAACAATGAAGGAAAAGTAGAAAGGAGTCAAATCTCTTTTAACATGAGATTTATTAAATTGTCACTCTGTTTGATATTTCTTTTGCTGTGTAATTATGCAGGTATGTAATTATTTCATTTTCTTTTCCGTCAGAATTTTATCTCGCTTATCGGAGTAGATTGGATAAAAAGAGAACAATTGAAATCTGCAAGTTATCAGGTTTTTATAAATCCTATAAGTCGAGATCACTGGTTCATAACTTGTATGTTGTGGGTTTGATGCCTTGGTTCGGCCACCATCATTTACAAGTATTGTCAATGGTAACAGTCTTTGTCTCTGTTTACGTTCCTTTGTCACTGCTTTGCACAATTCTACAAGGGAAAGCAAACCTTGGCTAGGTAAGTAATTGTGAAGAAACTCAGGAATGCAAAAGTAGTTGCACTGGCCGCCTTGAATTTTAAATTAAACATATCTATTTTATACCGATTGAGAAATAAGTTTTTGCAACTTACAGTATACCAATCTCTCTCGATTCTGCTGTCTGGGAACTAACCAGTACTCGCGCCCAATGTGTTGGCCAATGAACAGTCCCGAAATTGACACCCACTTCCAGGTATCGAAATCGGGACTTTACGGTCATGAGACCGATGCTTTACCTTACAACCACGGACACAACTTGGCTTAAGCCATAAAAACACGTCTTGTGTACAGCTGCCTCTGATATACCTTCAGTTTTCCCCGTCCCAAACGATCCCCCTTTTTAACGTCCATGAAGAAAAAGGCTTCCGAAAACACTGTAAGAAAAGGGCGAAAATGCTGACAACCAGCTCTATCTCCTTTTCACATCATGTTTTACTCTTTTAAGATAAATGCCCTTTTAGGCCATTCATTTAATCCGTAGTCCACAAATAGGGACAAGTATAAACATTGTTCTGTGGTGGCTGGAAAGCTGAGAACAGACTGCTGTCTTCGTTCCTAAATTTACACTATAGCTATTTAACTCTTTATTGAACAACACCGTTTTAGAGAAGTCAAAAGTTACATTCTTTAGAAGAATACATATTAAACGTGGCTTTAATAGTTGGATCTATCTTTGAAAGGTTAGAAAACATTATGGGATAAGGAGAAATGCTGTTAACCAGCATTTTCTTTCCACTTTTCACAATTTTTCTAACCTTTCAAAGACACGGTCTATCATTTGAGACACATTTGATTCGTTTCATGCAAATACTTTTAATTTGGACTTGTCTAAAAGATTGTTATTTGATGATAGTTAAGTGAATGACATGCGTCTTTTTCTTACTTTTTTTTTCACTTTTTATCATAACCCGTAACCTGCTCAATAAGTTAGTTGTTTCAAAGTTTTTCTTTCTTTTTTTTGTGGGGGAGGGGGGGTTTAAGTGGGGGTTAACATATCTCCTTATCGGACAGTATAGATCCATGATCAGACTACTCGTTCTATGCAGTCTGATCTTGATCTTCACTGTCCGCAAAAGGTCATCGAGTCGAGCTAACAGTCGAAGGGTTGAAAGTGAATTTTATGACGGAAAAAATGAGAGAATGGGTGCGTATAACCTCTTTATTTATTATTTTTCCATTGTAAGAAAATTTCTCGAAAATCGCCGATTAACCCTTTACCACACAATCCAGACTTTTAACGACCCTGAGAAAGAAGCCTCTTGAAAACATTGTGGGAAAAGGAGACAATGCTGATTACCAGCATTTTCTCCTTTTCCCACAATGTTTTCTACCATTTCCAGAACAAATTTCAATTTTTCAGTCACATTTATTTTGTCGTCTGCAAATGCTTTCAATTTGGACCAGTCTAAAATTATGTCGTTTGGTAAAGAGTTTAATGTTATTCGAATATTTAGTGAACGAACCAAGAGGCGGTTAACCCCTATACTGCAAAATAAGTGAAATGAAGCTTTCAAGCCGATAGTAAAATCCCAAAGTTTGTTATTTCAAAGGTAAATGTATTTTTGGGGGAAAATATGTCTCCTTATCCAAGATCAGACTGCACGTTCTGTGCCGTCTGATCTTGATCTACTCGGTTCGCAAAAGGTCAGTGAGTCGCGCTTAGCAGCCTAAGGGGTGACAACGGGCTTCTCACTTTGGGAAAAAACTTCAAAGTTTGCGATTTTAGAGGTCATAGGTTGGAGATTTTTAACAGTGAAATAGGGAGGGACGGAGGGACGGGCGGCAGACAGACAGACTGACGGACAGAGGGACGGACGGATGGACAGATGGACGGACAGACGGAGGTGCTAGGATAACAATAAAACAAGGAAATGGTCGTTTTGAGGGCATTAGCCCTACAACTGTCCTACTTTATTAGACGAATACTCATATCATTGAATATTATGGAAGATCTATCTATTTGTATGTCTATCTATCCGCAGATTGTGACTGTTTTTTTCCGAGTGACCTGACGGGCCAATGGCACACCAGCACCAAAGGTGTGCTGTCTCTAACCTCAAACTCCACTACGACAATTATCGACACTTACCCCACCAGTAAATTTGGAAATCTCAAACTGACGTGTGAAATCTCGTCGGGAAGCCAATATGTCTTCAAGTAAGTGTTGGCAAGGACCCCTGGGTTCATACTCTCATACCATTCTTAATAACATTCTTAGGCTAAATCTGTAGAATTTTCTTATTTTCTCAGTAACGCGGTCACGGATTGACTAAACCAAATTGGTTTTAGCCAATCATAAATTGCGTTACTTTCTACATCTGAAATAAGCACTAAGAATGGAATTTAGAGTTGTGGATGAAGACCAGCTCTGGGTCCGCACTTGCCAACCTTTTTTTTTTTTTTTTAGTGCATCCTTCTTCTAAATTAAGAATGTTACATAGTCACTGAAAGGCTCAAATCATTGGTTCTGCCAGTCAAATGGTTTAGCCAACAACCAGAAATTCCGATCCTTTGAAACTTTCAGAGATCTTGACAGGTAGAATACAAATGCATTTGAACCATGCTGTATGAAAAGGGGACTCAATGCTTCTGCGTAAAGCATCGACCCAGGTCAGCCTGCGCAGTCCGCGCAGGCTGACCTGTAACGAAACTTTTCGCTATTTGCCCCCTTTTTACAGGGCATGGTTCATATGTAAGTTTTACGTATTGATATGAGCCATGCTCTGTGAAAAAAGGGCCTTAATGCATCTCCGTGATGCATGATCCCTAGCAAGCCATCACATAACAATGAATCCATAATAGCCAATTTTTTAAACAACCAACCGAATCATGAGGTAGAATGTCCTTTGACACGTAGAAAATTGACCAATAGCGAAAAGTTTCGACGCGGGTCAGCCTGCGCGGACTGCACAGGCAGACGTGAGTAGATAGTTTTCGCAGATGCATCAAGCCCCCTTTTTTCACAGAGCATGGCCCATATAATTATATTACCTGTAATTCTTTAGATACAGTTATAAATGTGATAAAAAGAATCTGACATTCGTTAGCTATTGGGATAGAATTTTATTAAAATCATCGACAAAAAGTGTTAATAGGCTCGCAGACGGTTCGCTTAATAACATTTTTTCTAGACTCAGTTAATAACAATTACATCTAACGTCAATATGTCTTAAATTGGATACTTATTTTCACTCCTGTATTTTGCAGATCCGATTCATTCTCATACCTTGGACTGACATTCGAGGCTTACGTCTGTTTTTACCTGTCATCCCAAATATCAAGTTCAAAATATATTTATTACCTGGCCTCGGGTAAGTTCACGTTAAACTCTTTACCAGACGACAAAAATTTAGCCTTGTCCAATTTGAAAGCATTTGCAGACGACATATAAAATGGTGCTAAAAACATGAAATTTGACTTTCGTTGGGTGGAACACATTGCAGGAAAATGAGAAAATACTGATCACCGGCATTTTCTCCTTTTCCTGCAATGTTTTCAAATGCAGGGTAATCGAGAAATAGATGAAACTCTTTAACCACAACATTACCATGTTTATAGTGAAATAGAGCCACTATGAATAACTCCATCTTACAGATCAGCCATGCTCTGGCAAAAGGGGGCTTAATGTGTCTCCGTAATGCATAATACCAAGCAAGACATCACATAATCATGGATCCATAAAATCCATTTTCTCTAACAACGCACTCAATCATGAAGTAGACTGGCCCTTGGACATACAGAAAATTGACCAATAGCGAAAAGTTTCGGCCAAGGTCAGCCTGCGCTGACTGCGCAGGCTGACCTAGGTCGATACTTTTCGCAGATGCATTAAGCGCCCTTTTCACAGAGCATGGCTCACATATTTGAGATTGCATGTTGTAATCTGATTCATCAAGGCTCTCTATCATTCATTCGTCGTATGGCGACTCGTACAGTTTTTGCAGACAGTGTAGATCATAGTCAGACTGAACAGAACGCTTTTTCCTCTTCTCACAATGTTTCCTGTACTTTCAAAGGCAAGCGCCAGCATTTGAGCTTCATTCTAGTTATTATCTGCAAACCTTGTCAGTTCGGGCGAGTCTAAAATTTTGAAGTCTAGTAAATAGTAGAGCTTGACGAAAGGTACGATACGATCTGATTCTTTACCCTTTACAACACAACTTTTGAAAACATTGTGGAAAAAGGAGAAATAACTGAAGCCAGCATTTTCCCCTTTTCCCACAATGTTTTCTTCATTTCTTATAATAGTCTCATCCTCTATGCCACATTTTATTTGTCGTCTGCAAATGCTTTGGACGTTTACTTTTTTTTTTCCGTTTTGTAAAGAGTTACAAGTGAAGCAGTGAGAACTGTTAAATTGTATCTAAGAAAAGTAAAAAATGATGTGAACACAAAATCTCTTTCATTTCATTAAATTGTTTCGCTGTAGAGGTTCGAGGATATATTTGATCTAAAAGCAACAGAAAAAAAAAAAGCATATCAAGTTTGGTAAAAGAGTATTTTGTGTTAGAAAAAAACAAACTTCAAACAAAGCAGTAAATTGTGAGCTCAAACCATACATACCAGACAGTTATCTGTCTTAAGAGATCATTAAAGTATTGGACTAAAATTACAAATAATACAAAAAGCTTAATCTTTAAATTGAAGCAGAATTTACTCGTTAACCCTTTCCCAAACGATAAATTTTAGACTGGTCCAAATTGAAAGAGTTTGCAGACGACAATTTTGAATTTGATGAAAATGACAGAAAGTTCTCCAAAAGGGTAGAAAACACTGTGGGAAAAGGAGAAATTGCTCGTAACGAGCAATTTCTCCTTTTCCCACAGTGTTTTCAAAAGACTTGTACTGCAGACACGTGAAAACCAGGGCTTGTTTAGGAAAGGGTTAACTTCTGCAACGACAACATGGTGTCCCTTGTACATATACACCAAGGTGCAATACGATAACATATATAGAAATATTATTTCATGCTTTCCGGTAGGATATCGAGAAATAACGGTGAAAATATTTTTCGATATTACACGGGTACGACCAGTGAGAATACCGACCACGGGGAGTTTGTACTGATTTTTATGGAAGTCTCGACAAAAAAAGGCGTTAGAAGAATGAAATAAATAGAATATTTGCTTTTTTTCGGTGAAAGATCGAAATTTATTTCATCGAGTCAACATCATCGGTAATATTTTCACGAGTGGCGCAGCCACGAGTGAAAATATTACCGATGATGTTCACATTTATTTCATCGAGTCAACATCATCGGTAATATTTTCACGAGTGGTACATCATCTGTAATATTTCCACGAGTGGCACTCGATGAAATAAATTTCGATCTTTCATCGAAAAAAACAAATATCCTCTATGTGTATAGTATATAGAGTATAGAAATAGTTCAGAATACTGGAACTTGTGTATGAATATTTCGCCATGTAATTCATTATTATACTGCGAAGAAATTTTTCCCGATCTGACTGGATAACTTACTCCGAACATATATTGCTGTACACTGGCAGCTCCACGGGAACAGCACAGTTTCCCTGTCGAGAACTCTGTAGACACTTAAACACTTAAACGCAAAATCCAAGATGGCAGCGTCGAATCGAAGCCAGTCGCTCACAAGACAAATACACTACAATATTGCAAATGGAAGCCAGTCGCACACAAGCCAACTACACCTTAACATTATTTGTTTCCCTTGACGATTGTCATTTAACCCTTTATCAAACGACAAAGTTTGGACTGGTCCAAATTCAAACAGTTTGCAGACGACAATTTTAAATTTGATGAAAATGGCAGAAAGGTCTCAAAAAGGGTAGAAAACACTGTGGGAAAAGGAGAAATTGCTCGTTACGAGCAATTTCTTCTTTTCCCACAGTGTTTTCAAAAGACTTGTACTGCAGACACGTGAAAACCAGGGCTTGTTTGGGAAAGGGTTAAGCGGAAAGAATGGATTCTTTTAAATAAACGAAAATGGTTATATATATGTCATCATTTATTGTCATTCCAAAACAAATCGCCATACGGGGTTAAAACGAGCTAACCCTTCATTATGTAAACAATACGTGAAGTGGTAAAGGTCATGCATTGTAACTTACAAAAAAAAAGCAACTAATGGTCGTTTACTTTGCCAACAAAAATGAATAGTACCATTCCCTGAAGTTATTTAAATCCATGCTTAAATGAAAGTACGTCGAATCGCAATGACTTCGTATACCAAACCGCACGTTTTACAGAGTTTTGAGTGACGTCAGTTTTCAGTCTGTTAGGGCACTCGGAAAGGAAATTCGATTTCGTAAGCGTACTCGATTCGAGAGACCATAAAACAGGGCAATTTCACTTGAATTCACGTTAGAATGGTAAAACTTTGCAGTTTAATAAATCCGTTGTCCGGTCAGGTGGCAGGGCACTTGGAAACTTGTTCACGGCTGTGGCGAACCATGTCGCCCCGAGTCGAAGGCGAGGTGGCGACATGATTCGCCATAGCCGTGAACAAGTTTCCAGCTGCCCTGTCACCTGACCGGACAACTAATACTGTTTACAGGATTCATTCAAATGTCTTTCTATACATTCTCTAACTATTTAGTCTGAACAATTTTAACCAATACCAAGGTCCATATTCACCAACCATTTTAAATTGCATTCTTAGTGCAGTTTTCAAGAATTTTATAAAATCAAAGTAAAGCCATTTCTGATTGGCTTAACCAAATGGTTTAGCCAATCAGAAATTGAGTTACTTTCTGAATTTAGAACAAGATTCACACTGCTTTATAGAATGATTGGTGAATACGGGCCCGTGTTACATACTATCGCCGTTCTACTGAACAATGTTACATTGTTTTTCTGTTTCACTGTTTTCTAGTTGAGAACTCAGATGCCAACAATGAAAGACTTAAAGCCTATATACGAAACTCTCAGGCTATAACTACAAGCCTAATCTGTGATCGCACAACCTACGCTACTGGTACAGAAAATATCTTCTTGAAGAATGACGGTAAGTTGTTTCGACGCAGTGTAAGTTTCCCGGATTTCTGTAGATTCAGACCTCCAGATAAACGGGAGTGATAGTATTCTAAACCCATTAGTTCTCTTCCAAACCCTATGTTGTGGGTGCTCATTAGAATCGTCTCGATGAGACGATTCTAAAGAGTACCCATAACATGGGGTTTAGTGGAAAGTGATTAATATTTTCAATTTTGAAATCAAAATCACTCTCTCTATCTGGTAATACAAATTTATGTGACAGCTTTTGAAAACAACATGGGTATAGAAGTAAATGCTTGTTGTAAGCATTCGTGTCCTTAGCGCTAACAATGGTTTTGAAGATTGTGGGTGCGCTTCCCTCAGAAGGCATTTTTTTTCTCAAAATCTGGTTCATTGTCCCTTATAATGATTGTTAGTTCTAAATTTTGTTTTGAATTCCGAGTGGTCGAGAAATACCATGTACACTAAAGCGTTAAATTAATCCTTATCCTTAAACTTTCAAACCGACAATAAAAACCCGAAAAATGTTATTACAAACTTATTTTGGGGGGAAAATGTCTTTTAATCGGACACTGTGGATCCAAGATCAGACTGCACGTTCTGTGCAGTCTGATGTTGATCTACACTGTCCGCAAAGAGGTCAGTGAGTCGTGATTAGCAGCTAAACGGTTAATATCGTATTTCAGAAACAGTGAACGCACCCTAAATTCTCCAGACAATTTCGAATAAGAGAAGCTGCGACGTGAGATCACCTTACCCTTCGCTAGGATGTTTTCTTGGTTTTTAACAGTAGTTCAGTAATATCTCAGTGTCGAGCTCGGCTATCCATACTTCATGGTTTGTCCAGCAGAAATACGCACTACACTCTTTCTATGCAACTGGCTGCTGCCCTACATAAACTGCGTCGCAACTGAGCTCAGCAGTGAGAGAGGAATGATTTCCTCCCAGTGATGTCCTGGCAAAGATTTTTGATTAAGCCGGAATTCGAAGTCACGAGGACGGGAAGACAGGGCCTGCGCGTTACCGTATAGTTACCGGGACTTGAGGAAAAAAAAAAATGGGGTCCATGATTCAAATGCCCAGCTCCGCCAATCTCTTTCCAAGGATTGATAATGTTTTTGCGACAGGATTCATTCCTCTGTCACCATGGCGATGATTATGTGAGAAAGCAGCCAGTGGCATGGGAAGAATATTGGGCAAAGTAATGATAGAAAACGCTCAAAGGAAGCATAATAGGTACACTGGCCTCTGAAATGTAATTGAAATAATGTTGAAAATAACGTTGAACACCATGAAACAAACAAAACAAAGTAATGCTACCGTGTACTCAGTCGGTAATGCACACAGCTCGTAAGTTAGTAGGTGTGAGTCTCTCTCGAGACATGACCGGTCGGTAATGCACACAGCTCTTGAGTTAGTAGTCGTGAATTTCCTCTCGAGACACACCCGTTCCTGCATATTCTAATGTGGATACAGTACAGATGCCTAAAGTACCACAGTGCACAGTTTTTTTTAGTAATTTGTATTTGAACAATTAGTCGATGTTTTTCTTGTCTCACATTTATAGGTAATGAGGCCGACTCAAAGATCGCGTGTCCATACATGTGGAAAGGTACTTGGAGTTATGTATTCACTAGTGGTGGCACGAGCTACTGCTCATCTGGAAGCAGTGTGGACATTTGTTCGAGTCCTGATTCCACCACCGTAGTCTACAACTATACAGCTTGTGCTACAGTCCAAGCTTACTCTGGTAGGTGCTTTAGCCTTTGTTCGTTAGGGGACACCGTATCTTATACGGTGGCCTGAAAACTGCCACACCCATTTCTGTCAAGATTCTTTGGTCTGTTTTCGGCAAATATTGAAACTTTCTATTTTGCGCGATTTTCTGTTTGACATAATTCTTCATGGCAATCTATAGCAGGGGAGCAGGAGCATTAGAGGGCACTCACATTGGGTAAAAGAATACAAAATCTGTTGAAATTTATTTAGTACTATCTTTATGCTTTGCTGAATATCTTTTCTTCTTCTTTTTCTTCTTCTTCTTCCGGTATTTTTTGACTTGCTTATGTGAGAAAGCAGCAAGTTGCATAGTAACATTATTGAGGTTTTTAGACATACAGCGAAATAGTACAAGTGCCATACCGAAGAAACACTTGAAAGAAATATAACACTTTTCAAAATCTGGAAAAATGCTTGTTGCAACCCAATGTATTAACCCTTATCTTGCTAAATAAGTTAAATGAAACCTTCAAGCCGATAGTAAAAACCCGAATAATGTTATTTCAAACTTATTTTTTGGAGAAAAGATATCTCCTAAGCGGACATTGTAGATCCAAGATCAGACTGCACATTCTGTGCAGTCTGATCTTGATCGACACTGTCCGCTAAAGGTCAGTGAGTCGAGCATAGCAGTTTAAGGGTTAATAATTGTAATACTTATTCAGAAGATAGAAATTAAGCAAGATTTCATGTTGTTCCTGATGACGACGACTACCACGACCACTAAGAGGACGACAACGAAGATAATGATGGTGGTGATGGTGGTGGTGGTGCTGCTGCTGCTGATGATGATGATAGTAATAATAATAACTACTTCAAATTTCAGCGACAGGCACCTTGTATTGTATGTACTATGTAACTGACAGCAGTTATACCTACCTTTATGTCTACAACACGGATACTACTGTGGACGAGAGCACAACGTACAGATTTACATGTTATGTAAGATTAGTTAAAACATTCTCTGTCCCCTCCCCCTTCCGCTCTCCCCTACCCTTTCTGCTCTCCTTCCCCTTCCCGCTGTTCCCTCCTACTCTCCTCTTCCTTCTCTGTCTCTGTCTGTCTGTCTGTCTGTCTGACTGTCAGCCTGCCTGTCTGTGAACTGGTATGACATGAAAACCGAATTTTCCCTGCGTTATGGAAAAAGTTAAAAATACCTGTCTTTAAAAGTCTTAACATTCGCAGCCACAGTTTTGTTCTTTGTCCGTTAAAGGCAAGTCAGACATGTCAACTATTTATCGTCAGCCTTGTGCATGCACCAACTGTCCTAAATATGATTCTCATCCTGAATCACAAAGCTATCGACCTGATTTAGTGAGAACAGGAAGTTTATTCACACGGTCCAGTTTTTCTTTCAGATCATAAACTTCCGGTTTTATTATGTTACACTTTCTCTAATTTTTTTTTCTTCCAGATCATAAACTTCCATTTTATCATGTTTTACTTCCTGTAAGTTTTCCTTCCCAGATTATAAATAGAGGATATTTGTTTTTTTCGGTGAAAGATCGAAATTTATTTCATCTTGTGAACATCATCGGTAATATTTTCACTCGTGGCTGCGCGCCACGAGTAAAAATATTACCGATGTATGTTCACAAGATGAAATAAATTTCGATCTTTCACCGAAAAAAAGCAAATATTCTATTTATTTCATGCTTCTAACGCCTTTTTTTGTCGAGACTTCCATAAAATCATGAAATCGGGTCATGAAATCGGTATTCTCACTGGTCGTACCCGTGTAATATCGAAAAATATTTTCACCGCTATTTCTCGATATCCTACCGGAAAGAATGAAATAAACTTCCATCTTATCATATTACGCTCTCTAACTCTCTCTATTTTACTTCCAGATCATGGATTCCTCAAACAGTTCTATTATATTGGCCACCCAATATCCCCAGGAATGTCAGTCAGGGCAGACAGCAACCAACGTCTCATCTCCCGGCGCCTATCTAGTCTATACTTTAGCGGGTACGTATTGTCTAACCTGTAGGGGACAGCAAAAAGTGCTTTTTTACCTTCGGGCAGCATACGTTCTTTACAGAATAATCTAGATCGACAATGTTTTATAGTGTGTAATGCATGCTGGCCAAGATCGGCTTAAAAGAGCAATATTACATATTGTTTTCGGTTTTTTTTTTGGTCCCAATTTTTCACCAGACTTTGAATTACTGTTTCGTTTATTTGGCAATCAAAGTATTTGACAGCAGCCTATAAATGGTTTTTAAGTCTAAGTCGTCCGAATATCTCGTATACATTCAAACTTGTGGTAAGCGATCACGTAAGAGTCAACGAAAATGCGCTTGCTGAAGACAGGTGCTTACTTGGTGTATTCAACAGAGTACCTTTCTCTTTAAGCTCAATCTATACTTGCGTAAAACAGGTTGCTTGATCGATGGGATGGTTCCTTAAAAGGTTTTAAATGTTTGTGGTATTACGTAAAACTTGGTTTTCCATTGCTCTGCCATATCTTGTGATTTACTTTGTGCTGCATTATAATTTTTTGTGTCTTCTGTGTCATCCTGAGATAAATCGACAGGAGAAATAATTAAACATCTAATGGAGGGCAAGAGCGTCTCTGAGCAATTTGGGTTGTATTGGGATTGCATGTTCACGGTTTAATGATTACTGAAAGATGTGCTTTTGACTTTTCTTTCGAAACTTTGATGTATGCTGCTGCTGTAATCTGTATTTTGGCACAACCTGAGGAAACCTTAATGATCTTTTTCCTTCTCTTTTCATGTGAACAGCGTCATGTCGTAAGTATTTCCTCTCATAATTTTATTTGCACCATGTTCGTTAATTATACTCTATGTTAATTTGTAGTGAATGTATTGTCAAGTTAAAACCATAGCATTTTTTTAAGTATTGGATCGGAGATGTTTTGAAATTAAAAAAAAAAATAAATAAATAAAATAAAATAAATGAAATAAAATAAAATTAAAAATAAATAAATAAATAAATAAAAATAAATAAATAAAAAAAAAGTGCCATGCTCTGTGAAAAGGGGGCTTATTGCATCTCTGCGCAGGCTGGTCTGGGCCGAAACATTTTGCTTTTAGCAAATTTTCTACATGTCAAAGAACCAGCATACCTCATGATTGAGTTGGTTGTTAGACAAAATGGACTTATGGATCAAAAATTCATATAATGTCTTGCTTGGTATCATGGATCACGGGGATGCATTAAGCCCCCTTTTGTCAGAGCATGACACAAATGTTGATGATGCCAAAAGGGAGTAAAGCTATGTATGGGCTGTATCAAACATAAAAGCTATGAAAACTGATACACGTGACCGGCGCCCTAGGAAAAAGGGGTTTTGTGGTATCTTCAAAATGTAGTATAACTAGCAAGTCGTCGCCTTATAAGGTTCCATTCCGTCTTAAACCCGACTGAATCATAAGGTAGAATGGTCCTTTAACATGCCGAAAATTTATCCATTATCGCTTTACCAGACGACAAAATTTTAGCCTTGTCCAAATTGAAAGCATTTGCAGACGACAATTTCAACGTGGCTCAAATGGTGCAATTTTTCTTTGATAGGGTAGAAAACCTTGTGGGAAAAGGAGAAAATGCTGCTTACCAGCATTTTCTCCTTTTCCCACGAGGTTTTCTAAAGGCTTTTTCTTCAGGGTCGTTAAAAGTCGGGATTGTGTGGTAAAGGATTATAGAAAAATGTTTCGACTCATGTCGGTCTGCGCCCTCCTCAGGCTGTTACTTGTCGATACTTTTTTTTTTCCAGATGTATTAAACCACCATTTTATAGAGCATGGCTCGCGATCGTATATAAGCACGTGTTTACTTTGAATAGAACATGATATAATCATTGGTTTTTTTTTTTCGTCTGTAAAAGTAACTATACACCCTTAACTTTCCTCTGAAATATCTTACCAGTCCATTTTTGAACGATGAATCGACAATTAACCCTTGGAACATTTAAAGCACAGCTGCGTTTATATTATACAAAGTAAATTGTGTGGTCTGATGGTTCATTTAGACGGACCGGTATTTCTTTGGATTCTCCGATCAAGACAGTTACGTATCTGTTAGGTTTAGGTCTTTTTAAGAGACTTAACATGTTCAAGTTTCTTATCAGCACTCAGAATCGATTCTATGAATTGTTGCTAACTCTGCTTTTAACCTAAAGAAAAGAATTCAAACAAATTGTTAGTACTTCCTGACAATTTTCTCCAGGAAACAGATACATTAAATTGACAAACCACATTTATGCATGTATAAATGACATTTAAAGGAAATGATTTGCCTTCACTACAGCCTACGATGATTCTTCCGATGTGCTATCGACGGCTGCAACTGCTGGACTAGTTATCGGTATACTGCTGTTAGTCATTATAGTGGTGTGTGGTGTCCTTATATGGTATTACTACAAAAAACGCAAAGAAAAGGAACGATTGGATAAACTTCCTCTACAGAAAGCACAACCTGCCAATAAGAAACTGGTAAATGGAGGAATGTTCAAGGATGTTAAGATACGACAACCCAGTCGAAATTCAAAGACCCCTGGGACGATGGCAGGTACCCTGACACCCGTGTTCACAAACGGGGACGTAAAAGTAAATATCGATACTGATCCAGGGATCCGGAGAGAAAATTCTATTTGTATATCAGTACAATCTCGAGGTGCCCCGGGATACGGCGATCTGGAGCCTGAGAGAAAAGTTGGACCAGCGCCTGTAGAGGAACCTGAAAAGGTAAACGAAATTAAGGACGACACGATAATTGAAAGTGATAATGAGGTTACGCTTGCATCAACCTTTCTACCAATATCCCCGCATGAAAAGAATATACTTAATTACACAGATGATGATATCAAAGCTATTGCGAAAAAAGACAAACTGCGCCTAGAAGATGTTGAAAACGAGGTAGATGACATGGATAAGATTGACGACGAGTTAGGACTTCCAAGATTATCTGGGGCCTTCACGCCTATCATGCGTCCGGAGGAGATACCTACATTACCTCCGGTATCGTACAGAAAATCTGCTGAAACCAATGTTGAAGAAGTGAAAGATGATAAAACTCCCGCCGGTATAGTGAAGGTGAAATTGAAAAAGCAAAAGAAGAAAAAGAGAGTAACCTCATCGAAAGCAAACCTGAAAGGATCCCCTTCGAAATCACCAACCAAGGGGATGTTAGAATGTCCAAAGGACTCTACGCCCTTTTTGGACAGGGTTAAGAGGACAGAGGAAGAGAAGGCTCAACTAGAAGAAAAGGAAAAGGTCGAAAAGGAGGTGAAAAGAGCCGAAAGTGAAATGAAACAAGCAAGGGTAAGCCTGGAAACCCCTGCTACAAATAGATCTAAAAGGTGATTGCTACTAATCATTTGAGATAAAGTCAACTTTCTAATCCATTCAAAGGACTTAAAAGTTCAGTACGTTTTATTTTGGTTTTCAGCCGATCATCTTTCCCATTTTCAAACTTTGCGAGTTCACTAAATTCACTTTTGCTCATTTCACCTAAAAGTTTGCTTCACACGGACACATTTTCCTGGGTATATAAGGCCAAACTTTATGATCCGGAAAATTTGGAGTTATTTTTTGAACGATCAAACAGCAAAGAGGGTGCAGTCATGTTATGTATCTATAGTCTCCGTTACTATGAGTGGTAGATTTTTTAGAAAAGAAAAACTACCTTGAAATTCTACTGACTGCGCTTTGCATGCTGATAGAAAATGTGACATTTCTTTCATTTACCATGAAAGTATAAACTGAAGCTGCTTCTTTGGTATCTGGGTTTGTGGCATCGCTTTAGTTGATAAAACTTATTGAAGCCGAGTTCATCATTGCAATAAGGGGTTTTTGTTGTGTAGACATGTCTGTGTTTCTCATGACTGGCATTGTTCCAAAAAACTAAACAATGTTGCAAACACAGTGGTACACAAGACTGCACTGTTTTTAGTCAACTGTTTTACAAATACATCTTCACACTAACAGATATATACCTTTTAAATAAACTTAATCTGATTTGTTTGGTGAAACTCATATTTCAATTGCATGTGATGTTTATTAGTTCTTTAACCTAGACATATGAGTTAAAAACACATCTACAGATTGTGCATACAATAATCTATAAATACGAATCTTGACTGCAAAAATGAAGGGAAAGATGTCGTGATAGATTTAAAGCATTACAGTGTTTCAAACAGCTAAGAATCTTATTTGTTTTACTCTGTAATGAAAGGTTTACCACATACCAGTGAAGTAAACCCAAAATACCACTTGATACTCGATTCGTTTACAAATTGTACGTACCTGATATATGTACTTTGTACGTCTTGAAAAAGTTTGGATAACAAAATATTTTTGATTACACCCATCACGTGTACGTTGAATTCACTTTTTTATTCACGACTCTTAATACTTGCAAAGCTCGTCAACTTTACCACTAAATTAGCATTTTCACCATTGTAATATAGAGCAGTGTGACGTGTCTAAATGGGAAAGAGTCTGGAAAGTTTGTTTTTATCTCTCCCGTGTGTATTTGGCGCATTCTTTTACAATATGATTGCAGCATCTTCTATGACAGTACTCACAGCTTTGGTCATCTCGGAGAATTTGTTGGTGCAAGCTGTAGCCTCTTCATCACTGTTTTGTCTCTGTCGTTATCTACCTATTATTGTACTCGACTTTGCAGTGGTTGGCTTTCATATCAAAAGCATGTGCCAAAGCAATCTAACTTTGAGTGCTTTTCTTCACCAGACTTTTTGCTGTAACACTTTCACTTTGTATAAGTTGCAAATGCTATTGTATTTTTAATTCACACAAGTAACCTGACAACAATCGTTGGCTCTTTTTTTTTTTTGTAAAAAGTAGACATTTTATTGCGTAAAATTTTATTGCGTAAAAACTCAAAATATTTTCAAAGTTAGGAATTGTGATGTCAGACGGTCATTTTTTTCTACGTGTGTGTCCTCTTTAATTTCTGAAAGTATATTTTGTTAATGTTATTGTAAATTTGTATTGATTTTAATGATCTTAGAAATTCTGAATTCAATATTGAAAAAAAAGGAAGCACAAAAGAATAACTATAAACTACTATTTTACTAGAGTATGGTATACATTTTCTGACAATTCTCCAACGAAAAGACAGAGGTTGTTCACGAAACAATACAAATTTCTGAATTTTGTTCTAGTTTCAGCGTAATAAAGTCAGCTGATAATATCATTTAATGAAGTTCACTTGGAAAATATAATGATCATTACAAGCTCTATTGTTTCAGCTCACTAAAGCTTCCAAAGACAAAGATTCAACACCCCGTGATAAATACATGGTGGACAAGTCAAGAAGTGAAAGCTTTCAATCAGCAAATAAAGGTATTTACATACCCTTATTTATTGCTCTCTCCTGATTCAAACCCAATCCTCACACAAAACCCCAGTATAACAAAATATTACAGTCTGACAACAGATAGGCCTAATAAGTTGTGGGATATTTAGTTCTGGGACAGGGGAAGATATCGTTTTTCAGATGCACTGTCGATATCTATGTCAAAGTGCCGTTTAAACCACTATCGATATTGCAGTAACTTGTACGTACTCTTGGTTTTATAAAATTGTGCTAGCACTTTTGTTATCACAGCACTGAGTAAACCATGTACACAGCAATGAGTAAGCGCTGTCGATATCATAGCATTGAGTAGGTACTATCTACATTACAGCATTAAGTGAGTACCACCGATATTACAACATTGTGAAAGTACTACCAGCACTATAGATATCACTCAACATTGTCTAGTACTACCAGTACTGTCGATATCGTAACAGTGTGTAAGTACTATCTGTACTATCGATATCACAAAAAAAATTGTGTAAGAAATACCAGTACTATCGATTTAACAACATTCAGGGCCTTTACACTACCGATATTGCAGTATTCTGTAAACAATGGGTGCACACTGTCTACCTTACAGCATTGTGTAGGCACAATCGATATCATAGCATTAAGCCTTCGTCCAACAATGCTGTGATTTAACGACCCCGATAAAGAGGGCTTTTGAAAGCATAGTGGAAAAAAGGGAAATGCTGGTAACCAGCATTTGTTACCAGCAAATGCTTTTTTGGCCCAGTCTAATACTTTGTTGCGTGGTATGGAATTAAGTAAGCACTGTCGATATCATAGCATTGCGTAAGCAATCTTGATATCACAGTATTATCGATATTACAGCATTGTGTAGGCTTTATCGATATAACAGCATTGTGAAGACACTATTGATAAAACAGCATTGAAGAATCACTGACGATATCACAGTAGTGTGTAAGCACTATCGCAGCAATCACCATTCAGCAAGTATCATAGACAGCTCATCATTTAGCAAGTACATGTACAAGTGACGGTAGCACGAAGTTGATCACATAAATGAGTAAGTACTATCGATAGCAAAGGTTTGAGGAAGCACCATCGATATTTCAGCATTTAGAAAGTACTGTCGGTATCTCAGCACTGAAAAGCACCATTGATATTTTAATGCTGTATGAGCACTATGGACATCACAGCATTGACTTAGGACTACCGACATCACAGCATTGAGCAAGCTTTGTTTTATCAGTATCACATCACTGATTATGCAATATCGATCAACAACACGTAAGCACTATCGATATCATTGTATTTAGTAAGCAGTGTTAATATCACAGCACTGACAATTTATCATCGACCATAGCACTGACAAACAAATATCAATACTAAAGAATTGTATATCCTACACGGATAGTCAAGAATCACGAATCTACTAAAAACTGCCAAGAAATTGCAGTAATGCGGTATTAATGTTCACGATTTCTTTATAGCAGTCGAGGCCATTTGGAAATATTTTGGGTGTGGAAGCTGTCAGCTAGCGTAATGACTTCATAGCTAGGGTTATAGCTTGCCATCAAGTTCTTCATATATGCTACAAGGTCTTTATCTATAGAAGTAACAATTAATCATTTATTTGCACCATCAAACTTTTTATTTTACAGGACTTGTCAAAACAACGTCAGGAGATCACAGACGGCGTTTCGGGGACCCGCCCGGCGACTCAGCCCGAAAAAACCGACGAAAAACTCCAAGGCTCCGACATCCTATGGAAATTCAAGGAGAGGTGAGAGGTTACCTAACCTTTATGAAAACACGTGAATGGACGTATACTCTTACGTACCTGCACTTTTTCATTTTAACGAAAACTCCAGATAAATGTGTACATGCTAAAACAGTTTTAAAAACAACAAAATGACAGAAAGTCAAGAAGATTCCCCATTTCCTCTTTATTATATTTACGGAAGAGTAGCTATCAGGTGACAAATTAGATGCACCTTACAGTCGCATAGCTCGTTGTCTGTGGTTAGAGACAATAACTCGAGCATTTATCGAATAAAGACTGAACAATCATCACGTTATAATGATACTGCCTCATAAAATATCAAGTTTCTTTATAAAGTAACGAAAATGTCAAAATTTAAATCTTGAGCTTGTTTAACACTACATACATGTATCTAAATTAGTCTGACAAGATTTAGGTTGGACATGGGTCTAAGTCTTTAGTATGGTTTAATCTATTGTATGTTTGTTTACAGCGTGTTTGTTAATCAATTATCTACATGTACAGAAGTTCCTTGCTATATTTAGACCTTTACTGTATGTAACAGACGTCATCTCACTTTACCGATGGAAAAGGAAACAAAACAAGGAATTGTTGACTCAGACGTACCTGTTTGATTAAACTTTCGCTACAGTCTGGCTATCGCAGAGAGGGGGCGCACGTAAAGGCACGAGCTTCATCTTGCTTGGACTGGTCAGCTTGCAGCAGTCTAAATGCCCGTCTCCGGACTTCTATAGTCAATTTCCGCATTTTCAACGCGGCTTAGCTGAACAATACATTCGCTCAAATGATGGTCAAGCTTTCATCGTCTCGCCAAGACAAAGTGATACCCGTGCATAATCATGTGCTGCACTTGGAACTCAAGTAGTGCCAAACACGTGCTTTTTTTTTTTTCATTTGTTCAGTCAGCTGTGACAGAAAATAGATAAAATGTACATGGCGTATTTCACAGATGCTGGAAGAATATGTTAAGAAATATTAATGCCCTAGAAATAAAATCTGAAAAAAGAAATCAAGTAATTTTGGTGTTGTGTTGGAAGTTTGGCGTAGTATATGTCCTTTTTAAGATCTAGTAGCCCTTTAGTTTCTTTTTTCTGTGTTTGTACGCTGTAAGTTTATAATTGATACTTTAGAAATTTGCACTGATGTTTTTGTTCATGGAAGACCTGAATATGATATCAAAAATGAAAAAAAAAATCCATTCAGGTAGATGAGAACCCGACCCTTGTGAAAGTTACTCCTAAAAAAAAAATTGGTGGTGTATTTTTCTTTATGTAGAAGAAAATGAAAAATATTTCAGATATTAGGGAGACCAATTTCCACGTTTTAGTATACTCTCCTCTAAGATCACCTTATTCATATTACTCAGTGTCTGTGTTTTTTATTGGCTATCGAAGTTTCTAATCTCATAATGAACAACAATTTTTATTCCATGTTTATGAAAATTGACTTTATTTTTTCTTAAATGCAGATCTGGTATTTTATATCAAGTCACATTTTGTGCTTGTAGTAGACTGGCGAAATTACAGATCTACATGTAAAGGTATCATATTTACCCGTATCCAATTTTTCAGACTGACCAAGTTGCGGACCAAATCGAAGGGCTCCAAAAAGCGGAAGGGTTCTGGAAAGAAGAACAAAGACAAAGAAGTGGACGGCGACGAGAGCACCCTGAAGCCCTCACCATCCCGTCAGTCAAGGAAGACCCCTTTGACTACAGGGATAATGTAAGTTTAGGGTCAAACAAGTTTTATCTCCTTTCTCAACACTTATCCTGTTAAATAAAAAAATGACACTTTTAAACCCATAGTATATACCCACATTTTACTATTTCAACGGTATTTTTGGAGGAATGGTATCTCCTTATCGGACAGTGTAAATCAAAGATCAGGCTGCATGTTCTGTGCAGTACGATCTTGATCTACGCTGTCCGCAAAAAGTCAGAGAGTCGCGCTTAGCAGCCTAAGGGTTAACTCTTGCAGTGCTAAATATAGAAACTCGATCCTTTTCAACGACTGCAACGTTTATACTCAGACAGATTTTTATTTCACAGGCTTCACTAATTAAGCGGGCGGTATACATCCAAGATCAGACTGCACGTTCTGTGCAGTCTGATCTTGATCTATCCCGTCCGCAAAAGCCCCCTTTTTCGCCTATGGCACTAAAAGGGTTAAACTCTTTGTCGTGTATTGTAAAAGTCCCTTTTCTGCATCAGTCGATTGCAACATGGAATTATTCTATTTTCCCACTGTTGAAAAATAGTGTTTTTCATTTTTTTTTTTCCATAAAAGAATGCCTGTCGGTTTATAATTTGTAATTCTTTGAAATGGGCCTTAAGTAATCCTCTAAGTTACTTTATGCTTTAAAATGAGATTATTGACGTTCTCAAGACTAGCTGCCTTAATATAAATCCAACTTAATAAACCTTGCATTAACAGTTAATATTATTGTTCATTTTTTTTTTTGGAAATACATGTTTAAAATAACGAACCATGTTGCGATAATATAAACATTATCGAGTTGAGTTTACAAATTATCTCGACACGGAACGTGATTTTAAACTTGTTATCCCAAACATATAAACAATAATATAAACTGATAATGAAACGTTTATCGAGCATTGCTCTCACCCGACAGACCTTTTATTATCAGTTTATATTATTGGTATTTTTGGGATAACAGGTTTAAAATCACGCACCGTGACGAGATTATTTATAAACCCAACTCGATAATGTTTATATTATCTCGTCACGGTTCGTGGTTTTATAACTCTAACTCGATAAATCTTTCATTAACAGTTTATATTATTGTTTGTTTTGGGGAATACATGTTTAAAACCACGAACCGTGACGAGATGGTATAAACATTATCAAGTTAAGTTTATAAATGATCTCGTCACGGTAAGTGATTTTAAACTTGTTATCCCTAATATAAACAATAATATAAACTGATAATGAAAAG
The DNA here is from genome assembly GCA_945859785.2 of Tridacna gigas. NCBI lineage: Eukaryota > Metazoa > Mollusca > Bivalvia > Cardiida > Cardiidae > Tridacna > Tridacna gigas. The sequence continues at coordinate 66,560,430 of OX244033.2, forward strand.
TTTATCGAGTGAGAACTATAAACATGTATTCCCAAAGACAAACAATAATAGAAACTGTTAATGAAAGGTTTATCGAGTTGAGTTATAAGAGCTATAGCTATTATTGTACAAAACATACATTTCCGGGCCAAAACGTAAATAAATTAGTAAATTCACGCGCCGTTAACGCCTTGCTTTGTATCCTCTACCCGAACCTTGTAAGCAATGTATGCTGAACGTTTGTTCTTGCCATACATTCCCAGACTCCGACCAACAAAGCTGTAGGAATTTGTACCATATTAGATCCTTTTTTTTTTTTGGCTTGTCTTTGATGATTTTAGAACACCCCACACGAAATCTTACGCAGAATCTGTCTTTCGAGATCTGAATAAAAAATCATTCGTGGTGTACTCTACACCAGCAACATTCCACCTACTTTCTTAACGTGGTCGGCACTTCCTTCGCCTGATATATCCCGTTTACGTCTTTTAGTCACAGAAATTCATATCCACTCATTTATCCTAGTTATATTCGATCCAAACCTGTCCAAATTAATCCCAGAAAAAGTCCACTTTGTATTAAATACTATTAGAAGTGAATTACAGTGAGATATCAAAACAGTGGCATACGGTCAGGGCCCTAAACTGCGCGAAACAAAAACTTCGCCGAATTCCGGTTTTGACCGGTATAAGTCCAGTACATTTCAAATCCGTTTCTTTGCATTTCTATGGAAATATTTTTACTTTCGTTGCTGGTTATTGCTAAATTACATCTACTTTATGTAATAATAGCTTTTATTCACGTTTTTTTTCTTTCAGTCGTTTACATTCGCAGAGGCCCTGAAAATGTTCGAGCGCCCTCTGCTGTTTAACCTTTTTGGAGGCCTCTGCGAATGTTAACGACCTCAAAAACGTGAATTAACCCTATAAAACATAAGGTTTCAAATGCTGTAACCTCATACCATATGAGCCTGGAGAAAAAGGCCTTTCTAAACATCTTCGGAAAAAGAGACGATACTGTCCTTTCCTGTAATGTTTTCTACCCATCCAAAGAGAAATCCAGTACTTAAAAACACATTTAATTTTTATCTGCAAATACTTTCAATATGGACGAGTCTAAAAGATTGTCATTTGGAAATAAATAGATTATTTCTTTCAGACCGGCACATCCGCTATCTCTCAGACCAGAGGGAATCGTTCGGCCCTCGGTCTGAAAATGGAGCGGGAAAATTCAGCATTTATTGATCCCCCAAAAGAACAGAAGGCAGAGAGTGAAGTTTGGGAGAAAGCGGCGAACATGTGGCTCTATAAGAACCAGCCGGTGTGGGGAAATATTGCACATCATTGACCTAGTGCCAAACTTGTAAATGACAATTGTTTATTTTTTTTGTAATCTTATCTATTTAGTTTTAGTTATTCAAGTGACACATACTATGTGAAAATGCATGGAAATGCATCACTGAGCCATGTTCTGTGAAAAGGGGGTTTGATACATCTGATACATCTGCAAAAAAGTATCGGACCAGGTCAGTCTGGGCAGTCCGCGAAGGCTGACCTGGGTCTAAACCTTTTGCAATTGGTTAATTTTCTGCAGCTCTAAGGACCAGTTTCCCCCCTGATTCAGTTGGTTGTTAAACAAAATGGATTTTATGGATCCATAATCAAGTGATGACTTGCTTCAATTGATGCATCAATAAGATACATTTAAACCCCTTTTGCCATAGCATCACTCATACTGGTTTGCTACCTAATTGTTGTGTAGCGATTTTTACAGTACTAGGTTTATGTGACATATAACACATAGAAGATACGTATGAACCATGCTCTGTGAAAAGGGAGCTTAATGCATCTCCGTGATCCATTATACTAAGCAAGTCATTTCATAATAATGAATCCCTTAAATCCTGGTTATATAACAACCGACTGAGTCATGAGGTACACTGGTCCTTTGGCATGCAGGAAATTGACCCATAGCAAAAAGTATCGGCCCAGGTCAGCCTGCGCGGACTGCGCAGGCTGACCTGGGCCGATACTTTTTGCAGATGCTTCAAGCCCCCTTTTTGCTAGAGCATGGCTCATATATTTTACCCGTGTTATGGCAAAATGGGGCTTACTGTATCCCCGTGGTGTATGATGCCAATGAAGCCATCACATAATCATGGGTCCATATTAGCCAATTTTTTTCATTAACAACCGACCAAACCACGAGGTAGACTGGTCCTTGGGCATACAGAAAATTGACAAATAGCGAAAAATTTCGGCTCAGGTCAGCCTGCGCGGACTGCGCAGGCTGACCTGGGCCGATACTTTTCGCAGATGCATCAAGCCCCCTTTTCAGGGATCATGGCCCTTTTTTTTCCTGTCAGTAAAAGTATGGTAAAAGATTTATTATAGATTGTTTACTGTTATTTATCTTGTCTTATTATCTCCTAAAAAATCTGTAGAAGACGACTTTGTGGCAAAGAAAGCAAAGTTAATTACATTACAAGCAATTTTTGGTTTTGTCACAGTACATCGAGCCATGCTCAGGCAAAAGGGGGTAAAATTCATCTCCGTGATGCTTGATGCCAAACAAATCAAGATATCATTATGGATCCATAAAATCCATTTTGTCTATCAACCGACTGAATCCTGAAGTAAACTGGTCCATTGACAATCAGAAAATTGACAAATAGCGAAACTTTTCGATACGGTCAGCCTGCGCAGTCCCCATACTTTTTGCATGTGCATTAAAGCCCTTTTTGACAGGGCGTGACTTATTTGCATTTTCAAAGCAGTCTTCTTCATCTGAAAAACTGAAAAAAAGTCGTCTGTAGACGGTAAAATGATTCTCAAAGTATAGTTCACAAAAAAAAAAATCTTTTGATAAATGTAACTGACCCTTAAAAAAAATTGGACAATTCCAAACATTCTACGATTTCATTTTGTATGGAATACATTTCCCCCCAGAAAAATATCAGGTAGTTCAGGACTTCTATGCCAATTTCTGTGGCAGTCTGATCTTGACCATTACTGTCGAGAAAAGTATCTGAAAATGAGCCATGCTCTGTAAAAAGGAGGCTTAATGCATATACGAAAAGTATCGACCCAGGTCAGCCTGCGCAGTCCGCGCAGGCTGACCTGGGCCGAAACTTTTCGTTAGTGGTCAATTTTCTGTATTGCAAAGTACCAGTCTACCGTAGATACAGTCGGTTGTTAGACGGAATGGTTTTTATGGATCCATAATTATGTGATGACTTGCTTTGTATCATGCATCACGGAGATGCATTAAGCCCCTTTTGCAAGAGCATGGCTCAATTGTATTTTGCATGGTAAGTGTTAAAATCGTAAACGATACACTGAGATTTCTAATGCCTTCTTTTTTTAAAGAGAAGGGTAAGATAGGTTTCTACAAAAAACTTTGAATGGCAACATTCCAATTTATTTGAACTGTGGTATAATACAAGAGCTGATTTCAGGTACTTGTTTCTCCGGAAGTATTAATACACTTTGTATATGAGTTGTGTGGAACCAGAGCTCCAGATAGGGGGAGTGATTATGATTTCAAAATTGAAAATGTAAATCACTCTCCAATAAACCCTATGTTATGGGTACTCATTAGAATCGTCTCATCGAGACGATTCTAATGAGTACCCACAACATAGGGTTTGGAAGAGAAATAATGGATTTAGAATACCATCACTCCCTTTTATCTGGAGGTCTGTGGAACAATAGGGAATCTTAAAGTGATACGTACTCTTTTGACGGTTTCTTATAAATATCAATACATAGAATTGTGTGTACTGATTTTAGATATTATTGTTCAATCTTTATAGGTTACGTATGCCATTATGTCATGAAATATACACTAAATCAATCTCTTGACTTTTAACCAAACTATCTCGTGTTTTAACAAACCTGAGGAAGATGGTTTTGAAAACATCGTTGGAAAAGGAGAAGATGCTGGTAACCAGCATTTTCTCATTTTCCAACAATGTTTTTTTTTCTATCCTTTCAATGATAAATCCCATTGTCTGAGTCCAATTTTATTGGTCGTATGTCATTGCTTTTAATTTGGACGAGCTTAAGATTTTGTGGGCCGGTAAAGAGATAATATAACTGAGTCATGCTCTGCGAAAAGGGGGCTTACTGCATATGCAAAAAGTATCGACCCAGGTCAGCCTGCGCAATCCGCGCAGGCTGACCTGGGCCGAAACTTTTTGCCTTTGGTTTATTTTCCGCATGTCAAAGGACTATTTTACCTCCAGATCCAGTCGATTGTTAGCCAAAGTAGATCTCAGATCCAGAATCCAGAATTATGTGATGACTAGCACGGTATAACGCGTCACGGAGATGCATTAAGCCCCCCTTTTGCCAATTCATTGTACTCATGCCATGTATAATCTGCTAATCATTCACAATTAGTGTACAAGGTGTGTGAGTAGGACATTTTTTTCTCTGTTATGAAATGATTTTTGTTTCTATAGCGTGTTTAATAAACCTTTGACGATACACATAGAAAAACATTTTTTTTTTTATCTCTCTCGTGTTTTTGACGGCTGTCAAAATCTTGTGGAAAATGTGATAGCTGCTTATTCCCCACAACTTTTTTTTTCTCTTTTTTCTTCAGTGTTTTCCTCTACAGTGTCTTGTACCACATTGTACCGAAAATTTAGTATTCTTTTCTTTCAAAGATCCAGCATTTTCACCTCATTGGATTTGTTGTCTGCCAATGTTCTGTCTGTGTATTTGCACACACGTTGTTTACAGCAAACACTGTAAGATGTGTCGTTTATGTATGGTTATATAAATAAACCAGTTTCATTCTATTCTCACGTAGTTAAATTGTATCCACAAACATCTTTATGATATCTTAGTACCCAAATGATACCCTCGAAGCCCTTTGTGCCATCCACGATGTGTCAATGACTAACCCAGACGTCCAAAATACTGTTCTACAAATTTTAAATGTTTTCTTTCATAAGGCCCTAATCTTATACATGTAGGACAAACTTTATACCAGACTGCACAATTTCAGACTGGTGCAAACTGAAAGTATTTGCAGACGACAACTAAAATATTCTTTAAAAGATGGACTTTGTCTTTAATAGGGTAGAAAAAGTTCTGGGGAAAAGAGAAAATGTTGGTATTAGTATTTTATCCTTTTTCCACCATGTTTTCAAAGTACCATTTCTCAGGGACTTTTAAACACAGGGTTGTATGAGTTAAGTTCCGAACTGGGCCTGAACCTAGGACCTCTCGTTATGTTGACGAGCGACACGAAATTCCTTACAAATAAGGTATCTATCTATTCAGAAAAGTGTTGACTGATTGATTGAATGGTGTTTTACGCCATTCTCAGTTCTATTCCAGTCACATCAGGGTGATAGTTCGCTTATTTATGTATTGCTGGGGTTTCACATGTATGAGGCTAGGGCTTTGAAGTGTTTAGGCCAAGGAAATTCCGACTAAAAGAAAAAGAAAAACACCAAGTACCTCCAACGAGAATCGGACAAGTCTACGCTTTATCCCTGAGCCAAACAGAACCCTTCATAATAATGTTGCTGTATGTTTACAAAGGTAAATAACATAATCACACTAACAACAACATCGACCAGTAAACTCAACAACTTTAGCCCCATTCTCACTGTCCCGGTTTGGCGACCCCGGTGAGCCCCGGTCTGAGAACCGTGAAGAACCGGGAGAAAACCCTGGCGGTACCGTGAGCATCGGGGATAGCTACGTTTATTCCCGGTTTCCCACGGAGTAGTTACGGTGCAGGCCGGTGTGTTTCCCGTGTCATCCCGTGACTTCGGTTGTTGTAGGTGGTGTCCCGATTACCGTCAGGGTTCAGCTACCCTGGGGTCCAACTGAAAGATACACCGGGGTAACGCCGGTAATATGAGAATTCAATTCATTTTTTTATGAAAACAGTTCCGGATCATCACGGTGTGACCGGCATCTAGCCACCGCGGTGTACCGGGACCAGTACCGTGAAAGTGAAAATGGGGCTTTAATAAGGAAAGTGTTTAGGTAAGTATACAATTTCGAGCAATGAGGAACAAGATCACGCTGTAAAAAAATGCTGTTACCGTATGGTAAAAAATGGTCTTTACTTAACACTTAGGCTGCTGATCGCGACTCACGGACCCTTTGCGGACAGTGTAGATCAAGATCAGACTGCACAGAACGTGCAGTCTGATCTTGGATCTACATTGTCCGATAAGAAGATGTTTCCCCAACCCCAATAACTTTGAAATACATACATGTTGGTTTTTACCATCACTTTGAAAGTTTCATTCAACCCTTTCCCAAACAAGCCCTGGTTTTCACGTGTCTGCAGTGCAAGTCTTTTGAAAACACTGTGGGAAAAGGAGAAATTGCTCGTAACGAGCAATTTCTCCTTTTCCCACAGTGTTTTCTACCCCTTTTTGAGACCTTTCTGCCATTTTCATCAAATTTAAAATTGTCGTCTGCAAGCTCTTCAATTTGGACCAGTCTAAAATTTATCGTTTGGGAAAGGGTTAAGTTATCTACCAGGATAAGATTTAACAGTACCACATAGCAATAGAAAAAAAAAAACTACAAAAATGAGCCATGCTCTGGCAAAGGGGGGCTTAGTACATCTCCGTGATGCATTGTGCAAAAAAGTCACATAATCATAGTTCCATAAATTCCATTATGTCCAACAACCAGCTGCATACTGACATAGACGGGTCCTTGGACATGTAGAAAATGCACTGAAAGCAAAAAGTTTCGACCCAGGTCAGCCTGCGACTGCTTTTTTGCAGATGCATTCAGCCTCTTTTTCATAGAGCATGGCTCATTGATATATCTTTTACTTGAGCCATGCTCTGTGAAAAGGGGGCTTAATGCATTTGAGAAAAAAAAAAAAATAAATATATAAATAAATAAAAAAATAAATAAATAAATAAATAAATAAATAAAAAGTATTGACCCAGGTCAGCTAACCTGTGCCAAAACTTTTTTGCTGACGGTCAATTTTCTGCAAGTCAAAGGGCCAGTTTACCTAATGATTCAGTCGGCTGGTAGAGAAAATGGACTTTGTGGATCCATGATCATGTGATGACTGGCCTGGTATGATGCATGGAGATGCATTAAGCCCCCTTTTGCCAGAGCATGGTTTATATATCTGCTACCTATTTTTTTTTTATGTACTGGGTATCTGTATTTTGTTTCAAGTCTCTTCTTTTATGACATGGTATCTGTTTTCTGTTTTTATAGCGACATTTTCTTTTTTCATCTTGTGATTAAGATTTGGGTTTCTGTATATTCGGTCAGGTTTTATCTTTTTTCTTAGAGCGCAAACAACTAGTTTTTGTTTAACTCTCTACCAAACGACAAAATTTCGGACTAAACGAAATTGAAAGCATTTGCAGACGACAAATTAAATGTAGCTCAAATAGTTATTTCTTTCTTTGATAGAGTAGAAAATATTGCGGGAAAAGGAGAAAATGCTTGTTACCAGCATTTTTTCCTTTTCCCACAATGTTTTCAAAAGCCTTCCCTTTCAGGGTCGTTAAAAATTCGGGAGTGTGTGGTAAGGGTTAAACAAATTACGATATGGTAAATATTACATCGCAAGGTATCGGAGACTTTTGTTTCGATCTATATAATTCAACTGCGCAGGAAGTGCTGTCTGATCCTAACCCATACTATTCAGATTAAATAAGAAAATGGAGAAAGAATAAGTAAAATAGGGTTTTTTTGTGGTAAGGATAAGGTCATACGAGATGCATGTAATGCTAGTATTTTGCACTATAGGGGGAGTTTCGATGAAATTAGACAGCCTTGACATCTTAATTTTAATCATCCCGGGTCTTCATTCATCGATTAAGATAGCGGTTATCATTGGACAGAATAAAAAAAAACTGTAGGCTAGGCTGATCTTCTATCAACATGTGGATATAAGCCGTGCTTTGGCAAAAGGGGGCTTAATGCATCTCCGTTATGAACTATACCAAAGCAAGATTGACCCACTAATTGTGGGTCCATGAAATTCATTTTGTCAAACAACCGACCGAATTATGAGGTAGAATTATCCCATGACACGCAGAAAATTTAAAGACAGCGAAAAGTTTCGGCCCATGTCAGCCTGCGCAGTCCGCGCAGGCTGACATGGACCGATACTTTTCGCAAATGCATTAAGCCCCCTTTTTCACAGAGTATGTCTCATATATTTTATAGAATATTCTGGTCAAGAAAGTTTTACAGTTAAATTGCAGTTTACGGAAGCATAGAGTGGACATGCTAGAAACCTATGGGTAATTATCTCGTGGCAACACGACTAATAACTTATTGCCACGAAATACTTTTTCGATTAAAATAATCATCAAATGAAAGAGAGTCTCAGGCATGCAATAAATATGGATATATCAACAGTCTGTATTTCCTGTATGCTTTCCTGGAGTTTCCTTTACCAGTGCTCCGCACAATATTCTTTCCAAGCCATTGGCTGCTTTCCCACATAACCATCGTCGAAACAATGGTCAGCGGTTAGAGAGGAATGAATCCTGTCGCGATAACTATCATCAATCCTCGGAAAGAAATTGGCCAACCCGGGAATCGAACCAGCGATCTCCTGTTCTCAAGTCCTGTGAGCTACCGACTGAGCTCCGGGAGCTTGGCAATTGAAAAGAAACAAATGTAGGTATAAAATATCTATGAATGGGGAATGAACATGTACATAACTGTAAGTCTGCATAGATAAGTTCATGCATTTTAAAATAGCGGTTGCTGGTCCTCGAGTCATTACAAAAATGGGAGAGAAAAGTTGCGAAAAATATAAGTGCTGTAGCCGGCAAGTATCATACCCTTCTTTTGATTGCTTTGACTCATATGTAGGAAAGTTGCGAAAAATCTAACGGCTGTAGCACGCAAGTATCCTACCCTTCTTTTGCTTGCTGTGACCCATAGGTAGGAAAGTTGCGAAAAATCTAAGTGCTGTAGCCCACAAGTATCCTACCCTTCTTTAGATTACTGTGACCCATAGGTAGGAAAGCTGCGAAAAATCTAAGTGCGGTAGCCCGCAAGTATCCTACCCTTCTTTTGCTTGCTGTGACCCATAGTAAGGAAAGTTGCGAAAAATCAAAGTGCTGTAGCCGGCAAGTATCCTACCTTTCTTTTGATTGCTGTGACCCATAGGTAGAAAAGTTGCGAAAAATCTAAGTGCTGTAGCCCACAAGTATCCTACCCTTCTTTTAATTGCTGTGACCCATAGGTAGAAAGGTTGCGAAAAATCTAAGTCCTGTAGACGGAAGTATCCTATCCTTCTTTTGATTGCTGTGACCCATAGGTAGGAGGGTTGCGAAAAATCTAAGTGCTGTAGCCCGCAAGTATCCTGCCCTTCTTTTGATTGCTGTGACCCATAGGTAGGAAAGTTGCGAAAAATCTAAGTGCTATAGCCCACATGTATCCTACCCTTCTTTTGATTGCTGTGACCCATAGGTAGGAAAGTTGCGAAAAATCTAAGTGCTGTAGCCCACAAGTATCCTACCCTTCTTTTGCTTGCTGTGAGATAGGTAGGAAAGTTGCGAAAAATCTTAGTGCTGTAGCCTGCAAGTATCCTATCCTTCTTTTAAGTGTTGTGACCCGTAGGTAAGAAAAGTGGCGAAAAATCTAAGTGCTGTAGGCAGAAGTATCCTAACCTTCTTTTGATTCCTGTGACCCATAGGTAGGAGGGTTGCGAAAAATCTAAGTGCTGTAGCCCGCAAGTATCCTACCTTTCTTTTGATTGCTGTGACCCATAGGTAGGAAAGTTGCGAAAAATCTAAGTGCTGTAACCCACAAGTATCCTAACCTTCTTTTGATTGCTGTGATCCATAGGTAGGAAAGTTACGAAAAATCTAAGTGCTGTAGACCACAAGTATCCTACCCTTCTTTTAATTGCTGTGACCGATAGTTAGGAAAGTTGCGAAAAATCTCAGTGCTGTAGCCCGCAAATATCCTACCCTTCTTTTGATTGCTGTTACACCTAGGTAGGAAAATTTGCGAAAAATCTTAGTGCTGTAGCCGGCAAATATCCTAACCTTCTTTTGATTGCTGTGACCCATAGGTAGGAAAGTTGCGAAAAACCTCAGTGCTTTAGCCAGCAAATATTCTACCCTTCTTTTAATTGATGTGACCGATAGGTAGGAAAGTTGCGAAAAATCTAAGTGCTGTAGCCCGGAAGTATCCTACCCTTCTTTTAATGGCTGTGACCCATAGTTAGGAAAGTTGCTAAAGATCTAAGTGCTGTAGCCGGCAAGTATCCTACCCTTCTTTTGCTTCCTGTGACCCATACGCATGAAAGTTGAAAAAGATCTAAGTGCTGTAGCCCACAAGTATCCTACACTTCTTTTGATTGCAATGACCCATAGGTAGGAAAGTTGCGAAAAAACTAAGTGTTGTGGCCCGCAAGTATCCTCTCCTTCTTTTGATTCCTGTGACCCCAAGGTACGAAAAGTTGCGAAAAATCTAAGGGCTGTAGCCCGCAAGTATCCTAACCTTCTTTTGATTGCTGTGACCCATAGGTAGGAAAGTTGCGAAAAATCTCAGTGCTGTAGCCCACAAGTATCCTACCCTTCTTTTAATTGCTGTGATCGATAGGTAGGAGAGTTGCGAAAAATCTCAGTGCTGTAGCCCGCAAGTATCCTACCCTTCTTTTGATTGCTGTGACACCTAGGTAGGAAAATTTGCGAAAAATCTTAGTGCTGTAGCCGGCAAATATCCTAACCTTCTTTTGATTGCTGTGACCTATAGGTAGGAAAGTTGCGAAAAATCAAAGGGCTGTAGCCCGCAATTATCCTACCCTTCCTTTAATTGCTGTGAACGATAGGTAGGAAAGTTGCGAAAAATCTTAAATGCTGTAGCCGGCAAGTAGCATACCCTTCTTTTGATTGCTGTGACCGAAATGTAGAAAAGTTGCGAAAAATCTAAAGGCTGTAGCCCACAAGTATCCTACCCTTCTTTTAATTCCTGTGACCCATAGGTAGAAAAGTTGCGAAAAATCTAAGTCCTGTAGCCGGAAATATCCTACCCTTCCTTTGATTGCTGTGACCCATAGGTAGGAGGGTTGCGAAAAATCTAAGTGCTGTAGCCCAGAAGTATCCTGCCCTTCTTTTAATTGCTGTGACCCAAAGGTAGGAAAGTTGCGATAAATCTAAGTGCTGTAGCCCGCAAGTATCCCACCCTTCTTTTGATTGCTGTGACCCATAGGTAGGAAAGTTGCGAAAAATCTAAGTGCTGTAGCCCGCAAGTATTCTACCCTTCTTTTAATTGCTGTGACCCATAGGTAGGAAAGTTGCTAAAGATCTAAGTGCTGCACCCGGCAAGTATCCTATCCTTCTTTTGCTTGCTGTGACCGATAGGTATGAAAGTTGCGAAAGATCTAAGTGCTGTAGCCCGCAAGTATCCTACCCTTCTTTTAATTGCTGTGACCGATAGGTAGGAAAGTTGTGAAAAATGTGAAAAATCTACGTGCTTTAGACCACAAGTATCCTACCCTTCTTTTAATTGCTGTGACCCATGGGTAGGAAAGTTTCCTATTAAAAGAAGGTAGGATATTTGCGGGCTACAGCACTTAGATTTTTCGCAACTTTCCTACCTATCGGTCACAACAATTAAAAGAAGGGTAGGATGCTTGCGGGCTACAGCATTTAGATTTTTCGCAACTTTCCCTCATATGGATCCCAGCAATTAAGAGAAGGGCAGGATACTTGCGGGCTACAGCACTTAGATCTTTCGCAACTTTCATACCTATGGGTCACAGCAAGCAAAAGAAGGGTAGGATACTTGCCGGCTACAGCATTTAGATTTTTCGCAAATTTCCTACCTATCGGTCACAGCAATTAAAAGAAGGGTAGGATACTTGCCGGCTACAGCACTTAGATTTTTCGCAACTTTCCTACTATGGGTCACAGCCATCAAAAGTAGGGTAGGATACTTGGGGGCTACAATACTTAGATTTTTCGGAACTTTACTTCCTATGGGTCACAGAGGTAGAGAAATTGCGAAAAATCTAAGTGCTGTAGCCCGCAAGTATCCAACCCTTCTTTTGATTACTGTGACCCATAGGTAGGAAAATTGCGAAAAATCTAAGTGCTGTAGAACACATGTATCCTACCTTTCTTTTAATTGCTGCGACCCATAGGTAAAAAAGTTGAGAAAAATCTAAGTGCTGTAGCCCGCAAATATCCTACTCTTCTTTTGATTGCTGAGACCCATAGGTAGGAAAGTTGCAAAAAATCTAAGTGCTGTAGCCCGCAAGTATCCTACCCTTCTTTTGATTGCTTTTACTCTTAGGTAGGAAAGTTGCGAAAAATCTAAATACTTTAGCCCGCAAGTATCCTACCCTTCTTTTGATTGCTTTGACTCAAGGGTAGGAAAGTTGCAAAAAATCTAAGTGCTATAGCAGGCAAGTATCTTAACTTTCTTTTGATTGCTGTGACCCATAGTTAAAAAAGTGGCGAAAAATCTAAGTGCTGTAGCCCGCAAGTATCCTACCCTTCTTTTAATTGCTGTGACCGATATGTAGGAAAGTTGCGAAAAATCTCAGTGCTGTAGCCCGCAAGTATCCTACCCTTCTTTTAATTGGTGTGACCCATAGGTAGGAGGGTTGCGAAAAATCTAAGTGCTGTAGCCCGCAAGTATCCCACTCTCCTTTTAATTCCTGTGACTCATAGGTAGGAATGTTGCGAAAGATCTAAGTGCTGCAGCCGGCAAATATCCTACCTTTCTTTTGCTTGCTGTGACCTATAGGTATGAAAGTTGCAAAAAATCTAAGAGCTGTAGCCGGCAAGTATCCCACCCTTCCTTTGATTGCTGTGACCCAGAGGTAGGAAAGTTGCGAAATATCTAAGTGATGTAGCCCGCAAGTATCCTACCCTCCTTTTGATTTCTGTGACTAATAGGTAGGAAAGCTGCGAAAACTTCTAAGTGTTGTAGCCCGCAAGTATCCTACCCTTCTTTTAATTGCTGTGACCCATAGGTAGGAAAATATCTAAAGATCTGAGTGCCGTAGCCGGCAACTATCCTACCCTTCTTTTGCTTGATGTGACCCATAGGTATGAAAGTTGCGTAAAATCTAAGTGCTGTAGCTCGCAAGTATCCTACCCTTCTTTTAATTGCTGTAACCGATATATAGGAAAGTTGTGAAAAATCTAACTGCTAAAGCCAGCAAGTATCCTACCCCTCTTTGGATTGCTGTGTCCCCAAGGTAGGAAAAGTTCCGAAAAATCGAAGTGCTGTAGCCGGCAAGTATCGTACCCTTCTTTTAATTGCTGTGACCGATAGGTAGGAAAGTTGCGAAAAATCTAAGTGCTGTAGAACGCAAGTATCCTACCCTTCTTTTAATTGCTGTGACCGATATGTAGGAAATTTGCGAAAAATCTCAGTGCTGTAGCCCTCAAGTATCCTACCCTTCTTTTGATTGCTGTGACCCATAGGTAGGAAAATTGTGAAAAATCTAAATGCTGTAACCGGAAAGAATCCTAAACTTCTTTTAATTCCTGTGACCGATAGGTAGGAAAGTTGCGAAAAATCTAAGAGCTGTAGCCCGTAAGTATCCTACCCTTCTCTTAATTGCTGTGACCCATACGTAGGAAAGTTGCGAAAAATCTACGTGCTGTAGACCGCAAGTATCTTTTCATTGCTTTGACTCATAGGTAGGAAAGTTGCGAAAAATCTAAGTGCTGTAGGCCGCAAGTATCCCAAACCTTATTTTTATTGATGTGACCCATAGGTAGGAAAGATGCGAAAAATCTAAGTACTGTAGCCCGCAAGTATCCCACCCTTCTTTTGATTGCTGTGACCCATAAGTAGGAAAGTTGCGAAAAATCTAAGTACTGTAGCCCGCAAGTATCCCACCCTTCTTTTGATTGCTGTGACCCATAAGTAGGAAAGTTGCGAAAAATCTAAGTGCTGTAGCCGGCAAGTAGCCCACCCTTCTTTTAATTGCTGTGACCCATAGGTAGACAAATTGAAAAAAATCTAAGTGCTGTAGCCCGCAAGTATCCCAACCTTCTTTTGACTGCTGTGGCCCATTGGTAGGAAAGTTACGAAAAATCAAAGTGTTGTAGGCCGCAAGTATCCTATCCTTGTTTTAATTGCTGTGACCGATATGTAGGAAAGTTGCGAAAAATCTCAGTGCTATAGCCCGCAAGTATCCTACCCTTCTTTTGATTGCTGTGACCCATATGTAAGAAAGTTGCGAAAAATCTAAGTGCTGTAGCCCGCAAGTATCCCACCCTTCTTTTAATTCCTGTCAGTCATACGTAGGAAGGCTGCGAAAGATCTAAGTGCTGTAGCAGGCAAGTATCTTACCTTTCTTTTGATTGCTGTGACCCATAGGTATGAAAGTTGGGAAAAATCTAAGTGTTGTAACCGGCATGTATCCCACCCTTCTTTTAATTGCTGTGACCAATAGGTAGTAGGGTTGCGAAAAATCTAAGTGCTGTAGCCCGCAAGTATCCTACCTTTCTTTTGATTGCTGTGACCCATAGGTAAAAACGTTGCAAAAAATCTAACTGCTGTAACCCGCAAGTATTCCAACGTCCTTTTGATTGCTGTGACCCATAGGTAGGAAAGTCGCGAAAAAAGTAAGGGCTGTTTCCCACAAGTATTCTAACCTTTTTTTGATTGCTGTGATCCATAGGTAGGAAAGTTGCAAAAAATCTAAGTGTTGTAGCCAACAAGTATCCTATCCTTCTTTTCATTGCTGTGACCCATAGGTAGGAAAGTTGCGAAAAATCTAAGTGCTTTAGCCAGCAAGTATCCTACCCTTATTTTTATTGATGTGACCGAATGGTAGGAAAGTTGCGAAATATCTAAGTGCTGTAGCCTGCAAGTATCCTACCCTTCTTTTGATTGCTGTGATCCATAGGTAGGAAAGTATCTAAAGATCTAAGTGCTGTAGCCGGCAAGTATCCTACTCTTCTTTTGCTTGCTGTGACCGATAGGTACGAAAGTTGCGAAAGATCTAAAAGCTGAAGCCCGCAAGTATCCTACCCTTCTTTTAATTGCTGTGACTAATAGGTATGAAAGTTGGGAAAAATCTAAGTGCTGTAGCCGGCAAGTATCCCACCCTTCTTTTGATTGCTGTGACCCATAGGCAGGAGGGTTGCGAAAAATCTAAGTGCTGTAGCCCGCAAGTATCCTACCCTTCTTTTGATTGCTGTGACCCATAGGTAGGAAAATATCTAAAGATCTAAGTGCTGTAGCCGGCAAGTATCCTACCCTTCTTTTGCTTGCTGTGACCGATAGGTTCGAAAGTTGCGAAAAATCTAAGTGGTATAGCCCGCAAGTATCCTACCCTTCTTTTTATTGATGTGACCGGTAGGTAGGAAAGTTTCGAAAAATCTAAGTGCTGTAGCCCGCAAGTATCCTACCCTTCTTTTAATCGCTGTGACCCATAGGTAGGAAAGTTGCGAAAAATCTAAGTGTTGTAGCCCCCCAAGTATCCTACCCTTCTTTTGATTGCTGTGACCCATAGGTAGGAAAATTGCGAAAAAATCTAAGTGTTGTAGCACCCAAGTATCCTACCCTTCTTTTGACTGCTGTGACCCATAGGTAGGAAAGTTGCGAAAAATCTAAGTGGTATAGCCCGCAAGTATCCTACCCTTCTTTTTATTGATGTGACCGGTAGGTAGGAAAGTTTCGAAAAATCTAAGTGCTGTAGCCCGCAAGTATCCTACCCTTCTTTTAATCGCTGTGACCCATAGGTAGGAAAGTTGCGAAAAATCTAAGTGTTGTAGCCCCCCAAGTATCCTACCCTTCTTTTGATTGCTGTGACCCATAGGTAGGAAAGTTGCGAAAAATCTAAGTGCTGTAGCCGGCAAGTATCCTACCCTTCTTTTAATTGCTGTGACCCATAGGTAGGAAAGTTGCAAAAGATCTAAGTGCTGCACCCGGCAAATATCCTACTCTTGTTTTGCTTGCTGTGGCCCATAGGTATGAAAGTTGCGAAGAATCTCAGTGTTGAAGCCCTCAAGTATCTTACCCTTCTTTTGATTGCTGTGATCCCTAGGTGGGAAAAGTTGCGAAAAATCTAAGTGCTGTATCCGGCAAGTATCCTAACCTTCCTTTGTTTGCTATGATCCATTGGTAGGAAAGTTGCGAAAAATAAAAGTGCTGTAGCCGGCAAGTATCCTACCCTTCTTTTAATTGCTGTGACCCATACGTAGGAAAAGTTGCGAAAAATCTAAGTGCTGTAGCCGCCAAGTATCCTACCCTTCTTTTAATTGCTGTGACCCATAGGTAGGAAAGTTGCGAAAAATCTAAGTGCTGTAGCCCGCAAGTATCCTACCTTTCTTTTGATTGCTGTGGGTAGAAAAGGTGCTAAAGATCTTAGTGCTGTAGCCGGCAAGTATCATACTGTTCTTTTAATTGCTGTGACCCGTAGGTAGGAAAGTTGCAAGAGATCTAAGTGCTGTAGCCGGCAAGTATCCTAACGTTCTTTTGATTGCTGTGACCCATAGGTAGGAGGATGGCGAAAAATCTAAGTGCTTTAGCCCGCAAGCATCCTACCTTTCTTTTGATTGCTGTTATCCATAGGTAGGAAAGTTACGAAAAATCTAAGTGCCGTTACTCACAAGTATCCTAACTTATTTTTGAATGCTGTGATCCATAGGTAGGAAAGTTGCGAAAAACCTCAGTGCTGTAGCCCCCAAGTATCCCACCCTCCTTTTGCTTGCTGTAAGGGCTGTACCCCGCAAGTATCCTAACCTTCTTTTTATAGATGGGTCACAGCAATCAAAAGAAGGGTAGGATACTTGCGGGCTACAGCACTTTGATTTTTCGGAACTTTCCTACCAATGGGTCACAGCAATCAAAAGAAGGGTGAGATACTTGCGGGCTATAACACTTAGATTTTTTTCAACTTTCCTACCTATGGGTCTCAGCAATCAAAAGAAGGGAAGGATACTTGCGGGCTACAGCACTTAGATTTTTCGCAACTTTTCCTACCTTGGGGTCACAGCAATCAAAGAAAAGGGTAGGATACTTGCGGGTACAGCACTTAGATTTTTCTCAACTTTCCTACCTATCGGTCACAGCAATCAAAAGGAGAGTAGGATTCTTGCGGGCTACAGCACTTAAATCTTTCGCAACTTTCATACCTATGGGTCACAGCAAGCAAAGGAAGGATAGGATACTTAGCGGCTACAGCACTTAGATCTTTAGCAACTTTCCTACCTATGGGTCACAGCAATTAAAAGAAGGGTAGGATACTTGCGGGCTACAGCACTTAGAATTTTCGCAACTTTCCTACCTATCGGTCACAGCAATCATAAGAAGGGTAGGATACTTGCCGGCCACAGCACTTAGATTTTTCGCAACTTTTCTACCTATGGATCACAGCAATAAAAAAAGATTAGGATACTTGTGGGTAACAGCACTGAGATTTTTCGCAACTTTCCTACCTATAGCTCACAGCAATCACAAAACGTGCAGTCTGATCTTGGATCTACACCATCCGCTACCTAATACAGAACTTAGACTAAAATCGACTACGAAAGCAACGATAATATACTTTAAGACCTCGTGAAATGTCGTATCCATTTATTTGGCAGCGAAAGAGTTAATCTGCAGAATATTGAGTTAATCTGGCCAGAAAGGCATAAAATTCCGAGACCTTCACCTTGCAAAGTACTGAGACTCTCCGGACGAAAGGCCTTGATGTTTCAAAATGTTGAAACTTTCCGACCCAAAAAAGCCCTGAATATGCGAACAAGCAGGTATCATATTCGAAAAGGCGTTGAAATTTAAGGAAAAATAGATATTTTTTGCGAAAAAAAAAAATGATGAACATTGAGGCATTCTGGCCGAAAACGACTTGGCAAATATTAGCAAAAAGTAGGTCATTTTAGTCATATTTCAGTATATCAAGAAAAAAAGCTTACTTAACCTTAGTTTTACCAAAAAATAAAGAAATTGGTTCAGCAGTGCGTTGCCTTAGGACACCCAGACTGTACCTGTGTAGCAAGAACGTGTCGGTCCAAAAATTATTCATCTACTATCAACACTACTAAGCAACGCAGAGCTGGTGCTTGGGAAGAATATTGGACGAAGTGCTATTGAAAGAAAGCCCAGGAAAGCATTGGTAGGTTACACTGAATACAATCCCGACTTTTAATGACCCTAAGAAAGAAGCCTTTTGAAAACATTGTGGGAAAAGGAGAAAATGCTGGTAACCAGCATTTTCTCCTTTTCCCACAATGTTTTCTACCTTATCAAAGATAGATTCCATTATCTGAGCCACATTTAAATTGTCGTCTGCAAATGCTTTCTATTTGAACAAGTCAAAACTTTTATCGTTTGGTAAAGAGTCAAACACATCTAAACAAAAACCTCTGTGCCATTAATATATTTTTTCTGTGTGTGTTTTTTTAATAACTGCCTTGAATGTGGAAAGTGGGTTTTCTCATTTCATTGTTGGCTGACTTTACCCTTGTTGTGCTTACAAATGACAAGGACATTCTTATTCAGTGCTAAAGATGCATTAATTGTGATTTCAAAGCTGCGTTTCTCTTAAAATTTGGCAAAGAAGCGGACAGTATGGATCGAAGATCAGATTGCACGTTCTGTGCAGTCTGATCTTGATCTACACCGTCCGAAGAAATAATTTACTCCGGGGTTCAACGATACAAGTGTTAAGTATTACGCAATATACAAATACCGGTATCAAATATGTGGAAAACCCACGTATAATATTACTGTCACGGGTAGTACATCTTGTTTGTTGTCAGCTGCACTACGAATGCAATTTTCCTACCTATTGGCCACAGCAATAAATACTCGCCAGCTGCGACTCTTAGATTTTTCGAGAATTCTTACCAATAGGTCTCAGAAATAACAAAAAGGGTTGGAGACTCGACGGCATCGACGCTAACATCTTTTGCAACTTTCCTACTTATTGACCACGTCAAGAAGACTGAGAAGGGTAGGATTCTTGCGGACTACAGCACTTAGATTTTTCGCCACTTTTCTACCTATGGGTCACAGCAGTTAAAAGAAGGGTAGGATACTTGCGGGCTACAGCACTTAGATTTTTCGCAACTTTCTTACCTATGGGTCACAGCAATCAAAAGAAGGGTGGGATACTTGCCGGCTAAAGCACTTAGATTTTTCGCAACTTTCCTACGTATGGGTCACAGTAATCAAAAGAAGGGTGGGATACTTGCGGGCTACAGCACTTAGATTTTTCGCAACTTTCATACCTTTATGACCCATAGGAAGGAAAGTTGCGAAAAATCTAAGTGCTGTAGCCCGCAAGTATCCTACCCTTCTTTTGATTGCTGTGACCCATAGGTAGGAAAGTTGCGAAAAATCTAAGTGCTGTAGCCGGCAAGTATCCTACCCTTCTTTTAATTGCTGTGACCGATAGGTAGGAAATTTGCGAAAAATCTAAATGCTGTAGCCCGCAAGTATCCTACCCTTCTTTTAATTGTTGTGACCGATAGGTAGGAAAGTTGCGAAAGATCTAAGTGCTGTAGCCGGCAAGTATCCTACCCTTCTTTTCCTTGCTGTGACCCATAGGTATGAAAGTTGCGAAAGATCTAAGTGCTGTAGCCCGCAAGTATCCTACCCTTCTTTTAATTGCTGTGACCGATACGTATGAAAGTTGCGTGAAATCTCCGTGCTGTAGCCAGCATGTATCCTACCCTTCTTTTGATTGCTGTGACCCCTATGTAGGAAAAGTTGCGAAAAGTCAAAGTGCTGTAGCCCGCAAGTATCCTACCCTTCTTTTAATTGCTGTGACCGATATGTAGGTAAGTTTCGAAAAATCTCAGTGCTGTAGCCCGCAAATATCCTACCCTTCTTTTAATTGCTGTGTCCGATAGGTAGGAAAGTTGCGAAAAATCTAAGCGATGTAGCCTGCAAATATCCCACCCTTCTTTTAATTGCTGTAACCCATAAGTAGGAAGGTTGCGAAAAATCAAATTTCTGTAGCCCGCAGGTATCGAACCCTTCTTTTAATTCCAGTGACCGATATGTAGCAAAACATGCGAAAAATCTAAGTGCTGTAGCCAGCAAGTATCCTACCCTTCTCTTAATTGCTGTGACCCATAGGTAGGAAAGATGCCGAAAATCTAAGTGCTGCAGCCTGCAAGTATCCCACGCTTCTTTTGATTGCTGTGACCCATAGGTAGGAAAGTTGCGAAAAATCTAAGTGCTGTAGCGCGCAAGTATCCCACCCTTCTTTTGAATGCTTTAACGCATAGGTAGAAAAGTTGCGAAAAATCTAAGTGCTGTAGCCCTCAAGTATCATACCCTTCTTTTGATTGCTGTGACCCATAGGTAGGAAAGTTGCGAAAAATCTCAGTGATCTATCCGGCAAGTATCATACCATTCTTTCGATTGCTGTGACCCATAGGTAGGAAAGTTGCGAAAAATCTCAGTGATATATCCGGCAAGTATCCTACCATTCTTTTGATTGCTGTGACCCATAGGTAGGAAAATTGCGAAAAATCTAAGTGCTGTAGCCGGCAAGTATCCTACAATTCTTTTAATTGCTGTGACCGATAGGTAGGAAAATTGCGAAAAATCTAAGTGCTGTAGCCCGCAAGTATCCTACCCTTCTTTTAATTGCTGTGACCGATATGTAGGAAAGTTGCGAAAAATCTAAGTGCTGTAGCCCGCAAGTATCCTACCTTTCTTTTAATTGCTGTGACCAATAGGTAGGAAAGTTGCAAGAGATCTAAGTGCTGTAGCCGGCAAGTATCCTACCCTTCTTTTGCTTGCTGTGACCCATAGGTACGAAAGTTGCGAAAGATCTAAGTGCTGTAGCCCGCAAGTATCCTACCCTTCTTTTAATTGCTGTGACCCATAGGTAGGAAAGTTGTGAAAAATCTACGTACTGTAGATCGCAAGTATCCTACCCTTCTTATGATTGCTGTGACCCCTAGGTAGGAAAAGTTGCGAAAAATCTAAGTGCTGTAGGCGGCAAGTATCCTAACCTTCTTTTGATTGCTGTGACCCATTGGTAGGAAAGTTGCGAAAAATCAAAGTGCTGTACCCCGCAAATATGCTACCCTTCTTTTAATTGCTGTGACCGATATGTAGGAAAGTATCCTACCCTTCTTATGATTGTTGTGACCCCTAGGTAGGAAAAGTTGCGTGCTGTAGTCAGCAAGTATTCTATCCTTCTTTTGATTACTGTGACCCATAGATAGGAAAAGTTGCGAAAAATCACAGTCCTGTAACAAGCAAGTATCCTAACCTTCTTTTGATTTCTGTGACCCATTGGTAGGAAAGTTGCAAAAATCAAAGTGCTGTAGCCGGCAAGTATCCTACCCTTCTTTTGATTGCTGTGACCCATAGGTACGAGGGTTGCGAAAAATCTAAGTGCTGTAGCCCGCAAGTATCCTACCTTTCTTTTGATTGCTGTGACCCATAGGTAGGAAAGGTGCTAAAGATCTAACTGCTGTAACCCGCAAGTATCCCACCGTTCTTTTGATTGCTGTGAGCCATAGGTAGGAAAGTTGCGAAAAATCTCAGTGCTGTTACCCACAAGTATCCTAATCTTTTTTTTATTGCTGTGATCCATAGGTAGAAAAGTTGCGAAAAATCTAAGTGCTGTAGCCGGCAAGTATCCTACCCTTCTTATGATTGCTGTGACCGATAGGTAGGAAAGTTGCGAAAATTCTAAGTGCTGTAGCCCGCAAGTATCCTACTCTTCTTTTAATTGCTGTGACCCATAGGTAGGAAAGTTGCTAAAGATCTAAGTGCTGTAGCCGCTAAGTATCCTACCCTTCCTTTGCTTGCTGTGACCCATAGGTATGAAAGTTGCGAAAGATTTAAGTGCTGTAGCCCGCAAGAATCCTACTCTTCTTTTAATTGCTGTGACCGATAGGTAGGAAAGTTGAGAAAAATCTAAGTGCCACCCACAAAAGACGTCCAAGGTGACATTGGCGGTGAAATAGTTAAAGGCTTTTTGGGGCAGAGTGTGTCAACATTGCGCAGTATCAAAGCTTTGTGGCCACGGAGGGTATTTTTTTTGGGGGGGGGGGGGCTAAGTTTTCTGAAACTTTCAGACCAGAATGTCTTAGGACGACGTACATCGTGCAATTTCCGCATTCTACACAATCTGATTTAGATCTTCATTGTAGGCAAAAATGAATGATTATGAAAAAAAGACCCCACGATCGGTGCAACAATTTAGCAATTTCCGCTGTTTTTGTACTAATACTGGGGACAGCAATCTCGCAGACTACTGTCTACCCTATTGTGTAATTATAAGCTTCACTCTGGGAAAAGGGGATTAACTCTTTACCAAACGACAAAATTTCTAGACTGGTCCAAATTGAAAGCATTTGCAGATGACAAAATAAATGAGCCACGCTCTGGCAAAAAGGGGGCTTAATGCATCTCCGTGATGGATGATTCCAAGTAAGCCGGCATGTCACCACGGATCCACAAAATCCGCTCTGTCAAACAACTGTCTAAACCACAAGGTACACTGGGCCTTTGACATACAGAAAATTGACAAATAGCGAAAAGTTTCGGTCCGGGTCAGATTGCGTGAACTGCACAGGCTGACCTGGGTCGATACTTTTCGCAGTTGCATTAAGCCCCCTTTTCACAGAGCACGGCTCAAATGTAACTAAAACATTGAAACTTGTTTTGGGAAGGGTATAAAACATTGTGGGAAAAGGAGAAAATGCTGGTTACCAGCATTTTCTCCTTTTCGCACAATGTTTTCAAAAGGCTTCTATCGCAGGGTCGTTAAAATTCGTTGTGTGGTAAAGGGTAAATGCATCTCCGTAGGATGATAAGCAAGTCATCCAGCTATATAAAAGAAATGAAGCTTTCAAAGCGATAGTATAAACCCAATTTTCCCATTTCAAAGGTACTTTTGGAGGAAAGATATATCCTTATCGGACAGTGTAGATTTAAGATCAGACTGCACTTTCAGTGCAGTGTGATCTTTATCTACGCTGTCTGCAAAAGGTCAGTGTGTCGCGCTTAGCTGCCTAAGTGTTAATCTATAAAATCCATCTTGTCTGACTGCGGAGGCTGACATGAGTCGATACTTGTCAGAGATATATTGAACCCCCTTTTTACAGAGCATGGCTCATAGATTAAGTGACGTAAATCCCTTGCAGTGAGAGAAGAATGGATGCCAGGGCCGTATTCACAATCAATTCTTATCCCTAAGTCCATGACTAGATATCTGATTGGCTGGTTTTAGAATTTAGAAATGCAAGAATTGTCAGAAATTTGTGTTAATACTATCCCCAGGTCAAATCAAACGCTGTTTACCAGCGTATTCTTGTTTTCCCACGATGTTTTCTATCCCTTCAAAAATAACTCCTATATAAACTAGAGCTGTCACTGAATGTGACTTAATACCCCCGCCAGCGCTTTGACAGAAAAAAAGTGTCAAGTTCAAGGAGAGATAATTCCTCAACCAGGGGGAGTCGACACTTGCAAATCTTCAATATATGATCAATATATGTGCAAAATTTCAATGCAATTGAAGGAAAACTGTAGGAGGAGTTCGCGACACAAAATTGCTAGTATTTTGTACACAGACGACACACGGACACACGGACGGACGGACGGACATTCGTTTTGCGGGGGTATAATGAAGGCATATGACAATTGTCGTCTACAAAAGCTATCAATATGAACGGGTCTAAAAAATTTGTCGTCTGCTATAGTAAACCACTTTGTCGAAAAAAAAAACGCCACAATTTTATCTCTGTTGGAAAAATCCGTTCTCTCATCATGACCAATACTGTATATAATTTTCACCGCCAGATCACGTGATGAAACTGTAGCCTACCCGAAACGGTCCATTTCTCTCGTACGACAGTAACCCTTCGGAATTTTAAAGCTTGTTTGCAGTAAGGCTAGGTTCAAGATCGTCGCCTAGTCTGATCTTGGATCTACACTTTCTGTTAGTATAGGAAAACTCCTGTGGAAAAAAATGTCAGCATTCCAGTGACGAAGTATCTAGTATGCCCTTTACCGCAATATCGCGTGTTTTAACGACCATAGAGAGAATTTTTAAAAAAAAAAAACATTGTGGGAAAAGGAGAAAATGCTGGTGACCAGCATTTTCTCCTTTTACCACAATGTTTTCCACCCTTTCAAAAGGGCATGATCACTTAATCCATACCTAACTTATCGTCTGCAAATGCTTTCATTTCGAACTAGCCGAAGATTTTTGTCGTTCGGTTAAAGGTAAAGGGGCCATATCCCATCCCTTCCTGACCTGCATCTTTTACCTTACCCCTTTGTACTTAAAGCTAGCTAACAAATTTATTTGCTTTTGGTTTAAAAAAAAAAACTTTATTAGGTGCATATTTATAACAGAAACATCTATTTTTGGTAATCTGTCATTACAGAACCTGCACGACTTAAGAGCTTAAGTCTACTCTTCTATAATATGAAAATATAAACGTTGAGGTTTCATTAAAAAGGGCAATCTTTTTTTTTTTTATCATATGTATATATAGAGGCATGTAATACGGGTATGACAATAGGGTTTAAAATTCAGTGTAACAATTTCACTGACGGTGCCTGACTATCATAGTAACATATGTTAAAATATTTCTCATAAATACCGTGATACACTGACATCGTATGTCTATATGTACGTCTGTGTTTACTACAGTATGAGAAGCAATGGATATTAGAGTTTTGTACATCTATATTGCTATTCAGTCACAAGTAAGTGTTTTCATGGTTGTAGGTTTGATTTTTGTAATGGAGTTTAACCCATTACCAGACGACAAAATTTTAGTCTTGTCCAAATTGAAAGCATTTGCAGACGACCATTTCAATGTGGCTCAAATGGTGCAGCTTTCTCTTGATAGGGTAGAAAACATTGTGGGAAAAGGAGAAAATGCTGGTTACCAGCATTTTCTCCTTTTCCCACAATGTTTTCAAAATGCATATTTCCCAGGGTCGTTAAAAGGCGTCATTGTGCGGTAAAGGGTTAACGCTGTTTCAACCCTTATCCTGTTACTTAAGTTAGATGAAACCTTCAAGCCGATACTAAACACCCGTTCAATGCTATTTCAAACTTATATCTTGGAGAAAAATATCTCCTTATCGGACATTGTAGATCCATGTCAGACTGCTCGTTCTGTGCAGTCTGATCTTGATCTACACTGTTCGCAAAAGGTCAGCGAGTCGAGCTTAGGAGCCTAAGGGTTAACAGCTATGGTGGTCAGCGCACCTACGCATGTGTTCCCTGGCTTTCTCACACCAATGCTGACACAACTTTCTTTCCAAGCAACAGACTACACTTCTCACATGCATCAGAGAAGAGAGACGAAAAATCGCCGGAAAGAAAGTTTGCCTCAACAGGGTATCGAACTCGCAACCACCAGGTCACGAGTCAAATACGCTAACAACTGAGCTACCCGGCCAGACTACTAGGTTTGAGCACCGTTGTAAACATGCTTGGTGTTCGTGGCCAGTTGCATCTTTGGAGTGGACAGTAGTTATATTTTTTTCGACTGATATGATATGGCTTACTAGCTTGACCCTTTTTCCAGACAGTCGCTAATTTAACGAACCGTAGGAAAGAGTGATTTGACCAAAAAAAAAAAAATGTGGGAAAAAGAGGAAATGCTGGTACCCAGCATTTTTATCGAAATTGTATCGCAAATCCACTTACTGTGATCGAACTGGCTGGAACCATATACATCATCCCTATCGATTCATGCGCGCTTACTTTCAGTTTCGAACAGCTGGTCTGTATTTAGTTATCTGTTTAACCTAAACCAAACACTGACATACACGCTTGCGCTCTATTCATTCTAGTTTCATTTTCTTTTCCCACAATATTTTCTACCGTTCAAAGGAAATGCCATCAGTTAAGCCATATTTAATTTGTCATCTTCAAGTGGTTTCAATATGGAAACTTGTTGTTGTCGTTTGAGAAAGAGTTTAACTCTTTACCACACAATCCCGAGTTTTAACGACCCCGAGGAAGAAGGCTTTTGAAAACATTGTGGGAAAAGGAGAAAATGCTGGTAACCAGCATTTGCTCCTTCTCCCACAATGTATTCTACACTTCCAGAGAGAAATTTTAGGGTTTTTTTTTTTTGTTCCGTTTAATTTGTCGCCTGCAAATGCTTTCAATATTGGACAGGTCTAAATTTTTGTCGTGTGGTAAAGAGTTAAAGTTTTACCGAGATTTAAGAGATACTTTAACCCTTTCCCAAACGACAAATTTTGGAATGGTCCATATTCAAAGAGTTTGCAGACGACAATTTTTAATTTGATGAAAATGGCAGAAAGTTCTCAAAAAGGGTAGAAAACACTGTGGGAAAAGGAGAAATTGCTCGTTACGAGCAATTTCTACTTTTCCCACAGTGTTTTCAAAAGACTTGTACTGCAGACACGTGAAAACCAGGGCTTGTTTGGGAAAGGGTTAAGCAATTGTATGAGTACAATTACAAGATATACTCTTCAAGTCATTTTATTTGGTGATGTTGATCATAGAGTGCCGAATGATAAACCCACCAGACATTTTCATCCTAGAAATACAACCCAAATAATTGCAATTTCATGGTTGCTTTTGTTTACATTGATTCAGCAAAACGGACAGTATAGATCAAAGGTCAGGCTGCACGTTTTGTGCAGCCTGATCTTGATCTACACTGGCCGCAAACGCATCTATAGTCGTGAAAGGCGCGTTAAGGGTTAACATATCCGAGAATGAAAATATTCAGTGCAGTTTATAGTTATATCAGTCGTAGCAGAAGATTTACTTAGTACGATTATGTCGTTTTCTTTCACTGGTTATGGAACTCCTGGCTTTCAAACACGATCTAATTGACACAGCGGCTGATACGCCAAGATTTTACAACAAGTTCTTTCATCGATAACAACTTATATCTAACGATCTGTGATGGTCATGGAAGAAGATATTAGCCTGTGTAAAAATACCCTCAGTCGTAGGCCTCCAGTCTACGACCCCCTCCCCCGGCCGCTTTTTTTTTTTTTTAATCAAAGGACTTAAAGTCCTGTAAAGCGGATTTTTGGAGTAGCATAAAGCTGTAATATGCTGTAATAAAAAATAACATCAGATGCAATACATGTGCAATCATTTTAAAATGGATTTAGTAGGGGCAAAGAAAGTCCGCGCAGTAACTGTTGTTCTTTTACTGTTTAAGGAGTGGTAATTTGATCCGTCAATCTTACACAGTTTTTTGCTGGTATTAGATTCTGGACTATAGGTATACACGTGTAGGACAGCATATATGGTAGTGACAAAAGCGAGATTGAGGTGTATTAGCTAAAATTGAAAGTAGAATGGGTGCAAGTGTGAATGACAGCATTTGGTTCAGATCGAACCGATAACAAAGTACAGTGTGAGCGCGGATGCGTCGTTACGCATAATGTATTTGGTTCTGGTTAGAACGATCACAGTAAGCGGATTTGCTATACCAGTCCGCTAAAAAATTGTTGTCATTCTTTTTCCTCGTTATTTATCAAATTACCATTATTATTTTGTGGCATTTGTCGAAGACAATGTCACTATGAGTTCAATACGGCATTTTGAAAATCATGTATCGTATTTCGTGCAAAGCCGAAGGAAGTAAACCCAATTAAACTCAATTTTTCTAAGACAAATAAGTGTTTCAGTTTCACTCAAATATGAAAATGAAAATGGAGTATTAAAATAAATTGGATTAGGCCATCGATCATGGAAAAATTTCTTTTTTTTTTTTATCGAAAATAGCTTGATCTACTATGGTCTTCTATTGGCGTAATGATACACACAATCTTTGTTTCCTGAGAGCCCGATTCCTAATCTGGTACGCCGCCGTACCTCAAGAGTACGTCAGGCAAAGCTGTTATGTATTTTATGTACAAATTTGATCTCAATTTATTCATTGATCAAATTGGATCACATGAAATTGGGGAAAACGGGGAAGCATTTCGGGGTACGCTTGAGGACGCGATACATGTACTGTAATTGACTTTTGGCATGCTGACTGAATCTGACCGAACCTCTTGGTAATCAAATTCGCTAAAGTGCTTACATTTTATAAGAGATTATCTGGTTAAACCCATCGATGGAGGGTCTAGATGTGTAGATCAGGATTAGACTGCGTGTATGTGCATCCTCAGAGTCGGGTTTCACCAACCTTTCTAAATTGCTTTGTCAGTCATATTCTAGATTTAGAAAGTAACACAATTTATGATTGGCTAATCATTTGGTTTAGCCAATCAGAAAGTGCGTCACAATTAAACTTAGAAAATTCTTTGAAAATTAGACTTGCAATAATATCGAGAATGGTAGGTTAATGTTGACCCTGGTCTATTCTCTCTGAAAAGTGTCAATGGTTCCTGATGGTTGGATAGAAATTGACTGAATGGTGTTTTACGTCGCTTCAACATTATGTCAGTCATATCGCGGGAACAGCTCGCATACTCATGTATAT
The DNA here is from genome assembly GCA_945859785.2 of Tridacna gigas. NCBI lineage: Eukaryota > Metazoa > Mollusca > Bivalvia > Cardiida > Cardiidae > Tridacna > Tridacna gigas. The sequence continues at coordinate 66,588,796 of OX244033.2, forward strand.
CCTAGGTTTCCGAAGCCAGAGCTGTGAAGTGTCTTGCCAAAGGACATTCCCACTAGTGCATTAACTCTTTACCAGACAAAAAAAAAACCAAAAACAAAAAACTCTGGGCTTGTAGATGACAAAGTAAATAAAACTCAAACAATGGGATTTGTTTTTGAAAGGATCAAAAAACATTGCAGGAAAGGAAGAAAATGCTGCTGGCCAGCATTTTCTCCTTTTCTAAAAATGTTTCCGAAACCCTTTTTTTCCTTCCCAGAGAAATTGAAACTTGGGATTGTTTGGCAAAACGTTTAATTGGGCGTTGTCGTCTCCACAATTTATAGGTTGCATACTAAACCATGCACTAGTAGTTATTTCGGCTGTTGGTCTTAAAATTTTAAACCATTTTATATTTTCTTACATGTGAAGCAGTATTCAGTTTCCTTGAAAAAATTTACATGTGTGTACATTCTCTTAGTAATTTTTTGCCTCTTGCATGCTTTACGTTGGTGATGATGTCAAATGATCTGTTATGTAATAATGACCTGTACAGATTAGCCCAGTATAATGTTCTGTTCTCTTTCTATTTCAGAACTTCCATGTGCTTGGTTATAAAACACTGACGCCACATGAGCATTCTTCCAGACTTTCGAAGGATAAGTTGTTGGGTAAAATATTCAAATCTACGATCGAATATTGCTATACTATAACGGCGATAGCGGACAGTGTAGATCAAAATCAGACTGCACAGAGCATGCAGTCTGATCTTAAATCTACACTTTCCTATAAGGGGATATATTTCCCCCCAAAAAAAACTTTCAAATAGGATATTATTTATGGTTTATAGTATCGGCTTAAAAAATTTATATCACTTATTCAGGAGGATGAAAGTTAAACTAAAAAAAAATTTTTTTTTTCACGGTAGACATATATTAACAAAATATATTCAATAACGGTATGATAAACGATAAAGTACATTTCCAAATATGCCAAGCCCCCGAAGCTCAGTCAGTAATGTACAGGACTTGAGAACAGGAGGTCGCTGGTTCGATCCCCGGCTTGGCCAATTTCTTTCCGAGGATTGATGATAAGTCATTGCGACATGATTCATTCCTCTCTCACCAGTGACCATTGTTTCGACTATGGTTATGTGGGAAAGCAGCCAATGGCTTGGAAAGAATATTGTGCGGAGTACTGGTAAATGAAACTCCAGGATAGCATGGATAGGTGCACTGGCCGCCGTGATATAACTGAAATAATGTTGAAAACGGCGTTAAACACCACACAATCAATCAATCAACATTTCCAGATATACATATACGATATTTTCGATTTTAATAACACCCGCTCTATGTTGAATTGAATTTTTTGTGTACCTACAAGTGACACAGTATCGACTTTTAAGTATGGAAGTGGTATGTTTAGATGTTGGTTTAGATATTATTGAAATCTAATATGTCATATGGCGTGCAACACACGAAAAGGGGCCTTCGGACAATTGCGTAAAGTGTCGTCCGGATTAGCCTGCGCAGTCTGCGCAGGCTAATCCGAGACGACACTTTACGACTACATAAGATTTTTTCATAGAGTAGACTTTCGTGAAACAGAAAATCGCACAAAAACGGGAAGTGTCGTCTCGGATTAGTCACAGACTGCACAGGCTGGTCTGGAACGACAGACTTTTACGCATATGTCCGAAGGCCCCTTTTCGTGTGTTGCACGCCATATCATATAACTCCGACAGTTTGATTTGGTTAGGATGAAAACACATTTTTTTACGGTAGAAAACAAAACAAAAATAAAACCAGAATAAATCTCATCAACGATAACTTATAACGATAACAGTCCTAAATTCGCATAAACAATAACAGTCTTAAAACCCTTTACCGCACTATGACGCCTTTTACCGACCCTGGGAAAGAAGCCTTTTGAAAGCATTGTTGGAAAAGGAGAAAATGCTGGTAACCAGCATTTTCTCCTTTTCCCACAATGTTTTCTACCCTATCAAAAGAAAATTGCACCATTTCAGCCACACTGAAATTGTCGTCTGCAAATGCTTTCAATTTTGACAAGGCTAAAATTTTGCCGTCTTGTAAAGGGTTAAATAGACATATGGGCGGCGCTCTGCGAAAAGGGGGTTTAATGCATCTTTATTATGCATTTTACTAAGCAAAACATCATACAATTATGGATCTATGAAAATGCGGACTGCGCAGAGTGACTTGGGCCGATACGTTTTGCAGATGTGTCACACACAACCTTTTCACAGAGCATACAATTTCGAAATTCATGCCATCCCTTCAGTCTTGCTGTTTGGCAATTTCTTTCCAAGAATTGATGATAGTCATTGCGACAGGATTCATTCCTCTCTCACCGCTGACCATTGTTTCGACGATGGTTATGTGGGAAAGCAACCGGTGGCTTGGAAAGAATATTGTGCGGAGTACTGGTAACAGAATCTCCAGGAAAGCACGGATAGGTACACTGGCCGCCGTGACATAACTGAAACAATGTTAAAAACGGCGTTTAACACTTTACAATCAATCAATAAATCTTGCTGTTTGGATTTTTTGTGTATACCTAAGTGAGACAATATTGACCTCCTAGTGTGCTCCCAAGTCTAAGTATGACCAATAGTCGAAAACAATAAATGAATCCCGAATGCGCCGAATGGTATTTTTGGTCTTAAAGCCCCATACCTCATAATTCATAATTTCCCCATCCCCCCACCCCCATTTTCTTGAAGAGGGTAAAAAATCATAAATATCAAGTGGGGAAAAAAACTCGAGGAAATCGACAAACTGATAAGGTGCATTTCTGTTCACAGAAATTCCGTGGTTTATTTTTATTTTAAGACATCCCAGCAGTATGCAAGTTACCTCACACCTCATTACCATATTTCGGGTCTTACTTCGAAATATGCATAAAGTGTGTGTGTGTGGGGGGGGGGGGTTTCCGTAAGTATTCTATTAATCAAAGCTTCAGTAAAAAAAGTAGTAAAAACGTTCCGGCATCTTTTCATTTTTGTAAAAAATTATTTTCTACCGGTTTTATAGCTCTACTTTCATTTGTTTATCCTTTTAATCAAAAAGGGCTTTAAAATGAAAAAGGGGAAAAAAAACGCAATATTTCGGCTATATGTCTAAATTGAAAATGTACATACCATGGCTTCGGTGCTCTAAGGGTTAAAATCAATCAATTCCAAATAGTTTTGTGTTACTGTGACATAAGGGGGAAAGTTTGTTTCTACAGCACATCTGTTACGCTTACCATTGCTATGATATTTGAGCTACGCTCTGTGTAAAAGGGCGTTTATATTAATCCCTTTTGTCTAAAAGCCAACCGAATCATAAATAGAACTGTCCTTCAACATGTAGAAAATAAACCCATTGCAAAAGGTTTCCACCCGTATCAGCTTGAACGGACTGCGCAGACTGAAATGGTTCAATTTTTGTAATTGCTTTAGAGCACTTTTTCACAAAGTATGACCCATAAACATGTACAACATTATTTAAGCCGCGCTCTGTGAAAAGGAGGCTTAATGCATCTGTCTGATGCATTATACCAAGCAAGACATCACCTAATTGTGGATACATAACAGCCATTATGTCAAACAACTGACTGAATCATGAGGTAGAATTATCCCTAGACATACAAAAAAATTCAAAGATAGCGAAAAGTTTCGGCCCATGTCAGCCTGCGCGGACTGCGCAGGCTGACATGGGTCGATACTTTTCTCAAATGCATTAAGCTCCCTTTCACAGAGCATGGTTCATTTTTTTTTTTTTTTTTTTTTTTTTTTAACGCTCATTTCAGTCAGTAATTTGATAAACGATGTTTTACGCCATTCCTTTAAGGAAAATGTATAGCAAAAGGCTGTTTTTCTTTTTGCGGTGTTTGTCGAAGACAATGCCACTATGAGTTCAATACGGCATTTTGAAAATCGTGTATCGTAGTTTGTGCAAAACCGAAGAAAATAAACCCAATTTAAGCTAATTTTTTCTAAGACAAATAAGTGTTTCGATTGCACCCGGATATGAAATTGAAAATGGCTTATTAAAATAAAATGGATTAGGCCATCGATCATGGAAATACTTCCTTTTTTATCGAAAATAGCTTGATCCGCTATGCTCTTCTATTGGCGTAATGATACAAACAATCTTTCCTGACAGCCCGATTCCGTGCTTCTTCGTCCCAAAACCAGTTTGTTCCGGGCTTATTCGTTCCTGGGCTTATTCGTTCCTGGGCTTGTTCACCGGAACTTATTCGTCCCACAAGATTGCAAACTACTCTATTGGATTGTGCACGTCATGACTATATAGTAGGCTGAATTTCAAGCGAATATTTTGAAACTATTCTATTGTTTATTTTTCAAATTATTAATTCCACACAATGGCTCCCTTGATAAATGCCACACTGGTCTGGTCGCTGGTCGCCAGCATTTTCTAAAATTTTTCACAATGTTTTCTGATTTATCAAAGACGAATCTATTCATTTGCAACATATCTAATTTCAATTGGACTAGTACAAAATATTTTAGTCTAAAGAGTGAAGTTTTGTTGTACCCAATTTGACGCCGAGCCTGGTGGATCAGTCGTTAACGTATAGGGCATGAAAACAAGTGGTCGCTAGTTCGGTTCTCCAGCGCGACCAGTTTCTGATATTGAAATTCCCAAACAGCAACAGCGACTACAGAAAAACAACTGACATGATCCAGAGCTCCAGATAAGAGGGAGTGATGGTATTCACAATTTATTATTTCTCTTCTAAACCTTTTGTTGCGGGTACTCATTAGAATCGTCCATGAGACGATTCTAATTAGTACCCATAACATAGGGTTTAGTGGAGAATAATTAATATTTTCAATTTTATAATCAAAATCACTCCCTCTATCTGGAGCTCTGTGACATCGCAGACATTTTTTTTTCTTTGCCATATTCTGTGCCGTTTGTAAATACCTAACGACGTGTATTATTGTGCCAATAGACGTATTCATTGGAAATGGTGCCTATTTCAGAGATCCACACTCTAACAACCCAGGAGTTCTGTTCAGTGAAGGGGGACAAACTTAAAGTCCGGTTCAATGCCAGCTGTCCCATGTGCGAGTCTCAGAAAGTCAAGCTTTATCAATGCAACACCTGGAATCTAGCCCGGGAGAGGGAACTCGCTGCTGTAAGATGCTGTTCTTATACTCTTTCAGGGTCAAATTTATTAGCCATGCTCTGGCAAAAGGCGTTTAATGCATGCGTAATGCATTTTATCGAGCAAGTTATCGCATAACTATGGATCCATAAAATCTAATTAGTCTAACAATCGACTGGATCTGGAAATAGAAAGGTCCCTTTGACATGCCAAAAATTTTACAAATAGCAAAAGGTTTCGACCCATGTAAGCCTGTGCGAACTGCACAGGCTGTCATGAGTCAATACTTTTTGCAGATGCACTAAGCCCCCTTTTCACAGAGCATGGCTCAAATACACTCGACATCTATCGTTTGCTGAAACAATAAACAATGAGGCGGTAGAGACCCAAGATGAGACCGCATGTTCTATATATGTAAGTCTGATATTCATCTATCAGAGTCCGTTATAACCAACCATTCTCAAGAACTTTCTTAGTCTTATTCTCCAGAATTTTCTGAATGTGAAAGAAATACAACTTCTGACTGGCTAAACCATTTGATTTAGCCAATCAAGAGTTGTGTTTCTTCCACACTTAGAAAAGTTTGGAGATTAATGAAAAGAATGTTCTTAAAAACAGTTGGTGAATACGGACCCCGGTCTGCTAAAGCTAATGTTTTCGCCAATGGCGCTAAATTGGTAAAACTTTTACTGTAAACATTTATTTACCCTTTACCCCAAAATCCCGAGTTTTAATGACCCTCAGGTAAATGACTTTTGAAAAGATTGTGGGAAAGGGAGAAAATGCTGGTTACCATGTTTCTACCCATTCTCAGATAAATTCTATCTTTGGAGCCACATTTGATTTGTCGTTTGCAAATGCTTTCAAATTTGAGTCTAAAATTTTGTCTTTTAGGAAAAGTTTTAAGATCTACTAAGAGCTGTTGAAAGTCATATTAAGCATAACAATTTGAATTAAAAAAAAAAAAAAAACGACAACAAAAAACAATGACAAGAAAAGTATTGTGGGGAAAAAAGTGGAACTGCTTTTAATAAAAAGGTTTCGGCTTTTATGGGCCTACTTTTAGCCTTGTATAACATTCTGAAAAAATCGATTTCTGTACTTTTATGTTGCTTTTAATTTGATATAATGTCATAATAATTTTCTGGTGATAATGTTTTTTATTGACTAAAACAATGACAAGAAAAGTATCGTGGGGGAAAAAGTGGAACTGCTTGTAACAGAAAGGTTTCGGCTTTTATAGGCCTACTTTTAGCCTAATACAATATTCTGGAAATATCGATTTCTGTACTTTTATGTTGCTTTTAATTTGATATAATGTCATAATAATTTTCTGGTGATAATATTTTTATTGACAAAGTTTATGTTTTAAACAATATTTACACGTACTATCATTTCAGTCTAAAACATGGTGTATCCTTTATCCTCGCTTGTTGAGTTGAACCTGGGTCCGTATTCACCGACCATCCTTAAGAATATTCTCAGTCTTATTCTCCGGAATCTTCTAAATTTGAAAGTAACGCAACCATTTGGTTTAGCAAATCAGAAGTTGCATTACTTTTAGATTTAGAAGATTCCGGAGAATAAGACTGAGAATGTTCTTTAGAATGGTCGGTGAATACGGACGCAGGGTAAAACGCTTAAAAATTGTTATCACACATAGGCTGCAAAACAGGACTCAAAGCTTTTTAGTGGACAACGAACATTAAGGTCGGACTGCACAGAATATGCATTCTGATCTTGATGTTTACGGTCCGATACGGGTGTAATTTTTCTGCTGAAAGGACGTTGAAATCACAATATTCTTGTAAACACTATAGAAAACATTCAATTTTTTTTAGCACTTTACGGGTTAAGACACCTAAATGATGACGCCCTCGAGATGACCTTGTTCGTATTCAAGATACACCGGCTGATGGTTCCACGTGTTTGCATGCCTCTCTCTCTCTCTCTCTCTCTCTCACAAACTATCGATCTGCCTGGTGTCCAATTACATTTCTACATTTCAGTTGGATAAGGAGACTATATTTTATGGAGTTCCGGATGGTTCTTACCGTATTGTGGTAAGTATGTTAAATATTTTTCCAAAGATATGGGCCATATTTTACACTAAATCTCTGCAATAACTCACAATATTTGATTTAGAGTTTTGGAGTGGTCGAAGAGCATCAACAAAGCATTTCCTTCTGCATGCATAAATCAAATAAAAAATTTGAATCAAATATGTAATGTACGAGCGTACAACACCAACACCACCCTCGTTAACCCAGGTGTGAAGTATTACAATTCATCACCCCTGGGACATTCAATTGTGAAACCGTCGTTTCTATGAATATTAATGAGACTGCGAATTACACCCAGTAGCCAATCGAATTGTCGATAACATAACGATAATCTCTTGTAGTGGAGGATGATCACATTTCTTCCGTAACCATAAATTGGGTAAAACCCACATCATTATCAACGAATATGACGGCCGCCGGTGGCCTTCCTTCTGTGGCATTTGCTTTTCGACAATCCAGGGCAGACGATTCAAATCCTTGTTTACAAAGGCAAATATTTAGAAATACAGCCTGCTGTTGCAGTCCTTAGGGCTTTAAGCTGAAACTCTTTCGGGGTGACGCCGAATGTTTTTTGTAAACTTTTGTTAATGATGTTCACGGCCTCAGCCATATTTAAAGTATCGCAAAGCTTGACTTGAAGCAAGCGATTTGATTGGTTGTAGACGAGGTAAAAATAGAAATGATGCGATATGGTTGATAGAAATAGATTAAATTTTCTCACTGAAAATCTGAAATTACCAATCAAAATGCCTCATGAATAATTCACGAGAACGAGAAAACATACGCGAGATAACCCAGGGGCGATGAATGTAGTTTGCGGAATACATCGGAACTGGGTCAACGAGGATGCACCAACACGAAAAGAGTATAAATTCGTCAATATATCTGGGTCCGTATTCACCAACCATTCTGAAGAACATTCTTAGTCCTATTCTTCAGAATTTTCCAAATTTGAAAGTAACACACTTTCTGATTGGCTAAACCATTTGGTTTAACCAATCAGAAAGTGTGTTACTTTCTAATTATAAAAAATCTTGGAGAATAAGGCTGAGAATGTTCTCAAGAATGGTTGGTGAATACAGACCCTGGTATTTAGCGGATTTGTATAGCAAATACGCTTACTGTAGATCGAACTGGCCGGAGCAAATACATCATTAGGACGCATGCGCCCTCACTTTCAGTTTTGAATATCTGCCTCTGCTACTTTATCGGTTTGATCTGAACCAAGCATTGTCATACACTCTTCTGCGCCCCTCATTCTACTTTCAGTTTTAGCTAGTACACCCCGACCTCGTTTTTGTCACCACCGTATATACAGTCCTACACGTGTACATACAGACCTCAGAGCTCCAGATAAGAGGGAGTGGTGGTATTCTTAATCGATTATCTCTCTTCCAAACCCTATGTTGTGGGTACTCGTTAGAATCGTCTCGATGAGACGATTCTAATGAGTACCCATAACATAGGGTTTAGTTGAAATTAATTAATATTTTCAGTTCTATAATCAAAATCACTCCCTCTATCTGGAGCTCTGGACCTTAATCTTATACCAGCAGAAAACTGAGTCAGATTGAAACTCCTTAACCCTTAACCTGCACAATAAGTTAAATGAAACTTTCAAGCCGATAGTAAAAACCCGAATAATGCTATTTCAAACTTATTTTTTGGAGAAAAATATCTCCTTATCGGACAGTGTAGATCCAAATCAGACTGCATGATGTGTACAGTCTGATATTGATCTACACTGTCTGCAGAAGGTCAGTGAGTGGTGCTTAGCAGCCTAAGGTTTAATAAGTTCATGTAATAAAATAGCAGTTTACTGCTCGTCCCGCATGGCGTAACAGCTTCGACTTTCCTTGCCCTTACCATCCTCGTTAACCCAGTTCCGATGTATTCCGTAAACTTCATCCATCGCCCCTGGGTTATCTCGCATATGTTTTCTCGTTGTCATGAATTATTCATGAGGCATTTTGATTGGTAATCTCAGTTTTTCAGTGAGAAGATTTAATCTATTTTTATCAACCACATGCCATCATTTCTATTTTTACCTGGTCTACAACCAATCAAATCGACGAATGTAGTTTACGGAGTACATCGGAACTGGGTCAACGAGGATGACTTCACCCCTGCTACATACCCCTAAGGACTGCAGCAGCACACTGTATTTCTGAATATTTGCCTATATATACCCAAGGATTTATAATGTCTGCCCTGGATTGTCGTAAGGCAAATTCCACATAAGGAAGACCCACCGGCGGCCGCCATATTCGTTAATAATGATGTGGGTTTTACCCTGTTTATTGATATTAACCGAAGAAATGTGATTATTGTCCACTACAAGAGAGTATGTTATGTTATCGACAAATTCGATTGGCTATCTGGTGTAATTCGCAATCTTATGAATATTCATAGAAACGACGGTTTCGCAATTGAATGTCCCAGGGGTGATGAATTGTAATACTTCACAGCTGGGTTAACGAGGGTGTGCCCTTACTAACTCCACAAACTAGTTGCATATAAATTATACATGTACATGCATTACAGGTAATGGAAATCACATTTTTCATTTCACCATATCATAGCTAAATACTGTTCCACAAATCCGCTTTTTCAGGACTTAAGTCCTTTGATTTTTTGTTTCTTTTCGCCTGAAAATTTTACCGTTTCGAACAGAGCAGATTCAAGATGAGACTGCGCTTTCTGTGCAGTCTGACCGTGATCAACACTGACCGAAATCGGTTTCCGAATTTAACGTTTTTTTCCAGAGCATTAATAGATAAACTTCTAGACTAGACTTTCTTCCATCATCATCCGTATAATCATCCTCGTCACCAGTATTATCGTCATCATTTTATCCTCGTCGTGGCGCCGTCGTCATGACTGGTTCACTAACTCACCGACTGACTGACTGACTGACTAACCGACCGACTCACTCACTCACTTATTGAATGATTGGATGACTGAATGGTTGATTGGTTTGATTTGATTTCAGGTTGAGAGAGGACGGTATACCTCGAACTTGACCGGCTGCTGTGAGGTTAAAAATCAGGGTAAGAATTTATTGAACAGGGTCTGTATTCACCAACCATTCTTAAGAACATTTTCTGTTTTATTTCTTCAGAATTTTCCAAATTTGAAAGTAACACACCTTCAGTTTGGCTAAACCATTTGGTTTAGCCAATCAGAAGTTGTGCTACTTTCAAATTTGGAAAATCTTGGAGAATAAGACTGAGTACTTTCTTAAGAATAGTTGGTGAATATGGACCCAGGATAATCTATTTTTCTCAATTCACTAAAAAGCTAACAACAAAATTTTGGTTCGGCTGAACGACAAGCAGTTGCAGACGGCAAGTTAAGTAAAGCTTAAATGATATGTCCTAGAAAGGATAAAAAACACTGTGGGTAAAGGAGAAAATGATGGTTGCCAGCATTTAAGTATTTGTCCTTTACCCACAGTGTATTCGAAAGCTGTCTTTCTCAGGATCGTTAATACACGGGATTGTTTAATAACAAGTTTACTTTATCTCTTCTTCAACAAATTTATTTGCGATCTCTTGGAAGAAACAGTGAAAACTGCGGATAAACAGAAATAAGTGTATGATACGATGTCATGCTCTGCAAAAAGTATCGACCAAGTCAGCCTGCGTTAGCCTTCGCAGTCCGCACAGACAGACTTGGATCATCTTTTTTATGCTAAAAGTAAATTTTTTGCATGTCATAGGACAATTCTGTCTCACGGTTAACAGGTTTCTAGACTAAATGGATCCAAAGATGTTACGGCTTGCTTGGTATAATGAATTGCGAATATACATTAAACCTCCTTTTCTCAGAGCTCTAGTCAGTCTCACACACACACACACACACACACACACACACACACACACATATATGGCGTGCAACACACGAAAAAAGGGGGCTTTCAGAAATATGCGTAAAAGTGTGTCGTCCCCGGATAAGCCTGTGCAGTCTGTGACTAATCCAAGACGACACTTCCCGTTCTTTGTGGGATTTTCTGTTTCACGAAAGTCTAGTGTATGAAAAAAATATGCGGTCGTAAAATGCCGTCTCGGATTAGCCTGCGCGGACTGCGCAGGCTAATTCCGGGACGACACTTTACGCATATGTCCGAAGGTCTCATTTCGCATGTTGCGGGCCATATTACATTTGAGCCATGCTCTGGCAAAATATATCTTCATGTTACATGATACAAAGCAAGTCATCACACGATCATGGATCCATAAAGTCCATTTTTATCTGACAACGGACCGAATCTCACGGTAGACTGGTCATTTAAACATACAGAAAATTGACCTATAGCGAAAAGTTTCGGCCCGGGTCAGCCTGCGGGGATTGCGCAGTCTGATCTTGATCTACAATGTCCGCAAAAAGGCCAGTGAGTCGCGCTTAGCCGCCTAAGGGGTAATGTGGCTCAAATGATGGAATAAGTCTTTGAAAAGGAGAAGAATAAGTCTGGGAAAAGGAGAAAAACTCTGGTATCCAGCATTTTCTCTTTTTCCCACAATGTTTTCAAATGCCTCTTTAACGTAGTCGTTCAAACTCGGAATTGTTTCGTAAACGTTTTTGTTTTCTTTTTTTTCAGAGAAAATGGTTCAGAGAAGTAATCTTGTGTTAGACTTGACTATAGCTGGATGCTGTATATTCGCTGTCGGTCTTGTTATAGGCCTGTTTGTATATAGAAATAAGCACATATACAGTAAGTAGTGAGAAATCAAAGTTTGAGTTCAGACGGCACAGAGCGTTAAAGGCGCGTTTAACACTATGACGAATTAATGGAAGGTACCGTGAATTAACTGCAATACCCAAATACGCACAACTACTCACAAAAACACGAAAAAATAACGAACTAAAAACGAAATCGAAACGACACCAGGGTTCCTATTCACCAACCATTCTTAAGAATGTTCTTAGTCTTACTCTTCAAGATTTTCTGAATTTGAAAGTAACACAACCTCTGATTGGCTGAACCAAATGGTTTAATCAGAAGTGGTGTAGCTTTCAAATTTAGAAATTTTTTTAAGAATGGTTGGTGAATACAGACCCAGAACATATTGATAACGTATGAGTAATGACATATTAAGGAACCAGAGCGCATGCGTAACGAACGCACAACTATCTCTCAACGATCCTTTTACGTGTAATGACATATTAAGGAACCAGAGGGGATGCGTAACGAATGCACAACTATCTCTCAACGATCCTCTTACGTGTAATGCGTGCTCACTACGTGCATCCAGGCTGAATAAATGCGTAGAAGAACTTTGATAAAAGCTGTTGATTCGTTAGCAACACATTAACGTTCATCAACAAATTTGATTGGCTGGGCCACTAGAGAGACCATGGACCGTTTTCGGACGGATTGCGTTCGTAGAACGGACCCACTGCGCACGGGTTGTTTGTTGAAATACGTCGAAAATCAAAGAAAAGAAAATTGTGAATCGGCACAAAATTTTTCGGATCACTGAGCGCTCAACGAGCGAACGCGTCGTAACTCAGCAGGAGTATATAACAATAAGTTTCGGAATATGCCTGCAGCCCTGCAGCCCCTGCAGCGTCACACATAACTGCCCAAAAACAATGGAATTATTCACGCATGACTTCCCACGAACAATGGGGTATTATTCTGGGAACAATGGGGTATTATTCCGGAGAACAAGGACCGGAAATGCCAATGCCAATCCCTGATGACGTCATATAACGGAACAATAGGTTGGGGAATTTGGGTGGCACCAATGTAGGATGACGTCATACCACGGTGTCTGCGAGGCTGCGATGCCCAAAAACAATGGAATCGTGCACGCGTGACAGCCCAAGAACAATGGGGTAGTATTCTAAGAACAATAGGATTATTATTTCGAGAACAATAGGGTAGGTTCGATTATATCTACCACTCCCGAATGACGTCACGGGATATTTCTCATACCAAAGAACAATGGGGTAAGTGTCGTATGTCTGTCCGGAAACTGTGCCGTCATACCACAAGACTGCCTGCTGCAGTCCCGTGACTCATACCAGAAAACAATAGGATTATTATTATTTCGAGAACAATGGGATAAGTAACGTACATTGGGATCAACCAATGACTCATACCAGAAAACAATAGGATTATTATTTCGAGAACAATGGGGTAAGTATCGGTTGTCTGCTGCCAGTCTAGTGCCCCCTCATGACTCATACCACGGAACGATAGCACCGTTTACCAGCCACTCCTTAATGACGTCATACCACAAGACTCCCTGCTGCAGTCCCGTGACTCATACCACGTAACAATAGGATAGATATCGTTTACCAACCACTCCTTAATGATGTCATAACACGGAAAAATGTGGATCGTATGTTTGCTACCATAACGTCCGTGATATGAATTCAATAATGTTGAAAGCGGCGTAAAACACCATTCAGTCCATTGCTCCTCGTGCCATATCGTTTTCAAAATACAGTTGAAAACACACCGTGTCACCTGAATGTCATTATCCCAAACGCATTCCATAGGACAATGAGTTATTGTCTTAGAACAAACCCTGCTGTCATGCGCTTGTTGGCACAGAGAACAATGGATATTACACAATAGTCTGGAGTGGGGTAACATCATTTGGTAGCTCTTTTTCGGGATAAGTCATACACCTTCGGAAAGGAAGCTGGTTCACGAAAAGTCAATAGGTGGACTGGTCGCGCGTATTGCGGAACGAATTTTAATCAAGAACATGCGAAATGTCGATCCAGTTTAAAGGATGAAAACTATATATCATCTGGCTCGTGTTTAAGGTATCGATTTCAATACGGTACACGCCTATCGACCGATTAGATCATGACATATTGTGTACCCGGTGTTAAATGACCGGGTAAAATCAAAGACTCGATAAATTATTGCATGGTGGTCCTTTTCAACATTATTTCTATTATATCGCGACGGCCAGTGCGCCTATCCGTGCTTTCCTGGAGTTTCTAGTAGCATTTTTTTTCTGTTTATCGTGATATGTTTTAAACAAAAACGAAAGGTTGACGGAGAAAGGAAGCCAAATTTGATACCGCAGAAGCCCTGCTCCAAAGAGATCACTTAAAATTGTCGGCTGCTGCCTTTTTTCTTTTTTTTTCGGGGTAGAATGAGATCAGTGTAGATCAAGATCAGACAGTAGTCTAAAAGCTCTAATAATGGCTTGACAAGCGTGATATCCAGTTATATCAGTTTAGTGTCGATTGATTTTTTTCCGGGGTAGAATGAGATCAGTGTAGATCAAGGTCAGACAGTTTTCTGAAAGCTCAAATAATGGCGATACGAGCGTGATATCGACCTACATCAGTTTAATGTTGATTGATTTTATGGGGGTAGAATGGGATGAATCAAGATCAGTCAAGTCATCGAGTATTCTCAGTGTAGATCAAGGTCAGACAGCATTCTAAAAGCTCTGAAAACAGCGTGACAAGCGTGATACCGAGTTACATCCGTTAAGCATTGATGGATTTTTTTCGGGGTAGAATAAGATGAATCAAGATCAGACACGTTATCGTGTTTACCGAGCTAATGCGTCACAAAGATATCGAGTTACTTCAATTTTATGCCTCGTTAAACCGGTGTACTTAGGCTGCAGTCTGCAAGTTTAAACTTGTTTCACCGGAAAACAATAGATAAATTATGTCATACAATGCTAACGACTGTACTTAATCCGTGAGTGACTCGTTTTTAAGGATTGTCAAACAATTAGAAATACATCTGGAGGAGTGTCCATGAATCACTTTCATTTAGACCTTCAAGGTGTGAGGATTACGGTCGTGTGTTGTCCCAAAAGAGTAATTAATTAATAACGTTACATTTTTTTTATTAATTAGTGAATTTAAAAAAAAAAAAAAAAGGATTACGTCGTGTTTCATCGGAGTTTCGAAAACAGGTAAGTCCATTTTTAGTGCATTTATACCACCTCAGACATAAATTCTTGACTTATTTCTCGAAAATTATGAAAATGATCCATACTGTAATTTGAGTTTTGAAAACCAACAGTACTCAAAAGGTTTGCTGTTCTCAACACATTTAACATCAAATGGGGAAAAGTCTGAGGTATATTCAACTTATTTGTATTCCATATTGAAATAGTAGTTTAAAACATTCTAAATCAAGATCAGACGTGTGGACTTAAGACCAGACGATTGTGTGAAGTAGTCTGTAATGCGTCAATGTTGTTTATCTTTTTTCATGTTGTTAGAATGAACTGAATGACGTTTAACACTCATTTAAACATTACTTCAGTCATATCACGGTGCGTCATAACACGATACTTCAGTCATAACACAAATGTATATCCTGGATATCACAAGTACTGGGCTTGGGATGTTTAACACTCCCACGAACTTGTTTTAGGAAAAAGCTCTTTTTTAATGTTTTCCTTTTTCATTCCACGACGATACTTGAATCTCCTTCACCAGTTCGAGTCTACACCCGTAAACGAGACTCGTTAAAAAGGATTAGAAATCAGCCCAGACTGTGGCTTACAAGGTACCATTTTTCTCCTTGACATTCCTATATTTTCGCTATTTTTACATTCCTATATAAAAAGAGTTTCAACTTCCGAATATTTGAATGAATATTACAAAATTCAGAGAGTTTTTTTCCTTCATTGACTTCGCTTTTTTTTTTTTTTTTTAATTTCTTTTTTCTGTATGCAGTGTTATGCGACAAAATTTTCTGAAGTAAAATATATTCTTTTTATAACCTAATACAGTTCAACGCCTCTTTCAACATGATTTCAGTCATAACACGATGACAATTCAATAATCTAAGTTTCACCGGTACAAGGTCAGATCTCTGTTTTGTCCAAGGGCACTCCGATGTTTCATTAAACATAAGTTGTCAATATTCGCTTAATATCTATTGTATTGTTGTTTTCTATGCAGTTCGAACTTTGATCTACACAGATAGAGACGAGTTTTGTTTCTATTCAAGATCACTTTTTCCATCTTTTGTAGTTCGTTCCGTATCAAAGTTAAGGAAAAATCTGATAAAATGGAAGCAGTGATCAAATCATTGGTTGAAGAAGGGGTATCAGCGGATGAATTCATATCATTTATTTCCGACTACGGCATTCAAGACGATCCGTTTGTCCAGCAAGTTTTGAATGACTTATTAGCCAGTGAAATGGGTCGGAATCAAGCAAGTCCCTGTCCATGGACCATTGACGACGCTGGCGACCTACTGGAATTTTTAAAGTCGCCAGTTCGAGCTCCCTTGTATGGTTTTTTTTTTTTTTTTTTTCCTGGCTTTGAAACATTCTTGTCGTTTTAGCTTCTATTGCCATGAATCTATATTTATTCCATTTTATTATTATTATTATTATTTTTGTTTAGATTTTATTTTTCTTGTTTATTCGTTTGTGTGTTTTGCTTTTATTTATTTATTCATTTATATTTATTTTATTACATTTTTTTTTTTAAGAAACGAAATTCAAAATGTCAAGTCTGGTGCAGAGAGTCGTTTGTTCACGTGCAAGCAGTGTGACAAGATTTTTACGCAGAAAAGAAACATGGCACAGCACGTCAAATCGGCGCACAACAAACGTTTATTTAGCTGCTCGAAATGCAACAAAACCTTCACTCGTCAAGGAAATCTCCGTCAACATGAGGCAAACTGTCAGGGTATCGTCACCTTCCCTTGCAACCAATGCGAGATCGTTTTAAAAACCGCCCGGGAACTCGAGTTCCATCAAAAAATTAAACACAAAGTAAAACCTCAAAAGCGACAACGTAAAAACTCGGAATGCGTCGGTCGAGCCCACAACCTGGTCCGAGCTCTGCACCGGGACCGAGCACCTACAAATGCCGCCGTTGTCCCGCCCAGTTTCCGGACAGACAAGCTTTGCACGCCCATCAAGTGCAACAGCACTATCAAGTCGGTGCCGGTCTCCACCCCGAACCCTTTCAACTGGGTCAGGAGCCTTGGGCCAACCAAGACGGGACCGTCAATGAAGGACTGAGGGACTGCTACAGGACCAATCGAGCCCTGATCTTGGAGCGGTTTAGGGAAGGACCCGTCGAGTCTCTGTACAACATCCCCATGTATCCCGGCATGACCCTATTTGACACTGGTCAGGCATTACAGGGGATCTATGACTGACAGCGTCATGCGTTCAAGATCAACGTATCCTTCGGGTTCATTATGAGGCACGTGGAGACCGGGCGCTTTCGATATTTTCGGCCCTACGACAACGTCAATGTGTTTGATGCCCCACTTCTGATATCGAGACGTTCTGATATCGGAAAAGTCCTCAAGAAGCTGAGAACAATGGACGTCATGGCAGAAATGGCCAAAAACCGTCCCGACACCAAATGGCGACTTGTGCTTCTAACCAATATCCGGGCCAAAGTCTACAATACCAATTTTGCTCTCGGCGATATCATACAACTCCCCATTTACATTACCCGATGTATGTCGATCGTGCCCTTGGACAAAGATCCAGTGTACAAACGGCCATATAACGACCACCTTTGCTTTTTTCGTTGCCTGTGTTTGCACCGCTATGGTTCCTTGGACAAAACTGAGGAGTTATATCATCAGTGGGAAAAAACACACAACAGGCAGAAATACATTGATTTTTTCGGAGGTCGTACGACAACTCCAGTCACCCTAATTTCTCAGTTTAAAGGTCTGCAACTGCAGGATCTTCCCGAATTCGAGCAGTGTTTCAACATTAACGTACACATGTACTCCCTCGAGGAAGACGGTGTTGTGGTGCCGGTCTTTAAATCCACGGAACGGTATACGGATACCATGTACGTGAACCAATTTGAAAACCACTGTTCGTACGTGACGGATTTTGCCCAATTTGCCAAGACCTTTAAATGCCCACTGTGCGACCGGATGTTTGATCTCCTCGGTAATTTTAAGCAGCATACTAAAATATGCGACAAGAAAAGAGTTTTTGATTTTCCGGGCGGTTTTTACAAAGAGCGCCACACCGTGTTCGAACACTTGGAAGAGTTCGGTATCCACGTGCCTCAAGACGAGCGAACATACCCCTGGTTCGCCGTCTTCGACTTTGAATCCATCTTGGTCAAGCTACAGGGCGATACTACGGAGAAACTGGAGTGGACCCAACAACACGTACCTATCAGTGTCAGCGTCTGCTCCAACGTTCCCGGACACACCGAACCCGCGTGTTTCGTGCAAACCGACATGGATTCATTGCTCGAACGCATGGTGGAGGCTTTGACTCAAATCCAGCGTGCCGCAAGTGGGGACGCCCAACAAAAATGGAGCAAATACTTAGAGCTCTCGAATAATCGCCTGGAATGTCTAAACGAAGACGACGAGGACGACCGAAACCAGTCGGAAAAGTTGAAGACTTTATTCGGTCAATTAAAAGGCTATATGACCACCCTGCCCGTGCTCGGCTTTAACAGGTAATTACAATTTTATTTCTTCCGGAATAAATCTTTCTTAAGAAATATTAAAGCGAGTATTTAAATCCAAGCGCTAAAATTTCCTTAAATCAAGAAAAAATCGAAGGGCTGAAGTTACTTTAATCAAAGCGCTTAAATTTCTGTATGTTTTTTTTTTTTTTTTTTCAGCGCCAAATACGATCTGAACTTGGTGAAACAGAAGTTGGCCAGGCATTTAAAAATGCACGAGCAGGAGCACGGGTTTGTGGTCAAAAAATCGAATGCCTATGCCTGTATTACGACCGAAACGTAGAAATTCCTCGATATCAGATAAGTTCGAGCATAATTTTACTTTTATCTATTTATGTATTATCTATGTATTTTGCATCATTATCTATGTATTTTGCATCATTATCTTATTTCATTTATTTTTAGAAGCTCATATCTAATTTTCACGTTTCAGTCACTTCTTAGCACCAGGCACGTCCTATGTGCGTTTCCTCAGAGCCTACAATGTCGAGGAAGCCAAAGGCTTTTTCCCCTATGAATGGTTCGATGACGTCATGAAGCTAGAGCACACCGAGTTACCTCCCCACGAAGCCTTTTACAGTGCGCTCAAAGACTGTAATATCTCTGACGAGGAGTATGCATACTGTCAGAAAGTGTGGGAGGATCGTAACATGTCCACCTTTCACGACTTCCTGATATGGTATAATAATTTGGACGTAGGCCCCTTCGTCACAGCCGTGGAACGTCTGCAAACTTTCTACTTCCAGAAGGGCATCGACGTTTTGAAGATGGCTATGGGCGTACCGGGTATCGCTCGCCAGCTTCTTTTCCAGGCTGCCCGCAAACAATCGGCCGAATTCTCCTTGATTGACAAAAACAATGCCGACCTTCACACTACCATCAAAGAAAATATTGTCGGTGGTAAGTTTTATTTATTTTATTTAACTTTAGAATTATTTCTGAATGAATGCATTATGTTTGCTCGTGTGTTTACACGGAGACATTTACATTTCAGGTCCCTCCATTATTTTCACCCGACACCACGAGTCGGGTCAAACGAAAATCAGGGGAGATAAACTGTGTCAAAAGATCGTGGGTTACGACGGCAATGCCCTCTACTTGTGGGCTATAGGGCAGCCCATGCCGGAAGGTATGTTCGTGCGTCGTCGAGCCGAAAAAGAGTTTAAAGCGGAGCACAGAGACCAGTATATGCAGGCTTTTAACTGGCTAACTTATTTGAATAAGTACGAAGGGATCCACATCCTCCATCAGCGTAACCACGGCAAAGAAATTCAGTTAGACAAATACCCCGTGGACGGGTACGATGCAGAGACGAATACCGTCTACGAATTTCAGGTAAAACTGAAATCTATTTCTCGTTACAAAACTTACAGAAGTTTAGAATAGATTTCTTGTAACGCTATATGAAATTGCTGTGTCCTAAATATTTTTTTAAATCTTTTTCTAGGGCTGTTACCATCATGGCCACGAGTGTGACGTCACCAAAAACGTCACGAGCGAAAAGTGGCACAAGATCAAAGATGAAGAGAACGAGGGCTAAAGTCGCTAAACTGCGACAGAAGGGGTATACCGTGGTACAAATGTGGGAGTGCGAATTTCGGGACTATTGTAAGTCGCATCCGAAAATCTATGCCATACGGGACCAATGTCGACCGACCTTCAGCCAAAAACACCGGGGAAAAGTCAGCGAAACTCAAATTTTGAACGCTGTTCGATTCGGCGAATTGTTTGGCATGGTGGAATGCGATATCGAGATTCCGGAGCAGTGGGGACCGAAATTCGCCCATATCTCCATGACTCCCGAACAATACTTCGCGGAAATGAGCCCCATTTACTGTAATACGGAAGTGGGATTTGACGATATAGGGGAACATATGCAAGCCCACGTCTGGCACTACCAGCTGTCTGACAAGCCCAGACGGTTGTTAGTGGGCGGTATGAAAGCCCGTCAAATTCTTTTGGCCACACCTCTCCTGAAATGGTACTTGGACCACGGACTTCGAGTCACCAAAATTTATCAAGTGGTCGAGTACAGGAAAATGTCCTGCTTCGAGTCGTTCGTGCAGGAAGTCAGCGATGCCAGACGAGCAGGGGATGCATCGCCCGAGCTTGCCATTATTGCCGACACCATGAAATTGATCGGTAACAGCGGGTAAGTTTTTTTTTTTCTTTTTTATCTTTTAATTTCTTTTAATTTTTTTTTTTTTTTTTAGGTTTACTTTTACTGTTATTATCATTATTATTATTTATTTTTATTTCCGTTGTGTGTGTATATATATATTTTTTATTTTCATTTTAGTTTTTTTTTTATTTTTCTTATTATTATTATTATTATTTTTTTTTTTTTCTTTTAGTTTTATTTTATTTGTCCACGTAATAGTAACAATTTAATTGGCTTTTCATTTTTCTAAATTTCATTTTAAAAATAATTTCGTTGAGTTATTGTTTTTAATGTTTGTTGTTAACACAATAATTTAGTAGGTTTTATTTCTTTTTACTATATTTTTATTTCTTCCAATTCAGGTATGGCTCGCTCATCATGGATAAGGCGAAGCATCGCCAGATATATTACGTCGAGGGGGAAAATAAGGCGTGCTTCGAGGTCAACAAGCCCCAGTTCAGACAAACCACGTGCCTGGACGAAGAGGACCAATATTTTGAGGTCGAAGCGGCCAAACGTTGCATCAAACTCGACCTCCCCGTACAGCTGGGTTTCTTTATACTGTAGTACGCGAAATTACGCATGCTGCAGTTTTATTACGACTTCCTGGATGAATAGGTGGACCGTTCCGACTTTGAATACTTGGAAATGGACACGGTAGGTTGACTTTTACTCTTTGACTTTTATGAAACATTTTCAATCATTTTGAAATATTTACGCTTATGTAGCTGAATGATTGTGAACGCTAATAAAGCAATGCTGTTTTAAATTTCAGGACTCCGCTTATATGGCTTTATCGGCGACGACTCTCCGGGAAGTCGTGAAGCCCGAGAAACTGGCAGAATACCAGCGTGGTCTCACGGGGTTATGCGACGACAAACATAATCCCGTTGGGGACCATTGGTTCCCCAGGGAATGCTGTCAGAAGCATACAAAATTCGACAAAAGAGTGCCCGGTCTCTTCAAAACGGAGTACGAGGGGAACGAAATGATTGGTCTGTGCTCTAAAACCTACGTAGTGAAGAACACGGACCAGGATATGAAATTTAGTTCCAAGGGGGTCTCGAAACGACTGGTCAAAGACCCCCTTAACATCTTCAAAGAAGTCCTAAGCACAGGAAAACCCGCTTCCGGGGAAAATAAGGGTTTCCGTGTGAGAAATAATGGTGTTTATAGTTACAACCAGACCCGGTGCGGATTCTCATACTTTTACTGTAAGCGCCGGGTCTTAAACGACGGTATTCACACGGTACCCTTGGACATTGTGTTATGTCCTAAAAAGACACAACCAGAATCAGACGATGATGATATCGCGCTGGTGGATTTACTAAATAAACAGTTTGAGTGAAACACTAACAAAGTGTAGTGACAAAGTGTATTCTAGCGAAAACATTTGTGACACGAATTCTAGTGAATATAAACTATTATAAATTTAAGAGAGTGAAAACATAACACTGAATCTAGCGCGTGAATATTAACATTTGTAATAAATTTAAACCATCGTGACTCCTATTTATTTAAATGTATGTCACATATATATTATATGTTATAAATAAATGGTACATAATGTATGACAACATATAAATCTCTCGCGTTATTTCCCTTACCCAAAACTTAGCCACGTTTTACGCCGCCTTCATCATCAGTTATATCTCAGCAGCATTCCCCTTTTTCAGTCACATCACGGCCATAATTACCCTTATTCAGTCATATCACGGCCATATTAGTAGAGAATAAATGAGAGAGATTTAACGTCCCTCCGACATTTGCGAAATGTATCCCTTTCCCGAATGTACGTCGATTTCCGTGTCAGGAGCTACGTGCAGTGGCAAGACTACCTGGTTATTTCGTCTCTTACGTCATAAAGACGAAATGTTTGAGAACCCTCCCCAAAAAGTTTTGTATTGCTACGGTATTTACCAAGCTTTATCCGACGTCCTGGAGCGAGATTTACCGTTCATCACTTTTCACGAGGGTTTACCCTCTGACGAAGATTTACACAATCTGTCAGACAAAAACGTTTACAATCTGGTGGTTTTAGACGAATTGATGGAGAGCGTTACGTCATCACCGGACATCGAAAACGGAAGTGACGTAATGACAAAACTGGAAGCGGAGGTACTAAAATGAAACCGGAAAAGGAAAGGTCGCAATATTTTTCGTGGGAGGCGCCCTTTCCGTTTCCGGTTTCATTTTAGTACCTCCGCTTCCAGTTTTGTCATTACGTCACTTCCGTTTTCGATGTCCGGTGATGACGTCACGCTCTCCATCAATTCGTCTAAAACCACCAGATTGTAAACGTTTTTGTCCAACAGATTGTGTAAATCTTCGTCAGAGGGTAAACCCTTTTAAAAAAACTGATGAACGGTAAATCTCGCTCAAGGACGTCGAATAAAGCTTGGTAAATACCGTAGCAATACAAAACTTTTTGGGGAGGGTTCTCAAACATTTCGTCTTTATGGCGTAAGAGACGAAATAACCAGGTAGTCTTGCCACTGCACGTAGCTCCTGACACGGAAATCGACGTACATTCGGGAAAGGGATACATTTCGCAAATGACGGGGGGACGTTAAATCTCTCTCATTTATTCTCTACTAATATGGCCGTGATATGACTGAATAAGGGTAATTATGGCCGTGATGTGACTGAAAAAGGGGAATGCTGCTGAGATATGACTGATGATGAAGGCGGCGTAAAATGTGGCTAAGTTTTGGGTAAGGGAAATAACGCGAGAGATTTATATGTTGTCATACATTATGTACCATTTATTTATAACATATAATATATAGGTGACATACATTTAAATAAATAGGAGTCACGATGGTTTAAATTTATTACAAATGTTAATATTCACGCGCAAGATTTAGTGTTATGTTTTCACTCTCTTAAATTTATAATAGTTTATATTCACTAGAATTCGTGTCACAAATGTTTTCGCTAGAATACACTTTGTCACTACACTTTGTTAGTGTTTCACTCAAACTGTTTATTTAGTAAATCCACCAGCGCTATATCATCATCGTCTGATTCTGGTTGTGTCTTTTTAGGACATAACACGATGTCCAAGGGTACCGTGTGAATACCGTCGTTTAAGACCCGGCGCTTACAGTAAAAGTATGAGAATCCGCACCGGGTCTGGTTGTAACTATAAACACCATTATTTCTCACACGGAAACCCTTATTTTCCCCGGAAGCGGGTTTTCCTGTGCTTAGGACTTCTTTGAAGATGTTAAGGGGGTCTTTGACCAGTCGTTTCGAGACCCCCTTGGAACTAAATTTCATATCCTGGTCCGTGTTCTTCACTACGTAGGTTTTAGAGCACAGACCAATCATTTCGTTCCCCTCGTACTCCGTTTTGAAGAGACCGGGCACTCTTTTGTCGAATTTTGTATGCTTCTGACAGCATTCCCTGGGGAACCAATGGTCCCCAACGGGATTATGTTTGTCGTCGCATAACCCCGTGAGACCACGCTGGTATTCTGCCAGTTTCTCGGGCTTCACGACTTCCCGGAGAGTCGTTGCCGATAAAGCCATATAAGCGGAGTCCTGAAATTTAAAACAGCATTGCTTTATTAGCGTTCACAATCATTCAGCTACATAAGCGTAAATATTTCAAAATGATTGAAAATGTTTCATAAAAGTCAAAGAGTAAAAGTCAACCTACCGTGTCCATTTCCAAGTATTCAAAGTCGGAACGGTCCACCTATTCATCCAGGAAGTCGTAATAAAACTGCAGCATGCGTAATTTCGCGTACTGCAGTATAAAGAAACCCAGCTGTACGGGGAGGTCGAGTTTGATGCGACGTTTGGCCGCTTCGACCTCAAAATATTGGTCCTCTTCGTCCAGGCACGTGGTTTGTCTGAACTGGGGCTTGTTGACCTCGAAGCACGCCTTATTTTCCCCCTCGACGTAATATATCTGGCGATGCTTCGCCTTATCCATGATGAGCGAGCCATACCTGAATTGGAAGAAATAAAAATATAGTAAAAAGAAATAAAACCTACTAAATTATTGTGTTAACAACAAACATTAAAAACAATAACTCAACGAAATTATTTTTAAAATGAAATTTAGAAAAATGAAAAGCCAATTGAATTGTTACTATTACGTGGACAAATAAAATAAAACTAAAAGAAAAAAAAAAAAAATTATAATAATAATAAGAAAAATAAAAAAAAAAAACTAAAATGAAAATAAAAAATATATATATACACACACAACGGAAATAAAAATAAATAATAATAATGATAATAACAGTAAAAGTAAACCTAAAAAAAAATTAAAAGAAATTAAAAGATAAAAAAAAAAGAAAAAAAACTTACCCGCTGTTACCGATCAATTTCATGGTGTCGGCAATAATGGCAAGCTCGGGCGATGCATCCCCTGCTCGTCTGGCATCGCTGACTTCCTGCACGAACGACTCGAAGCAGGACATTTTCCTGTACTCGACCACTTGATAAATTTTGGTGACTCGAAGTCCGTGGTCCAAGTACCATTTCAGGAGAGGTGTGGCCAAAAGAATTTGACGGGCTTTCATACCACCCACTAACAACCGTCTGGGCTTGTCAGACAGCTGGTAGTGCCAGACGTGAGCTTGCATATGTTCCCCTATATCGTCAAATCCCACTTCCGTATTACAGTAAATGGGGCTCATTTCCGCGAAGTATTGTTCGGGAGTCATGGAGATATGGGCGAATTCCGGTCCCCACTGCTCCGGAATCTCGATATCGCATTCCACCATGCCAAACAATTCGCCGAATCGAACAGCGTTCAAAATTTGAGTTTCGCTGACTTTTCCCCGGTGTTTTTGGCTGAAGGTCGGTCGACATTGGTCCCGTATGGCATAGATTTTCGGATGCGACTTACAGTAGTCCCGAAATTCGCACTCCCACATTTGTACCACGGTATACCCCTTCTGTCGCAGTTTAGCGACTTTAGCCCTCGTTCTCTTCATCAGCGAATCTTTGATCTTGTGCCACTTTTCGCTCGTGACGTTTTTGGTGACGTCACACTCGTGGCCATGATGGTAACAGCCCTAGAAAAAGATTTTAAAAAATATTTAGGACACAGCAATTTCATATAGCGTTACAAGAAATCTATTCTAAACTTCTGTAAGTTTTGTAACGAGAAATAGATTTCAGTTTTACCTGAAATTCGTAGACGGTATTCGTCTCTGCATCGTACCCGTCCACGGGGTATTTGTCTAACTGAATTTCTTTGCCGTGGTTACGCTGATGGAGGATGTGGGCCCCTTCGTACTTATTCAAATAATTTAGCCAGTTAAAAGCCTGCATATACTGGTCTCTGTGCTCCGCTTTAAACTCTTTTTCGGCTCGACGACGCACGAACATACCTTCCGGCATGGGCTGCCCTATAGCCCACAAGTAGAGGGCATTGCCGTCGTAACCCACGATCTTTTGACACAGTTTATCTCCCCTGATTTTCGTTTGACCCGACTCGTGGTGTCGGGTGAAAATAATGGAGGGACCTGAAATGTAAATGTCTCCGTGTAAACACACGAGCAAACATAATGCATTCATTCAGAAATAATTCTAAAGTTAAATAAAATAAATAAAACTTACCACCGACAATATTTTCTTTGACGGTAGTGTGAAGGTCGGCATTGTTCTTGTCAATCAAGGAGAATTCGGCCGATTGTTTGCGGGCAGCCTGGAAAAGAAGCTGGCGAGTGATACCCGGTACGCTCATAGCCGTCTTCAAAACGTCGATGCCCTTCTGGAAGTAGAAAGTTTGCAGACGTTCCACGGCTGTGACGAAGGGACCTACGTCCAAATTATTATACCATATCAGGAAGTCGCGAAAGGTGGACATGTTACGATCCTCCCACACTTTCTGACAGTATGCATACTCCTCGTCAGAGATATTACTGTCTTTGAGCGCACTGTAAAAGGCTTCGTGGGGAGGTAACTCGGTGTGCTCTAGCTTCATGACGTCATCGAACCATTCATAGGGGAAAAAGCCTTTGGCTTCCTCGACATTGTAGGCTCTGAGGAAACGCACATAGGACGTGCCTGGTGCTAAGAAGTGACTGAAACGTGAAAATTAGATATGAGCTTCTAAAAATAAATGAAATAAGATAATGATGCAAAATACATAGATAATGATGCAAAATACATAGATAATACATAAATAGATAAAAGTAAAATTATGCTCGAACTTATCTGATATCGAGGAATTTCTACGTTTCGGTCGTAATACAGGCATAGGCATTCGATTTTTTGACCACAAACCCGTGCTCCTGCTCGTGCATTTTTAAATGCCTGGCCAACTTCTGTTTCACCAAGTTCAGATCGTATTTGGCGCTGAAAAAAAAAAAAAAAAAACGTACAGAAATTTAAGCGCTTTGATTAAAGTAACTTCAGCCCTTCGATTTTTTCTTGATTTAAGGAAATTTTAGCGCTTGGATTTAAATACTCGCTTTAATATTTCTTAAGAAAGATTTATTCCGGAAGAAATAAAATTGTAATTACCTGTTAAAGCCGAGCACGGGCAGGGTGGTCATATAGCCTTTTAATTGACCGAATAAAGTCTTCAACTTTTCCGACTGGTTTCGGTCGTCCTCGTCGTCTTCGTTTAGACACTCCAGGCGATTATTCAGGAGCTCTAAGTATTTGCCCATTTTTTGTTGGGCGTCCCCACTTGCGGCACGCTGGATTTCAGTCAAAGCCTCCACCATGCGTTCGAGCAATGAATCCATGTCGGTTTGCACGAAACACGGAGGGTCCGTGTGTCCGGGAACGTTGGAGCAGACGCTGACACTGATAGGTACGTGTTGTTGGGTCCACTCCAGTTTCTCCGTAGCATCGCCCTGTAGCTTGACCAAGATGGATTCAAAGTCGAAGACGGCGAACCAGGGGTATGTTCGCTCGTCTCGCGGCACGTGGATACCGAACTCTTCCAAGTGTTCGAACACGGTGTGGCGCTCTTTGTAAAAACCGCCCGGAAAATCAAAAACTGTTTTCTTGTCGCATATTTTAGTATGCTGCTTAAAATTACCGAGGAGATCAAACATCCGGTCGCACAGTGGGCATTTAAAGGTCTTGGCAAATTGGGCAAAATCCGTCACGTACGAACAGTGGTTTTCAAATTAGTTCACGTACATGGTATCCGTATACCGTTCCGTGGATTTAAAGACCGGCACCACAACACCGTCTTCCTCGAGGGAGTACATGTGTACGTTAATGTTGAAACACTGCTCGAATTCGGAAAGATCCTGCAGTTGCAGACCTTTAAACCGAGAAATTGGGGTGACTGGAGTTGTCGTACGACCGCCGAAAAAATCAATGTATTCCTGCCTGTTGTGTGTTTTTTCCCACTGATGATATAACTCCTCAGTTTTGTCCAAGGAACCATAGCGGTGCAAACACAGGCAACGAAAGACGCAAAGGTGGTCGTTATATGGCCGTTTGTACACTGGATCTTTGTCCAAGGGCACGATCGACATACATCGGGTAATGTAAATGGGGAGTTGTATGATATCGCCGAGAGCAAAATTGGTATTGTAGACTTTGGCCCGGATATTGGTTAGAAGCACAAGTCGCCATTTGGTGTCGGGACGGTTCTTGGCCATTTCTGCCATGACGTCCAATGTTCTCAGCTTCTTGAGGACTTTTCCCGTATCAGAACGTCTCGAGATCAGAAGTGGGGCATCAAACACATTGACGTTGTCGTAGGGCCGAAAATATCGAAAGAGCCCGGTCTACCACGTGCCTCATAATGAACCCGAAGGATACGTTGATCTTGAACGCATGACGCTGTCGGTCATAGATCTCCTGTAATGCCTGACCAATGTCAAATAGGGTCATGCCGGGATACATGGGGATGTTGTACAGATACTCGACGGGTCCTTCCCTAAACCCCTCCAAGATCAGGGCTCGATTGGTCCTGTAGCAGTCCCTCAGTCCTTCATTGACGGTCCCGTCTTCGTTGGCCCAAGGCTCCTGACCCAGTTGAAAGGGTTCGGGGTGGAGACCGGCACCGACTTGATAGTGCTGTTGCACTTGATGGGCGTGCAAAGCTTGTCTGTCCGGAAACTGGGCGGGACAACGGCGGCATTTGTAGGTGCTCGGTCCCGGTGCAGAGCTCGGACCAGGTTGTGGGCTCGACCGACGCATTCGTTTAGCCGGTGGTGCGTTTTCCGAGTTCTCACGTTGTCGCTTTTGAGGTTTTACTTTGTGTTTAATTTTTTGATGGAACTCGAGTTCCCGGGCGGTTTTTAAAACGATCTCGCATTGGTTGCAAGGGAAGGTGACGATACCCTGACAGTTTGCCTCATGTTGACGGAGATTTCCTTGAAGAGTGAAGGTTTTGTTGCATTTCGAGCAGCTAAATAAACGTTTGTTGTGCGTCGATTTGACGTGCTGTGCCATGTTTCTTTTCTGCGTAAAAATCTTGTCACACTGCTTGCACGTAAACAAACGACTCTCTGCACCAGACTTGACATTTTGAATTTCGTTTCTTAAAAAAAAAATGTAATAAAATAAATATAAATGAATAAATAAATAAAAGCAAAACACACAAACGAATAAACAAGAAAAATAAAATCTAAACAAAAATAATAATAATAATAAAATGGAATAAATATAGATTCATGGCAATAGAAGCTAAAACGACAAGAATGTTTCAAAGCCAGGAAAAAAAAAACATACAAGGGAGCTCGAACTGGCGACTTTAAAAATTCCACCAGGTCGCCAGCGTCGTCAATGGTCCATGAACAGGGACTTGCTTGATTCCGATCCATTTCACTGGCTAATAAGTTATTCAAAACTTGCTGGACAAACGGATCGTCTTGAATGCCGTAGTCGGAAATAAATGATATGAATTCATCCGCTGATACCCCTTCTTCAACCAATGATTTGATCACTGCTTCCATTTTATCAGATTTTTCCTTAACTTTGATACGGAACGAACTACAAAAGGTGGAAAAAGTGATCTTGAATAGAAACAAAACTCGTCTCTATCTGTATAGATCAAAGTTCGAACTGCATAGAAAACAACAATACAATAGATATTAAGCGAATATTGACAACTTATGTTTAATGAAACATCGGAGTGCCCTTGGACAAAAGAGATCTGACCTTGTACCGGTGAAACTTAGATTATTGAATTGTCATCGTGTTATGACTGAAATCATGTTGAAAGAGGCGTTGAACTGTATTAGGTTATAAAAAGAATATATTTTACTTCAGAAAATTTTGTCGCATAACACTGCATACAGAAAAAAGAAATTAAAAACAAAAAAAAAGCGAAGTCAATGAAGGAAAAAAACTCTCTGAATTTTGTAATATTCATTCAAATATTTGGAAGTTGAAACTCTTTTTATATAGGAATGTAAAAATAGCGAAAATATAGGAATGTCAAGGAGAAAAATGGTACCTTGTAAGCCACAGTCTGGGCTGATTTCTAATCCTTTTTAACGAGTCTCGTTTACGGGTGTAGACTCGAACTGGTGAAGGAGATTCAAGTATCGTCGTGGAATGAAAAAGGAAAACATTAAAAAAGAGCTTTTTCCTAAAACAAGTTCGTGGGAGTGTTAAACATCCCAAGCCCAGTACTTGTTATATCCAGGATATACATTTGTGTTATGACTGAAGTATCGTGTTATGACGCGCCGTGATATGACTGAAGTAATGTTTAAATGAGTGTTAAACGTCATTCAGTTCATTCTAACAACATAAAAAAAGATAAACAACATTGACGCATTACAGACTACTTCACACAATCGTCTGGTCTTAAGTCCACACGTCTGATCTTGATTTAGAATGTTTTAAACTACTATTTCAATATGGAATACAAATAAGTTGAATATACCTCAGACTTTTCCCCATTTGATGTTAAATGTGTTGAGAACAGCAAAACTTTTGAGTACTGTTGGTTTTCAAAACTCAAATTACAGTATGGATCATTTTCATAATTTTCGAGAAATAAGTCAAGAATTTATGTCTGAGGTGGTATAAATGCACTAAAAATGGACTTACCTGTTTTCGAAACTCCGATGAAACACGACGTAATCCCTTTTTTTTTTAAATTCACTAATTAAAAAAAAAAATGTAACGTTATTAATTAATTACTCTTTTGGGACAACACACGACCGTAATCCTCACACCTTGAAGGTCTAAATGAAAGTGATTCATGGACACTCCTCCAGATGTATTTCTAATTGTTTGACAATCCTTAAAAACGAGTCACTCACGGATTAATTACAGTCGTTAGCATTGTATGACATAATTTATCTATTGTTTTCCGGTGAAACATGTTTAAACTTGCAGACTGCAGCCTAAGTACACCGGTTTAACGAGGCATAAAATTGAAGTAACTCGATATCTTTGTGACGCATTAGCTCGGTAAACACGATAACGTGTCTGATCTTGATTCATCTTATTATACCCCCGAAAAAAATCCATCAATGCTTAACGGATGTAACTCGATATCACGCTTGTCACGCTGTTTTCAGAGCTTTTAGAATGCTGTCTGACCTTGATCTACACTGAGAATACTCGATGACTTGACTGATCTTGATTCATCCCATTCTACCCCCATAAAATCAATCAACATTAAACTGATGTAGGTCGATATCACGCTCGTATCGCCATTATTTGAGCTTTCAGAAAACTGTCTGACCTTGATCTACACTGATCTCATTCTACCCCGGAAAAAAATCAATCGACACTAAACTGATATAACTGGATATCACGCTTGTCAAGCTATTATTAGAGCTTTTAGACTACTGTCTGATCTTGATCTACACTGATCTCATTCTACCCCGAAAAAAAAGAAAAAAGGCAGCAGCCGACAATTTTAAGTGATCTCTTTGGAGCAGGGCTTCTGCGGTATCAAATTTGGCATCCTCTCTCCGTCAACCTTTCGTTTTTGTTTAAAACATATCACGATAAACAGAAAAAAATGCTACTAGAAACTCCAGGAAAGCACGGATAGGCGCACTGGCCGTCGCGATGTAATAGAAATAATGTTGAAAAGGACCACCATGCAATAATTTATCGAGTCTTTGATTTTACCCGGTCATTTAACACCGGGTACACAATATGTCATGATCTAATCGGTCGATAGGCGTGTACCGTATTGAAATCGATACCTTAAACACGAGCCAGATGATATATAGTTTTCATTCTTTACACTGGATCGACATTTCGCATGTTCTTGATTAAAATTCGTTCCGCAATACGCACGACCAGTCCACCTATTGACTTTTCGTGAACCAGCTTCCTTTCCGAAGGTGTATGACTTATCCCAAAAAAGAGCTACCAAATGATGTTACCCCACTCCAGACTATTGTGTAATATCCATTGTTCTCTGTGCCAACAACCGCATGACAGCTGGGTTTGTTCTAAGACAGTAACTCATTGTCCTATGGAATGCGTTTGGGATAATGACATTCAGGTGACACGGTGTGTTTTCAACTGTATTTTGAAAACGATATGGCACGAGGAGAAATGGACTGAATGGTGTTTTACGCGGCTTTCAACATTATTGAATTCATATCACGGACGTTATGGTAGCAAACATACGATCCACATTTTTCCGTGTTATGACATCATTAAGGAGTGGTTGGTAAACGATATCTATCCTATTGTTACGTGGTATGAGTCACGGGACTGCAGCAGGGAGTCTTGTGGTATGACGTCATTAAGGAGTGGCTGGTAAACGGTGCTATCGTTCCGTGGTATGAGTCATGAGGGGGCTCCAGGCTGGCAGCAGACAACCGATACTTACCCCATTGTTCTCGAAATAATAATCCTATTGTTACGTGGTATGAGATATTGGTTGATCCCAATGTACGTTACTTATCCCATTGTTCTCGAAATAATAATAATCCTATTGTTTTCTGGTATGAGTCACGGGACTGCAGCAGGCAGTCTTGTGGTATGACGGCACAGTTTCCGGACAGACATACGACACTTACCCCATTGTTCTTTGGTATGAGAAATATCCCGTGACGTCATTCGGGAGTGGTAGATATAATCGAACCTACCCTATTGTTCTCGAAATAATAATCCTATTGTTCTTAGAATACTACCCCATTGTTCTTGGGCTGTCACGCGTGCACGATTCCATTGTTTTTGGGCATCGCAGCCTCGCAGACACCGTGGTATGACGTCATCCTACATTGGTGCCACCCAAATTCCCCAACCTATTGTTCCGTTATATGACGTCATCAGGGATTGGCATTGGCATTTCCGGTCCTTGTTCTCCGGAATAATACCCCATTGTTCCCAGAATAATACCCCATTGTTCGTGGGCAGTCACGCGTGAATAATTCCATTGTTTTTGGGCAGTTATGTGTGACGCTGCAGGGCTGCAGGGCTGCAGGCATATTCCGAAACTTATTGTTATATACTACTCTCAGCGAACTTAAAAAGGACTTATTCGTAGAACATTAAGCTAAAGAATTTCAGCGTATGCCAGCAAATATTACTGTTGTAGGCCGGGTTAATTCACTGCGAGTTAAATGCGACTTTTAACGACAGAGAAAAAAGCCTTTTGAAACCATTGTGCTGGTAACCAGCATTCTCTCCTTTTCCCACAATGTTTTCTACCCTAATATAGACAGAAATCGCCATTTTAGCAACATCTAATTTGTCGTCTGCAAATGCTTTCAGTTTGAACATGTCGAAAATTTAGTCGTTAGGTAAAGAGTTAAGCTTTACTTGGATGTAGAAGTAAAAGGAGAAATGCTGATTACCAGGTTCCGTATTCACCAACCATTCTTAAGACTATTCTTAGTCTTATTCTCCAAGATTTTCTACATTTGAAAGTAACACAACTCCTGATTGGCTAAACCAAACGGTTTAGCCAATCAGGAGTTGTGTTACTTTCAAATGTAGAAAATTCTGGAGAAGAAGACAAAGAACATTCTTAAGAATGGTTGGTGAATACGGACCCAGGATTTTGCCAGCATTTTATCCTTTTTAATACGAATCCTTGTATACGAGCCACATATAACTTAGTGTCTGCAAATGCTTTAGCCCTTAACTCGAGGACCTTTTGCGGACGGTGTAGATCAAGATCATACTGCACAGAACGTGCAGTCTGATCGTATATCTACACTGTCCGATAAGAAAATGCTTTTCATTTCACTTGTTCAGCAGGTTACGGGTTAAAATAGACAAGTCTCGACAGATTTTGTTAGCCCTTTCCCAAACGACAAATTTTGGACTGGTCCAAACTGAAAGAGCTTGCAGACGACAATTTTAAATTTGATGAAAATGGCTGAAAGGACTCAAAAAGGGTAGAAAACACAGTGGTAAAAGGAGAAATTGCTCGTTACGAGCAATTTCTCCTTTTCCCACAGTGTTTTAAAAAGACTTGTACTGCAGACACGTGAAAACCAGGACTTGTTTGGGAAAGGGTTAAAAGGTTAAGAAATTGCAGGCACCTGAACCGAGTCTACGTTGGCTGATGATGTTTACTGGTATATCCTGTTGGATGAGAGTCAAAGCGACAGGTTTCATTCATCTTTTACCACTGATTGTTGATTTGACGATGGTGCTATAGGAGAGCAGCCAGTGGCTTGGGAAGAATACTGTGCGAAGTACTGGTAAAAGAAACTCCAGGAAAGCATGGATGGGTGTAAAGGCCGCCACGATATAACTTAGATAATGTTGGAAGTTGGAAACGGCGGTAAACACTCAGGCGTTTATTTTTTGACAAACTTCGTCGTCTGTGTAATGTTATATAGAAGACCTTAAATATAGAGGATCTTACATGAATGGTCATGAAATACCAAATTTATGAAACGAGTCATCTAAATACAGATAAAAACGAGGCTTTGCCGAGTTTTTATCTGTATTTAGATGACGAGTTAAATAAATTTGGTATTTCATGAACATGAATGTAAGATTCTATTTATAATATGACAAGAATCTTTCCGAGAAAACCACAAAATTTAAATTGTCTGGCCTTACTGACCTATATAGGAATGCCAAAAGAATGACGCAATAGAACCTAACCACAGTTTAAAAAAATGTAAAAAAGTAGTTCCATGTTTTTCTTTTGATTTCAAGATTAAATCTGACAATTGTGGGTTGTTTTTTAACAAATTAATAATTTTCCTCTAAATATTAGAAACACTGAAATATTTGCAAATAGAAATCAATAACTCTTCAACGTCAAAAAGTACCATATGCAGACCAAGGTCATGACGTCACTATAAGTAGAAATGCATATGGATTTTTGAACTGTGTAATAGTTAGTGACTGTCACTATCAATGCATCTTAAACGCCTCTTTTTTGGTGAAGAAGTTTCCTTATGGGAAGCATCTTGGTGAACGTTAATATTAAATGTTCCTCCATATATTGGGGCGTTGAAGATGTTTTGAAAACCACCAGATACGTGAACATCACACTTGGAATCACTTGTGACAACAGCAGCGGTGTGTTGACATGAAGGAACACTGCTATTCGGACAGGATATTTGGCGTTTTTCGTTGGAATTGGAGTGTAGGATTTGTGATATTTGTCTGTGTTGGTGATCATTTATATGGCTGTAGTTATTTAAGGAGGCTATATTTTTATGGCCGGATATCTTGACCCTTGATTTGTCGTCTGGAACATTTCGGTACTCCCATCTACGACAGTCAATCTCGCTCGCTCCAGTTCTACTTCAAACGAACTGTCTAGGAGCCGTACCACGTAAAACGCAGCAAAACCCCGAAATACCACCTCAGTAACGATTCCGTAGCCTTGTCCATCGATTTGAACCGTTTCGTTGATAGATATGTCGTTCGACGCCATTGTTTTTGTTTTTATTTTTGACAGCGCGTATAAATACAATTCGGCTCATTTGCATAGTTATTACACTAGTTTATTATTGGAAGCGAAGTTTGTCAAAAAACGAACGCCTGTGTTTAAACACTGTACAAGAAAAACTACTACTACCTCTCGCATATCAGCATGATGTCATTTGTTTCGAAAAAAAAAAATGTTCAAAATATTTTCTTTATTTTCTCTGAAACAGGACAGATGGAAACAGCATACGAATTACAACCCCTTGAGGACACGAGCCAAAACACCCATGTAAAAACTGTCAACGATAACAGAGGAAATTCTATAGAAGCAACGGTGAAAACAAACCCTTTACTAAACAATTCCGTGTTTTAGCGATCCTGAGAAATAACACTTTCGAAATCATTGTGAGAAAAGGAGAAAATGCTAGCAAGCAGTCGCCACTGGGCCTTTAATATTTGCTAAACCACTAGGGGAAAAACTGTTGGCCTATTTTCTGTGCTTGGTTCAATTAACACACGTGGCTGTAAAAGCTAGGATATTTTACTCCAAACCATGGCTTGAAATGCTTATCATGACAATATAGATTAAAATCATATTGCACAGAATATATAGAGGATATTTGTCTTTTCCGTGAAAGATCGAAATTTATTTCATCGAGTGAACATCATCGGTAATACTTTCACGAGTGGCACAGCCACGAGTGAAATATTGCTGATGATGTTCACGAGATGAAATAAACTTTGATCTTTCACCGAAAAATAAAAATATTCTATTTATGTCATGCTTCTAACCCCATTTTTGTTGGGACTTTCGTCAAAATCCAGTACAGCTGTTTTCGGTAATTTCCCGTGGCGTACGCCCCTCGCATAACAACGCATTATAATATTACGTAAAGCGCGAGAAATACAGGGTAGATGCGCGTAAATTACGTCATATTTCTCTCTATTTGAATGGCACGTGCTGTTCACCTAGGTAACTAGTGCACGGAAACTACTGCTTGCGTCTTCAACTGAAAAGTTAGAAAATATGAAGTCGTTATTTTCACTGGTCGTAACCATAAAATATCAAACCGTAATCAACCATTATTTCTCGATAAACTACTGAAAAGCATGAAAAAAAAAATTCTATTCTTCATCTCTAATCGCTCGACACTTTGAGATATACCCCAGCCAATGAATCCTTAAATTGTTACCAAACTGCAAAACTCTAGTCTGGTTCAAATTGAAAGGATTTGTATCGGATAAGATTGAAAACAGAGTGGTCACCACCATTTTCTCCTTTTTCTTCGTTGTTTTCAAAAAGTCTTTTTTTCCAAATTAGTTAAATCACGTGATTATTTGGATAAGGATTAAAACAACAATAATTGTGTGTAACCTGTTGACAAAAAAACATATTTGAACCATGCTCTGGCAAAAGGGGGCTTTTTCGTGGGAGCTTCTTTGGGCAAGTCGCTTCAAAGCCCAAACCGGGTACTTGTTGAACTAAGGAAAAATAGAAATATGAGCCATGCTCTGGCAAAAGGGGGCTAAATGCATCTCCGTGATGCCATATACCTATCAAGCCATTCCATAATTATGGATCCATAATGACCACTTTTTTTTAACGATCGACTTAATTATGAGGCAGAATGGTCCTTGGATATACAGAAAATTGACCAATAGCGAAAAGTTTCGGCCCAGGTCAGCCTGTGCAGTCCGCTGCGAAGGCTGACCTGGGTAGATACTTTTCGCAGCTGCATTAAGCCCCCTTTTCACAGGGCATGGTTCATTTTATATTGATTGAACGATGTTTTACGTCGCTTACAACGATGTCAATGATATCGACGGCTTACGTATGAGCCACGGTCTGTGAAAAGGGGGCTTTATGCGTCTGCAAAAGCTATCAATTCATGTCAGCCTGCACAGTCCGCGCAGGCTGACATTGGTTTAAACTTTTTGTCTATTTTGTAAATTTTATATATATATCCAAGGACTATTCTACCTCCATATCCATTCAGGCAAAATGTTTTGTTTTTGTTTTTTTCGAATCGCTGATAATGTGATATCTTGCTTGGTATAATGCAGCACGGAGATGCATTAAGCACCCTTTTGCCAGAGCATGGCTCATATTTCTATTTTTCCTTAGTTCAACAAATACCCGGTTTGGGCTTTGAAGCGACTTGCCCAAAGAAGCTCCCACGAAAAAACCTGCACCCTGGATGAGTATCGAATCCATCCACTTGATACTCTTCGACAAAGCTATATGAGCTGGATTTTGACCTTTTTCTTTGTCGAAGTCTCGAATAAATAAATAGTAATTTGCGATTCGTAAAAATTCTGGACATGTGAATTTTGCGGGCCTATACCAATATACGAGGGCTGCTACCGTTATTCGATACCCCGTGGCGCTTATTCACACCTTAGCAAATGAATATGGTAGGAGGTGATCCTTTTCTTGGACTAATTTGTAATTTGATATTTTTGTAGTTTGACCCTTTACCCATTACTGTATATCTACGTGTATTTTCGGACACACTATATTACTGTATGTCTACATGTATTTTCGGACGTACTGTATTACTGTATGTCTACATGTATTTTCTGACGTACTGTATTACTGTATGTCTACATGTATTTTCGGACATACTGTATCACTGTATGTCTATATGTATTTTCGGACATACTGTATCACTGTATGTCTACATGTATTTTCGGACATACTGTATTACTGTATGTCTACATGTATTTTCGGGCATACCGTATTACTGTATGTCTACATGTATTTTCGGACATACCGTATTACTGTATGTCTACATGTATTTTCGGACATACCGTATTACTGTATGTCTACATGTATTTTCGGACCTACCGTATTACTGTATGTCTATATGTATTTTCGGACATACCGTATTACTGTATGTCTATATATATTTTCGGACATACCGTATTACTGTATGTCTATATGTATTTTCGGACATACCGTATCACTGTATGTCTATATGTATTTTCGGGCATACTGTATCACTGTATGTCTACGTGTATTTTCGGGCATACTGTATCACTGTATGTCTACATGTATTTTCGGACATACCGTATTACTGTATGTCTACATGTATTTTCGGACATACCGTATTACTGTATGTCTACATATGTCTTTCGGGCATACTGTATCACTGTATGTCTACATGTATTTTTGGACATACCGTATAACTGTATGTCTACATGAACTTTCGGACATACTGTTTATAACAGATACCGATCCTTTTCCAACGCCTAGTTAGATTAACTCTTATTCTGCTAGTTGAATGAAAGTTACGTGAAATCTTTAGTATGATGGTTAAAACCTAAATGTTTTAAATTTTTAAATTTTAGGGTGGGGTGAAAATTATCTCCCTATGGGACAGTGCAGATCCAAGATCAGACTGCACATTCTGTGCGGTCAAATCTTGATCTACACTGTTTGCAAAAGGGCCTGGAGTCGCGCTTAGCAGCCTAAGACTTAACATCAAATCTTGAAAAATATATCCAGCTGAAAATTTCATCGTTCAAGAGTAGGAAAAATAATGGGGGAAAAGAGGCAATTGGTGGCGTGGTTACATTTTATTATCTCTTTTCTTATTGAACCACACTAAAGTGTTGATATTAGAGCCATGCTCTGGCAAAAGGGGGCTTAATGCGACTACATGATCCATGACATCAAGCCTTTCATCGCATCCTTGTGGATCTATAAAATCCATTTTATCTAACAACGGACTGAATCATGAGGTAGAGTGGTCCCTTGACAAGGAGAAAATTTAAAGCTGGCAAAAAGTTTCGGCCCATGTCAGCCTGCGCGGACTGCGCAGGCTGACATGGGTCGATACTTTTTGCAAATGCATTAAGGACCCTTTTCACAGAGCATGGCTCATTCATATTCCAGTTCCTACTTACTTCGTCTTTCTTTTTTCTATACTCTTCACCAAACGACAAAAATTTTATACTACTCCGAATTGAAAGCATTTGCAGACGACAAATTAGATATAATTCAAAATATGAAATTTGTCTATCATAGGGTAGAAAACATTGCGACAAAAGGAGAAAATGCAGGTCATCAGCATTTTCTCCTCTCCCCACAATGTTTTCAAAAGCCCTGACCCTCAAGGTCGTTAAAATGCTTGATCGTGTCGTGAAGGGTTAAATAAGAAATAAACTTTCTTATTTCAGGTGGAGCAGGCGACAAGGACCTGGGTTTAGAGACAAATACAACGCCCCCCCCCCCCACACACACACACAAAACTGTATTATGTTTAACCCTTTCCCAAACAAGCCCTGGTTTTCACATGTCTGCAGTACAAGTCTTTTGAAAACACTGTGGGAAAAGGAGAAATTGCTCGTAACGAGCAATTTCTCCTTTTCCCACAGTGTTTTCTACCCTTTTTGAGAACATTCTGCCATTTTCATCAAATTGAAAATTGTTGTCTGCAAACTCTTTCAATTTGGACCGGTCCAAAATTTGTCGTTTGGGAAAGGGTTAAGTAAATCGTGTCCGAAGGCACTTAGAGATCATCGACGAAATAGTTATCGAGGTGCATGCAAGTTTTGACTATTTTACTGAATGGATCTCTGACGCCGTTTATCATTTTAGCGACCTAGAATCTCGGCTGTTATTTTTTCAAATCATAATCTACATTATTATTATTATCATCATTGGTGTTGTTGTCAGGTTTTGTTGTCGTTGCCCCGGAAGGCTGTTAGTCATTTTATGTTGTGTTTGTGTGTGTGTTTTTTGCGGGGGGGGGGGGGGGGGGCAGTGTGTGATACAGAACAAAACGCATCGTGAGTTACGTTAGGTGCTTTAACCCTTTCAGCGCCATAGGCGAAAACAGGGCCTGTTGCGGACGGCATAGATCAAGATCAGACTGCACAGAATGTGCAGTCTGATCTTTGATCTATACCTTCCGCTTGTTTGGTCAAGCCTACATGATTAATGTCTTCCGGAGAATCAGTGGATTGTATTTACAGCCATCAAAAGAGGTCAAGTTTGTTTATATGGCGCCGAAAGAGTTAACGTGCTTTTTGTGTCGCATCCTAACACGCGAGGCATTCGGACGCCCACCTCAAGTGGCCTGAGATTTCAGAACCATCTGACTGCCATTACACTGTTATATATTTTCTAAATAATCTCATTGAGTTTACAGGGTTTGTGGCAGACAGGGGCGAGGGGAAAAAACATTTGGTCTTTCTCGATAGAGGTTCCGAGTTCGAACCCCTTAATGAGCGGAGACAACTTTTGGGACTACCCGCATCACAGTGCAAGTACTTATTCAGGTGTTCAGGAAGCGGTCATCGGGTGTGATTTACATAAGTTGTAGATTGAATGAGTGCATTTACATCGTTTTTAGTATTGCTTATTTGAGTCATATCACGGCGACAGCTCACACCAGTACTGGGCTAGAGCTCTAAAGCCTCTTGCTCCGGGACATTTCACCAGGAAAAACCAAGTGCTTTCAGTGAGGCTTGGCACCGAGGTTACAAGTCCCACACTCTACCAATGAGCCACACAGGGCCCTACATAAGTTGTACAGCTTGTTTCACAACTGACGTACAATGATTGGTTTTACCCTTTACCAAACAATCCCGAGTTTTGACGACCTGGGAGAAGACGGCTTCTGTAAAACTTTTTGTTTTCTTTCCTTTCAAAAGAAAAAACAAACCCTAGCATTTTGTGTACATTTAATTTGTCGTCTGCAAATGCTTCCAGTTTTAACCCAGAAAGCGCCTTTCACGACTAAAGTTGCCTTTGAGGGCAGTGTAGATCAAGATCAGGCTGCACAAAACGTGCCGCCTGATCTTTGATCTACACTGACCGCTTTGCTGACACACTGTAGACAAAAGCAACCATGAAAATGCCGTTATTTGGAACGTATTTTCTAGGATAAAAATGTCTGATAAGTTTATTCGGTGCTCTAAGGGTGAACAAGTATAATAATTTGTCGTCTAGCGTAGAGTTTGACTATGTTTACCCTTTCCCTTCCTTAAGTTTACAGATGGCTCAGATCAAGATTTGATTGCACAGAAAGTGCAGTCTGATCATGGCTGTTCTCCGTCCACTATTTACATAAAACCTTTTACTTATCGTTCCAGAATAAACAATATATTTACTGTTGCTCAAATGATGAAATTTGTCTTTGATAGTGTAGAAAACTTTGCTGAAAAAGGAGAAAATAGCATTTTTCCATGATGTTGATAAAAGCCATCTTCCAAAGTTCGTTAAAACACCAGGGTCCGTATTCACCAACCATTCTTAAGAATATTCTTAGTCTAATTCTCCAAGATTTTCTACATTTGAAGGTAACAAAACTCCTGGTTGGCTAAACCAAATGGTTTAGCCAATCAGGAGTTGTGTTACTTTCAATTGTAGAAAATTCTGGAGAACAAGACAAAGAACGTTCTTAAGAATGGTTGGTGAATACGGACCCAGATTCTTTGGCCAGGGATAACGCATAACTGTAGGTGTTTTGTTGAAAAATGAACTTTAACAAATTGCTCAAAGAACAAACACATTTACTTTCATGCTGCTAAGCGCGACTATATACGCTTTGGCGGACGGTGTAGACCAAGACCTGGCTGCACAGAACGAGCAGTCTGATCTCGGATCATCACAGTTCGATTCATTTAAACTTTCACGGCGGAAAGAAATCCCAGTTTATTTGGGTTTTTACTACTGGCTGGAATTTATATTTGGATGGCGCTCTGGCAAAAGGGTGTTTAATGTATCACCGTGACACGTTATACATAGTAAGTTTGCAAATACATGTAATTTATGGATCCATAAAATCTGTTTTTGTCTAACAACCAAAATAATGAGCTAGAATGGTCCATGGACATGCAGCAAAATTACATATAGCAACATATTTCGACCCAGGTGAGCCTGTCCGGACTGCCCAGGTTGACATGGGTCGTAACTTTCTACAGATACATTTAACCCCTTTTTCACAGAGCATACCTCATTTTTATAACAATTTGAGGATTTAGGGTTTTACATATCCACAAAAGCTGTAAAGAGTATGTTATCCCATTACTTACAAATACAACTTTTTATGCCCCTGAATATGAAATTTTGGAGGACATTGTAGGAAAAGAAGCCATGGCCTATATCAATCAATTTCCCATAATACGCCTTTTTTTTACAGTGTTTTTC
This sequence comes from Tridacna gigas, assembly GCA_945859785.2. Taxonomy (NCBI): domain Eukaryota; kingdom Metazoa; phylum Mollusca; class Bivalvia; order Cardiida; family Cardiidae; genus Tridacna; species Tridacna gigas. The sequence continues at coordinate 66,631,481 of OX244033.2, forward strand.
ATATTCTCGAAAGTGCTTTCCTTCCGTCAAAATTTTGTCCTTTCGAGAAAATTATTTTAAAAAAATTTGTTGGTTAGAAAATAGTCTGTACTGTAATGGGTTAATGTTTAACTTTATGTATATATCATCTTACACTGTTTTAAACATTTGAGCCATGCTCTGTGAAAAGAGAGCTTAATGATTCTGCGAAAAGTATCGACCCAGGCCAGCCTGCGCAGTCCGCGCAGGCTGACCTGGGCCGATACTTTTCGCTACTGGTTAATTTTGGGTATGTCAAAGGACCGGTGTATCTGATGATACTTTTCGCAGATGCATTAAGCCCCCTTTTTCACAGAGCGCGGCTCATACACATTAAGTATTAAGTCGTTTGTTATAATGTTGTAATTGTAATCGGGTTATGGTAGATTATGGAATTATTCTAACATGACACGTGAATTCGCCTCTATAAACACAGTTCAACAGTAAAACCGTCGGATTTAAGTCCTTTGAGGCCCATCTTTACTAGAATGATGGCATTGTCTTATGTTCACCGAGTTCTCGAAAATCGCGATTTTCATGTGTTTCAAAATTTGTCTGGAAACATTGCAAACACTTGCTCCACACTGTTTTAAATCAATTATGCGTCTCCATGGTTCACCACCTTACTTTTATGTCTACTTCATTTTTTCTTTTGCAACTACCATTGTAAATATTTCAAACGTTAATTAATCTATAAAGTCCTTTCACGCTCAGTGACCAACAACTTAACCCTTTACCATACAATCCCGACTTTTAATGACCCTGGCACTAAAGACCTTTGAAAACATTGTTGGAAAAAGAGGGAATGCTGGTAACCAGCAGTTTCTCCTTTTCCCACGTTGTTTCCTTACCTTTCAAAGACAAATTCCAATATTTGAGCCACATTTGTCACCTACAAATGCTAAAATCTTGTCGTTTGGTAAAGTGTTAAGGGCGATGCACATGAAGCAGTACATGTATATAGGTTCTTATTGTCGTATTTTTATGATCTCTTTCTGTTGTCAATATTTTCCATATGATCGTAGAAATTTGTTTATGTTAGATTCTGTGAGTCTTATAATTGTACATTTCACATGACCACACGTATGGAAAATATTTTGAATTACATGATGCATGTTTATGTATACAGTACGTAATAAGTATACATAGAGAAAAAAAAAAGTTTTGTACCCCGTGTTTTTTACCGGGTTTGATTTTCTGACGTAAATAAGATAAAATGGGGTAGAATTTAGAATCCGGCTGCTGCATACACCAACAGCCCAGTCTTTTGCCTATGTAATCAGCTGAACTGAGGTGACCTCATGGTGAGTAGGAATTATTTGCTTGAATATTGCTTTCAAATTTGAGAAAAACGAGAAGCTTTTAAGTTTGGTTAAAACTGGGAAGTTAATGTCGAAATAAATTTACTACAGGCTGAAAGTGACCTGCAGAGAATGGACACAAACAATCAGTCAATATTGTATACTTCTGCCCAGGGCTGGCAGAACAACTTGCAGTCTTCGTCTCATACATCCCACAAGAGGTTGAAGCAGGTCGATCAGAAGCCGCTGCCATGTGGTCAAGGGGTACCTCAGTTCAGTTCATTTCAGAGGCGACAGACTGGTTTGTTGGTGTATGCAGCAACCAGATTCTAATTTCCAACCCATTTCATATCATTTACACCAGAGAATCAAACCCGGTAAAAACACAGGGGGTGCAACACTATTTTTACTATGTATATATCCATGGTCTATTTCATAAATACCCATCAGCAGTATTTTTGCCCAGTAAATAGATGTATAAAATCATATTTTGTAAATACAATTGTAATGTTTCTATATAAAGAATACCTTTACAGTCTATATTGAGTATTGATTTATTTTGTGGCTTACAAAAATGAATTTGAGCCATGCTCTGTGAAAAGGGGGCTTAATGAATCTCCGTGATGCATGATACAAATCATGCCATCATATAATTATGAATTCAAAATAGCCAATTTTTCCAACAACCGACTAAATCATCTGGTAGACCGGTCCTTTGACATGCAGAAAATTGACCAATAGCGAAAAGTATTGGCCCAGGTCGGCCTGCGCGGACTGCGCAGGCTGACCTGGGTCGATACTTTTCGCAGATGCATTAAACCCCCTTTTGCCAGAGAATGGCTCATTTAAAAAGAAAAATCGAATATTCTTTTCTTGTGGTTTTGTTCACTTTTAATACACATCATAATAGATTAGCCGTGCCTCACCTACGATTCTATTTCCATGATAATAGGACTACCTTTGTACTTATAGCTTTCACTCGATAAATCTTTCATTATCAGTTTATATTACTGCTTATGTTTTGGATAACAGGTTTAAAATCACACGCGTGACGAGATAATTTATAAACCCAACTTGATAATGTTTATATTATCTCGTCACGGTTTGTCGTTTTAAACATGTATTCCCCAAAACAAACAATAATATAAACTGTTATTGAAGGTTAAATCGAGTTTGTACCGACTTGCCTTATCAGTTTTCTTTGTGCCAATATGTCGTAACAAACATCGACATTAACTCTTTACCAAAAAAAGAAGGACTTGTGAACATTTTGAAAGCATTTTCAGACGATAATTTAAAAATGGCTCAAAGTACCGGTATATAATTTGTCTATCACAATATTTTCAATAGCTTTTTTCCACGGGGTCGTTTACACGCTGTATTGTGTGGTAAAGGGTTACATAAAATAAGATACTGCAATAGCAATGGTATCTTTGCAAATGGTGTCACCGTAGGTGGTGTCTAACTCTAACAATATTATTACATGCAACTGACTATGACAGTAATGGCAACCAACGACCTGTACAAGTCAGAACGCTTTAATTAATTTCAATAATTTGACAACAGAAGGCTTCAACCCACCCGAAGCAGATGAACAGAGAAGAATATCACCCAGTCCTCACACGATTTTATTTCCGAATAACAAATTAGGGGTCATGATAATCATGAACTAAAACTGTTTTCCTATTCAATTTCCCAAGAGTTTTCTAAATTTTCAAAGTAACAAAATTTCTGAACGGATAGACCTAATGATTTAGCCAATCAGAAATTGTACTTGTTTATGAATTTAGAATTAGACTAGAGAATGCTATCCAGAAAGGAGCCGTGCTCTGTTAAAAAGGGGTTTAATGCATCTGCGAACAGTATCGACCCAGGTCAGCCTGCGCAGTCCGCGCAGGCTGACCTGGGCCGAAACGTTTCGCTATTGGTCAATTTTCTGTTTGTCCAAGGACCAGTTTACCTCATGGTTCAGTCGGTTGTTATAAAAAGTGGCCATTATGGATCCATAATTATGTGATGTCGTGCTTGGTACAATGTATCACGGAGATGCATTAAGTCCCCTTTTGGCAGAACATAACTCAAATAATAGTGAGTATTGTCCCTGAACTTCTATCTTAACACATACATCCATATTTACATAGTCCAGCGCATCCAGGTAAGTATAAAAACATGTATATGACTTCATTTTATAGTAAACAACGTAGAGATTGCCATGTGGCGTTGTGCAACACACGAAAAGGGGCCTTTGGACATATGCGTGAAATTGTGTCGTCCCTGATCAGCCTGTGCAGTTTGTGACTAATCCGAGACGACACTTCCCGTTTTTGTGGGATTTTCTGTTTCACGAAAGTCTGCTGTATGAAAAAAATCTTATGTAGTCATAAAGTGCCGTCTCGGATTAGCCTGCGCGGACTGCGCAGGCTAATCCGGGACGACACTTTACGCAATTGTCCGAAGGTCTCATTTCGCATGTTGCAGGCCATATAGGGGTGTTTACACTTGCACATGACAAAAGAAAGAAATCGAAACATAAGACACTCACAAAGCAAACTAACATACTGACTGTAAATAATCTCATGCCGACATTTGTAGGAAGCTAAACAACAGAATCACACTTTTAGTTTCAGGCGGCAACACGCAAACACACTAAATGAGCAATAGTCTGAAAAGTGATGGGCAATGTACTTTCGTTATACAATAAACCAAGCAGGTCATCAAATGTTATGGATTCATCTTGTTAAAAAAAAAAAAACAAAACGACCGAATCATGAAGTAGTGTGGTCCTGTCATATATAGAAAATTTACCGGTTGCAAGTTTCGACCAATGCCAGCCTGTACGGATTCCGCAAGCTGACAAGGGTCAACAATTTTTTGCAGATGCATTAAACCACCTTTCCACAGAGCATGCCCTTTTTTCCCGCGTGTCATAATAACTCTTTTGGATGATTCGGTTTCGCTGCATTTATACATATTCACACAAAGCACTACATGTAAAATAAAATGAGAAGTACAAACTGATGAAAACCGATTCACGTGAAAATTAAATACTAAGTATTAACATTACATAGAAACAAACTTAACAAGCACAAATAAAAACTTTCAAATACAGTCAGAACTGGAATCGTCATTAAACCACTAATCCTTACAGTAGTGTGGTTCTAAGAATGAAAAATCATTTTATCACATTTACTTAAAGATATATAACTAATTCTGGGGAAAACCGACATGCATGTACGATACATAGAAGTATTGAAGTTCACATTTCAAGGAATACTAAATAAATTTCTGAAATTCCATAATATCAGACAGATACCAGAACATCTTCCTTCGGAGGCACATTGTTAAAGTCTTCTTCTCCAATATATTCTAGTCCGTCATATTCTTCCAGTTTTATGTCACTTTTTGTTAGTTCTTTACTAATTGTCGGCATGTTTTCATCAACACTTTTCTCGTCTATTGTAGAACCTGGCAAAGATACTCTCTCTATATACTGTTCAAATTCTAACGGAGTCAGAGGAGGGATGGGGGAGAAGTCCGTTTGTGTACCACCCTCAAAGTAGACGATAGGTACAGTTCCGTTAGCAATCTCCTGATTGGTTGCATTTTTCTCTTTCTTACCCTGTGTTTCACGGCGTTTCAGCTTACTGACCTGAGTTGAAGGTGTCCGAGGTGGCCGTTTGGTGCCACTTCTTGACATTGTTGTGGAACTCCTCTGTATTTTTGATGATTTTCTAGGTTCATACCTCGAATACATTCTTTTGACATGAGAAGGAGGTCGTGTTGGTAACGGCTCCTGAGTCTCCCAGAATAGCGCTCGTCCATACAGATACTGTAAACTCTCGTCAGCTTTCGAAAATAGCTCGGCGTCTTTTTGTGAAGTCGAATCTGAAGTTAAAAAAAAAAAAAAACGTGTTTTTAAGATTGATTTATTACATTTGAAAATACATATAAATGTAGAAATTCAAATCATGTCATTAAAACATTACATTGTATTATGGGAAGACTCATCGAATTTGGATCATAATACAACGAAACTTTTGTAAACAGCAAGCTGTCAATTTAACCCTTATCCTGCTAAATTTGAAATTTTCATACTTAAAACTTATTTGAAAAAAAAAAAATATATATATATATCTTTATCGGACAGTACAGTCTGATCTTGATTTACACTGTCCTCAAAAGGTCAGCGAATCGCGCTTAGCAGCCTAAGGGTTAAGAACACATTGTAGATCTAGTACAAGGAATAAAATATCCGCCAGGGTTAGCAAAGCAAAGTCTAAGTACGACGGTCATTCATTTAATTGTATCATTGGATGTTTATAAGACGCATTATTTCAATGCATATATTTTGTTCGTTTCATTCCTTCAAAATATTCTCCACTGACAGAAATACATTTTTCAAGACTGGAAATCCAGTCTGTGAATGCTGCAAAATAGGTTTTTCTGGGAATACCCTGCAGACACTGAAAAGTGGCACTTCCCAGGGCACTTTTAGTGTCATATCGACGCCCAGAGAGAGTTTTCTTCAATAAAGGAAACAGAAAAAAGTCACATTGGCTGAGGTCAGGAGAATAGGGTGGGTGGGAAAGCTGTACCACCTTTTCCATTTCCAGGAAATTCTTAACAGTTGCAGACTTGTGAGCAGCTGCCTTGTCATAAATAAGGCACAGGCCTCTTAATCTGGTTTCAGTAATATAGCCAGTGTATATGACTGCACCTACTTTAACTTTCAATAACTTTTGAAAGAATGAACCTATTACAACAAAATTTCGTGCCAGAATTCAGAACAACTTCCTTGCGAAAATACCGTTATTTCCTTGTGATACGTATGGTCATGCGGTATGGAGGCAAATTAGTGACACAATTAAATTAATGACCCTTGTAGGATTTTTTTTTCACCTTTTACATAGTCGAAATACTTCTTATCCTTGTACAATTCTTCCAATAGTTTTCTCCATCTATTTTCGGGTAACTGGCTCTTCAGTGTTGCTATGTCCATACTATCCATCCCATTTTTATCTCCGAAAGCATCTTTCCAGGCTTTTGGGTTGTCTTTTCTGTGGATTCTTGCTAAAGGCGGTAGTTTGTCAAAGTTAGGTTTGTTTCTATGTAATGGTAAAGGTTCTGTAAAATCGGCTTCATCAACCTCTTTACGTTTAGGTTTGGGAGGCATGAAACGCGTGTTGTGCGGCATACCTTGTGTTGTAGGGCTCTTGTCGAGAAAAAATCGATCTTTCGGACGCTGAAAAAGAAACAACTTATTGTAACATTAACTGGACACACCGTTTTAGATATACAGTTTTCAACTGGAACATCTATGTCCTGTTGAATACTTTGCAATTATACGCAATTCAAATTATTCATAATTCATGTTTCAGATTTGAAAGACCATTTGTGTTCGCTTGCTTACTGACAAACTTTACAAACTCAGGCTCACTTTGCAATTCCAGTTACTTTTTGTGCAAGACTTTTCCCACAAGTTCTTTATTTATTTTGCAGGCAGTGGTCACTGACCAGTTTCCTTATTTTTGACCATTTTTGCCATAATACAACATTTTTTAGTGTTCAGTGATTTCTATACTTACTGTGTAATTTATGACGTAGCATTGGTACTGATGGCATGGGGGAGACTTGGTTACGCCGAGTACCCTGTATACGACGTACTAAGGCTGACCAGGACTTCGATCTAGGTCTCTGTGATGACTGTGGGGTTCTATGTGTCTGTTTCAATTTTTTCACGGGTGAACATGGTCGAAACAATACAGTCTTTTTTATGAATGGGGCTTTGTTAAAGGGAATGTATCTAGTTATTATCATCTTCTCTTTGTTTTTGTTGTGAAGTTGTGCTTGTCTCCGTTTTCTACTTCGTGGAGAAAAAGTTGATAAGATTGTTCCTATTCTCGCAACTTTTCTCATCTGTTCAAGAGACAAAAAGGACGACCTCATAGTAATGATCTAAGAGTAAACCCCGCCAGTCGATCACAGAGCAACCATTGATTGAGGTACTTTAGAACTACAAACTTACTTTTTTCTTTGGGCTCTTGTCCGGTACAAGTTTGGGTAAGATAAGCCTTGGTTCTTTAGTTTCATCATCAGACAAATCATCGACTGCGTTTTCATTGTCGACAATGTCACTTAGTGTTTCAACATCTTCAAGTTTCTGTCATTCAAAAAGAGAATAAGCTAATGTAAATGACTTTCCTCAAATTTCAACTTTATGCTCTGTGATCAGACCAGCAGGACTAAAAGTAAATATTTACGTACTGTTTGGAATTAAGGTAGACTTTGGGAGCTTTAGGCATCGCTTCGCCATGTACTACAACAAACCTTGCTATTAGACGACCACAGAACACATAAGTAGAAATTAGAATATTTCAAATCTTAATAACAATTATTTTCCCAAAATAAATAATCTTATGAACAATTCTTTAAAGAATTTAACATGATCCATGGTCTTGATTAAAGGTGAAACAAATTAAAACACGAGATTTAATTTAAATACTAAAAGCGAAAATGATGTTGAAAGCGATGTTTTACAAATATATCGACTGCATCTCTTTCATAATTTTATTTACCTTTGCCTTTTTGTCGTCCGGCTTCTCTGTCTTTGTGTCGGGAGCAGCTTCTTCATCAGCAAATCTTGTTTTACGTTTTGTTTCTACATCAGCTTCTTCTACTTGAATAAGAATGTCTTTAGTTTTTGTAGCTCTGCCGTCCGTATCTGGAGTTTTGGTCATCGCTAAGGGAATAATTACATGTAAAAATGTTCTAAAACTGCTCGAAACTTCAACACTTTTTCTTTGCTTCTGCAGTTTCTGTCTGTCTGTCTGTCTGTCTGTCACTCTCTCTTTCTCGTTCTCTCTCTGAGACACATTCCTTGTCTCTGTCTCTCTCGAATTTCAAGTGCATTATTTACTGACTAAAACCTTTTATTGGTTAATTCCTTTTCTGCGGCTATACTTCAGTAACCATATAAACATAAAAAAACTTAAGCAATTTGCCCATAACTGTATCAGTTTAGATTTTTCTTGCAAAAAAAAATCTTTTTTGAGCTGGAGAAGCAAAATATATGAGCCATGCTCTGGCAAAAGGGGGTTTAACGGATCTCTGTGATACAATATACTAAGCAAGACATTACACAATCGATTGTGAATCTACAATATCCATTTTGTCTCAAAAGCGGCTGAATCACGGGTCGGACTGGTCCTTTTACATGCAGAAAATTGACCAATGTTAACCCTTGAGCTGCTAATCGCGACTCACTGACCCTTTGGGGACAGTGTAGATCAAGATCAGACTGCACAGAACGTGCAGTCTGATCTTTGATCTACACTGTCCGATACGGTATTTTCTGTCCGGTGAAATCAACTTTGAAATCGCAAGGTTTGGGCTTTAAGTATTGAGTAGAAATGTGCGTTTCATTTATTCAGCAGCTAAAGTGTTAAAAAAAAAAAAAATGACCCAAGTCTGCCTTCGCGGATGCGTAGGCTGACATGAATCGATACTTTTTGCAGATGTATCGAGCCGACTTTTTCACAGATCATGGCTTATATATTTAAAAAAAAGTTTCTATAGACAATGTTGTTGACTTACGACGAGCTTTCGGCTTCATCTTGATCTTGGCTAAAGCTGCAGCTCTAAGTGGTCGTTTCTTCCCTTTAGCCATCTCCATGACTCGCTCTGAGTAAACATGGTTAATTCTTTTCGCAGCATTAAACTCATCTTTGCCGTCTTTGCGCTTTCTCTTCTCAGCAAACAGTTGAGATTCAAGCTGAGTGAAATGATTAAAGCTCAGATAAAACGTTTTAATTCTTGCCCGGTGAAAAGGGGCTAAATGCATCCACAAAAAGCATCGACCCCTGTCAGCCTGTGCAATCCACGCAGGCTGACATGGTCGAAAGTTTTTGTCATTTTTGAATTTTCTGCTTCTAAAAGGCTCGTTCTACTTCATGATTTACTCGTTTGTTAGACAAAATGGATTTTATGGACCCATAAGTATGTGATGCTTTGCTTGGTGTGATGCATCACTGAGATGCTTTAAGTCCCCTTTTCCGAAAACACATTTCTTGTATTTGAGATACAACTCAAGGGACAAATACCTTGTTCTGCGCTTTGGTCCAATTGTAAACAAAATTCAAACAGTTAACCATTAGCAAGGCCTGTCAAGGGGCATTTTTCTTGGAAAGTATCCCTCTTTTACAAGTTACAACTATATGTTTTCTGAATGCTTTGGCAATGAAGGGTTACAAGAGCTACTATCAGATTACTTAAGCCAGTAGTACCATTTCGAACTATTTCAGTGTTGCATTGCTGAACATCAGTTATTAGAGACAGATTCTGCTTTGTAATTCTTGAAACTACAAATACTGTGTTAACTCTACTAAACGGCAAAATTTTACACTAGTCCAAATTGAAAGCATTTGTAGACGACAAAATAAATTTGACCCAAAAATTGAAATTTGTTTCGGGAAGGATAGAAAACATTGTGGGAAAAGGAGAAAATGCTGGTTACCAGCATTTTCTCCTTTTCCTACAATGTTTTCAAAATTCCTCTTTCTCAGGGTCGATAAAACTCGGGACTGTGTGGTAAAGGGTTAAGTGTCTAGGCTAAAGTCAGATGAAATACTCTTCGCCAAGTACTCTAGGTAAAGTCCATAGGTGACCATTCTGACATAGCCACATTGTCAATCGACGGGCACATTCAGAGCACGCAATCGATATCTAGTTATTGACATATCAATATATAACTACTTTAACCTAAAACTATGACCTTCTTTTATCATCTGAGCTGTAAACGAGTTGGGCCAAGCCCCGTAGCTCAGTCGGTAGCGTACCGGACTTGAGAACAGGAGGTTGCTGGTTCGATCCCCGGGCTTGGCCAATTTCTTTCCGAGGATTGATGATAGTCATTGCGACACGATTCATTCCTCTCTCACCGCAGACCATTGTTTCGACGATGGTTATGTGGGAAAGCAGCCAGTGGCTTGGAAAGAATATTGTGCGGTGTACTGGTAAAAGAAACTCCAGGAAAGCATGGATATGTGCACTGGACGCCGCAATATAACTGAAATAATGTTGAAAACGGCGTTAAACACCATACAATCAATCAATCAATGTAAACAAGTTGAATGGCTGTTTTCGGTAAGTAAACAAAAATCAATTTTTACGATTTGAAGAAGCAATTACATGAAAGATTGCCTTTGGCACCAGAGGTTTAACGAAAATGGCTCTGAGTGGCTCCTAATAACTATGTATTTTTTAGGCAGACCGCAAACACCTGGGTCCGTATTCACAAACCGTTTTTAATTTCATTTTAAATCTGATTCTAGAATTAGAAAGTAACATAACTTGTGACAGGCTAAACTATTTGGTTTAGCCAATCAGACGTTGGGTTACTTTCAAATTTAGAAAATTCTTGATAATAAGACTACGAAAATTAGTGGATACGGACCCAGTTCGATATTTTCTTTTGGAGAGTTTGTCCAGGCAGCCTTTGAAATAAAGACCGTGCTATTATATGCTAAATATGTTTTCATTCTAAAGTTTTTTTTTTTTCATTTTGTCGAGTAATCGCATATTTGTAAAACAAAAAAAGAATAATAGCGTACTTACTACTGTCTGTCTGTCTGTTTCATTCATGTACTTTTCACCTGCGTTGTAACCCTGAAGAACCGTGACAAGATGAAAAGTATAGACAGTTGAAAATATACACAGGGGTATAATTTGAGCATTACTTAATTGTAATTATTATCATACGCAACTGCAAGTTAGCCGAGAGCATCTCGTGTGCGTCTCAGTTACCGAGCATTCACAGATTTGGGGGCACGCCTCATGAATGGCAGATCTTTATTTTAACCCTTAACTCTTTACCAAACGACAAAATTTTAGACCAGTCCAAATTCAAAGCATATGCAGACGACAAAGTAAATGTTACTCAAAAATTGAAATTTGTTTTGGGAAGGGTAGAAAACATTGTGGGAAAAGGAGAAAATGCTGGTTACCAGCATTTTCTCCTTTTCCCACAATGTTTTCAAAAGGCTTTTCCCTCAGGGTCGTTAAAAGTCGGGACTGTGTGGTAAAGGGTTAAGCTGCTCAATAAATGAAACGCAAATTTCTACTCAATGCTAAAAGCCCAAACATTGCGGTTTCAAAATTGATTTCACCGGAAAGAAAATATCGTATCGGACAGTGTAGATCAAAGATCTACGTTCTGTGCAGTCTGATCTTGATCTACACTGTCCGCAAAAGGTCAGTGAGTCGCGCTTAGCAGCTTAAGGGTTAAGTCAAAGAAGAGACAAATCTACAGACGGGTCAAGATAAGGGGTTTAATCCCCTATATACGAGGGTTGTCCCAAAAACTCCGTAACAATTTCATTTACAAAAGAACATTAAACGCTACAGATGCAATTTTCAGATATGTTTTTAATTGACATGTCCCAAACATATAGATAAAAAAAAAAATCATTAAAAAATCTTCACAAATAAGAAAATTGTAGCATAAAAACCACAACAACCATGCACACTGCGGCGCACGTCAAGCGTCAAAAACGACGTCAATGTTGTTACGTTTACATGTATGCCTTCTTTCAAAGGATTCTCCATGAAAGTCAGACAATACCACCGACAAACCCTGCAAAATAAGTCTGTTTCGTTCCTATCACTTTTAGATTTGCTGTCAGCAAAAACTTTAACTTTGAAAGATAACAAAATTTGTAATTTGATAGGGAATAGACCCTGGACCAAACAATCCCGACTTTGAAACAAGGCTTTTGAAAACACTATGGGAAAAGAAGAAAATGCTACTAAACAGCATTTTCTCCTTTCCCAACAATGTATTTATCCTATCGAAGACAAGTCTCGCCATTTTAGTAACAATTTGTCCTCTGCGATTGCTTTCAGTTTGGACAGGTCTAAACTTTTGTCGTTTGTTAGAGAGTTGAAAGGAAATAATGGTACAGAAAAAAGTACCTCTAAGCCCTCCAGACCCACCATATCTTTTCTTGGGCTCCTCTTGATGAGCCCATTTTTCATGTCGGGTGAGTACATTAGGCGGTCCAAATCGTACTTGGACTCGTCCGGTAGACCTAGCCTCATGTTGGGTGACAGCTCCTCTGGATCAACCTGTTTTAAAATGTATCAAAGTTAGTAACAGTGGACGGGGTCCTTCCTGGTTCAATGTTTGACCCTTTACCACTCAGTCCCGAGTTTTAACAATTTCGGTGATGACAGCTTTTGAAAACACCGTGAAAAAAGGAGAAAATGCTGATAACCAGCATTTTCTCCTTTTCCCACAGTGTTTTCTACCCTTACAAAGCCAACTGCCATCATTTGAGCCACATGTACGTTGTCGTCTGCAAATGTTTTCAAGTTGGACATGTCTAAAATTTGGTCATCTGGTAAAGTGTTTCAGGCGATGAATTTGTAATCAGTAAGTCTTTGTTCGATTTATGCCGGCGGTGCCGGCAGCATGGACTCTCGTAGTGTATTACAGAGCCGAAGCCTAGCATCAGAAAAAAAAAAAAACCTTGAAATACTCGATTCTATTAAGCAAAAAACTTTCCCTTTGGGGTGATTTTATCGGAAAACAGCCAGTGGCTTAGTCGAAGTTGCACAGAGAGAACCAATACAGGAACACCAGCAACATGTTTTATTTTTTCATGTGTACATGTGTACATCTACCCACCCCCACCCTGGCTCAGTGATTGAAATGCTGCTTTTGTAAATCCTGCTCGAATCCAAGCTTACAGTGCTTATCAATATAGACCATCTTTGAGTAAGGCACTGCAAGGCCAAGCTTAGTTCTTGTGCAATCCAGGAATGACAATGGTGAATGAATGACCTGTCGCCGTCATATGACTGAAAAACTGTGCAAGAACTGTCGAAACGGAGCTAAATTCCATCTAAACTAACAAATGTTTTTAAAAAAATCATTAGTTTATACTGGAAATTGACTTTTTACCAAACGATCCGGCGTTTCTACAAAGAATGCCTCGGAAAACGTTGTGGAAAACGCAAAAAAAAAAAATGTTGGTATACCCTTAAAACAGATCACATCATTTTGACCTCATTTGGTTTTCAATATGCAATTACTTTCGATATGTACAAGTTGTAAAGCCCGCCTGGGTGGCTCAGTGGTGAGCGTGTCGGACTCATGACCTGGTGGTTGTGAGTTCGATACCCGGTTGAGGCGAACTTTCTTTCCGGCGTATTTTCGCCTCTCACCTCTGCTGAAGCATGTGAGAAAAGTAGTCGGTGGCTTTGGAAAGAAAGTTGTATTAGTACTGCTGTGAGAAAGCCAGGAAACACATGTGCGTCACCGACCGCCATGATATGACCTTAGCTGTTAAAGTGGCGTTAAACCCCAATACAACCAACCAACCAACAAGTTGTAAAATCTTGTCTTCTAGTGCATAATTAAAGGCTTGAAAAATTGAGCCATGCTCTGAGAAAAGGGGGTTTAAGGAATCTCCATGATGCATTGTATCAATCCAGTCATCACATAATTATGGATCCATAAAATCCATTTGGTCCAACAAATGACTTGATCTGGAGGTAGAATGATCCTTTGACATGTAGATAATTTACAATCGGCAAAAAGTTTTGGCCCATGTCAGCCTGCGCGGACTGCGCAGGCTGACATGGGTCGATACTTTTTGGAGAAGCGTTAAGCCCCCATTTCAAATCGCACGGGACATATATTTCACGAGTGACTTGCCTTTCTATTGGCCGCTTCCCATTCTGCCCGCTTCCTTTTCTTACGCTTCATGTAGAAGTAGTAAATGATTGCAGCAATAATGGCAACAAGGATCAGAAAACAGATTATACAGATGGCCGCAATTACCCCAGCTGACAAGGCTGTGGACTCCTCCGAGTCCGAATATGCTGTATTGGAATAGGAAACAAGTATAGGTGATATATGGCCAGCAACATGCGAAATGAGACCTTCGGACATTTGCGTAAAGTGTCGTCCCGGATTAGCCTGCGCAGTCCGCGCAGGCTAATCCGAGACGGCACTTTACGACTACATAAGATTTTTTCATACAGTAGACTGTAACAGAAAATCGCACAAAAACAGGAAGTGTCATCTCGGATTAATCACAGACTGCACAGGCTGGTCTGGGACGACACACTTTTACGCATATGTCCGAAGGCCCCTTTTCATGTGCCTTTTAATATGATGACATGCTTTATATTTGAGCTATGCTCTGTGAAAAGGGGCTTTAATGCATCTGCAAAAAGTATCAACTAAGGTCAGCGTGCGCAGTCTGCTGATTTGCTCAGTACAGTGCATCACTGATTGTATTAAACCCCCTTTTGCCTGAGCGCCGTGAAAAGTCTTCATATGCTTTCTGTTTGCTTGCCATCCCCACCATTCAGAAAAGCATATGACGATTTAACTTTTACCAGACGACAAAAAATGTAAGCTTTTCCAAACTGAAAACATTTGCGGTCAGCAAATTAAAATTTGGCTCAAACTATGATAGTTGTCTTCGAAAGTGTAGAAAACATTGTGGTAAAAGAAGAAAATGCTGGTTATCAGCATTATCTTCTTCTCCCACAATGTTTTCAAAAGCCTTTGTCCCCGGGGTTGTGAAAACACGTGACTGTTTGGTGAAGCTTTAACACTTAAGCTGCTGAATAAATGAAACCCAAATTACTACTTAATACTAAAAGCCAAAACATAGCGGTTTCAAAGTTGATTTCACCGGAAAGAAAATACCGTATCGGACAGTGTAGATCAATGATCAGACTGCACGTTCTGTGCAGTCTGATCTTGATCTACACTGTCCGCAAAAGGTCAGTGGGTTGCGATCAGCAGCTTAAGGGTTAAACCAGCGTTCCTGCCCTCACAGACGACCACTCTGAGAGAAAAATGGTTCTAATAGAAAATTATGATTAACGAATAATTTCTCAGTTGGCAAACATTACTTGTATACAGTTTTACAGTTTATTTGAAAAAACAAAAGACAATATGTCTATCATGTACAGGAACATAATACAAGATGTAAACGAAGGTTTCAGGTTCGATAAATAGAAAACAACATATTAAGCCTTATCCTGCTAATTCAAGACGATAGTAAAAACCCGAATAGTAGTATTTCAGACTTTTTTTTTTTTTTTTTTGAAGACAGTATCCCCTTATCGGACTGCGTAGATCCCAGATCAGACTGCACGTTCTGTGCAGTCTGATCCCGTTCCACGATGCCCGTAAAGAGGTCAGTGAGTCGCGCTTAGCAGCTAAAGGGCTAACTAGATCTATGTTTCAGATGGAGAAAAGCTGCCCATTTCATATGAGCCATGTTATGGTAAAAGGGGGGGGGGGGGGTTAATACATCTGCAAGACGCGTGATACCAAGGAAGTCATCACATAATCATGGACCCATTTTGTCAAACAACCGACTGAATTATGGCTCTTTACCAGACAGTATATTGACAAAGAGCGCAGTTTGTGCAGGCTGATCAGGATCGATACTTTTTGAAGGCGCATTAAACCCCTTTTTCACAGACCATGGCTTATTCGTTCTGATGTGTTCAACCTTAGTTCTAATTAATTATATCTTTTTATAAGGATAGCCACAAAGTCGTCTGCAAGTATGTTTCAAGAGGTGACAAGTTAACGCTGAAACTGCTAAATAAATAGAGTGAAGTTTTCCAGCCAATATACTATGTATCGAAACATTGCGATTACAAAGTGGTTGTTGCTTGGAAAAAAAAAAAACATTCATCGTACTGGTCAGTGTAGATGTAGGAACAGACTACACGTACTGTACAGTCTGATCTTGATCTAAACTATCCACAAAAGAGGACTAAGTCATAGTCTGCAGCCTAAGGGTTAACAAGATGTTTTCCCTATATACAAGGTAGCAACAACCACAGTGCTCTCGGCACTTTGAACATCACTAAAATGTCTGATTTATCCAATATAACTTCGTTCAATAACAGCTACAAGTTTATGTTTTTTGAATCCCTTATCATACAATCCCGTGTTTTAACAACCGTGAAGTAGAGAACTTTTGAAAACATTGTGGGAAAAGGAGAAAATGCTGGTTACTAGCATTTTCTCCTTTTCCCACAATGTTTTCTTCCCTTTCGCTGACAATTCCATCATTTGAGTCACGTTTTGATTTGTCGTCTGCAGCTGCTTCCAAATTGGACAAGTCGATTTTTTTTTTCATTTGGTAAAGAGTTGAGAGGTATAGAACAGAGCTGGAACCAAATTTTAGTCTGGTCCAAATTCAAAGCAACTGCAGACGACAAATTAAAGTAGCTCAAATGACAAATTTAATCCTTGATAGGATAGAAAACAATTTGAGAAAAGGAGAAAATGCTGATAACCAGCATTTTATCTTTTTTCCACAATACATGCATTTTAAAAGGTTTTCTTCCTCGGGGTCGCTAAAGCTCGGAATTGTGTGGCAGGAGGTCATTAAATAATCGATAAACTGTTGACAGTGTCCTATAATATTTTCCTTCCTTCATTCTAATGATTCATGAAATGTCAATGATTTTTTTTTTTCTTAAGTGTAAGGTAGAGACAAGGAAAAGTTCATGTGAAACTAGATCCATTTAAAAAAAAAACAAACCCTTAAAAGTTAAATCTTTAACATGAACAAAAACAGTTTACATACCACAGACAACTGTAAAGAAAACACAAAACAATGGTTAATATTTTACTAACTAAGGAAGTAAAAACATCATATATGTATAAGTTGAATATTTCGCTCGAAATAACGTATATTGACATCTTTTTCACTATGAGTAGAGATGAAGGACTGTGTCAACGCTTCCTTACGCCGTTTATGCAGCTGTAATGATGATGCCTGTAGTGACGATTGGCACTGGTAACGTCATAAACTTGACGTTTACCCGCTGCAAAACGTCTTTGCGAATGGAGACAATTATTTGTCCGTTTATAGTGTTTTAACATGTAAGAAAACAAGAAAAGCAGGTTTACATGATAAAACTATCAACATATTAACATCAACTATTAACATAAAGCGACAATTTCTGCTAACGCCAACTTTATTCAATCATGGGGCTGCTTATTTACAAGTATTATCCTGTCACTTGCAATAATTTCGACCCGGTAACAGGGTTTCGTATATTGTTCATGTTATCCGTCAGTTGGCCCTGTCACGGTAGACGTGCGCAATGACGTTGTTGTAGGTACCCTGTTATTGGGTCGAAAAGTTAGTATCGGATTAAATAGTTCACCTGATTAATTCCTATGCCTTGCCCGATAAACTTTCTCAGCCCAAAAACCAACCTGCTATTCTCTGTGTATGAGTGAGCTGGCAGGTGAACACTTTCGCTGTCAAAAGACCAACTGACGGATAACAAAAAATATGACCATGCTCTGTGAAAAGGGTGCTTAATGCATCTGCGAAAAGTATCGACCCAGGTCAGCCTGCGCAGTCCGCGCAGGCTGACCTGAGCCGAAACTTTTCGCTATTGGTCAATTTTCTGTATGTCCAAGCACCAGTCTGCCTCATGATTAAGTCGGGTGTTAAAAAAAGTTCCTATTATGGATCCATTATCATGCGATGACTGGCTTGGTATCATGCATCAAGGGGATGCATTAAGTCCCCTTTTGCCAAGGCACCGCTCATATACGGCACCTTGACGGCACCCTGTTATCGGGTCGAACATGTACAGTATTGGATTAAACAGAAGGATATACCTGAAGCATTGAGGACCAGCGTCCCTCCTGGGGACGGTACGTATGTATAGTTCATGGTAGAGGGGCAGTCCCGAGGATACTGTGTTGTATATACTGTCCCGTACCCATAGGCTCTCTGAAATAACCAAGAAAGGATTTATTTGATATTAACGGCAAGGATAACAGGCAAGAGCTCAGTTGCTTTAATTAACCCTTTACCACACAATCCTGACTTTTAACGACCCTGGGGAAGAAGCCTTGTGAAAACATTGTGGGAAAAAGGAGAAAATGCTGGTAACTAGCATTT
The DNA here is from genome assembly GCA_945859785.2 of Tridacna gigas. Classification (NCBI taxonomy): domain Eukaryota; kingdom Metazoa; phylum Mollusca; class Bivalvia; order Cardiida; family Cardiidae; genus Tridacna; species Tridacna gigas. The sequence continues at coordinate 66,649,767 of OX244033.2, forward strand.
TCTCCTTTTCCCAGAATATTTTCTACCCTTGCCAGAGCAAATATCAGTATCTGAGTCACATTTATTTTGTCGTCTGCAAATGCTTTCAATTTGGACCATTTCAAAATTCTGTCGTTTTGTAAAGAGTTAACGAACATTGTAGGTAAAGATCATATTGCACAGCAGTCCGATCCTTCCTGCCATATCCCGCCGTAAGTTACTGTGTTTTTCCTTTTTTTTAAGGAAAGTGTGGATAAAAGTCAGCCTGCAGCACACGTGTACTGTGGTAGACGTTTAACCTGTCAAGCTGCTGAATAAATCAACACATTACCAAACGAAAAAATTCAAATTCAAATTGGAGGCATCTGCAGACGACAAATCAAATGTGGCTCAAAAATTGAAATTTGATTTGGGAATGATAGAATACGTTGTGGAAAAAGGAGAAAATGCTGGTTACAAAAGGTTTTTTTCTCCATAGTCGTTAAAAGTCGGGACTGTGAGGTAAAGAGTTAAATTAAAGATTTCCAGCCAATATTTAAAACCTATACTTTACGATTTAAAAAGAATTGCTCCTCGGGGAAATCTCACTGTATCGGACAGTGTAGATTCAAGATCAGACTGCACGTTCTGTGCAGTCTGATCTTGATCTACACTGTCCGCAAATGGTCACAAAGCCGCGCATAGCAGCCTAAGTGTTAATCTTGCTTCTGTCATAGTTGTTTCAGCCATAATTCAACCACACGCAAACCGGCTGAACGAAATCTATTTGTAATAGTTTACCAATGTACATGTAAATTTGGCTGCTAAAAACTTATGATACTCAAGATTATTAAAACTTCATCGAAATCATATTTATTTGGACCATGCTCTGGCAAAAGGAGGCTTAATGCATCTCCGTGATGCATTAAACCAAGCAGGTTATCACATAACTATGGATCCATAAAATCTATTTTGTCTAATATCCTATGAAATCATTAGGTAGAATGGTCCTTGGACATGGATTTTTACCAGGCATGGTCTTTTGTGTCTTAGCCCGTGATACAGACCTGAAATTTTTATTTCTGTACACGTATAAAGACCTCGGGAGCTCAAACAAAATATCAGTCTTGTTTTTGTTCAATCTTCAGTTTCCTTCAATACTCTTACAAGAATTATCAGCTTCTGCAACGGAACCTTTATTGACCCAAAGAGATGTGATTTAAACAGGTTTGCTATTTGGCTAACAGGTAGCGCAACACAAAATATGAGAGTGCTAGGCTTTCTTGACCAATGACAGAAAACCTCAAAAATTTTAAATGTACAACAATTAAAAAAAATAGCCGAAAGATTGGTCCTTCAAAAACTTGTTTGAAGATTAAATTTGTTTCATTCGAGTAAACTCTAAATACACCTGTCAGTACCATCCATGCAAATAATCTGACTTTCGGCAATATTTGTTTAGGTAAGAGCGGCCATTTTGTTAATTTGTGATAAAATGTTTGATTAAAAAATATTCCCCGTCTCCCAAGAAGATGCTTAGCAGTTTGAATGTAGAACTGTATTTGATTTCGCCTAACGTTCGCGAAGAGGGGCCGCTTGAAGTATTTTTGTACACAAACGGACAGACGATGACGACGGAATACGGAAACTGTGTGCTAAGAATAACTCACGCATCCGCTTAGCTCCGGTAAGCTTATATAGGCAAATATGATTGGTGGAAATACATACGTAGCAAGTAAATTTGTAGGTAGTGCTTTGATCTGTCGTTGCATCCCTATTGAACACGTGAAGTGTGTATACGTCACTGTCTGATGAGTAATAAACACAGGACACCACGCCTCCAGCTGCAAAATGTAAACACAATGTTAGAATCATCTTTAGATACACCACAAGCCAGGGACATACTGGTCCTAGTACATGGGTTAAACCGGTAAATGCAGTTAAACCTAAATCATACCATTTAAAAGTATGGAAAATATTATGAAGATGATAATCTGTTCTTCTGTGGTCAGTCTAAGTTTCAATCGCTGGGAGAAAAAAAGAATTGTGAAATCAGGCAAGAAGTAAATAAAAGATAGGATTACATGGCAATTAGTTTTAAAATCAATTTCTCTGCCAGCGACTGACACTTGGACCGACTGTACAATAACAGATTGTCATCTTCACAATATTTTCCATGCTTTTAGTTTAAACATATTTTATTCGACAGAATTACAATATACATGTACATGAACAATACAATTACATTAGATTGACAAAGAATAATCCTGCAGAAATGGATTGGAACGAAAGCAAAGCTTATATAGTTCCTCTCCAATTTCCGGTCATTGCATGTATAAAGTATGATATTTTAAGTTTAAGAAAACAGAGCAGTGAGAAAAAAAAAAAATATAGGGAAAGTGGTGGTGTGCAGGAGTGGAGTGTTTGACCTTTTGGTGAAGAATTAATATAATATGAGAGGCCATAAGTAGAGACAATAAAAGCATTACAACCTGACTGTCACTACTACGTAAGTGTTTACTTGTACAGTTTATAAAGATGAAGATAAAAATGATACACCACGAGTGTCCCCTGCCAGTTTCCGCAGCAGAATATTATATTGTCCCTTGGAAACAGAGCAACACAAAGAAACCAAGAGACAACAAACTAAAGAGCAAATCTTCCACTTGCACGGATATAATTATGCACTGCTGCAAATACTGTTTCATTATCATGCAGGCTAAGATTCTCATCCCCATATAAGATGACACGAAGGGAGACTCTTACAATATCATTAATATTAGAATACAAAATATTTCTTAAGTCATTATAATTTGGACATTTTAGAAAATAGTGTTCAGTTGTTTCAACTGATCCGCATCTACAAAGTGACGATTGTACCAAGTTTTTCATGTATAGATGATGATTAAGAGAACTACATCTGTTACGCAATCTAGCATGGATAATCTGAATTTTTCTTTCGCCGAAGCAATACAGTGGTCTTGGCGTGGGTTTATCAAGGTTTAAATGATATTTAAAAGATGACAGTGATACTGCGTTCTTAATCTCATCCGGTAGGGAATTCCAATCATAAATTACAGACGGTAAAAATGAACTGTTATACAAGCTAGTTCTACACGCAATGGTTCTTAAATTATTAGGTCTACGCAGATTATAAGTTGTTGAATTACCAATAGTTGGAGGGACGAGAACATTAAGATAATTTGGAGAGAGTCCATTTACCATTTTATAGAAGTGAATCAACTTATGTTTACGCCTTCTTTCACTTAAGGTTTCCCAACCAGATTCCTGAATAAGATCAGCAATAGAAACTAGTTTAGTGCAGCCTGTAACTATACGTGCAGCTTCATTTTGAACTTTGTCTAGTTGATCCTTTAACCCCTGCGAAAGATTGTCCCATATGACATCGCCATACTCCAAAATAGGCCTTATAAAAGAAAAATAAATGGTCTGAAGTGACCGTCGGTCGAGTCGTATTTTCAGATACCGCATAACCCCAATTCTTTTCCATGCTTTTTCAATTAATTTATTGATATGGATGTCCCAAGATCCGTCATTAGAAAGGAAAAAACCTAAGTTTTTGTGACTTGTAACTGAAGGAATTTCAATATTCGACATAAAGAGACTTGGATGATCTGGCTTAATACGTTTGCGGGATATGACCAGCGACTCGGACTTTGCAGGGTTAAACTTAACCAGCCACTTTTGTGCCCAATCTGTAATTTTATCGATGTCAGATTGTAAAATACTTCCTACATCAGTCGGATCGCCTACAGTCATTGACAAGCTTGTGTCGTCTGCAAAAAGACTGATATTTGCCTGAATATCATCAACTATATCATTTATAAAAATTAAGAATAGTAAAGGTCCTAGAATGGATCCTTGCGGGACTCCAGCCTGCACATGACACAATGATGAAACTCCCCCTGGTAAGACAACTCTCTGGAAGCGATTCGAAAGGTAATTGGAAAACCAAGATAGCAATTTACCATGAATCCCGGCCCGATTCAACTTAAAGAGTAAGCCTTTATGCCAAACTTTGTCAAACGCTTTACTTATATCAAAAAACACAGCTCTAAATTCAAGCCCGTCGTCCAAAGCTTTGCATATTTCATTATAAAGACCAGTTACTTGATTAACTGTAGAATCACCAGGCATAAAACCGGACTGAAAGGGTGTAAAATAATTGATGTCTTTCAGATGGTTATAAACATGCTTGAATATAATGCGTTCGAATACTTTTTCGATACTATTCAATAAAGAAACGGGTCTGTAGTTTGATGGAAGAGAAGGGTCACCGACTTTAAATATTGGACATACATTGGATATTTTCCATGAAGATGGAACTGTATTACTATTTAATGAGTAATTGAACAAATCACATAGATGAGGTGCTATCTGTCCAGCTACTTCAATAAGAATCCTATTATTAATACCGTCAGGCCCTGAGGCTTTCCCAAGTCTTAGTGATTTCAAAACATCCAGTACTTCAAACGGCATAATATTAATTGCATCTAAAGAGGTTTGAGACAGTGGGTAATTTGCTTCCGGAAGAGTACTTAAAGAATCATCTATACGTGATTGATTTGCAAAATAAGAGTTAAGTACATTAGCTTTCTCATTGTCGTCAATTACCACTGAATCGCAAGAAAGATCAAAGAGAGGAGGGATTGACGATGAAGAACTTGAAGACATAAGTGACTTTAAAGTTTTCCACCAATCACGTGGAGATAGTGTACCAGATTTTAATTTTGAGGATAACAGATCGTAGTAATTTGCTTTAGTTTGACGAATTAATGATATTACTTCATTTCTAACGGATTTAAATTTTATCCAGTGACTAGTTTTATTTGATACCTTAGCTTTTTTATACAATCTCTTACGATAACGAATTTTCCTTTTAATAAAACAGGTCATCCACGGTGGATCCTGGGGGTTTATCCTGACAGTTTTGCTTGGAATAAACAAACGGGTATTGTCCATGATTACACTTGCAAAATTTTCAGCATATATGTCAATATTATCATTGTGTATAGAATGCCATTCGAAATCAGCAAGACAGCCTCTTAACTGGTTATAATCGCCTTGATCATATTTCCAAATGGTACGTTGAATAGTTTTTAACCTAGGCTTAAAGAAGTTAAATACACCAAAAACAGGACAGTGATAACGCACTGAGAGACCAAGACAAGGCTCGCCAACACCAGTTGTTAGAATTGAGTTTTGATTTGTAACAAAAAGAAGGTCAATGGTAGACATAGAATTTTCGGTAAAATGTGTTGGTTCATCAATACATTGAACTAAATTAAATTGATTACATAAAGCCTCAATCTTACGAAATTGATTTTCGTTCATAGTATTCAGATTAAAATCACCAGTAATGATAACATCAGCAATATTAGAATTTATAGCAAGATCTATAGAATCTTCAATAAGTGAAGTATAAGTCGAGTCAGAGTTCGGTGCTCTATAAAATACACCATACAAAATGGTCCTATGATTAGTGCACCTGATCTGTATCCAAATACACTCAAGTCCAGCAATTTCAAGATCACTTCCATGCTTTTAAGTGGTTTGATCTAAATTGAAATGAGCAATGCTCTGTGAAAAGGGGCTTAATGCATTTGCGAAAAGTATCGACCCAGGTCAGCCTGCGCAGTCCGCGCAGGCCGACCTGGGCCGAAACTTTTCGCTATTGGTCAATTTTCCGTATGTCCAAGGACTATTCTACCTCATGATTAAGTCGGTTGTTAAAAAAAGTGGCTATTATGGATCCCTAATTATGTCATGGCTTGATTGGTATAATGCACCACGGGGATGCATTAAGCCCCCTTTTGCCAGAGCATGGCTCAAATCCATTTTAATACCCGCTTTGTTTACTTTTGCCAGCTATTTTTACCTTAAGAATACGACGTTAGATGTTCCAGTCAATCATTCTGAACTAAACTGTAAAAGCGCACTCGTGGCGCTTAGCTGCCTAGGGGTTAAAAAGGTGTTATAAAAGGAATGTACCTGAGTAAGCCTGTATTTGACTGCACATTGTATAGTTGAAGGTCATCGTGTCTTTTGAATCAACACAGACTTGAAGGCTACTATCGTTTGTACATAGATTTCCGCTTCCTGTGTCGTACGTGTAGGAGAAATCTCCGAGAAATGGTATCGGGCATGTTGTCTTCACATTGTCGATGGAGCCTGAAATGCTCAATTTATCATTATTGTTATCATCATTATCATTGTTATTATTATTATTATTATTAAACAGTATTAACCAGTATCTTGTCAAATCAAAATTGTTGACAAACATCGTGAACACTTACTCCGCTGGGTGTATTTGCATCTAATGTTAATTACATGACTTAAAGTATGCAAAACTAAGCCGAAATTCTAGAACACGTAAAAAATACAAGCTAATCTTGGTCTGTAAACTCTGTAAAAATAGATATGATCGAGCCCTAAATATCAGGTCAAGGCCACAACAACAACAACGATAACATCAATTAGTCCCCTTTTGTTTGCCACAATTCCATACAGGATACATTGGATACGTCAGTCACGGTGCATGTATCCGATAAATTGTCTCCAGGAAAGGAGGCGAGTTTGATAAGGTTAATTGATTGATCGCTTGATTTAACCCATTGGCTGCTGAGAGCGACTTACTGACCTTTGCGGACAGCGTAGATTTTTTTGGGTCCCCATTCTGATCAGTTTTAGCCATGAGCGCGTTAAGCCAGAGAAACCAGCCACAGCACATGCCGGAATTTGTACGACTTCGCCGTTTCGCAGAAAAATGACGTCATTGTCGCTAAGACGTATACGCGTGGAAAGTTTTTGATTTTCATGTTTACTAACAACCAAGAAATGCACCAAAAGTTTTTTTTTTTTTTGCGGAAATAGGTGGATTACCCCCTCTAAAAACTGTTTCATTCTACTTTCGGTGTAAATGTCAAAGAGCTATGTACTTGTGTATGTACACATTTGCAAACAAGCTACAACTGTAAACATGGACCTGTGAATGGCGTATAGGCTGAAACGGATGATGCAGTAGATTTTGTCTGTCATTCGATCTATGTGATAAGTAGAATCTTCACATTCGTGTTTATGTATTATCACTTTTAGCAAACTCGTTGACTAAAATGTATTTGACGCTCGCCAAGGCTCGCGTCACATAATTTTAGTCAACTCGTTTGATAAAAATGATAATACATAAACACTCATGTAATATCCTCTATTTAGCTCACATATCATTTGCCATGAGAATACTAGAGGGTATGCTCGAGAAGCAAGTAACATTAAAAATTTTAGACATAGTAGCCATCAACGAGGGTGTAAGTTTGATGAGTACCCGTCCATTATAAGCTTGATTTAAACACGGTAACTCAGTCGGTAACGTACAGGACTCGAGAACAGGGGGTCGCTGGTTCGATCACCGGCAGGGCAAATTTCTTTCTGAGGATTGATGATAGTCATTGCGACAGGATTCATTCCTCACTCACCGCTGACCATTGTTTCGACGACGGCTATGTGGGAAAGCAGTAAGTGGTTTAGAAAGAATATTGTGCGGAGTACTGGTAAAAGAAACTCCAGTAAAACATTAATAGGTGCACTGGCCGCCTCGATATAGCTGAAATAATGTTGAAAACGGTGTTAAACACCACACAACCTTGGTTTAAACACTATATACACCAATGACGATGTTAATGATTTTGTTACTCACCGTTTGCCATGAGAATACTGTACGGTACGTTAGAGAAGTCAGTAACGGTACATGTTTCAGACAGAGTGGCTTCAGGCAAGGAAGCAAGTTTGATGAGTACCCGCTCATTGTTGGCGTCTGCTTCTTCCGCTGAAAAAAATAAAAATCAGAACAAAAACATTACGGACAAAAAGATTATTTACCGTGGGTCTTTTTTTTTTTAACCCTTGATGGACAGTGTAGATCAAGGTCAAACTGCATAGAATGTGCAAAATGTGTCCGATTTCGTTTAAATCAACTTTGGAATCGCAATATTTAGATTTTTACTACTGAGTGGAAAATTTCATTTGATTTATTGAGCAGCTTAAGGGTTAACCGCGCAGGAAATAAATAATAAATCGAAAGCTTTGTCCGACAAAAGTTATATGAATGAAAAAGTATTCTCTGTTATAAAAACTCGGTTTAACACAGCATTTACACAATTTTATTCACTATCCTAGAGTTACTCATTATAGTGACAAGACGGGCAATGTACCCGGTGCTTCCATCAGATTCCTAAAGAAATTACAGATTTTTTCAGTTATAAAACAAGGACTGACCTGATCCTTTGTAGTAATAGTACAGCTCGGAGGAGACTTCGGTAAAGTTCAAACACAAATAAGCAAAGAACTGTAAGCCGAACCTTGAAAATGACGTCGATCTGCAAGTATATAGATGTGTAGAATATAAACCAATAGCATGCCTAGAACAATTTTTGCCGCTGTTGTAACAGTGGAGATAAAACGCCATGGGATATTCAGACTGTCACCGTATTCACCAACCATCCTTAACCCTCACAGCACTGTATTAATGTTTTGGACCACTGTAATTTGGGAAAGCAGCCCAAAATATTGCTATTTCAGGGTTGTTTCTGTTAGAATTGGTAACATATTAGCGGTCAGTGTAGATCTAAGATCAGACTGCACGGTCTGTGCAGTCTGATCTTGATCTACACTTTCCGCAAAAATAACTTAAGTTGGTTCCCGGGCCTTAAGGTTTCAAGAACATTCTTAGTCTCATTCTCCAGAGTTTTCTAAATTTGAAAGTATTACAACTTCTAATTAGCTAAACCAATGAAATGATATGGAAGTTGTGCATGGTGTATAGTGCAATACAATCTTTGTATTGCATTGTAATTGGTTTTATTTTATGTATATTGACGATGAAATATGTTATAACTATGTCCAGATAAAGTACAGACAGATCTTTGATTAGAAAAATAGCCCTTACAGATGTATCCTTACAGCCAGAGCGAGAAAAAGAAAACGCTGTTAAATTTGATATACTGTAAAATCGGTCAGAATTAAGTCAGCTGCGTAAACGTAGATAAATTACCAATATATGTTGCGCAAGGGATAAATACATATATCGGAAATGTTCGATTTAAAACCGGACCGTCACAGCAGTGATTTCTTTGATGGCCTCCATAAAATGAACAACATTTTCTATAGGTCATAACTTATGCAACCTTGCAACCGTCAAGGGCAACATTTGGCAAGAAAATACAAGAATGATCAAATTTTGATAGAATGAAGATGAAATGGGTTAAAAACTGGCTGAAAACAAGCAGAGATGTATCTTTAACGTACATAAGTTATTTCAGTGCTGAGTGTATTCATAACATTTGTAAGTTTTTGAAATTCCTGCTCAGCTGACGTGAGCTTCAAACGTTTTTAACAATGGCATAAGTCATTTTCTTCTCCGTCTCATTTATCTAGTTCTGCAGTTTCAATTTCTAATCCTACTTACTTATAGAGACAGCTAGTGAGAAGAAAAGACATAGAGGATATTGGTTTTTTTTTTCTCGGTGAAAGATCGAAATTTATTTTCATCGAGTGAACATCATCGGTAATATTTTCACGAGTGGCTTGGCCACTCGTGAAAATATTACCTTTGATGGTCACGAGGTGAAATAAATTTCGATCTTTCGCCCCCCCCCCCAAAAAAATATTCTATTTATTTCATGCTTCTCACCCCTATTTTGTTGGAACTTTCATAAAAGTCCAGTACAGTTGTTTTCGGTACTTCCCCGTGGCGTACCCCCTTCACATAATTCAATGCATTACAATACTGCGTAAAGCGCGAGAAATATAGCATAATTTATATCATATTTCTATCTATTTGAATGACACGTGCTGTTTACTTAGGTAACCACTGTTTCCGCCTTCAGATGAAGAGTTAGGAAGTATGAAATCGGTATTTTCACTGGTCGTAACCGTGAAATATCAAACCATAATCCACAGTCATTTCTTGATAAACTACCGAAAAGCATGAAGTAAAAGACAAGTTCTTAATGTTTAGAAGTTATTTCACTGAGTGTATTTCACTGAGTGTTTTATATCGAGTCAAGTACATATTCTCTACTATTTCTATATTTCTTGGAAATTCATGATCAGCGGAAAAAGTTGTAAAACAACGGCGTAACCTTTTCGTCTACGTTTCATTTATCTAGCTCTGCGTTTTAGCCACGCTCTGGGGAAATGGGGTTTAATGCATCTCCGTAATGCATTGTATCATACAATTCATCTCATAATTATGGATCCATAGAATCCGCTTTGTCTAACAATCGACCGCATAACGAGGTAGAACGGTTCTTTGGCACGCAGAAAATTGACCCATAGAAAAAAGTTTCGACCCAGGTTAGCCTGCGCGGACTGCGCAGGCTGACCTGGGTCGATACTTTTTGCGGATTGATTAAACTCCCTTTTCATCGAGCATGGCTCATTTTCAATTACAAGTCCTACTTACTTAAAGAGGTAGTTGTCCCCAGAGTTATCGATGCAGGTAAAATTGTCGGTCGTGAAAACATGGACTTGATATCCGGAAAAGGAGTTAGTGGCGAACACAAGATCGTCCTTCTCACTGCTGATCCAAGCCCCTCGTATATTAGATGGTATCGTACATCCTGTAAAAGGTGAAGCAATAGCGGCATTTGTTACACTTGTAACAGAAGACTTTGGAATTAATATCTCTCTCTCTCTCTCCCTCTCTCTCTCTCTCTCTCTCTTTCTCTCTCTCTCAACTGTCCAATGGAGAACAGAACACAATAAATGTGAAATTTGACGTAATCGATTGGGTTTTTCTTTAAATGGGTAGAAGATTATGTGAGAATAAGGAGAAAATGTCGGTTATGACAGAAAACTAATTTCATGGTTCCATTATCATGTGACAACTTGCTTGACGAAGATGCTAGATCATGGCTTATAGATTGAATCTGGAGGTAGGATGGTCATTGGGCATGCAGAAAATTTACCAAAAGCAAAAACTTTCGACCCGTGCAGACTGCGCAGGCTGACGTTGGCTGGTGCTTTTTGTAAATGGAACAAGCCCCCTTTTCCGAGAGCATGGCTCAAATAAATTGTTTCCTATCAAAAGCAAAAAATAACTTATCTCATAAAAACCATCTCGCAACAAAAGGTTGCCTTCGGACTTTTCGTTTGTTTGGTTGATTCGTTAGTTGTTTGATTGGTGGGTTAGTTGGTTGGTTGTTTGGTCGGTCGGTCGGTAGGTTGGTTGATGTTTTTACGCCGTTTTCAACATTGTTTTCATTATGTCGCGGTGGCAAGTGCACCTATCCATGTCTCCCTGGAGTTTCCTTTAGTTGTATTTCGCAACAATTCTTCCAAAACCACCGGCTGCTTTCCCACATGAACAAGGTCGAAACTGTCGTTGGGCGAGGAATGATTCTTGACTTTCATCAATCCTCGGAAAGAGATTAATTCGAACCAGCAAAACACTGATTGTAAGCCTGTATATTAACGACAGTGCCCCTGGACTGGGAATGTCATGACATTTATTGTTATTCTATGCATTTACAACCAGTAAAGTTTTCCACGATGTATGCCCGATTTTTTATACTGCGAACAACTCAATTGGGAACCTATATTTCTTACCAAAAATCAAGACGATCTTATGAAAAGCAGTATACTAACACAAGGGGAAAAGAATATTGTTTTTATGAACATAAAAAAGAACCTTCTAATCAAGGGTTTCTTACCTTGACAAAATGTGATTAAAACACAAATTGTTGAAATCGTTGTTAAAGAAATAGGTGCCATCTTTAACGCAGACGACACTTTTCTCCATTGTTTATTTCATTGACAGGTCCGCCATATTTTCAGCGAGTTGTTGCAGCTATGGTGACAAGTGCCCTGTGACGTAGGCTTGGTTCCGCTCTTCTCTCGAGATATTTCAGTGTTGCGTATGATAATAAACCATCTTTGTTTTAATCGTAGTTTATCATAATAGTCCAACAGTTACAGCGAAAATGAATTGAAGAATTTATTTAAACATAAAAATCTAAATCTCATCTAGGGGTACATACAAAATCCTTGGTGATTGCACACGATATGATATGACCCCGGGGTCAGTTTGAAGTAACTATATAGGATTAACGGATTATTAAATGACTTTCATGTTTCTTTTCAGCGAACCATTTAATACGAGGAGTACCACCCTAAACACGTCACTGGACAGAAAAAGAACCCATGATATTGCTACACAGTACACACAGGTTCAGTATTTATGGTGGCATATTTCTGCCATGAGATACAATATTACCTTTGCGATAATTTACGTAAGAAAACTATCGCGATAAAACAAACTTTCCTGGAAATAGTATCTATAAAGTTTCACGAGAAAAATATCGCAATAATTTTCACTCGTATCACGATTTTTTTTTTTTTCTTTCTTGCCCATAGCTGACATTCAAAGTATCTATTAATACATGTAGATACAGTTTCGGAACATCTTCGTCTCCAACATTATGAATTCTCCTTTTCCCTGACTGGTTTTAAAGTCATTCGTAAGAGGTACTTCAGTCATTTCATGTGTAGCCAAAATTTACAAATTAAGCTACAACTGTAAATAATTCGAACTTTAACTTACCGCCATCTTCTAAAGTAAAAAATTACCGAGTCTATCCGATTGATGAATTTTCTATTTATAGATATCGAGAAACGGGTAGAACTATCGCGATAATTTGATCTCGAATGTCAGCTTCGTGCACGAATGAGAAATTTTTTGTTATAACATTTACTGATAATGTAAAAATTTCTAGATAACAAAGTTTATTGTGACAATTTATTTTCCCAGAAAACTTTTCACTCTCTAGACAAAATTTCCTGGAAACTTTGATTTTTTGCGAGAGTTTTCTAAATTTATCCCGATAGTTATCTTGTATCTCCTGCCAGAAATATGCCACCATACGTACCGATATTTATTAAACATTTTCAGTTGCATTCTTAGTTTTATTCTAGATTTAAAAAGTTACGCCGTTTGGTTTAGCCAGTCTGAAATTAAGTTACTTTATAATTAAGAAAGGTCTTGAGAATTAGACAAGGAATCTTAATAATAATGGTTGGTGAATACGAGCGAGATAACATAGGGTAACAAAACATGAGTACCATTCATCCCCCCCCCCCCAATCAATCGCCGATAGAATAAGATTGATTACAGAATATATTTTTAACGAAATTAAGTCTGTTGGCCTTTGTCATACTGGCGAAAGCTGCAATACATACTTTTCCTTGTGTTTCTGTTAAACATTTGTCCCAAAAGCCTGGCTACATTTCTACATATATATATAGGAAATTCAAAGTTTCAAAGTTCAGCGGTTAAAGTAGGAATGAATGCCCCCCCCCCCCCCCATAACAGTCATAAATCCTCGGAAATTATTTCAAAAGCTAGATTTTCAACTCGGGTTGCTTTAATTACTGGTCCGCTTCGTTACTTTTTTTATCTGCCGGAACTCGAAGGACGAAATAAATTAACCCAAGGCTGCTAAGAGAGACTCACTGACCTTTTGCGGACCGTGTAGATCCAAGATCAGACTGCACAAAACGTGCAGTCTGATCTTGGATCTACACTGTCCGATAAAGAGATATTTTTTCCCAAGATACATATGAAATAACAAAATTTGGCTTCTTACGGTCGGCTTGAAAGTTTCATTTCACTTATTTAGCAGAATAAGGGTTAGTAGTTATTTTCGAGGATTGATGATGGTCAATGCGACAGGATGCATTCCTTTCTCACCACTGACCACTGTTTCGTCGAAGGTTATGTGGGAAAGCAGCCTGTGGCTTGGAAAGAATATTGTACGAAGTTCTGGTAACACAAACTTCAGGAATGCATCAATAGGAGCACTGGCCGCCGCGAGATAATCGAAATAATGTTGAAGACGGCGTTAAACACCATACAATCAATCAATCTTTACCACCGAAAAAGGACTGTACATGGGAAAAGTTTCAGCATTACGAGAACCTTTTAGCAGTGCTCAGCTCACCTTTTTATTCTAGGGACATCAACGCTGTAACATGCAGTGTAGGTTAATAGTAGATTTTACAGATGTCCATGCATGGTATTTAACAGTCACCGAGAAGTTTGTTTTAAAATATGTTGAACAAAAACAGCCTTGCATTTTATTTCTTACTTTATAAAACTACAATATTATTGAACACCTTTCGTTGTGATTAACAGACTACGGTTGCAGTACCACAAGAAAAAGGAAAGAAATACACAGAGGTTACTAAACTTAAGATTACTGAAATTAAATACCGCTATTAAATATTGCACTGTTCAGATTATTTTCCCTTCCATTATCAGGTTCGGTTCAACCATGCCATGTTCTTAACCCTTAGAGCTGCTAAGCGTGGCTCACTGACCTTTCGCGGAAATGTAGATCAAGATCAGACTGCACAGAACGTGCAGTCTGATCTTTGATCTAGATTGTCCGTTACAGAAAGATTTTCCCTATAAGAAATTTTTGAAATAGCAATATGTGAGTTTTTCCTATTGGCTTAAAAGTTTCATTTAACTTCTTTAGAAGATTAAGTGTTAATTCTAGATTACAATACATAGAAATATTGTAGAACCTTAACAAGTGGGGGAAAATGCGCTGAAAAAAAAAAATAATGATAAAACTAATCAGAAAACACTGAAATAAAAATAGAAAGAATTAATCTTTACAACCATTTTTCATCTACCCTAATGTTTTCAAAATTGTTTGTTGTCGACAGGCCGACACAAATTGTCTGTATGAAGGTAAACTGGTAATGATCTATGTGATTAAACTGGGATTAAAGCATTTAAAACGAACCAACCCAGACGAAACTACGCAAACAATATAAATAACAAACTTATTGTTTATCGGTTTGCAATGAATCAAATGCAAGTTTTATTGTAAATAAAGTGACCAAAGCAAGCGAATATACTTTAATAACATTTTTTTTTTCGTGAATTTTACGATATTTAAATGACCTAAGCGGCCTGGATAATATCATTCTATTTCCGGTTCAGTCGGATTAGTCGTCATGGAATCTGAGATCCAACATGGACGCTATTGAGTTGTTCTTGCCCTGTAAAGATGAGAAATTGATGATAAAAGAATGAATAGGGGTTGTCCCCTTTAAAAGGGACACACATAAATGATGGACTACAGAGTTATCTTGATTAAATTTACATTTTTCTTCATCTCATTTCATTGGAGTGGTAAGTAAAGTTCAAATCTTTTTATTCTATAGACACGGAGCTCGCATTCTTTCCGTAACATCTGATTTGAAGCCATGTAGCTTAACGCGATTTTCGACAATATACAGTCGTCTTATCGCGGCGACAGTGTTCACCTATCATTGTCTCCCATGTCATTGACATTGATCAGCATGATCGGCAATTTTTGTCAAGCGTAGGAGATAAGGAATATTTCCTGTTTTCAGTAGACAGTATTTTCAGCCGTCGATAAAGCTGACAGGTTTTTACAGTTGTCATACAGGCTATTTAACCCTTTCCCAAACAAGCCCTGGTTTTCACCTGTCTGCATTACAAGTCTTTTCAAAACACTGTCGGAAAAGGAGAAATTGCTCGTAACGAGCAATTTCTCCTTTTCCCACAGTGTTTTCTACCCTTTTGGAGAACTTTCTGTCATTTTCATCAAATTTAAAATTGTCTGCAAACTCTTTCAATTTGGACCAGTCTAAATTTTATCGTTTGGGAAAGAGTTAAGACATTTTGCTGCCTTGCACGAACAATATTTGAGTGACAAGGACAAGAAATATGGAACGTTTTAAATCTCTCAACCGGATTTAAATTGTAAACGGGGTTTACTTGTCTGACAATATGATTTTCAAAATGTTCCACGTGTACGGTTTAACCAGAGGTGTCCACCAAATGCTTGTCAGATAAGGACATGGCAGACTGGTAAACCATTTCCTAAAGACTTTGAAATCCGCTACGCAAGATACTGAGACATTTAGATAACTGCTTGCCTTCTCTAAGAAGATTTCTCAATTACTAAACAAGCATTGACAATGTTTAATGAATTTGAAAATCGTACAACACCCACAGTTGTCTTATTTACAAAGCGATGCAATCGTTGGTCCAGTGGGTCTGGTTATTTTAAAAGAACTAACAAGCATTAAAAAGTACGTGTACTTGAAACAAAATGGCCGTTTTCTCTAAATCACTGTTGACTATTGTTGATCTGAAAAAACATAGGATGTTGTAAGATGATGTATACTATTGTACAAGTGAAATAAAATATCTATCTTTTCCCGGTATCTGAACATACATAATTGAGCTGTTGATGATATAATCTAGTTCAACCAATTACCACACAATGACGAGTTTTAACGCCCAGGGATAGATTAGTCTTTTCAAAACATTGTGGGAAAGCATTTTCTCCTTTTCCCACAGTGTTGTCTTACCTTTCAGAAATAAATCCAATTATTTGAGTCACATTTAATTTGTCATCTGCAAATGCTTTGAATTTGGGCCAGTCTAAAATTCTGTCTTCTGAATATGAGTTTGACCTTTTGATGTTATATCGATTGCGAAATAAGTTTTGCCTTGAATACATGTACATCACTCTCGCTGATTACTTCCTGCAAACCTTAACCAGTTCTCCCATCCTGATGTGCGCAGTGCTAGAGGATATCACGCTTACCAAAGGATTCGAATCCGGAACCTTTGTGAGAGGTCAATACTGTACCCCCACACCGGGAGACAGTGAAGATATTATATAGCCGTCTGACAATTGTTTGTATTTTATCTTGGAACAGATGGTGCATGTACCGATTTCCCGACCGTCTTACAGTCCGGCACGTGGCACTCTAGCGACATGGGTAGCGTCACGTTTAACTCCTCCCATTTTACAACCTCAAATATTGTCGATTTTGGACAGCTGACCTTCCAGTGTGTGAATTCTGTCGGTAACAGATACTATAGTGTGTAAGTAGAACTACAAGTTTGATGTGTTAGTCTGTCCCAGTTCGGTAAAAGTCACAACAGTATTTATTTATTTATTTATTTATTTATATCACAGTATGAAAAATCGGTTACACAGAATATTAGCGTGTAAGTAACAGTGTAGTTTTTTCTGTGTTTCAGTTTGTGTAAATCAGTTTATATTTCCTACCTTTAGACTGTACGAGCGTTTTGTCGTAACAATTTATCGTAACATAGTGTCTCCTTCCTTCAGAAATGTTAATGAAAACTGATCTGATGGCATCTAAATATGTTTGCTTAGGCTTTATCAAAGATGAAGGGTGTTGTGTGTGTGCGGACGCTGGGGTGTTACTGACAACACTCACCCGCTTTACATATAAATGACACCTATCCCAACCTGTTTACCTAGTTGATTTTAAACGCGGCCTACTGTATCTCTGCAGTATGCAGTGTGTTTAACGACATTAAATAGGAGGCTATTTATTTATACATCTATCTATCTTTTTATTGATGTATATATTTCAACCACACTCTGTAAAAAGGGAGCTTAATGCATCTGTTAAAAAGTATCAACCTATTTCAGCATGCACAGTCCGCGCAGGCTGGCATAGGTCGAAACTTTTTGCATTTTGTAAATTTTCTGCTTGTCATAGCACCAATTTACCACATGATTCAGTCGGCTAAGTGGATTTTATGGACCCATAATTATGTGGTTAGTTGCTTGGTATCGTTCATCAAGGAGATGCAGTAAGCCTCCTTTTCCCAGAACATGGCTCATTTGTTTACTTCTTATTTCAGATCTGATCAGTTTCGTTACTTGAATTCAGATTTCAAGGTGGCGATATGTTTTTACATAACGGCTGTAACCTCAAATATGTATTACTATTACCCGTTATCAGGTAAAGCAGTTTTCTATTGGTCACTTTAAACTCATTAGCAGACATAAAATTTTTAGGCTTGTCCAAATTGAAAGCATCTGCAGACGACAAAGTAAATGCGATTCAAAAATTGAAATTTGCTTTCAGAAGGATAGAAAACATTGTGGGAAAAGGAGAAAATGCTGATTACCAGCATTTTCTCCTTTTTTCCCACAATGTTTTCAAAAAGCATTCTTTCTCAGGGTCGTTAAACATATATCGTTAAAGGATCCTTTTGTAGTTGCGGTCGGATAAATCAGGAACCATCTTTACCAAGCATTCTAAATTGCTTTCTTGGTCTAACATTAAAAACAGTAACACTATTTCTGATTGGCTAAATCAACAGCCAGAATTCCAACGGTACTCTGAAATTTAGAAGATTCTTGAAAATTAGAGGGTGGTTGATGAAGACGGGCCCAGGGATGTGAGACAATCGAATTTTTCGGGTTGTGGTGTGATAGTAGTGTGGTCTCCACACTCTACGTCTTAACCTTAAGTGCAACTCAAGGACTTTTGCTGTCTGATCTTGAATCTACACTGTTCGAGGAGATATTTTTCCCTAAAAATACCTCTGGCATACCGAAATTTGGGTTTTTATTATTAAATATTAACTAAACCCTTTACCACACGACAAAAATGTAGATTTGTCTAAATTAGAAGCATTTGCAGTCCATAATTTAAATATGGCTCAAGTGATGGAATTTGTCTTTGAAAGAATCGAATATATCGTGGGAAAAGGAGGAAATGCTGGTTGCCAGCATTTTCTCCTTTTACCACAATGTTTTCAAAAGACTTCTTCCTTGGGGATCGTTAAAACTCGGGATTGTGTGGGAAAGGGTTAAAAGTTTCATTTCACTTTTTTACGAGGTTAATGGTTAACTGTTTACCACACAATCCCTTGTTTTAACGACCCTGAGGAAGAAGCCTTTTGAAAACATTGTGGGAAAAGGAGAAAATGCTGGTAACCAGCATTTTCTCCTTTTCCCACAATGTTTTCTACCCTTCCCAAAACACATTTCAAATTTCAATCACATTTATTTTGTCGTCTGCAAATGCTTTTGATTTGGATCAGTCTAAATTTTTCTCGTTTGGTAAAGAGTTAACTAATATAAATGTTCTGCGCAAAGTGGGAATCGGGACCATTCTAGAACGTGTTAAGATGTGGCATTGTTTAATTAATCATTCACCACACAATCCCGAGGTTTAACGACCCCGAGGAAGGTTCTAAAACTTATTGTTGGAAGAGGAAAAAGTGCTGATAACTAGCATTTTCTCCTTTTATCAAAAGGTTTTCTACGTTTTCTAAGACAAATCCTATCATTTGAGCCACATTTAATTTCAAGTTTGCTTATGCTTGCAATTTAGACAAGTTAATTTTTTCTGTCTGGTAAAGTGTTAATAAAGGGTTAAACGAAAGCTAAAAGTGTAATATGTCTGCTAAATTATACGTTGTCCTATTAAAACCAATTGAGCATAACAGTATCATGTATACTAAATAGATAACGCAGTTGTGAGATTCTCACTTTGTCCAATATTCCTACTTTGCGCTCGAGCAATTCTAGAATGGTACTGCGCAAAGTGAATTCCTACTTTGCGCAACTAAGTGAGAATTCCTACTTTGCGCAGGACCATTCTAGAATAGTCCCGATTCCCACTTTGCGCAGAACATAAACATGGTTGTATTTTCTCAATTTTCTCACAGGAGTGCTACAAAACACAGATGTAAACAGGGTTATGTTTCAGTTGTCCACGTATTCATTCACAGAGTCTGAAACTTGTTCAGAAAACTTCCAGAATATTTCAAACATTCGGGTTCTTGTCAAAGATGGTAAGACTTTATAATCATTGTTACCTTTCATTCATTCACGCATCGATTATGTGAATTATACATTAGCCATGCTCTGTGAAAAGGGGGCTTAAAGAATCTGCAAAGAGTATCGACCCATGTCAGGCTGCAAAACCAGCGCAGGCTGCCACGGGTCGAAACACAGAGAACTTGTTTCAAGTCACATGCCGTATTTCTACAAAGACGGACACAAGACATAGTTTAGCAGAGAGACAGGAAAGCCTCTTGTTACAGTGCTCTTCATCAATACTCGGAGAAAATTTTGCCTGAGCCGTAACTTATTCTTACAATGACTGTATTAATCCTTCGGCTGCTAGGCACGACTCCTCACTGACCGTTTGCGGACAGTTTAGATCAAGATCAGACTGCACAGAACGTGCAGTCTGATCTTTGATCTATACTGTCCGATAAGGAGATTTTTTTTCTCAAAAAAATAATTTTGAAATAGCATTTTTTCTCTGTATGTGTTTTTTTTTTTTACGATCGGCTTGATTTAACTTATTTAGCAGGATAAGAATTACGAATCATGTATGCTAATGAATACGTCACCGTTGTTGAAGCCTTTTCCAAGTATTTGCTCATTTCTAAATCTGATTATCTCCCTTTGTTTAGGTTATATCAACCAGACAGCGCTGACGTGCAGTAATGGCGTGTTGGGACAATACAGTTACTCATTTACGGGCAGTACATGTAATGATACCAGCCTTGACGTGTGTACTGTCAACACAGAGCCAACCTTCAACTATACAGCATGTCCCAATATAACGTCTTTCTCAGGTAACGTGAATATGATAATGAACGTCACAGATTATTGCTGACCGGCCCGCATAGCTCAAGTTGTGGAGCGCAGGGTTTGTTAATATCAAGTCTTTGGTCTTGGGTTAGAGCCCCACGGCTGGTCATGTAAAACACTAATAATCTTTCGGATGAGACGTTAAATCGAGGTCCAGGGTGACATTACTATACACCGAGCACGTTAAAGAACCCAGGCAAAACTTGGATGGGTTTCGTCCTGTATCCTGCATTATCCCCCGTTACAAAAGTAACAGCTTCGGGGGGGGGGGTCGCCCATATGGGCAACCGGTGACGACGATTAATAAACGCAAAAAATCAGTCAATCAGATTATTTTCAAGTTTCGCGATATACTTGTTGAAACAATGCAAGCAACACTTCCGTTAGTAGTCAAAGTTGTCGCATCTGGAAAATTGATTTAAAATTTGAGTTTGTTTTTTATCTCTTGTCTTTCGAGATTATAAAAACTTTTCAACATTATTTAGGTTTATCTCGGCGGCCTGTGACCTTATCCGTGTGTTTCGTTGTTGTCGTTGTGTTTAACCCTTTCCCAAACAAGCCCTGGTTTTCACGTGTCTGCAGTACAAGTCTTTTGAAAACACTGTGGGAAAAGGAGAAATTGCTCGTAACAAGCAATTTCTCCTTTTCCACAGTGTTTTCTACCCTTTTTGAGACCTTTCTGCCATTTTCATCAAATTTAAAATTCTCGTCTGCAAACTCTTTCAATTTGGACCAGTCCAAAATTTGTCGTTTGGGAAAGGGTTAAACAGTACTTCGCACGACACTTTTACCACGTGACTGGCAGCTTTCGTACATGAATATTGCTGAAAGTATTCACTGACGAGAGAAGAATAAATGGATTTCATCAATGCTCGGAAAGAAACATCTCTGTATTACAAGAACTGCACGTTCCCTCTCGGTCAGCGTATCTTTGGGATAGTAATATTACCGTAGTTAAATTTAGGCAGTGGCGGACAATAGTAAACAATAAATGTGTTAAAATGGATTTGAATTTCAGTCATACCATTTAAAAGTATGGAAATTGTTGTGAATAGGACAATCGGTTATTGTCCGGTCGGGACAAGTTTTAGCCGCAGGCAGACAGACGAATTTAAAAACTACTGTAGGTCAAAAGTTGCCAGGTCACCTTATCTTTTGTTTTACTTTTTACCTTTTCTAAACTGCATTTCTCATGCAGTGACTAAAACTTGGGTTGACTTGGACCATACTTTCAAAAGGTGTGATGTAAATTCAAATGTATTTTTACCAATTTTCAAATGGTATGATTTAAATTTTAACACCGGTATTGTTTACTTTTGGCCATTACTGGACCTTTAAAATATTTGAAAAGGGACAAGTTACCACAAAAATGAATGCTCTTTTCCAGCCGGCGGCGTGTTCAGCTGTGTATATTCAGAGCATTACAGCACGTACGGCTACCAGTTAGTTTATAACCTGGACACCACCACGGACGAGTCCACATACTACAGATATGCGTGTTGGGTAAATACCTTTATATATGAGCCATGCTTTTGCATCACTGTGATGCGTTATGCCAAGCAAGTCATCACATAATTATGGATCCATAAAACCCGTTTTTGTTTTGTCTTGTTTTGTTTTTGTTTGTTTGTTTTTGTTTTGTTTTTTGTTTGTTGACAACCGGCTGAATTATAAAGTAGAATGGTCCTTTGACATGCAGAACAATGAGCAACAGAAAAAGGTGTTGATCATATCGATATAGGTCGATACTTTTTTTGCAAATATATCAAGCCCTCTTTTCACGGAGCATTGCTCATATCTCTATTTGTTCGAGTTTAAACCTACAAAATTTACATTGACTCTGAAGCAGGTCTTACAACTGACATAAAGTACTCCAGACGACTGCCTCCTGGAAACATAAATAGTATTCCCTCCATGATTTGGGTAGTTTCAAAAGTTTCAAAAGCTGTCCTAGTTTATCCCGGGATGCGAATCTAGAACCTCGTGTTGTGAGGGACTAGCGCTGGACTCAACTTTGTTATCTTGATTTGTTTCGCATTGCATCCTGAAAAATAGGTCACATATATAATAATATGATCTAGCATGAGTTGGTGTTTGAGATACAATTTTATTAAACGAGTCCACAAAAGATGCTATTAAGCGAGCCTTTGGCGAGCTTAATAACAATTTTTGTGGACGAGTTTAATAAATTTTTACCTCAAAAGCCAACGAATGTCAGATTCTTTTTATCACATAACTGCATGACAAGAATTATAGTCCATGATGTGTTAAAGCATAACCATACATGTACAATGTGTAGTGAAATTTGCTTGAAGTCTCTTCGCTTCTTTGACAGGTACATTACGAACGAAAAATAGTTCCAAAGAAACTTGCATATATTGATTTTGGTTTGAATCTAACTAAAAGTGATTAAATGCGCAGCTTTATCAGGAATAAACAATTTTGGCCGTTAATTTCACACAGGAACCTGGGTCAACAATGTTTTAGAAATGAGGTGTGTAACTACAGCGTTGACCAATTACGGCACTATTTTCTTATCTCAAACATGCGTGAGACAAGAAAATTCGTAATGGCTGTTTTACACTGAAAACAAGGGGAGTTGTGTGATAAAAAATAATCATATTTCACTTCAGCATTTAAGTACGTATTTTCTTATGATGATAAAGACTTAGCTTCGGTATGTTCGCTGCACTTGTTAACCGATTTGTCCGAAACTTTATAAACTACAGTGGGTGACCATAAATACCTCAACAAAGTGCGGATCTCCATTGACTTACATATATTTATAACGTTACATTTTAATCTATTGTGGTTTAAAAACGGTTTAAAAAGTGAAGCTACATTTAGGAGAGTTGTATGAAATTAAAGCAAATTAAATTTGATACTGAAGTATAATTTTGAGACTTGTTACAGTGTAATACAATATGAGCCATGTGCTAGCAAAAGGGGGCTTACTGCATCTTCGTGATGCATGATACCAAGCAAGTCATCACATAATTATGGATCCATAAAATCCATTTAGTCCAACAAACGACTGAATCCTTAGGTAGAATGGTCCTTTGACCTGCAGAAAATATACCAAAAACAAAAAGTTTCGATCCGTGTAAGTCTGCGCGCAGGCTGACCTGGACCGAAACCTTTCGCTATTGGTCAATTTTCTATATGTCCAAGGACCAGTCTACCTCATGAATAAGCCGATTATTAAAAAAAAGTGATTATGGATCCATAATTAGGTGATGGTTTGATCGGTACAATGCATCGCGGAGATGAATTAAGCTCCCTTTTGCCAGAGCACGCCTCAAGCATAAATCCTTGAAATAATCAAAAGATGGCCTGATGGGAGTAAGTCTGGCAGGAAAATGTGTAGACACGGAAGGGAGGAAGAACTAGGTCTCAGAAAGGAGGTATTTCAAGAGTCTCGGAAGCGATGTAAGTCTCGGAGGGTTGCTTTGTCTCGAGGGGGCGGGGGGGGGGGAGAATAAGTTTCAAAAAAGGGACGCAATTAGCAAAAACTGTCCGTTTAAAGACTTTATATTCACAAATTTATCTTTCAGACGTACGCTTATATCTACAACCAGACGTTTGTCACCATGTATCCTAAAGCTTGTATGGTAGATCAGAATTATACATCGATTAACTCACCTGGGATGGCAGTTACATTAACGGCGAGCGGTAAGCACATGTTCATTGATTGATTGTGTCGCGTTTAATGCCGTTTTCAATATTATTTCAATTATATCGCAGCGGCCAGTGCACTAATATCCTTTCCTGGAGTTCTTTTACCAGTACTTTGCACAATATTCTTTCCAAGCCACATTCTGCTTTCCCACATAACCATCGTCGAAACGATGATCAGCGGCGAGAGAGGGATGAATCCTGCCGCAATGACTGTCATCAATCCACGGAAAGAGATCGGCCGAGCTGGGTATTCTAACCAAAGAACCACTGTTCTCAAGTCCTGCACACTACCGACTGTGTTACCGGGACTCGGCGATAAGCACATGTGCCACTGTTCCTTATATCTTACTCTCGAGTATTGAGTACTTCAAACCACACAATTATATGCGATTATCAACGGCCGTAATCACTAACACTTCTAGGTATTGTTGTTATCCTAAATCCAAATCTACTCATCTGACTGGCTGAGATAGGAAATCAGATGGCTTTTATGGAATGCTACAACACTGCCTTTGTTCTAGAAAATCGATAGGTAAAGATGAGCAATGTCTTAAACTTTAATGTTTGACCTACATACACAAAACGTTTACTATAACAACAATCGAAGGGGCAAGTCACACTTCTAAAAGTACCTCTTGCAGTACTTTCCATTCTTAACTCAGAAACAAAAATCCTTTACTTTTTCAGTAACCTGTGCGATCACTACCGAAGATTCTACAGAAACTTTCTCCGCGGGCGCTATAGTGGCTGTGGTGTTAGCTCTTATATTAATCGTGGTTGCCGTGGTGATAGTGGTCATTGTTTACTATTTCAAAGTACATAACAAGAAAAAGGGGAAAATTAAACCATCTGACGATGCCTTAGCAACTAAAACCCCGCCCCTAGATACGAAAGCGGATCGAAAACTGGATGGCCGCGTTTCACCATTCTCTCCTTATCCAACGATCAGTGAGATTGCTGTGTACAGGTTCGGACCCGAGCCAGCACAGGAGATAGATGACGATGACGGAGGGATGACTCTCGAGGCCACAACTCCGGGATTTACTGATGGACGAAGGACTATGTATGGCAAAGAGGTAGAGAGAGAATCTCAAGCAAGTATTCCAATATACAGTGAGGTGGGTGGCGAAACGCCTGAACCAACACGTCTTAGTGAGGTTCAAACCCGTATGAGTGAAGTGTCAGAGCCAAACATTACGGACCCTCAACCGTGGACAATGACACGAGCTACTATGAACATTCCAGAGGAGAGTACAGTATCTCCTATCGGTACACCTCTAGAAAATAAACCGAATGGAACAGTTCAGTCACCTCGTGATAACGGTAAAGTGGAAGATATTACGTTATAGCCATACAAGTATAGAAAATATTGTGTATATACATATAAGTACGTATGCTCGGAAGGCGCATATATGTTGTGACTAAAATAAATAACATATTAAACACATTGCCCTTACTCACAGGGACTTCAGGTCTTGCCAGCAATAAAGATTTGATCAGATGCGCTGCAACATTCCGGTCTGGTTTTGTAATCTATACTATCATACGATTAACTTTTTACGAAATAACAAAACTTTGGACTTGTCCAGTTGAAAGCGTTTGCAGACGACAGACTAAATGCAGCAAAAATTATGGAATTTGTGTCTGAAAGAGTATAAAACATGTTGGAAAAGGAGAAAATGCTGGTTACCAATATTTTTCTCCTTGTCCGACAATGTTTTCAAAAGTGTTATTCATCAGAGTTGTATAAATTCAGGATTTTGTTATAAAGATTTTTACGATTTGTTTTGTTTTACAACATAAACGACACGGATAGAGAGTTACTTCCTTTCACTATTTTGCTCCTGTTTGGGAAACTGATTATGTAACTTAAGTGTCATTAGTGTCTTTGATTAAAATGATTCATCTACAAATATCTTGGATTTATATCATCACTAGTATGATATCAATTTTATAATGAGGATACCACATTTTTCGCTGGAACTTTATTTCATTCGTTTTTGCTTCTGTTTTGGAAACTGATTATGTAACAATTTTAGTGTTAGTGTCTGTGATTGAAATGAGTTATCGACAAATATCTTGGGTTTATATCATCACTAATATGGTATCACTTTTATAATGACGATATCACATTTTTCGCCGGAACTTTATTTTTGCATTCATGAAAATGATGAGCAAAAAGATTCAAAGATTATCTCGTATCATTAATATGTTTGTAGTAAGTAAATGATAGAAGGCTAAAGAATGCAGTTCTAAAGAGGTTGTGAAACGATGACGTTACAGTTGATATTTAATATTATGACACCGTTGTAATTTGGTTTCCTTAGTTACCGTGTGCGAAAATATTCTTATTTAGTTATAAGTCGTAGTTACATGCAGACATTGTAAAATTGCAATGAAATGGTATAAATGAACAGGTGTTTGGCTATACATATTTCACAACAAATACAATATGCACGAAGAGAGCTGTTTTACATGGCCTGTCTTTAAAGTGTCTTAAACCAATCACATTATTAAGTATGTTCAATGCTCTATTGTCCTGGAAGTGGTGGATCGGTGGTTGTAACCCTAAACCCTAAATACTATTATTTGTTTGTTGATTTGTTAAACCGCTTTTCAAAATTAGTCTAGAAATGAAACGGCAACAGTTCACAAATTTGTTTCACCCCGGCTTTCTTGAGACGTGTGTTACCACTCACGATATCTTGACACTGAGTGTCCCGGTCGTAATATTATCCCCTAAATCCTACGTATAAAGCAGGGAAGAGAAAACGAACATTGTATTATGACACGGGTGGTCCTTGAACTTCAACTATCTACTGTCGAGACGTGTGCTGAGATATCAACGTTACCACGACCGTGCTTGAAACTTGTAGAGGATAAAAAATTAGACATTCGTTTTCTCGAAAAATCATCAGTGTATGTGTTTGAAATTTTATTTAAGTCATACTTGTGTGATGTGTGTATCATATAAATGCTGGTTCTTATCATGTTAATATTAGTTAATAATTATTAGTTATAATCATTGTGTTATTTATAGTTTTGCAAAACTCACGTCATAATATTCTAGAGACTTGTTATTTCATTAAAATCTTGAGATTCATGCTGGCTTGCTTGTTACTTTTCGCCTTTTTCCAAACAGTTCTGTGACGTGGAACAATTGATTAGTGTACAGACTTACTGCTGACATCCTTCGAAAGAAGAATATCACCTCGCAGTTGATGAAAAACTTAAATTTATGACGTGTTTATACCTTTCTATAATTTTAACTTCAATTTAATCCAGTAGCTATAGGTCCTAGGAGACGGTCAGTACAGTGAATGCTCATAATCTTTGCTTCATGTATGCAAAGCATGATTAATTTTTTTCTAAAAAGAATTTTTTTTTCAAGTTTTCAAGGAAGCACATCTTTCTTCGACTTAAGAAAATTTGATAAGGACTTAAATTGTGGACTACTTCCATCTTTCATGGTTAAGCTACAAATACAACTTAAGTGAGAATGGGCAGTTAACAGAAATTCGATCATTGAGCTTCAAAAACCTTGACCTACAGCAATACTGTTAAATACATTTTGAAGTTCTATTTTCTAATCAGGGTTCTCCGGTGTTACTACATTCACGAACAAAACTTTTTACGTGTGCCTTCATGTACGAAAAGTAGTACAATGATAATTATATACGTGATAATTAATAAGATGTATACTATGAGGGTAGAGAGCAATGATTACCCTGTCTTCAGTGTGTCATCATACACAGCATTCAGTCTGTTTTCGGCGTAGCTGAATGTGCTGGCTTTAGACCTACTTTTTGGTGCTGATAAAAATGAATAAAAAGAAATGTATGATTGGTCAAAAATAAAGAAATATTTATTCCAAGGGTCCCTGTTGTCAAAAGTGTAGACATGTTTATTCCGATGGTCCCTGCCTATTTGCTGGCAAATTTACGCCGTTTATTTATTTATTTATTTTTTTTTTTTTTAATATTTCTTATTTGTATATATACATGTACGTGTTTATACCTAGTTATAGCTTTGGAACCCCGTTTTCCTCAGTTTCCACAAGTCCTACCCCTATCTGGACAGACTCTGTCTTTGACTGAGATAAGTAGAGGTATCTCCCTTAACCCTTTCCCAAACAAGCCCTGGTTTTCACGTGTCTGCAGTACAAGTCTTTTGAAAACACTGTGGGAAAAGGAGAAATTGCTCGTAACGAGCAATTTCTCCTTTTCCCACAGTGTTTTCTACCCTTTTTGAGACCTTTCTGCCATTTTCATCAAATTTAAAATTGTCGTCTGCAAACTCTTTCAATTTGGACCAGTCCAAAATTTGTCGTTTGGGAAAGGGTTAAACCAAGTAGCCTTGTCTGAATTATACTACTTCATCAGAGTCTGAAAGCTTCTCCCTCTGTCTCTGTCTCTGTCTCTCTCTCTCTCTCTCTCTCCTACTTCTCTCTCTTCTGCCTCTCTCTCTCGTCCTCTCTCTCCTCCTCTCTCTCTCCATATCTGTCTGTCTGTCTGTCTATCTGTCTCTCTCTCTCTCTCTCTCTCTGGACACAGTCTGCCTCTAAATGAGAATAGACGTATCTGTCAGAAACCAAGTTTTATTGTCTCAGTAATACTACTTCGTCAATGAGCGATTTCTCAAGAAAAAAATGGTTAAAGTTCTATCGTTGGTCGATTTTTAAAGAAATATGGAAATTTTGATTACAATTTAATAGGACAATGTCCTTCAATGATAAAGGTTATTTGGGTTTCAGTAGATTGATTGATTCTATGCTGTTTAACGTCGTTTTCAACATTATTTCTGTTATACTGCGACCATCGATGCAGATTTCCATGCTCTCCTGAAGTTTCTCTATACCAGTACTTCGCACAATATTCTTCCAAGCCACTGGCCACATAACCATCGTCGAAACAATGATCAGCGGTGAGAGCGGAATGAATCCAGACGCAATGACTATCATCATACCTCGAAAAGAAATTCACCGAGTTGAGAATCCGAACGAGCGATCCGCTGGTCACAAGCCCTACAGGTACGTTACCGACTTCGCTACCATGGTTTCAGCAGAATAAAAGCGTGAAATATACAAGATGTACTAAATTAATTCCCTTTAGTAATAACAATTACAAAATTATAATCCTGCGACAAACAACAGATACCTTTTAACTTCATTTTTACACCGAAATTAAACAGAGAATTTCATGAAATAAACTACAACTTCAAGATTTCCCCTACTCCTTAGAGCTGAAAACAGAAATGTTTAATCCTTGTTTAAACAATTTTGTATCCAAGGTACTCTGGTTTCACTACAGCCACGCATAAATCTTTCGCCTTTTACTAAAGATTTCCGTGCAGTGGAACAATCTATGAGTCTATAGACTTATTTCTGAAGTCCTTCGAAAGAAGGACGTCACCTCGCAATAAATGGAAAAAAAAAGAGCTATACATTGTTTGTTTGTCCTCAGAAAGCGTGAGGAAAACTTCACATTAAAATTTACCACACAATGAAATTTTAGACTTGTCCTAGTTGAAAGCATTGGCAGACCACAAAATAAATGTGACTCAAGATGAAATGCGTATTTGGTTACCAGCATTTTCTCCTTTTCCAACAATATATTTTTTTTTTATTTGGTAGGTGTAAAAATTATGACCCAACAGGGGTTTATATTTCTCACTGCTAGTTTAGTGTATCCAAGGTACAAGGAGCGATTGTTAAGTCTTGGTCGTCAAGGTTGCTCTCATCTTCACTAAGGAACTTGCTCACGATGTCTCTATCCTTTTGCTTTACTACGTGGGAGGACGCTTTTCCATTGTAGATAAGGTAAACGGAAGGTTTGGGTGCAAAGTTTTTTTTCTAATTACAAACCTGAGGTTCTTTTCCATGATGTAAAAATGTAAGGTCATTGCTAGCAAGGTTTTATCAGACTCGCTAAAGTTGGCGGGATTGTAAGAGTCTAAGTGCACGTTTGGATCTCCTCCAAGAACTCTAGCAGCTCTACTTAGCTCTACTTAGCTCAGGAAACTTTTCTGAGGATATGTCAACAGTACCATTGCCCAAGCTTTGGCAAAAGCACTTTGCAGACTCTACTTCTTCGAAATAGGTAGCAAAAACTTCTCTTAAGGGGGATGTTGGCAGGCATCCTGGCCAAGTTGTTACACTGCTCTCAGGAGTTCCTTTGTATAAAGCCATTACATAAGGAAGATTTTTTATACTCACACTAGATTTTGGTAAAGAGTCTGTAAAGCAGTTCACCGCAACTTTACAGACCTCCTGAGTGGATCTTTCGCACTGTACGGACACTGGACGAAGGCTATCGAGACACCAAATTAAAGAACTAAAAATTCCCTTTTCGGTCCATCCTAAAATGCCCTCGCTTTTGGCATTGGCATGATTTTTGCCCTGAAGCTGCCAGGCTACATGAGTATTTCCTGTATTGTACAAAGCCGAAACTAAAGCGTTAAAAGCCGATGGACCTCTTTTGGGTAAAAGGTAATAAAGTGTCCAATTGTATATTTGTCCAACCTATAAAGGTTAGCTTTGACATAATGTCCTCCACCATGCTCCTAGTTAAAATTCCTGCGGAGAAAAGATGGTCCATAACGCTTTCTATGTGCAAAGTTTGGGGAATAAGTTTGTTATGTTTCGCTTAACGGATTCTTTATGGTGTTCTTGGTATTCTTCCATTTTCTTACGCGATAATTTTCTTTATTCTGGTTTTGTAAAAATATATAACCTTTTTTGCGGGTTATATATTTTAGGTCGCTGGGGTTGTGGGGTCCTTTTGGGGTCAATGAGTGCATTAGGGTCACGCACTCTAAAAGCATATTTTGGTCTGGAACTATCATTGTATATGCTACTGTCGACTGGTAAAAGAGTTAATTAAATCAATATGATTTCTGGGCCAGAAACGAGATCATTCAATCTCATTTGCATGAACTTGTGATATATTTCATCTCGGTTGACTCTACCGGAAAACAAAATTGTAGACTGGTCCAAATTGAAAGCATTAGCAGACGACATATTAGATATGATACAAATGAGAGATTTGTCTATGAAAGGACTTAAAACATTGTGGGAAAAGGACAAAATGCTGGGTACCACCATTTTCTCCTTTTCCAAAAATGATTCCAGACGCTTTTTTCTCAGAGTCATGTAACACCAGATTGTTTGGTTAACTACCAGAGCACAAACTTGAAATTGAATGCAAACACAGACGACAAATTATACTCGATTCAAATACTAAAACTCGTCATTATAATGGTAGTAAATATCTCTTGGAATAAGGAGAAAATGCTGGTTACTAGCATTTTCTCCCTTTACAACAATTGTATCGAAAGCCTATTCCGTCATGGCTGCCAAAAAGAAGGGATTGTTTTGGAAAGGGTTAAAGACATGTAATTTACGGTGTACTTGTATCTTTTTCTTTCCGTCCGATTTTTGTTTTTACGGTGACTTAAAAGTTCCTTACTGTATGCCAAGTTAGATTCCATGATTTTTGGCTCTGTCAACGGAAAGCCAATAAACGTATGTTATGGACTTATGTTCGTGCGTCGTCCTGAGATTGCGTCCCTTGAAACACGAGAATAAATATATAAAAAAAAATATCTACTTGAAAGCCCTTGAAATCCGACTTGCAAGTTGGCAGAAATAATGATTAATTTTGGATGACGTCCTTCAGATTTTGCTAAAAATAAGTCTGTTCGGAAGTAAGGCCATTGAGGAGGCGCGAATGATCAAAGGGAGGCTACTCATTTTCGTGTCATATATTTAGAACATTCGTCTACCTTTGTTGTGGCGCCGCATGAGCGGCGGCACTATATTTTTATTCGGTTTTGAACTTTTGAAAAGTGCCTATGGAGGCAGCCATATTGAACTGGTTCCATGCTTTGTTTTAACATCCACCTATATCTACTGTACTTTGATTACCAGATCGGGGTCCATAATAACTTTTTTATTTATTTGTGGGGATTTTTTTTTTGTTTTTTTTGTTTTTGTATATTGCACTTTCATTGTTAGATGGATAAAAACAAGGATCGTAGACATCAACATTTTCCTTTATAAAAATAAAAAATGCATTTCGAATAATAACTCACATGATCAAAAATTATCTGTCACAAATTTTCGAAGCCACCATTTTAAATATCTTACGCTGGAAAAGGTTAAGAGGCATTTTCAAGCTCTTTGACCCTAGAGCACCCTATGTCATACTTGTGACCCCACTTATATTTTTGTTCTAGTATTGTATGGATTGTAGAAATATTGTTTTCCTTTCGCGATCGTGTTTTTAAGACCAGCTAACTGTAACTAGGTCAATGTTGGGGGTGACAGATGTTTCGGTAACAGACGAGTTCGGTAAATTGGACTTGTAGAGTAAATCGATTGGATGTTTCGGTAACAAGGTAATTATATAGTGGTAATGCACCGTGACGTTTTTCACACCAAATAAAGTCTTGGTTCTGATTCGTTCAATGTTTCTCTTTTTTCTTCCACACACTTTAAGACATAATATTTTTGTTATGTTTCTACTGTCCTGCTGTACGTAAAATGATACCCGAATCAAAGTTGAGGTAACGAATAACAACACCCAATCCTAAACTTGAAACACGTTGTATCTCCTTTTAAATCAATGATTTATGATCCTTTCAATGTGAAAATATTTTCTTACTGAAAGACTTCCAAACCAGCCATTAACCCTTAGAGCGTCTGTCATTACTGCTGTTGCCATTGCGGCCGGTGCAGATCGAGATCAGAGTACACCAAACACGGAGTTTGATCTTTGATCTTCATTTGTCAATTTTACAAGACATTCTGAACAAGAAAACCTCGACACTGCTAAAAATAGGTTTTATATCTAGAATGAAAATGACCCTTGGGTTTATTCGACGCTCTTAGATTTAAAATTATGGATAGTTAAATTTAGTTCAGAAACACAGGTAATACAGGTAAAAATATTGTGGCAAAAGAAGAGAGTGAGCGCGAAAGATATATAGTAGCAAATACTTTTTTTGACAAATACTTTTTTCAAACTGCACGAGCAGTGTGTGATCTAAACATGCCCAATCCCCATAACTTTTACATGCAGTCTGATCTGCAAGTTTCTTCTTGTCCATTGGCGTCTATATACAATATACAGTACTCCCTTCGCTCTCAAATAGTACGCATATGATTTTTTTATGCAGTGTTGTATTGATGAACGCACTTTAAAACCAGCAGACGCCGATTTTTGT
The DNA here is from genome assembly GCA_945859785.2 of Tridacna gigas. Classification (NCBI taxonomy): domain Eukaryota; kingdom Metazoa; phylum Mollusca; class Bivalvia; order Cardiida; family Cardiidae; genus Tridacna; species Tridacna gigas. The sequence continues at coordinate 66,683,135 of OX244033.2, forward strand.
GCACCAGACCAGATTTGAAATCTGTGTGGAAAATGGAGAGGAACAATACAGAACAGATATCTTTTAGATGGGCACAAATGTTCATGGTCAAAATCACAAGAAGTATGCACGAAAGCATTATTGTCAAGGCCTCTCTCTCTATCTCTCACTCCCTCTCTTCATTTGCCACAATGTTTCAAATGTATTATCTTTATTTCTGAATTCACGTTAATTATCCATAATTTTAACCTTTAGAGCATCGAAAAAAGTAAAGGCTATTTTTATTTTAGAAACAGAACAATATATATATTACAATATACGATCCCTGGTCTAATATTAGCTATTTCAAAGCAAAGTTGTCCTTCCTCATAATGTCTTAGAAAAGCTGGCAGCGTAAACCAACGATCAGACTCTTTTTTTTTTTTTTTTTTGCTTTGCAGTTTGATCTTTGTCTGAATCGGTCGCAAGGGCAACAAGAGTGAAAGGTATTCTGAGGGTAAATGGCTGGTTTGGAAGTTGACCAATTTGTTTCCGGAAGAAATTATTTTTCACACAGAAAACGTTGACAAGAATAGCGTCATTTTTAATAAAACATTTTTAAAAAACTTAAGGACTGGCTTAAAGTTGGAGTCTGTTATCTGTAGGACGATTAAGTAATACGGGTACAAGCTTAGGGCTGGATTTTATCAGGGATCGTATATTATTCATTACATGAATCAGCTATGGGTGAAAAACGAAAATAAGATATGGTGATCAAAATTTACTAATTTCAGGTATTTATTTATACAGCATGGAAAGAACAACAAATATAGTTACGTCAGAAAACGAGTGAGAATTGCAAATTAAAAGAAAAAAACGTTTGCACAAACAGAAGCCATGGGTGTGAAAAACGTCACGGCACTATCTTACTGCCTTGTTACCGAAACATCCAATCAATTTACTCTATAAGTCCAATTTACCGAACTCGTCTGTTACCGAAACATCCATAAATCAATGTTGGAGCGCCTAACACGACTGGTATCATACAACCCGTCTAGTCTATATAGATATAAGGACTTCATTCAAGTCTTTATTATATCTATAATAAAGAGGGGTTGTATGATACCAGACATATGTGTTGGAGTGTCAGATTTAGCACAATCCGATAACAGACTTTTCTTTCGTTAATGTAAAATCTTCCTGTTAAAAATCAGACGGTCGAGAGTTTTGATATTTCATGTGTAGTATCGCTACAATGACCTCTACCAAGTACTAGTATGTTCAAATGGTGGCCTTCGGGTCAAAAGTTGCCATATGCTCCCCTCCACCCAGATGTCACAAATTTGCGCATAGCCATATTTGTTGCACACTTTTCAAAATCTTCTATCAAATATCAGAAAGGCAACAGCTCTAACATTTCTATCTACCAATTGTGTCCAAATGATGTCCTGTGGATAAAGAAATGGCCCAGTCCATGGATAAGAAGTTTGCAAATAGCCTTCAATGATATGAAATTTAAAAATCTTGTCAAAAACCAGATGGCCCAGAGTTTAAATACACTATCACCACTTGGACCTCTACGAAGATTGTGCAAGAGATGCGTATTAGGAAATAACCCAATGCATTGTGCCCTGTTACAGAAACAACTAGTTTGCGGCGCCATTGATGTTCAGCATCAATATTTTCTTGTTATCCATTAGATTGGTACCCGGTGTGTGTTGTGCACTTATTAATTTTACTGGTGAAAACTGTTCACCTTTTTCTCGTTGTCGCTCATTCGTAAGGCAGAACAAAGAATTTTTAGTTATTTTACCTTTATTGTGAAGTAAGTTCTTACAGCTGAGATAAATCGCTCTTGACTATTGCTTCCTGGAAACTTTAACCAATACTCGTGCAGTGATGCTGTTCAGTGCCAAAGTTTGAAGAATCAAACCAAGAACCTCAGATGTGGAAGGCAGACATTTTAAATATCTTCTCTGAAACTTTCGGTAATATGATTCATATCAAAATGGTATACGCAGAATCCAAAGCAGGAGGTAAGTGAAATTTTCGTAACTAATCGAAGTTAATGGAGCACCCCAACATTTTCAGGCTAAGAGAAATTGACCGCATGAAGAGCAGTGCATTCTGATTGTAAATGAGGGTGGCTTAATGCATCTCCGTAATGCATGGCAATAAGCAAGTGGTCAGGTGACTATAGATCCATAAAATCCATTTTGCATACCAACTGACTGAATTTTGAGGTAGAATGGTCCTTTGATGTGCAAAAAATTGGCCAATAGCATAAAGTGAGGACCCAGGCCAACCACGGAGGCATACAGTAAGGAACTTTTAAGTCCCCGTAAAAAAAAAATATCTGACGGAAAGAAAAAATATTTTTGGAAAAGGAGAAAATGGTGGTACCCAGCATTTTGTCCTTTTCCCACAATGTTTTAAGTCCTTTCATAGACAAATCTCTCATTTGTATCATATTTAATATGTCGTCTGCTAATGCTTTCAATTTTGACCAGTCTACAATTTTGTTTTCCGGTAGAGTCAAAATACATTATGGTGAATAAAATGCGTCCTTCCGGTCGACCTTCACTTCCGGTTAAGCGCAATACAATACTGAGGTCATGGTCTATGAAAGTAGTTCGAGCTCATCACAGCAGAGTACAAACTTTCATCTTTATTATACTTTAATACAACGTAGCAACTTCTTATCTTTCAGAGTTTTTTTTTTTTTTTCATTAACCCTGTGCCGAAACTGTATTTTTTGAGAAATGAAAGTAAATGCTTGAGCTAGAAGGCAGTGGAAACCGATCCTAAGTTTTAAAAACATGGGCCTTGCCTAACAAGAATGAAAGAAACGTATGAATATGATTGATATACCAATACATATTCTAGACAGATCGAAAATAGATAAGACGCCGCTGAAAGATATTTAGATAAAACAGTTGTTTTTTCTCTTATTTTACGGCCTCAAATAATCGAGCGGCCTAGCTGAAGGACGTTGTACTTACACTTAGATTAACGGAGCCATGCTCTGTGGATAGAGGATTCAATGCATCTGTAAAAAGTATCGACCCAGGTCAGCCTGCGCAGTCCGCGCAGGCTGACCTGGCCGAGACCTTTCGCTATTGGTAAATTTTCTATATGTCCCCAAGGACTAGTCTACCTCATGGTGAAAGCGCTTGTTAAAAAAAGTGGCTGTTATGGACCCATAATTATGTGATGGCTTGATTCGTACCATGGATCACTGAGATGTATTAAGCCCCTTTTTGCCAGAGGATGGCTCAACTATTTCTTACCAGTAACAACAGAAGCATTGGTGTTTGCTTAGAGCGTCGGCTTCTCCCATGAGAAGTACTAAGCGCTGTCAACCTCCGGAACTACCTGAGTCACGACATGTGCTAGTAAGATTTTCAGGATCATCGAAAGTGCCTGATATACGGCATAGAAATGAGCCACGCTCTGGCAAAAAGGGGGTTTAACCCTTTACCGCACAATGCCGTCTTTTAACGCCCCTGGGAAAGAAGCCTTTTGAAAACATTGTGGGAAAAGGAGAAAATGCTGGTAACCAGCATTTTCTCCTTTTCTCACAATGTTTTCTACCCTATCATAGAAAATTTGCACCATTTGAGCCACATTGAAATTGTCGTCTGTATCTGCTTTGAATTTGGACGGGTCTAACATTTTGTCGTCTGGTAAATAGTTATCCGTGATGAATTATAATAAGCGAGTGATGACATATTTCTGGAACCATTATTTTGTCTAAAAACCGACTGAAACATGAGGTAGACTGGTCCTTTGACATGCAAAAATTGACCAATAGCAAAACTTTGCGACCCAGGTCAGCCTGCGAGGACTGCACAGGCTGGCTGACCTGGGTCGACACTTTTTGCAGATTCATCAAACCCTTTTTTCACGGAGCGTTGCTGAAATTGTTTGACGATCGATGTATAAAAAAGAAGTTTAAATCACATCAAACGTAACAACTAAAGAAAGCCCAGAATCTCCCCAGGGTTGAGATGACAGAAATAAAGCTTACACACTTGATGCTACTCGAATTCGGTTGACATAACAAAAACAAGGATAAATTATATAACCAGACGTGATAGATTCAAAAGGGAAAATCTCCGCTACGATACGGATAAAATTGTCCTGTTCTGGACATATCTTGTTTCGTAATGAGTTAGGTCATTTTTCACTGTCTTGGGAAATCGGATTGCAAAGGTTTATCAAGCAAAAACAATCGCATATCTCAAGCTTATTTGTCTACAAGATTTTTTTTAACGTGATCATTTCCTCTTTTACAACGATAGCGTCCCTCCTTGCCTTTTCGAAACGTGAATCTTTCCGCATGTGTTTATTGTATTTTATCCTAGTTCATGTTGTTTATAAGGCTTGAAACAAGCGACAAAACTCATTTCTCTCTGACAAAAGGGGATTTATACATCTCCGTGATGTATTATAGCATGTATTTCATCTTATAATTATGGGTCGATAAAATCCTTTTTTTTTTCTAAAAACCGGCTGAATCAGGAGATAATATGATCCATGGACGCTCCAAAATTGACCAAAAGCAAAAAGTTTCGATTCAGGTCAGGGTTGATACTTTTTGAAGATGCATTTAATACTCTTTTCACAGAGCTTTGCTCCAAGGGAAGTAAGAAAACTGATCTCTTACTGTCAGCTGTCCTTTAATTCATTATTGATTGATTGATTGTATGGTGTTTAACCCCGTTTTCAAAATTATTTCAGTAATATCGCAGCGGGCAGTGCACCTATCCATGCTTACCATAACTATGCACAGTGTTCTTTCCAAGCCACGGGCTGATTTCCCACATAGCCATCGTCGAAACAATGGTCAGCGGTGAGAGAGGAATGAATCCTGTCGCAATGACTATCATCAATCCTCGGATAGAAATTGGCCAAGCCGGGAATCGGTGAGAGAGGAATGAATCCTGTCGCAATGACTATCATCAATCCTCGGAAAGAAATTGGCCAAGACGGCAATCGAACCAGCGTCCTGTTTTCAAGTCCTGTATGCTACCGACTGAGCTACCGGGGTTGCATGTCCAAGGACCTTATCTACGTCCAGATTCAGTCGGTTGTTAGACAAAGTGGATTTTATGGATCCATAATTATGGGATGACTTGCTAGGTATAATGCATTACGGAGATGCATTAAACCCCCTTTTGTCTGCGAATGGCTCATATAAAAAGTGACTATGTCTGAAGTGATGATATCAGGTGTATTGTCACTCAAATTTATATTAGCCCCTTTCTGTGAAAAGGGGGTTTAATGCACGTAGTGTAAATTTGTTGCATGTCCAAGGACCTTATCTACGTCCAGATTCAGTCGGTTGTTAGACAAAGTGGATTTTATAGATCCATAATTATGGAATGACTTGCTAGGTATAATGCATTACGGAGATGCATTAAACCCCTTTTTGTCATTACTGTGGTGATATCACTTTTACAGTCACGATATGAGTTTTTTTGTCCGAATTACATGTTTTTCATACATCAATTCTTTGTCAAACGGCAAAATATTAAACTTGTCTAAATTAAAAGTCTTTTAAAAGCGACAAATCAACTGAAGCTCAAATAGTAGGATTTATCTTGAAAAAGATACTAACATCGTGGGAAAGGGAGAAATGTTTGTAACAAGCATTTCTCCTTTTTCAACAATGTTTTTAATAACAGCCCTCTTTTCATGGTCTTAAAATACGGGTTTGTCTGGTAAAGGGTTAAAAGATTCGTAGTTGTTTTTTTTTAAAGAACATTCGCAAGGTTTATTTTTGTTTACAAGTATATGAAGATTTTTTACAATTTAACCTAAAAAAAACAAAGATTATTGAATATTGAATGAAGATTCTCCACTTTTCCGTAGAGGAAAAGTTTGGAAACAAGGGTAATTTCTGGTGTACACTGGACGTTCTTAGAACGATCTTTGGTGATGTATTTTAGCACTTAATATCTACGATATAAGAAGTATTAATCAGCAAATATATTGAAACACCCCAGGGTTGTTATTACTGTAAAGCAAGGACTAAACATTTTTCATAAACTGTGTAACTTGTAACATTCAACTGTGAACAGTTCTCAACAGAAACTTTACCTTTGATTTTCTCTAGTCATTTCATGTGCAGTTCATATTTTCCATTTCTGTGATCTAAGGGTGTTTATGGCAACTAACCATTGATTAAGTGAGTAAATTGGCTCAGTCCAAATAAACAGCCAGTCTACGCATGAAATAAATGGTAGTTCCTTTCGTTCTAGTAGGTCCTTTCCAGAGTTGAATGTGGTAAATCCAAGCTACACTGTAAATGACCTTCACTCTGTCAACGTGACTTGTTTGCTTGAATATACTGCACTAGATCGTGTCAATCCTAGCATGTATGTTCATAAAGTTGTTTTTGTGTAAATTATGTCACTTTAGCTTTATCCTAGCAAGGCTATCACACTTATCCCTGAATATTTCGCACGTTTTAGCGATTGAAAACATTGTACAGATTCCAAAACTAGCCATAGTCAGCCATCTTTAAACTTTGCATGGTGGGATAGTTACGCTTCGAGAAGGTGATGACATCACTTCGGCGGCAAGTTTAAATATCCTGCTATACAGTTTTACTTGTTAGGTACACATAGTTACTGCATTTATCCCTTTTATTTTGCCTTAATCTTTGGTGGTGTTAACTTTCACACGGGATCACGGCCATTTTCTCACAACCTTTCTACCCGCTTTGGGTAGACGTTTTTACCAGTTTTTGGTAGCGACCCGATTTCGGTAGCAGGCTTTCCGCCAGATATTGGTAGCTTCTACCAAAACTGGGTAGTTCTACCATTTTTGGGCCAGTGGCTTGGCTGGAGACTATAAAAGCAACGTGATTTTGCGTGTTGGGGGATTCCTTTCGCTTGAGCTTGTAGAACTCGGTCACGTCATTTGCATCAGAACTATTTTGACTTTGAGGAATTTTAACAGTAACATTCCTAGATTGCCGGTTCGTTACGTATTATAAGTCTGTCTAATTTTTATACCAAACTCTGTGATCAAAAGGGAAACTAGATCTAGGTCTACTCATTGAAATTGCCAGAACATGTATTTTTAACTCTAGTCTCATCTATTGTTAGCTGTTTATTGATAATTATTCCCACTGAATATTGTCGCTTTATACTTTGAATTAAATTCAGAATACACCACATAGCTGTATTACGTTAAAACACAACTCAGGGTCTTGGGTCATTTCTACTCCCAGCTACTACATTAAACCAGTTCGTAACACATTTCTTGGTGGCAGCGGTGGGATCTGTTATAAAATAAACAGGTCCAGTGATACGAACAGTCTCCGACACTACAGTTTTAAAGTTTAAATAACATTTATAAGTCTATCAAGGGCATAAGCGATAATAAGTTTCTGAAGATGAGTAGTCCGATCCCAGTTGATAGCTCAGGGGAGATAAGTTTTCGTATTAGATCTGATAATCAGCAGATTGCAGAGGAAGAGCAAGATATCTGTACCATGAATACAGTCGATAGTTTATCAAGTCCCTCGCCGGCACAGGTAGAGAGTCATAACCATTTAAGGAATCAGGGAAACATTGTGGAGAAAGAAACAATGCAGGATCAAATTACAAGCATTGCGTCTCTTTTACAAGACGTAGTCCGGGATCTTAAGTCGATAAAAGCCCTGAACGGCCGAGAACCTGGACAGCAAGCAAACGGCTATGTCAGTAGAGGCCAGATCAATGAGAGTTTAGGCTGTACAGACAATATTGGGGTTCGGGAGAGTTCTCCGGGTTTACAGTTAGCCGACACACGGCCGTGCAGTAGAAACGCACTGGAAAATAACGGGATAAATCGTACGAATCCGGCAAGTCGTGTAAGTGAGACTGACTATCTCAGTGCTCCTGACCAGTCAGGTTATTTTTCAAGTCACAGACAGTTCCGGTGTTTGAGCGGGAACGACAGTAATTTAGCAGAAGACAGTCACAGGCCATGCCGAGAGCCTAGTTACAGAGACGACTCCGGGTTCGAAGTCAACTACCATCAGTCGCTGGATCAGAGATTTCAAGAGCCAAGGCTAGGAAGTGGGTCTCTTGGTGTTGGCTACAGCGGTAACAGAAGTGCCAATAATAGTATGGGTGTCATGGTAGGAAGTACGGCTGGGCCGACCTGCAGGAGCTACCCATCTTGCCGCCAGACCCAGGGGACCAGGTTTGAAGCAAACTCAGGGGCGTATGGCCATGTGCAACGCCAGCCCATCAAAATGTGTCCGTTTAATGGAAATAATGATTGGCCAACGTGGGTAGCGCAGTTCGAGGCCTTAGCTCGACGTTATGGCTGGTCTGAGTCTGATATGTTAGATCAGTTGCTTCCAAGAATAGAGGGGACAGCAGCGCAATTTGTATTCACTCAACTGCCGGGGGAAGTGCTCGACAACTACCGCGAATTGAAATACGAACTAGATACCCGCTATAGAAGCATAGAAACGTCTAGATCGTATGCTGCAAGTTTTAGCCGTCGCTCGCAGAGGCAAGATGAGAGCCTGGAGGAGTATGCTGCAGAACTCAAGCGTTTGTACGACAAGGCCCATGGTTATCGAAGCAAGAGAGCGAGAGATGAAGATCTAGTGCGAAGATTTCTCGATGGTCTAATCGACGAGGACCTCAGGTTCGCGGTAGAGTTCAATAAAGAACCAGTCAATATCGACGAGGCTGTTTATTATGCAGTGAATTACGGACAGATAAAAAACTTAGGCAAAGGAGAAAGAAGAGGGCGTTTTCAAGCCAGATGGGCTGCAGAACCGGAGCTGACAGAAAATAGGACCCAAGAGAAATCAAGACAACAACATTCAAAAAGAAGTATAGAGCAAAACTGCGGGTCAGACAGCAGCAGGCTATTGCAGGAACTGATTATTAGAGTTGACAAGCTGGAGGGAAGGCATCAAAATATGAGAGACAGGAGAAAAAGAGACAAGGGAAAGGAAGAGTGTTATAGCTGCCATCAGCTTGGACATTATGCTAGGGATTGTCCCGGCAGATTTTCTCAAGAAGGCAAAAACAAAGAAGAAAGAAGCAAGCCTTTAAACATGAAAGGACCTGCTCTTGCGGCCAAAGAGAGGTCCCAGTAAGCGCCCACGGCCAGTCACCTGAAAGAGAAACTAAAAAGTCAGCAGAACAACCGCTAGAAAAGAAGTCAATAAATGGCCAGCCAAGGAGGGGACTTTCTGATGGGATTTATGTGAGAGGCACTGCTAATGGGGAACCGGTGGTCTACACGGCAGACACTGGGGCGTCAAGGACGATTATCTCCACTAGAGTGTATAATAAAATCCCGGAAGCGAGTCGCCCTAAACTTGATCACTCTGAATGTATTGTGGGTGCAGGAGGTGCCCCAATTAAGGGGGTGGGAAAGGCTGGGTTTAATATTACTCTAGGGCCTTTAGAGTTACAACGAGAAGTGTTTGTCGCCGACATTGAGGACGAGGCTCTGTTGGGATATGACATTCTTAGGGGAAGTAACCGTGGGCCGGCTGATATTTTGCTCTCGAAAAACAGGATTGAGCTTGGAGGAGTAGATATCCCGACCTTCCAGATAGGCTGTGGTAAACGTACTAGACGAGTTGTTGTGGCTGACGATATCAGGTTGCCAGGTCAAGCAGAAGCTGTTGTTAGTGTCTTTCTTGAGAGGTTCGAAGAAGACGATTACCAGTCTGCAGACTTCATTGTGGAACCGACTGACCACTTTAAGGAAAGCTATCCGCTGCAGATGGCATGTACATTGGTCAACGCAAATCAGGGACCTACATGCAAAATTCGTATTCTAAACCCATTTCCTTCTGAGGTAACGCTGAAGCAGGATGCTGAGATTGGCAAGGCGGAAAAAATTGAGCGTGTGGTTAGCATGATAACCGCAGCGGAGCACGAACATGAGACACATAGTTTTGAGTGTTTGCGAAGAGTACAGCTGAATACTTGTGTAGATGATGAAACCGTGGGACCGCTTGAAAACCTTGCTAGCGAGAGCGATGTACCGGTGCACCTAAAAGGGTTGTTTGAGAAATCCACCATGGACAGAACACATTACGAAAGACAGGTTATTGCTGGTTTATTGGTGAAATATCAGGACGTTTTTTCCACGTCAGATTGGGACATCGGCCTGACTGACCTTGCAGAACACAGTATCAATACCGGTGATGCCCCGCCAATAAAGCAGATGCCGAGACGAGTGCCATTAGCTCATGCAGAGGAGGAGAAAAAGGCAATAGAGGACCTGTTAAAAAAAGGAGTAATCCGAAAGAGTACGTCACCCTGGGCATCCCCTATTGTTCTTGTGAAAAAGAAATCAGGAGCAATAAGGCCGTGCGTCGATTACCGGAAGGTGAATGCCCTGGTCAGGCCCGATGGTTTTCCCCTTCCACGAGTCCAGGATTGCTTGGATGCCGTCGCCGGAGCAACACTATTTAGCAGTTTTGACCTCACAAGTGGGTATTTTCAAATCCCACTAAAGGAGGAGGATATTCCCAAGAGCGCATTCTGCTGTGAATTCGGACATTATGAAATGACTCGCATGCCTTTTGGCCTCAATAATGCAGCCAGCACGTTTCAGCGAACTATGGAAATCGCACTCCAAGGGCTGCAGTGGGAGACTTGCTTGGTATATATTGACGACATCATCGTCTATGGGTCAGATCTCAATCAGCACGTAAAGCGAGTGGAGCAGGTGCTTGTACGCATTAAAGCGGCTGGGTTAAAACTGAAACCAGAGAAGTGTCATATGCTACGGACTAAAGTCGTATTCCTAGGTCATGTTGTTTCAAAGGACGGTGTCCTACCAGACCCCACAAATGTGATGAAGATTGCAGATTGGCCCCGGCCGACTACTCAAAAGCAAGTCAAACAGTTTGTGGCAACAGGTTCTTTTTACCGGCGTTTTGTGCGAGACTTTGCAAAGATAGTCCGGCCATTGATCAACTTGACAAAGAAAGATATTCCCTTCCATTGGTCTGAGGATTGTGAGAGTGCGTTTAATCAGTTGAAAAAGATCCTTATGGGTCCCGAAATTATGGGATATCCGTTAGATAAGGGTGGCACATTTCTTCTTGATACAGACGCATCAGGGACAGGGATAGGGGCAGTCCTTTCTCAAATGCAGGCAGGTGGGGAGCGAGTGATAGCTTACGCCAGTCGCGGTATGAGCAAAGCAGAAAGAAATTACTGTGTTACTGAACAGGAGTTGCTGGCCGTGGTTTTCTTTATCCAATACTTTAGGCAGTACCTGTTAGGCCGAAAGTTTGTTGTGCAAAGTGACCACCAAGCCCTTATTTGGCTTTTCAGGCTAAAGGAACCTAGTGGCAAGATCGCTAGGTGGATAGAGATACTTGCCCCCTATGACTTTGAAATACAATACCGTCCTGGCAATAAGATGGCTCATGCAGACGCCCTGTCAAGATGTGCCTCGCCGAAAGATTGCGAATGTAGTGAAGTGGATACTAGTGAGCCATTGAAATGTGGTCCATGTGCCAAATGTTTGAGAAGGGCAGAGATGATGGTCTTACAGCTACCAAAGCCGAGTGAAAGCTCTGTTTTAGTTGATAGGCAGGTGCAGCAGCCAGCTGCTGTTGAAACTTCCACTGTTAGGGCAATAACCAACCAGGGAACAGAAACTGATGCGCCTAGTACATCTAAGGCAATGTGTCCCGATAAGACTGGGGACTGGTGTTGGTCTATGCCATCCCAGGAAGTTGTCAACAGTCAACTGAAGGACCCGGACATAGCACCAATTCTCTTGGCCAAACGTGAAGGGCGTAGGCCGAGTCTTGACGACATGGAGTCCAAAAGCCCAGCATGCCGTCATTATTGGATAGTGTGGGACAATCTCATTTTGAAGGAAGGAGTGCTTTGCAAGGTATATCAGAAGCTTAATGGTACAGGGAACTTCGACCAGCTAGTCCTACCACGAAGTCTTTGGAAAGAGGTACTGAGCCAAATGCACAGTAGCGCTTTATCAGGTCATTTTGGTGTGAGGAAAACAAAAGAAACGATCTCCCAGAGATACTACTGGTATAATCTAAAACAAGAAGTAAAAGATTTTATCAGGAATTGTGATATCTGCGCTTCAGACAAGCCCCCCACTGGTAACCCAAAGGCCCCCATGGGACATTTGAAGAGCGGTGCTCCCTGGGATACTCTAGCTTTAGATTATTTGGGCCCTTTTCCACAAACCAAGAAAGGTAATCGGTACATATTGGTGATGACAGACACATTCACTAAGTATGTAGAAGCGATACCAGTCCCTAACCAGAAAGCAGAAGACTGCGCAAGGGTTGTGGTCAACGACTTCGTGTCAAGATGGGGAACTCCCTTGAAGATTCATAGCGATCAAGGAACCGCTTTTGAGAGTAGAGTTTTCAATGAAATGTGTCGACTTCTGTCCGTGCGGAAAACTCGTACCAGTCCAAGAAACCCACGTGGTAATGGCCAGACGGAAAGGTTCAACAGGACCCTGCTCAAAATGATGCGTGCTTACCTGTCAGGTGAACAGGAGGTTTGGGACCAGAATCTTGGATGTCTTACCGGAGCATACAGGGCTACACCAAACGAATCCACCAACTTAAGCCCCAACCTGTTGAGCTTAGGTAGGGAGATACGTTTGCCTGTTGATGTTGTCTATGGTCACAAGGAGGGTACCAGCCATGCAGATGTCCCGGGTTTCTGTGACTGTATCGAAGATCTGAGAGATCGCATGCTACATGCTCACGAAGTTGCTCGTAAATACCTCTGTTCAAATGCAAAACGCAGCAAAGCTATATATGATACAAGGGTGGTCTTAAGCAATTACTCGCCTGGAGATCTTGTATGGTACCTTCATGAAACCAGAAAGGTGGGCGTATGCCCAAAACTTGAGAAACGATACGACGGACCATTTGTTGTGAAACGCAAGCTTTCAGAGTTGAACTTTGAGCTCCAATTCGATAAGGAAGGGACATATAAGGTCGTCCACCACAATAAGCTAAAACCTTACGAGGGAGAAAGCCCTCCAAAATGGGCGGTTGCTGTATCCAAGCGCATAAAGAGACTGCTTTAAGTGTAGAGGGCGGAATAGTGCTTAAAAATGAACGAATGCCGAAACCCGATTTTTGTTTTGAGATGTTTACTGATTGTTATTTTGTGATTTGTGAATTAAATTTGTATGTAGGATTGATTTGGTTACCTGTTTCAGTGAAAACGCACAAGCGTTTGTCATTAACTCTAATGGACTTACTCAGTTTTTCGTATAAGGTTGTAGTAACTGGAAATAGAAAACAAAACTTCGTGTTTAGATTAATAATAACAAGTGGTGTTTGCGAAGAATAATGATCAGCAGTAACCAATAAATTAATCAGTGCAAAAGCACTCCTGCATTAATTAACTCTGCATTTTTAATAGATCAAAAGGAAAATAACGTACCTTGGTAATCTGTAGCAGTGAGGTCTCTTCGTGATAGCAGTCGTCATACCTTAAATCTAATCACACCATGAGAACTCTAGAAGAGAAGGCGCACTTACCTGATAAGTCAGAGAGACCTAGTCTTGAGAAGTCGTGCAAACCATGCAAGATAAAGTACAACGATAAGAAACCTCACTGATTTGGTGTTATTATGCTTTGATTGATAACAGATTCTTTTGAGGCTTCTTGCTTATATATTTCAGAAAGATGCTTGCTAAAAAAACTGCTGAGAAACACAGGAGGTACAAGTGTAAGCTGTGTGGAAAAGAGGACCGGAAGGGCAGAATCCTAGGCCATGTCTTGAAATACCACATTCCGATGGATAGAGTCCCCTTTTCTTGTAGTTTGTGTAACTTCCGTTGCACTGACAAAGCGACCCTCGTTGGCCACATCAACCAGTACCAACGTCATCGGGAAGAAGCTGCCAAGTTGGGGGTATCAAACCTTTCGCAGATCTTGAACAGATCATCGAATCCCATAGACGCATCGACCTTGATCTCTGCTGTGGATTCAAGTTTCCCTGCGGTAGATTTGGATAGTGCTGGTCTTGATCTCAGCATCTTCGAGGCACAGGAACCAGTGGAGCCGACTCTTCCAGACTGGCTTGAAGGCTTCGAACTTCCGTGTGTATCGACAGCAGAAACCCAAGTGCCAACTGTTCCAGAAAGTTGGGGATCGACGACGATGAGTGTCTTGCCGAAAGGTCCAGTTAAGACCACTCCTCTCCTGTTGGGATCACCACTGAATTTTGGCAACTTGTTGCAGAGACACTCCTCCAACATCTGTGTACCAGCCATCACATGTGCTACTCCAGTTTCAACCAAACTTAGGACGCCAGCTATGCCAGCCACGACTTCTCTAGCGGCTTTGGAAACACCTCAGTTAGGGGTACCATCTATGCCTCAGTTCCAGACCCCCATACAGGGACCTGCCTCGGTGCTTCACCCACAAGGAGCCGTAGCATGTCAAAAGGATTTGAATCCCAAGGCCAGTGTTACAGCTAGCTTGGCCACTGTTCCAGCACCTGCCACGTCGACACCCTCTGTAGTCCCAAGTTCAGCGGCCACACCCTTGCAAGATGAAAGGTACCTTGTTTTTGATAGCCCTTTGGACCAGTCATATGTTTCGGACCCGCTGTACTTGGAAGGTCAGACGGTAGAACAGCGATTGTCGATTGGAAGCAAGAACAACTCGCAGACAGTAGAGAAGACCGCACCTGTAATGCCTCCTATTAGCTGTTCTTCACCACCAGCACGTCGTGACAGCCAAGCGGGAGCCCAAGACCGACAGGAAAAATTGCTTTCAGACATACTTCGGGCGATTGAATCGAATGGGAAAGAACTTCATGGAGTGAACCGAAATATGCGAGCCATTAGAGATGACATTTTCGGCTTACAAAGGGCTATACTTTCCCTTGAGAGGACCTGCGCCCGTGCGTTTGCCCGTCCCAGTCCAGGGAGTGCCCCCAGGAGGAGGTCACGCACACCAGCTTTCCAACCCAGTACGAGTAGGAAGAGGAGCTCATCCGGGAAAGACAACGTGAAGAGTGTGGTGAAAAAGGTCAAAGGAGACAAAAAGTAATTCTGAAGTATTTCATGTTAGATAACCTTACCTGCTTGTTTCACTTTTGATCAACTTCCAGAACCTGCTGTCTTGTGTGTGCCCCGTTGTCCTTTTGCAGCAAGACAAGCTATGCATGGAGCAAGTCGCTTACCTTGGCGAAAAAGGTAGGCCCATTTTGAGCCTGTCAATGGCAGGAGGGCACACAATGGGTAACTGGGTATGTGGAACAAGTCATACTTACATCTTTGTTGAATCTATAGCTACATCAGCAGTGGCAGCGTTTTCGGAACTTTACAGATTTTAGTGATAAACTGTTATCAAAGTGAATTAATCAAAGTGATTAACTTTTAAAAATCAGTGTTTTAAGTCTTTATCTCTGTTGCGTAAACATGAACAGTAATTGATTAACTCTTAAAAATTTAGTGTTTTAAGTCTTTATGTCTGTCATTAACAGGTGATCAGTAACTTTGTAATATGCCGAATCTTTTACCATAGAATGTATTAATCCTTAGGGTCTCAAAAGTTTAGTTAACCATTAACTATTAACTTTTTATTATTAAGTGGCAACAGGAGTTTAGCCACTAGTCGGAGGGGGTAGTGAAACACCCCAGGGTTGTTATTACTGTAAAGCAAGGACTAAACATTTTTCATAAACTGTGTAACTTGTAACATTCAACTGTGAACAGTTCTCAACAGAAACTTTACCTTTGATTTTCTCTAGTCATTTCATGTGCAGTTCATATTTTCCATTTCTGTGATCTAAGGGTGTTTATGGCAACTAACCATTGATTAAGTGAGTAAATTGGCTCAGTCCAAATAAACAGCCAGTCTACGCATGAAATAAATGGTAGTTCCTTTCGTTCTAGTAGGTCCTTTCCAGAGTTGAATGTGGTAAATCCAAGCTACACTGTAAATGACCTTCACTCTGTCAACGTGACTTGTTTGCTTGAATATACTGCACTAGATCGTGTCAATCCTAGCATGTATGTTCATAAAGTTGTTTTTGTGTAAATTATGTCACTTTAGCTTTATCCTAGCAAGGCTATCACACTTATCCCTGAATATTTCGCACGTTTTAGCGATTGAAAACATTGTACAGATTCCAAAACTAGCCATAGTCAGCCATCTTTAAACTTTGCATGGTGGGATAGTTACGCTTCGAGAAGGTGATGACATCACTTCGGCGGCAAGTTTAAATATCCTGCTATACAGTTTTACTTGTTAGGTACACATAGTTACTGCATTTATCCCTTTTATTTTGCCTTAATCTTTGGTGGTGTTAACTTTCACACGGGATCACGGCCATTTTCTCACAACCTTTCTACCCGCTTTGGGTAGACGTTTTTACCAGTTTTTGGTAGCGACCCGATTTCGGTAGCAGGCTTTCCGCCAGATATTGGTAGCTTCTACCAAAACTGGGTAGTTCTACCATTTTTGGGCCAGTGGCTTGGCTGGAGACTATAAAAGCAACGTGATTTTGCGTGTTGGGGGATTCCTTTCGCTTGAGCTTGTAGAACTCGGTCACGTCATTTGCATCAGAACTATTTTGACTTTGAGGAATTTTAACAGTAACATTCCTAGATTGCCGGTTCGTTACGTATTATAAGTCTGTCTAATTTTTATACCAAACTCTGTGATCAAAAGGGAAACTAGATCTAGGTCTACTCATTGAAATTGCCAGAACATGTATTTTTAACTCTAGTCTCATCTATTGTTAGCTGTTTATTGATAATTATTCCCACTGAATATTGTCGCTTTATACTTTGAATTAAATTCAGAATACACCACATAGCTGTATTACGTTAAAACACAACTCAGGGTCTTGGGTCATTTCTACTCCCAGCTACTACATTAAACCAGTTCGTAACAATATAGTTTAATGTGAAATAAAAAGGTCATTTAACATGCTTGGGTACAGATCTGAATTAAATTGGATTTGTACACTAAAGTACCAGTCTATACAGTCTGGTTGTGCACTGTAATCATGCAATAGAATTTGGTATTGTACCCTAGTGTTACTTGGCAGATTTTTGAGGTGGGGTACCAACCATCCCAACTCAGATTTACAATGTGGGAAACTGAACCCCAAAAAATTCATTCAGGGATACCTAACATCGCGAAATCAATATCTGACAAAATAGTACCAGAGAGAAAACTCTTTTTTTCAGTTTAGTATTAATGAAGACTTAAATGACGTTAACGATTGATTGATTGTATGGTGTTTAACGCCGCTTTCAACATTATTTCAGTCATATCGCGGCGGCCAGTGCACCTATCCATGCTTTCCTGGAATTTCTTTTACCAGTACTCCGCATAAAATTCTTTCCAAGCCACTGGCTGCTTTGACGTTAACGAAAGGAAAATTTACACGACTACCTGACGACAAAATATCACACGTGTTAAAATTGGAAGCACTTGCAGACGAGAGTTAAAAGTGGCTTAAATGATTCATTTTGCTTTTGAATGAGCAGAAAACATTGTGGAAAAAATTCTCGTTACCAGAATTTTCTCGTTTTCCCGCAATGTTTTCAAAAGCCGTCTCGAGGGTCGTCAAAACACGGAATTGTTTCGTAAAAGATTAGATCTAATATTACATTCACGTTGGAAATTGACCATTTTTTGCTGAATGTTGCTCTTTTGGCCGAATGTAATCCCAATTTTCTTTCGCTGGTTAAGAACCACGACTTTTTCTTTCCTCACAATATTTTCCATCCTTTGAAGGACAAATCTAATCGTTTGTCGTCTACAAAAATGCTCTGAATTTCGACAAGTCTAAAATTTTGTATCTGGTAAGGAATTTATCGTAAAAGAGCAGTTATGTTGGTTTTGCAGACAATTTAGATCAAGATAAGATTGTATAGCTTGTGAAGAGTGATCTTTGCTCTACACTGTCCTCTAGATTGTAACATACTGTGGAAAAATAAGACTTGTAATTTATTCTGATATATAGGATGGTTGAGCAACTAAAAACCTCCATTTCATTGATTTAGCGCTCGACGGGTTAACCCTTAATATGCCAAATCAACAAAATTAACATAGTCATGAAAAAGCACATTTATAAATAATTGTTGCCTAAATGTTGCTCTTGGAATACGCCATCGTAGAACTAAAACCAGACTGCGCGTTCTCTGCATTCTGATCTCGATTTATACTGTCTGCAAATCATTCAGAAATTCTGAAAGACATTTTAAATAGAGGTTATGATTTTCTCAGGTATTAACACAGGCGTTCGTTTTGTCACGAACTTCGCAATCTATATAATGTAATATATAAGACAAGTATAAATATATTACACAATATAGATGGCGAAATTCGTCACAAAACGAACGCCTGTGGGTATTAAGCTGACCTGACCCATAAGTTGTTTTTTCACGTGTTGTGGACAATACCCCATTGTTGCGCAAGTGAGCGTTTTGAAATAATCAGTTCGTGTTGTAAGCTGAGCGGTTGATTGATTGATTGAATGGTGTTTTACGCCGCTTTCAACATGTAAGCTGTGCGGACTTTGGTAAACTTTTCTGAATTTATTGGAGGTCGGTCAGTTTGAGTTAAATCCTAGTGGATACAGAGTTTTACGGCATTATGGAGTCCTCGAACAGCTTTTCTGTGTGGATGTGATATAATACAAAGTCAAAGGTAATACATCTATGCCATTTTTTTTTTTTTTTTTTTTTCTTTTTTGTTCTTAGCAACATAAGGCTCGACAGGAAACGAAAATCAACTTCATTTGCATGTGAAGGCTATGTAGATCAAGATCAGACAGGCCAGAAAGTTTTAATTTTGGACCTAGAGTACCAATCAATCTTTCAGATACATGTACTTTGACCAAGACGATATATAAATTATTGAGCCACGCTCTGGCAAATGGGAGCTCAATGCATCTCCGTGATCCATGGTACCGATCAATCCATCATATAATTATGGATCCATTATAGCCACTTTTTTAGCAACCGACTTAATCATGAGGTCCTTGGACATACGGAAAATTGACCACTAGCGAAACGTTTCGGTTCAGGTCAGCCTGCGCTGACTGATCTGGGACAATACTTTTTTCAGATGCATTAAGCCCCTTTTTTCACAGAGCATGAATCAATCGTATTATCATGGTTATTTTACTGATGGCCTTGTCTTATATTCTGTCAAATACCTTGAACTTTATATGTCAGTTCTCAATGTTATTGACTGCTGTTCTTTCCATACCGATATCAGCAGAGCATAGCTGTGTACATCTAAACAAACATTGTGAGGATTCATTATCAAAATTTCTGAAAGGAATGTGCTTATTACAAATGTTGAATGCGTGTAAACCTGAATTTAAAAAAAAGACATGTGGCTGAAAGGGAAACTGTTCCTCACAAGCAATTTTGCTCTTTGCCACAATGTATTTAGGCTATGTGTATCTGCGTGACGAAAGCAGGTGTCAATGTAGTGATACCCGATATTTCTTTTTGCAACAATTTCAGTGCATTATCTTTTCACCACACAAGCAAAATAAAGACTTTTTCGATTTGAAAGCATTTGCATACAACAAAAATGTAGCTCAAATAATGGAATTTGTCTTTAATAGGTTAGGAAACACTGAGGAAAAGGAGGACATGCTGGTTACCACCATTTTTGTTTTTGTTTTTTTTTTTTTTCATTTTCATCCAATGTTTTCAAAAGGCCTTTTCCTCGGGGTCATTAAAAGTTGGGAATGTGTGGTAAAGGGTTATGACGACTCCTTTGTTATGGAGCTGCTTGATCAGATCAAGGATCGTAAATTATATGTTATACACGATCCCTGATCAGACCATGTTTACCGGTAATCGGAAAGAAAGTATCGGGGGAAAAAGTATCGGGGAAAAAAGTATCAGTTTTTGCTAAGAAATAAAGCACCGGTATCAGGAAAAAAGAATCAGTTTCCGTCAGTCTTTAAGTATGTATTTTAAATCATATAAACCATTTACCAACAATCCCGACTTTTAACCACCCTGAAAAAGAAGCCTTATGAAAACACTGTGGGAAAAGGAGGAAATGCTGGTAACCAGCATTTTCTCCTTTTCTCACAATGTTTTCTACCCTTCCCAAAACAAATTTCAATTTTCGAGTCACATTAATTTTGTCGTCTGCAAATGCTTTCAATTTGGACGAGTCTGAAATTTTGTCGTTTGGTAAAAAGTTAATATGATTTTGATACTTTGAGTTTATTTATTTAAAAGTACATCATGACTTGTGTGTAATGGTTCAGGGATTCCATTAAACATTATTTTAAAGTTTAAGTTTAAATCACATCAAACGTAACAACTAAAGAAAGCCCAGAATCTCCCCAAGGTTGAGTTGACAGAAATAAAGCTTACACGCTTGATGCTACTCAAATTCGGTTGACAAAACAAAAACAAGGATGACTTTATATAACCAGACGTGATAGATTCCAAAGAGAAAATCTCCGCTACGATACGGATAAAATTGTCCGGTTCTGGACATATCTTGTTTCGTAATGATTTAGGTCATATTTCACTGTCTTGGGAAATCGGATTGCAAAGGTTCATCAAACAAAAACAATCGCATATCTCTAGCTTATTTGTCTACAAGATTTTTTTAACGTGATCTTTTCCTTTTTTACAACGATAGCGTTCCTTCTTGCCTTTTCGAAACATGAATCTTTCCGCATGTGTTTATTGTATTTGACCAAAAGCAAAACAGGGTCGATACTTTTTGATGATGCATTTAATACTCTTTTCACAGAGCATGGCTCCAAGGGAAATAAAAAAAAAACTGATCTCTTACTGTCAGCTGTCCTTTAATTCATTATTGATTGATTGATTGTATGGTGTTTAACCCCGTTTTCAAAATTATTTCAGTTATATCGCGGTGG
This sequence comes from Tridacna gigas, assembly GCA_945859785.2. Taxonomy (NCBI): domain Eukaryota; kingdom Metazoa; phylum Mollusca; class Bivalvia; order Cardiida; family Cardiidae; genus Tridacna; species Tridacna gigas. The sequence continues at coordinate 66,703,985 of OX244033.2, forward strand.
ACAGTGCACCTATCCCTGCTTTTCTGGAGTTTCTCTTACCAGTACTACGCACAAATTACTTTCCAATCCACTGGTTGCTTTCCCACATAGCCATCGTCGAAACAATGGTCAGCGGTGAGAGAGGAATGAATCCTGTCGCAATGACTATCATCAATCCTCGGAAAAAAATTGGCCAAGCCGGGAATCCAACCAGCGTCCTGTTCTCAAGTCCTGCATGCTACCGACTGAGCTACGGGGGCTTGGCCCTTTAATTCCAGTTTTGTAATTCAATATAAGACGAGATATAGAATCTAAACAGTGATCACTTGAAGCAATAGGGGCTGTTAAATACAGGCGCAATCTAACACATGTCTGACTGCACCTACCGACGATCTACTGGAATGTATCAATTCAATGAGCCATTTCGCAGACAAAAGGGGGTTTAATGCATCTCCGTAATGCATTATACCTAGCAAGTCATCCCATAATTATGGATCCATAAAATCCACTTTGTCTAACAACCGACTGAATCTGGACGTAGATAAGGTCTTTGGACATGCAACAAATTTACACTACGTGCATTAAACCCCCTTTTCACAGAAAGGGGCTAATATAAATTTGAGTGACAATACACCTGATATCATCACTTCAGACATAGTCACTTTTTATATCAGTTTTTGTCGGAACTAATTTTTGTCATTACTGTGGTGATATCACTTTTACAGTCACGATATGAGTTTTTTTGTCCGAACTACATTTTTTTTCACACATCAATTCTTTGTCAAACGGCAAAATATTAAACTTGTCTAAATTAAAAGTCTTTTAAAAGCGACAAATCAACTGAAGCTCAAACAGTAGAATTTATCTTGAAAAACATATTAACATCGTGGGAAAGGGAGAAATGTTTGTTAAAAGCATTTCTCCTTTTTCAACAGTGTTTTTAATAACAGCCCTTTTTTCATGGTCTTAAAATACGGGTTTGTCTGGTAAAGGGTCAAAAGATTTGTGTGTTTTTTTTTTTTTTTTTTAAAGAACATTCGCAAGGTCTATTTTTATTCACAAGTATATAAACATTTTTACTATTTAACATAAAAAAATAAAAGATTACTGAATATTGAATGAAGATTCACCACTTTCCCGTAGAGGAAAAATTTGGAAACAAGGGTAATTTCTGGTGTACACTGGACGTTCTTAGAACGATCTTTGGTGATGTATTTTAGCACTTAATATCTACGATATAAGAAGTATTAATCGGCAAATATATAGTTTAGTGTGAAATAAAAAAGGTCATTTAACATGCTTGGGTACAGATCTGAATTAAATTGGATTTGTACACTACAGTACCAGTCTATACAGTCTGGTTGTGCACTGTAATCATCCAATAGAATTCGGTATTGTACCCTTGTGTTACTTGGCAGATTTTTGAGGTGGGGTACGAAGCATCCCAACTCAGATTTACAATGTGGGAAACTGAACCCCAAAAAATTCATTCCGGGGTACCTAACATCGCGAAATCAATACCTGACAAAATAGTACCAAAGAGAAAACTCCTTTTTCAGTATAGCATTAATGCAAGACTTAAATGACGTTAACGAAAGGAAAATTTACACGACTACCTGACGACAAAATTTCACACGTGTTAAAATTGGAAGCACTTGCAGACGAGAGTTAAAAGTGGCTTAAATGATCCATTTTGCCTTTGAATGAGTAGCAAACATTGTGGAAAAAATGCTCGTTACCAGAATTTTCTCGTTTTTCCCGCAATGTTTTCAAAAGCCGTCTCGAGGGTCGTCAAAACATGGAATTGTTTCGTAAAAGATTAGATTTACTATTACATTCACGTTGGAAATTGACCATTTTTTGCTGAATGTTGCTTTTTTTGCCGAATGTAACCACAGTTTTCATTCGCTGGTTAAGAACCACGACTTTTTCTTTCCTCACAATATTTTCCATCCTTTCAAGGACAAATCTAATCGTTTGTCGTCTGCAAATGCTCTGAATTTCGACAAGTCTAAAATTTTGTATCTGGTAAGGAATTTATCGTAGGAGAGCAGTTATGTTGGTTTTGCAGACAATTTAGATCAAGATGAGATTGTATAGCTTGTGAAGAGTGATCTTTGCTCTATACTGTCCTCTAGATTGTAACATACTGTGGCAAAATAAGATTTGTAATTTATTGCGATATATAGGATTATTGAACGACTAAAAACCTCCGATTCATTGATTTAGCCCTCGAAGGGTTAACCCTCAATATGCCAAATCAACAAAATTAACATAGTCAAGAAAAAGCACGTTTATAAATAATTGTTGTCTAAATGTTGCTCTTGGAAGACGCCATCGTAGAACTAAAATCAGACTGCACGTTCTCTGCATTCTGATCTCGATTTATACTATCCGAAAAACCTTCAGAAATTCTGAAAGGCATTTTAAATAGAGGTTAAGATTTTTTCAGGTATTAACACAGGCGTTCGTTTTGTCACGAACTTCGCCATCTATATAATGTAATATATAAGACAAGTATAAATACATGCATAGTGCACTATATAGATGGCGAAATTCGTCACAAAACGAACGCCTGTGGGTATTAAGCTGACCTGACCCATAAGTTGTTTTTTCACGTGTTGTGGACAATACCCCATTGTTGCGCAAGTGAGAGTTTTGAAATAGTCGGTTCGTGTTGTAAGCTGAGCGGTTGATTGATTGATTGAATGGTGTTTTACGCCGCTTTCAACATGTAAGCTGTGCGGACTTTGGCAAACTTTTCTGAATTTATTTGAGGTAGGTCAGTTTGAGTTAAATCCTAGTGGATACAGAGTTTTACGGCATTATGGAGTCCTCGAACAGCTTCTCTGTGTGGATGTGATATAATATAAAGTCAAAGGTAATACATCTATGCCTTTTTTTTTTTTTGTTCTTAGTAATATAAGGCTCGACAGGAAACGAAAATCAACTTCAGTTGCATGTGCAGGCTATGTAGATCAAGATCAGACAGGACAGAAAGTTTTGATTTTGGAACTAGAGTACCATTTAATCTTTTAGATACATGTACTTTGACCAAGACGATATATAAATTATTGAGCCACGCTCTGGCAAAAGGGAGCTCAATGCATCTCCGTGATCCATGAAACTGATCAAGCCATCACATAATTATGGATCCATTATAGCCAGTTTTTTAGCAACCGACTTAATAATGAGGTAGAATGGTCCTTGGACATACAGAAAATTGACCACTAGCGAAACGTTTCGGTTCAGGTCAGCCTGAGCAGACTGCGCAAGCTGATCTGGGACAATACTTTTCGCAGATGCATTAGGCCCCCTTTTCACAAAGCATGGCTCAATCGTGTTATCATGGTTATTTTACTGATGGCCATGTCTAATATTCTGTCAAATACCTTGAACTTCATATGTCAGTTATGTCTTAATGTTATTTTCTTCCGTCAGTGACTGCTATTCTTTCCATAGCGATATCAGTAAAGCATAACTGTATACATGTAAACAAACATTGTGAGGATCCATTATCAAAATTTCTGAAAGGAATGTGCTGGTTACAAATGTTGAATGCATGTAAACCTGAATTAAAGAAAGACGTGTGGCTAAAAGGGAAATTGTTCCTCACAAGTAATTTTGCTCTTTGCCACAGTGTATTTAGGTTACGTGTATCTGCGTGACGAAAGCAGATGTCAATGTAGTGATACCCGATATTTCTTTTTACAACAATTTCAGTGCATTATCTTTTCACCACACAAGCAAAATAAAGACTTTTCCAATTTGAAAGCAATTGCATACAACAAAAATATAGCTCAAGTAATGGAATTTGTCTTTGATGGGTTAGAAAACACTGGGGGAAAAGGAGGAAATGCTTGTTATCACTATTTTTGTTTTTATATTTTCACCCAATGTTTTCAAAAGGCCTTTTCCTCGGGGTCATTAAAAGTTGGGATTGTGTGGTAAAGGGTTATGATGACTCCTTTGTTATGGAGCTGCTGGATTAGACCAGGGATCGTAAATTGCATGTTATACACGATCCCTGATCAGACCATGTTTACCCGGTAATCGGAAAGAAAGTACCAGGGGAAAAAGTATCGGGGGAAAAAGTATCAGTTTTTGTTAGAAAACACTGGGGGAAAAGGAGGAAATACTTGTTATCACTATTTTTGTTTTTATATTTTCACCCAATGTTTTCAAAAGGCCTTTTCCTCGGGGTCATTAAAAGTTGGGATTGTGTGGTAAAGGGTTATGATGACTCCTTTGTTATGGAGCTGCTGGATTAGACCAGGGATCGTAAATTGCATGTTATACACGATCCCTGATCAGACCATGTTTACCCGGTAATCGGAAAGAAAGTACCAGGGGAAAAAGTATCGGGGAAAAAAGTATCAGTTTTTGCTAAGAAATAAAGTATCAGCAAAAAAAGAATCAGTCTCCGTCAGTCTTTAAGTATGCATTTTAAATCATATAAACCATTTACCAACAATCCCGACTTTTAACCATTCTCAGAAAGAAGTCTTTTGAAAACATTGTGGGAAAAGGAGAAAATGCTGGTAACCAGCATTTTCTCCTTTTCCCACAATGTTTTCTACCCTTCCCAAAACAAATTTCAATTTTCGAGTCACATTAATTTTGTCGTCTGCAAATGCTTTCAATTTGGACGAGTCTGAAATTTTGTCGTTTGGTAAAAAGTTAATATGATTTTGATACTTCGAGTTTATTTATTTAAAAGTACATCATGACATGTGTGTAATGGTTCAGGGATTATGTTAAACATTATTTTAAAGTTTAAGTTTAAATCACATCAAACGTAACAACTAAAAAAAGCCCAGAAGTTCACAAGGGTTGAGATGACAGAAATAAAGCTTACACGCTTGATGCTACTCGAATTCGGTTGACATAACAAAAACAAGGATGAATTATATAACCAGACGTGATAGATTCCAAAGAGAAAATCTCCGCTACGATACGGATAAAATTGTCCGGTTCTGGACATATCTTGTTTCGTAATGAGTTAGGTCATTTTTCACTGTCTTGGGAAATCGGATTGCAAAGGTTCATCAAGCAAAAACAATCGCATATCTCTAGCTTATTTGTCTACAAGATTTTTTTTAACGTAATCTTTTCCTTTTTTACAACGATAGCGTTCCTTCTTGCCTTTTCGAAACGTGAATCTTTCCGCATGTGTTTATTGTATTTGACCAAAAGCAAAAAAATTCGATTCAGGTCAGGGTCGATACTTTTTGATGATGCATTGAATACTTTTTTCAAAGAGCATGGCTCCAAGGGAAGTAAGAAAACTGATCTCTCACTGTCAGCTGTCCTTTAATTCATGATTGATTGATTGATTGTATGGTGTTTAACCCCGTTTTCAAAATTATTTCAGTTATATCGCGGTGGGCAGTGCACCTATCCACGCCTTTCTGGAGTTTCTCTTACCAGTACTACGCACAATATTCTTTCCAATCCACTGGCTGCTTTCCTACATAGCCGTCGTCGAAACAATGGTCAGCGGTGAGAGAGGAATGAACCCTGTCGCCATGACTATCATCAATCCTCGGAAAGAAATTGGCCAAGCCGAGAATCGAACCAGCGTCCTGTTCTCAAGTCCTGCATGCTACCGACTGAGCTACGGGGGCTTGGCCCTTTAATTCCAGTTTTGTAATTCAATATAAGACGAGATATAGAATCTAAATAGTGATCCCTTGAAGCAATAGGGGCTGTTAAATACAGGCGCAATCTAACACATGTCTGACTGCACCTACCGACGATCTACTGGAATGTATCGATTCAATATGAGCCATTCGCAGACAAATGGGGGTTAAATGCATCTCCGTAATGCATTATACCTAGCAAGTCATCCCATAATTATGGATCCATAAAATCCACTTTGTCTAACAACCGACTGAATCTGGACGTAGATAAGGTCCTTGGACATGCAACAAATTTACACTACGTGCATTAAACCCCCTTTTCACAGAAGGGGGCTAATATAAATTTGAGTGACAATACACCTGATATCATCACTTTAGACATAGTCACTTTTTATATCAGTTTTTGTCGGAACTAATTTTTGTCATTACTGTGGTGATATCACTTTTACAGTCACGATATGAGTTTTTTTGTCCGAACTACATTTTTTTCATACATCTATTCTTTGTCAAACGGCAAAATATTAAACTTGTCTAAATTAAAAGTCTCTTAAAAGCGACAAATTAACTGAAGCTCAAATAGTAGGATTTATCTTGAAAAAGATACTAACATCGTGGGAAAGGGAGAAATGTTTGTAACAAGCATTTTTCCTTTTACAACAATGTTTATAAACACAGCCCTTTTTTCATGGTCTCAAAATACGGGTTTGTCTGGTAAAGGGTTAAAAGATTCGTAGTTCTTTTTTTTTTTTTTTTTTCTTTTCTTTTTTTAAAGAACATTCGCAAGGTTTATTTTTGTTTACAAGTATATAAACATTCTTTACCATTTTAACCTAAATAAACAAAGATTACTGAATATTGAATGAAGATTCTCCACTTTTCCGTAGAGGAAAAGTTTGGAAACAAGGGTAATTTCTGGTGTACACTGGACGTTCTTAGAACGATCTTTGGTGATGTATTTTAGCACTTAAAATCTACGATATAAGAAGTATTAATCGGCAATTATATAGTTTAGTGTGAAATAAAAAGGTCATTTAACATGCTTGGGTACAGATCTGAATTAAATTGGATTTGTACACTACAGTAACAGTCCATACAGTCTGGTTGTGCAGTGTAATCATCCAATAGAATTCGCCAATTCGGTATTGTACCCTAGCGTTTTTTAGTTTCATTATGTGGGTGAAATAAATGTATTAACAGAAAGTAAGGGGACGTATAACATGTTACATGCATTATTTTCTGTGATGCTGTATTTTGGGCCGGTGGCCTTCAGTTACAATAAAAAAGTATTGTATTGTATTGTATTGTACTTGGCAGGTTTCTGAGGTTAGGTACGAAACATCCCAACTCAGATTTACAATGTGGGGAACTGAACCCCCAAAAAATCATTCCGAGGTACCTAACATAGTGAAATTAATACCTGACGAAATAGTACTAGAGAGAAAACTCATTTTTCAGTGTAGCATTAATGCAAGACTTAAATGATGTTAACGAAAGGAAAATTTACACGACTGCCTGACGACAAAATTTCACACGTGTTAAAATTGGAAGCACTAGCAGACGAGAGTTAAAAAGTGGCTTAAATGATTCATTTTGCCTTTGAAAGAGTAGAAAACATTGTGGAAAAAATGCTCGTTACCAGAATTTTCTCGTTTTCCCCGCAATGTTTTCAAAAGCCGTCTCGAGGGTCGTCAAAACACGGACTTGTTTCGTAAAAGATTAGATCTAATATTACATTCACGTTGGAAATTGACCATTTTTTGCTGAATGTTGCTATTTTGGCCGAATGTAATCCCAATTTTCTTTCGCTGGTTAAGAACCACGACTTTTTCTTTCCTCACAATATTTTCCATCCTTTCAAGGACAAATCTAATCGTTTGTCGTCTGCAAATGCTCTGAATTTCGACAAGTCTAAAATTTTGTATCTGGTAAGGAATTTATCGTAAAAGAGCAGTTATGTTGGTTTTGCAGACAATTTAGATCAAGATGAGATTGTATAGCTTGTGAAGAGTGATCTTTGCTCTACAATGTCCTCTAGATTGTAACATACTGTGGCAAAATAAGATTTATGATTTATTGCGATATATAGGATGACTGAACAACTAAAAACCTCCGATTCATTGATTTAGCCCTCGAAGGGTTAACCCTCAATATGCCAAATCAACAGAATTAACATAGTCAGGAAAAAGCACATTTATAAATAATTGTTGTCTAAATGTTGCCCTTGGAATACACCATCGTAGAACTAAAATCAGACTGCACGTTCTCTGCATTCTGATCTCGATTTATACTATCCGCAAAACCTTCAGAAATTCTGAAAGGCATTTTAAATAGAGGTTAAGATTTTCTCAGGTATTAACACAGGCGTTCGTTTTGTCACGAACTTCGCCATCTATATAATGTAATATATAAGACAAGTATAAATACATGCATAGTGCACTATATAGATGGCGAAATTCGTCACAAAACGAACGCCTGTGGGTATTAAGCTGACCTGACCCATAAGTTGTTTTTTCACGTGTTGTGGACAATACCCCGTTATTGCGCAAGTGAGCGTTTTTAAATAGTCAGTTCGTGTTGTAGGCTGAGCGGTTGATTGATTGATTGAATGGTGTTTTACGCCGCTTTCAACATGTAAGCTGTGCGGACTTTGGTATACTTTTCTGAATTTATTGGAGGTCGGTCAGTTTAAGTTATATTCTACCGGATACAGAGTTTTACGGCATTATGGAGTCCTCGAACAGCTTCTCTGCGTGGATGTGATATAACACAAAGTCAAAGGTAATACATCTTTGGGTTTTCTTTTTAGTAATATAAGACTCGACAGAAAACGAAAATCAACTTCAGTTGCATGTGAAGGCGATGTAGATCAAGATCAGACAGGACAGGAAGTTTTAATTTTGGACCTAGAGTACCAATCAATCTTTCAGATACATGTACTTTGACCAAGACGATATATAAATTATTGAGCCACGCTCTGGCAAATGGGAGCTCAATGCATCTCCGTGATCCATGGTACCGATCAATCCATCATATAATTATGGATCCATTATAGCCACTTTTTTAGCAACCGACTTAATCATGAGGTCCTTGGACATACGGAAAATTGACCACTAGCGAAACGTTTCGGTTCAGGTCAGCCTGCGCGGACTGATCTGGACAATACTTTTTTCAGATGCATTAAACCCCTTTTTTCACAGAGCATGAATCAATCGTATTATCATGGTTATTTTACTGATGTCTTATATTCTGTCAAATACCATGAACTTTATATGTCAGTTCTCAATGTTATTTTCTTCCATCATTGACTGCTGTTCTTTCCATACCGATATCAGCAGAGCATAACTGTGTACATCTAAACAAACATTGTGAGGATCCATTATCAGTTTAGTATTAATGCAAGACTTAAATGACGTTAACGACAGGAAACTTTACACAACTACCTGACGACAAAATTTCACACTTGTTAAAATTGGAGGCACTTGCAGACGAGAGTTAAATAATTGATTTTGCCTGTGAATGGGTAGAAAACATTGTGGGGAAGATGCTGGTTACCAGCATTTTCTCGTTTTTTCGCAATGTTTTCAAAAGCCGTCTCCAGGGTCGTCAAAAAACGGAATTGTTTGGTAAAAGATTAGGTCTAATATTACATTCGAGTCAGAAATTGACCATTTCTTTGCTTAATGTTGCTTTTGCAGAATGTAACCCATATTTTCTTTCGCTGCTTAAGAACCACGATTTTTCCTTTCCTCACAACATTTTCTACCCTTTCAAGGACAAATCCAATCGCTTGTCGTCTAGAAACGCTCTCAATTTCGACAAGTCTAAAATTTTGTATCTGGTAAGGAATTTATCGTAGGACAGCAGTTATGTTGGTTTTGCAGACAATTTAGATCAAGATGAGATTGTATAGCTTGTGAAGAGTGATCTTTGCTCTACACTGTCCTCTAGATTGTAACATACTGTGGCAAAATAGGATTTGTAATTTATTGCGATATATAGGATGATTGAACAACTAAAAACCTCCGATTCATTGATTTAGCACTCGACGGTTTAACCCTTAATATGCCCAATCAACAAAATTAACATAGTATGACTCAATCGTATCATCATGGTTATTTCACTGATGGCCATGTCTAATATTCTGTTACATACCTTGAACTTTATATGTCAGTTCTCAATGGTACTTTCTTCCGTTATTGACTGCTGTTCTTTTCATAGCGATATCAGCAAAGCATAACCTATACATGCAAACGAACATTCTGAAGATTCATTATCGAAATTTCTGAAAGAACGTGCTTGTTACAAATGCTGAATGCATTTAAACCTGAATTAAAGAAAGACATGTGGCTAAAAGGGAAATTGTTCCTCACAAGCAATTTTGCTCTTTGCCAGAGTGTATTTAGGCTACGTGTATCTGCGTGACGAAAGCAGGTATCAATGTAGTTATACCCGATATTTCTTTTTGCAACAATCTCAGTGCATTGTCTTTTCACCACACAACAAAAATGTAGCTCAAGTAATGGAATTTGTAGGTTAGGAAACACTGGGGAAAAGGAGGAAATGCTAGTTACCACCATCCAGTGTTTTCAAAAGGCCTTTTCCTCGGGGTCATTAAAAGTTGAGATTGTGTGCTAAAGGGTTATGACGACTCCTTTGTTATGAGGCTGCTGGATCAGACCAGGGTTCGTAAATTGCATGTTACACACGATCTCTGATCAGACCATGTTTACCCGGTAATCGGAAAGAAAGTGTCAGGGAAAAAAGTATCGGAAAAAAGTATCAGTTTTTGCTCGGAAATAAAGTATCAGGAAAAAAAATCAGTCACCGTCAGTCTTAAAGTATGTATTTTAAATCATATTAACAATTTACCAAACAAACCCTGGTTTTCACGACCCCGAGAAAGAATTCCTTTGAAAACATTGTGGGAAAAGGAGAAAATGCTGGTAACAAGCATTTTCCCCTTTTCTCACAATGTTTTCTACCCTTCCCAAAACAAATTTCAATTTTCGAGTCACATAGAATTTGTCATCTGCTAATGCTTTCAATTTAGACGAGTTTGAAATTTTGTCGTTTGGTAAAGAGTTAATATGATTTTGATACTTTGACTTTATTTATTTAAAAGTACATCGTAGCATGTGTCTGATGGTTCATGGATTATGTTAAACATTATTGTGGGAAAAGGAAAAAAAATACTTGTTTCATTTGCAGGTGACAGTATAACTGAAGCTTATATGATGCGATTTGTCTCTTGTAGGGTAGGAAACATTGTGGAAAAAGGTAAAAATGCTCGTTACAAACATTGTTTTCAACGGCCTTCTACCTCTTGGCCGTTAAAGTTGGGCTTATCTTCTCATTTCATCACAATATTTTTAATGCAAATTAATATCAGATTTGTTCAAATCTAGGATTAAGTTAAACATTTTGGGAAAAGGCGAAATTGCAATTAACCTTGTAAAAACTACAAGCTATGAATACTGTAAGTAAAGTAAAAATTAAAATCAATCATGGACTGAAATAAAATAATTGTTAAAGATACCATATCATAAACAGTTTGGCAATATCAATGATTTAAACCTAATCTAATCTTAATCAAAGTGAAAATTGGAACTCAATTAAGATTTTACAGACTGCAAATTACAAAAATACACAAATGAATAAACACAAATCAAAAACATTTTGATTACTATTGTTATACCCCCATCTCTTGCAGGTATCAACAATCAAACATGAGAAATTGGACATTTCTGCCCAATTTCAAGACAGAAAAAGTAAAAATAAAAAATGTACAAAGATCACACTTTTTTTTATAAGTCATGATAACTTGTCAACTAATTTTTTGCATAATGTACCATATTAACTTAATCTATTTTTGGCAACTGATACTTTTTTCCCTGATACCTTTTTCCTGGTACTTTTTGTACTGATACTTTTTGTCCTGATTCCTTTTTTCCTGATTCTTTTTTCCCTGATACTTTCTTTCTTACATTCTGTCCCACTTTCACTTTTACCCAATGCTAATAATAAACTCGAAACTTGAGCATTAAATTCGTTACCAAACAACAAAATTTTGGACTCAACTATATTGAAAGCATGTGTAGATGACAAAATAAATGTAGCTCAAATGATGATTTCTGCCTTCGGTATGGTAGAAAACAATGCGGAAAAATGAAAAAGTGTTGGTTATCAGGAAAAGCCTTCTTTCTTCAGGGTCGTAAAACGCGGCATTGTTTGGTAAAGGGTTGACTCGTTCTGTACAAGCTTGAACTGCCTAATACCTTTGATATTCTGGCAAGCAGTCTACAGACAGCTTTACCCAAACTTTCTCATGATTTCAGTCTTCAGAAAGACCTTTTTTGGAAAATGTTGACGATAAAGTAGAAAAAGCTGGTAACGTAAATTTTCGCCCTATCCCACAATTTTTTTTTTTTTTTTTTTTTGTAGCCTTTCATGGACAAATCTCATCCAGTTAGCCACATTTAATTCAGTGTCTGACAATGCTCTTAATTTGGACAGATTGATCCCTTTACCACACAATTACAAGTCTCAACAATCCCGAGGAAGAGGCTTCTTGAAAACATTGTAGGAAAAGGAGAAAATGCTGTTTCATGATGAAGTCGCTTTTTAAAAAAAGTGGCTATTATGGACCCATAATTATGTGATGGCTTGAGTGGTATCATTGATCACGGAGATGTATTAAGCCCCTTTTTGCCAGAGGATGGCTCAACTATTTCTTACCAGTAACAACAGAAACATTGGTGTTTGCTTAGAGCGTCGGCTTCTCCCATGAGAAGTACAAAGCGCCGTCAAGCTCCTGAACTACCTGAGTCACGACACATGTGCTAGTAAGATTTTCAGGATCATCGAAAGTGCCTGATATACGTTATAGAAATGAGTCACGCTCTTGCAAAAACGGGCTTAACCCTTTACCGCACAATGCCGCCTTTTAACGCCCCTGGGAAAGAAGCCTTTTGAAAACATTGTGGGAAAAGGAGAAAATGCTGGTAACCAGTATTTTCTCCTTTTCCCACAATGTTTTCTACCCTATCAAAGAAAAATTGCACCATTTGAGCCACATTGAAATTGTCGTCTGCATCTGCTTTGAATTTGGACGGGTCTAAAATTTTGTCGTCTGGTAAATGGTTAAGGCTTCTCCATGATGAATTATAATAAGCAAGTGATCACATGTTTCTGGATCCATCATTTTGTCTGAAAGCCGACTGAAACATGAGGTAGGCTGGTCCTTTGACAGGCAAAATTTAATCATTTGACCCAGGTCAGCCTGCGGGGACTGCAAATGGTGGCTGACCTGGGTCGATACTGTTTGCAGATTCATTAAACCCCTTTTTCACAGAGCATTAATGAAATTGTTTGACGATCGATGTATAAAAAAGAAGTTTAAATCACATCAAACGTAGCAACTAAAGAAAGCCCAGAATCTCCCCTGGGTTGAGTCGACAAAAATAAAGCTTACACGCTTGATGCTACTCAAATTCGGTTGACATAACAAAAACAAGAATAAATTATATAACCAGACGTGATAGATTCCAAAGAGAAAATCTCTTCTACGATACGGATAAAATTGTCCGGTTCTGGACATATCTTGTTTCGTAATGAGTTAGGTCATTTTTCACTGTCTTGGGAAATCGGACTGCAAAGGTTCATCAAGCAAAAACAATCGCATATCTCTAGCTTATTTGTCTACAAGATTTTTTTAACGTGATCATTTCCTCTTTTACAACGATAACGTTCCGTCTTGCCTTTTCGAAACGTGCATCTTTCCCCATGTGTTTATTGTATTTTATCCTAGTTCATGTTGTTTATAAAGCTTGAAACAAGCGACAAAACTCATTTCTCTCTGACAAAAGGGGATTTATACATCTCCGTGATGTATTATAGCATGTATTCCATCTTATAATTATGGGTCTATAAAATCCTTTTTTTTTTTTTTTTTTTCTAAAAACCTGCTCAATCAGGAGATAGCATGATCCATGGACGCTCCAAAATTGACCAAAAGCAAAAGGTTTCGATTCAGCTCAGGGTTGATACTTTTTGAAGATGCATTTAATACTCTTTTCTCAGAGCTTTGCTCCAAGGGAAGTAAGAAAACTGATCTCTTACTGTCAGCTGTCCTTTAATTCATGATTGATTGATTAATTGTATGGTGTTTAACGCCGTTTTCAAAATTATTTCAGTTATATCGCAGCGGGCAGTGCACCTATCCATGCTTTTCTGGAGTTTCTCTTACCAGTACTACGCACAATTTTCTTTCCAAGCCACTGTCTGCTTTCCCACATAGCCATCGTCGAAACAATGGTCAGCGGTGAGAGAGGAATGAATCCTGTCGCAATGACTATCATCAATCCTCGGAAAGAAATTGGCCAAGCCGGCAATCGAACCAGCGTCCTGTTTTCAAGTCCTGTATGCTACCGACTGAGCTACGGGGCTTGCATGTCCAAGGACCTTATCTACGTCCAGATTCAGTCGGTTGTTAGACAAAGTGGATTTTATAGATCTATAATTATGGGATGACTTGCTAGGTATAATGCATTACGGAGATGCATTAAACCCCCTTTTGTCATTACTGTGGTGATATCACTTTTACAGTCACGATATGAGTTTTTTTTTTTGTCCGAACCACATTTTTTTCATACATCAGTTCTTTGTCAAACGGCAAAATATTAAACTTGTCTAGATGAAGTCTTTTAATTAAAAGCGACAAATTAACTGAAGCTCAAATAGTAGGATTCATCTTGAAAACGATACTAACATCCTGGGAAAGGGAGAAATATTTGTTACAAGCATTTTTCCTTTTTCAACAATGTTTTTAATAACAGCCCTTTTTTCATGGTCTTAAAATACGGGTTTGTCTGGTAAAGGGTTAAAAGATTTGGAGTTGTTTTTTTAAAGAACATTCGCAAGGTTTTTTTTTTTTTTTTTTGTTTGTTTGTTTGTTTACAAGTATATAAACATTCTTTACCATTTAACATAAAAAAATTAAAAGATTACTGAATATTGAATGAAGATTCTCCACTTTTCCGTAGAGGAAAAGTTTGGAAACAAGGGTAGTTTCTGGTGTACAGTGGACGTTCTTAGAACGATCTTTGGTGATGTATTTTAGCGCTTCATATCAACGATATAAGAAGTATTAATCAGCAAATATATAGTTTAGTGTGAAATAAAAAGGTCATTCAACATGCTTGGGTACAGATCTGAATTAAATTGGATTTGTACACTAAGTACCTGTCTATACAGTCTGATTGTGCACTGTAATCATGCAATAGAATTTGGTATTGTACCCTAGTGTTACTTGGCAGATTTTTGAGGTGGGGTACGAAGCATCCCAACTCAGATTTACAATGTGGGAAACTGAACCCCCAAAAATTCATTCAAGGGTACCTAACATCGCGAAATCAATACCTGACAAAATAGTACCAGAGAGAAAACTCGTTTTTCAGTTTAGTATTAATGCAAGACTTAAATGACGTTAACGATTGATTGATTGATTGATTGTATGGTGTTCAACGTCGCTTTCAACATTATTTCAGTCATATCGCGGCGGCCAGTGCACCTATCTATGCTTTCCTGGATTTTTTTTTACCAGTACTCCGCACAATATTCTTTCTAAGCCACTGGCTGCTTTAACGTTAACGTAAGGAAAATTTACACGACTACCTGACCACAAAATATCACACGTGTTAAAATTGGAAGCACTTACAGACGAGAGTTAAAAGTGGCTTAAATGGTTCATTTTGCTTTTGAATGAGCAGAAAACATTGTGGAAAAAATTCTCGTTACCAGAATTTTCTCGTTTTCCCGCAATGTTTTCAAAAGTCGTCTCGAGGGTCCTCAAAACACGGAATTGTTTCGTAAAAGATTAGATCTAATATTACATTCACGTTGGAAATTGACCATTTTTTTCTGAATGTTGCTCTTTTTGCCGAATGTAATCCCAATTTTCTTTCGCTGGTTAAGAAACACGACTTTTTATTTCCTCACAATATTTTCCATCCTTTGAAGGACAAATCTAATCGTTTGTCGTCTGCAAAAATGCTTGCAATTTCGACAAGTCTAAAATTTTATATCTGGTAAGGAATTTATCGTAAGAGAGCAGTTATGTTGGTTTTGCAGACAATTTAGATCAAGATAAGATTGTATAGCTTGTGAAGAGTGATCTTTGCTCTACACTGTCCTCTAGATTGTAACATACTGTGGCAAAATAAGACTTGTAATTTATTCTGATACATAGGATGGTTGAACAACTAAAAACCTCCATTTCATTGATTTAGCGCTCGACGGGTTAACCCTTAATATGCCAAATCAACAAAATTGACATAGTCAGGAAAAAGCACATTTATAAATAATTGTTGTCTAAATGTTGGTCTTGGAATACGCCATCGTAGAACTAAAATCAGACTGCGCGTTCTCTGCATTCTGATCTCGATTTATACTGTCCGCAAAACCTTCAGAAATTCTGAAAGGCATTTTAAATAGAGGTTAAGATTTTCTCAGGTATTAACACAGGCGTTCGTTTTGTCACGAACTTCGCCATCTGTATAATGTAATATATAAGACAAGTATAAATATATTACACAATATCGATGGCGAAATTCGTCACAAAACGAACGCCTGTGGGTATTAAGCTGACCTGACCCATAAGTTGTTTTTTCACGTGTTGTGGACAATACCCCATTGTTGCACAAGTGGGCGTTTTTAAATAGTCAGTTCGTGTTGTAAGCTGAGCGGTTGATTGATTGATTGAATGGTGTTTTACGCCGCTTTCAACATGTAAGCTGTGCGGACTTTGGTATACTTTTCTGAATTTATTGGAGGTCGGTCGGTTTGAGTTAAATTCTTCTGGATACGGAGTTTTACGGCATCATGGAGTCCTCGCAACAGCTTCTCTGTGTGGATGTGATATAATACAAAGTCAAAGGTAATACATCTTTGCCATTTTTTTTTTTTTTTTCTATAGTAACATAAGGCTCGACAGGAAACGAAAATCAACTTCAGTTGCATGTGCAGGCGATGTAGATCAAGATCAGACAGGACAGGAAGCTTTAATTTTGGAACTAGAGTACCATTTAATCTTTTAGATACATGTACTTTGACCAAGACAGAATATAAATAATTGAGCCACGCTCTGACAAAAGGGAGCCCAATGCATCTCCGTGATCCATGGTACCGATCAATCCATCATATAATTATGGATCCATTATAGCCACCTTTTTAGCAACCGACTTAATCATGAGGTCCTTGGGCATACGGAAAATTGACCACTAGCGAAACGTTTCGGTTCAGGTCAGCCTGCGCAGACTGCGCAGGCTGATCTGGGACAATACATTTTTTTTTTTTTTTTTTTTTTCCCAGATGCATTAGGCCCCTTTTTCACAGAGCATGGCTCAATCGTGTTATCATGGTTATTTTACTGATGGCCATGTCTAATATTCTGTCAAATACCTTGAACTTTATATGTCAGTTCTCAATGTTATTTTCTTCCGTCATTAACTGCTGTTCTTTCCATAGCGATATCAGCAGAGCATAACTGTGTACATGTAAACAAACATTGTGAGGATTCATTATCAAAATTTCTGAAAGGAATGTGCTTGTTACAATTGTTGAATGCATGTTAACCTGAATTTAAAAAAAGACATGTGGCTAAAAGGGAAATTGTTCCTCACAAGCAATTTTGCTCTTTGCCACAGTGTATTTAGGCTACGTGTATCTGCGTGACGAAAGCAGGTGTCAATGTAGTTATACCCGATATTTCTTTTTGCAACAATTTCAGTGCATTATATCTTCACCACATAAGCAAAATAAAGACTTTTCTAATCTTAAAGCATTTGCATACAACAAAAATGTAGCTGAAATAATGGAATTTGTCTTTGATAGGTTAGAAAACACTGGGGGAAACGGAGAAAATCTGGTTACCACCTTTTTTTTTTTCATCCAATGTTTTCAAAAGGCCTTTTCCTCGGGGTCATAAAAGTTGGGATTGTGTGGTAAAGTATTATGACGAATCCTTTGTTATGGAGCTGCTTGATCAGATTAAGGATCGTAAATTACATGTTATACACGATCCCTGATCAGACCATGTTTACCCAGTAATCGGAAAGAAAGTACCAGGGAAAAAAGTATCCGAAAAAAAGTATCTGTTTTTGCTAGGAAACAAAGTACCAGCAAAAAAAAAAAAGGTTCCGTCAGTCTTTAAGTATGTATTTTAAATCATATAAACCATTTACCAAACAATCCCAGGTTTTCACGACAATGAGAAAGATCCCTTTTGAGAACTTTGTGGGAAAAGGAGAAAATGCTGGTAACCAGCATTTTCTCCTTTTCCCACAATGTTTTCTACCTTTCCCAAAACAAATTTCAATTTTAGAGTCACTCTAATTTTGTCGTGTGGAAATGCTTTCAATTTGGACGAGTCTGAAATTTTATCGTTTGGTAAAGAGTTAATATGATTTTGATACTTTGAGTTTATCTATTTAAAAGTACATCATGAAATGTGTGTAATGGTTCAGGGATTATGTTAAACATTATTGTCGGAAAAGGAAAAAATACTTGTTTCATTTGCAGGCGACAATATAACTGAGGCTCAAATGATGGGACTCGTCTCTTGAAGAGTAGAAAACACTGTGGAAAAAGGTGAAAATGCTCCTTACAAACATTGTTTTCAACGGCCTTCTGCACCTGGGCCGTTGAAATAAGGCTTATCTTCTCATTTCATCACAATGTTTTTAATGCAAATAAATATCAGATTTGTTCAAATCTAGGATTAAGTTAAACATTTTGGGAAAAGGCGAAATTGAAATTAACCTTGTAAATATCACAAGCTATGAATAAAGTAAGTAAAGTAAAAATTAAAATCAATCATGAACTGAAATAAAATAATTGTTAAAGATACCATATTATAAACAGTTTGGCAATATCAATGACTTAAACCTAATCTAATCTTAAACAAAGTGAAAATTGGAACTCAATTAAGATTTTACAGACTGCAAATTACAAAAATACACAAATGAATAAACACAAATCAAAAACATTTTAGTTACTATTGTTATACCCCCATCTCTTGCAGGTATCAACAATCAAACCTGAGAAATTCGACATTTCTGCCCAATTTCAAGACAGAAAAAATGGAAATAAAAAAATGTACAAAGATCTTTTTTTTTATATAAGTCATAATAACTTGTCAACTAATTTTTATACATAATATACTGTACCAAATTATCGTAATCTCCTTTTGGCAACTGATACTTTTTTTTCCTGATAATTTTTTTCTGGTACTCTTTGTCCTGATACTTTTTGTCCTGATTCTTTTTGTCCTGATTCTTTTTGTCCTGATTCTTTTTTCCCTGATACTTTCTTTCCTACATTCTGTCCCACGTTCACTTTCACCCAATGCTAATAATAAACTCGAAACTTGAGCATTAAATTCGTTACCAAACAACAAAATTTTGGACTCAACTATATTGAAAGCATGTGTAGATGACAAAACAACAAAATTTTGGACTCAACTATATTGAAAGCATGTGTAGATGACAAAATAAATGCAGCTCAAATGATGGTTTCTGTCTATGATATGGTAGAAAACAATGTGGAAAAAGGGAAAAGTGTTGGTCACCAGCAAAAATGGTTTCAAAAGCCCTCTTACTTCAGGGTCGTAAAAACGCGGCATTGTTTGGTAAAGGGCTGACTTATTCTGTAAAAGCTTGAACCACCCAATACCTTTGATATTCTGGCAAGCAGTCTACAGACAGCTTTACTCAAACTTTCTCATGATTTCAGTCTTCAGAAAGACCTTTTTTGGAAAACATTGACGATAAAGTTGAAAAAGCCGGTAATCTAAATTTTGGCCTTATCCCACAATGTTTTTAGCCTTTCATGGACAAATCCCATCCAGTTAGCCACATTTATTCAGTGTCTGACAATGCTCTTAATTTGGACAGATTGATCCCTTTACCACACAATTACAAGTTTCAACAATCCCGAGGAAGAGGATTCTTGAAAACATTGTAGGAAAAGGAGAAAATGCTGTTTCCTATCCTTTTAGAGACAAATCCAATAATTTCAACCACATTTGTCTTTTGGATATGCTTTTGATTTTGGAAAGTCTAAAATTTTGCCTTGGGATAAATGGTGAAACCGTAATGTTTGGTAAAAGGCTGACAAAACTTTGTAGCATTTCTCTCTTTTTTTCCTCTTTCTTTCCAAAATTATATTTCTTATATAAAAAAAACCACAAGAATTACGTTTGAAAAAAAAAATAGATGGCGTGAATTTGCCAGCAAATAGGCAGGGTGTCTTAGAACAATCATGTCTACATCTTTGACCAATCCCAAATTTCGCTTTATTCATTTTTTATCAGTACCAAAAAGTAGGTCAAAAGCAAGCACATTCAGCTGCGCCGAAATACATCTTTGAGCGCTGGGAACTAAATGGTGATGCTAATAATTAAGCAGTTGAGTTTGAATCCTAGCTCTGCAATAAAATCTTTTTAACTTTTAACTCTTTACCCAACGACAAAATTTTAGACTAGCCCAAATTCAAACCATCAAAATTCACATTTAGTTTGGGAAGGGTAGAAAACACTGTGAGAAAAGGAGAAAATGCTGGTTACCAGCATTTTCTCCTCCTCCCACAGTGTTTTCAAAAGCCTTCCTCCTCAGGATCGTTGAAACACGGCATTTTGTGACAAAGGGTTTAAGCCCCTTCTACAACTCTAGTTGCCTTTGAGGCCAGAGTAGACTTTGCTATTTCATTTATTTGGGTCTTATTTCCAGATTGAAAATGTATGTTGGGTTCATTTGACACCTTAAAGCTTAGAGGATGATGAAAGTCCTGGTGACAGAATTTTTATTCCTCTCCTCTCCTCTCCACTGAACATCCCAGTGGCTTTGACTTTGTCAATTTTGGCAAAAAGCTAGTGTCTTTTAACCCTTCACCACAATCATGACTTTTAACAATCCTAAAGAAAAAGCCTTTTGAAAACATTGTGGGAAAAGGAGAAACGTGCTGTTGAAAACATTGTGGGAAAAAGAGAAAATGCTGGTAACCAGAATACAGCATTTTCTCCTTTTCCCACATGTATTCTACCCTTTCAAAATCAAATTCAAATTTTGAGCCACATTAAGTTTGTCTTGTGCAAATGGTTTCAATTTGGACATATTTAAAATTTTGTCGTTTGGTAGAGATTTTATTAAAGAGTATATAACCTGTAAAGTGCTTGTAAAGAAACTCATGAATCAGAAGTGCTCTGGAATATGACATTTCACCACTTTGTTTTCTAGAGTGGTCGGCTGCAAGATGAATAAATTTGTTTGTAGCAGGAGAGCATTTTACATTTCAGCTCTCTGCAAAACTCATGTTGTTGTTGTGAACATCTAGATCAAGATCAGACTGCACAGAAAATAAGATCAGATATAGGGCCTACACAGCCCAATACCTTGTAACATATTCTAATCTTGAAATTGCAACATTTGGCTCTGTCATGTTTAACTCTTAGCAAATGACCAAATTTTAGACTTGTCAAACTTGAAAGCATTTGCAGACGACAAAACCAATGTGACTCAAAACTGAAATTTGTTTCTGGAAGGGTAGAAATAATGTGTAAAAAGAACAAAATGCGGGTTACCAGTATTTTTCTCCTATTTCCAAATTTTTTTTCAAAAGCCTTTTTCCTCAGTGAAGTTACAACGTATGCTTTTCCAACATTTCTTCAGTTTTATCTCGACGGCTAGTGCACCTATTCATGCTTTCCAATTTTTTTTTTTTTTTTTTCCATTTCCTTGCACAACATTCCCTTCAAACTACTGGCCGCTTTCTTACATCAAAATAATGTCCAGTGGTTAGAATAGAAAGGATTAAATCCTGTAGCCATGACATATCATCAACTCTTTGGGTAGGGTTTGACCAAGTAGGAATCAAGTTCAGACTCCATGGAATCAAGCCGAGTTCACTTGACCAACCTACCCACTTAGTTTGGTCCCTGAGAGTTAACCCTTTGCCAAACAATCCCGAGTTCTGATGGTCCTGAGAAAAAAGGCGTTTGAAAACTTTTTGAGAAAAGGAGAAAATGCTGGTAATCAGCATTTTCTCCTTTTCCCACAATGTTTTCCAACCTTTCAAAGACTAGCCATATCATTTCAGTCACGCTGGATTTTTCATCTGTAAAAGCCTTCAATTTAGACGGGTAAAAATTATATCATACGGCAAAACGTTAATAAAAATCATATTCTAACGTCTGGAAAAACAAATTATGAATTTGACTTTATCAATGAGAATGATGGACAAAGATGTTACAAGTTCAAAAGGAGACAGATATTACAAGTTCAAAACGATTTGTGTTGACCTATCAACAAAATGTCAAACATTTGTTTGTTGCTTGGTGTTCATTGCTGTTTCAACACTACTTCAGCCTGATCGCAGGGGCCGGTGCATCTCAGTAATAACCTCTTTACAAGACAACATTTTAGACGGGTCCACGTTGAAAGCATTTTCAGATTACTAAGTGAATCGCAGGAATTTGTCTTGGATAGATGCTGGTGATTAAAACATCGTGGGAAAAGGGGAAAATGCCGGTTATCAGCATTTTGTCATTTTCCTTGTTTTCCCTCAGGACTGTTAAAATACAGGATTAATTGATAAAGTGTTAACCCTTTGCCACACGTTCTCTAGTTTTAACGACCCTTAGAAAGAGACCTTTTGCAAACATTGTGAGAAAAGAAGAAGATGCTGGCGATGGCTTTATAGATAATGAAAAAGTCCTGCCATTGACCCCTCCCCCATATTTTGTAGCATGAGTATCTTTGTGCAAAGCACTGCAAAGCCCCAGCCTAATAATGATGAAACCTAGGAAAGACATGAGTAATAGACTGAAATACTTTAGCATACGTCGAAAACACCATTCAAACAGAAGTGTTTACCTTATATTTCATCATTTTTCAGATTTCAACATGGAGGATGCTGTATTACGACAGCTTAAGGAAAGAGGTGGGTTGAATTTATCAGATTTTCATGTGTAAATCTTCGCTTTTCTTTTGCTTTTGTGTATGCATTTGTCATTAAAACTCCAGTTAGTTTTTGTTATATTTTTCTAACCATGCTTTAGAAATAGTTATATATTGTATTTGTCTTAAAAATTGCCGTTAGTTTTGAATGAGTTTTGAGTTCAAAGTTTTGACCGCTTTCGTCCATTGCTTTTAATACTCACTCAGCAGGTCCCGCAATAACAGTTTCAAAATCAATGAACTCAGCTGAAATCAAAATATTCTACCCTAAAAAAGTAGTGGTACTCTTTACCTGCTTTTATCCATTGGTTTTAATACTCACCAGGGAGGTCCCCTGAGAAAGGTTTTAGAATAGCGGAACAAAACCAGAATAGAAATATTTTACCCTTTTAAAAGAGCAATCGGGGATTTTTTTTTTTTTTTTTTTTTTTTTTCCCGTTTTTATCCATTGTTTTAAAAACTCAACAGGGAAGTTCCCTGAGAAAGGTTTTGAAATAGCTGAATATAACAATGATAGAAACATATTACCCCTATAAAAGAACATTGGGGGTTTTTACCGCTTTTATACATTGGTTTTATCACTCACCAGGGAGGTCCCTCGAGAAAGTGTTTTTTTGTTATAGCTGTACAAAACAATGGTAAAAACATGCTAACCTTATAAAATTGTACTCGGAATTTTTCCGTTTTTATCCATTGGTTTTAACAGTCACCAGGGACCTCACTCACCAGGGAGGTCCCTTGAGAAAGGTTTTCAAAATAGATGAACAAATCGAGGATAGAAATACTTTACTCTAATAAAAGAGCACTCGGAGTTTTTACCGTTTTTATCCTTTGGTTTTAATATTCAACAGGGAAGTCCCTTGAGAAAGATTTTAAAATATCTGAATATAACAATGATGAAAATATTTTACCCGTATAAAAGAGCACTGGAGTTTTTTTACCGCTTTTATCCATTGGTTTTAACACTCACCAGGGAGGTCCCTTGAGAGCTGAACAAAACAAGATGAAAATATTTTATGATAATAAAAGGTGCTCGGAGTATTTACCACTTTTATCTGTTGGTTTTAACGCTGACCAGGGAAGTCTGCCGAGAAAGTTTTTTTTTTTAGATAACCGTACAAAGCAGGGATAAAATATTTTACCCTAATGAAAGTGTGATTGGAGTTATTACCGCTTCTATCAACTGGTAGGTACCTTGAGAAAGGTATTTCAAGATAGCCAAACAAAACAAGAATGGAAATATTTTATAATAATTATAAAAGAGTACTCGGGGCACTTACCACTTTAATCCATTGGTTTTATCACTCACCAGGGAGGTCCCTCGAGAAAGATATTTTTAAAAGCTGTACAAAGAAAGGATAAAAATATTTTACACTAGTAAAAGAGTACTCGGAAATTTCACCGCTTCTATCCATGGGTTTTAACACTAACAGGGAGGTCATTTGAGAAAGTTTTTTTTAGAGAGAGAGCAGAACAAAAGAAGGATAAAAATTTTACCCATTTATTTTAAGAGTCACCAGGGACCTCACTCACCAGGGAGGTCCCTTGAGAAAGGTTTTTAAAAAAAGCTGAACAAAAACAGGATAGAAATATTTTACTCTAATAAAGGAGCACTCGGAGTTTTTACCGCTTTTATCCATTGGTTTTCACGTTAAGGTAAACAGGAAGACACTTCGGAAAGGTTTTAAAATAGCAGAATATTACAATGATAAAAATGTTTTACCCTTATAAAAGAGCGCTGGAGTATTTTACCCCATTTATCAATTGGTTATTACACTCACAAGGGAGGTCTCTTGTGAAAGTTTTATTTGTTAAATAGTTGAACAAGATAAGGATGAAAATGTTTTATGATAATAATAGAGTACTCGGAGTTTTTACTTTTATCCATTGTTTTCATCACTCACCAGGGAGGTCCATCGAGAATCTTTTTTTCAATTAGCTTGACAAAACACGGATAAAAACATGTAAACCTTATAAAAATGTACTTGGAATTTTTACCGCTTTCTTCCGTTGGTTTTTACAGTCACCAGGGACCTCACTAACCAGAGAGGTTCCTTGAGAAAGGTTTTTAAAATAGCGGAACAAGACCAGGATAGAAATATATTACCGTAATAAAAGAGTACTCAGAGTTTGTTTGTTTGTTTGTTTGTTTTTTTTTTTTTGGTTTTTTTTTTTTTTTTTTTTTTTTTTTTTTCGTTTTTATCCATTGTTTTTTTACAGTCAACAAGGAAGTCCTTTGAGAAAAGTTTTAAAATAGCTGAATATAACAGTGATAAAAAATATTTTACCCGTATAAAAGAGCACCGGAGTTTTTTACCGCTTTTATCCATTGGTTTTATCACTCACCAGGGAGGTCCCTTGAGAAAGTTTGTGTGTGTGTGTGTGTGTGTGTGTGTGTTTTGTTTTTGTTTTTGTTTTTAAATAGCTTTACAAAACAAGGATAAAAACATGTTAACCTTATAAAAGTGTTTTCGGAGTTTTTACCGCTTTTATCCATTGGTTTAAGAGTCACAAAGGACCTCACTCAGTACGGAGGTCCCTTGAGAAAAGTTTTTGAAATAGCGGAACAAAACCAGGATAAAAATATTTTACCCTAATAAAAAGCACACGTAGATTTTTTTCTGTTTTTATCCATTGTGTTTTACAGTCAACAGGGAAGTCCCTTGAGAAAGGTTTTAAAAATAGCTGAATATAACAATGATAAAAAAATACCCCAATAAAAGAGCACCGGAGTTTTTTACCGATTTTATACATTGGTTTTATCACTCATCAGGGAGGTCCCTCGAGAAAGTGTCATTTTTTAATAGCTGTACAAAACAAGGATAAAAACTTGTTAACATTATAAAAGTGTACTTGAAGTTTTTCCGCATTTATCCATTCGTTTAAACAGTCACCAGAGACCTCACTCACCAGGAACCTCCCTTGAGAAGGGTTTTTAAAATAGCTGAACAAATCGAGGGTAGAAATATTTTACCCAAATAAAAGAGCACTAGGAGTTTTTTTCCGTTTTCATCCATTGTTCTTACAATCAACAGGGAAGTCCCTTGAGAAAGGTTTTAAAATATCTGAACATAACAATAATAAAAATATTTTACCCCAATAAAAGAGCACCGGAGTTTTTTACCGCTTTTTCCATTGGTTTTAACACGCACCAGGGACATCTCTTTAGAAACTTTTTTTTTTTAAATAGCTAAACAAAACAAGGATGAAAACATTTTATGCTAATAAAAGAGTACTCGGAGTTTGTACTTTTATCCATTCTTTTTATTACTCACCAGGGACTTCCTTCGAGATTTTTTTTAAATAGCTGTAACAATTAAGGATTAAAATATTTTACCCTAAGAAAAGAGTACTCGGGAGTTTTTACCGCTTCTATCCATTGGTATTAACAATCAACAGGGAGGTCAGCTGAGACAGGTTTTTTTTTTTCCTTTTTTAAATAGCTCAACAAAACAGGAATAAAAACATTATACCTTAATGAAAGAGCACTCGGAATTTTTATCGTTTTAATCCATTGTTTTGAACAGTTAACAGGGAAGTCCCTCGAGAAATCTTTTTAAATAGCTGAATATAACAATGGAAAAAATATTTTACTCTAAAAAAAAAGCACTGCTTTTTCACCACTTTTATCCATTGGTTTTAACCGTCATCAGGGACCTCACTCACCAGGGAGGTCTCTTGAGAACGGTTTTTAAAATAGCTGAACAAAACCAGGATAGAAATGTTTTACTCTAGTGAAAGAACATTCGGTGTTGTTTCTTTTTTTTTTTTTTTTTTTTTCCCGTTTTCATTCTTTGGTATTAACAGTCAAAGTCTCATTAGAAATGTTTTAAAATATCTGAATAAATGATAAAAATATTTTACCCCATAAAAAAGCACTGGAGTTTTTTACCGCTTTTATCCGTTGGTTTAAACACTCACCAGGGAGGTCCCTTGTGAAAGCGTTTTTTTTTTTTTTTGTTTTTTTTAAATAGCTGAACAAAACCAGGATGAAAATATTTTATTATAGTAAAAGAGAACTCGGGAGTTTTTTCCGTTATCCGTTGATTTCAATATTCACCAGGCAGGTCCCTCGCCTTAGATTCTTTTTAAATAGCTGTACAATACAACGATAAAAATATTTTACCTAAATACAATAGTACTCGGAGTTTTTATGGCTTTTATCCATTGGTTTCATCACTCAACAGGAAGGTCACGTGAGAAAGGTGTTTTTCTTTTTTTTTTTTTTTTTTTTTATTTAGCTCCACAAAATAAGGAGAAAATATTTTTACCCTAATAAAAGAGTACTCAGATTTTTCATCGCTTTTAACCATTGGTTTTAATAGTCCCCAGGGACCTCACTCACTACGGAGGTTCCTTGAGAAAGTTTTTTAAAATAGCAGACGAAAACCATGAGAGAAATACTTTACCCAAATGCACTCGGAGTTGTAACCCTTTTTATCCTTTGGGTTTTACATTCAGCACGAACCTCACTCACCATGGAGGTCCCTTGAGGAAGTTTTTTAAAATTGCAGAGCAAAACCAAAACCATAGAATATTTTACCCCAATAAAAGAGTACTCGGATGTTGTACCGTTTTTATCCATTAGTTTTAACAGTCAACAGGAAAGTCCCTTGAGAAAGGTTTTAAAATAGCTGAATATAACAATGATAAAAATATTTTGCCCCAAGAAAAGAGCACCGGAGCTTTTTACCATGTTTATCCATTGGTTTTAACATGCACCTGAAAGGTCTTTGGAGAAAATGTTTTTTTTAAATAGCTGAACAAAACAAGGTTGAAAATATTTAATAATAAAAAGAGATTACTTGGAGTATATACCGCTTTTAACACTCAACGGGGAGGTCAGTTAAGACAGTTTTTTTTTTTTTTTTTTTTCTCTCTCTTTTTCTTCTTTTTTTTCAGTAGCTCAACAAAACAGGGATAAAACATTATACCTTGATAACAGAGCTCTCGGAATTTTAACCGTTTTAATCCATTGTTTTGAACAGTTAACAGGGAAACCCCTTCCAGAAATGTTTGTTAATAGCTGAATATAGCAATGAAAAAAATATTTTAACGTAATAAAAAAGCACCGGAGGTTTTTACCGCTTTTATCTATTGGTTTTAATACTCACAAGGGAGGTCCCTGGCAAAAGAATGTTCAAGATAGCTGAACAAAACAAGGATGAAAATATGTTATGATAACAAAAGATTACTTGGAGTTTTTACCACATTGGTTTTATCACTCACCAGGGAGGTCCTTCGAGAAAGTTTTTTTTTTTTTTTTTTCAATAGCTGTACAAAACATATATAAAAACATAAATAAAAAAAACATATATAAAAGTGACTCTGAATTTTTACCGCTTTCTTCCGTTGGTTTTAACAGTCACCAGTGACCGCACTCACCAGAGAGATCCCATGAGAATGGTTTTTAAAATAGCGGAACAAAATCAGGATAGAAATATTTTACTCCATTCGGAGTTTTTTTTTTTTTTTTTTCCTTGTATATACATTGTTTTTAACAGTCAACAGGGAAGTCCCTTGAGATAGGTTTTAAAATAGCTGAAAGTAACAATGATAGAAATATTTTACCCGAATAAAAGAACACCTGAGTTTTTTACCGCTTTTATCTATTGGTTTTATCACTCACCAGTGAGGATCTCGAGAAAGTTTTTTAATAGCTGTACAAAAAAGGATAAAAATATGTTAACCTTATAAAAGTGTTCTCGGATTTTTTTACCGCTTTTATCCCTTGGTTTTAACAGTCCCAAGGGACCTCACTCACCTTGAGAAAGGTTTTTAAAATAGCGGAAGAAATCCAGGATAGAAATATTTTACCCTAATAAAAGAGCACCTGGACGTTCTTTTTTTCCCATTGTTTTTAACAGTCAACAGGGAAGTCCCTTGAAAACGGTTTTGAAATAGATGAATATAACAATGATGAAAATATTTTACCCTAATAAAAAAGCACCGGAATGTTTACCGCTTTTATCCATTGGTTTTAATACTCAGCACGGAGGTCCCTTGAGAAAGTTCTTTTTAGAATAGCTGAACAAAACAAGGATGAAAATACCTTATGATAATAAAAAAGTACTCGGAGTTTTTATCACTTTCATTCATTGGTTTTATCACTCACCAGGGAGGTCCGTCGAGAAAGTTTTTGTCTTTTTTAAGTAGCTGAACGAAACAAGGATAAATACATCCTACCCTAATAAAAGAATACTCTTGAGTTTTTTACCGTTTCTACCCACTGGTTTTAACAATCACGAGGGAGATCACTTGAGAAACTTTTTTTTTTTTTAAATACGTCAACAAAACAAGGATAAAAACATGTTAACCTTATAAATGTGTAATCGGAGTTTTTACCGCTTTTATTCATGGGTTTTATTAGTCACCAGAGACCTCATTCACCAAGGAGGTCCCCTGAAAAAGGTTTTTAAAATAGCGGAACAAAACCAGGATAGACATATTTTACTCTAATAAAAGAGCACTCGGATTTTTTTCCGTTTTTATCCTTTGGTTTACATTCAACAGGGAAGTCAATTGAGACAGGTTTTAAAATGGCTGAATATAACAAAGATAGAAATACCGTTTTTATCCATTGGTTTTAACACTCAACTGGATGGTCATTTGAGAAAGATTTTTAAAATTTCTGAGAAAACCAGGATGGAAAATTTTACCCTAATGAAAGACCAATCTGAGTTTTTACTGTTTTTATCCATGGGTTTTATAGTAACCAGGGACTTCTTTCACCAGGGAGGTCCATAGAGAAAGGTTTTTAAAATAGCTGAACAAAACAAGGATAGAACTATTTTACTCTAATAAAAGAGCACTCGGAAATTTTTTACCGTTTCAATCCTTTGGTTTTTAAAATTTAACTGGGAAGTCCATTGAAAAAGGTTTTGAAATAGCTGAATATAACAACGATAAAAACATTTTGCCCCAATAAAAGAGCACCGGAGTTTTTTACAGCTGTTATCCATTGGTTTAAACACGTACCAGGGAGGTCCCTTAAGAAAGGTTTTTTATAATAGCTGAACAAAACAAGGATGAAAATATTTGATAATAAAAGGAGATTACTCGGAGTATTTACCACTTTTATCCGTTGGTTTTAACACTCACCAGAGAGGTCCCATGAGAAAGGTTTTAAACTAGCTGAACAAAACCAAAATAGATTTTTTTACTCTAGTGAAAGAGCACTCGGTGTTTTTTTCCGTTTTTATCCTTTGGTTTTAATAGTCAACAGAAAAGTCTCTTGAGAAATGTCTTAAAATAGCTGAATATAACAATGATTAAAATATTTTACCCCAATAAAAGAACACCGGAGTTTTTTACCGCTTTAACCGCTTTTATCCATTGCTTTAAACACTCAACAGGGAAGTCCCTTGTGAAAGCGTTTTTCTTTTTTCTTTTTTTTTTTAAATAGCTTATGATAATATAAGAGTGCTCGGAGTTTTCTAGAAAGAGTTGTCCGTCAGGTTTATCCACTTCTGACAATATTTTCTGGGACTTTTACACTGTCCATTGAACATCTTAGCATATTCAACGTATCAATGTGCAGTATAGAAGCTGGCCTGAACTAGAAAGGCAAATCGGATCAAGGGTTGTCAACCTGGTAGTATGCTCTAGAACACCCGACCAAGTTCTACTGTCACCCTGTTTTCTTAAATTCTCGCCCAATGTCGGTAAATTCTGGCGTGTATGGATGGAGAATGCATGTCAGTTTGCTAAGGATTTCATATCAGCCTTTAAAAAAGACCTATAATCACAGTATACTCATCAGGGAGGTCCCTCGAGTTAGTTTCTTTTTAAATAGCTGTACAATACAAGGATAAAAATATTTTACCCATATAACAAAGTACCCGAAGTTTTTATGGATTCTATCCATTGGTTTCAACACTCAACAGGAAGGTCACGTGGAAAGGATTTAAAAAAAAAAAATTAACAAAACAAGGATAAAGTATTTTTCTACCCTAATAATAGGGTA
This sequence comes from Tridacna gigas, assembly GCA_945859785.2. Lineage (NCBI taxonomy): Eukaryota > Metazoa > Mollusca > Bivalvia > Cardiida > Cardiidae > Tridacna > Tridacna gigas. The sequence continues at coordinate 66,734,581 of OX244033.2, forward strand.
CTTGGATTTTCATATCGCTTTTTACCATTGGTTTTATCAGTCCCCAGGGACCTCAGTCACTACGGAGGTTCCTTGAGAAAGTTTTTTTTTAAATAGCAGAAGAAAACCATGAGAGAAATATTTTACCCAAATGCACACAGTTTTATTTTAACCGTTTTTATCCTTTGGTTTTTACATTCAACAGGGACCTCACTCACCAAGAAGGTCCCTTGAGGAAGTTTTTTTTTTTTTTTTTAATTGCTGAACAAACCAAGAATAGAATAATATTTTACCCCAATAAAAGAGTACTCGGAGGTTGTACCGTTTAAATAGCTCAACAAAACAGGGATAAAAACATTATACCTTGATAAAAGAGCATTCGGAATTTTAACCGTTTTTATCCTTTATTTTGAACAGTTAACAGGGAAGTCCCTTCCAGAAATGTTTTTAAATAGCTGAATATAACAATTAAAAAAATATTTTACCCTAATGAAAAAAAGCACGGGAGTTTTTTACCGCTTTCATCCATTGGTTTTAATACTCGCCAGGGAGGTCCCTGGCGAAAGGGCGTTCAATATAGCTGAACACAAATACATTTTATGATAATAAAAGATTACTTGGAGTTTTTACCACTTTTATCCATTCGTTTTATCACTCACCACGGAGGTCCGTCGAGAAAGTTTTTTTTTTTTTAAATAGCTGTACAAAACAAGGATAAAAACATGTTAACTTTATAAAAGTGATTCGGAGTTTTTACCGCTATTTTCCGTTGGTTTTGACAGTCACAAGTGACCTCACTCACATGAAAGACCAATCTGAGTTTTTACTGTTTTTATCCATGGGTTTTATAGTAACCAGGGACTTCTTTCACCAGGGAGGTCCCTAGAGAAAGATTTTTAAAATAGCGGAACAAAACTAGGATAGAAATATTTTACTCTAGTAAAAGAGCACTCGGAGTTTGATTTTTTAATCCCATTTTTATACATTGTTTTATAACAGTCAACAAGGAAGTCCATTGAGAAAGGTTTTAAAATAGCTGAATATAACAACGATAAAAATATTTTACCCCAATAAAAGTGCCCCGGAGTTTTTTAGCGCTTTTATCCATTGGTTCTATTACTCACCAGGGAGGTCCTCGATAAAGTGCTTTTTTAATAGTTGTCTAAAAGAGGGATAGAAATATGTTAACCAATAAAAAAAAGTGTTCTCGGAGTTTTTACCGCCTTTATCCATTAGTTCTAACTTGCACCAGGGACCTCACTGACCACGGAGATCCTTTGAGAAAGGTTTTAGAAATAGCAGAAGAAATCCAGTACAGAAATATTTTACCTTAGTAACTTTTTTTTCCGTTTTCATCCAATTTTTTTTAGCAATCAACATGGAAGTCCCTTTAAAATAGCTGAACAAAACCATGATATAATATTCTGTCCTAATAAAAATGCACTCAGAAGTTGTACCGTTTATATCCATTGGTTTTGACATTCAACAGGAAAGTCCCTTGCGAAAGGTTTCAAACTAGCTGAATATGAAAATGATAAAAATATTTCGCCTTATTAAAAAGTACCGGAGTTGTTTACCGTTTTAATCCATTGGTTTTATCAACAGGGAGGTTATTTTTTTTTTTTTTTTTTTTTTGAGAAAACCAGGATGACATATTTTACCCTAATAAAAGCAGTCGTAGTTTTTACCGTTTTCATCCATTAGTTTTGATAGTCACCAGGGACTCCTTCCACCAGGGAGGTCCCTTAAGAAAGATTTTTAAAGTAGCTGAACAAAACAAGGATAGAAATATTTTACTCTAATAAAAGAGCACATAGAGTTTTTACCGTTTGTTTAAACCGAAAGGTTTTTAAAATAGCAGAACAAAACGGGGAGAAATATTTTACCCCGATTAAAGAGCACTCGGATTTTTTTTTTTTTTTTTTTTTTTTTTTTTTTTTTTTTTTTTCGTTTTTATGCATTGTTTTAAACAGTCAACAGGGAAGTCCTTTGAGAAAGTGGTTTTTCTTTTAATAGCTGTACAAAACAAGGATAAAAACATGTTAACCTTATAAAAGTGTACTCGAAGTTTTTTCCGTTTTTATCAATTCGTTTTTACTAGTCGACAGGGACCTCACTCATGAGGGAGGTCCCTTGAGAAATGTTTTTAACATAGCTGTACAAAAACATGACAGAAATATTTTACTCTAATAAAAGAACACTCGGAGTTTGAACCTTTTTATTTTTATTTTTTTTTAACCAAAAGGAATTAAAACCCTAATAAAAGAACAATCATATATATATATATATATTTTTTTTTTACCCATTATTTTAACAGTCAACGGGGAAGTCCCTTGAGAAATATTTTTTTTTTTATAATATCTGTACAAAACAAGGGTAAAAATATGTTAACCTTATAAAAGTGTACTCGGAGTTGTTCCGTTTTTATCCATTCGTTTTTATTAGTCACAAGGGACCTCACTCATCAGGGAGGTCCTTTCTGAAAGGTTTTTAAAATAGCGGAACAAAACCAGGATAGAAATATTTTACCCGCATAAAAGAGGTTTTTTCCGTTTCTACCCATTGTTTTTTACAATCAACAGAAAAGTCCCTTGAGGAAGGTTTTAAAATAGCTGAATATAACTATGATAAAAATATTTTACTCCAATAAAAGCAACAGATTTTTTTACCGCTTTTAGCCATTGGTTTTAACAGGTACCAAGGAGATCTCTTGAGAAAGGTTTTTTTAGATAGCTGAACAAAACAAGTTAGAATATATTAAATAAAAAAGAGTTTACTCGGAGTATTTACCACTTTTACCCGTTGGCTTTAACACTAACCAGGAAGGTCACTTAAGAAAGGTTTTGTTTTTAAAATAGCTCTATAAAAACAAGGATGAAAACATGTTAAACTTATAGAAGTGTACTCCGAGTTTTTACCACTTTTATCCATTGGTTTTTAACAGTCACCAGGGACCTCACTCGCCAGTGAGGTCCCTTGCAAAAGGTTTTTAAAATAGCTGAACAAAACCAGGATAGAAATATTTTACTCTAGTAAAAGAGCACTGAGAGATTTTTTTTTTTTTTTTTTTTTTTTTTTTAACCTTTTGGTTTTAACAGTGAGCACGAAAGTCCTATGAGAAATGTTTTAAAATAGCTGAATATAACAATGATAAAAGTATTTTACCCCAATAAAAGAGCAACGGAGTTTTTCACCGCTTTTAGCCATTGGTTTAAGCACTCACCAAGGAAGTCCCTCGACTTAGTTTCTATTAAACAGCTGTACAAGACAAGGAAAAAAAATTACCATAATGAAATAGCACTCGGAGTTTTTATGGCTTTTATCCATTGGTTTCAACACTCAACAGGAAAGTCACGTGAGAAAGGTTTTTTTTTTTTTTTTTTTAAATAGCTCCACAAAACAAGGAGAAAATATTTTCACCCTAATAAAAGAGTACCCAGATTTTTTATCGCTTTTAACCATTGGTTTTAATAGTTTTTATGGCTTGTATTCAGTGGTTTCAACACTCAACAGGAAGGTCACGTGAGAAAGGATTACAAAGAAAAAAAGCTGAACAAAGCAATGATTAAATATTTTTACCCTGATAAAAGGGTACTCGGATTTTTAATCGCTTTTAATCATTGATTTCAACAGCCCCTAGGGACCTCACTCACTACGGAGGTCCCTTGACAAAGTTTTTCTTTTAAAATAGCAGAATACTGTTTTTATCCATTGGTTTTAACAGTCAACAGGAAAGTCCCTTGAGAAAGGTTTTAAAATAGATGAATGTAACAATGATAAAAATATTTTACCCCAAGAAAAGAGCACCGGAGTTTTTTACCGTTTTTAACCATTGGTTTTAACACGCACCAGGAAGGTCTGTTGAGAAAGTTTTTTTCCTTAACATAGTAGAAGAAAACAAGGATGAAAATATTTAATAATAAAAAGAGATGGGAGTATTTACCGCCGTTAACACTCAACACTGAGGTCACTTGAGACAGGTTTTTTGGGGGTTTTTTTAAGCTCAACAAAACAGGGATTAAACATTATACCTTGATAAAAGAGCACTTGGAATTTTAACCGTTTTAATCCATTGTGTTTTGAACAGTTAATAGGGAAGTCCCATCCAGAAATGCTGAATATAACAATGACAAAAAAGCACCGGAGATTTTTACCGCTTTTTTATAAACTGGTTTTAATACTCACCAGGGAGGTCGCTGGCGAAAGGGTGTTCAAGATTACTCGGGGTTTTTACAACTTTTATTTATTGGTTTTATCACTCACCGGGAAGGTCCTTCCCGAAAGCTTTTTTTTTAACTAGCTGTACAAAACAAGGATAAAGACATATATAAAAACATATGTGACAGTGACTCGGAGTTTTTACCGCCTTTTTCCGTTGGTTTTCACAGTCACCAGTGATCTCACTCACCAGAGAAGTCCCATGAGAAAGGTTTTTAAAATAGCGGAACAAGACCAGGATAAGAATATTTCACTCAAGTAAATGAGCACTCGGAGGTTTTTTTTTTTTTTTTTTGTATACATTGTTTTTAACAGTCAACAGAAAAGTCCCTTGAAGAAGGTTTTAAAATAGCTGTCTATAACAATGGTGAAAATATTTTACCCTAATAAAAACAACATCGGAGTTTTCTACCGCTTTTATCCTTTGGTTTTATCACGTACTAGGGAAGTCCTCGAGAAAGACGGGTTTTTTTTTAATAGCTGTACAAAACATGAATAAAAATATGTTAACCTTATAAAAGTGTTCTCGGAGTTTTTACTACTTTTATCCATTAGTTAGTTACCAACAGTCACCAGGGCCCTCACTCACCATGGATATCCCTTGAGAAAGGTTTTTGAAATAGCAGAAGAAAACCAAGATAGAAATATTTTACCGTAATAAAAGAGCACTCGGAGTATTTCTTCCCCGTTTTCATACATTATTTTTAACAGTCAACAGGGAAGTCCCTTGAAAAAGGTTTTGAAATAGCTGAATATAACAATGATGAAAATATTTTACCCTAATAAAAGAGTACCGGAATGTATCAATTGGTTTTAATACTCACCAGGGAGGTCCTTTCAGAAAGGTTTTTTTAGAATAGCTGAACAAAACAAGGATTAAAATATATTATGATTATAAAAAAGTACTCGGAGTTATTACCACTTTCATTCACTGGTTTTATCACCCACCAAGGAGATCCCCCGAGAAAGATTCTTTTTTTTTTAAAGTAATTGAACAAAACAAGGATAAATACATCTTTCCCTAATAAAGAAAACTCAGAGTTTTTACCGTTTCTACCCATTGGTTTAAATACTCACGAGGGAGGTCACTTGAGAAAGGTTTTTTAAAATACGTCAACAAAACAAGGATAAAAAACATGTTAACCTGATAAAAGTGTACTCGGAGTTTTAAGCGCTTTTTTCCATGGGTTTTAACAGTCACCAGGGACCTCACTCACCAGGGAGGTCCCCTGAGAAAGGTTTTTAAAATAGCGGAACAAAACCAGGATAGAAATATTTTACCCTAATAAAAGAGCACTCAGATTTTTATTTTTATTTTTATTTATTTATTTATTTTTTTTTTTTTTTTTTTTTTTTTTTTTTTCATCCATTGTTTTTAACAGTCAACGGGGAAGTCCCTTTAGAAAGTGTTTTTTAATAGCTGTACAAAACAAGGATAAAGCCATGTTAACCTTATAAAGTGTACTCGGAGATTTTGCGCTTTAATCCATTCATTTTTATTACTCACAAGGGACCTCACTCACCGGGCAGGTCCCTTGAGAAAGGTTTTTAAAATAGCTGAACAAAAGAATAAAAGAGCACCAAGTGAGGTCGCTTGTTAAAGGTTTTTTAAAATAGCTGGACAAAAAAAGAATAGAAATATGTTACTCTAGTAGAAGAGCACTCGGAGTTTTTTTCCGTTTTAATCCATTGTGCGTGGTTCTTTTTTTTTTTTTTTTTACAATCATTAGGAAAGTCCATTGAGAAATATTTAAAATAGCGGAATGTAACAATGATAAAAACATTTTACCCCAATAGAAGAGCACGGGAGTTTTTTTTTTTTTTTTTTTTTTTTTTTTTTTTTTTTTAAACGATTTTATGCATTGGTTTTAACGCACACAGGGAGGTCATTTGGGAAAGGTTTTTAAAATTTCTGAGAAAACTAGAATGGAATATTTTGTCCTAAAAAAGAGCAGTCGGAGTTTTTACCGTTTTTATCTATGAGCTGCAATAGTCACCAGGGACCTCTTCCACCGGTGACGTCCCTTGAGAGCGAAAGGTTTTTAAAGTAGTTAAACAAAACCAGAATAGAAATATTTTACTGTGATAAAAGAGCACTCGGAGTTTTAACCGTTTTTATCCTTGGTTTTAACATTCCACTGGGAAGTCCCTTGGGAAAGGTTTTAAAATTGCTGAATATAACAATGATGTAAAAAATTTTACCCTAATAAAAGAGTACCGGAATTTTTACCGCTTTTATCCATTGGATTTAATACTCACCAGGGAGGTACCTTTAGAAACGATATTTAGAATAGCAGAACAAAACAAGAATGAAAAGATAATAATAAAAGAATACTTGGAGTTTTTACAACTTTTATCCATTGGGTTAATCACTCACCAGGGAGGTCCCTTGAGAACGTTTGTTTGAAAAAATAGCTGAACAAAACAGGCATAAATACATCTTACCCTAATTAAAGAATACTCGGAGTTTTTACCGTTTCTACCCATTGGTTTTAACACTCGCGATGGAGGTCACTTGAGAAAGGTTGTTTTTTTTTAAATACGTCAACAAAACACGGATAGAAATATTTTAACCTAATCAAAATGTACTCGGAGTTTCTACCGCTTTTATCCATTGATTTTAACATTCACAAGGGACCTCACTCACCAGGGAGGTCCACCAAGAAAGGTGTTTCAAAATAGAGGAACAAAACTAGGATAGAAATATTTTACTCTAATCAAAGAGCACTCAGAGTTTTTTACCATTTTTGTCCTTTTGTTTTACCATTCAACAGGGAAGTCCCTCGAGAAAGGTTTTAAAACATCTGAATATAACAATGATAAAAATATATTAACCTTATGAAAGAGCACCGGAGTTTTTTACCGCTTTTATCCATTAGTTTTAACACTCACCAGGGAGTTCCCTTGAGAAAGCCTCTTCAGCACAGCTGAACAAAACAAGGCTGAAAATATTTTATCATAATAAAAAGTACTCGGAGTTTTTACCACTTTTATCCGTTGGTTTTAACACTCACCAGGGAGTTCCGCCGAGAAACTTTATTTGAAATAGCCGTATAAAGCAACGATGAAATATTAAACCCTAATTAAAGTGTGCTTGAAGTTTTTACCGCTTCTATCCGGTTTTAACACTCATCAAGGAGGTCCCTAGAAAAAGTTTTTTTCAAAGCTTTACAATGCAAGAATAAAAGTATTTTACCATAGTAAAATGATACTCAGAGTTTTCAACGCTTCTATCCATTTGTTTTCGTACTTAACAGGGAGGTCACTTGAGAAAGGTTTTTTTTTTTTTTTGTTGTTGTTAAATAGCTGAACAAAAAAAGATAAAAACGTTTTACGAAAAGCAAAGTGTACTCGGAGTTTTTACCGCTTTTAACCATTGGTTAAGGGTCGCCAGGAACCTCGCTCACCAGGGAGCTCCTTTGAGAAAGGTTTTTAAAATAGCTGAACAAAAACAGGATAGAAATATTTTACTTTAGTATAGGAGCACTCGGAGTTTTTGCCCTTTTATCGATTGGTTTTCACGTTGAATTCAACACGGAAGTCACTTCGGAAAGGTTTTAAAATAGCTGAATATTACAATGATGAAAATAGTTTACCTTTATAAAAGAGCGCTGGAGTTTTTTACCCCTTTTATCCATTGGTTATTACACTCATCAGGGAGGTCCCTCGATAAACGTTTTTTTTTAAATAGCTGTGAAAACCAAGGATAAAAATATTTTACCCAAATAAAAGAGTAATACCGCTTCTCTCCATCGGTTTTAACAGTCAACAGGGATGTCAGTTAAGACAGTTTTTTTTGTTTTTTTTTTTTTTAATAGCCCACCAAAACAGGGATAAAAACATACGTTAATAAAAGAGCACTCGGATTTTTTTACCGTTTTAATCCTTTGTTTTGAGCAGTTTAAAGGGAAATCCCTCGGGAAATGTTTTAAATAACTGAATTTAACAATGAAAAAAGTATTTTACCCTAATAAAAAGGCACCAGAGTTTTTTCCCCGTTTTTATCCATTGGTATAATACTTAGCAGGGAGAACCCTTGAGGAATGGTGTTCAAGATAGCGAAACAAAACAGAGATGAAAATGTTGTATAATAATAAAAGATTACTCGGAGATTTTACCACTTTTATCCATTTGTTTTATCACTCACCAGGGAGGTCTATTGGCCTTTTTTTTTTTTTTTTTTCAGATAGCTGTACAAAAGAAGGATAAAAACATTTTAACATTATAAAAGTGTACTCCTAGTTTTTTACCGCTTTTTCCGTTGGTTTCAATAGTCACCAGTGACCCACTCACCAGAGAGGTCCCATGAAAAAGGTTTTTAAAATATCGAAACAAAACCAGGATAGAAAAAAGGACTCGGACTTTTTTTCGTTTTTATCCATTGTTTTTAATAGTCAACAGGGAAGTCCATTGAAGAAAGTTTTTTAAATAGCTGAATATAACAATGATAATATTTTACCCCAATAAGAGAGCACCGGAGTTTTTTACGGCTTTTATCCATTGGTTTTATCATTGACCAGGGAGGTCCCTCGAGATTTTTTTCATTTAGCTCTACAAAACAAGGATAAAACAATGTTAACCTTACAAAAGTGTACTCGGAGTTTTTACCGCTTTTTTCCGTTGGGTCTAACAGTCACCAAGGACCTAATCACCCAGAGAGGTCCCTTGAGAAAGGTTTTTAAAATAGCTGAACAAAATCAGGATAGAAATATTTTATTCTAGTAAAAGAGCACTCGGATTTTTTTTTTTTTTTTTTTTTTTTTTTTTTTTTTTTTTTTTTTATCCATTGTTTTTAGCAGTCAACAGGGAAGTCCATTGAGAAAGGTTATAAATTAACTAAATATAACAATGATAAAACTATTTTACTACCCCAAGAAAAGAGCACCGGAGTTTTATTACTCACAAGGAGGGCCCTCGAAAAAGGTTTTCTTTTTTAATTGCTGTACAAAGCAAGGATAAAAACATGTTAACCTTTTAAACGTGTACTCGGAGTTTTTACCGCTTTTATCCATTGGTTCTAACAGTCACCAGGGACCTCACCCTCCAGGGAGATCCCTTGAGAAGGTTTTTAAAATAGCAGAACAAAACCAGGATAAAAATATTTTACCCTAATAAAAGGCGCTCGGGATTTGTTTTTTGTTTTTGTTGTTCCCTTTTTTATCCATTGCTTTTAGAAATATTTTACCCGAATAAAAGAACACTCGGAGTTTTCTTTTCTGTTCCTAAAGATTGTTTTTTTACAATCAACTGGGAAGTCCCTGGAGAAAGGTCTTAAAATAGCTGAATATAACTATGATAAAAATATTTTACTCCAATAAAAGAGCACCGGAGATTTTATCGCTTTTATCCATTGATTTTAACACGCACCAGCGAGCTCTCTTGAGAAAGATTTTTTTGGATAGCTGAGCAAAACAAAGATTAAAATATTCAATAAAAAAAAGATTAATCGGAGTATTTACCACTTTTACCTGTTGGTTTTAACACTCACCAGTAAGGTCACTTAAAAGTGTTTTGTTTTTATAATAGCTGTACAGAACCAGGATAAAAACATGTTAAGCTTATAAAATTGTATCGGGGTTTTTCCACTTTTATCCATGCAATTGTTTTTGTCACCAGGGACCTCACTCACCGGGAGGTCCTTTGAGAAAGATTTTTAAAATAGCTGATCAAAACCATGACAGAATCTTTTTACTCTAGTAGAAGAGCACTAGGAGTTTTTTCCGTTTTTATCCATTGTTTTTCGCTGTCAACAGGGAAGCCCACTGAGAAAGGTTTTAAAAAAAGCTGAATATAACAATGATAAAAATGTTTTTACCCAATAAAAGTGCACCGGAGTTTATTACGGCTTTTATCCATTGGTTTTATCACTCACAAGGGTGGTCCCTCGATAAAGTGTTCTTTTTAATTGCTGTACAAAACAAGGATAAAAACATGCTAACCTTACAAACGTGTAATCGGAGTTTTTACCGCTTTTATCCATTAGTTTTAACAGTCACCAGGGACTCACTCACCAGGGACTTCCCCTGCGAAAGGTTTTTAAAATAGCGGAACTAAACCAGAATAAAAATGTTTTACTCTAATAAAAGAGCACTCGAAGTTTTTACCGTTTTTATCCTTACATTTTACTATTCAACACGGAAGTCCCCTGAGGAAGGTTGTAAAATATCTGAATATAACAATGATAAAAATATTTTACCCTTATGAAAGAGCATCGGAGTTTTTTACCGCGTTAATCCATTGGTTTAAACAGTCGCCAGGGAGATCCCTTGAGAAAGGTTTTTTAACACAGCTGAACAAAACAAGGATGAAAATATTTTATGATATTAAAATGTACTCGGAGTTTTTACCACTTTTATCTGTTGGTTTTAACACTCACCAGGGAGTTCAGCCGAGAAACCTTTATTTCAAATAGCCGTATAAAGCAACGATGAAATATTTTACCCTAATGAAGGTGTGTTTGGAGTTTTTACCGCTTCTATTTATTGGTTTTAACACTCACCAAGGAGGTCCCTAGAGAAAGTTTTTTTTTTTTCAAAGCTTTTATGTATTGGTTTTAACACTCACCAGGGATCTCACTCACCAGGGAGGTCCCCTGAGAAAGGTTTTTAAAATAGCGGAACAAAACCAGGATACAAATATTTTACTCTCATCAAAGAGCACTCGGAGTTTTTACCATTTTTTTTCCTTTTGTTTTACCATTCAACAGGGAAGTCAAGTCCCTTGAGAAATGTTTTGAAATATCTGAATATAACAATAATAAAAATATTTTACCCTTATAAAAGGACAACCGGAGTTTTTTACTGCTTTTATCCATTGGTTTTAACACTCACCAGGGAGGTCCCTTGAGAAAGGTTTTTTAACACAGCTGAACAAAACCAAGCCTGAAATTATTTTATGATAATAAAAAGTACTCGGAGTTTTTACCACTTTTATCCGTTGGTTTTAACACTCACCAGGGAGTTCCACCGAGAAACCTTTATTTCAGATAGGCGTAGACAGCAACGATGAAATATTTTACCCTAATGAAAGTGTGCTTGGAGTTTTTACCGCTTCTATCCATTGGTTTTAATACTCACCAAGGAGATCCCTAGAGAAAGTTTTTTTTTAAAGCTTTACAAAGCAAGGATAAAAATGTTTTACCGTAGTAAAAGGGCACTCGGAGTTTTCACCTCTTCTATCCATTGGTTGTAACACTTAACAGGGAGGTCATTTAAGAAAGAGGTTTTTTTTTCTTTTTTTTTTAATAGATGAACAAAAGAGGATAAAAACGTTTCAGCTAAAGCAAAGTGTACTAGGAGTTTTTACCCCTTTTAATCATTGGTTTAAGAGTCACCAGGGACCTTGCTCACCAGGGAGGTCCTTTGAGAAAGGTTTTTAAAATAGCTGAACAAAAACAGGATAGAAATATCTTACTCTAATAAAGGAGCACTCGGAGTTTTTGCCCCTTTTATGGATTGGTTTTCACGTTGAATTCAACAAGGAAGTCACTTCGGAAAGGTTTTAAAATAGCTGAATATTACAATGATGAAAAAAGTTTACCCTCACAAAAGAGCGCGGGAGTTTTTTACCCCTTTTATATATTGGTTATTACACTCACCAGGGAGGTCCCTTTTTGTTAAATAGTTTAAAAAAACAAGGGAGGTCCCTCGATAAACGTTTTTTTAAATAGCTGTTAAAACCAAGGATAAAAATATTTTACCCTAATAAAAGAGTAATACTGCTTCTATCCATTGGTTTTAACACTCAAAAGGGATGTCAGTTGAGACAGTTTTTTTTTTTTTTTTTTTTTTTTTTTTTAATAGCTCACCAAAACAGGGATAAAAACATTATACCTTGATAAAAGAGCACTCGGATTTTTAACCTTTTCAGTCCTTTGTTTTGAACAGTTTAAAGAGAAATCCCTCGAGAAATGTTTTAAATAGCTGTATTTAACAATGAAAAAAAATAGTTTACCCCAATAAAAAGGCACCGGATTTTTTCCGTTTTTATCCATTGGTATGATATTCACCAGGGAGAAACCCTTGAGGAAGGGTTTCAAGATAGCGGAACAAAACAAGGGTGAAAGTATTGTATGATAAAAAAAAGATTACTCGGGGATTTTACCACTTTTATCCATTGGCTTTGTCACTCACCAGGGAGGTCCATCAAGCTTTTTTTTCAGATAGCTGTACAAAACAAGGATAAAAACATGTTAACATTATAAAAGTCTACTAGGAGTTTTTTTTTTTTTTTTTTTTTTTTTCGTTGGTTTCAGCAGTCACTAGTGACCCACTCACAAGAGAGGTCCCATGAAAAAGGTTTTTAAAATACCAAAACAAAACCAGGATAGAAATATTTTACCCTAACAAAAAAGGACTCGGAGTTTTTTCTGTTTTTATCCATTGTTTTTAACAGTCAACGGGGAAGTCCATTGAGAAAGGTTTTAAAATAGCTGAATATAACATTGATAACAATATTTTACCCCAATAAGAGAGCACCGGAGTTTTTTACGGCTTTTATCCATTGGTTTTATCATTGACCAGGGAGGTCCCTCGAGATTTTTTGTATTTAGCTCTACAAAACAAGGATAAAACTATGTTAACCTTATAAAAGTGTACTCGGAGTTTTTACCACTTTTCTCCGTTGGTTCTAACAGTCCCCAGGGACCTCACCACCCAGGGAGGTCCCTTGAGAAAGTTTTTTATAATAGCTGAACAAAATCAGGATAAAAATATTTTATTCTAGTAAAAGAGAACTCGGAGGTTTTTTTCCGTTTTTATCCATTATTTTTAGCAGTTAACAGGGAAGTCCATTGAGAAAGGTTATAAATTAACTGAATATAACAATGATAAAAATATTTTACCCCAAGAAAAGAGCACCGGAGTTTTTTACGGCTTTTATGCATTGATTTTATCACTCACAAGGGAGGGCCCCCGAGAAAGTTTTTTTTTTAATTGCTTTACAAAATAAGGATAGATATATGTTAACTTTATAGAAGTGTACTCGGAGTTTTTACCGCTTTTATCCATTGGTTTTAACAATCACCAGGGACCTCACCAACCAGGAAGATCCCTTGAGAAGGCTTTTAGAATAGCGGAACAAAACCAGGATAAAAAATATTTTACCCTTATAAAAGGCACTCGGAGTTTGTTTGTTTGTTTGTTTGTTTGTTTGTTTGTTTGTTTGTTTGTTTGTTTGTTTGTTTGTTTTTTGTTTGTTTTTGGTTTTTTGGTTTTTTGGGGGTTTTTTTTATCCATTCCTTTTAGAAATATTTTACCCGAATAAAAGAACACTCGGATTTTATTTTATTTTATTTATTTATTTATTTTTTTTTTTTTTCTGTTTGTAACAATTATTTTTTATACAATCAACAGAGAACTCCTTTGAGAAAGGTCTTAAAATATCTGAATATAACAATGATAAAAATATTTTACACCAATAAAAGAGCACCGGAGATTTTATCCATTAATTTTAACACGCACCAGCGAGGTCTCTTGAGAAAGGGTTTTTAGATAGCTGAACAAAACAAGGATTAAAATATTCAATAATAAAAAGAGATTAATCGGAGTATTTACCACATTTATCTGTTGGTTTTAACACTCACCAGGAAGGTCACTTAAAAGTGTTTTGTTTTTAAAAAAGCTGTACAAAACAAGGATAAAAACGTGTAAACCTTATAAAAGTGTACTCGGAGTTTTTCGACTTTTATCCGTGCGTTTTTATTAGTCACCAGGGACCTCACTCACCGGGGAGGTCCCTTGAGAAAGGTTTTTAAAATAGCTGAACAAAACCAGGACAGAATTTTCTTAATCTAGTGGAAGAGCACTCGGAATTTTTTTCTTTTTATAATTTGTTTTTAACATCCAACAGGGAAGTCCCTTGAGAAATGTTTTACAGTAGCAAAATATAACAACGATAAAAATATTTTACCTAATAAAAGTGCACCGGAGTTTTTTACCACTTTTATCCATTTGGTTTAAACACCCACCTGGGTGGTCCCTTGAGAAAGCTTTTTCTTTTAAAATAGCCGAACAAATTAAGGATGAAAATATTTTATGATGATAAAAGAGGACTCGGAGGTTTTACTACTTTTATCTATTGGTTCTAACAGTCACCAGGGACCTCACCAACCAGGGAGGTCCCTTGAGAAGGTTTTCAAAATAGCGAAACAAAACCAGGATAAAATATTTTACCCTAATAAAAAGCTTTCAGGGTTCTTTTTCCGTCTTTATACATTGTTTTTAATAGTCAACAGGGAAGTCCCTTGAGAAAGCGTTTTTTTTTTTTTTTTTTTTTTTTTTTTTTTTTTTTTTTTAAATAGCTGTACAAAACATGGATAAAAAAGGTTAACTTTATAAAAGTGAACTCGCAGTTTTTTCGCTTTTATCCATTCGTTTTTCTTAATCGCCAGGGACCTCACTCACCAGGGAGGTCCCTTGAGAACAGTTTTTAAACTAGCGGAATAAAACCAGGATAAAAATATTTTACTCGAATAAAAGAGCAGTCAGATTTTTTTCCGTTTTAATCCATTGTTTGTACAATTAACAGGGAAGTCCCTTGAGAAAGTTTGTAAAATAGCTGAATAAAACAATGAATAAAATATTTTACCCCAATGAAAGAGCATCCGATTTTTTTTTTCTCAGCTTTTATCCATTGGCTTTAACACGCACCAAGGAGATCTCTTGAAAAATATTTTTTTTAAATAGCCAAACAAAACAATGATGAAAATATTTAATAATAAAAAGAGATTACTCGGAGTAGCTACCACTTTTATCCGTTGGTTATAACACTCACCATAAAGGTCCCATATGAGAGGTTTTGTTTTTTCAAAAAGCTGTACAAAACAAGGATAAAAACATGTTAATCTCAAAAAATTGTACTCGGAGTTTTTACCACTTCTATCCATTGGTTGGTTTTAACAGTCACCAGGGACCACACTCACCAGTAAGGACCCTTGAGAAAGGTTTTTAATATAGCTGAACAAAACCAGGACAAAAATATTTTACTCTAGTAAAAGAGCACTAGGAGGTTTTTTTTTTTTTTTTCCCCTTTTTATCCTTTAGTTTACACAGTCAACACAGAAGTCCCTTTAGAAATGTTTTAAAATAGCTGAATATGACAATGATAAAAATATTTTACTCAATAAAAGTACACCGGAGTTTTTTTACCCTTTTTATCAAATGGTTTAAACACTCACCTGGGAGGTCCCTTGAGAAAAAGCGTTTTTTTTTTTTTTTTTTTTTTTTTTTTTTTTTTTTTCTAATAGCTGAACAAATTTAAGATGAAAATATTTTATGATAATAAAAAGAGTACTCCGAGGTTTTACCACTTTTAACCATTGTTTTTAATACTCAAACAGGGAGGTCCCTCGAGTAAGTTTCCTTTAAATAGCTGTACAATACAAGGATAAAAATATTTTACCCAAATTAAATAGTACCTGCAGTTTTTAAGGCTTCTATCCATTGGTTTTAACACTCACCAGGAAGGTCACGTGAGAAAGGGATTTTCTTTTAGAAATTGCTCAACAAAACGAGGATAAATTATTTTACCCTAATAAAAGAGTACTCGATTTTTTTATGGCTTTTAACCATTGGTTTTAACAGGCAGCAGGGACCTCACCCGCTAGGGAGGTTCCTTGAGAAAGTTTTTTTTTTTTTTTTTTTTTTTTTAATAGCTAAACAAAACAAGGATAAAAACATCTAACCCTAGTAAAGGAATAATGTGAGTTTTTACCGCTTTTACCTTTTGGTTTTAATACTCACGAGGGAGATCACTTAAGGGATGTTTTTCTTTTTTCTTTTTTTTTTTTTTTTTTTTTTAATAGGTCAACAAATTAAGGATAAGAACATTTTAACCTAATAAAAGTGTACTCGGAGTTTTTAACGCTTTTATCCTTTGGTTTTAACAGTCACCAGGGACCTCACTAACCCGGGAGGTCCCCTGAGAAAGGTTTTTAAAAAAGCGGAACAAAATCAGGATAGAAATATTTTACTCTAATGAAAGAGCACATGGAGGTTTTACTGCTTTTAGCCATTGGTTTTCACATTAAAGTCAACAGGGAACTCACTTCGAAAAGTTTTGAAATAGATGAACATTACAATATAAAAATATTTTACCCTTATAAAAGAACGGTGGGGTTTTTTTTACCCCTTTATCTGTTGGTTATTACACTCACCAGGGAGGCCCCTTGAGAAAGTTTTTTTTGTTGTTGTTGTTAAATAGTTGAACAATACATGGTTGAAAATATTTTATGACAATAAAAGCGTACTAGAAGTTTTTATTTTTTATCCATTGCTTTTATCACTCAACAGGAAGGTCCCTCGAGAATTGATTTTTAAAAACCAAGGATAAAAATATTTTACCCCAATTAAAGAGTACTCGGGAGATTTTATCGCTTTTATCCATTGCTTTTAACACTCAACAGGGAGGTCAGATGATACAGGTTTTTTTTTTTTTTTTTTGGTTTTTTTTTAATCAAATAGTTTAAGAAAACTGGGATAAAAATATTATACTTTAATAAAAGAGCACTCGGAATTTTAACCGTCTTATTTCATTGGTTTTAACACGCACCAGAAAGGTCTCTTGAGAAAGTTTTTTTTTTTTTTTTTTTTTTTTTAAATAGCTGAACAAAACAAGGAAGAAAAATATTTAATAATCAAAAGAGATTACTCGGAGTATTTACCACTTTTAACAGTCAACACTGAGGTCACTTGAGACAGGTTTTTTTTTTTTTTTTTTCTCTCTCTCTTTTCTTTATATAAATAGCTCAACAAGACAGGGATAAAACATTATACCTTGTAAAAAGAGCACTTGGAATTTTAACCGTTTTAATCCATTGTTTTGAACACTTAGCAGGGAAGTCCTTTCCAGAAATGTTTTTAAATAGCTGAATAGAACAATGAAAAAATATTTTACTATAATAAAAAAGAACCGGAGGTTTTTACCGCATTTATCCATGGGTTTTAATATTCACCGGGGAGGTCCTGGCAAAAGGGTGTTCAAGATTACTTGGTGTTTTTACCACTTTTACCCATTGGTTTTATCACTCGGTGACTCGGAGTTTTTACCGCTTTCTTCCTCTGGTTTTCACAGTCACTAGTAACCTCACTCACAAGAGAGGTCCCGTGAGAAAGGTTTTTTAAATAACGGAACAAAACTAGGGTATAGAAATATTTCACTCTAGTAAAATAGCACCTTTTCATTTTTTTCGTTTTTATAAATTGTTTTTAACAGTCAACAGGGAAGTCCCTTGAAAAAAAGGTTTTAAAATTGCTGAATATAATATAATATAATATAATGTAATATTACCCTAATAAAACAGCATCGGTTTTTTTATCGCTTTTATCCATTGATTTTATCTAGCACCAGGGGCGTCCTAGAAAAAGTGTGTTTTTTTTTTTCATACCTGTAAAAAACAAGGATAAAAACTATGTTAACCTTATAAAACTGTTTTCGGAGTTTTTACCGCTTTTATCCATTCGTTCTAATAGTCACCAGGGACCTCACACGGAGATCCCTTGAGAAAGGTTTTTGAAATAGCAGATTCAAATAGCAAATTTCTTGCTTTTTTTATCCCTTGTTTTTAACAGTCAACAGGGAAGTCCCACGAGAAAGTGTTGTTTTTTTTTTTTAACATCTGTACAAAACAAAGATGAAAACATGTTAACCTTATAAAAGTGTACTCGGAGTTTTTGAGCTTTTATCCATTTGTTTTTATTAGTCACCAAGGACCTCACTCACCGGGGAGGTCCCTTGAGAAAGGTTTTTAAAATAGCTGAACAAAACCAGAATAGGAATATTTTACCCGAATAAAAGAGCGCTCGGAGTTTTTTTTTTTTTTTTTTTTTTTTTTCTCTCTCCCCGTTTGTAACAATTCGTTTTAACAATTAACAGGGAAGTCCCCTGAGAAGGGCTTTAAAATAGTTGATTATAACAATGATAAAAATATTTTACCCCAATAAAAGAGCACTGGAGTTTTTTACCGCTTTTTTTCACTGGTTTTAACACGCTACGCTCCAGGAAGGTCTCGTTAGAAAGGTTTTTTTAGATAGCTGAACAAAACAAGGACGAAAATATTTTATAATGAAAAGAGATTATTCGGAGTATTTATCACTTTTATCTGTTGGTTTTAACACTCACCAGGAAGGTCACTTAAAAATGTTTTGTTTCTAAAAGAAGCTGTACAGCAAAAGGATAAAAACATGTTTTTTGTTTTTTTTTTTTTTTTTTTATTTTTATTTGTTTTTGTTTGTTTGTTTTCCTTTTGTTTTCTTTTTTTTTTTTTTTTTTTTTCGTTTTTATCCATTGTTTTTAACAGTCAAAAGGGAAGTCCCTTCAGAAAGTGTTTCTTAATAGTTGTACAAAACAAGGATAGAAATATGTTAACCTTATAGAAGTGTTCTCGGGAGATTTTACCGCTTTTATCCATTAGTTCTAACATTCACCAGACCTCACGGAGATCCCTTAAGAATGGTTTTAAAAATGGCATGAGAAAAACCAGGATAGAAATATTTCACCTTAATGGAAGAGTACCCTTTTTTCCGCTTTCATCCATGTTTTTTTAGCAGTCAACAGGGAAGTCCCCTTAAAATAGCTGAAGAAAACCAGGATAGAATATTCTGCCCTAATAAAAGAGCACTCAGAAGTTGAAATGTTTTTATCTATTGGTTTTGACATTCAACAGGAGAGTCCCTTGCGAAACGTTTTAAAATAGCTGAATATGAAAAATGATAAAAATTTAATCTATTGGCTTTAACTCTCAACAGGGAGGTCATTTGGGAATTTTTTTTTTTTTTCAAATTTCTGAGAAAACCAGGATGACATATATTACTCTACTAAAAGCAGTCGTAGTTTTTACCGCTTTTATCCATTAGTACTAACATTCACCAAGGACCTCACTGACCACGGAGATCCCTTGAGAAAGGTTTTAAAAATAGCACGGAGATCCCTTGAGAAAGGTTTTAAAAATAGCATAAGAAAAACCAGGATAGAAATATTTCACCTTAATAGAAGAGTACCCTTTTTTTCCGCTTTCATCCATTTTTTTTAGCAGTCATTAGGGAAGTCCCCTTAAAATAGCTGAACAAAACCAGGATAGAAATATGTTAACCTTATAGAAGTGTTCTCGGAGTTTTTACCGCTTTTATCCATTAGTTCTAACATTCACCAGACCTCACTGACCACGGAGATCCCTTGAGAATGGTTTTAAAAATAGCAGAAGAAAAACCAATATAGAAATATTTCACCTTAATAGAAGAGTACCCTTTTTTCCGCTTTCATCCATTTTTTTAGCAGTTAACAGTGAAGTCCCCTTAAAATAGCTGAACAAAACCAGGATAAAATATTCTGCCCTAATAAAAGAGTAGTCAGAAGTTGAAACGTTTTTATCTATTGGTTTTGACATTCAACAGGAAAGTCCCTTGCGAAACGTTTTAAAATAGCTGAATATGAAAATGATAAAAATTTTATCTATTGGTTTTAACTCTCAACAGGGAGGTCATTTGGAATTTTTTTTTTTTTTTTTTTTTTTTTTTTTTTTTTTCAAATTTCTGAGAAAACCAGGATGACATATTTTACCCTACTAAAAGCAGTCGTAGTTTTTACCGCTTTTATCCATTAGTTCTAACATTCACCAGGGACCTCACTGACCACGGAGATCCCTTGAGAAAGGTTTTAAAAACAGCAGAAGAAAAACCAGGATAGACATATTTCACCTTAATAGAAGAGTATCCCTTTTTCCGCTTTCATCCATTTTTTTAGCAGTCAACAGGGAAGTCCCTTTAAAATAGCTGAACAAAACCAGGATAAAATATTCTGCCCTAATAAAAGAGCACTCAGAAGTTGAAACGTTTTTATCCACTGGTTTTGACATTCAACAGGAAAGTCCCTTGCAAAAGGTTTTAAAATAGCTGAATATGAAAATGATAAAAATATTTCGCCTTATAAAAGAGCACCGGAGTTGCCGTTTTCATGTATTGGTTTTTAACTCTCAACAGGGAGGTCATTTGGGAAAGTTTTTTTTTTTTTTTTTTTTTTTTAAATTTCTGAGAAAACCAGGATGACATATTAAAAGCAGTCGTAGTTTTCACCGTTTTTATCCATTGGGTTTTTATAGTCACCAGGGACCTCTTTCACCAGGGAGATTCCTTGAGAAACGTTTTTAGAATAGCTGAACACAGGATATAAATTTTATACTGTAATAAAGGATATAAATTTTATACTGTAATAAAAGAGTACTCGGACTTTGTGCGTTTTTTTTTTTTTTTTTTTTAACCGAAAGGATTTAAAACCGTTATAAAAGAACACTCAAAGTCTTTTTTTTTTTCTCCCATTTTTAGCCATTATTTTCAACAGTCAACGGGGAAGTCCATGGAGAATGTGGTTTTTTTTTAATTGCTGTACAAAACAAGGATAAAAACATGTTAACCTTAGAAAAGTGTACTCGGAGTTTTCCGCTTTTATCCATTCATTTTTATTAGTCACAAGGGACCTCACTCACCAGGGAGGTCCTTTGTGAAAGGCTTTTAAAATAGCGGAACAAAACCAGGATAGAAATATTTTACCCGAATAAAAGAGTTTTTTTCCGTCTCTGCCCATCAACAGGATAGTCCCTTGAGGAAGGTTTTAAAATGGCTAAATATAACAATGATAAAAATATTTTACTCCAACAAAAGAGCACCAGAGTAATTTTACCGCTTTTATCCATTGGTTTTAACAGGTACCAGGGAGGTCTCTTCGAGAAAGGTTTTTTCTTAGATAGCTGAATACAACAAGACAGAATATATTTAATAAGAAAAAGATTACTCGGAGTATTTACCACTTTTATCCGTTGGCTTTAACACTCACCAGGAAGATCACTTAAGAAAGGTTTTGTTTTTAAAATAGCTGTATAAAACAAGGATAAAAACGTATAAAACCTTATAGAAGTGTACTCCGAGTTTTTACCACTTTTATCCATTGGTTTTTAACAATTACCAGGGACCTCACCAGTGAGGTCCCTTGCAAAAGGTTTTTAAAATAGCTGAACAAAACGAGGATATAATATTCTGCCCTAATAATAGAGCACTCGGAAGTTGTACCGTTTTTTTCCATTGGTTGTAACATTCAACAGGAAAGTCCCTTGCAAAAGGTTTTAAAATTAGCTGAATATGAAAATGATAAAAATATTTCGCCTTATAAAAGAGCACCGGAGTTTTTTACCGTTTTTATCCATTGGTTTTAACAGTCAACAGGGATGTCATTGGGAAAGTTTTTTTTTTTTTTTTTTTTTTTTTTTTCAAATTTCTGAGAAAACCAGGATGACATATTTTAGCCTAATAAAAGCAGTCGTAGTTTTTACCGTTTTATCCATGGGTTTAATAGTCATCAGGGACCTCTTTCACCAGATTGGTCTCTTAAGAAAGATTTTTAAATTAGCTGAACAAAACCAGGATAGAAATATTTTACTCTAATAAAAGAGCAGTCGGAGTTTTTAGCGTTTGTTTAAACCGAAAGGTTTTTAAAATAGCGGAACAAAACCAGGATAGAAATATTTTACCCCAATTAAAGAGCACTCGGAGTTTTTTTTTTTTTTTTTTTTTTTTTTTTTTTTTTTTTTTTTCCGTTTTTATGCATTGTTTTTCACAGTCAACAGGGAAGTCCTTTGAGAAAGTGTTTTTTTTTTTTTTTTTCTTTTAATAGCTGTACAAAACAAGGATAAAAATATGTTAACCTTATAAAAGTGTACTTTTTAATCAATTCGTTTTTACTAGTCGACAGGGACCTCACTCATGAGGAAGGTTCCTTGATAAATGTTTTTGAAATAGCTGAACAAAAACAGAATAGAAATATTTTACTCTAATAAAAGAGTACTCGGAGTTTGTACCTTTTTTTTTTTTTTTTTTTTTCTTTTTTAATCAAAGGTTTTTAAAACCCATATAAAAGAACATGCAGAGTGGTTTTTTTTTTTTTTTTTTTTTTTTTTTTTAAATTTCCATTTTTATCCATTATTTTTAACAGTCAACGGGGAAGTCCACAAAGAGCATCAGAGTTTTTTACCCGCTTTTATCCATAAGTTTTAACAGGTACCAGGAAGGTATCTTGAGAAAGTTTTTTTTTTTTTTTTTTTTCGATAGCTGAGCAAAACAAGATAGAAAATATTTAATAAAAAAGAGACTACTCGGAATATTTAACACTTTGATTACTCACCAGGAAGGTCACTTAAGAAAGGTTTTGTTTTTAAAATAGCTGTATAAAACAAGGATAAAAACATGTTAACCTCATAGAAGTGTACTCAGAGTTTTTACCACTTTTATCCATTGGTTTTTAACAGTCACCAGGGACCTCACTCACCAGTGAAGTCCCTTGCAAAAGGTTTTTAAAATAGCTGAACAAACCCAGGATAGAAATATTTTACTCTAGTAAAATAGCACTCAGAGTTTTTTTTTTTTTTTTTTTTTTTTTTTTTGTTTTTTGTTTTGTTTTTACCCTTTGGTTTTAAGAGTCAGCAGGAAAGTCCATTGAGAAATGTTTTAAAATAGGTGAATATAACAATGATAAAAATATTTCACCCCAATAAAAGAGGACCGGAGTTTTTCACCGCTTTTATCCATTGATTTAAGCACTCACCAGGGAGGTCCCTTGAGAGAGCGTTCTTTTGAATAGCTGAACAAAACCAGGATGAAAATATTTTATCATAATAGAATAGTACTTGGGGTTTTTCCGCTTTTATCCGTTGATTTTAATACTCACCAGGGAGGTCCCACAAGTTAGTTTCTATTAAATAGCTGTACAATACAAGAATAAAAAAATCACCCAAATAAAATAGCACTCGGAGTATTTATGGCTTCTATCCATTGGTTTCAACACTCAACAGGAAGGTCACGTGAGAAAGGATTATAAAGAAAAAAAGCTGAACAAATCAATGATCAAATATTTTTATCCTAATGAAAGGGTACTCGGATTTGTTACCACTTTTAACCATTGGTTTTAACACTCCCCAGGGACCTACCTCACTACGGAGGTCCCTTGAGATTTTTTTTTAAAATAGCAGAATACTGTTTTTATCCATTGGATTTAACAGTCAACAGGAAAGCCCCTTGCGAAAGGTTTCAAATAGCTGAATATAACGTTGATAAAAATATTTTACCCCAATAAAAGAGCACCGGAGTTTTTTACCGTTTTTATCCCTTGGTTTTAACAAGCATTAGGAAGGTCTCTTGAGAAAGTTTTTTTTTTTTTTTTGTTTTTTGTTTTTTTCTTTTTTTTTTTTTTTTTTTAAACTGAACAAAACAAGGAAGAAAAATATTTAATAGTAAATAAGAGATCACTCGGAGTATTTACCACTTTTAACACTTAACACTGAGGTCACTTGAGACAGTTTTTTTTTTTTTTTTTTTTAATGGCTCAACAAAACAGGGATAAAACATTATACCTTGATAAAAGAGCACTTGGAATTTTAATCGTTTTAATCCATTGTTTTGAACACTTAACAGGGAAATCCCTTCCAGAAATGTTTTTAAATGGCTGAAAAGAACAGTGAAAAAATATTTTACTATAATAAAAAAGAACCGGAAGTTTTTACCGCTTTTATCCATGGGTTTTAATACTCACCAGGGAGGTTCCTGGCAAAAGGGTGTTCAAGATTACTCGGAGTTTTTACCACTTTTATCCATTGGTTTTATCACTCGGTTACTCGGAGTTTTTACTGCTTTCTTCCGTTGGATTTCACAGTCACCAGTGACCTCACTCACCAGAGAGGTCCCGTGAGAAAGGTTTTTAAAATAGTGGAACAAAACCAGGATAGAAATATTTCACTCTAGTAAAAGAGCACCTCTCTCTCTATATATATAGATATAGATATAGATGTAGATAAATATAGATATAGATAGTTTTTAACAGTCAACAGGGTAGTCCCTTGGAAAAGGTTTTAAAATAGCTGAATATAATATAATATAATATAATATTACCCTAATAAAACAGCATCTGAGTTTTATCGCTTTTATCCATGGGTTTTATCACGAACCAGAGAGGTCCTCGAGAAAGTGGGGTTTTTTTAGCTGTACAAAACAAGGATAAAAATATGTTAACCTTATAAAAGAGTTCTCGGAGTCTTTACCGCTTTTATCCATTAGTTTTAACAGTCACCAGGGACCTCACAAGGAGATCCCTTGAGAAATGTTTTTGAAATAGCAGAAGAAAATCAGGATAGAAATATTTTACCCTTATAAAAGAGCATTCGGAGTATTTTTTTTTCCGTTTACATCCATTATTTTTAACAGTCTACAGGGAAATCCCTTGAGAAAGGTTTTTAAATAGCTGAATATAACAATGATGAAAATATTTTACCTTAATAAAAGAGTACCGGAATGTTTACCGCTTTTATCCTTTGGATTTAATAATCACTACTCACCAGTCTTTTGAGATCCTTTGTGAAAGGTTTTTTTAGAATAGCTCAACAAAACAAAGATTAAAATATCTTATGATTATAAAAAAGTACTCGGAGTTTTTACCACTTTCATTCATTGGTTTTTGTCTATCACCAGGGAGGTCCCCGGAGAAAACATTTCTTTTTTAAATAGCTAAACAAAACAAGGATGAATACATCTTACCCTAATAAAAGAATACTCGGAGTTTTTACCGTTTCTACCCATTGGTTTAAACACTCACGAGGGAGGTCACTTGAGAAAGGTCTTTTAGAATACGTCAACAAAACAAGGATAAAAACATGTTAACTTTATAAATGTGTATTCGGAGTTTTTACAGCTTTTATCCATGGGTTATAACAGTCACCATGGACCTCAATCACCAGGTAGGTCCCCTGAGAAACGTTTTTAAAATAGCGGAACAAAACAAGGATAGAAATATTTTACTCTAATAAAAGGGCACTTGGAGTTTTTACCGTTTGTTTAAACCGAAAGGTTTTTAAAATAGCGGAACAAAACCAGGATAGAAATATTTAACCCTAATAAAAGAGCACTCGGAGTTGTTTTTAACAGTCAACAGGGAAATATCCCTTGAGAAAGTTTTTTTTTTTTTTTTTTTTTTTTTTTTTTTTTTTAATAGCTGTACAAAACAAGGATAAAAACATGTTAACCTTATAAAAGTGTACTCGGAGTTTTTGCGCTTTTATCCATTCGTTTTTATTAGTCACCAGGGACCTCACTCACCGGGGAGGTCCCTTGAGAAGGTTTTTAAAATAGCTTAACAAAACCAGGATAGAAATATTTTACCCGAATAAAAGAGCGCTCGGAGTTTTTTCCATTTCTAACAATTGGTTTTAACAATTAACAGGGACTAAACCAGGATAGAAATAGTTTACTCTGATAAAAGAGCACTCGGAGTTTTTACCGTTTTTATCCTATCGTTTTACCATTCAACAGGGAAGTCCCTCGAGAAAGGTTTTAAAAAATCTGAATATAACAATGATAAAAATATATTACCCTTATAAAACAGCACCGGGGTTTTTTTACCGTTTTCATTCATTGTTTTACCATTCAACACGGAAGTCAAGTCCCTTGAGAAAGGTTTCAAAATATCTGAATATATAAAAAAAATTATTTTACCCTTATAAATGGACAATCGGAGTTTATCCATTGGTTTAAACACTCGCCATGGAAGTCCCGTGAGAAAGGTTCTTTAACACAGCTGAACAAAACAAGGATGAAAATATTTCATGATGATCAAAAGTACTCGGAGCTTTTACCACTTTTGTCCTTGGTTTTAACACTCACCAGGGAGTTCCACCGAGAAACTTTTTTATTTCAAATAGCCGTATAAAGCAACGATGAAATATTTTACCCTAATGAAAGTGTGCTTGGAATTTTTACCACTTCTATCCATTGGTTTTAACACTCACCAAGGAGGACCCTAGAGAAATTTTTTTTTTCAAAGCTTTTATCCATTTTAACATTCGCCAGGGACCTCACTCATTATGGAGGTTCCCTTTTGGAAGGTTTTTAAAATAGCAGAACAAAACCAGGATAGAAATATTTTACTCTAATCAAAGAGCACTCGGGAGTTTTTACCGTTCTTATCCTTTTGTTTTACCATTCAACACGGAAGTCAAGTCTCTTGAGAAAGGACAACCGGAGTTTATCCATTGGTTTAAACACTCACCATGGAAGTCCCTTCAGAAAGGTTCGTCCTGAAAGGAGAAGAAGCACCTCAATGTATTTCCTGCAATGCATCTCTTACTGTTAAACATATATTTGTAGACTGCATAGACCTTGCGCCTACAAGAGACAGGTTTTTTCATGTTGACAGTATGAACAATTTATTTAATACTGTTAAGTTGGAGTCTATTTTTGAGTTTTTGAAAGAGGTAAATCTCTATAAAAAGATGTAATTTTAGGTTCTGTTGACCATCTGTTTTTTATACGTAATACCAGTATAATTATTTGCTCATAGTGTTTACACGGTATAGATTTTAATCTAATTTCGTAACCTTACAGTATATTCAATAAAAAGCATTGCATTAATTGTAAGTGCGCCCAATATGACCTTTGATGTCGACGGGACATAAAACTTCATTCATTCATTCATTCATTCTTTGAGAAAGGTTCTTTAACACAGCTGAACAAAACAAGGATGAAAAAATATTATGATAATAAAAAGTACTCGGAGGTTTTACCACTTTTATCCATTGGTTTTAAAACTCACCAGGGAGTTCCGCAGCGAAATTTTTATTTTAAATAGCCGTATAAAGCAACGATGAAATATTTTACCCTATGAAAGTGTGCCTGGAATTTTTACCGCTTCTATCCATTGGTTTTAACACTCGCCAAGGAGTTCCCTAGAGAATTTTTTAAAGCTTTACAAAGCAAGGATAAAAATATTTTACCTTAGTAAAAGGGTACTCGGAGTTTTCACTGCTTCTATCCATTGGTTTTAACACTTAACAGGGACGTCACTTAAGAAAGTGTTTTTTTGGGTTTTTTTTAATAGCTGAACAAACAAAGATAAAAAACACTTTACCTACAGCAAAATGTACTCGGAGTTTTTACCGCTTTTAATCAATGGTTTAAGAGTCACCAGGGACCTCGCTAACCAAGGAGGTCCTTTGAGAAAGGTTTTTAAAATACCTGAATACCTGAACAAAAACAGGATAGAAATATTCTACTCTAATAAAGGAGCACTCGGAGTTTTTACCGCTTTTAATTATTGGTTTTCACGTTGAAGTCAACACGGAAGTCACTTCGGAAAGGTTTTTAAATAGCTGAATATTACAATGATAAAAATAGTTTACCCTTATGAAAGAGCGTAGGAGTTTTCTACTCCTTTTATTCACTGGTTATTACCCTCACCAGAGAGGTCACTTTTTGTTATATAGTGCAACAAAACAAAGATTAAAATATTTTATGATTATAAAAGAGTACTTAGAGTTTTAAATTTTATCCATTGTTTTTATCACTCACAAGGGAGGTCGCTCGATAATCGTTTTTTTTTTTTTTTTTGTTTTTTTTTTTTTTTTTTTTTTTTTTAATTATTTTTTCTTTTTTTTTTTTTTTTTTTTAAATAGCTGTAAAAACCAAGGATAGAAATATTTTACCCTAATGACAGAGTACTCGGAAGTTTTTACCGCTTCTATCCATTGGTTTTAACACTCAACACTGAGGTCGCTTGAGACAGATATTTTTTTTTAAATAGCTCACCAAAACAGGAATAACAACATTATACCTTAATAAAAGAGAACTCGGATTTTTAACCGTTTTAATCCTTTGTTTTGAACAGTTTAAAGGGAATACCC
Source organism: Tridacna gigas (assembly GCA_945859785.2). Classification (NCBI taxonomy): domain Eukaryota; kingdom Metazoa; phylum Mollusca; class Bivalvia; order Cardiida; family Cardiidae; genus Tridacna; species Tridacna gigas. The sequence goes on from OX244033.2 coordinate 66,762,482, forward strand.
TCGAGAAATGTTTTTAAATAGCTGCATTTAACAATGAAAAAAAGTTCAAGATAGCGGAACAAAACAAGGATGAAAATATTTCATAATAATAAAAGATTACTCGCAGTTTTTACCACTTTTTTATCCAGATTTCTTTTCAGATAGTTGTACAAAAGGATAAAAACATGTTAACCTTATAAAATGGTACTCGGGAGTTTTTTACCGCTTTTTTCCGTTGGTTTTAACAGTCACCAGCGACCCACTTACCAGAGAGGTCCCAGGAGAAAGATTTTTAAAATAGCGGAACAAAACCAGGATAGAAATATTTTACCGTAATAAAAGAGCCCTCGGAGGTTTTTTTCCGTTTTTATCCATGTTTTTAACAATCAACAGGGAAGTCCATTGAGAAAGGTTTTAAAACAGCTGAATATAACAATGAAACAAATAACCCCAATGAGAGCGACGGAGTTTTTTACGGCTTTTATCCTTTGTTTTCTATTATTCACCAGGGAGGTCCCTTGAGATTTTTTTTTTTTTTTTTTTTTTTTTTTTTTTTTATAACTCTACAAAACAAGGATAAAAACATGTTAACCTTATAAAAATGTGCTCGGAGTTTTTACCACTTTTTTCGTTGGTTTTAACGGTCATCAGGGACCTTACCAACCAGGGAGATCCCTTGAGAAAGCACCGGAGTTTTTAAGGCATTTATGCATTGATTTTATTACTCACAATGAAGGGCCCTCGAGAAAGTGTTCTTTTTAATTACTGTACAGAACAAGGATAAAAACATGTTAACCTTATAAAAGTGTACTCGGAGTTTTAACCGCTTTTATCCATTGGTTCTAATAGTCACCAGGGATCTCACCCACTAGGAAGGTCTCTTGAGAAGGTTTTTAAAATAGCGAAACAAAACCAGGAAATAAATATTTTACGCTAACAAAAAGCACTCAGAGTTCTTCTTTCAATCTTCATTCATTGTTTTTAACAGTCAACAGGGAAGTCCGTTGAGAAAGTGTTTTTTTCTTTTTTTTTTTTTTTTTTTTTTCTTAATAGCTCTTCAAAACAAGGCTAAAAGCATGGTAACTTTATAAAAATGTACTCGCAGTTTTTCTGCTTTTATTAATTCGTTTTTATTAATTGCCAGGGACCTCACTCACCAGGGAGGTCCCTTAAGAAAGGTTTTTAAATTAGCGGAACAAAACCAGGATAGAAATATTTCTTATCCATTGTTTTTTTACAATCAACAGGGAAGTCCCTTGAGAAAGGTTTTAAAATAGTTAAATATAACAATGATAAAAATATTTTACCCCAATAAAAGAGCATCGGAGTTTTTTACAGCTTTTATCCATTGGTTTTAACACGCACAAAGGAGGGCTTTTGAAAAAGTTTTTTTTAAATACCTAAACAAAACAAGGATGAAAATTTTTAATAATAAAAAGAGATTACTCGGAGTATCTACCAATTTTATCCGTTGGTTTGAACACTCACCATAAAGGTAACCTATGAGAGGTTTTGTTTTTTCAAAAAGCTGTACAAAACAAGGATAAAAACAAGTTAACCTTAAAGAATTGTACTCGGAGTTTTTACCACTTCTATCCATTGGTTTTTAACAGTCACCAGGGACCTCACTCAACGGGGGCGTCCCTTGAGAAACGTTTTCAAAATAGCTGAACAAAACCAGGACAGAAGTATTTTACCCTAGTAAAAGAGCACTCGGAGATTTTTCCTTTTTATAATTTGGTTTTAACAGCCAACAGGGAACTCCCTTGAGAAATGTTCTAAAATAGCTGAATATAACAATGATAAAAATATTTTGCCCAATAAAAGTGCACCGGAGTTTTTACCGCTTTTATCCATTGGTTTACACTTGGGAGGTCCCATTGAGAAAGTTTTTTTCTTTTAAAATGGCTGAACAAATTAAGGATGAAAATATTTTATGATGATAAAAGAGTACTCGAAGGTTTTACCAATTTTAACCATTGATTTTAATACTCACCAGGGAGGTCCCTCGCGTACGTTTCCTTTAAATAGCTGTACAATACAAGGATAAAACTATTTTTATCCAAATAAAATAGTACTCGCAGTTTTTACGGCTTCTATCCATTGGTTTTAACTCTCACCAGGAAGGCCACGTGAGAAAGTGATTTTCTTTTGGAAATTGCTTAACAAAACGACGATAAATTATTTTACCCTAATAAAAGGGTACTCTGATTTTTTATGGCTTTTAACCATTGGTTTTAACAGGCAGCAGGGATCTCACTCGCTAGGGAGGTCCCTTGAGATTTTTTTAAAATAGCTGAACAAAACAAGGATAAAAAACATCTAACCCTAATACAGGAATACTGTGTGTTTTTACCTCTTTTACCTATTGGTTTTAATACTCACGGGGGAGGTTATTTAGGGAATGTTTTTTTTAAATAGGTCAACAAAATAAGGATAAGGACATTTTAACCTAATAAAAGTGTACTCAGAGTTTTTAACGCTTTTATCCTTCGGTTTTAACAGTCACCAGGGACCTTACTCACCCGGGAGGTCCCATGAGAAAGGTTTTTAAAATAGCGGAACAAAACCAGGATAGAAATATTTTACTCTAATAAAAGAGCACTCGGAGGTTTTACTGCTTTTAGCCATTGGTTTTTTTTACATTAAAGTCAACAGGGAAGTCAATTCGGAAATAGATGAAATTTACAAAGATAAAAATATTTTACCCTTATAAAAGAACGGGGTAGTTTTTTACCCCTTTTATCTGTTAGTTATTACACTCACCAGGGAGGGCCCTTGAGAAAGGATTTTTTTTTTATGTTAAATAGTTGAACAAAACATGGATGAAAATATTTCATGACAATAAAAGAATACTAGGAGTTTTTACTTTTATCCATTGTTTTTATCACTCACCAGGAAGGTCCCTCGAGAATTGATTTTTAAATAGCTGTAAAAATCGAGGATGAAAAAAATACCCTAATAAAAGAGTACTCAGGAGTTTTTATCGCTTCTATCCATTGCTTTTAACACTCAACAGGGCGGTCAGATGAGACAGTTTTTTTTTTTTTTTTGTTTTTTTTTTTTTTTTTTGTTTTTTTTTTTTTGTTTTAATCAAATAGCTCAACAAAACAGGGATAAAAATATAATACCTTAATAAAAGAACACTCAGAATTTTAACCGTTTTAATCCATTGTTTTCAATAATCAACAGGGAAGTCCCTCGAGATTTTTTTTTTTTTTTTTTTTTTTTTTTTTTTTTTTTTAAATAGCTGAATACAACAATGAACAAAATATTTTACCCTAATAAAAATGCACCAGATTTTTTTTTTTTTTTTTTTTTTTTTTAATCCGTTTTTATTCATTATGTTTTACAGGCAAAAGGGAAGTCACTTGAGGAAAGTCTTAAAATAGCTGAATATAACAATGATTAAAATATTTAGCCCAATAAAAGAGCATCAGATATTTTACCGCTTTTATCCCTTGGTTTTATCACTCAACACTCAACGGGGAGGTGCATCGGAAAAGTGGGTGTTTTTCTTATAGTTGTACAAAACAGAGATAAATACATGTTAACCTTATAAAAGTGTACTCGGAGTTTTTACCGCTTTTATCCATTGGTTTTAACGGTCACCAGGGACTTTACTCACCAGGGAGGTCCCTTGAGAAAGGTTTTTAAAATAGCGGAGCAAAACCAAGAGAGAAATATTTTACCCTAATAGAAGACCATTCGGATTTATTTCTGTTTTTATCTATAGTTTTTAACAGTCAACAGGGATGTCCCTTGAGAAAAGTTTTACAATACCTAAATATAGGAATGATAAAAATATTTTTTCCAATAAAAGAGCACCGGAGATTTTTTTACCCCTTTTATCTATTGTTTTTATCACTCACAAGGGTGGTCCCTCCACAAAGTGTAAGTTTTTTTTTTTTTTTTTTTTTTTTTTTTTCTTAATAGCTGTGCAAAACAAGGATAAAAATATGTTAACCTTATAAGAGTGTACTAGGAGATTTTACGCTTTTATCAATTTGTTTTAATAGCCACCAGGGACCTCAATCACCACGGAGGTCCCTTGAGAAAGGTTTTTAAAGTAGCTGAACAAAAAACCAAGATAGCAATATTTTACCCGAATAAAAAAACATTCGGATTTTTTTTTACCCTAATAAAAATGCACCGGAGTTTTTTGTTTTTTTGTTTTGTTTTTTACCGCCTTTATCCATTGGTTTTAACACGAACCAGCGAGGTCTCTTGAGAAAGTTTTCTTCTTTTTTTTTTTTTTTTTTTTTTTGAATAGCTGAACAAACCAAGGATGAAGATATGCAATAATAAAGAGATTACTCGGAGTATTTATCACTTTTATCGGTTGGTTTTAATACTCACCAGGAAGGTCACTTCAGAAACTGTTTTTTTTTAAATAGCTGTACAAAACAAGGATGAAAACATGTTAACCTAATGGAAGTGTTATGGCTTTTATCTATTGGTTACAACACTCAGCAGGAAGGTCACGTGAGAAAGGATTTTTTTTAAAGAATAGCTCAACAAAACAGGAGAAAATATTTTTACCTTAATAAAAGGGTACTCGGATTTTTCATCGCTTTTATCCATTTGTTTTAACAAGCACCATGGACCTCACTCACTAGGGAGGTCCCTTGAGAAAGGTTTTTAAAATAGCAGAAGAAAGCCATAATAGAAATACTTTACCGAAATGCACTCTGAGTTATAACTGTTTTATCCTGTGGTTTTTACATTCAAAAGGGACCTCACTTACCAGGGAGGTCCCTTGAGAAAGTCTTTTTTTTTTTTTTTTTTTTAGATTGCTGAACAAAACAAGGATCGAATATTTTACCCTAATAAAAGAGCACTCGGAGGCTGTACCGTTTTTATCCATTGGTTTTAACAGTCAACAGGAAAGTCCCTTGAGAAAGGTTTTGAAATAGCTGAATGTAACAATGATAAAAATATTTTACCCAAAATATTTTACCCAAGAATAGAGTACCGGAGTTTTTTAACCGTTTTTGTCCATTTGTTTAAATACGCACTAGCGAAGTCTGTTGAGAAAGGGTTTTTAAACAGCTGAACAAACAAGGATGAAAATATTTAGTAACAAAAAGAGATTACCGGGAGTATTTGCCGCTTTTAACACTCAACACTGAGGTCCCTTGAGACAGTTTTATTTTAAAACAGCTCAACAAAACAGGGATAAAACATACCTTGATAAAAGAGCACTCTGAGTTTTAACCGTTTTAATCCATTGTTTTGAACAGTTAATAGGGAAGTTCCTTCCAGAAATGTTTTTAAATAGCTTAATATAACAATGAAAAAAATATTTTACCCTAATACAAAAACACCGGAGTTTTTTTACAGCTTTTATCCATTGGTTTTAATACTCACCAAGGAGGTCCCTGGCGAAAGGACGTTTAAGATAGCTGAACAAAACAAGGACGAAACGATTTTATGATACTAAAAGATTACTTGGAGTTTTTACCACTTTTATCCATTGGTTTTTTAACTCACCAGGGAGGTCCTTCGAGAAAGTTTTTTTTTTTTTTTTTTTTTTAAATAGCTGTACAAGAAAAGGATAAAAACATGTTAACCTTATAAAAGTGACTCGGAGTTTTTACAGCTTTTTTCCGTTGATTTTAACAGACACCAGTGACCTCACTTACCAGAGAGGTCCCATGAGAAAGGTGTTTAAAATAGCGGAACAAAACCAGGATATAAATATTTTACTCTAGTAAAAGAGCACTCGGAGTTTTTTTTTTTTTTTTTTTTTTTTTTTTTTTTTTTTTTTTTTTCGTTTTTATTCATTGTTTTTAACATTCAACAGGGAAGTCCCTTGAGAGAGGTTTTAAAATAGCTAAATATATATATGTGATAAAAAAATTATCCTAATAAAAGAGCACCGGAGTTTTTGTCCGCTTTTATCCATTGGTTTTACCACTCACCCGGTAGGTCCTCGAGAAAGTGCTTTTCAAAAGCTGTACAAAACAAGGATGAAAAAATGTTAACTATTTAAAAGTGTTCTCGGAGTTTTTAGCGCTTTTATCCATTAGTTCTATCAGTCACAAGGGACCTCACTCACCACGGATGTCCCTTAAGAAACGTTTTTGAAATAGCGGAAGAAAACCAGGATACAAATATTCTACCCTATTAAAGAGCACTAGGAGTTTTTTCCCAGTTTTCGTCCATTATTTTTAACAGTCAACAGGGAAATCCCTTGAGAAAGGTTTTGAAATAGCTGAATATAGCAATGATGAGAGTATTTTACCCTAATGAAAGAGTACCGGAATGTTTACCGCTTTTATCCATTGGTTTTTATACTCACCAGGGAGGTCCCTTGAGAAAGGTTTTTAGAATAGCTGAACAAAACTAGGATTAGAATATCTTATGATAGTAAAAAAGTACTCGGAGTTTTTATCACTTTCATTCATTGGTTTTGTTACTCACCAGGGAGGTCTCCCGAGAAAGGTTTTCCTAAAGTAGCTGAACAAAAGAAGGATAAATATATCTTACCCTAATAAAAGAATACTCTGAGTTTTTATCGTTTCTACCCATTGGTTTTAACACACACGAGGGAGGTCACTTTAGAAAGGTTTTTAAAAAAAAAAAAAAAAAAAAAAAACCTCAACAAAACAAGGATAAAAAACATGTTAACTTTATAAATGTGTACTCGGAGATTTTACCGCTTTTATCCATTGGTTTAACAGTCACCTGAGAAAGATTTTTATAATAGCGGAACAAAACAAGGATAGTACGCCGAGAAAGTTTTATTTTAAATAGCCGTACAAAGCATGGATAAAATTTTTACCCTAATGAAAGTCTGCTTGGAGTTTTACTTCTTCTAACCATTTGTTTTAAAACTCACCAAGGAGGTCCCTCGAGAAAGATTTTTTAAAAGCTGCACAAAGCAAGATTTTACGATAACAAAGAGTACTCGGAGTTTTTACCACTTTTATCCGTTGGTTTTAACAGTCACCAGGGAGGTCCGTTGAGAAAGTTCATTTTAAATAGGCGTACAAAGCAAGGCTAAAATATTTTACCCTAATGAAGTGTGCTTGGAGTTTTTACTTCTTCTATCCATTGGTTTTAACACTTTACAGGGAGGTCACAAGAGAAAGTTTTTTTTTTTTTTTTTTTTTTTTTTTTTTTTTAAATAGCTGAACAAGACAAGGATAAAAACACTTTACCTAAAGCACAGTGTCCTCCGAGTTTTTACCTTTGGGTTTTTAATAGTTACTGGGGAGATCCCTTTATAAAGTTTTAAAGTAGCTGAACAAAAACAGTAAAGAAAGATTTTACCCTAATAAAAGAGCACTCGGAGTTTTTACCTCTTTTTTTTACCGAAAGGTTTTTAAAATAGCGGAACAAAACCAGGATAGAAATATTTTACCCTAATAAAAGAGCACTCGGAGTTTTTCCCGTTTTTATCCATTGTTTTAAACAGTCAACAGGGATGTCCCTTTAGAAAGTGTTTCTTTTTTTTCCTAATAGCTGAAGAAAACAGAGATAAAAAAATGTCAACTTTATAAAAGGGTACTCGAAGTTTTTCCGCTTTTATCCATTCGTTTTTATTAGTAACCAGGGACCTCACTCACCAGGGAGGTCCCTTGAGAAAAGTTTTTAAAATAGCTTAACAAAACCAGGATAGAATATTTCACCCTAATAAAAGAGCACTCGGAAGTTGTACTGTTTGTACCCATTGGTTTTCACATTCAACAGGAAAGTACCTTGAGAAAGCTTTTAAAATAGCTGAATATGACAATGGTGAAAATATGTTAGCCTTATAAAAGACCAACGGAGTTCTTTACCGTTTTTTTTTTTTTTTTTTTTTTTTTTTTTTTGTTTGTTTCTTTGTTTTTTTTTTTTTTTTTTGTTTTTTTTTTTTTTTTTTTTTGTTGTTTTTTTTTTTTTTTTGTTGTTGTTTTTTTGTTTTTGTTTTGTTTTGTTTGTTTTTTCCCATTTGTTTCAATACTCAACAGGGAGGTCATTTGGGAAAGGTTTTTAAAATTTCTGAGACAACCAGTATGGAATATTTTACCCCATTAAAAGAGATGTCGGAGTTTTTACCGTTTATATCCATGGGTTTTAATAGTCACCAGGGACATCTTTCACCAGGCAGGTCCCTTGAGAAAAGTCTATAAAAAGTAGCTGAACAAAACCAGGATAGAAATATTTTACTCTAATGAAAGCACTCGGAGTTTTTTACTGTTTCTAACCTTTAGTGAAAATTCAACTGGGAAGTCCCTTGAGAAAGGTTTTAAAATAGCTGAATATAACAATGATGAAAATATATTACCCCAATAAAAGAGCACTTGGAGTTTTTTACCGCTTTTATCCATTGGTTTTAACACGCACCAGGGAGGTCTCTTGAGAAAGGTCTTTTTTTTTTTAAAAAGCAGAAGAAAACAAGGATGAAAATGTTTAATAATATAGGGATTACTCGGAGTATTTACCACTTTTATCCGTTGGTTTTAACACTCACAAGGAAGGTCAACTAAGAAGGATTTTGTTTTTAAAAATACGTCAACGAAACAAGGATAAAAACATGTTAACCTTATAGAAGTGTGCTCGGAATTTTTAAACTTTTTTTTTTTTCCGTTGGTTTTAACAGTCACCGGGGACCTCACTCACTCTAGAGGTCCCTTGAGAAAGGTTTTTAAAATAGCTGAACAAAACCAAGATATAAATATTTTACTCTAATAAAAGAGCACTCGATGTTTATTTCCGTTATTATCCTTTGGTTTTAACAGTCAAGAGGGAAGTCCCTTGAGAAAGGTTTTAGCATAGCTGAATATAGCAATGATAAAAAATATTTTACCCCAATAAAAGAGCACCGGAGATTTTACCGCTTTTATCAGTTGGTTTAAACACTCACCAGAGAGGTCCATTGAGAAAGCGTTTTTTTTTTTTTTTTTTTTTTTTTTTTTTTTGTGTGTGTGTGTGTGTGTGTGTGTGTTTTTTTTTTTTTTTTTTTTTTCCAAATAGCTGAACAAAACAAGAATAAATACATCTTACCCTATAAAAGAATACTCGGAGTTTTTACTGTTTCTAGCCATTTTTTTAACACTCACGGGAGAATTCACTTGAGAATTTTTTTTTTTTTTTTTTTTTTTTAATATGTCAAAAAAACAAGGATCAAAACATGTTAAGCTTATAAATGTGTACTCAGAGTTTTTACCGCTTTTATCCATCGGTTTTAACAGTCACCAGGGACCTCACTGGCCAGGGAGATCCCCTGAGAGAGGTTTTTAAGATAGCGGAACAAAACCTGGATAGGAATATTTTACTCTAGTAAAAGAACACTCGGTGTTTATTTCCGTTTTTATCCTTTGGTTTTAAAAGTCAACAGGGAAGTCCCTTGAGAAATGTTTTAAAGTAGCTGAATATAACAACGATAAAAATATTTTACCCAATTAAAGAACACCGCTTTTATCCATTAGTTTAAACACTAATCAGGGAGGTCCCTTGAGAAAGCGTTTTTTTTTTTTTTTTTTTTTTTTTCAAATAGCTGAACAAAACAAGGACAAATACATCTTATCCTATAAGAGAATAGTCGGAGTTTTTACCGGTTCTACCCGTTGGTTTTAACACTCACGAGGGAATTCACTTGAGAATTTTTTTTTTTTTTTTAAATACGTCAACAAAACAAGGATCAAAACATGTTAACCTTATAAATGTGTACCCAGAGTTTTTACCGCTTTTATCCATTGGGTTTAACAGTCACCAGGGACCTCGCTCACCAAGGAGGTCCCCTGAGAAGGTTTTAAAATGACGGACCAAATTTAGGATAGAAATATTGTACTCTAGAAGAAGAACACTTGGTGTTTATTTCCGTTTTTAACCTTTGGTTTTAAAAGTCAACAGGGAAGTCCCTTGAGAAAGGTTTTGAAATAGCTGAATATATCAATGATGGAAATATTTTACCCTAATAAAAGAGTATCGGAATCTTGACCGCTTTTATCCATTGGTTTTAATACTCACAAGGGATGTCTCTTGAGAATGGTTTTTGTTAGAATAGCTGAACAAAACAAAGATTAAAATATCGTATGATAATAAAGAAATACCCGGAGTTTTCACCACTTTCATTCATTGGTTTTATCACTCACCAGGAAGGTCCCCGAAAAAGTTTTTTTTTTTTTTTTTTTTTTTTTTTTTTTTCTTTTCTTTTCTTTTTTTAAATAGCTGAACAAAACAAGGATAAATATATCTAACCCTAATAAAAGAATACTCGGAGTTTTCACCGTTTCTACCCATACTTAAAATAGCGGAACAAAACCAGGATAGAATTTTTTTACTCTAATAAAAGAGCACTCGGAGTTTTTACCGTTTTTATCCTTTGGTTTTAACATTCAACAGGGAAGCCCATTGAGACAGGTTTTAAAATAGCTGAATATAACGAAGATAAAAATAGTTTACCCTTATAAAAGAGCACCGGAGTTTTTTACCGCCTTTATCCATTAGTTTTAACACTCACCAGGGAGGTCCCTTGAGAAATGTTTTTTTTTAACACAACTGAACAAAACAAGGATGAAAATATTTTATGATAATAAAGAGTACTCGGAGTTTTAAACACTTTTATCCGTTGTTTTAACACTCACCAGGAATCCCGCGAAGAAAGTTATATTTCAAATAGCCGGACAAAGCAAGGATAAAATATTTTACCTTAATGTAAGTGTGCTTGGAGTTTTTTACTGCTTCTATATATTTGTTTTAACTCTCACAAAGGAGGTCCCTCGAGAAAGATTTTTTTAAACGCTGTACAAAGCAAGATTTTATGATAATAAAGAGTACTAGGAGTTTTAACCACTTTTATCCGTTGTTTTAACAGTCACCAGGGAGGTCCACCGAGAAAGTTTTATTTTAAATAGCCACGCAAAGCAAGGATAAAATACTTTACCCTAATGAAAGTGTGCTTGGAGTTTTCACCGCTTCTATCCATTAACACTTAACAGGGAGGTCACTTGAGAAAGGTTTCTTTTTAAATAAGCTGAAGTACCCGGAGTTTTTATCACTTTCATTCATTGGTTTTATCACTCACCAGGGAGGTTCCCCCGAGAAAGTTTTTTTTTTTTTTTTTTTTTTTTCTTTTTTTGAAGTAGCTGAACGAAACAATGATAAATACATCTTACCCTAATAAAAGAACACAAGGGGTTTTTACCGTTTCTACCCATAGAAATAGCTTTTTTCCATTGGTTTTAACCGACACCAGGCACCTCACTCACCGGAGAAGTCCCCTGAGAAAGATTTTTAAAATAGCAGAAGAAAACCAGGATAGAAATATTCTATTCTAATAAAAGAGCACTCGGAGTTTTTACTTTTTCCTTTGGTTTTAACATTCAACAGGGAAGTCCATTGAGACAGGTTTCAAAATAGCTTAATATAATGAAGATAAAAATATTTTACCCTTATACTGGAGTTTTTTACCGCTTTTATCCATTGGTTTTAACACTCACCCGGGAGGTCCCTTAAGAAATGTTCTTTTTTTTAACAGAGCTGAACTAGACAAGGATGAAAATATTTTATGATAATAAAGAACTCTCGGAGTTTTTACCACTTTTATCCGTTTTTTTTAACACTCACTCACCCACTTTTATCCGTTTGTTTTAACACTCACTCACCATTGTTTTTAACAGTCAACAGGGAAGACCCTTGAGAAAATGTTTTTTTTAATTTCTGTACAAAACAGGATAAAAACTGTTAACATTATAAAAGTGTACTCGGAGTTTTTCCGCTTTTATCGATTCGTCGTCATTAATTACCAAGGATCTCACTGACCAGGGAGATCCCTTCAGAAAGGTTTTTAAAATGGCTGAACAAAAACCAGGATTGAAACATTTTTTCCCTAATAAAAGAGCACTCGGAGTTTTTTCCCCGTTTTTATCCATTGTTTTTAACAGTCAGTAGGAAAGTCCATTAAGAAATGCTTTAAAATAGCTGAATATAACAATGATAAAACTATTTTACCCCAATAAAAGAGCACCGGAGTTTTTTACCGCTTTTATCCATTGGTTTAAACACTCACAGGGAAGTCCCTTGAGAAAGCAAGCATTTATTTTTAAAAAGCTGAACGAAACAAAAATTAAAATATTTTATGATGATAAAAGAGTATTATGAGTTCCCTCGAGTAAGTTTCTTTTAAATAGCTGTACAATACAAGGATGAAAATATTTTACCAAAGTAAAATAGTTGTCGGAGTTTTTATGGCTTCTATCTATTTGTTTCAACACTCAATAGACAGGTCACGTGAGAAAGGATTTTTTTTTTTTTTTTTTTTTTTTTTTTTTTTTTAAATAGCGCAACAAAACAAGGATAAAATATTTTAACCCTAAAAAAAGGGTACTCGGATTTTTTCATCGCTTTCAACCATTAGTTTTGACAGACAGCAGGGACCTCACTCACTAGGGAGGTCCCTTGAGAAAGGTTTTTAAAACAGCAGAAGACAAGTATAATAGAAATACTTTACCCAAAAGGACTCCTAGTTTTTCCGCTTTTATCATTTGGTTTTTACATTCAACAGGGACCTCTTTCACAAGGGAGGTCCCTAGAGGATTTTTTTTTTTTTTTTTTTTTTTTTTTTTTTTTTTGAATTGCTGAACAAAACAAGGATAGAATATTTAACCCTAAAAGTCCCTAGAGAAAAGTTTTAAAATACTGAATATGACAATGATAAAGATATTTTAGCCCGATAAAAGAGCAACGGAGTTTTTTACCGATTTTATCCATTGGTTTTAACACTCAACAGGGAGTCATTTGGGAAAGCTTTTTAAAATTTCTGAGAAAACCAGAATGGAATATTTTACCCTAAAAAAGAGCAATCGGAATTTTTACCGTTTTTATCCATGAATTGTAATAGTCACCAGGGACTTCTTTCACCAGGGACGTCCCTTGAGAATGGTTTTTAAAGAAACTGGACAAAACCAGAATAGAAATATTTTTCTCTAATAAAAGAGCACTCGCAGTTTTTACCGTTTTCATCCTTGGTTTTAACATTCAACTGGGAAGTCCCTCGAGAAAGGTTTTAAATAGCTGAATATAACAATGATGAAAATATTTTACCCTTATAAAGGAATACCAGAATTTTTACCGCTGTTATCCACTGGTTTTAATACTCATCAGGGAGGTCCATTGAGAATGTATGTTTAAAATAGCTGAACAAAACAAGAATGAAAATACGATAATAAAAGAATGTTCGGAGTTTTTACAACTTTTATCCATTGGTTTTTTCACTCATCAGGGAGGTCGCCCGAGATAACATAATAGAAATACTTTACCCAAAAGGACTCGGGGGTTTTTCCGCTTTTATCTTTTGGTTTTTACATTCAACAGGGACCTCTTTCACAAGGGACGTCCCTAGAGGATTTTTTTTAAAATAGCTGAACAAAACAAGGATAAATACATCTTACCCTAATAAAAGAAAACTCGGAGTTTTTACCGTTTCTACCCATTGGTTTTCATAATCACGAGGGAAGTCACTTGAGAAAGTTTTTTTTTTTTTTTAAATAGGTCAACACAACAAGGATAAAAACATTTTAACCTAACTAAAGTGTACTCGGAGTTTTTACCGCTTTTATCCATTGGTTTTAACAATCACCAGGGACCTCACTCACCTGGGAGGTCCCCTGAGAAAGGTTTTTAAAATAGCGGAATAAAACCAGGATAGAAATATTTCACTCTAATCAAAGAGCAGTCGGAGTTGTTACCGTTTTCATCCTCTGTTTTTACTATTTAAGGGACGTTCCCTGAAAAGGTTTTAAAATATCTGAATATAACAATGATAAAAATATCTTACCCTTGTAAAAGAGTACTGGAGTTTTTTACCGCTTTTATTAATTGATTTTAATACTCACCAGGGAGGTCTCTTGAGATTTCTTTTTTAACACAGCTGATGAAAACAAGGATGAAAATATTTCATGATAATAAAAAGTACTCGGAGTTTTTACCACTTTTATCCGTTGGTTTTAACACTCACCAGGGAGTTCCGCCGAAAAAGTTTTATTTTAAATAGCCGTATAAAGCAACGATGAAATATTTTACCCTAATGAAAGCGTGCTTGGAATTTTTACCGCTTCTATCCATGGTTTTAAAATAGCTGAATATAACAATGATAAAAATATTTTACCCCAATAAAAGAGTGTAGGAGTTTTTTACAGCTTTTATCCATTGGTTTTAACACGCACCAAGAAGGGCTTTTGAGAAAGGTTTTTAAATAGCTGAACAAAGCAAGGATGAAAATATTTGATAATAAAAAGAGATTACTTTTTTTTAAAAAGCCGTACAAAACAAGGATAAAAACATGTTAACCTTACAGAAGTGTACTCGGGAGTTTTTACCACTTTTATCCTTTGGTTTTTAGAGTCACCAGGAACCTCACTCACTAGTGAGGTCCCTTGAGAAAGATTTTTAAAATAGCTGAACAAAACCAGGACATAAATACTTTACTCTAGTAAAAGAGCACACAGAGGTTTTTTTTTTTTTTTTTTTTTTTTTTTTTTTTTTTTTTTTTTTTTTTTAAATCTTTTGGTTTAACAGTCAACAGGGAAGTCCCTTGAGAAATGTTCTATAATAGCTGAATATAACAATGATAAAAATATTTTACCCCCAATAACAATGCACCTGAGTTTTTTACCGCTTTTATCAATTGGTTTAAACAGTCACCTGGGAGGTCCCTTGAGAAAGCGTTTTTTTTTTTTTTTTTTGTTTTTTTTTAAATAGGTGAACAAATCAAGGATGAAGATATTTTATGGTAATAAAAGTGTACTCGGAGGTTTCACCACTTTCATCCGTTGCTTTCAATACTCACCAGGGAGGTCCCTCTAGTCAGTTTCTTTTAAATAGCTGTACAATACAAGGATAAAAATATTTTACCCAAATGAAATAGTACTCTTAGTTTTAACAGCTTCTATCCATTGGTTTTAAAACTCACCAGGAAGGTCACGTGAGAAAGGGATTTTCTTTTAAAAATTGCTCAACAAAAAGAGGATAAATTATTATACCCTAACAAAAAGGTACACGGATTTTTTATCGCTTTTAACCATTGGTTTTAACAGGCAGCAGGGACCTCACTCGCTAGGGAGGTCCCCTGAGAAAGTTTTTTTTTTTTTTTTTTTTTTTTTTTTTTTTTTTTTTTTTTTTAATGACTGAACAAAACAAGGATAACAACATCTAAAGGAGTTTTTTTACCGCTTTTACCTGTTGGTTTTAATACTCAGGAGGGAGGTCATTTGAGGATTTTTTTTTTAAATAGGTAAACAAAATAAGGATAAGAACATTTTAACCTAATAAAAGTTTACTCGGAGTTTTTACCACTTTTATCCATTGGTTTTAACAGTTACCAGGGCAGGGACCTCACTCACCAGGGAGGTCCACAGAGAAAGGTTTTCAAAATAGCGATGCAAAACCAGGACAGAAATATTTAACTCTGATAAAAGAGCACTCGGAGTTTTTACTGCTTTTATCATTTGTTTTTCACGTTAAAGTCTTCAGGAAAGTCACTCTGGAAAGGTTTTAAAATAAATGAAAATTACAATGATAAAAATATTTTACCCTTATAAAAGAGCGGGGGAGGTTTTTTTTCCCATTTTATCCGTTGGTTATTACACTCACCAGGGATGTCCCTTGAGAGAGTTTTTTTTTTTTTTTTTTTTTTTTTAACAAAAGGATGAAAATATTTGATGATAATAAAAGAGTACTAGGATTTTTTACTTTTATCCATTGTTTTTATCACTCACCAGGAAGGTCCTTCGAGAAATAATTTTAATTAGTTGTAAAAACCAAGGATAAAAAATATTTTACCCCAACAAAAGAGTACTCGGGAGTTTTTACCGCTTCTATCCATTGCTTTCAACACTCAATAGGGAGGTAAATTGAGACAGGTTTTTCTTTCTCTAATATCCCATCAAAGCAGGGATAAAACCATTATACATTAATAAAAGAGCCCTCGGAATGTTAAACGTTTTAATCCATTGTTTTCAATAATAAGCAGGTAAGTCCCGAGAGAAATGTTTTTTAAATAGCTGAATAATTATAACAATGATTTTTTTCTGTTTTTATCCATTGTTTTTTACAGACAACAGGGAAGTCACTTGAGAAAGGTTTTAAAATAGCTGAATATAACATGTATAAATGATAAAATTATTTTACCCCAATACAAGAGCATCGAGTTTTTTACCGCTTATATCCATGGGTTTATCACTCACCAGGGAGGTGCCTCGGAAAAGTGGGGTTTTTTTAATAGTTGTACAAAACGAGGATAAATCCATGTTAACCTATAAAAGTGTACTCGGAGTTTTTACTGCTTTTATCCATCGGTTTCAACAGTCACCAGGGAGATCCCTTGAGAAAGGTTTTTAAAATAGCGGAACAAAACCAGGATAGAATTTTTTTATCCTAATACAAGACCATTCGGATTTTTTTCCGTTTTTATCTATTGTTTTTAACAGTCAACAGGGAAGTCCCTTGAGAAAGGTTTTACAATATCTGAATATAACAATGATAAAAATATTTTTTTTCCAATAAAAGAGCACCGGAAATTTTTACACCTTTTATCTATTTGTTTTATCACTCACAAGTGAGGTCCCTCGATAAAGTGTGTGTTTTTTTTGTTTTTTTTTTTTTTTTTTTTTTTTTTTTGATAGCTGTACAAAACAAAGATAAAAACATGTTAACCTTATAAAAGTGTGCTCTGAGTTTTTCCGCTTTTATCCATTCTTTTTTTATGAATCACCAGGGACCTCATTCACCAGAGAGGTCCCTTGAGAATGGCTTTTAAAATTGCTTAACAAAACCAGAATAGAAATATTTTACCCGAATAAAACAACATTCGGTGTTGTTCTTTTCCGTTTTTATGCATTTTTTTTTTTTTTTTTTTTTTTTTTTTTTTCTTCTTCTTCTTCTTTTACAGTCAATAGGGAAGTCCCCAGAGAAAGGTTTTAAAAATAGCCGAATATAACAATGATAAAATTATTTTACTCCAATAAAAGAGCACTCTGAGTTTTCTCTACCGCTTTTATCCGTCGCACCAGCGAGGTCTCTTGAGACAGTTTTTTTTTTTTTTTTTAAATAGCTGAACAAAGCAAGGATGAAGATAATTCAATAATAAAAAGAAATTACTCCGAGTATTTACTACCTTTATCTGTTGGTTATATAACACTCACCCGGAAGGTCACCTAAGAGACGTTTTTTTTTTTTTTTTTTTTTTTTTTTTAATAGCTGTACAAAACAAGGATGAAACCATGTTAACCTAATGGAAGTGTACTCAGAGTTTTTACCACTTTTATCCATTGGTTTTTTTAGTCACCATGGACCTCACTGACCAGGGAGGTCCCCTGAGAAAGGTTTTTAAAAAAGCTGAACAAAACCAGGATAGAATTATTTTACTCTAGTAAAAGAGCACTCGGAGTTTTTTTTTTTTTTTTTTTTTTTCGTTTTATGCATTGTTTTTAACAGCCAAACGGGAAATCCCTTGAGAAATCTTTTAAAATAGCTGTATATAACAATGATAAAAATATTTTACCCCAATAGAAGAGCACCCGAGTTTTTTACCGCTTTTATCAATTGGTTTATACACTCATCAGGGAGGTCCCTTGAGAAAGCGTTTTTTAAATAGGTGAACAAAACAAGGACGAAGATATGATCATAAAAGTGTACTCGGAGGTTTTACCACTTTCATCCGTTGGTTTTAATACTCACAGGGAGGTCCCTCGAGTAAGTTTCTTTTAAATAGCTGTACAATACAAGGATAAAAATATTTTACCCAAATAAATTAGTACTCGCAGTTTTTACGGCTTCAATCCCATGGTTTTATCACTCACCAGGAAGGTCACGTGAGAAAGGGACTTTTTTAAATTGCTCAACAAAGCAAGGATAAAACATTTTACCATAATAAAAGGGTACTCGGATTTTTTATCGCTTTTAACCATTGGTTTTAACAGGCACCACGGACCTCACTCACCTGGGAGGTCCCTTGAGAAAGGTTTTTAAAATGGCAGAAGAAAACCATGATAGAAATACTTTACCCAAATGCACTCGGAGTAATAACCGTTTTTTTTTTTTGTTGTTTTTTTTTTTCCCCTTTGGTTTTTACATTCAACAGGGACCTCACTCACCACGGAGGTCCCTTGGGGAACTTTTTTTTATATTCCTGAACAAAACAAGGATAGACTATGTTACCCTAATACAAGAGCACTCGGAAGTTGTACGTTTTTATCCATTGGTTTTAACAGTCAACAGGAAAGTCCCTTGAGAAAGGTTGTCAAAATAGCTGAATATTACAATGATGAAAATGTTTCAGCCTTATAAAAGAGCACCGAAGTTTTTTACTGTTATCATCCATTGGTTTTAACACTCAACAGGGAGGTCATTTGGAGAAGGTTTTTAAAATTTCTGAGAAAACCAGGATGGAATATTTTAACCTTATAAAAGAGACTTAAGAAAGGTTTTAAAATAGCTGAATACAACGATGATGAAAAAAATTTACCCTAATAAGAGTGCCGGAATTTTTATCGCTTTTATCCATTGGTTTTTATACTCACCAGAGAAGTCCCTTGAGAAAGGTTGTAAATGGTAATGAAAGGGTATTCGGAGTTTTACCACTTTTATGTATTGGTTTTATCAGTCACCAGGGAGATCCCTCGACAGAGTTTTTTTTTTCTAAATAGCTGAACAAAACAAGGATAAAAACATCTTACCCAAATAAAAGAATACTCTGAGTTTTTACCGCTTTTACCTGCTGCTTTTAACACTCACGAAGGGGGTCACTTGAGAAAAGTTTTTTTTTTTTTTTTTTTTTTTTTTTTCTTCTTCTTCTTCTTTTTTAATAGGTCAACAGAATAGAGATAAAAACATTTTAACCTAATAAAAGTGTACCGCTTTTATCCATTGGTTTTAACAGTCACCAGGGACCGCACTCACCAGAGAGGTCCCTTGAAAAAGGTTGTTTAGAATATCTGAGCAAAACAAGAATGAAAATATACTATGATAACAATAAAGTACTCGGAGGTTTTACCTCTATTATCCATTGGTTTTATTACTCACCAGGGAGGTCCGTCGAGAATTTTCCTTAAATAGCTGAACAAAACCAGGATAAAAACATCTTACCCTAATAAAAGAATACTGTGAGTTTTTACCACTTTTACCTATTGGTTTTAACACACACGAGGGAGGTCACTTGAGAATATTTTCTTAAAATAGGTCAACGAAACAAGGATAAAACTTTTTAACGTAATAAAAGTGTACTCTGAAATTTTACCGCTTTTATCAATTGGTTTTAACAGTCACCAGGGACCTCACTCACCAGGAGGTCCCCTGAAAAAAGGTTTTTTAAAGTAGCGGAACAAAACCAGGATAGAAATAATTTACTCTAGTCAAACAGCACTCGGAGTGTTTACCATTTTTTTTCCTTGGGCATATACATTCAACAGGGAAGTCCCTTGAGAAAGTTTTTAAAATATCTGAATATAACAATGATAAAAATATTTTACCCTAATAAAGGAGTACCGGAATTTTTACCGCTTTTATCCATTAGTTTTAATACTCATCCGGGAGGTCCCTTGAGAAAGGTTGTTTAGAATAGCTGAACAAAACGAGAATGAAAATATCTTATGATGATAAAAAAGTACCCTGAGTTTTTACCACTTTTATCCATTGGTTTTAACACTCACCAGGGAGGTCCCTTGAGAACCTTTTTCTAACACAGCTGAACAAAACAAAGATGAAAATATTTTATGATAATAAAGAGTACTCTGAGTTTTTACCACTTTTATCCTTCGGTTTTAACACTCTCCAGGGAGGTCCGACGAAAAAGTTTTATATTAATCACATTTATCCATTGGTTTTATCACTCACAAAGGAGGTCCCTCAAGATTCATTTTTTTTTTTTTTTTTTTTTTTTAAATAGCTATACAAAACAAGGATAAAAATATCTTACCCTAATAAGAGAAAACTCGGATTTTAAACCGCTAATACCCATTGGTTTTAACACTCACGAGGGAAGTCATTTGAGAATCTTTTTTTTAAAATAGGTCAACTAAACAAGGCTTAAAACATTTTAACCTAATAAAATGTACTCTGAGTTTTTACAGCTTTTATCTATTGGTTTTATCACTCACCTGGAAGGTCCCTCGACAGATTTTTTTTAATAGCTGAACAAAACAAGGATAAAAACATCTTACGCAAATAAAAGAATACTCTGAGTTTTTATTGCGTTTACCTATTGTGTTTAACACTCACGAAGGGGGTCACTTGAGAAAAGTCTTTTTTTAAAACAGGTCAACAAAATAAAGATAAAAACATTTTAACCTAGTAAAAGTGTACTCGGAGTTTTTACCGCTTTTATCCATTTGTTTTAACAGTCACCAGGGACCTCACTCACCAGGGAGGTCCCTTGAGAAAGGTTGATTAGAATAGCTGAGCAAAACAAAAATGAAAATATCTTATGATAATAAAAGAGTACTCGGAGTTTTTACCACTTTTATCCTTTGGTTTTAACACTCTCCAGGGAGGTCCGCCGAGAAAATTTTATTTTAATCACATTTATCCATTGGTTTTATCACTCACCAGGGAGGTCCCTCGAGAAAGTTTTATTTCTATTTTTTTTAAATAGCTATACAAAACAAGGATGATGTCTTATTCTAATAAAAGGAAACTCGGATGTTAACGGCTTTCACCCATTGGATTTAATACGCGCGAGGGAGGTCGCCTGAAAACAAGGATAAAAACATTTTAACTTAATAAAAGTGTACTCTGAGTTTTTACAGCTTTTATCTATTGGTTTTATCACGAACCAGGGAGGTCTCGAGAGAGTTTTTTTAAAATAGCTGAACAAAACAATGATAAAAAAAATCTTACCCAAATAAAACAATACTCTGAGTTTTTACCGCTTTTACATATTGATTTTAACATTCACGAAGTGAGTCACTTGAGAATTTTTTTTTTTTTTTTTTTTTTTTTTTTTTTTTAAATAGTTTTTACCACTTTTTCATCCATTGGTTTTAACTGTCAACAGGGAAGTCCCTTGAGAAACGTTTTAAAATAGCTGAAAATATATATATATATATATATTACCCCAATGAAAGAGCACCGGAGTTTTTTACGGCTTTCATCCATTGGTTTAAACACTCACCAGGTAGTTCCCTCGAGAAAGTTTTTTTTTTTTTTTTAAATAGCTAAACAAAACAAGGATAAAAACATTTTTTTCCTAATGAAAGAATACTCGGACTTTTTACCGCTTCTACCCATTATTGGTTTAAACACTCACGAGGGAGGTCACTTGAGAAAGGTTTTTAAAATAGTGGAACAAAACCAGGATAGAAATATTTTACACGAATAAAAGAGCACTCGGATTTTTTTTTTTTTTGTTTTTTTTTTTTTTTTTTTTTGTTGTTGTTTTGTTTTGTTTGTTTGTTTGTTTGTTTTGTTTTGTTTTGTTTTGTTTTAATCCATTGTTTTTAACAGTTAACAGGGAAGTCCCTTGAGAAAGTTTTAAAATATTGAATATAACAAAGATGAAAATACTTTACCCTAATACAAGAGCACCGGAGTTTTTTACCGCCTTTATCCATTGGTTTACTCACCAGAGAGGTCCGTCGAGAAAGTGTTGTTGTTGTTGCTGTTGTTGTTGTTGTTGTTTTAAGCTATACAAGCATTCAACAGGGAAACAGGGAAGTCCATTGAGACAGGTTTTAAAATATCAGAATATAACGAAGATGAAAATATTTTTCCTTAATGAAAGAGTACCTGATTTTTTTACCCGCTTTTATCCATTGGTTTTAACACTAACCGCCGAGAAAGTTTTATTTTATATACCCGTACAAAGCAATATTCACCCCGATATTGGGCGAGAAACCGAACAATTTTAGACGGGTTTGAGGTGACAAATCCCATAATTATGATTCTTTCTGCACGAAGCTCGGTAGGTTTTTTTTTTTTTTTTTTTAGAACATCTTCCCATAAATTTTTTTTTTTTTTTACTAGAATTGAAAATTTTAAAAGGGTTGTATAAGTGTTCTAGTGCTTAATTTCAACTGCCGACGGATAGCATAGGTAGGGTCGATTACTTGGGTCTTTCTCAGAAAATATTGGTCGAAGTCCTCAATAACTGTTGAATATTGAATCGACAATGTCTTTGCTTTACAATTGTATCTATATGTTATCAAAATAAGGCCAGAAAAAATATACTTTTTAATTCAAAGAATCCAGGAAAATACATATCATGGGTTTTCGCGACTTAACCATGGATGCAATGGATTTACACTTCTTAAGCTTAGTCAGATCCTTTTTAATTTGATTTATGATTCTACTCCGGCTACCTAGCTACGCATATCGACTAGTTATGAAGGAATTAACGGAGGATTAAATAGTAATAAACAAAAAATCTACCTCAAACCCCATATCAGGCGAGAACCTGAACGATTTCAGGCGGTTTTCAGGTCAAAATTCTAACAATTAAGACTCTTTCTGCACGAATCTCTGCAGGAGTATTGGAATACTTATCCTTAGAAGGTAACATAATTTATGAACACTACTGGACCATTCGTAAAAAGCTGTACGGGCGTCCTAGTGCTTAATTCCAACTGCCAGCGGGGGTTAGATCGACTACTTGCGTCTTCCTCAGAAAAACTTGTTAATTTCCTCAATAATTGATGAATATTGAACATAGAAAGTCTTCGCTATAAAATGACACTTATATCTAATCAATGTCGTAAAGAATAAGACCGAAAAAAATTTTTTATCTAATTCAAAGAACCCAGGAAAATTACAAATGATGAGTTTTTGCGACTTTACCATGGATGCAATGGATTTACATTGCTTAACCCAATTCAAAATCATTTTAATTTGATTTAATATTGTAATTGTACTTTCTAGCTACACTTATCGGCTAATTATGAAGGAATTTACCTAGGATTTTTTTAGTAATAAACAAAAATTCTACCGCACCCCCAAAATAAGGCGAGAAACCGAACGATTTCAGACGGTTTTCAGGTCCAAATGCTAACAATTATGATTCTTTCTGCACGAATCTCTGCAGGATTATTGGGAATACTTATCCTTAGAAGGTAACATCATTTATGAACACTATTGAACCGTTCGTAAAAAGCTGTATGGGCGTCCCAGTGCTTAATTCCAACTACTGTACCGGCGGGGGTAGGATCGAATATTTGAGTCTTCCTCAGAACGTACCAGTTAAATTCTTCAATAACTGATGAATATTGAATATACAAAGTCTTCGCTTTAAAATGACACTTATATCTAATCAATATCGTAAAGAATAAGACTGAACAGATATTTTTCTAACTAAAAGAATCCAGGAAAATTACAAATCATGAGTTTTCGCGACATTACCGTGGATGCAAAGGATTTACACTGCTTAACCTTATTCAAATCATTTTAATTTGATTTAATATTGTACTTTTGTACTGTCTAGTAACAGTTATAAACAGAAATTCTACCGCACAGCCCATATTAGGCGAGACACCGAACGATATCAGGCGGTTTTCAGGTCATATTTCTAATAATTTCTATTCTTTCTGTACGAAATCGGGCAAGATTGTAGGGAATTACCATCTTTAGAAGTAAAAAACGTTGTTTTTCTGTGTGTGAGTTTTTTTTTTTTTTTTTTTTTTTTTTTTACACCAATTGAAAAAATTTTAAAAGGGTTGTAAGGGATTTTATTGCTTAGTTTCAACTGCCGGCGCGGTAGAGGGAGGGTGGTATGATCGAATACATGAGCCTTCCTCAGAACACTGATGGATTTATAATCTACAGTGTCTTCGTTTTAAAATGATACTGACATCTCATCAGTAACGTAATGTGTAAGACCGGAAAAAGTATGTTTTCTAATTTACAAAAATCTAGAAAAAGTACAAATCATGAGTTTTCACGACTTTACCCTCGATGCAATGGATTTGCGCTGCTTAAACCTTATTCGAATTATTTTGATTTGATTTATAATAACAGAGGAATTTATCAGTATTAAACAAAAAATCTACCCCCACCTCCATATTAGGTGAGAAACCGAACCATTTCAGGCGGATTTCAGGTCATAATTCTGACAATATTGATTCTTTCTGCACGAAATCGGGCAAGATTGTAGGGAATACTCATCCTTAGAAGGTAAATCTTTTTTGTACACCAATTGACAATTTTGAAAGGGCTGTGAGGGCGTTCTAGTGCTAAATTTTAACTGCCTGAGGGGGGTCAGGATCGAATACTTGAGGCTTCCTCAGAACACATCGGTCAAATTCCTCAATTACTGGTGAATATGGAATCTACAAGGTCTCTGCATTAAAATGATACTTATATCTAAACAATATCGTAAGGAATAAGGCCGGAAAATATATTTTTTTTAATTAAAAGAATCCAGGAAAAGTACAAATCATGAGTTTTCACGACTTTAACCTGGACTTACACTGCTTAACGTTATTCAATTTTTTTTAATTTGATTTATAATTGTACTCGAACTGTCTAGCTACACTTGTCGACTAATTATGAAGAAATTTACCGAGGAATTTATCAGTATTAAACAAAAGTTCTACCCCCACCTCAATATTAGGGAAGAAACCGAACGTTTTCAGGCGGATTCTTTGTGCACGAAATCCTGCAGGATTGTTTGAAATACTTATCCTTAGAAAGTAAAATTATTTATTAACACTAAATTACTATTCTTTAAGGGCTGTATGTGCGTCCTATTGACGGCGGGCGGGGTAGGATTGAATACGTGAGTCTTACTCAGAACCCATCGGTTAAATTCCTCATAACTGATGAATATGGAATCTACAAGGTTTCCGCTTTATAATGATACTTATATCTCATCAATATCGTATAGTATAAGGCCAGAAAAAGTATATATTTTAACTGAAAGAAACCAGGAAAAGTACCAATCGTGAGTTTTTGCGACTTTACCCTAGATGCAAAAGATTTACACTCTTTAACCTCAATCAAATCTTTTTTTTTTTTTTTTTGTCATATAATTGTACTCGTTCCATCTATCTACACTCGTCGACTAATTATGAAGGAATTTACCGAGAACATTATCTGTAATAAAACATAAATTTACCCCACTCCCAGTCCCCATATTAGGCGAGAAAACGAACGATTTCTAGCTGTTTTCAGGCCTTAATTCTGTCAATATTTATTATTTCTGCACGAAATCGGGCAAGATTGTAGGAAATACTCATCTTTAGAAGGTAATTTTAAAAAGGCTATGAGGGCGCTCTAGTGCATAATTTCAACTGCCGGCAAGGGGGGTATAGGATCGAATACTTGAGGCTTCCTCAGAACACATCGGTCAAATTCCTCAATAACTGATGGATTTGGAATCTATAAGATCTTCGCTTTAAAATGATACTCATATCTCATCAATCTCGTGAAGTATAAGGCCGAAAAAATATATTTCTTAATTCAAAAATCCAGGAAAAGTACAAATCATGAGTTTTCGTGACTTTATCCAGGATGCAATGGATTTACACTGCTTAACCATATTCAAATCCTTTTTAATTTGATTTATAATTGTACTCGTACTGTCTAGCTACACTAATCGACTAATTGCTAAGGAATTTACTGCAGATTTTATCAGTAAGAAACAAAATGTCTACCCCACACCCAATATTAGGCTAGAAACGGAATGATTTTTAGGGAGTCTTCGGGTCCTAATTCTAATTATTTTGATTCTTTTTGCACGAAATCCGGCAGGATTGCAGGGAATACGAATCCTTAGAAAGTAAAACCGTTTTTGTACACGAATTGACAAAAGGGATGTATGGGCGTTGTAGTGCTTAATTTCAAGTGGCGGGGGGTAAGGTCGAATACTTGGGTCTTCCTTAGAACACATCAGTCTAAGTCCTCAAAAACCGATGCATATGGACTCTAGAAGGTCTCCGCTTTAAAATGATACTCATATCTATTCAAAGTTGTACGGAATAAGGCCGGAAAAATATATATCTTTTAATTCAAAGAATCCAGGAAAAAATACAAATCATGGGTTTTTGCGACTTTACCATGGATGCAATGGGTTTACGCTGCTTAGCCTTTATCAAATCCTTTTTGATTTATAATTGTACTCGTTCTGTCTAGCTACACTTAGCGACTAATTATGAAGGAATTTACCGAGGATTTTATCTGTAATTAAACAAAATTCCACCCCACATTGGGCGAGAAACCGAACAGTTTTGCAGTTTACAGTTATACCTGTATCTAATCAATATCGTCAGGAATAAGGCCGGAAAAATATATTTTTTACTTCAAATAAACCAAGAAAAATACAAGTCATGGGTCTTCGTGACTTTACCCTGGATACAGTGGACTTACAGTGAGAATCTGTTTAATTTGATTTATAATTTTACTCCGGCTATCTAGCTAGACATATCGACTAGTTCCGAAGGAATTAACCGAGGGTTAAATAAGTAATAAACAAAAATTCTACGCCGACCCCCAGATCAGGCGAGAAACCGAACGATTTCAGGCGGTTTTCAGGTCATAATTGTAACAGTTATGATTCTTTCTGCACGAAACTCAGTGGGATTGTTGGGAATAGTTATCCTTCGAAGTTAACATCATTTATGAACACCAATGGACCATTCGCAAAGGGCTGTATGGGTGCCCCAGTGCTTAATTCCAACTGCCGGGGGGGGGGGGTTAGAATCAAATACCTGAGTTTTCCTCAGAACACATCGGTTAAATTTCTCAATAACTGATGAATATAGAATCTACAAAGTCTTCGCTTTAAAATGATACTTATATCTCATCAATACCGTAATGTATAAGGCCGGAAAAAGTATATTTTCTAATTCAAAGAATCCAGGAAAAGAACAAATCTGGTTCTTAATTTCCATTTATGGCGGGGGATAGATTTCAAGCCTTGAGCCTTACCCAGAATACATCGGTCGAATTGCTCAATATTTAATAGATATTGTATCAGCAAGTTCGCCGCTTTAAAATGACACTACATTTAATATCTAATCAATACCGTAGGGAATAAGGCCGTAAAATCTACTGCTTAGTTTAAAAAAAGACAAGAAAGGTACAAATCATGAGTTTTCGCGACTTTGCCCTGGATGCAGTAGATTCAATTTGCTTAACCTTAATTGAATCCTTTGCATTCGTCCTATCTTACTACAACTATCGGTTAACAATGAAGGAACCTCCAAAACATTTTATCAGTAGGAAGCCAGAGTTCTACCCTACTCCCCCGAAATAACCGAAAAACGGAACGACTTTTAGGCGATTTTCAGGTCATTATTCGTACAAATATGCTCCTTTCTGCACGAAATTTAATGAGATTGTAGGAAATACTTATTTGGAGACGTTTTTCTACACTAACTGACAATTTTTAGAGAACTGTATGGGCATCCTGGTCCTTAAATTCAATTGCCGGCCGTGGTAAAGGTCGGATATTTGAGTCTTACTCAGAATGATCCAATCAAAATCCTACATATTGGGTAGATATGGAATCTTCAAGGTCACTGCTTTAAAATGATCGTAATAGCTAATCAATATCGTAAGGAATAAGGCCAGAAAATCTACAGCTTATTTCAAAAAGCGAGGAAACGTACAAATCATGGGTTTTCGCGACATTACCAAGGATGCATTGGATTTACACTGCTTAACCTTCATCAGATCCTTTTTAAATTGATTTATTATTGTTTTTGTACTATCTTACTACAATCATCGACCTTAAATTAAGGAAAATACAAATTATTTTATCAACAGTAAGCCAACAACCCTACCCCCCCCCCCCACACAAAATTATAAAAATGGATCTATTTTAGCCAAATTTCTGGCCTTAAATTCTGGTCACGTGAATAAATCTGGACTTAACTTAGCGGAACCGTCACAATTGAAGATATACACTAGTTATAACAGGTTTCAAACACGAATTGCATAAGTAAGCACTACTTTCTGTGTCAGACTGACGATTTTCAACTTTTCGCAGGGGTATAGGGTTGATGTGTTGAATATTGCTCATATTGGAACTGCTTAAATTTATAATTTTTAGTTTATATTGATGTCAGATAAATATTGATTCATTCCAAATCTGTTTTCAATTCGGTATTTTAGAAAGTCAAGGAGATATATGGCCAAAACCTACTCAAAAATGAATTAAGCAGTACAAATATGAGTTTTCCTCAGATTTTTTTGCAGGTAAAATGTTCATATTTTACTCAAATCTAGTTTTGAAAAATCCAAAATTGGTTCGTTGTATACCTTTGTTATCAAGCTTCAACAGAAATGAAAATTTGTATTAGAATATGTTTTACTTTCTGAGCTGCATGTGAATATGCAACCCTAGTCCCCTAGAATAAGGGGAAAATGTATCGGTTTTAGTCCGTTTTCTGCTCGTAATTCCTCCGAGAAGGAACAATTTTAGACAAAGTTTGGCTTACCAACAGGGATAGATAATATAAACAAAATAACAACATTTCCAAGTTTCTATATATCATTTTCTTCATTCCATTTTAGTAATAATCTGGTCATGCTGCTTGAGTTCGATAGCTCCGGTGACAGACAGATGCCAAACCTCTGGTATCAATGAAGCATTTTCCTTTTTCTTTACAGCACAAAAGATGTGTCAGACACCCTAGAAATCGACGACAAAGTTAATTTTCAAAAAATTGAAGACAAATTTAGATTTTTATGCAAAATACCGCTTGTCTGCCGTTGTCTGTTTTGTCTGCTTAACAAAAACTGTCTGTCATTGAAAGTTGAAAAAAAGAAAATCCTATAGCTTCAAAACTGCCGAGTGGTTTTTAATAAAAATCTGTGAAACTATTGTGCACTGCATGAAGTCTATGCCTAGTGAACATTAAGAAAAAACCCTCTAAATGGTTTTGAGATAGTGGCAAAATGGTTTTTTTTTTTTTTTTTTTGTTTTCCGAAATGGGGGAATCGCCTACCTCTGTCTGTCTATCCAGTGAGTGTCTGGCGAATTATGCGAAAAAATCAAATTGAAATATGTTCTTGAATAGTAACAAATTGGGTCATAAAGAATCATTTAACGCAATGTTATTGACTTAGAATACCTAGAAAACTCATTGATCGGGAGAGAAACATTTTGAGTGAGGTAGGCTAACCGAAATGTCGTTCCTGTGAGACCAGGATCGGGACAAAAAATCTTAAATTTAAAAGTCTTTAAATAGCCCAAAAGATGTAAAAATATTTTTTAAAAAAAAGTACCAAAGATTTTCATCCCGCAGTCAAACGGTTTTGTACCTAAGCAGACAGACAGACAGACGGAGAGTTACAGATTCAGAAAAGTTACTTGATAAGTTATCGACTTGCAAAGCAATTCATTTGAGCAATGCTCTGCGAAAAGGGGACTTAATGCATCTGCGAAAAGTATCGATCCAGGTCAGCCTGTGCAATCCGCGCAGACTGACCTGGGCCGAACTTTTCGCTATTGGCCAGTTTTCTGTATGTCGAAGCACCAGTCCACCTCATGATGGATTATTATGGATCCATAATTATGTGATGGCATTCTTGGTGCCATGGATTACGGAGATGCTATAAGCCCCCTTTTTTTCCGGAGCGTGGCTCATTTGTTTATGTAACTCCTTGACATGACCGAAAAATTCCATCCAAAACATAATCAAACAAAAGTATTTCTTCTAGATCTATTTGCAACTTCGTTTTCTAGACATTTTTTATCAGTTTGATTCTTGTCTCTAGAAATTTCAGTTATCAATTTATTTCTTATCGGAACCTGCAAAGGAAACAACAACGAACATTGCAAATGTAGTATTGGTTTAAGCTACTCAGAATTTGCCGGAATAACACTGATGAGTCGTTTTGACGCAATAGATTGCTTTTGTTGTCTCAAGACGGGAACCACCTCCTGCATTTGAATGTCTTTCAGGTTCCCGTCCTGACTCAGAAATTTACTGGTTCTCCTAGCGCCAAGATTCCACATTTTTGCTGTTTGAATACATAAGTCATCAGACTTTTCAGTAGTTTTATGAAGCATTTGAAATCTATCAACTCTCGTTGATTTAACACTCGTTCTTTCATAAAATTCATTTTCCTTTTCCTCATTTTCCGACAAAGGGGAGATTCCTCGTTTGTTTCTACGTGCGTTCCGTATTCTATCCTTGCGATTGGGTAAGTTGTCTGACGTCACAGTTTCGGCACGCAGTGGCGGGTCTTTTAAATTTGGTAACGGCATACTGAGCCAACTTCGTAATGGTTGATTCTGTTTTGATGGATCAGGTCTCATTTCGATTTCCCATTTACTCTGCCATTTCTAAAAGAAAGGAAGTTTCTAAAAGAAAGGAAGTGAGCAGTTCAATTTACGTAGATCATAAAGATTTATGTCATTTACGCCATAAGATACAAATGACCTGAAACAATATTAATCATAAACACAAAATAAGTCAGCAAGTAAGTTAGCAAAATAAGGAATTTATTACATATTAACAAACATTTTGGAAAACCATCTGCCTGGGATATTCATAAAAAATTGTGCTCTACCTTAATCCTTTACCACACAATCCTGAGTTTTAATGACCGTAAGGAAAAGGATTTTTGAAAACATGGTGGAAAAGGAGAAAATGCTGGTTACCAGCATTTTCTCCTTTTTCCACCATGTTTTCGACCATTTCGTAGACAAAAACTATTAACTGAATCACTTTTAATTTGTCGTCTACAAATGCTTTCAATTTCGACATGTCTTATTTTTCGTCTGTTGGCAAAAAGTTAAAACACATTCTATCATGACACGTGAATTTGGCTCTATAAACAGAGTGCAACGGAAGCGTAGTAAAATCGACAACATTCTATATAAAGTGACATCATGCCATGTGGTTTATTCAAGGGAATTAATCGGCATCCGCTTTTGTATGCTACGTATGACATGTTATTTTTCCTTTGGTCGATGGTTGGTCGTGATAGAATCGAAATAATCTTATTTCTATCGTTGTTTATCAGTCAATAAACCACGGTTGTGAGTTATAAGGCGCAATAAATAAACCACTCGGACTATCGCCCTTGTGGTTTATTTATTGTACCTCATAACTCACAACCGTGGTTTATTGACAGATAGAAAGAAGATCATTTCTAAATTACCAAACGCATAATGATTATTTCTATGTGTTAAACCTAAATACAAATTAATTATTCAAAATGGTGTTCTTAAAGTCGTCTGCAGCAACATTGTTTCATGAGTAATGATATAATTTTAGGGAAAGTAACCTTCGGCTTACTAATCACTTCTAAAAGAAATGAGCTATGCTATGACAAAAGGGCGATATGCATTTCTGTGATTCATTATACCAAAACAAGTTTTCACATAACTACGGATCCAAAGACCCATTTTGTCTGCGGCTAACCGAATCATGACGTAGAATGGTCCTTGGTGCGTGCAGAAAATCCACCAAAAGTAAAGGTTTCGACGCATATTAACTTGCAGGAACTGCAACGGCTGACCACGGTTAGTACTTTTTTTGCAGATGCATTAAACCTTCCCCAAGTGGATGAATACTTACTTTGGAAATATGTATGTATTTAGGCCATCTTCTGTAAAAACAAAATTTAATGCACTCGCAAAAACTCTCGACCAAGGTCAGCCTGCGGTGTCAGACCTGGGTCGAAACCTATTGCTATTGGTCAATTTGCAACATGTCAAAGGACCACTTTACCTCAAGATTCAGTTGATTGTTAGATAAAATTGAGTTCATGGACCCATAATCATGCGATGACTTGCTTGATATATAATAAATGGATCATGGAGATCCCAGAGCGCCGTCATATGTACATGTATGTTTCTGAAACCGATGATTTAAGACTTATCAATAACTTCTGTACTCTATTCAATTGCTTGGTATTTTGTCAGACGGTGTCATAGCCTTCATGCCTTGTTATTTATCTCCAATTCTCCACTTTTTAGCTCACCTTAGCACAACGTGCTAAAGGTGAGCTATTGTGATCGCCCTATGTCCGTCGTCCGTCGTCCGTCAACAATTTCTTTAAACATCTTCTTCTCCTAAACCACTGGGCCAATTTTGATGAAACTTGGCAGGGATGTTCCTTGGGTAAAGCTCTACCAAAATTGTTCAAAGAATTGAATTCCACCCACAACTCTGGTTGCCATGGCAACAAAAAGGGAAAAAAGGCAAAATCTTTGAAAATCTTCTTCTCTAAAACTAGAAGGCGCAGAGCTTTGATATTTGGTATGTAGCATCTCCTAGTAGACTTCTACGAAGTTTGTTCATATGATGGCCCTGGGGTCAAAACTGGCCCCGCCCCGGGGGTCACAAGTTTGAGCATAGTCAAAAAGAAGGAAAACTTTAAAAATCTTCTTCTCTGAAACTTGAAGGCGTAGAGCTTTGATATTTGGCATGTAGCATCTCCTAGTGGACTTCTACCAAGTTTGTTCATATGATGCCCCTGGGGTCAAAACTGGCCCCGCCCCGGGGGTCACAATTTCCAACATAGGAACAAAGAAGGAAAACTTTAAAAATCTTCTTCTGTAAAAGTAGAAGGCATATAGCTTTGATATTTGGCATGAAGCATCTCCTAGTGGACCTCTACCAAGTTTATTCATATGATGCCCTTGGGGTCAAAACTGGCCCTGCCCCGGGGGTCACAAGTTCGAACATAGGAACAAAGAGGGGAAACTTTAAAAATCATCTTCTCTGAAACTGGAAGGCGTAGAGCTTTGATATTTGGTATGTAGCATTGCCTAGTGGACCTCTACCAAGTTTGTCCATATGATGCCCCTGGGGTCAAAACTGGTCCCACCCCGGGGGTCTCAAGTTTGAGCATAGTAACAAAGAAGGAAAACTTTAAAAATCTTCTTCTCTGAAACTTGAAGGCGTAGAGCTTTGATATTTGGCACGTAGCATCTCCTAGTGGACCTCTACCAAGTTTGTTCATATGATGCCCCTGGGGTCAAAACTGGCCCCACCCCGGGGGTCACAATTTCCAACATAGGAACAAAAAAGGAAAACTTTAAAAATCTTCTTCTGTAAAACTAGAAGGCATAGAGCTTTGATATTTGGCATGAAGCATCTCCTAGTGGACCTCTACCAAGTTTGTTCATATGATGCCCTTGGGGTCAAAACTGGCCTGCCCCGGGGGTCACAAGTTCGAACATAAAAACAAAGAGGGCAAACTTTAAAAATCATCTTCTCTAAAACTGGAAGGCGTAGAGCTTTGATATTTGGTATGTAACATTGCCTAGTGGACCTCGACCAAGTTTGTTCATATGATGCCCCTGGGGTCAAAACTGGCCCCGCCCCGGGGGTCTCAAGTTAGAGCATAGTAACAAAGAAGGAAAACTTTAAAAATCTTCTTCTCTGAAACTTGAAGGCGTAGAGCTTTGATATTTGGTATGTAGCATCGCCTAGTGGACCTCTACCAAGTTTGTTCATATGATGCCCCTGGGGTCAAAACTGGCCCCGCCCCGGAGGTCACAATTTCCAACATAGGAACTAAGAAGGAAAACTTTAAAAATCTTCTTCTCTGAAACAGGAAGGCATGGAGCTTTGATATTTGGTATGTAGCATCTTCTAGTGGATCTCTACAAAGTTTGTTCATATGATGCCCTTGGAGCAAAAGTTGGCCCTGCCCCGGGGGTCACAAGTTCGAACATAGAAACAGAGAAGGAAAACTTTAAGAATCATCTTCTCTGAAACTGGAAGGCTTAGAGCTTTGATATTTGGTATGTAGCATCGCCTAGTAGACCTCTACTAAGTTTGTTCATATGATGCCCTTGGGGTCAAAATTGGCCCTGCCCCGGGGGTCACAAGTTCAAACATAGGAACAAAGAAGGAAAACTTTAATTTTTTTTTTTTTTTTCTCTTAAATGGGAAGGCATAGAGCTTTGATATTTGGTATGTAGCATCTCCTAGTGGACTTCTACCAAGTTTGCTCCAAGGATGCTGCTTGGGTCAAAACTGGCCCCGCCCCTGGGGTCACAAGTTCGAACATAGGAACAAAGAAGGAAAACTTTAAAATTCTTCTTTTCTGAAACCGAAAGGTGTGGAGCTTTGATATTTGGTATGTTGCATCTCTTAGTGGACCTCTACCAAGTTTGTTCATATGATGCCCCTGGGTCAAAACTGGCCCTGCCCCGGGGGTCACAAGTTCGAAGATAGGAACAAAGAAGGAAAACTTTAAATTTCTTTTTCTCTTAAACGGGAAGGTGTAGAGCTTTGATATTTGGTATGTAGCATTTCCTAGTGGACCTCTAACAAGTTCGTTCATATGATGCCCCTGGGTCAAAACTGGCCCAGCCCCGGGGGTCACAAGCTCGAACATAGGAACAAAGAAGGAAAACTTTAAAATTCTTCTTTAAAACTGGAAGGCGTAGAGCTTTGATATTTGGTATGTAGTGATTCTCTTCTAAGTTTGTTGGCCCATCTAAGCGCAACAAGTTCATTGAGTTCAAAATTGGGTCATCTTGGGTCATAAACTAGGTCAAATTAAAGAAATACCTTGTTGACACTCTCGAGGCCACATTATTTGCTCAATTGCCTTGAAAATTAGTTAGAAATTTTGTCTTTATAAAGTCTCACATAAGATTAATTTGGGTCATCTTGGGTCATAAACTAGTTCACTGGGTCAAATTAAAGAAATACCTTGTTTGCACTCTGGAGGCCACATTTATTGCTCAAATGACCTGAAATTTGGCCAGAATGTTTGTCTTGATGAAATACCAGATGAGTTTGGATTTGGATCACCCGGAACCATAAACTAGGTCACTAGGTCAAAATAAAGAAATACCTTGTGGGCACTCTAGAGGCCACATTCTTTGCTTAATTGCCTTGAAAATTGGTCAGAATGTTTGTCTTTGTAAAATCTCACATGAGTCTGAATTTGGGTCAACTGGGGTCCTAAACTAGGTCACTTGGTCAAATTAAAGAAATAGCTAGTGGGCACTCTAGAGGCCACATTTATTACTCATTTGATTTGAAAATTGCTTAAAATGTTTCTTTTGATATAGTCAATGACCAGTTCAAATTTGGGTCACCTGGGGTCATAATCTAGGTCACTAGGTCAAATTAAAGAAACATCTTTAGGGCACTCGAGGCCACATTTTTTGCTCAGTTGACTTGAAAATTGGTCAGAATGTTTGTCTTCATGAAATATGAGTTTGAAATTGGGTCACCTGCGGTCAAAAACTAGGTCACATGGTCAAATTAAAGAAAAACCTTTAAGGCACTCTACTAAGGTGAGCGACCCAGGGCCATTATGGCCCTCTTGTCCACTTTTTATTTACGTGTACAAAATATATGAGCCATGCTCTGGCAAAAGGGGGCTTAATGCATCTCTGTGATCCATGATAGCAATCAAGAACATCACACAATAATGGATCCATACCAGCCACTTTTTAAAACAACGAACTGAATATTGAGGTAGACTGTTCCTTGGACATACAAAAAAAATTGACCGGTAGCGAAACGTTTCGGTCCTGGTCAGCCTCCGTGGACTGCGCTGGCTGACTTGGTCGATACTTTTCGCAGATGCACCAAGCCCCCTTTTCACAGAGCACGGCTCAATTATAAAACCACCACAACAAACATCTAGACGGCCAAACAGTTTTACCGGTATAGGTTCTTTGACAAAAACTCTGCTACGCTTTTCCTCGTATTCGTCTTCGAAAGATTTGTCAGATCGTGCACTTGCTGGTGCCTGAAACGTGAAAATAGGAATATTTATCAGATGGGGTACTTGCTTGGGTCTGTGACTTGAAAATGTGAATATTTAACTGATTATGTACTTCCTGTTGCATGTAAAAATGGGAATATATCGGATCGTGCACTTGCTGGTGCCTGAAACGTGAAAATGGGAATATTCATCAGATGGGGCCCTTGCTTGGGTCTGTAACTTGAAAATGGGAATATTTATCTCATTGTGTACTTGCTGCTGCATGTAACGTAAGAATGGGAATATATTAGATCGTGAAGTTGTCTGTGCCTGTAACGTGAAAATGGAAATATTCATCAGATGTGGCATTTGCTTGGGTCTGTAACTTGAAAATGTGAAGATTTATCTTATTATGTACTTGCTGGTGCATGTAACGTGAAAATGGGAATATATCAGATCTTGCATTTATCTGTGTCTGCAACGTAAAAATGGGTATATATCAGATAGTGCAGTTGCCTGTACCTGTAACGTGAAAACGAAAATATTTATCAGTTCGATTATATCCTGATTCTAGTAGCATCTCGTAAATGTGAGACTATTTTTCAGACCTTGGTATGGAAAGAGAATGAAATTTAACCAGTTTCTGTACAAGCATGACTAATTACAGCCTCGTTGTTCGCCGCTTTGAAAATATTGTGGGTAAGGAGAAATAGCGATTGCTTGCACAATTACTCCGATTCCCAGATTGTTTTCGGAACTATCAAAGAACCGATACTTTCCTTTCATACTGGGTCCGTATTCATCGACAATTATAAAGAACATTCTTTGTCTTATTCTCAAGAACTTTCCGATTTTAAGAATAACACAACTTTTTATTGGTTAAACCATTAAATTTTGGTTTAGCCAATAAGAAATTGTGTTACTTTCCAAATCTAGAATTAGACTAAGAATAAAATTAAGAATGATTGGTGAATACGTACCCAAATCTTTGTCCTGTGTATTTTGTAGGACGTAATGCTAACTAAAAGTAATTAGTGCGATGACAAACAATGAAATTTAGGATCATGATCAGACAGACAGGAAACAGGAAGAGAAAACAATAAGGTAGAGAGACAGACCCTGCCGGTAGATGTCAACATTTCAATACTGCGATACATTTGACTCGAGTTCGGTCTCAGTCTTGTTGCCGCCGGGAAGTAATCGTATATTCTCGCTTGCTTCTTTCGTCGTTTTTTCGGCGGAGGTGGGAGAGGCTTACTTTTAGTGGTTCCCATTGTTAAACGACCTTGAATGAAGGAAAAAAATACAGGATTAAATAAATGGATAAATAAACAAAAATAAAAAAGTGAATAAAGTAATAATTATTATGTCATGCTTTTCCGTAGTTCATTGAGAAACAATGGTGGATTATGGTTTGATATTTTATGGTTATGGTCAGTGAAAATACCGATTTTATATTTTCTAACTCTTCAATCGAAGGCGGAAACAGTAGTTCCCGCGGACTAGTTACCTATGTAATCAACGCGTGTCATTCCAATGGAGGGAAATATGACGTAATTTACGCTATATTTCTGCCCTTTACGTAATATTGTAATGCGTTGTTATGTGAGGGGGGTACGCCACGGGGAATTACCGAAAACAAATGTACTGGGTTTTGATGAAAGTCCCAACTAAATAGGGGTTAGGAGCATGAAATATTTTTTTTTTTTTTTTTCGGTGAAAGATCGAATTTATTTCATCGAGTGAACATCGTCGGTAATATTTTCACGAGTGGCGCAAATATCTGTATAAATAAAAATTTTCTCTTTTTTCCCCAATGCTCTCTCCCGTATGTATGTAAAACGTATATTGTGTTGACTACCCGTCTTACGTGATACTTTCTGAAATACTTTTTTTGTCAGTGGTTAAGACGTTTGATTTGCAACCTAGAGAAAGTCTGTTCGATATCCAACTCGGGTACCGGAAGCGCGTGAGTGTCATTTAGGAACAGGCATTAGTGTAACTGAAATATTGTTAAAAGTGATGTAAAACACTACTTAACCCTTATGCTGCAGAGCACGAGTCACTGATCTTTTGCGGACAGTGTAGATCAAGATCAGACTGCACAGATCTCCGCTGTCCGATAAGGAGATATTTTCATCCAAAAATAAGCTTGATATTACATTATTCGGGTTTTTACCATCGACTAGAGAGTTTAACATAATTTGTTTAGCGAGAAAGGAGTTAAACAACAACTTCATAAATAAACGTTCTGTAAGGCAGGACTGGAAAAATTTACTTTTTACTATATGGGTCATCGTCATTATCTATTCTTTTATTATTGATGTTATTTTCCTTCATTATTTTGTATCGATATATTAATTTATCATACTGCGGCTTCTACAAGAAGTTGCCTTACACACACACACACACACACACACACACAAAATGAAATTGTACTTGCCTGCAAAACTCAAGCCATTTTTTAAAGAATGTTCAGATTTTCACACTACAAATAACCTCCCCTTTTGAAATGTTTGACAGATTGTTCTGTTCTTTCACCCTTTACCAAACGAACCTGCGTTTTAGGATCCTAGGGTAGACGACTTTTTTCTAAAACATTTTGGGAAAAGGAGAAAATGCTGGTCACCAGCATTTTCTCCTTTCCCAACAATGTTTTCTGTCCTTTTCAAAGCAAATCCCATCTTTTGAGTCAAATTCAAAATGCTCTTAAGTTTGACGACTCTAAAATCCTGTCTTTTGGTAAAGAGTTAAATTTATGTATAGGGTTTTACGGGTTAAAGCCAACGCGGTGTAAACTTTTAACCGTTAGCCTGCTAAATAAGTTAAATCAAACTTTCAAACCGATAAGTAAAAACCTGAATGTTGCCATTATAAAGGGGTTTTTGTGTGTGTGTGTGTGTGTGTGAAAGAATATAGGGCAGTATAGGTCCAAGATCAGACGCTCTGTGCGGTCTGATCTTGATCTACACTGTCCGCAAAAGGTCCTTGAGTGCATCTGAGCAGACTAAGGGTTAAAAAGGTTTGAAATATACTCATTAAACGTTTCTTTATGGTTGAAGTACGCAGTAATGAAAGCCTACAAAAACGTAAATGATTGTTCAGAACAATGAACTTCTGTTACTCTTCACAATATGAAAAAATTTTAGAATTGTGCAATGAAAAAATTGTTTATAGACTACAACTGAATTTAGCTTTAATGATGAGAGTTGTCTTCAAACCGATAGAAAACCCTATCGATGAAAAATTCCTACATCTGAGCCGTATTTATTTTGTCCCATGCAAACACTTTCATCTAGGATGAGTCCAATTTTTTGTCCTTTGGTAAAGATTTAAGCTCATGAGGTCTGTGGGGTATTTTTTATTCTTACTATCTAAATCCTGTAACAAACAGTCCAAGAAAGCAACCAAATATGGCCACATCGTCTTGGTACAGCACTGGATGCATAGTCGGTTCTCTACGTGCCCTTCGGATATTTGACTGAAAGTATCTGCTCCGCATGAGTAAATCAGTGAAGCTTCGGTGCCAGGCCAAAAGTTTCGAAGATACAGATTTCAAACTTATTGCAGAATGAAACTTTATCAGCATTTTTTTTTTTTTTTTTTTTTTTCCTTTCGCAAAACAAAGAAATTCACATATGCGTCTTATGAATTTTGGATTTGATTTCGTAAATACGTTCGTTCGATTATAGCCCAAGGGTTAACCCTTTCCCAAACGACAAATTTTGGACTGGTCCAAATTGAAAGAGTTTTCAGACGACAATTTTAAATTTGATGAAAATGGCAGAAAGTTCTCAAAAAGGGTAGAAAACACTGTGGGAAAAGGAGAAATTGCTCGTATGAGCAATTTCTCCTTTTCCACAGTGTTTTCAAAAGACTTGCACTGCAGACACGTGAAAACCAGGGCTTGTTTGGGAAAGGGTTAATTGATTTGTTAGACTTACCCCAACAACAGTAGCGTGTAAGCAAATATAATGAACCGTACAGTTGTGTTTGTTAAGGTATTTTTAGAACATTTCGTTCTTTGCCCTTATTACTAAAACTTTCAGTTTTTTGGTTTTAATTCGTTAGTTTGTTTGGTGTTTACGCCGTTTTCAAAAATATTTCAGTCACACCGTGGCGGTTAGAGCACCTATTACACCTGTTACAATGAAAGCGTTTCTTACACTAATACTTCGCACAACATTCTTTCCAAGCCAATGGCTGCTTTCCCACATAAACATTGTCGAAACTATGTACAGCGCTGAGAGAAGAATAAATTCTGTCCAACCCTTTACCACACAATCCAAACTTTAAACGACCCTGAGAAAGAAGCCTTTTGAAAAAAAAAAAAAAATGTTGGAAAAGGGAAAAATGCGTGTAACAAACAGTTTCTCCTTTGCCCACAGTGTTTTCACCCTTCCAAATACAAATTTCAATTTTTTAGTCAAAATTACTTTATTGTCTGCAAATGCTTTCAATTTTGACTCCTCGAAAATGTTGTCGTTTGACTCTAGATCTATGACGAAAACAGCTAACTTTTGTGCTTAGATGAAAGAACATGAATTTGTAATCAAACTGCGTTATTATCTAAGGAATATCCTCAAAGTCAAACGAAAAGACTCTGAAGAAAGATCTCTCTCTCTCTCTCTCTCTGGGTTTAGCTGGGGTACGAAGAAGTAGTATAGGAGGGTAGACCTCGGACAAAATCCGTTTTGTCCGAGGTCTACCCTCCCTGAGTGCCATTTTGTCCGAGGTCTACCCTCCCTGAGTGCCATTTTGTCCGAGGTCTACCCTCCCGGGGAGACAAAAGACCGGTCAAAATATCAAACCGGAAGTAGATGTCCGCTTTTTCTGCCCCCCCATGCCACGGTCAGAGCCCCTTTTTAACTATCTCTGTGAAAAGGGGTCTTAATACATCTGCGCGCACGCGCGCACGGATCGTAATGATATGGTTCGGCAGAGACTATCGTTGGACTTAGTCTTTTTTCTTCATCGGAGATAGATGTTCACCATCTTTGACGCGGCAGGGATCCTTTTTTAAAACCGTGGTCTGTGAAAAGGGGTCTTAATGCATCTGCGCGCACGTGCACGGATCGTAATGATATGGTACGGCAGAGACTATCGTTGGACTTAGTCTTTTTTCTTCATCGGAGATAGATGTTCACCATCTTTGACGCGGCAGGGATCCTTTTTTTTAAACCGTGGTCTGTGAAAAGGGGTCTTAATGCATCTGCGCGCACGTGCACGGATCGTAATGATATGGTTCAGGCAGACACTATCGTTTGACTTAGGCTTTTCTCTGTCATCGTTGGACTTAGTCTTTTTTCTCCGTCTTCGTTCGCCTCAATCTTTCTCTATTACCGTTGGACTTAGTCTTTTTTCCCACGATATGGGTTATTTCCCCCTCTTCAGCTTGGCTCAGGCAAATACCATCGTCGGACTTAGTCTTTTTTCCCGTCTTTTGTTCGCCTCAGCCTTTCTCTATCACCGTTGAACTTAGTCTTTTTTCCACGATATGGGTTATTTTCCCCTCCTCATGCTGGTTCAGGCAGACACTATCGTTTGACTTAGGCTTTTCTCTGTCATCGTTGGACTTAGTCTTTTTTCTCCGTCTTCGTTCGCCTCAATCTTTCTCTATTACCGTTGGACTTAGTCTTTTTTCCCACGATATGGGTTATTTCCCCCTCTTCAGCTTGGCTCAGGCAAATACCATCGTCGGACTTAGTCTTTTTTCCCGTCTTTTGTTCGCCTCAGCCTTTCTCTATCACCGTTGAACTTAGTCTTTTTTCCACGATATGGGTTATTTTCCCCTCCTCATGCTGGTTCAGGCAGAGATCATCGTTGGACTTAGTCTTTTTTCCGTCTTTATTCACCTCAATCTTCTATCACCGTTGAACTTAGTCTTTTTTCCACGATATGGACTATATCCCTACTTACGCTGGGTCAGGCAGAGAGGATCGTTGAACTTAGTCTTTTTTCTCAGTCTTCGTTCGCCTCAGGCTTTCTCTATCACCGTTGAACTTAGTCTTTTTTCCACGATATGGACTATATTCCCTACTTACGCTGGGTCAGACAGAGAGTATCGTTGGACTTAGTCTTTTTTCCGTCTTTTGTTCGCCTCAGCCTTTCTCTATCACCGTTGAACTTAGTCTTTTTTCCACGATATGGACTATATTCCCTACTTACGCTGGGTCAGACAGAGAGTATCGTTGAGCTTAGTCTTTTTCCGTCTTTATCTGCCTTAATCTGTTTTCTATCACCGTTGGACTTAGTCTTTTCTTCCGTCTTTTGTTCGTCTCAACCTTTTCTCTATCACCGTTGGACTTAGTCTTTTCTTTGGCTCCTAGCAGTATGATCTTTAGACATTGCCTGATTATATGATCTGAGTGTGGGTTTTTTCCGGCATTTCCCGGAAATCAGTTCGTCTAGACTTACCCGATCTTAGATTTATTCCTCCCTAGTTTTATTCGACCCTAGTTTTTAATCTGCAAAACTTTTTTTTTAAATTGTAAAAAATTTTTATCCGAAAATTTTTATCCGAAATTTTTAAGCGTAAAAAATTTTCTCTATCGAAAAAATTTGACTGTAAGATTTTTTATTTGAAAAAAATTTTCTCTGTAAGATTTTTTGAAAAAATTTTTCTATCGATAAAAATGTTTTTCTCTCTGCAAGATTTTTTTAATCGTAAAAATTTTTTCTATCGCCCAAAAAAGATTTTTCTCTCTCTGCAAGATTTTTTAAAAATTGAAAAATTACCTGCTCCATATTTGATTTTTTTCTCGTCTTGGTATACTTTATAATTTATTTGCACTACTCGAGAAACGAGAGATGAATGATTATAGGAAAAGTTCACTGGATTTTTATAGCTTAGTGGAGGGATTGACCTGCTTTGTCTTTGAATTAAGAGTACGAACGGTAGGTGAGCATGTAGATAGAACATAACGTACTGTAAAAATTCATTCACATAGAATGTTATGATCTATCTACAATTTCCAAGACTGATCTTTTTTTGGAAGAAATGTTTGAATAAAAATGCTTTCATCGTTATTTATGTTGTCATTTTATTATTAATCCTTAAAGAGAAAAGTAAAAGAAATCATGGAGGTGGATGTACAAGCTATTTTATTTCAACATCCTTGTAATATTTTCATCACAGGTCCGAGTGGTTGTGGAAAGACAGTCTTTGTTCATAAATTAATTGACTATCGAGAAGATTTGTTCAATATCGTTCCTGAAAGAGTTGTCTGGTGTTACAAAGAATGGCAGTATGCTTACAATCTTATGCATGAGAAATTCAATTCGCAGTTTGAATTAATAAAATTCGTGGAAGGAATTCCTGACGATGAAAACGAGCTTGTCAGCGATGTATCTATACCGCATTTAATCGTCTTTGATGATATGCTGGGTGAAAAAGATGAGGAAAAAATTAAACTTTGGTTTACAAGAAAAGGACATCATCGTAATGCAACCGTGATTTATATCACACAAAATATGTTTCAACAATCGAAATCGAGTCGAACCATCAGTCTTAATTCAAGATACATGATTTTATTTCGAAATGAGCGAGATAAAAATCAGATTAAAACACTAGCTCACCAAATGCAAGCTCCACATTTACTGTCTGCTTATGATGACGCTACATCGATGGATCATGGATATCTTGTCATCGATTTCCATTCACGAACAAATAAAGAATTAAGACTGCGAACAGATATATTTCATCGTTATGAAGAAGACGAAAGAGGTCCAACCGTTTATTCCCCTGCTTAATCGTTATAATGTTTTTTTTAAAAATAAAAATGACTTCATTTTAATTTATATTGTCATTCTATCAATAGACGACAGTGAGTAAACATGGCTTTACCAACCACACCAACTTCAATTTTAGCTGCTTTGCGAAATTTAAGTCAACAAACCAATAGATATGAAAGAGAATCTGTGTTGAAAGCAGGATTAAAAGAAATTTTAAAATGGTTTACGTTGGCAGCACAAAACATCCTTGAAGATAAAATCAAATTACCAAAACAAACCACCACGTATATGACAAAACATAGAGCAGATATCGAGCAGTTAGCAGATCCGAATATTGATGAGGAAATTAAACGTAGAATTATTTTAAAACCTGGAGGTGGTGGATTTCTAGGCGGTGTTATTATCAGAAGTTTACTGAGATGGGATGGAACTAAAACCGTTAGGAAATTTGGGGGTGAAAGGCAACCTCGAAAACGTGCTCCGCGAAAGAGGAAATCTCCAAAGAAGAAAAAATCTCCAAGGAAGAAAAAGTCTCCAAAGAAGAAAAAATCTCCAAAGAAGAGAAAGACCCCGAAAACGCATGCAAGAACTATCACCTCACCACCTATGATTGATGAAAGAGCCATCACCTCACCACCTATAATTGATGCAAGAACTACCACCCCGCCGCCTATGATTGATGAAAGATTTGTTACTATGCGAAGGCCTGTAGGAAGCACCATTTCAGAACATCAACGCTATCCGAAATCCAGAAAGGAACTATTAAGTGAAAGAATGCAAAAACTCAGAACAAAGTATTCACAATTTATAGAACCAGGGAAAAAATTGAAGTTTCAATCCATTCCATCCACCTCATGGTCTCCAAATACATTAGCTAAATATAAAAAAGGTAGAAAGGCAGAAGATCGACTGTTTGGGGATATAATCCAATATAACCTTGACACAGGAAAATATCGTGTTGACTATGACAAGCGTCTGATTCATCTTGGTGGTGGAAGAACCATTCCTCTGCCCGACAGAGGGTCAGATGTAGAAGAAAGCGAGGATGAAGAACTCACTGATTCCGATTCGTCGTTTTCTTTTGTAAAAAAGACAGTATGATAAAACATCAGGTATAAATGATAGTGACATGGAACTTTTATTTTCATTTGATGTGAAATAGCGATAAAGTCAACATGAAGAAAAGACCTCTGATAAAAAAACACGGCTCAATGGTTATGGCCATGATACAGGCTACACCAAAAATACGTAAAAAGCTTGTCAAAGATTCACCCTCAGAAGCGATAAGATGTATATCGGAATGCTGTCATAATGTTTTAAAAGGCAATGTACATTTATCACCAGATCAGAAGAAGAAGTTGTATTCAAGCCGACAACATCTCAGACGTTTAGCTTCAAAATCAGTCTCTGTAAAAGATAAAAAACAAATTTTAAATCAAAAAGGTGGATTTCTTTCATTGCTTGCACCTGCATTATTACCTTTGTTAGGAAAAGCCGTTATCGGAGGAATAGGAGGAGCTCTAAAAGCCTTGTAGATAAAAAATTTTCAATGAAAAAAATCTTATAGATAAAAATCTTGTAGATAAAAAATCTTATAGATAAGAAATTATGTCTGTTAGAAAAATGGTTATCGTGCC
The DNA here is from genome assembly GCA_945859785.2 of Tridacna gigas. NCBI lineage: Eukaryota > Metazoa > Mollusca > Bivalvia > Cardiida > Cardiidae > Tridacna > Tridacna gigas. Next base: position 66,807,385 of record OX244033.2, read on the forward strand.
TTTCCAGGTCTTAGAAAATATGAAACGATGGAAAGCCGAACAAGCTCAAAAACCTCGTTTACCACCTAACCCACAAGTTGCAGATGCATCACATCTTCGACAAGATATGAGTCAGATTTTACAAAGTACCGATCTGTCAGAAACAGAAAAGGCTCAAAGATATGGCGAAACTTTGATTAAGTTACAAAATTCGCTTCAGAAAACAAAACCAACTTCGATCAATTTTCTTCCAAAAACTGATGATAGTGTACAGGGATCACCATCTGTTGGACTGCAATCTGTTGTCTTATATGATCGAATTTTGCAAAGTGTACCAAAAACCATGAAAAGAAAAGCTGAGTTACTTTTGAGTATGATAAAAGACAACGATAATTTAACTTGGGACGAACAAGGGGTGGTGTCATATAAAGGTACACGCATTCATGGTTCCAATATTATTGATCTTGTCAATGATGCGATACGTCAAAGAAAAGGTATCGAGCCCAGAGGATGGAAAACATTTTCAAAGGCATTACATGAAAGTAATATACCTCAAGAAGTTATTGGCAATTTGAACAGATGGAAATGGATACAAAAAGTCCATGATAAATCACCGAGTAAATCATTGAGCGAAGATGAAGATTCCCATGCAGAATCCTATGGAGATTCCGATAACTTATTTCACACACCAAAAAGTGTACGAAAAAGTACTAAGCTAACTCCTATAAAAAGAAGTATGAAAAGAATAAAAGAAAAATCTCCATACATGAAACCTGAAGAAAGAGAACGATTGAAGCAATTCTATGTTAAAGAACTGCTAACTCCCCCAAAGTCTATAAAAAAGACTCCGAGCCGTAAAACACTTCAGTCATGGGAGGCATGGTAAAGTCAAAACTTGATTACGTGTTAAGAAAGTTGTTTTATGATCCTAAAAGTACTGTTGCATTTAGTGGAGTAAAGCAATTGTATCACGCTGCGAAATCTGTTTTGAAAGGAATAAGATACAAAGATGTTCAAGAATGGTTACAGGGTGAATCCACCTACACCTTACACAAACCGATTCGTCGTCGTTTCAAAAGACGAAAAACTATTGTAGGTGGTATAGATTATCAATGGCAGGCTGATTTGGCTAACATGCAACATTTAGCAAAACAAAATAATAACAAGAAATATTTACTTTGTGTGATTGATGTGTTTTCGAGATTTTCATGGGTTATCCCTATTCCAGACAAAACGGGTAAAACTTTAATCAAAGCATTTCAATCTATCGTTCAGAAATCAAAACGAAAACCTTTAGCGCTTCAAACAGACAAAGGTTCGGAATTCAAAAACAAATCGTTTCAAGACTACTTGAAAAAGAATCAGATTCATTTTTTCACCACTGAAAACCCAGAGACAAAAGCAAGCATTGTTGAAAGATTTCAACGAACTTTGAAAACGAGAATGTGGAAATACTTTACGTACAAGAAAACAAGACGTTACATTGACGTATTGAATTCTTTAGTTAAGAATTACAACCATACTTTTCACAGAAGTATAAAAACATCTCCTGTAATGGTAACAAAATCCAATGAGGCAGAGATTTCAAGAAATCTGTATCCTCAATTATCGACAAATGTAATGACAAAAAAGCCGAAATTCAAAATTGGAGATCATGTTCGAATCAATAAAACAAAACGTACATTTGATAAGGGTTATTTACCAAATTGGACGCAAGAAATATTTGAAATCAGTCATGTCAACAAAACATTTTCGCCTATTACCTATAAAGTAAAAGATCTACTGGGAGAACAGATTTTGGGAACTTATTATGAATATGAACTTCAATTAATAAAAGATGATGATATTTATGAAATTGACTCAGTTCTTGATAGACGTACAAGACGTAAGGGTAAAAAATTAATCAAAGAAATAAAAGTCAACTGGAAAGGTTATCCAAAAAAATTTCAAAGTTGGATACCAGAATCCTATTTGGTGTAATCCTGTTTGGTGTAATCCTATTTTGGTGTTGTGAAAAACATCTTTTCTTATTAAAAAAAATCTTATAACTTAAGAAAAAGTTATAAAAAGTCACCACATTCATAATGAATCCACAGTCAAACATTGAGTGTGGAACAGAAAAGTCTGGAATAGAAGAAAAGTTCGGAATAGAAAACTTCGATAGCAGTAGTAGTAGTAGTATCAGTAAGAACTACAATTGTTGTGGAAATCGTGTCCCAAAGAATCAGTTTACCTATATTTCACAGATTTTAGTCATTTATGCAATTATTGCAACCTCAATAGTACATTTAAGTATTCAAAGTCAAGATCGTGAATTGTGGCTGATCCTGTTAAGCAGCTCACTTGGATATATTCTTCCATCACCAGGGTTAAAATTCAGCAGATCAGAACAAAAGCAGTCAGGGTGGATTGATAGTAAAAAATGAATTCGTTTTATCTCACTCTACCCAGTGATAGTTCCATGGACCTTTATCCGAACAACACCCAATGTTGTTTTAAGGTTCATTTACCAAAGACAGTTCATATTGACAAGGAAACTTGGGAAGTCGCACTAGTTCAACTTATTACTCCCTCTCAGTTCTTAAACATAAGTGCAGAAGAAGCAGAGTTCGATCTTACAACAACGGATAACGAATTAGTCAAATTAATATCACAGATAGACAAAAGAGGAGATAATATACAAATAATTCCATTAAGACGAAATAGTGGAAATGATATAATAAAATGGGCAATTCGATTTTCCTTTCCAGCCGGGAGTTACGTTTCACCTGAACATCTTATAGAGACGATCAATGATGTGATTCAATCCACTATAGGTCCTGCTCTTCGTAAGGATTCGTCGGGTGTGTTCATCACTTATTCATCTTCAACCAAACGTCCGAAAATTATATTTAATAATATTATAAAAACAGGGATCAAATTACATCCATCCCTGTTTTTAAAACTGGGTGGATCACCAGAATTCAAACATGATACATTTTTTCAGGGTAAAAATATTTTCAAATACTTTAAATATAATCCAAACATTGATGCTGGCTACAATCATCTGTATATTTATTCAGATATTGCTGAACACACTATAGTGGGTGATACACTTGCTCCCATACTTCGTGTTCTGCCTTTCAAAACATCCGATTTGATTGAAAATGGTTATGGTTCTCAACATACCAATCATGAAATTACAATACCGCATTATATTCCCGTTTCGAAATCCGATTTCGATCATATTCACATTCAAATAACAGGGGATTTAGGTATACCGGTTCATTTCATTACTGGTAAGACAATAGTGAAGTTACATTTCAGGCAACGTTTAACTGACAATCATTGAAAATCATTGAAAATCATTTTTTAAAAAATGCTACCAGTTTATCGTGGTGTAAAACATCAGTATGGCTATGGGTTAGGTTCGCTATTTAAATCGGCAATTAAAGTAGTGACTCCATTGCTTAAACCGTTGATTAAATCTGGTTTTAATGCTGTGAAAAAAGAAGGAATCAAACAAGGAATAGGTGTAGTAGAAGATATCCTTTTACGTGGCAAAAACCCCAAAAAAGTTGTAATTTCAAGGGGAAAACAAGCCATTCATGATCTAGCAGAAAAGGTAATACCAGGGATAAATAAAAGAAAATCACGAAAACCACGTCATTCCCCCTACCGCCTTCGCAGTGGTAAGATCATAAGGCAAAGAGACAGACGACCTCTTGATATCTTTGATTAATATATTGGATTAATATATTGAATTCATTTACTTGAATTATATAAAAATGATGCAAAACGGTTCTTGTGAATGCAGTAAGTCAGAACTTGATGTTCTTTCTGTACCACCTACAATGACAACGATGCAAGAAAGTCAATGGATTGAACATTTCCCAATATCATCTTTGGCAAACAATGCACCGATAGAATTCATCATACCACCTCAAACTGAACATTGGACAGATCTGTCACAATCGTATTTGTATGTCAAATACAAAGTCGTTCAAGCTGACGGTGCTGATTTAGATGTCAATGCAAATGTGGCCCCTGTAAACAACTTCCTGCACAGTTTGTTTAGCAGTGTCGATTTGTATCTAAATAATAAACTAATCACCAGCAATTCAGATACCTATCCATACAGAGCATATATCGAAAATCTTATGTCATATAATTCTGACAGCAAGACTACGCATTTGAAAGCTGGTAATCTTTGGATTGAAGACACCTCTGCTCATTTCAATTCACTCAACCATGATGGAACTAATGAAGGTTTACAAGCTAGAATGCTTGAAATTGAACGAAGTAGAACCGCCGAACTTTTTGGACGTTTGCATCTTGATCTGTTTCAACAAGAAAAATATTTACCCAATGGTATTGAAATCAGACTTAGATTAAACAGATCTTCGCTAAACTTTTGTCTCACAGGAGGTACTGCTGCACCAGATCCAAAAATTGTACTGGAAACAGTCAGTCTTCATGTGCGAAATGTCGAATTGTTGCCTGTTGTTGCAAATGATCTAAATCATGTTATTGCTCAGCAAAACATGAAAATTCCTATTCGCAGGGTTGAAGTAAAAACTTTTACCATTTCTACAGGTCTTCAGTCTAAAGTTGAAGATCATCTGTTTCAAGGACAACTTCCAAAACGCATTTTCATTGCAATGGTAGCAAATACTGATTATAATGGGGCTTATAACAGAAATCCATTTTTCTTTCAACATTTTAATCTGTCAAAAATTGATGTATCATGTAATGGTCACAGCATTCATAACAGACCCTTTGAACCTAACTTTGAAGCAGGATTGTATTTGAAATCCTTTCTATCATTGTATCAGGCTAACTCATCTTTAGCACTTAATAAATCATTTAATATTGGTAAAGAAGACTATGTTGGTGGATACTGTTTGTGGGGATACGATTTGACAGCGGATCAAGGTAGTGAAGAAGGACAACTTCATCCTATAAAAACTGGAAATCTTCGAATTGAACTTCAGTTTGGTCAAGCTCTGGCAGCAGCTATCAACGTTATTGTCTTTGCTGAATTTGACAATCAGATTGAAATCAACAGTTTGAGAGAAGTTATCACAGATTTATTAAGCCTGGAAAAAACCAACAGAAACTCTCTGATCAAAAAGATAGCTTTCACAAAAAAACAGTCCTTTTCAGGACTAAGGAATATAATATCGAAAACGACAGTTCTTTTCAGGACTATTGAAAAACAGCCCTTTTCAGGACTATCTACAGGACTAAAGAACTAAAAAACAATGTTGGGACTCAGATTTGCTATAACACTTAGAGAAGAAGCAGAAAAAGTGAAATATTCTGTGTCGAAGTGCATCTCTACTCGGAAAAATGACATTCACAACAGCTTCGAAAAACATATGACTGAAAAATTAAAAAATCTTATTGTCAGTGAAGTTACCAACCAGTGTTACGGATGTCAAGTGGATCATCCCAGTCAAACACAGCATGAACTGTGTTTATTCAAGGATAGACAAGAACATACAGATATGTTCATAGAAAAAGCCATGATGGAATTAAATCCATACGAAATCATGGAAAAATGGTATCCTGAACTCATAGAAATGAAACTCGATGAAAGTGACTATGTGGAAGCCTACAGATTATGGCGAAATATAAAACAAAACATTTTATCTGAATTCACGGAGTCGTGGTTACAATACTGGTGTGACAAAGTAAAACAATCCTGGGAAGAAAGTGATTAGAAAAATGTATACTTCTGAAATTCAATACATATTGGATCATGGAACGTGGATAAAAAATCTACAGGCAAAAGTCTGTGCAAAAGATCACTTACCTCGACAAAAACCGGATCATGTGAAAGCCTACATTGTGAACACAGAGAAATCAACCGGTCCAGGAGAACATTGGGTAGCCGTGATATTCAACAATAATGGTGATGTACTATACTTTGATCCCTACGGACTACCACCACTTGAGCCAGAAATCATTAACTTTTTAGACAATCATTCTTATTCGTGGAGATACAATCGACAAACTCTTCAGAGTCCACAGGGAAAAGTTTGCGGGTTTTACTGTATCGTCGTATTGGATGCTGCCGCCAGAGGATACAACATACAGAAATATCTTCAACAGAAATTCCTCTCAACGGAACATCGACGAAACGATCGAGATGTAGTGTTATGGTTCAATCAGCAGTATGGAATTCTATTCAGTAAAGCTCAGAGACTTTTTCCCCACAAATAGTATATAAATGTATAATAGTTCTTTTATCTATGTGTTTGTTGTAAATATGTTCATTGCTCAGTTCATTGTTCAGTTCTGTTTAAATAAAAGTTATACTGTTTAAATGGTGTTTTTTCATTCTTTTTTCCACAAAGATAATTCCTCCACAAAATATCAGTCTTGGAAAAAATGTAGATAGATCATATAGTACATTATATTCTATCTACATGGTCTCGCCCACGTTCGTACTCTTAATTTCAAGACGAAAAGTAGGTCAAACCCTCCACCAAGCTATAAAACCAGCAAATTTCTCTATATGCCATTTCATTTCCACGATGGGTTTGTTCAGATTCTGCTGTGGACTATTTGCTAAAAGTCGAAGGAATGAGGAGAAGAGAAAACGCCAAAAGACAAAGACGTCGGCTGAGTTCTCTGCAAGACAAGGGTATAACCCCTATACCCAGAACCCAGCACCTAATTTCTACCCCGATCTTTGGGTTATGCCAACTGATGATCCAATCTTTGGGGAGTCTGTGATATCAATCAACCAATGAGTTGATGATGAAGAGGTTTAGAATCCTCTATCTTTCTCTGATTTTGGAATTAACTTGCTCGAATGATTAATTTAATTCCAATCCAGAGAATGATAAAAACAGCTCTTTTCAGAGCTAACATTCATTCCAGAAAGTCCTATCTTCGAGACTTGTCAATTTTACGACTGAGTACCATCCCAAGAGTTACATTCCAAGAGTTACATTCCAAACGATATTCTCCAATTCGAATTAACTCAAACAAGGTTAACCCAACACGATGCTTGTATGGTAAGGATTTATACTATAAACCATCTCTGACCAACTCAGAAGATAGCATATAGCATAAAGGTGTCAAATCTTGTCTGACTAATTCAATCAAATCGACAAAATAGTGCTATAAATAAACTCAGCTCTCAGATCTTATAGACAAGTTACAAAACAATACGGTCTTTATCCCCTAAAGCTAGTTTTTTAAAAAAAGACTGAGTTCGTCAGACAGATATCTAAAGATCATACAGCTAGGAGCCGAAGAAAAAGACTAAGTCCAATGATGATAGAGAAAGATTGAGGCGGACAAAGTCGGAAAAAAGGACCAAGTCCAACGATACTTTCTGCCTGAACCAGCGTGAGGAGGTGAAATAACCCATATCGTGGAAAAAAGACTAAGTCCAACGGTGGGTGAGGAGGTGAAATAACCCATATCGTGGAGAAAAGACTAAGTCCGACGATACCAGAGAAAGACCAAAGACGGTGAAAAAAAGATTAAGTCCAACGACTGTAGAGAAAGATTGAGACGAACAAAAGACGGAAAAAAGACTAAGTTCAACAGTGATAGAGAAAGGCTGAGGTGAATAAAAGACGGAAAAAAGACTAAGTCCAACGATGGTATTTGCCTGAGCCAAGCTGAGGAAGGGGAAAATAACCCATATCGTGGGAAAAAAAGACTAAATCCAACGGTAATAGAGAAAGATTGAGGCGAACGAAAACGGAGAAAAAAGACTAAGTCCAACGATACTCTCTGCCTGAGCCAAGCTGAGGAGGGGGAAATAACCCATATCGTGGAAAAAAGACTAAGTCCAACGGTGATAGAGAAAGATTGAGACGAACAAAAGACGGAAAAAGACTAAGTTCAACGGTGATAGAGAAAGGTTAAGGCGAACAAAAGACGGAAAAAAGACTAAGTCCAACGATGGTATTTGCCTGAGCCAAGCTGAGGAGGGGGAAATAACCCATATCGTTGGAAAAAAGACTAAGTCCAACGGTAATAGAGAAAGATTGAGGCGAACGAAGACGGAGAAAAAAGACTAAGTCCAACGGTAATAGAGAAAGATTGAGGCGAACGAAGACGGAGAAAAAAGACTAAGTCCAACGATGACAGAGAAAAGCCTAAGTCAAACGATAGTGTCTGCCTGAACCATATCATTACGATCCGTGCACGTGCGCGCAGATGCATTAAGACCCCTTTTCACAGACCACGGTTTAAAAAAAGGATCCCTGCCGCGTCAAAGATGGTGAACATCTATCTCCGATGAAGAAAAAAGACTAAGTCCAACGATAGTCTCTGCCGTACCATATCATTACGATCCGTGCACGTGCGCGCAGATGCATTAAGACCCCTTTTCACAGACCACGGTTTTAAAAAAGGATCCCTGCCGCGTCAAAGATGGTGAACATCTATCTCCGATGAAGAAAAAAGACTAAGTCCAACGATAGTCTCTGCCGAACCATATCATTACGATCCGTGCGCGCGTGCGCGCAGATGTATTAAGACCCCTTTTCACAGAGATAGTTAAAAAGGGGCTCTGACCGTGGCATGGGGGGGGCAGAAAAAGCGGACATCTACTTCCGGTTTGATATTTTGACCGGTCTTTTGTCTCCCCGGGAGGGTAGACCTCGGACAAAATGGCACTCAGGGAGGGTAGACCTCGGACAAAATGGCACTCAGGGAGGGTAGACCTCGGACAAAACGGATTTTGTCCGAGGTCTACCCTCCTATACTACTCGAAGAGAAATATGATGATAAAGCAAACCATAAAATTGAATGTTTTAATAAGAAAATAAACATGCTATCTTTATTTTGTGATGGTTAAAACATTTTGACATATTTCAAGTCTTCTTTACAATGTTGCCTTCAAAATGAGTGGAATAATAACAATGATAATAATAAAGTCAAAAATAAATGGTGATATTGATGACTAATACTAATGATTGTGGTATCTGAAAATGAAGAAGATAATAGCATAATGATGGAATACTGATGAAATCACTGTATCAGTTAAAGTCAATCAACTTCAGATCACCAAGAAGAAGGTAAATAACACAATAAAAACTCGATCATATAAACATACAATTATTGAAATACAAAACTATTCTGTAAATTGAAGGTTACGGTACCAGATCTCCAGATAAGAGGGAGTGATGGTATTCTAAATCCATTATTTCTCTTCCAAACCCTATGTTGTGGGTACTGATTAGAATCGTCTCGATCAGACGATTCTAATGAACACCCATAACATAGAGTTTAGTGGAGAATAGCTAATATTTTCAATTTTAAAATCAAAATCACTCCTTCTATCTGGAACTCTGCGGTACAACTGATGTTTTCGAAAAACAAGTGTATAAGCAGAGCAGAAGTGCATCTACAGTATAACATATTATATGAAATGGAAAATCAAACCTTGGCTAAGCGCGACTCAATGTGCTTTTGAAAAATGTAACCGAGCCATGCTCTGCGAAAATGGAGCATAATGAATGATGTATTGTACCAAGCAAGACATCACATAATTAAGGATCCATAAAATCCACTTTGTTCAACAATCGACTGAATCATAAGGTTGACTGGTCCTTTGACATTCAGAAGATTGACCAATAGCGAAAAGTTTCGGCCTAGGTCAGCCTGCGCGGACTGCGCAGGCTGACCTGGGTCGATACTTTTCGCAGATGCGTAAAGCCCCAATTTCACAGAGCATGGCTCATATACATGTATATAGATAAGGATAAGGCTACATTGAGACGTGAATTCACCACTGACACAAACATGCAACTGTCGTCTATTAATCCTTCAAGAGACAATCCCGAGTTTAAACGATCTGGAGGATGAAGACTTTTGAAAACAATGTGGGAAAAGGAGAAAATGCTGGTAACCAGCATTTTCTCCTTTTCCCACAATGTTTTCGATCCTTTCAAAGACAAATTACATCATCTGAGACCTATCTAATTTGTCGTCTGCAAGTGCTTTCAATTTGGACTGGTCTAAATGTTGTCGTTTGGTTAAGAGCGTTATCATCCATGTAAGTTGGTGATACCTGACACGGAGTTAGGCTTTATACATCAGTACACTGAAAACATCGTGGTATGAGAAGAAATTTACGCCTTCCTCGTAATTTCTTCTTCGTTTTTCACAATGTTTGTCAAAAGTTGTTAGCTGCCAAACAAAGCCGTCTGCAGGAGAAAATGGGTTTACCTAATTTCCCGGTCCTCGGAGGATGATTATTTGAGCCAAGCTCTGTGAATGTATCTGCAAAAAGTATCGCCCCAGGTCAGCCTGCGCAGGCCGCGCAGACTGACTGGGGCCGAAACTTTTTGCTTGTGGTAAAGTTTCCGCATGTCAAAGGACCAGTGTGCCTCATGATTTAGTTGGTTGTTATACAAAATGGATTCTACCAATCCATAATTATGTGATAACTGGCTTGGTATCATGGATCACGGTGACGCATTAAACCCTTTGACCAGAGCATAAAGTGATGTAAAACATGTGAGCCAGGCCTTGCAAAAGAGGATTAAATGTATCTCTGAAATGCATGATACAAAGTAAGTCATCACATAATGAGGGCCATTCCTGTAAATCAAATTATCTCCCTTGCCAGATAAAGTCTAAAGGTAACCAAATAACAGATTGGTCCTTTTTACCTGTATTCCTTTGTTTTCATCCTTGATTCCCTTGGGGATGTTGCGATAAAAATAATTTGGTTTATGATTATATTTAAGGTCTCCATGTAAATTTAAAGCAAATCATGTTCTCAATCAACAGAGAAATGTACATATATCGATTTGTAAAACAATCTAACCCGATTTAGCCGAGATATTGTCCCAAAAACATATTTGTGTAGTGCAAGAAAATCAAGGATAAAATCCAAGTAATCTCCTTATCAGGACCAATGTAGTACTGCAGAGGACCCAAGGGAGATAACTGAAGAATGGCTCTCATTATGGATCCATTGAAACCCAGTTTTTTTCCTAATAACGAACTGAATCAAGGGGTACGATAGTCCTTGGACATGCAGAAAATTGACCAATAGCAGAAAGTTTCGGCCAAGGATTGCGCTAACTGACCTGGGTCGAAACTTTTTGCATGTTAATCCTTTGGCTGCTAAGATCGACTTTCTGACCTTTTGCGGACAGTGTAGATCAAGATCAGACTGCACAGAACGTGCAGTCTGATCTTGGATCCACACTGTCTGATAAGGAGATATTTTTTCCAAAGAATAAGTTTGAAAATAGCATTATTTGAGTTTTTACTATGGGCTTGAAAATTTCATTTAACTTGTTTAGCAGGATAAGGGTTAACGTATCGAATAAAACTATACTCTTTACCAAACGATTCCTTGGTATATCAACCCTGATGAAGAAGGCTAAGATGAAAGTGCTGGTAACCAGCATTTTCTGCTAAACCTACAAAGTTTTCTACTCTTTCAAAGACAGTCTCCATCATTGAGCGACACGTGATTTGTCGTCAGCAAATGCTTTCAGTTTGGACCATTCTAAAATATGTCGTTTGGCGAAGAGTTAAACATCAAGTTTTGCCTTTTTCCTTTTCTTGTCCGGTTCTTCAGTTTTTAGCCAACATTTAATTTCATGTTTTCTTTTCTTTGACATTCTTTTGGAGCCTTGTGCCCAGAATTTTTCAATCATTTCCTGTTCGGAGTACATAAACAACCAGTCTTCAGGGAGGAAGACGTCCGAATAAAAACTGCTAGCAATCGATTCGTCCACCGTAATTTCGTCCACGGAAATGTTGCTTCTTACAGACATAGATATTGCGTCCACGTCTTCAGACGTTTTCAGCCTAAAAATAGCCTCACCGTCTGGGCTCTGAACTGGTTCAGGAACGATTTCCGAAGTTTCTGTCTCTTCTTCCGTTTTCTCATTTACGATTAAAAGTTTGATGATTCCCAGAGAACGACCTTCACTCGTACTTGACCTTGACATTGTTCGATTACCATCTGACTTTCCTGTAATAAGGTCAAGGTGAATGTTGACCTCTGTTGCCTTCTGTTTACGTTTTCGTTTTAGTTTGTGTTTTTGAAGAAAGTCATCATTTACTTCATTTTCCACGCTGCATGTATCTTCTGGCAGTCCTAGACTGACGCTATCAGCGAAACTGACTGTGAGTTCGTCTGGAGTTGTCAAGGTGATGTCTGGAATGGTAGACGGAGATGCAGATTGAGGTCTGGTCGGCTGGTCGGCGACACAAATACCTGTAAAACTTGGTGTCAGCGGGCTTCGACTTATATTCATTTCTGTGTCAGTACCGATATCATCAGCATCAACATTAGGTGTAGTAGTAGTTTCAGAGTTTTCATAGGAGAGTCTGTCGGTGTTGTCAGATGGCGTGACGGTGGGACGACGTTTGTTCACGATAGATCGAAATGGAGACATGGGTCTGAGCACGTGCTCCCATCTATATATCCAACTCTGAAACAACATGAATAGTTTTCTCATTCAAAACTGTTTACAACACAACTTGTTTTCAACAGTTTTGAATATGTTCAATAAAAAAGACCTACGATGATTTTCTTGACACGTATTCAACCACCATTCTGAATAAGGTCCTAAGTCTAGTTCAAAATATATAAAGGTACATAATTTTTGACTTGCTCACTCACTTGATTAAGTCAGTCAGATATTGCGCTCCTTTAAGATTTAGAGAACTCCTGAAAATGCGGTTAAAAGAAACAAGATTACCACTCGGCTGCGGATGCTTGATTTTCAGTACCGAGCTGAAAAAGGGGCATAACTCTGTCAGATATACTTTGATGGTTACCTGCTCTTGTCGTATAGGTTTCCTTTTTGATAATTACATGTAACACTCGTTCAAGTTTGAGGCCAATATCTAATAGTAATAACAGAGATATTATAAAAAGTCAAAGTTTTCGCACGACGACGTAGACGACGATGCAGACGACAACGACGCAAACGACGACGGCAGGGCTACGACAATACCTCGACGTTTCCTTTGAAAACAGGGAAGCTAAAAAGGGGCCTCTTGTCCTATATCTGGACTTTCTTGTGTATTCTTTCTAAACAATTGGTTGGTCTCTTACGTAAATTAGAATTAATCAGATAAACAGAGAAAAGAAGAGTGAATCATGTTGCTACTAATAAATCAATCAGCGTAAACATTTTTTTTAGCTTGGATTTAAAAGCTATACAGCTGAACGTCCACGAAAATTATGAACAGAATAATAAGTGTCAACACGGGCTTGCTTGGTTTAATGTATCACGGAGATTCATTAAACCCCCTTTACCTGAGCATGGCTCAAGTTTCTCTTATTTTCATGTAACACATCTATGTCCTTTGTTGAAATAGCGTTTGGAGCACTGGTCGTTATTTCATTTTCATCTGTGTTGGAAACCAAGTTTAGACCTTTACCTAATTATGGATCCCTGAAATTCAGTTTGTCTAACAACCGAATGAGTCATGAGGTAGAACGGACTTTGGACATGCTGAAAATTGACCAAAAGCAAAACGTTTCGACACAGGTCAGCCTGCAAAGACTGCGCAGGCTGACCTGTGTCGATATTTCTTACGGGTGCATTAAACCACATTCTCGCCGAGTACAGCTCACTTCTATGAGCCGTCTAAAGAATTCTGCATTTCAGTGTTGACCTTTAAATACATTGCGTTACTTGTTAGTGCCCCCAAAATGTACCTTTGATGTCGACGAACCATAAAACTCCATTCATTCATTAGTGCTGACCTTTGTTGTTGCTGTTGTTGTTAAAACACTGGATCACAACAACATTATGCCAGTTATAAGTTTAAATGTATTGTATAATCTCACTATAAAGCTGAAAATTCAGTGCTTTGTTTTATCAGTACTGTTGTCTACTTTATTATGGTCAAGAGAAAGGCCAAGAACTGATGTTAGCTGTAGTAAATATATGCAACAAGTGCCTCACCATTGTGTTTCTAATTCAGTTGATCAATGACAAGAGCTTCCATGCAGATGAGGACGAGAATAACTCCTTTATAGGAGCATTTGAATTTTAGCCATGCTCTGGCCAAAATGGCATTATACCAAGCAAGTTAATCGTAATCACGGATCAGTCGAATCCATTTTGTCTGACAATCGACTTACTGATGATGTCAAATGGTCCTTGAACATGCAGAAAATTGACCCATAGCAGGCTGATATGATATATAGATAACCGTAAAGCAAAACGTAGAGCAAGGGACAGAACGTTTAAAATTAGTAAAAAAGAAATAAAGATTGATTGATTGATTGATTGATTGACTGATTGAACATTAGTTTATTCATATCACGGCGAGAGCTCGCTTTTTCATTTTTGCCCTAGGTTTCATCTGTACTAGGCTGGGGGATCTGAGACGTCTTGCCTAGGGACACTCATATTGAAAACCTAGTGCTGCCATTGAGGCTCGAACCCAGGGTCTCCAGGTTGCGAGTCCTACACTTTACCGCTGTGCAACGCAGGACCCTTTAAATAGAAAGAACAGTACCTATAGTTTTACTTATGTGAGCTTTCGGTGCAGAACAAGGTTAGTACCAAACAGACAGAACAAGGTTTAACACGTTCACAAGTGCTGAATTAATGAAAAAAGAAAACACACTTACAGTTAGCTGTGGGTGTGGAGGGGTGAAAGGGGTAACTTACGTTTAGATCAAGATCAGATTGTACAGACAGGACGGTTTACCCTGGTTACCACTATTTTCCTCCTTTCCACAATTTTTCTTTTGTTCCTGAGACAAATTTCATCAATTAAACCACATTTGATTTGTCGTCTGATTTTTTTTTTTTTCTTTTTTTTAATTTGGACCAGTCTTAATTTTCTTTGTCGTATGGTAAAGAGTTAAAGAATACATCATTTACAGACCTGTCCCTCAGCACACACAAAATCATGACCAAAAAAAAAACACCACCACGTGTTCGTTTTTGTGTACCATAACATACAACTAAGCTAAATTAATCCTCAAAGTGCGGTGATATAGGTGCAGTAGGTCGCACTATTTTGGGCTTGGACTTTTCTTGCTTCCTTTTCCGTCTTTTCGTCTCGTATTCGATGATCTTCTGACTGCTTGCCGATCGCTCCCTCGTCACGGATTCTGCAGATACCTTGATGCCCACACTTTGTCTTGTTCTGTTCTTGAAGTAGTCTAAATCCTCCCGGGATTGCTGTGAGGTCAACACCGGTATCTTAAGAAAAGATTTTTGATCAAGAGCTGGTGTTTTAGGTAGTCCTGGTAACAAATTCTTTCCCACTTCAAAAGCCTTTTCAGAACTCGCAGCACTCTTTGTCAGCCATCTTGGATCATCGAAAATGCTTTCATTCGATGCACTAAGATGGCTGAACCTACTTGCGCTCAGCTGTACATCACCGGCAGATACAGTGCTTTGAGAGGCAGTCATGCTTGAATAAGTCCGTGCGAAAGTTCCCGCGGTTTTTGGTGTTTTTGTAGACTGTCCTATCGATACTGTAGTATTTTCCCTTGATAATGGATTCTCTTTGATTGTTTGTAAAGTACTCGGCATGAAAATAGTTCCGTCTTGGCGCAATGCACCTTGTACACCGAACTTTCCCGTACTTTCTGGCAGTTTTTGAATGGAATGAGATCGTTCCGAATATCTAGGGGACGGTGAACGTGTAGTTTCGAGATCCAGAGCTTCTATTTTAAGTTTTTCTTTTCTTGCCGTCTTTTGTGGTTTCCGGTCCAAGTTTTCGGGGAGGGATATCGATTTTTTGGACAGCGTTTCTGTCTCCCCGGAGACAAAGCTGTTCTGTTCACTGTACACACTTGTACCACCAACAGATATTGGCATAATGGGTGTTCCTGGACGAAGTTTGGTCTCCCAGATTTTCTGCCATCTCTGAAAGATTTAAGAACCATTTGATTCATTATGATTTGGCAAAACACTAATAATGAAAGCAACGCTTATGACAGCTATGTATTTGATGAATCAGGATACCATCTGAAATCTGAACGAGCACTACTAAAGGATCCTTTGTGCCAAGTTAAACCAGCAGATTTCGAGATAAAGACTTTTGAAGACTTTTTTTTTTATCTTCGATTTTACGAGATATCAGTTTTTCCCCCAAAAAATTGAAGCAAATTCAATCCAAAACGAAAGTTACCAGAGCATGATATTGGGTACTTATTTAAGCCTGAGCATGTTCCATTTCACTGTTCCAGTTTAAAATTTATACTAAGTCTAATTCTAGTTTTAGGAAGTAAAACAACTTCTGATTGGTTAAATCATTTGGCTTTTAGCCAATCACAAGTTGTGTTACTTTCAAATTTAGAAAATGCGTGAGAGTAGGACTAAGAATGTTCTTAAGAAAGGTAGGCGAATACGAATCCTGTTTTCTAGTAACTATTAGATACTATAATTCACCAAAACATCGAAAATAGTTCTTGGTCCTCACCGAAAGAGACTTCAACTTATTTAGCCTTACTGTAAATCACTGTTCCAGAAGATTTTTATCGTATTTATTTATGACTACACAAACCTGTTTAGGTAACGGTTTATAGGCGGTCTCATTGTCCAGATTTAGCGCTTCACGTCCATTTTTCAAACTCCCTGTCAGAATTTCTTCGGTACTCTGCCTCTTGATCAGCTCTTTTCGATCTGAACCCGCACTTCTCCCGGACAGATTTGGAGAGTACTCGGTAATAGACAGTTTTCGCTTCTTCTTTGGTATTTCCGGTGCCGGTTCCGGTTCCGGTTTCGGAATACAGTGCTTCCGGTAGAGGATTATTCCGACCACAATGAGTACAATCAAGATAAGCAATCCGAAAATACCGAAAACGAGGCCAAGTATGAGTCCAAGGTTCTCCTTCTCGTCTGGAGGTTCGTAAACTGAAATGTGGAAAGGCAATATACATTAGTCTAGACCCCATCAGCGTCAAATCAATGACAATGCCATTTTATCGAAAACTCAGAAACTGATTAGCCCTAAACATGCTAAATACATTTGCGGAATGCTCTGGCAAAAGGGGGCATAACGCATCTCCGTGATGCATTGTACCATGCAAGTCATCTCCTAATTTTGAGTCCATAAAATCCGATTTTTCTAACAATCGACTGAATCTGGAGGTAGAATGGTCCTTAACAAGCAGAACATTGACCAAAAGCAAAAAGTTTCGGCCCAAGTCAGCCTGCGTTTTGCAGGTTTTGCAGAAACCATAATACATGATTTTCAAAATGCCGTATTGAACTCATAGCGGCATTCTCTTCGACAAATGCCACAAAAATCCGTGTGCATCTAGGTTCGGAATCATTGATTCATAACTGCAGTCTCAGATTCAAAAGATACAGATTATTCTGTGTTAATTTCTTCAAAAACCAGATGTCTCCGACCAAAGTGGTATCATTCCTATACATACATATAGAAACAGTAATAAAATCTATTGCCGAACTCTTAATCAAGAAACCATCATTGTCTCCTTTTCCAACAATGTCTCTACCATTTCAGAAATCCTATAATTTGAGCCGAATCTAATTTGTCGTCAACAATTATTTTCAATTTGGATCAGTCTAAAATTTAAAAACTAAAGTCCACGATAACATTGTAACAAGATGTACTGTTTCGTAAATACTCACAAATATCTGTCATAACGTAGGTAATGCCCGGGGAGTTGACATAGCTAATCGTCTGGTTGGCGTGACAAGATCGGGGATGTTCCGTCGTGTACAGAATTGCATCAAATTTATAATACGTCTGAAATAGGAGAGAGTTGGTTAATTTGTTGTTTAATTGAATGGTGTTTTACGCCGCTTTCAACAATATTTCAGTCAAATCACGACGACAGTTCACATTTTCATGTATATCCTGGCTTTCACCAGTGCTAGGCTAGACCTCTGAAGTGTCTTGCCAGACGACACTCCCAAGGAAAACCCGGTGCTTCCAGTCAGGGTCGAACCTTGAGCTTCCTGGTTACGAGCCCTACACTTTACCACTGAGCCTCGCAGGACCCCTGAAATAGGAAAGAGGGGAAAAAAGAGAAAATAACAATAAGAACGTAAGTAAGGATGTTTTTAATCAGTCACAAATGTTGCATTTCAAACCGTATTACGACACATTCTATACACGTGCCATACAGTCCTGAATTGTTCTACGTCCTATAATCCCCGTAATATATGAAGTACTTACAATGCAATTCATGCAGTTTCGTGGTATTTGATCTACCCTTACTTATCTAATTGGCATCAGTATGTATACATGCATGCATCAGGCTTAAATTGTCCACACATATAGCTTCATCATTTTTCTACTGATATTTTGAAAAATAGTCTTGAATTCATAAAAAAAAAGTCCTCGAAACAGGAATCTATTCTCTTAACAGAAGCCTGTGCGTAAAGGTTAGAATATAAAGGATCTGACATAAGTTGGCATATGAGATATAGAGGGTATTTTGGGGGGTTTTTTTTCGGCGACAGATCAAAATTTATTTCATCGAGCGAAAATTGATCATCGGTAATATTTTCATGAGTGGCGCAGCCATGAGTGAAAATATTACCGATGATGTACACGAGATGAAATAAATTTCGATCTTTCACCGAAAAAAACAATTATTCTATTTATTTCATGCTTCTAAGCCCTATTTTGTTGGAACTTTCACCAAAATCTAATACAGTTGTTTTCGGTAATTCCCCGTGGCGTACCCCCTCACATAACAACGCATTGCAATATTACGTAAAGCGCGAGAAATATAGGGTAAATCACATTATTTTTCCCTCCATTTGAATGGCACGCGCTGATTACCTAGGTACATGTAACTACTGCGCGGGAACTACTGTTTTCGCCTTCAGTTGAAGAGTTAGAAAATATAAAATTGGTATTTTCAATGGTCGTAACCATGAAATATCAAACCACAATCCACCATTGTTTCTCGATAAACTACCGAAAAGCATGAAATAAAAACTTTCTGAGACGAGTCTAGAGAAATATTAGGAGTCCTTTAGTACACAAACGACCCTGAGAAAGAGTTTTTGAAAATTTTGTAAAGGAAAAGAAGAAAGATGCTTGATACCAGCATTTTTTCCTTTTCCCACAATGTTTTTCAACCCTACCAAAAACATATTTCAAATGCTGTGTCACTTTTATATTGTCGTCTGAAAATGCTATTTATTTGGACAATTCTAAGATTCTGTCGCTTGGAAAGGAATTCAGCAAGGCTGTAGCGATTTTTATTTTAAAAAAAAAATATATATATATATTGACGGGTTTGATAAAGACTCATCTAATAAGCATCAATATGTTTTTTATCACATACCGATATATCGCGATTTTCAAGAGTTCCCAAAACCATATATATACGCCCACCCTCGTTAACCCAGGTATGAAGTATTACCATTCATCACCCCTGGGACATTCAACTGCGAAACCGTCTTTCTATGAATATTCATAAGATTGCGAATTACACCCAGTAGCCAATCGAATTGTCGATAACATAACGATACTCTCTTGTAGTTGAGGATAATCACATTTCTTCCGTTGCTATGAATAAACCGGGTAAAACCCACATCATTTCTAACGAATATGGCGGCCACCGGTGGGCCTTCCTTCTGTGGTATTAGATTTTGCCTTACGACAATCCAGGACAGACATTACAAATCCTTGAATACAAAGACAAATATTCAGAAATACAGCGTGCTGTTGCAGTCCTAAGGGGTATATAGCAGGGGGGACGTCATCCTCGTTGACTCAGTTCCGATGTATTCATCGATTTGATTGGTTGTAGACGAGGTAAAAATAGAAATGATGGCATATGGTTGTTAAAAATAGATTAAATTTTCTCACTGAAAAACTGAGATTACCAATCAAAATGCCTCATGAATAATTCATGAGAACGAGAAAACATACGCGAGATAACCCAGGGGCGATTATTGTAGTTTACGGAATACATCGGAACTGGGTCAACGAGGATGATATACGCCCAAGTGCGAGTTTTCATGAGTTAAACCCGACTCACTTCTTTAAAATAACAATAAAATGATGTCACCTATGACGTCACATAATGCTGATCTCAAAGGTGTGTAAGCACATGTGGCGTGCAACACACGAAAAGGGGCCTTCGGACATTTGCGTAAAGTGTTGTCTCGGATTAGCCAGCGCAGTCCGCGCAGGCTAATCCCAGACAACATTTTACGACTGCATAAGATTTTTTCATGCAGTAGACTTTCACGAAACAGAAAATCACACAAAAACGGAAAGTGTCGTCTTGGATTAGTCACAGACTGCACAGGCTGATCTTGGACGACACACTCTTACGCATATGTCCGAAGGCCCCTTTTCGTATGTTGCACGCCATATGACGTCACATAATGCTGATTTTAAAGATGTGTTAGACGTATATATATAACTTCACATGATGTTGATCTCAGACGTGTATAAGATAAGAAAATTCGTACAGGATACATCAAGCTGAAAACAAGGGAGGTTATATGGTATGATAAAAGACAATTTTTACTCACGTAACAAGTAAATCTAAATGTCGAGGTCTCGTCTGTTGTTGTATCGTTATTATACGTTGTAAGGTATCCATTTCCAGAAACAACGTTATGCAAACATTGTAGAATCCCGCCCGCTGTAAATATCAAAAGTGACATCATAGAATTCCTTTTGCGACAATATTTTCATAACTATTCATGTGTTTAACGAGAATTCATGCTGATTGTCATCGATATCTAAACCCTTAATCACACAATAAAGTGATTTGTGAGGCTTTTGAAAACATTGTAGGGAAAAGCATTTTCCACAGTGTTTTCTATCCCATCAAAGACAGAAATCATCAGTTGAGCTACATCTATTTTTTCGTCTGTAAATGCGTTTAATTTGGTCCAGTCCATTTTTTTTTTCCGTTTGGTAAAGAGTTAACAAACTGTTGAAAAATTGAAAGCATTTACAGGCGACAAATTAAGTGTAGTTAAACTGATGATTTATCTTTTTGATAGGGTAGAAAACATTGTGGGAAAAGGAGAAAATGCTGGTTACCATCTTTCAGGGTCGATAAAAGCTGGGATTGTGTGGTAAAGAGTTTTAAACATACCGGTGGAACATGACCTATATATGTATTGGAAACCACGTTCACCATGAATTCATCCGATGTTGACAGACAAATGGGCTTTAAAGCACAGAAATAGATTGCCAAGCAAACGGATGAATATATGAGATACTTTACAGCAGTTAGCTGTTTGAGGTACATACATAACTTTCCATTAAACACACAACTGGCACTCAAGCCATAGTTACAGGACAGCATATTCACAAAGGAACCGTCCGTGGTTGACCCACAATTTGGAGGTAAGGTTGTATGGCATACAGTTAAATGGAACAACATAAAACATATGTACAAAGGCAATTGAAAAATAACGTAGACAAGCCATATAACCAAGTCATTTATCGTGATTTTTTCATGACTGTCGAATACAGTGTAGCAAAACATTTTTACAGCGTAGGTCTAACATATCTTGGCCATCGGTCCACTGGTTGTCTAGATACACCATGTTATGCTACCTTACCATGGTATCCATGGCGCAATATAAAATACGTCGCCCGACGTTATCGACGTCGTTTTGTAAGACTCACCTTACAGCTTTTCAAAATTTTCACCCTGCATTATATCGTATTTGTATATTTAATTTATCATATAAAACCTCCTCCTGCAGTGTACTAAACCCATGACTTATTTTTGATAATACACTAGTGTATTATCGTTTTTTTGGGGGTCCCTCTTCTGATCAGTTTTTAGTCTTGAGCGCGTTAAACCGGAGAAAGCAGCCGCAGCACGTGCCGGAATTTCTTCTACTACGCCGTTTCGCGGAAAAATGACGTCATTGTTGCTAAGACGTTTACGCGTGAAAAGTTGTTTTTTTTTTTGTTTTCATGTGTAATGAAAGCCAAAAAAAAAAATGCAGGAAAAGTTTTTTTTTTTTAATCAACAAAATTACGGAAATAGGTGGAATTACCCCCTCTAGAAACTGTTTAATTCTACTTTCGGTGTAAATGTCAAAGAGCTGTCTACTTGTGTATGTACACCTTTAAAACCGAACTACAATTGCAAACATGGACCTGTGAATGGGGTATAGGCTAAACGTGATGATGCAGGATTTTTCTTTTTTTTTTTTATTCGCTTTATGTGATAAATAGAATCTCACATTCGTGTTAATGTTTCATCATTTTTATCAAACTCGTCGACTAAAATGTATTTGACGCTCGCCAAGGCTCGCCTCATACAATTTTAGTCAACTCGTCTGATAAAAATGATAATACATAAACGCTCATGTAAGATCCTCTATTTATGGTATAAAAAGAATGACTTACAACTAAATACCCCAGTAGCACACGAACTGTAGTTAAAGGACAAAACATTCACCGCCGAACCATCCATTGCTGAGTTCTCACAATTTGATGACGTGCTGGTTGTCATGGTAACGTTATAGATGGACAAAAATGATCCTGGACAGGGTATGAGGGCATCGTTAATACTGTCTGTTAGAAGAAAAACGTTAGCATGTAAATCGTTTAATGGCTTACCAGCAGCATTTCAACCATTCTCTGTGAAAAGAGGGTTTAACCCTTTACCACACAATCCCGAGTTTTAACGACCCTAAGGAAAAGGCCTTTTGAAAAACATTTTGGGAAAGGAGTAGCCAGCATTTTCTCCTTTTCCCAAAATGTTTTCTACCCTTCCGATAGTGAATTCTAATTTTTCAGTCACATTCTTTTTGTAGTCTGCAAATGCTTTCGAATTGGAATGGTCTAAAAAGAAATTCGTGTGGTAAAGAGTTAATGCATCTGCGAAGAGTATCGAACCAGGTCAGCCTGTGCAGACCGCGCGGGTTGACGTGGGTCGAACGTTTTCCTGTTGGTCGATTTTCTGCATTCAAAAGATCATTCTACCTCATGATTTAGTCGTTTGTTCAATAAATTGGATGCTAAATTATGTGATGATTTGCTTTTTATGACGGATTACGAAGATGCATTAATCCCTCTTTTGCCAGAGCTCCACTCATTTGTTTTATTTCACCAACCATTCTTAAGAAAAGTATTAGTCTTGTTTTCCAAGATTTTCTAATTTCGAAAGTAACATGACTTCTGACTGGCTAAACCAAATGGTTTAGCCAATCAGAAGTCGTGTTACTTTCAAGTTCAGAAAATTCCGAAGAATAAGACGGAGACTGACCGTAAGAATGATTGGTGAATACGGGCCTAGATTCGATATATTTCCAGCTATTAATTAAATGTGGCTTAAATTGTGAGATTGTCTTTGAAAGACGGTTCTATGCTAAAAGCGCTTGCAGGTGGCAAATCAGATGTTGCTGAAATTATGAGGTTTGACTATTAACCCTTTTCCTGCTAAATAAACGAAATGAAGCTTTCAAGCCGATAGTGCAAACCCAAACCCAAATTCTGTTATTTCAAAGGTACTTTGGGGGAAAGATATCTCCCTATCTCCTTATCGGACAGTGTAGATCAAAGATCAGACTGCACGTTCTTGATCTACGCTGTTCGCAAAAGGTCAGTGAGTCGCGATCAGCAGCCTAAGGGTTGAGATAGTAGAAAATAATGTGGGAAAATGAGGAAATGCTGGTTATCATTATTTTCTCCTTTTTCAACAACATTTTCAAAAGCCATCTCCATCAAGGCCATTTAGGGTCTGAATCGTGTGGTAAAGGATAAACCCAACATAATTCTGGACAGGAAGTGGGGGTCAGCATTTCTACTTCTTGTTGAAAACTAAAATATCTTCGATGTGCAAATGTAACCGGATGATTGATACCGGCTTTTTTGGTTTCTGTGTTTATTTTGAATTAGCCGGGGACTTGGTCACGTGACTTTCTTAGTTTAGTTTGCCGAAGGAAGAGAACACACTGAAAATATTTTTTCTAGCGTTAAACTTGAATTTGTCTTGGTTTTTAGCCATGTTTTTTTCACTTGCCATTTAAAGACAACTGAAAACGTTTGTCTACCTGTCTTTCATCGTCTTGCTTTATTTCCTGACTTTGATTCGGTTTGTTATATTTGCCATTGGTTTTCGCGCCCGATGTCGACAATTGTCAGTCCGATCTAAAACCTTTCGTAAGTAACCAATTTTCTGCATGATCTTACTTAAATCATCTTTTTATTGAAGGCTAACGAGAACGAAAGTGCTGTAGATTTAGTGGTTGAGTGGATGTGATAACTTGAGCTGTAAAGACGGGAATGGAAAGCTGCTAATTCCACAAATTGGTAAGTGAGCGTGCTTGTCCTATGTTATTGGTATTGCTGCAAAAAATTACTTGTTGTTACATGTATTGGGTTAAGAACAGGACCAAGGTATTTTTCCTATTCTCGTTTCAGATTGCTAGTATTACCGTGCGATTGACATGTAAAAATAAAGGGTAGTTGAAGACCATCTGTAATTGTATTCTGGGCCATAAAAACAACCCACCCCTCCAACCTTACTCTCCAGACTCTACACCCAGTCCGAGCAGAGAGACCCTGGTTACACAAAGATTTTTGATTTAGAAGGTTTATGAAATAAAATAAAGGGCTTTACACTGAAGAATTACATTTATAGATAGACCGCCACAGCACTTAGCAGGGAATGAAAGCAACATTTATACTGCTGTTAGACATAATAACGTATGCATTCAAGTAGTTCAAATGGCTTTGTCATTTTTGGGAACATTCGTAGCCCACACATTAAATATGAGTCCACCAATAGTATTTTCTAAAATTATCCAAACAGTATTGGAGAAAGGAAACGTGCTAAGCACTAGGGTATTTAGTACCAAAAGAAACAACAGATATACCTTTCAGTACGAGCAGTTCGAACTCGCCAGCACCTCTCTCATCCGTGACTGTACAAACCTCGGCCACTGACACACTGAACGATGTGGATGAGAAGAATCTGACCCCACTACTCGTGTCCACATCTGGAAAATGGTATGAGGTAATATAAAGCGAATCGCGTCATTTGCTTAAATAAAAGACCATCACAATTCTTAACTCTGTACCAAACGACAAGATTTAAGACTTTTCCAAATTAACAGCATTTGCAGACGATAGATTAAAACTTGCTTAAATGATGGGGTTAGTTTTTCATTAATACGTAGAGCGCATTGTTCGAAAAGGAGAAAATGCTGCTTACCAAGTTTTCAAAAGGCTTCGCCGAAAGGGTCGTTAAAACTCAGAACTGTGTTGTAAAGGTTTCAATCATCTCACCACCCAGACCACATATTTTTCGGCGTGGCTGAATGCGCTGGCTTTTGACCTACGTCTTGGTATTGACATATTCGAATGAATAAATAGTAATTTGTGATTGGTCAAAAATTTGGACGTGTTTATTCTGTGGGCTTCTGAGGACTACGTAAGGGAAATCTTTTGACAACAAGGTTGAATTATAACAGCTTGAATTGATTGATTGACTGATTGTATGGTGTTTTACGCCGTTTTCAACATTATTTCAGTTACATGTATATCGTGGGGGGCAGTGCACCTATCCATGCTTTCCTGGAGTTTCTTTTTACCAGTACTCTGCACAATATTCTTTCCAAGCCACTGGCTGCTTTCCCACATAACCATCGTCGAAACAATGGTCAGCGGTGAGAGAGGAATGAATCCTGTCGCAATGACTATCATCAGTCCTCGGAAAGAAATTGGCCAAGCCGGGGAACGAACCAGCGACCTCCTGTTCTCAAGTCCTGTACGCTACCGACTGAGCTATGGGGCTTGGCATAACAGCTTGAAAGTGTCACAGAAGTTTGATTCGCTCCAAGCTAATGATCCGCCATGGCTCTGTGGTTAATGAAGTAATCTTTCTGGTCAAGCGTTTCAGGGTTTGATCCCTGTTGGTGACACGAGTTACGTTGGAGGGCAAGAAACCGCGTTGTCCTTGCCTTATATAGTGAATTCCAGTGCACATGGAAAAAGGTGAGCTGTCATCAAGATGTATCTGAAATACTGTTGAAAGCGGCATAATAGGCCTACGAGAAATCACTCGTACATAATATTCCAG
Source organism: Tridacna gigas (assembly GCA_945859785.2). Lineage (NCBI taxonomy): Eukaryota > Metazoa > Mollusca > Bivalvia > Cardiida > Cardiidae > Tridacna > Tridacna gigas. The sequence continues at coordinate 66,833,327 of OX244033.2, forward strand.
GCGATGTGCCAGTGTGCTATTTTTAACCTTTAGGCTGCTAAGCGAGACTCAGTGACCTTTTACGAACAATGTAGATCAAGATCAGACAGCACAGAACGCGCAGCCTAATCTTGAATGTACACTGTACGTTAACGAGGTATCTTTCCCAAAAAAACTGCCTTAAAAATAGCAAACTTTGGGTTTTTACTGTCGCCTTGAAAGTTTCATTTTACCTATTTAGCAGGATAAGTATTAACAACGGTGTACGTTGTTCGAGCAATGAACATTTGGTATTTCGTAATAGACCAATGCAGCCTCAGTGGCCTATGCTCAGACCAACAAACCAGTAAATACATGCACTTACTACTTTCTAGGGTAAAATAGTACTTGATGTTGGATATTTTGACCAAGTTCATGCACAGGTAGAGAGCCAAGGAGGTCCCAAATATAGACACTGAGGATCTGAAACAAAACGATATAACTTAACCCTTTCCCAAACAAGCCCTGGTTTTCACGTGTCTGCAGTACAAGTCTTTTGAAAACACTGTGGGAAAAGGAGAAATTGCTCGTAACGAGCAATTTCTCCTTTTCCAACAGTGTTTTCTACCCTTTTAGAGAACTTTCCGCCATTTTCATCAAATTTAAAATTGTCGTCTGCAAACTCTTTCAGTTTGGAAGGGTCTAAAATTTGTTGTTTGGGAAAGGGTTAAACACTATTAGAAAAAGAGCTGTAGTTTTTCATGACATTAGAAAAGGCCTTAATAATTGAGAACTTCGGATATACGACTAGAATGACAATGGAAGAGCGGTGCAAAAGCTCGATCATTACTACTAAAAGAATTAACATAGTCGAGACAAGACAAGTTAGAAATAAGTATGGCATTCATGTTACAGCACTTTAATGCTTCTGGCACCCCAAAGTGTGTAACATAGTAGAAGTCGTAATCAGACATAGGGAGTCACGTGGTAGTACAAAATGATTTATGAAACCGTAGTAATTATTATTTTTGAAACTGGAAAAGAAAAATATGAGATAGAAATCTCGTGGAAATCTAAGGCACCCGATGTTAAAGATAGTTTTAAAGAAGTTAAGTATCAACATGTTTGCAGAAAGAATGAGCAATGTCTGATGGTCCACAGGGTCCCTGATCTAGAATTTAGAGTAACTATTGCCCCGAAACTTAGTTTAACCTGGAGGAATTACCACCAACAGTTTTAAATTCTGTTCGCAGTCTTAATTCCAAAACAAGTCTTCTGATTAACGTTCTGTTTCAGCCAATCAAATTGTGAGCCTTAGAATCTGTAATTCGTATTCAACGAATTTTTAAGTGTTTAGTGTCAGCGATGAGAGAGGAATGAATCCTGTCGCAATGACTATCATCAGTCCTCGGTAAGAAATTAGCCGAGTCGGGGGATCGAACCAGTGATCCCCTATTCTCAAGTCCTGTCCGTTACCGACCGAGCAACCGGGCTCGGCAAAAGGAATTTGGAATAGGAATGATTCAACTCTTTTGTGGTTTAATCTGACGAGAAATAATGAAATTCACCTCGCTGTTTTGGACATTTAAAAAAAAAATGAAACGTATTTGGAAAACAAAACCTACCTTGATACGTATTTATCTCCGTCTCGTCCATAGCAAGTAAATGTTAGTGAGTTCGCAGATATGTCGGGGCGGGTAAATCCGGAAAATGACGTATTTGTGAACGTCAGCGTTCCAAAGCTCGTGCTGTACCATTCTCCAATCAAATCGCTTGGATAGGGACACGTGAGGATGCACGGTAAACACGTGCCTAGCACCAAAAGAGAGAGTATCATCTAGTCCTCATAGTTCCATACCATTCTCACGAACTTGGAATTCTGTACCACAATACTTAACCCTTTACCACATAATCCCGAGTTTTAACGACCCTGAGAAAGAGGCCTTTTGAAAACATTATGGGAAAAGGAGAAAATGCTGGAAACCAGCATTTTCTCCTTTTCCCATAATGTTTTCTACCTTAATAAAGACAAGTTGGATCATTTGAGTGACAGCTAAATTGTCGTCTGCAAATGCTTTTAATTTGAGCAAGTCTACATTTTTGTCGTTCGGTAAAGAGTTAACCACATGTGAATATGGTTCACATAGAGCCATATTTTTAAACGATTCGAGATTTAACTCTTGGAATATTAAGGATCATTTGACCTTTAACTCTCTACCAAACAACAGAATTTTGGACTTGTCTAAATTAAAAGCATTTGCAGAAAACAAAGTAAGTGTGGCTTAACCCTTTACCACATAAAAAATGTTAGACTCGTCCAAATTGAAAGCATTTGCAGACGACAGTGTCAGTGTGGCTCAAATAATATGATATTTCTTTGATAAGGTAGAAAACATTGTGGAAAAAGGAGAAAATGCTGGTTACCAGCATTTTCTCCTTTTCCCACAATTTTTTCAAAAGGCTTCATCCTCAGGGTCGTTAAAACTCGGAATTGTGTGGTAAAGGATTAAAATGATTGGATTCGCCTCTGAACGGACAGGAAATATTGTGGAAAAAAGAGAGAGAATTCTGGTTACAAGCGTTTTCTCCTTTTTCCTCAGTGTCTGTAAAAACCTTCTCCCTCCAGGTCTCGGATTATGTAGTGAATGGCAAATCCGCTGGTCAATAACTGATGTACTAAACAATCCAAATATTGCGACTTTAAACTTCTTTTCCTGGGAACGGGTATTACAGATCTAAGATTAGACTGCATGTTCTGTGTGGTCTGATCTTGATCTACACTATTCTCAAAAGTCCATTGAGTCGAGCTTAGCAGCCTAGAGAGTAAGTCCATTTCAGGGACAGTGTAGACACTGATCAGGGTCCGTATTCACCAACCATAAGAACGTTCTTAGACTTATTCTTCAAGATTTTCCAAGTTTGAAAGTAACACAACTTCTGATTGGCTATACCATATTATTTAGCCAATCAGAAGGTGTGTTACTTTCAAATTTGGAAAATTTTGGAGAACAAGACTAGGACTGTTCTTAAGAATGGTTGGTGAATACGGACCCATGTTTATATACAAGGTTCTGTGCACAGAGCCTGCAGTCTGATCTTTGATCTGTATTGTCCGTATATTTTGCGAGAGATTCTAACCAGAACCGACAAGAAAATTATATTTATTACCCCTTTTACTACACACTGGTCAAAAATCCATTTTATTTTTTACGGAAGCATAAGCGATATTTTTTTTTCCGGTCCTACCCTACTACTGTAATCCGCCTATTGTAACAACGGTGAAGTCAAACACAATCAACTGTAGACAGGCTATTAGTTTCATATTTCATTTATTTTCACACTTTCTTTTGTTTTTTATTGGTTGATATTTATCGCTTCTTGTCTTTTATTCAACTCTTTACCACACAATATTCACTTTTAACGACCCTGAGAAAGAAGCCTTTTGAAAACATTGTGGGAATAGGAGAAAATGCTGGTAACCAGCATTTTCTCCTTTTCCCACAATGTTTTCTAGCCTTCTCAAAACAAATTCCTTTTTTTTTCTTTAAGTTACGTCTATTTTGTCGTCAGCAAAATGTTTTCAATTTGGACAAGCCTAAACATTTTTCGTTTGGTAAAAGAGTTAAGCGTTTTAAATAACTGGACTTTAAACTATTGGCGAAGATCATTTTAGGCAAAGAGTCATAAGAAAGCGATACATTCCAGGGCGCCGTCGGCGGTCTGGTCTGTCCAGAAATGGCAAAACTACCTTTTTGACTCACCATGGTGTTGACTATTGACTGTACGTAATGCTTTTCTTTTTCATTTCATTATAAAAAGCAATTGCTCCTTTTCCCACAAAGAAACTCGATACTGTTGAAAAATGATACTCCTGCTATACGCAAATATTTTTTCCGTAGTGTTCTGTGTAATAGATTTTGGGTGGTTATTAACACTTAAGCTGCTGAATAAATGAAACGCAAATTTCTACTGAATACTAAAAGCCCAGACATTGCGGCTTCAAAGTTGATTTCATCGGAAGGAAAATACCGTATCAGACAGTGTAGATCAAAGATCAGACTGCACGTTCTGTGCAGTCTGATCTTGATCTACACTGTCTGCAAAAGGTCAGTGGGTCGCGATTAGCAGCTTAAGGGTTAAAATAGAATTTTTTGGACCGGGTGGTGCACGAGGTCATGTAGAATCTAAACACCGATCAGCTTTGTTACCCTACATCCTTTAAAACTTTTCTAAACCTTAACTCTTAACCTACTAGATAAGTGAAATGAAACTTTCAAGCGGATAGCAAAACCCCATTTTTTTTGCTATTTCCAAGTTGAGGGCAAAATATTATCGGACAGTGTAGATTCAGGATCAGGCTGCAACTTCAAAGACATCATTTGTGACTCAGGCAACATCAAGCAGACATCAAAGGGCTCATAGCTAATGCACAGGAGCTGTGATTTCGAATACCAGAGCTCCAGATAGAGGGAGTAATTTTGATTTCAAAATTGAAAATATTAATCACTCTCCACTAAACCCTATGTTATGGGTACTCATTAGAATCGTCTCATCGAGACGATTCTAATGAGTACTCACAACATAGGGTTTGAAAGAGAAATAATGGATTTAGAATACCATCACTCTCCCTTATCTGGAGCTCTGGAATACTACAGTGCAAAACTCATTTTAAACCTTTACCACACAATCCTGAGTTTTACCTACCTTTAGGAAAAAGGCCTTTGAAAACATTGCTGGAAAAGGAGAAAATGCTGGTAACCAGCATTTTCTCCTTTTCCAACAATGTTTTCTTCCCTACCAAAACGCAAATTTTAGTTTTTAAGTCACATTTGTCGTCTGCAAATGCTTTCAATTTGGACCTGCCTAAAATTTTGTCGTCTGGTAAAGAGTTAAGGGTTGATGATAGTCATTTAAACAGGATTCGTACTATGACTGCTTGACATTATGTTTAATTTGTGTGCGTATAATTGATTGATTGATTGATTGATTGTATGGTGTTTAACGCCGTTTTCAACATTAATTCAGTTATATCACGGCGGCCAGTGCACCTATCCATGCTTTCCTGGAGTTTCTTTTACCAGTACTCCGCACAATATTCTTTCAAAGCCACTGGCTGCTTTCCCACATAACCATCGTCAAAACAATGGTCAGCGGTGAGAGAGGAATGAATCCTGTCGCAATGACTATCATCAATCCTCGGAAAGAAATTGGCCAAGCCGGGGATCGAACCAGCGACCTCCTGTTCTCAAGTCCTGTACGCTACCGACTGGGCTACGGGGGCCTGGCTGTATGTGCATAAAAGCAGACATGTAGTTGGGGAGAGTTTTGTACACAGTAGTGGGATGGAAAATTGGGGGAACACATGAGAAGTTGCTTCGGTGACATTGATATAGGTAAAATTTTGTTGAAACCGGTGTAAATCGACGATAAAATAAATGAACCATGTTCTATGAAAAGGGGGCTTGATTCACCTGCGAAAAGTATCGATCCAGGTCAGCCTGCGTGGACTGCGTAGGCTGACCTGGGACGAAACTTTTCGCGATCGGTCGAGTTTCTGTATGTCTAAGGACCAGTCTACTACTACATGATTCAGTCAATTGTTTAAAAAAAGTGGCTATTACGGAGCCATAATTATCTGACGACTTACATGGTATAATGCATCACGGAGATGTATTAAGCTTCCTTTTGCCAGAACATGGCTCAAATGAATAATTAGGGAAACATCAAAACTGTAACAATAAGATTGGCAAGACGTTGAGATTAGCAAAAACAGAAATAAAATTCGCTTTCATTTGAGCCATGCTCTGTGAAAAGGGGTTTAAAGAATCTGAAAATAAAAAAAAAAAAAATAAAAAAGTTTGACCCAGGTCAGTCCGTGCAGACTGTTTGCTATTTTCAAATTTTCTGCATAAGAAAGGACCATTCTACTTCATGATTCAGTCGATTGTTAGACAAAATGAATCCATACTTATTTGATGACTTGCTTGGCACCATACATGGTAGAGATGCATTGAATCCCCTTTTGCCAGAGCGCGATTTATTTGTTTTGACAAGCAAGGCAAAACAAAGAACAAAGACGACAACCTCGACAAACATGGTGGGTCACCTAATACAGACAGGTAGACAGAGGCATCCGTCATTTTAATAGATAAGCATTACTCTCAGGTTATATATCTACAGAAACACTCCAATATCCCGTCCCTAGTCTATTCCATTTGCATTGATTCAAGGGAGGTAATTTTACCAGCCGCATTGCTTCCTTCCATTGAAGAAGTCAACTTTTGTTGACGTAAAGCATTTTTTTTTTTTGAGACGTCGCTGCCGCAAAGACATGATGCAGTGTTGACCTAGGTGACTGACTCAGTCTCCGCTTGGCCCCTAATTGTCGCGATCAGCACAGTTGCAACGAAGAGCAAACGAGACAAGCCAGTCATATCTGGTCAAAGCGCCAAACCGGAGCAGCCATTGCAGGCAAACAGACTGGCACATCCATAATTTCAATAGAATTGAGCCATGCTCTGGCAAAAGGGGGGCTTAATGCATCTCCGTGATGCATGATACTAGTACCAGCAAGTCATCACATAATTATTTATCCAACATAGGCGCGTTTTTTTTTAACAACCGACTTAATCATGAGGTTGATTGGTCCTTGGACGTACAGAAAATTGACCAATAGCGAAAAGTTTCGGCCCAGGTCAGCCTGCGCGGACTGCGCAGGCAGACCTGGGTCGATACTTTTCACAGATGCATTACGCCCCCTTTTCACACAGCAAGACTCAATTACTTTAGCCTCGGCTGATACACCTATGCAACCACCCAATTACTTTGCCGAGCCTGTCTTATTTGCATTCATGAAAGGGGGGTAATTATCCTAGCACCATAACACATCAATCACAATTTTGAACGTATAATGTTAGTCTGGTACTCCGCCGTACATGTACTTCAAAAGTACGTCAGGCAAAGCGCAATAATGGCGAACCCCCCCCCCCCCCCTTTCGGTAATATGCAGAAGTAACGTATTATTGTTATTTCACTTGATCAAATTCGACGATAGACTGAACTGAAAAGAGACTGGTTACAAAAAAAGTAGTGACAGTTAGTTTCTTTTTTTAATTGTCGTTCTTATTTAGCGAGAAAAACTACAAATCAGAAATGCATTAAGTATCCGAAATGTCAATGGACAGATATAACGTCCGATAATGGGGCTACTTTTAAAATGATTCTTAGTCAAATTTATAGTTAAACCATACCCAAACAGCACGTTTTAGATTCGGTAATATATATGTTGTACAAAATTGATCTCATTTTATTTACTGATCAAACTAAATCACATGAAATTGGGAAAAACTCGGAAGCATGTAGGCCTAAGCTAGAGGTCGACATGGAGGCCGCCATTATTGCGCTTTGCCTGACCCTATAACGTAGTGGCAAAGGCAGGTAATCCAGACTAGTATAATGTTGGGACAGTCAAGCCAATCAGAAGCAGAAAATTGTGTTTGAATGGAAAATTCAGCACTTTCATATGAATAAAAACGCAGAGAAACATCTTTGGTGGTAAAGTTGATAAGTATGCATCATTTTTTGCATTTAAGACTCACTTGACTCATGAACAAAGCTCTGTTTAACAAAAGTTTACTACTAGTGGGCCTTGGTTCAATGTCATACAATAACTCTATTTTGGGTGGTGGCCGTAAGTACGGCTCGATAATCGGTCCAAGTTTAATGGGTTTTCGTGGCTTGAACACACCATCAATGGCGTCCTTTCGGGCCGCGGTAACATACGCTTCGAGTCCGTTTTCGACCGATCTATGAAGAGAAAGGTCCGAATGGCCGATCTTCCGTTTCTTACACAGTGCTTTGCAGCACCGACATTTTGTTTTTATTGTGATACATGTAACTAATATGATCAGGAACAATACAAAAAGAGCACCCAAAGCTAGAGCCACGAAGAACAGAATTTCTGGTCCAGTCTCCTCGATATTTTCTGCAATAAAAGATAAAGAAAAATAACTAACTGTTGCCCACACCAAGCCGAGTTTTAACGACCTGAGAAAGGAAGCTTTTGAAAACATTGTGGGAAAGAAGAAAATGCTGGTAACCAGCATTTTCTCCCTTTCCAATAAGGTTTTCTATCCTTTCTAGGACAAATCTCCCAACTTCAGCTACATTCAAACCACTGTGTGCAAATGTTTTAAGTTTGAACAAGTCTAAAATTTTGTCGTCTGATAAAGCGTTCAGATTAGTTCATACCTTAAACCTTTCCCAAACAAGCCCTGGTTTTCACGTGTCTGCAGTACAAATCTTTTGAAAACACTGTGGGAAAAGGAGAAATTGCTCGTAACGAGCAATTTCTCCTTTTCCCACAGTGTTTTCTATCCTTTTTGAGACCTTTCTGCCATTTTCATCAAATTTAAAATTGTCGTCTGCAAACTCTTTCAATTTGGACCAGTCCAAATTTTGTCGTTTGGGAAAGGGTTAACACTTTCGGCGCCAAATAAACAAACCCCGCCTCTTTTGATGGCTGTAAATACAGTCCACTGAGTCTCCGGAAGATTTTTATCACATAGGCTTGACCAAACAAGCGGAGGGTATAGATCAAAGATCAGAATGCACGTTCTGTGCAGTCTGATCTTGATCTATGCCGTCCGCAAAAGTCCCTGTTTTCGCCTATGGCGCTGAAAGGCTTAAACCATACATCTGACAACTGATGATGGCTGAAATCTGCGTCCAACCACTAAAATCTTCAGAGCCGCACCTCCTCTGCTAGTACAGAGTCATAATCACCCTTGTAATGAATCACTGTGTGTTACTGAATCTTAACACGGCCGATCGCAACAATTGCAAAGGAACCAACCAGCCATAGGAAAATATCGGTTAGGTGTCTAGGTCACTAATTGCAGAGGTTAGAAAGAGGCATACGAAATTTCATTGTAAAAAAATGTCTCTTGATAATCTATAATATAGCCACACCTAAACACCCGATCGCACCGAACCGACTTTACCATTTGCATGCTATAAGGTATGCATAAAGGGAGGTAATTGTGTGGAGTTTTACGAGAAAAGCTTACATATACAATTGATCATACTATAGATATATTCGTTTGAAAATAATTATGGTGCTATGTAAAACTAAAATGTGTAAAAAAAAAAACTTCTGAAAAATAGGCATTTTACGGAAATTTCTTTTGTTTAATAGGTTATATCATCCATAGATATAGCAAAACTACTTACGACAGGTCCCTGAAATACACAAATAATACTGTATTAGTATGTTTATTTAAATTCAAGAAATCTAGACTCTTACATTATCTGCATTATCTTTAAATCTTTAGAATGTGTCAAAATTCGTTCGACATATAGGTACATCTTTTTTATCTGAACCATGCTTTGTGAAAATGGCGTCTAATGCATCTACAACAAGAATCGACCCTAGAGTGTCGAAACCTTTTGGTTGATTTTTTTTTTTTTTTTTTTTCATTCAGTCGGTTATTAGACAAACCGGATTTTAGAGATCCATAATTGAGCCATGCTCTGGCAAAAGGGGGATTAATGCATCTCCGTGATTCATTATACCAAGCAAGTTATCATATCCCTAATAGCCACTATTTTAATAACCTACTTACTAAGGAGGTAGACTGGTCCCTGGACATACAGAAAATTGACCAATTGCGAAAAGTTTCGGCACAGGTCAGCCTGCGCGGACTGCGCAGGCTGACCTGGGTCGATACTTTTCGCAGATACATTAAGCCCCTTTTTCACAAAGCATGGCTCAATCATATGATGACATGCTTAGTATAAAGCATCACGGAGATGCATTAAACACTCTTTTGTTAGAGCATGGCTCGTCTGTTTTCGTAATTTCTAGGGACGTAATTTCTAGGAACGTAATTTTCTAGGGAAGTAATTTCTAGGGACGTAATTTTCCAGGGACGTAATTTCTAGGGACGTAATTTTCTAGGGACGTAATTTCTAAGGACGTAATTTCTAGGGACGTAATTTTCTAGGGACGTAATTTCTAAGGACGTAATTTCTAGGGACGTAATGAATTAACACCTGGATGCCAAATAAGCAGAATAGTCTTTTTCAGTCTGAAAATAGAAATGTCTGAATTTCAAGACTGTATTGTCTGGTATGTAGGAACAAAGCATACAGTGAAAATCTAAACCGTAATCCTTACCACTAGACAAAAATATATACTTGTCCAACTTAACCTTTTGCCACACAATCCCGACTTTTAACGACCCTAGGAAAGAAGCCTTTTGAAAACATTGTGGGAAAAGGAGAAAATGCTGGTAACCAGCATTTTCTCCTTTTTCCACAATGTTTTCTATCCTTCCCAAAACAAATTTCTGTTGTTCAGTCGAATTTATTTTATCGTCTGCAAATGCTTTCAATTTGGATTAGTCTAAAATTTTGTTGTTTGGTAAAGAGTTGAAAGCATTTCCAGACGACAAATTAAATGTGGCTCCAATAATGGCTCAACGGATAAAAGATATAAAGGCGGGGGTATCTTTTTCAAGGTGAATCCGTACAAAACTCACTTGTAATTGTATCATAGAATACTTTGATTCCCGGCGCCACGACGTCAGTCGCTGTTTGATCTACAGTACAAGAAGCAGGAAACAGGGTACCAGTAAATGTGTCGCCATTTTGTATAAATGCCTGGAATATATATGTGCGGTATAGACAAAAAGACTTCGCCATAAGTATGAAATTTATGACGAAGACGACGATGATGATGATTATGATGATGAAACGCCGTCAGTTTATGGCCTGTATTGCAGGCTTTCTGAAATGTCTTGTCTTGAGGCCTGGCGAAGTACTTATGAAACCCAGGATATAATGAATAAGTAAGCTGTCGCCCTGGTATGCATGAATATTGCTGAAAGCCGTGTAAAACCACTAATCAATCAATCAGTACATTCAGTATATGAAATAACTTGCACGTGTCACGTGGTATTTAGGAAACGTGTCACGTGGTATTTAGAGTGGAAAATTCGCTCTAATATATTTTTGTAATTTATACACGTACAACAGAAAAATGCTACAAAATTACAAATATGCATTGAACGGAATAGGATCAAGTGACATTATGCTTTGTGAAACGGTTGTAAGATTGCTGGGTTAGCAATCCCAATGGCCTTTGTCCTTTGCTTGATCCTACTCCGAGGCATTATGTTTGTCGTGGGAACAAGTCACTACCCCATCTCAGTTCTGGTATAACCCATGAATCACTGAGCTGCTGCCTTGATATGACTGTCATTAACTTGAAAGCTGCGTAAAATAACATTTGAAAAATACATTACAGCCGTGTTCTATAGAAAGAGGTGCTTAATGCATCTGCAAAAATTATCGACCCTTGTCAGCCTGCGCAATCCGCGCAGGCTGACATAAGTCGAAACTTTTTGTTATTTGTAAATTTTCTACCTGCCCAAGGACCATTCGATCTTTTGATTCAGTCGGTTGTTAAAATAAATGGATTTTATGAACCCATAATTACGTGATGACTTGCTTGCTATAATGCGTAACGGAGATGCTCGAAACCCCCTTTTTGCTCAATTCAATAATAATGTGACGATACCCACATAGCAATTAATCCGGTTTATACCGGACGCTAGTGTTGTGTCGTTGTTCCAGACATGTAGGTAAGTAACGCCTGATGTATCATTGGTAAAGTCCAGAAGACAGATCGACACGCCTCCACCTAGAAATATACAGACTTGCCATTAAAACCCAACAAATCGAATTTTTCCGGGAATATAATGGAATCAGGCGTACATCCATCTGTTTGTCTACTTGTGGACAAGCACATTCGTATATTTAAGTCGTGCAGTTCTTCTTCTGGGCCCGTATTCTTAATTGCAACTATCTGTAATTGCGTTCTTAGTCTTATTCTGGATTTAGAAAGTAACGCAATTTCTGATTTACGAAACTGCTAAAGTTTGGTTACGCCAATGAGAACTTGCAGCGCTTTGAAATTTAAAGAATTCTAGAAAATTTAACAAAGAATGATATTAAAAATGTTTTATGCACACGGGCTCAGGTTTCTTTTCGATGTTTTAAGAGTAAACTTTGTACAACTATGTAACAAGAAACGCAATTTTCGGATATTTTCTTGTAAACGTCAAAGAATTATCTCTCCCTTGAATTTGTTTAGCGGCAGAAAAGGGTCACGTTATTCTATAGTTCGATTTTTCCGAACTGAAGTGGTCGCGAACGGTTAATGTTTGATTTCTGGTTCTGGCTGCCCGGTCACTCGGTGTTGTCCTTGACCATTTTTACATGGGTTCAAAGTCAAAAACTTCACACGACAATTCGACCGAGCTGATTTGATATGGAAAAATCTAAATTTGAGCTCACTGATATCTCCTTTTTCAGGTAAATTTTAGTTTTGAAAAAAAATCGTAAATAAAACATTCCATTTTACTACCATTTTGTGGGAATAGTTTACCTAATAAAGGTAAGAAAGTGATGTATGTTTTTTAAGTTTTCTACTGACGCTTAGGTTGAAAAGTCGATGGTGGAAACAGGTTTCCGAAGTACAAAATCAGACCAAAAAAAAGCCCATAGTGACACCTACTTGCTATCCTAAGTGAACTATCGCATCCCGAGTCATATGTTTGTATCATACGAGTTCTGACGTCACACATGTTGATTGTAACGTTGATACAGTTCGTACTTCCGGTGGCAGATTCTAGACTTCCTGCCGAAAAAGTGTGTAAAAGTTGATACGGACATGTTGCTTCGGCCAGGCCTGCCACCACAGCTCCTGTTTATAATGTAATAGTTTACACAAATATTCACTTTTCATTTTATTGTTATTATCATTACTTCATTGGCAAGTCAATAACAAACGATATTTAGTTGTTGCGAGCTGAAATAGTCGATTTCATTTTATAAGAATTTTCAAATGTTACCACATTAAGACGGCCATTTTGGTCTTGTAGGCTGGATCATTTGCTCTTGTACAGAATAATTTAACAAGGTCTTGGTCTACTGCTGCTTTGTATAGCTGAGCATTTATGTCTGGTATTGGTGCAATTTTCACTCTAAATATTTGCACAATATACTTTATTCTAACTCGTTCAGTCTTAAATATATGAACTAGACGGCTGAAAATACAATTGTTTGAAACTTAGAAAGACTTTAAGTTTATAGGCTCGATTAAAGAAGCAGATGGTATAGATTCAAGATCAGATTGCACGTTCTGTGCAGTCTGATCTTGATCTATGCCGTCTTCAAAAGGACCTGTTTTCGCCTTTGGTCCTGAAAGGTTTAAATTGTTATCTGCATGGGAAACAGAAACTATTTGACATGATCTCAAGAGTTACAACATTGTCATCCTTTATACTTGGATCAGGACTATTTCATATTCCATTGGAATCTTTAGCCCCGTCCCAAACAATCCCAACTTTTAACTCTTTACCAAACGACAAAATTTAAGACTCCTCCAAATTCAAAGCATTTGCAGACGACAAATAAATGTAACTCAACACCTGGATTTGGTTTTTCGAAAGGTAGAAAACATTGTGGGAAAAGGAGAAAATGCTGGTTACCAGCATTTTCTCCTTTTTCCACAATGTTTTCAAAAGGCTTTTTCCTCAGGGTCGTTAAAACTCGGGATTGTTTGGTAAAGGGTAAACGGCTTTACGGAATCTTCAGCTTTTTGAAAACATTATTTGAAGAAAAGAGAAAATGCTGGCAACCAGCATTTTATCCTTTTCCTACAATTTTTTCTACCTTTCCTTAGACAAAAATAATTATTTGCGTTGCACTTGTCGTCTGTTAACGTGAACATGGACGCGCCTAAAATTTTGTTGTCTGACAAAATCTAATATGGAATCAGATATTAGTTGGTATTTGAGACAAAATATCATCAAACGAGTCCAAAAAAATGTTATCAATTGAGCCCTCGGCAAGCTTGAAGACGTGTTTTATGAAAAATTTTATCGCAAAAGCCCACAAACGTCATATTTATCACATAACTGCATCTCAAGAATTATAGTTCGTGGTGTGTTAAAACATAGGCCGCTGAAACTCCATTGGTTTAAAACGAGATAACGAAATTTTCCTTATCTGACACCGTTACTATAAATAGCACATTGGCGACTGCCTCTTATCGTATATAGCCTGTGGACCCATACATTCGTTACTTTAACATCGTATTTTTGCACATGCGCATTACGGCTTCGTAGATGATTTTATAAGACTGGAAAAATAAGAGATTGGACATATTTACAGATCGTTAACACTTAAAAACTCGGTAAAAACAACATAATAACAATTTAAAGTTTATTCTTACTTGTGTATGTTTTGATCTGAATCACTCTTGTGCGGGACCCATACATTCGTTCCCTGTGATTGGTCAGTCTATAACATCAAATTGATGTCATTTCCCGACAGCTACTTTCAATATACAGTTAGGTTTATCAAATATCTTCCACTTAATCCACATGGAAAAGTTACTGCAATCTTGGTACAATATTATTTATATTGTTTTTCCGGAGTAGGTACGAAAAATAAGCAAGCTCGATCAGATCAAATTTTAATGGTTATTGAAACAGATATCAGTTCCCATTAAACGAAACGGCAGTCGGACGTGTACACAAGCCAAATTGAATGTAGCGTGGTGGATTAAAACCGGTGAACTTAAGTGTATTTTTTTCAGTATCTTTGGCCCGTGTGCAAAACAACAACGACGAAAGCACCTGAAATGGCTACGTCATATTTTCGTCTATGCAAATTAGGCCATTTAAACAGGAAATAGTGTATTTTACATTAAAAAGGGAAATTTAGGCACGAGGTAAGACTTTAAACACGCTGTTTAACTGTTTTTACGCATTTTTCACAATTTTTCTTCGATATGGATACAGATTTCATCAACTCGAAAACAGTTTACTGATGCTCGGATGGAATGTAAGTCGGGCGCGTGAGAAAATTCTATAAATATATGGGGTAACGAATGTATGGGACGTAACGAATGTATGAGTCTTAGGGACAGAAGAACAAGTCTTATTATATACAATATAGAGGCAGTTACCAATATGCTATTTATAGTAACGGTGTAAATGAAAATTTGAATATTCCGTGATAAACAGGCGATGCACCAGTAAGCAAAAGAGTTAAATGATCGACCATGGAAAATTTTAGTGTTCCCTGATAGACCAATGGAGCTTCAAATGCCTGTGGTTAAAATCAGGCCTACAGGTACATGTGAATTGAAATTTACATGAAGCCTATGGTAAGAAAACTCGTCAAAGCGGTATTTCATTGAAATAAGCATAGTGATGTGTTAACCCTTAGGCTCCTAAGCGCGACTCACCGACCTTTTGCGGACAGCGTAGATCAAGATCAGACTGCACAGAACGTGCAGTCTGATCTTGGATCTACACTGTCCGATAAGGAGATATCTTACTTCCAAAATAACTTTTAAATAGGAAAATTTGGGTTTATACTAGAGGTTTGAAAGTTTCATTTTTTTTTTTAAGCAGGATACGGGTAAAAAAGATCATTTTAAGCTTACCTTCTTTGATAAGTGTATTAAACGTGGCTGTCTCATAAGGCTCGGACCTCTCACAGCCGGTGCTTATATCTACTGTTGTCACGTCGGGCCGCACTAAAAACCTCTCGTTATTTGTCGGTTCTATATCTGTATGTAAAAATTTTTTTTAGTGTAACTCTTGATTGTCTTAGAATTAATTAACTCTTTACCAAACGACAAAATTTTAGACTGGTCCAAATTGAAAACATTTGAAGACGACAAAATAAATGTGATTGAAAAATTGAAATTCATTTTGGGAAGGGTAGAAAACATTGTGGGAAAAGGAGAAAATGCTGGTTACCAGCATTTTCTCCTTTTCCCACAATGTTTTCTAAAGGCCTTTTTCTCAGGGTCGTTAAAAATCGGGATTCTGTGGTAAAGGGTTGAATTAGTTCTTAGTGTTCATGAAATTAATTTACTCTAACACACAGACAGAAGGACAAGTAGTGTGTGTATGTAAGCATCATTGTTACACTGTATACAACTTTAAAAAATCTAAAGTCTAAAGTTTTAAAGCAAACAGAAAAAAAAAATAGAGTAACGTTAACATTTTAATGGGAAAAAATGGCAATGATAGATCTACAGCGTGTTAGAACGCATCACAGTACACGCATTGTAGGGAAGATTAAATTCGTTACCCAGTCTTGTTTTCAAACTAGCTATAAGAGATCTATGTCGTTTGGTAAAGAGTTATGAGAATTTTATGGTCGAAATCCTGGATACGGGCACATTTTACTCTTTCCACCGAGAAAATGAAATTTTGATACCACAGTGACGATAATCAACGAATCTGATTGGTCAATATCTATTTTTACTTTGTACACAAAGAACCATGCATTATGGGTGGTGTCAAAAACGGAAGTTACCCATGTCCGATACGGTATTTTCTTTCCGGTGAAATCAACTTTAAAACTGCAATAGTTGGGGTTTTATTATCAACCCTTATGCTGCTGCTAAGCGCGACGCAATGACCTTTTGCGGACAGTGTAGATCAAGATCAGCCCGCCGTTAGTTTCAAAAGCCAAAAGTTAACCCTTATCCTGCTAAACAAAAGAAATGAAACTTTCAAACCCATAGTATAAACCCAAATTTTCCTATTTCGAAGTTATTTTGGAAGTAAGATATCTCCATATCAGACAGTATAGATTCAAGATCAGACTACATGTTCTATGCAGTCTGATCTTGATCTACGCTGTCCACAAAAGGTCAATGAGTCGCGCCTAGCAGCCTAAGGGTTAACTTTCACTGACAAATCAGATTTGTTACATATATTTACCGTGGCGATATAGGTTTCGAACTTAAGAATCTTAACGATCGTTAAAGCATTGCAATATTTGTTAGTATCATTTACTTACTATTTCCGATCTGATACCAGTATTTAAAATCTGAAATTCGATGAAGCTCCAAACACAAGTATGCTCGAAATGCCTGAGAGAACAGGATGATTGTTTCAGTCGACCTGGAAAATATTATTGACCTTAAACCCTGTACCAAACAATCTCGTGTTTGTTTGAACCATCCAGAGGAAAAAATGTTTCTAAAAACATGTTGGAAAGAGGAGAAAATGCTGGTGGTAACCAGCATTTCCTCCTTTTCCCACCATGTTTTTTTACCCCTTCAGAGACGAATACGATCATTCAAGCCATACTTACTTTGTCGCCTGTCAATGCTTTCAATTTTTTATAAGTCTTAATTTTTGTCTTCTGGTAAAAGGGTGAACACATAATTACATGGAGCTAATTATTTTTGTCATACAGGAGAACACCAGCGAAGACATTGTAGCGAAAGGAAAAAAGTGTTCGTAACGACCAACCTCTACTTTTCACACATTGCTGTGAAAAATTTTCTTTCCTTATTCTTGAAATAACGAGGTTGCTGGTTCTAATCCCCAGCTCCGTCAGTTCCTTCTCAAGGACTGTTATTAATAACTGCGACAGGATTCATTCCTCTCTTATCGCTGATCATCGTTTCGACGATGGTTATGTGGGAAAGCAAGCAGTGGTTTGGGAAGAATACTGTGCGAAGTACTCTTAACCCTTTCCCAAACAAGCCCTGGTTTTCACGTGTCTGCAGTACAAGTCTTTTGAAAACACTGTGGGAAAAGGAGAAATTGCTCGTAACGAGCAATTTCTCCTTTTCCCACGGTGTTTTCTACCCTTTTGGAGAACTTTCTGTCATTTTCATCAAATTTAAAATTGCCGTCTGCAAACTCTTTCAATTTGGACCAGTCTAAAATTTATCGTTTGGGAAAGGGTTAAAAGGAACTCCATGGCAGGGATATGTGAAATGATCGCCTCCATATAACTGAAATAATGTTGACAAGTGTTTTAGACATTAAATAAGCATACTTTATGAAAGAAAGCACGTTGGCTCAGTCAGACTTGACCACCACAAAATATCATCATCCTAATTGAAAGCCAGCTCCTTGTATTTGCGGAGCACTACTGGTTAATGAACTAATATAGACAAATGTTTAGAACTTCATATATCGAAAACAGTGATAATTTGGATTCAGATCAGATATTTAACCGTTACACTTGTGAAGCAAAAAAATCAAACAGACGTACGACAACAGGTACTTGTCCCCGCTCTGTTCAGCGCACGAGAAACTTAAACTGTTCACTGCCACCGTGATCTGATTGACGGGATAATTTACAATGGTATCGGTTGTAAAGTTCAAGGTCCCTTTATCCGAGCTGATCCAGTTACCCCGGATATCCGAGGGAAAGGTGCAAGCCCCGTCAGTAATCCCTGTAACATACAACATTATTTTATTTGAGCCATGCTCTGGCAAAAGGGGTTTAATGGATGCATTGTACCAATCATGCCATCACATAATTATGGAACCATAATGGCCTCTTTTTATTGACAACCGAATGAATCGTGAGGTACACTGGTCCTTGGACTTACAGAAAATTTGCCAATAGCGAAAAGTTTCGGCCCAGGTTAGCCTGCGCGGACTGCGCAGGCTGACGTGATTCGATACTTGTCGCAGATGCGTTAAGCCCCCTTTTCAGAGCACCGTTCGTTTGTTTGAGACTGTCCTTATGACCAACGGCTCTAATCAACCCCCCTCATAAAACCAGTCGGACAAAGACGACACTATTCCCTAATCCCACGTATACAGGCAATATACTGTTACCCGACACTTTTTAGAAACAACGCTTCAAATGAACTTTAACTTCCAAATACAATAGCACGTTGCACCCGTTGAATTAACCCTTATCCTGCTAATTAAGTGAAATAGAATTTTCATGCCGGTAATATAAACCCGAATAATGCTGTTTCAAATTTGTTTTCAGGAAAAAAAATATCTCCGCATCGGACAGTGTACATCCAAGCACAGACTGTATGTTCTGTGCAGTGTGATCTATATCTACACTGTCTGCAAAAGGTCCGTGAGTCGCGCTTAGCAGTCTACAGGTTAATTTGTACACAAATAACCACGCATTAAGGGTGGTGTCAGGAACGGAAGCTACCATTGTCCGATATGGCATTTTCTTTCCGGTAAAATTAACTTTGAAACTGCTGTAGTTGGATTTTTATCATTAAACCTTAGACTGGTGCTTAACTCGACTCAAAGACCCTTTGCGGACAGTGTAGATCAAGATCAGACTGCATAGAAGATGCAGTCTGATCTTGGATCTTCACTGTCCGACATGTGAGATATTTTTCTACAAAAAATAAGTTTGAAATAACATTATTCGGGTTTTTACCTCAGACTTGAAAGTTTTATTTAGCAGGATAAGGATTAAATGGAAATTGTCGTTTCATTTAACCCTTTCCCAAACGACAAAATATGGACCGGTCCAAATTGAAAGAGTTTGCAGACGACAATTTTAAATTTGATGAAAATGGCAGGAAGTTCTCAAATAGGGTAGAAAACACTGTGGGAAAAGGAGAAATTGCTCGTTACGAGCAATTTCTCCTTTTCCCACAGTGTTTTCAAAAGACTTGCACTGCAGACACGTGAAAATCAGGGCTTGTTTGGGAAAGGGTTAATTGGCAGTTCAATGATTAATAGAAATATCGACTCAACCAGAGAGCGAAATGTCACCTGAAGGGTGGTGGCAATGTGATAGTATGGCGATCGTGCGTCAGAATGACTTTGAACGGTACACATCTTGTTCTGCCATTGCCTACCTCATTTAACCTGACCCGGGTCAACATCATTTACATAAATTAAAATTCTGTTTTTACCCTCGGCATCGCACGGGGCTGCCTTCGGAATAATAATGTCCCGAATGGTCAGGTACGGTATGCGCGAATAAAATTGCTTAGCTGCGTATAAACTTGTACCTAACAGAGAACTAGCTCGGGGTCCGTATTCACCAACCATTCTTAGGAACATTCTTTGTCTTATTCTTTGAGATTTTCTAAATTTGAAAGTAACACAACTTCTGATTGGCTAAACCTTTCGGTTTAGCCAATCAGAACTTGTGTTACATTCAAATTTAGAAAATTGAAAGTAACACAACTTCTGATTGGCTAAACCTTTCGGTTTAGCCAATCAGAACTTGTGTTACATTCAAATTTAGAAAATTCTGGAGCAAAAGACTAAGAACGTTCTTAAGAATGGTTGGTGAATACGGACCCTGGTCTCCCGTAACTTCAGCGAATGCGAACTAAACTCCCCAAATAACAGTCGGAGTTCTATTTATATGCCTACTTATGTATTCAGCATAAAGGTCAGGATCAGGTTAAACGAAGAAGACAATACATTCTTTTCAATATTTCGACAAGCAATTGCTACTTTTTCACATTTTTTTCCCAAAAGGTGTATGGGCATAAAAAAAAAAACCTTATTTCTATGGTAATGGATTGAAGTGATTCATGATTAATTCATGGTGTATCAAATTTCACAAATTTTCTTCTAAAGTTGCTTCGATCGAATATCATAGAAACATTTCAAGTCTGCCCACCTATATGTAATCGATCAGCACTCTGGCAAAATGGGGTTTAATGCATTTTCGTACTGCCCCCATACCAAGCAAGTCATGACATAATTATGGATATTAACCCTTTCCCAAACAAGCCCTGGTTTTCACGTGTCTGAAGTACAAGTCTTTTGAAAACACTGTAGGAAAAGGAGAAATTGCTCGTAACCAGCAATTTCTCCTTTTCCCACAGTGTTTTCTACCCTTTTTGATAACTTTCTGCCATTTTCATCAAATTTGATATTGTTGTCTGCAAACTCTTTGAATTTGGACCAGTCAAAAATTTGTCGTTTGGGAAAGGGTTAAACAAAAATACATTTTGTCTGACAACCTACTGAATCATGAGGCATAATGGTCCTTGGGCATACCTGTAACAATAGCAAAAAGGCTGCACCCATGTCATCCTGCGGGGACTTTCTGCAAATGCATAAAGCCCTTTTTCACAGAGCGTGACCCAATTGTTAATTACATTTTTTGTGTTTTCAATTCTACCCTTTATTAATCGATCCCGTGTTTTTAACAACCCTGAGAAAATATTCTGGGAAAGAGCAAAATGCACTGGTTAAGAAACATTTTCACCTTTTCCCACAATATGTTAATAGTTCAGCTAATTAGAGCCAATACCATTTTGAGCCACATATAATCTGGTGTTGGTAAATGGTTTCTTATATTAAAGTCTTTAATGTTGTGGTTAATTCAACTTAAACATATTTATTTTACATCAATTGAGAAACAAGTTCCAGCAATTTATGTTAATCTCTCTCAATTCTGCTTCCTGGAAACCACACCAGTACTAGTGCCCAAAGTGTGGGCCAATTAACGGTCCCTAAGTTGATTCCTGCTCCCGGGAATCGAAATCGGGACTTTATGGTTGACAGGCGGGCGCTCCAGCTCACAATGATTGTATAGTATACAGCAACTGCACGTTAAACAATGACGTGTTTTAAAACCTTGTGGGGGAAAACATTGTGGGAAAAAGAGAAAATGCTTGTTAACAATGTTAAAACAGACAATAAATGATACTGCAGTAGATGTCTATATCTATCTATCTATATCCTTTATTGCATTAAAACAAACATGTTTTATAGCAAATTACAAATATAAATGATAGAAGCATTTCTTATATAAAAGTGATTTACACTGCTTAACTGAAGAGCACATGATGTTATTTGACAAGAAATATAGCAATGATTAACCCTTATCCTGCTAAATAACTAAGTACTCGAATATTGTTATTTCAAAGATATGATTTGGGAAACAGCATCTCCTTATCGGGTAGTGTAGGTCCAAGATCAGACCGCACGTTTAGTGCTGTCTGATCTTGATCCACACTGGCCGGAAAAGGTTCTTTAGTCGTGCTTTTTAACCAAAGGGTTAATTTCTCAACATGTTACCATGATAGATAAATTTTGACAAATTGTATAATATTTTTGGCGATTTAACAGACAAGAGATTAGTGAATTTCTGTATTGTTGGCCAAGTATAATAATATTTTTTAAGTAACTTTGCTCTGAGTTCTGAATACTTTGTGCATGTCAATAAAAAGTGATATTCATTTTCAATATTTCTCGAGTTACAATTTTTACAAATTCTTTCCCTTATATCTACATTTCTTTGGCGTCCTTTTTCAATTTCTAGATCATGAGAGGATACTCGGAATTGTGTAAGTGAAGTTCTGAATTTTTTATCTTTAATGATGTCTAGGTAGCTCTCAAAATTAAATGAATGTTTAAATAAACTATAAAAACGCAGACGAGGAGAGTTATTGATTGATGAGTACCAGGTTTGTTGATATATGTCTAGTATACGTTGTTTAATCCTGTTGTAATCTATGGTCATATTGAGTTGATTTTCCCATAAGTTTGACATGCCGATTTGATCTAAGATCATTTTGATATTATAGGCCCAATTATTTCCATTGTATATATAACCGTTTTCTGCATCTGTTTTTAAAATGTAATATGTTTTGAATAGAATTGAATCTTCTCCAGATGACAATATCTTAATCCAATATTTAATCATTATTAATTTTCTATGAATTTTCATGGGTATACGACCGAGTTCGCCGTAGATCGCATTTAAGTTAGTAGATGGTTTTACGGAAAGAATTCGTCAGCAAAATTTTGAAAAGATTGTTTCCACATCAGGACTAGGGTGA
This sequence comes from Tridacna gigas, assembly GCA_945859785.2. Taxonomy (NCBI): domain Eukaryota; kingdom Metazoa; phylum Mollusca; class Bivalvia; order Cardiida; family Cardiidae; genus Tridacna; species Tridacna gigas. The sequence continues at coordinate 66,855,921 of OX244033.2, forward strand.
TTACCCCAAACGGCAGCTGCATAATTAAGGATCGGTAATACAAGTGAGTCGAATAAATTTAATTTTTGTGAAACAGGTAATTGTAACTGATTAAAGACAATAAAAATGTTGTGTAATGAAAAAGAAGCATGTTGCGCAATGCGTTTTTGTGTTCGACTCCAGTTACCGTTCTTGAAGAAAAATACTCCTAAATATTTAAAGAATTCAACTATTTCAATTTTCGTGTCATATATGTAAAAATCGTGATAGGTATGCCTACCCTTTTCAAAAATCATTACTTTAGTTTTATTAACGTTCAATTTTAATTTCCATTCGTTGCAATATTTTTCTAAGTCTGTTAAAATTGACTGTAGTGACAAGGGATCGTGTGCAAAAACAACTGCATCATCTGCAAATAATAGCAAAAAAAGTTTTATATCATCAATATGTAAAATACCATTTATGTCATTTTCAATACTATCTAATATGTCGTTTAAGTAAAATAAACATAAAATACTGCTTGTTGGATCGCCTTGTTTTACACCGACGTTTGAAGTTATGAAATCAGATAAGCAAGACTGGTAACGAACGGACGATTTTACGGTTGAGTACATAGACTTAATGGCACGGACAAGTTTGGTGCTTACATTTTCGTACAACAGTTTTCTCCATAGTAATGTTCTGTCAATATTGTCGAACATTTTCTCCCAATCTAGGAAAGCTACATATAGTTTTTTATTACTGGACAAGGTTTTACTTATAATGGCGTGTAATAAAAAGATACAATCAGTTGTTGACTTGTTTTTTTGAAATCCATATTGATTGTCAATGATTTTATCATTTTTTATCGACCACTTAGTTAATCTAGTTACCAATAATTTAGAATAGATTTTAGAGAGAATGTTATTCAGGGTAATACCTCGAAAATTTTTAGCTTCCTGAGATCCGCCCTTAAATATTGGAACAATGACTCCCTCTCCCCAACTCTTGGGAAATACTCCTTCATTATATAATTTGTTATAAAATGTAGTCAAAAATGGCGAAATGATATCAAATGAACTTTTAAAAACTTCGGCAATTAATTTATCTATGCCCGGGCTTTTTGAGTTGTTTTGTGAAAAAACAGCCTCCTTTATTTCTAATGTCGTAAAATCGGAATCCAATTCATCGTCAAGTATAATATTGTCATTTGATGTCATATCGTTATTAGTTCCACCGCCAGAACTGTAGTCCGATCCATATAGATTATTAAAGTGCGAGTATAGATCGGTCACAGTCACATTACAGGGCTCGTCTTTGTTAACCGTGTATTGATTTTTAATGGCATGCCAAAATGATCTCGGATTTGTTTTCGCTAACATAGACACACGTTTTCCTTCTGATTTCATAAATAGATTTTTATTCTTACGTTTTATTTTTGTGTAGTTAGTCTTTTTATTGAGAAATTCTTTTCTAGTCTCATCATTTCTATTTCTTAGAAAAATATTTCTAGCGCGATTAAATTCTTTACGGGCATCGAAGCATTCTTTATTGAACCATTGTTTTCGTGGGGTTTTGGGCTGGGAAGGATTATCTTTCTTTTCCTTTCCAAAAACCTTAAAAGCGTGGTCCTGCATGAATGACGTGAATAAATGAATTGTATCATCGATAGTACTATTATTTATACAAGCTGTCACGTGATTTAAGCGTGGAATGTCATTCATAAGGCTCTCCTGGAATGTAGTAGTACGAGAACTATCCCATGATAAAAATAGTTCACTTTTACCCTTAGTATCGTCATGTGTCAAGGGGTCTATGTTTGCTCGTTTGAAACAGAAATTTAAAGCACAGTGATCTGATAGATCGTTCGGCGATACTATCTTAAATACATTTATATATTTAAAATCATTTTGTGAACTCAATAAATAATCAACTACACTCATTCCGTAGTTACCTACATATGTAAATTGGCCGACAGATTTATCATCATGCAGACGACCATTGGCTATTAATAGATTCGTACTAATGCAAAAGTTTATCAAGCGTATCCCATTAGCATCTAGCACAGTATCTTTATTTGCTCTGGGTAGAATATTGCGATTGGATTGCATAATGGAATTATCGTCTAGAAACTGATCAAATTCGATGAAATCTGGTGCATTTGACGTTCTAGAATTCAAATCGCCTGTTAAAAATACTTTACCTAATAATTGGTATTTTTCCACACCTCGCTCAATGTTTTCAAAAAAATCAACATCATTTTGATTCGTTAATCTTGATTGACGTGGTGGGATATAGGTACAACAGAGATATACATCTACATCAAATTGAAACATGGATTTGCATATTTTCAACCATAAAATCCCTTGCTGTAGTTTTTCTATAATTTCAATTTTATCTCTAAGATTCTGTTTATAATAAATAGAAATCCCGCCAGAGTGGCGTCCCTTGTTTGTTCGTGCGACTTATTACCATACAAGTGCTCAACACAATATCCTTTAACATTTAAGTTCAGATGAGTCTTAGGTGATACCCATGTTTCTGTCAAAATAATAACATCATGATCGTTTATGATTTTAACAAAGTCTGGATCTGAAAGTTTTCTGCCAAGTCCATTGATATTCCAGGAAATGATGTCTAGTTGCTCTTCATGACTTCTCTAGGGATTACTCGGGGGTGCTTTATATTTCACATTGTTTACAAAAAGGTTTTCACCAATGAACTTTACGCTGTTTCCTTTTCTTTTTTCACTCTGGTAGACTGGGTTCAAGTTTCTCCTAGCGTCCCTCCACTCTCTTGGTATTTGCGTTCCAACACCAAGATTAGCTTTGATTAATTCGCCTTTTAGATCGAACGAAGCCTGTCTAATTTGTTCACGTTGGACATATCGATGGAATTTCGCTACGATAGGTCGTGGTTTTTTATTTGACCGATCAGGGTTGCCTAGACGATGAACTCTGTCGAATTCGATGTCCTTGGGATCGATCTTAAGATTATCTTTTATGAATAGTTTTACGAGATTGTCACAGTTTTCCGACATGGTGTCGCTACGTGATGACCCTTCTGGTATACCGTAGAAAATCAGATTATCCCTCATGTTCCGGAACTCAGATTCAAGTAGCTTTGTTTTCAAGTTTTCTTGGTCATGAGACATATTTTGTACTGTATCATTTAAAGTCGTACATGTGCTTTGAAGTTTCTTGAGGTTTTCCTTAGCTGTTTTTAATTCTTGAGATTGTGACTCATACTTTTCACTAACAAATGTATTAGCTTTCTCAACATCCGAAACTCGAGTTTCAATAGTTTTCACTTTGTTTTCGAGTTCATCGAGTTTTATGTTCATGGAATTAACAGTAGATGTACTCACCTATCAATGTAAATGTCAGCCATAATTCCAACGTAAATCTATAAAGATGTTTACTTTTCCGCCATCTTTCCATGCTTAGCATCGACATTCCGATTAAGAAATACCAATGTATTTCCATCGTCCTGAGCATGTTTTTTTCCTTTTGACACAATGTGTTCGGAAGTGATGTGATGCAAGTCCACAGGTATTAATTAAATACTGATCTATAAAACCCGTAGGACTAAAAGCGAATAACAACAACAACAAAAATGAGCAATGCTCTAGAAAAAGGGGGCTTTATGCATCTTTGTGATACATGATACCAAGCATGTCATTACATACTTATGGATCCATAAAATCCACTTTGTGTAACAACCGATCGATTCATGAGGTAAACCGATCCTTAGACATACAGAAAATTGACCAATAGCGAAAAGTTTCGGCCCAGGTCAGCCTGCGCGGACTGCGCAGGCTGACCTGAGTCGATACTTTTCGCAGATGCATTAAGCCCCCCTTTTCACAGAGCATGACTCAAATCTAATTCCGGAACTTTGCGGAGCAAACTCAAAAAGAATAAACAAACTTCTCGGGACAATCTTTGTACAACAGAAATTACTTAAATTTTTAACCCTTTCCCTTATGTACCGTCTACGGAACACTTCAAAAAATATTACCAAGCATTTTTTTTTTTTATGTTTGAGCCACGTTCTGACAAAATGGAGCTTCATGCATCTCTGTGATACTTTATATCAAGCAAGTCATCACATAATTATGGATCCATAAAATCTGTTCTGGTTAACAGTCGATAGGATCGTATGGTAGAATGGTCCTTGTACATGTAGAAAATTGACCTAAAGCAAAAAAATTCGACCCATGTCAGCCTGCGCAGTCCGCGCAGGCTGATATGGGTTGACACTTATAGTAGATCATTAAGCTCTCTTTTCACAGAGCATGGCTCTTTTTTTGTTTTTACATTTTTTTTTTTCAACTTTTCTCCACCTTCCGACGACTATTTTTGTCCCGAAGCAGGCTACTTGTAAACATTGTCACAAAAAGAAAGAATGCTCGAAACACACTACGTTTACTTTTAACAAAATGATTTAACACATATCCATGGATTCAGTCTAAATTTATGTTCCTTTTCCACATTTAGCCCTTATCCTGTTCACCCTTTCCCAAACAAGCCCTGGTTTTCACGTGTTTGCAGTACAAGTCTTTTGAAAACACTGTGGGAAAAGGAGAAATTGCTCGTAACGAGCAATTCCTCCTTTTCCCACAGTGTTTTCTACCCTTTTTGAGAACTTTCTGCCATTTTCATCAAATTTAAAATTGTCGTCTGCAAACTCTTTCAATTTGGACCAGTCCAAAACTTGTCGTTTGGGAAAGGGTTAACTAAAAGAAATGAAACTTTCAAACTAATGGTATAAACCCAAATTTTCCTAATTCAAAAGTTTATTTATTTATTTATTTATTTATTTTTAAGGAAAGATGTCTCCTTAACGGACAGTGTAGATCAAAGATCAGACTGCACGTTCTGTGCAGTCTGATCTTGGTCTACACTGTCCGCAAAAGGTCAGTAAGTCGCGCTTAGCAGCTTATGGCTTAAAACACAAATTGCGAAACGAAATCTGTTTCATTATCCCTTCGATAGAAATTGATGTTCTTTTAATCCCAATCTTCCAGATTAGCGCTGTCCTATTCTATGTATTAGGAGGAATTTAGTAAGAAAATAATGCTAAAATAATGCTCTTTTAACGTACATTGTATACAATTTCCAATTAAAAACTTATCTATACCTTGTATGCAACGCGCAATTAAAACTTATCTCTCATTCATTTCGAGTTCAAATAAAGCATTTATTCCCATTATAAACAACTGTCTTCTCCGACTGAAAATCAAAATTTGCCTTTCCCGAGTTTTCTTTCAATCTAAAAATTTTTGACAAAGGTCAGAGGTCGTTAATGTTTCAACTCCGGGTTACTATGGTTGCACACGAACACAACCGGGAGGCAGAACAAAGCGGTGTTTTGTTGCACGTTAAATAAACCCTACACCCGGCTTGTTTATCAGCCCTTTACCAGACGGCAAAATTTTAGACTCGCCTACTTTAACCCTTTACCACACAGTCCCAATTTTTAACGACCCTGCAGAAAAAGGCTTTTGAAAACATTGTGGGAAAAAGGACAGAAATTGCCATAGACAGAAACTATCGTTTGCGCCACATTTGATTTGTCGTCTTCAAATGCTTTCATTTGGGTCTAGTCCTAAATTTTGCCGTCTGCTTTACAGTTAAAGGCATTTTAAAAACAATATATATGTGGCAAAAACGTTATGATTCTCTTGAGGTGGGTAGAAAACATTGTGGAAAAAGGAGAAAATGCGGGTTACCAGCATTTTCTCCTTTTCACACAATGTTTTTGAAAGCGTTCCTCCCCAGGGTCGTTAAAAGTCGAAAGTGCTTGGTAAAGGTTAATTTGTTCAGGCAATCACACAGCTACAATAAAGCGTAGTCGAAATGGAACCAACAATAAACACTGAAGATTCGTATTGTACTGTGGCTGAGGCCGCTTTCAACCAAATTTTAGTGCTACTAATAGAACTTATATCGAGGCAACAACTGACTTACTACTTATATATTTTATGGCTTTCACCAGCACTATGCTAGGTTTCGCGGTGCCTTAGCCAATGATACTTCCAGTGAAAGTCGAACCAAGAAGCCCTTGATTACCAGAGAGCCACGGAGGTCCACCTAAATAAAGAATAAAACCGATTTTACCTTCAAAATATTATGACTGTTTTCAAATTATTACCGCCGGACTGACTTTGAGAACCTTATTACATGTATATAAGTATATGAAAAAAAAAAAAAATGGTGTTGATGCTTAAATAATGAAGACAGTGGAAAACATTGTCATAGGTAGGTTTTCCTTTTTTTGCAGTGATTCACAAGAGGTCTAAATATAAAACAAACGGAAAAGTCGTTTAGATAAGAAATAGATTTGGTTTAATTAGATCGGCCGATTCACATAGCAAGAAATAGTATGTAGCTGAAAGAAAACAAATACTGAATGATAAAATCTGCGTTATCTTCAAAGTTCTAAATTGTGTTTCATTTCTTACGAATTCACCTCTGACAAATTCGACAACTTTAGGCCGACGAATTTGATGGATGGATGAATGCTTGTGAAAACATTCATGCAAGTGTCAAGGTTTTGTGATAGGCAAAGTGCATCTATCAGATTGATAGTCAAGTGACGTGAAGCAACGCCACAAGCTAAATAATTTTACTTATAATCGAAAACTTCACCAGGTAGTATTTCTGAAATGCACCTAGATTTATGATCACGTATATAAAAATCATGAACCGTCTCTAAGGCAAAAACACCGGTCCTTGCTTCCGGAACAATTAGTGGCAATTTTTATCTATCTTTTATTATGGTGGCATATTTCTGCCACAAGATACGAGATAGCTATTATGAAAATTTTACAGAATTATCGCGATAAAACAAACTTTCCTGGAAATATTATCTAGATAACAAAAAGTTTCACGATAGAAATATCGCGAAATTCCTAACTGTTATCACGATTTTTTTTACGCTCGTGCCCACAACTGACATTCACGGTATCTATAATTAGATATGGTTTCGGATCATCTTTGTCTCCTGTACAGCCAAAAACTTCCGAGTTCATCCAAATGGTGATTTTTCTATTTATAGATACCGAGAAACGGGTAGAACTATCGCGATAATTTTACCTCGATGTCAGCTTCGTGCACGAATGAGAAATAATCAACATAAAATTTTCAAGATAACAAAGTTTATCGTGTTATTTTTTTCAGAAAACTTTTCACTATCTTGATAAAATTTCCAGGAAACTTCGAATTATCGTGAAAGTTTTCTAAAATTATCACGATAGTTATCTCGTATCTCGCGGCAAAAATATGCCACCATATTTTATATTGTATCAATTCTAAGTTGATGTCTTTTTCTATCCTCCAAGGCTAGCCATTTGACTGGATGAAAGATTTTCAAAATTCGATAATTTTTTTCAATATCATCTTTCGCAAAAGTATTTCATGAGGTAATTTGAATTGTTGAAATAAAAGCGTACACCTTTATTGTTGTATGCTCGTAATGAAACGAACATATCGAACATAGATCAGTGTGGTATAGTAAAATTTGTTTAGTTCATTGTTTGACGTATATTGTCGCTTTCATCTTTACTAAAATTATATTGCAGCAGCCTAGTTCACCTATCGATGCTTTCCTGGTGGTTTCTTTAACCACATTTTCCAAATCCATATCGTCGAAACCACATCTCCTACCCCCATCCCCCGGTTTCAAGCCCTTTTAATCCAAAAGTGCATTATTTGTATCCCTTTTTAATTTGTCGTCTGCAAATGCTTTCAATTTGGACAGGTCTAAAATTTTGTCGTATGGTAAAATAGTTTAAGCGATAAAATGAATGACATTTTACTTCAAAACAATGTTTCAGTCCTTCCTGTCGGCCAAATTTGAAAACATTTTGATTTACACTGTCCGATAAGCAGATATCTTTTCCAAAAAATACCTTTGAAATTGCAAAATTCGGGTTCTTACAATCGTCTTGAAAATTTCATTTCACTTTAGTAAGCAAGATAATCGTTATAATGCTATGAAAAGTTAAACTGAAGACTTTGGTTCAACAAGAAACAAAGGAAACTTCAACCGTATGATTGCCGGAGTTACTCCATTAGATTTATCAAATTAAATTTATATCACTTTGAAATTTTGATATTTCATGCTCACTTGAGTTGAACATGTAGAATAGAATATAAGCACTGACCCTTGTTTAAAAGCCCGATCTTAGTTCCAGAACAGTTGATAGGTGAACTGGCGCCGTCAAACGGAAATACTGTTGAAAGCGATATGTAAAGAAACGGTGGATTTAAATCTTTCATCTGGGCCTCCCATCTGTCAAAACTTGACAAGGTGCGCCACGGTCACGTGATTGTATTAGTTAAGCACCGAGTTGACTGAATTTAAAACTTGTTAACCTTCATTTTGCTAAATAAGTTAAATACAACTTTCAAGCCGATAGTAAATAGCCAAATGTTGTTATTTCAAAGTTATCATTTGGGAAAAAACATCTCATTAACGGACAGTATAGATTCAAGATCAGACTGCACGTTCTGTGCAGTCTGATCTTGATCTACACTGTCCGCAAAAGGTCAGTGAGTCGCGCTTGGCAGCCTAAGGGTTAATGAACCAAACTTTATTCATAGCAGTATCGACGCTTAAAACAATTGACATCACAAAAACCTTCGTCTGCCATTTCTTTTCTGTGTTAGGCCTACCTCCTAACCAGGGAAAATTTTAGAGTTGTACATTTTGACACGGTTCACAGGCTGAAATTCAAATTTGACTCCGTCTTTGTAGGGGTAATAAACACTGTGGCAAGAGGCAAAAATGCTGGTTACCAGCATTCTCTCCTTTTCCCAGAATGTTTTGAAAAGCTTTCTTTCTCAGGGTGATAAACTAGGGATTGCTTTAGAAAGGAGATATTAAAACAAGTTTGTATGTATGGTGTTTAACGCTATTTTTACATTATTTTAGTTATATTGCAGGGACCAGTGCGCCTATCCATACTCTCTTGAAGCTTCTTAAACCAGTAGTTCGCATAATATTTTTTCAAAGCCACTGGCTGCTTTCCCACAAAACAATCGTCGGAACAATGATCAGTAGTCAGAGAGGAACGAATCCTCTTGCAATGACTATCATCAATCATCGGAACGAAAGTGGATGAGCTGGGGGTTCAAACCCGCCACCTCTTGGTTTAGAGTTTCGAGTCCCATACGTTATCACCTGATCTTCTGGGCTCGGCGAGGTAAACAAGAAAACAATGTATGAGTATACGTAATTGTAGGTCGATTGTTCGAATCTCCAGATCGCAGAATTTCTCTCAGAGGATCGATGGTAGTCATTGCTTCACGAGTCATTCCTCTCTCACCGCTGATCATCGTTTCGATGATGGTTATGTGGGAAAGCAGCCAGTGGCTTTGGAAGAATATTGTGCAGAGCACTGGTATAACAAAAAAATTCCCGGAAAAGCATGGATAGGTGCACTGGTCGCCGCGATATGAAATAATGACTGCAATAATGTTGAAAACTGCGTCAACCATCATACAAACAAACAAACGCAAGTATATTATTCGGTGTTAGCAGAATGCGCTGGCTATTGACATACTTTTCGGTATTATAAATATAAATACATGTATAGATAAGTATAAATATAAATTTGCGATTGGTCAAAAAAAAAGGACATGTTTATTCTGCGGGCCTCTGCAATTGAAGGGCAATTTACGCCGTCTATCTCTTTAAAGATATTTCTTGTTTTATTGTGCCACGGTTTCCATTTCACTTATTGCTCATTTGAAATTGAATCGACCTTTCGATAAAAACTTGAAAAGGTCTCGAGAACAATAGCCGTTGTTCAATTTACCTGTATTGATTAATTCTGTATTGGTAAAATATGCTAACTAGATTAACTTACACCCTTTTACCACTGAAATTTAACCCTTTACCGAACAACAAAAATTTTAGACTAGTCTATAGTGAAAGCATTTGTAGACAATATTTAAAACGATGATCGGACTTGTATTTTAAAGGATGGAAAACATTGTGAGAAAAGGAGAAAATGCCGGTTACCGGCATTTTCTCCTTTTCCCACAATGTTTTCAAAAGTCCTCTTCCTTGTGGTTGTGTAAACACCTAAGTGTTTGGGAATGGGTTAATGACCCTTACTCTACATTAAAAGCAAAATGAATATTTTCAATCGATCAAATTAGTCAATCTGTTGCTACTACTCTACATTTAAGGGCCAAGCCCGTAGCACAGTCGGTGGCGTACAGGACTTGAGAACAGGAGGTCGCTGGTTCGATCCCCGGCTTGGCCAATTTCTTTCCGAGGATTGATGATAGTCATTGCGACAGGATTCATTCCTCTATCACCTCTGACCATTGTTTCGACGATGGTTATGTGGGAAAGCAGCCAGTGGCTTGGAAAGAATATTGTGCGAAGTGCTGGTAGAAGAAACTCCAGGAAAGCATGGATAGGGGCACTGGCCGCCGCGATATAACTGAAATAATGTTGAAAATGGCGTTAAACACCATTCAATCAATCAATCTACATTAAAGGCTAAACGAATATTTTCAATCGATCAAATTACGTCAATCTGTTGCTACATGTATGTCATTGTTGTCTTGCGAAGAATGTATATATGCCGAGCCTGGTGGAGCAGTCGCTAGCGTACAGGACATGAGACCAGCACGGACAAGTTCTTTCCAGGGGTTGACGACACACATTGAGACACTATCCATCCTTCTCTCACAGCTGACCATTGTTTTGACCATGGTTATGTGGGAGAGCAGCCAGTGGCTTTGAGAGAATATTGTGCGAAGTACTGGTAAAAGAATGATTGATTGATTGATTGACTGATTGGTGACTGGTAAAAGAAACTCTAGGGAAACATGGACAGGTGCACTGACCGCCTCGATATAACTTAAATAATGTTGAAAACGGCGTTAAAGACCACACAACCAGTGATTGTATATAGGAAGCAAGAGGGCCACTATGGATCTGTATCTTTCCACTGCCTTTTAAACAAATCAGCAATAATTGACATAGCGCATCCCTCAATATGAAACATGTATTGCAAGAAAACCTCAGAAAAAACAATCCAAGCCCCTAAAAAATCCTTTCCCCCAGGGTAATAAAAGCATCAGAATGTTTGATAATAGGTCAGTGACCTTTACTCTACAATAAAGGTCCAAAAAGTAAGGCAATGCCATTGTTCCCTAGGAAGATTTTGTACATCTGAATATGAGGGAAAAAAATCACTTGACAGTATAAAAATTGCTAAAACGTCTTATTGCAGACTGATTTCAATCTAAATCTGGGTCCGTATTCACCAACCATTCTTAATTTCATTCAAATTCTAGATTGAGAAAGTAACACTCCTGATTGACTGACTCACTACGATTTAGTCAATCAGAAATTGCGTTACTTCCAAATTTAAAAGGGTTAATGGCTGGGACTGGGCCAGTTCTCTCTTCCCAGATAACAGTACATGTTTGTACATGATTATATCTTAGATTACTTCATTTGAATAAGCATTACATACAGAGGAAAATAAAGCTGACGTGGTGTACTGTAAAGGCTATTTTAGACAGACAAACAAGCGTTGCGAATGAAACGAGGGAAAAACACTTTAAAGTCTTAACAAACTACAAATTTTAGTTTTGTCCAATTAGAAAGCCCTTGCAGAGTACACATTTACTGTGGCTCAAACATAAAAGTCTCTGGAAATGGGAAGAAAACACGGTGGGAAAAGGAGAAAATGATGGTCACTGGTATATTCTCCTTTTCTCATTATGTTTTAAAAGCTTTTTTTTCTTCGTCGTCAACATTCGAAATTGTTTGCTAGAGGGTAAGATAAGGAAATCATCTTTTCAAATAACAGTGAAAATATTTCACAGGTAGTAGCTTCTTTTTCCATAGTGATTTATGAAAGCGGACTTGGCAAGTACCTGGAAAGTCATATGTGGCGTGTAACGCAGGAAAAGAGGCCTTCGGACATATGCGTAAAAGTGCGTGTTCCCAGATCAGCCTGTGCAGTCTGTGACTAATCCGAGACGACACTTCCCGTTTTTGTGCGATTTCCTGTTTCACGAAAGTCTACGGTATGAAAGAATCTTATGTAGTCGTAAAGTGTTGTCTCGGATTAGCCTGCGCGGACTGCGCAGGCTAATCCGGGACGACACTTTACGCAAATGTCCGAAGGTCTCATTTCGTATGTTACATACCAATTATTTAAAGTAATAGGCTAACAATAAGATCTTCCAAAAGAAAATAGTTCTGTGAAATAACAGGCAACACATCAATAAACTGGCACAATAAGTTTATTCACGTCATAATTCACCTTTTGTAAATAAATAAACATTTTTAACAATCTTGATAAAGGTATAATTTGAATTTCACCTTTATTTATCATCCTTTCTCAACAATCGTGATAAGCGTTTTACAAACATTAACTTTCTCAAAAAATAATCAAAAGCAGTTTGCAATTTGTTTACCATTTCACACAATGTCTTTGTTTTGTACTTAACTTTTTACCGCAGAATCTTAATTTGGAAAAAAAAATATCAACAAAATAAAAATAAATGTCAACCTTTCACTTTTCAACAAATGTTTTATGTCAACATTTTATTTTAAAGGCCATCTTTCCGTCACTAAATAAATATTATTAGATAATAAATAGGGGATATTTGTTTTTTCAGTGAAAGGTCGAAATTTATGTCATCAAGTGAACAACATCGGTAATATTTTCAAGAGTGGCGCAGCCACGTGTGAAAATATTACCGACGATGTTCACGAGATGAGATAAATTTCGATCTTTCACCGAAAAAAAAAACAAATATTCTATTTATTTCATGCTTCTAGCCCCTTTTTTGTTGGGATTTTCATCAAAATCCAGTACAGCTGTTTTCGGTATTTCCCCGTGGCGTACCCCCTCACATAACAAACCATTACATTAATTACGTAAAGCGCAAGAAATACAGCGGAAATTAAGTCATATTTCCCTCTATTTAAATGGCATGCGCCGTTTACCTACGTAACTACTGCGCGGTAACTACTGTTTCCACCTTCAATTGAAGAGTTAGAAAATATGAAGTCGGTATTTTCACTGGTCGTAACCGTGAAATATCAAACCATAATCCACCATTATTTCTTGATCAACTACCGAAAAGCATGAAAATAATTATTACTAAATATTACTTTGTAACCATTTGTTTTTAAAATTTGAAAAAATCATTATATGGTTTGAGGTTGCCATAAAGGTTATTTTTTAACAATTTTGATAAATGTGTCCATAGGAACTTCAATATTTCCGATCATTCGCATTCTCCTCTTTCCGGCTGCCTGTGCTGCCAATAACTTCCTTTTTCTTGTTACATCTCCACCATACTGTAAATAAAACACAACAACATTAGAATTTTATCCATAAACCTTTTACCACACAATGCTGACTTTTAACAACCCCGTGGAAGAAGCCTTTTGAAAACATTGTGGGAAAAGAAGAAAATGCTGGTAACCAGCATTTTCTCCTTTTCCCACAATGTTTTCTACCCAATCAGAGAAAAATGGCATCATTTGAGCCACACTGAAATTGTCGTCTTCAAATGCTTTCAATTTGGACAGGTCTAAAATTTTGTTGTGTGGTAAAGGGTTAACTCTTTACCAAGCTACAAAACAGTAGCCTTTGTCCAAATTGTAAGCATTTGCAGACGACCATAAAAGGAAAACTCATATGGAGGAATGTATCTATGAAAGGGCTGAAAACATTGTGGAAAAGGAAGAAAATACTGGTTACCAGCATTTTTCTTTCTTTTGCGACACTGATTTCATAAGCTTTCTTTCTCAGAGTTGTTAAAAATAGGGATTGTGTGGTAAAGGGTCCAGAGTTATATGATCATGACAAAGGCAGCTTTTGCAAACAGTAGCAGAAAAGAAGAAAACACTAGTTTTTCCATTTCCCACCATGTTTTATATCCTATCATAGACAAACCCCACCATTTGATCCTTTACGACACAATCCCAAGTTTTAATGAATCTGGGGAGAAGCCTTTTGAAAACATTGTTGGAAAAGGAAAAAAAGCTGGTAACCTGCATTTTCTTCTTACCCTACAATCTTTTCTACCCTTTCTGTATCAAAACTTCATTATGAATGAAAAGAATCATCCAAAAAATTTACCAGAAACATGACAGAGATGAAACTACTCACACATTTAGCAGTTACATCTTTTCTGTAGGCCTTAATATTATCGCGACACAAAATTTTTCCGTCGACGGAGGCTTGTACTGCAATAGCAAACAACTGTCTGGGAATATTTTCCGTTAGTTTTGCCACTGTTTTCTCGGCCAGCTGTTTAGCACGGCTTGAATGTGCAAGCATTGTCAGTTCTTCAACTGGGCGCCCATTTAGCAAAAATGATATCTGAAGTACAGAGAGACATTCATTATATTCCTTACTTCACTTTTAATAGATTCTTTTCACAAAAGTATTTTATGGGAATCAACCTCTGAAAACATTTCCATGGAAATGGTCAACTGTTTACCAAACAACTTTATGACCCTGACAAGAGAAAGCTTTAAAAAGCTTTAGAAGGCATTGTGGCAAGAGGAGAAAACGCTGGTGACCAGCACTTTCTCCTTTGCAAACAATGTTTTCTACCCTTCCAGAGGCAAATCTCATCATGTGAGTCACATTTAGTTTTGTCATCTGTAACTGCTTTAAATTTGGGCAACTCTAAACTTTTGCTGCTTGGATCATCAGATTAAAAGCTACTTGAATTACTGCATTAGTTGCTTTTTCTGCAACAGGTTTGTAAAACACACTTTTTTCTTTTCATTTTTTACCATAAAATATTGAGTTTTCATGACCTTGATGAAATAGCCTTTAGAAGACCTTGTGGGAAAAGGAGAAAATCCTGGTAACAAACATTTTCTCATTTTCCCACACAGTTTTCTAAACTTTCACACACATTTACCATCATTTCAGCTACATTGTATTTCTTGTCTGCAAATGCTTTCAATCTGGAAAAGTGTAAAATTTTATCATTTGGTAAAGAGTTCAAGAAACTTTTTTATTCTACAGGGATTATGAATTTCACCAGGCATTTTAATTGTCTATGTACACATGTCCAACTGAGCTACACCTGTAAACATGAACCTGTACATGGTATTATAAACGGTAATGATCCAGGATGCTTATTTATCTTTCATTTGTGTTAATATGTGATAAATAGCATTTCATATTTATGCTTATGAATTATCACTTTGTGTAAAATACAAGCCATGATCTGGCAAAAGGGGGTTTAACTCTTTACCACACAACAAAAATGTAGACCAGTCCAAATTGAAAGCATTTGCAGATGACATTTTAAATGTAGCTCAAAACATAACAGTTGTCTCTTACAGGGTAGAAAACACTGTGGGAAAAGAGAAAATACTGGTTACCAACATTTTCTTCTTTTCCTACAATGTTGTTAAAAGGCTTCTTTCTGGAGCCGTTAAAAGTCGGGATTGTGTGGTAATGGGTTAACCCTTTACCGCACAATCCCGACTTATACTGACCCTGACAAAGAAACCTTTTGAAAACATTGTGGGAAAAGGAGAAAATGCTGGTAACCAGCATTTTCTCCTTTTCCCACAATATTTTCTACCCTTTCTAAAATATGTTTTAATTTTTCAGTTGGATTCATTTTGTCATCTGCAAATGCTAATCTAAAATTTTGTTGTCTGGTAAAGAGTTAATGCATCTCTGTTATGCATTACAACAAGCAAGTCATCTAATGATTATGAATCCCTAAAATCTATCTTGTCTAACAACCAACTGAATAAAGAGGTAGGCTGATCTTCTGACATGCAGAAGATTTTCCAAAATTAAACGGTTATGAGGCAGGTCAGCCTACACGGACTCAATGCTGATCTGGGCCTACACTTTTTTAACAGATACATCAAACCCCCTTTTTCATGGAGCATGGCTACACCATTTTACAGGCCTGCAAAGATTTACATCACAATATTTTTAACAGACACATCTAACAGAAATAATAATACAAACACACTTATGTAAGATCATCTAGATATGAGCAAAGCTCTGGCAAAAGGGGGCTTAGTGCATCTGCATGATACATTACACAAAGCAATTCATCACATGAACATGGATCCATAAAGTCCATTTTGTCTAACAACCGACTGAATCATTAGGCAGACTGGGCCTTTGACATACAGAAAATTGACCAATAGCAAAAAGTTTTGGCCCAGGTTAGCCTGTGCGGACTGTGCAGGCTGACCTGGGTCGATACTTTTCGCAGATGTGTTAAGCCCCGTTTCCACAAAGCATGGCTCATATGTATTTGTGAAAGGTTTATAAGAAAGGTTAAACTCACTTTGACTAGATCTGTCTCTTGATAGCCAGTATCTTCATAATCAAAACTGAAACAAAAGATTGAAAAAAAAAAAGCTACAGGTAAATATATATCTTCCTATAGCAATAAAAACTATAGAAGTTGTATTTGAGCTATGCTCTATATAAAGGGAGATAATTGTATCTCAAAAAAGTATCAACCTGTGTCAAAATGTTTTGCTTTTGGCAAGTTTTCTGCATGTCAATAGACCAGTCCACCTCATGATTCAGTCAAATGGATTTTCCGGATTGATAATTCTGTGACGACTTGCTTGGTATGTATAATGGAGATGATTTACCCTTTACCACACAATCCTGAGTTTAAACAATAATGTTGAAAAAGCCTTTGGAAAACATTGTGGAAAAGGAAAAATTGCTGGTAACCAGCATTTCATTCTTTTTCCACAATGGTTTCAATAGGCTTCTTCCTCAGAGTCATTAAAACTCAGGATTGTGTGGTAAACGGTTAAAGATTTTTAATACTTTTGTCAGTTTTGTTGATATGGCATGGCAACCCAAGTTCTAGATAGATGCTAGTAAAACAGACATACATGTAGGGCCATTACATAAGCTCACTGGCATTTGCCCATTGCAGCAAAAAATGCTGATCATGAGCAATTTCTCTTTTTGCTAAAATGTTTCAAAAGTAATCTGCTGAAAGTAAACTGAAAGTTGTCTGCAGGAATGAATGAGATAACTACAATAGAAGGACCTAATCATATTGCTTAAAAAAAGTCAGTTAACCTTTGACTCATTACCAACTGACAAAATTTTGGACTTGTCCAAATCAAAAGCATTTGCAGATGACATATTAGTGTGGCTCAAATTCTGGATTCTGTCTGAATTTTTGGGGGATTTTATCCCTATCTGTAGAAAATATTGTGGGAAAAGGAACCAGTATTTTCTCCTTTTCTCACAATATTTTCAAATGCCTTCATCTTACAAGTCGTTAAAACTTGAGGATTTGTGTTAAAGGGTTAAAGCATGTTTCATAGCCTTTTTCTGCAATGTTTTTTCACGAACAAAATTTTACCTTGCATATCCCGATGAGACATACTTCAAATCATCAAAAAAGTCTACAAGAATTTCATTCAAAGGCATTTTTGACTTGAACAGAATTCTTGTGTTGTCTAGATAAGTTTGGTCTGGATAACTTCCTCTTCTTTCCTGCAAGAAGAAATAAAGACTTTTTTCTTTTAAAATTTTGAGAAAAAAAATCAATAAACCCCATTACTGTATAAAAAGGTTTTTTACGGCCCTTTCACAAAACTGTTTCTGTAACCCTTAAAGCCCTGAGTGAATGATTTGAACCTTTTTAATTCTGAAAAACATCTCAAAATATTGCTTTTCAAATTGTTTCCAAAAGAATATGTAACATAGTGGCAGACAGTGTAGATCAAAGATCAGACTGCACATTTTGTGCAACCTGATCTTAATCTACACTGTCGCAAAACAACTTAAACTAGTTCCAGGGCTATAAGCATTAAATATAGTGTGAAATGAACATTTGTTTGTTTGTGTTAACCCTGTACCACTTGATTCTAAGTTTATTGACGCTGAGAAATAAGGCTGAAGTTATGGTAAAATATGGTTAATCAACATAAATTGAAATTCAATACAAAAATGCTTGTGCAAGCGTTGTAGAAAAGAAACATTGTTACTTGCAATATTTCTTATTATCTCTTCAAGTAAAAATCGCATTTAGGTCTACTACCAGGACAAGTCCTTAACAAAAATCAGTGGCAACATATATGAAATACAATCAAATGCAAATACCTTTACTAACAGAGGCACATTTCATTGCACTGCAGCGTCAAGTAAGTACATTTATGCTTTTATTTTTCATTTGTCATTCTTATTATACGTTAGTTCATCTTTTTTCTATTTTTGCCTATGTTACAGGCACTGTGTCTGACCTTATAATACCGCATTGTCTCGCAAGACTTGTACATTTTCTTAGAAATACACAGGAGTGCTCAAAGGGAGATAACTCTATTGGACTGGCAATAACAAGTATTTATCTACAAGTATATCCAACTACACTCTTTCCAAGCAACTGGCAGCTTTCCCACATTAAAACCCTTAAAACAATTTTCAGCAGTAACAGAGGTTTGAACCCTGTCACAGTGACTATCATCAATCCTCTGGATGAATTTTGCTGGGCAGGGAATCCAACCAATGACCCCTAAATGTCAGCCCTGTATTTAACTGACACAGCTATCCAGTTTGGCAAAAAAAGCTGATGACAGTAAATGCGACACAATCATTCCTCTCTAATTGAACACTGTCCATAACCCAGTAAAGTGGAAAAGCAGCCAGTATCTAAGAAAGCATAATGAGCTCTCCTCAGTACTTTATATGGCCTGTAGTCAAGGTCGGGATCATAAAAGCCATATATTTGTGATAAGATTTATCCTCGACAAAAAATCCCAAGACTTAATGACCCTGAAGATAGAGCTGTTGATAACATTGTGGGAAAAGGAGAAAATGCTGGTAACCAGCATTTTCTCTTTTTCCCACAATGTTTTCTACAATTTCAAAGAAAGTTACCCTTTCTTCACCAATTTTCATTACATATCGCCTTCAGTTTAGACAAGTCTGATATTCTGTCATTTGGTAATGAATTAACCCTTTACAGCACAATCCAGAGTTTTAATGAACCCAACAGAGAAGGCTTTTGAAAACATAGTGGGTAAAGGAGAAAATGCTGATAACCAGCATTTTCTCCTTTTCCCACAATGTTTTCTACCCTAACAGAGACGAACATTATTCTTTTGGCAACATTCAATTTGTCATCTGCAAATGCTTTGAATTTGGACTAGTTCAAAAATTTGTCATTTGGTAAATAGTTCATAAAGACAATAAATTCTTATGATCAAAAACCAATGTAAAAACAGGATTTTCTTTACCAGTATAAGATTGGTGATATCTCCTAGATATATATCTGGTGCAATAATCGTTGCCATTACCATTGGTTCTTCATACTGTTTTACCACACCACGATTTGGTAACTACAATATAAATATACACCACTATGCTACTTTACCAAACAATCCCATAATGACTGATTGATTGATTGTATGGTGTTTAAAGCCGTTTTCAACATTATTTCAGTTATATCACTGCGGCCAGTGCACCCATCCATGCTTTCCTGTAGTTTCTTTTTACCAGTACTCTGCACAATATTCTTTCCAAGCCACTGGCTGCTTTCCTACATAACCATCATCGAAACGATGGTCAGCGGTGAGAGAGGAATGAATCCTGTCGCGATGACTATCATCAATCCTCGGAAAGAAAGTGCCCAAGCCGGGGATCAAACCAGCGACCTCCTGTTCTCAAGTCCTGTACGCTACAAACTGAGCTACGGGGGCTTGGCTGAAATCCCATGAAATTATGTGAAAATGTATGTGAAAAAGAAAAGAATATCTTGGATGTTATGGATTCAAAACAATATAATGTCTTGGTTGGTATATTGCATACCCTTACAAGAAAGAGATATACAACATCTCTCACACTTGTCAAAAGGAATGGTAATACAGAGTTTAGAAAAATGGATAGGATGTGCGACTACATACCTTGCATGGGTTTAAAATGGTCACCACCTCTGCCCCATGCTCTTTGATAAGTTTGGGACTGCTGAATCTCACTGAAATTAGAAAATGTCTTTGTCACCATAGATTGAAGAAACTCACAAACATTTAATATAACTGTGACAACAAACCAGCACATTTACTTCTTGGAGAGGTGAATTCATGAAATGGACTTCATCAATTCGGTTATCCCTTTACCAAACAATCCCGAATTTAAACCACTCTCAGAAAGAAAGCTATTGAAAACATTGTGAGAAAAGGAGAAAATGCTGGTAAACAGCATTTTCTCCTTTTCCTACAATGTTTTCTACCTTTCCAAAAGCAGTTTTCAAGTCACATTTATTTTGTTGTCTACAAATGCTTTCAACTTAAGGCAAGTTCAAATATTTGCTATTTGTTAAAAAACCAAAATATTGCCATTTCAAACTTGTCTGGGTAAGAATATGTTGCAAAGTTGTGAACAGAATAGATCCAAGGTCAGACTGCATGTCTTTCTTGTCTGATCTTGGTCTACACTATCTGTATAGCCAAAGTAAGTTGTGCATAGCATTCTTTAGATTAATATATTTACACCATAAATCTCCATATACTGATCTAAACAAAAAAGCATGAGCCATGCTCTGGCAAAAGGGGGCTCAATGCATCTCTGTGATGCATGATGCCAAGCAGTACATCACATAATTATGGATTCATAAAGTCTGTTTTATCTAACAACCAAATGAATTATGAGACAGACTGGTCCTTGGACATGCAGAAAATTGACAAATGGCAAAAATTTTCGGACCAGGTCAGCCTGTGTGGATTTCGCAGGCTGACCTGGGTCGATACTTTTTGAAGATGCATTAAGCACTTTTTACATACAAGAAAAACACGAAGACTAATCTACCTACCTTTATAAGGAACATTTGGAAGTGTCACAATGACTTGGGCATTGAACTCCTGATCCAGTCTCGTACAAAACACATCCATATGTAACAAACCAAGAAATCCCAGCCGGTAACCAGCACCTAACACTGCACTGAAACCAGTCAATGATCTATGTACTGGTATTCTAAAATCTTGATAAAGAGTTAACCCTTTCCAAAGTGACAAAATTTTAGACTCTTTCAAATTCAAAACATCTCCAGACAATAAATTCAAAATTGGTACAAATGAACTAAAGGTCTATGATAGGGTAGAAAACATTGTGGGAAAAGGATTTGCTGGTTACCAGCATTTTCTCCTTTTCCCACAATGTTTTCAAAGCCTTACTTCCAAGGGTCATGAAAACCCAGGATTAACTGGTAAAGGATAAAAAAACTGCCACCTACTAACCACTTTTTTGTTCTTTGAACATATTGTTTTTGAGAATATGGTGTGCCAACAGGATAAGTTACTCGCTTTGATCAATAATCTCTCCTTTTACAACAGTGTTTTTCACTTGAAGTCATTTGTAGAATTTAATTACAATGTTGTTTTCTTAATTTTCTCTATTTATACCTTTAACACACAATCCTGAGTTTTTAACGACCCAGACGGAGGCTTCTGAAAACATTGTGGGAAAAGGAGAAACTGCTGTTAACCAGCATTTTTTCCTGTCACACACTATTTTCTACCCTATCAAGGACAAAAAAAATCATCATTTGAGCTACATGTATTTTGTCATCTGCAAATGCATCCAATTCAGTCTAGACCAAAATTTTGTCATTTGGCAAAGAGTTAACACCAAGATTTTGAAAAATACCTAATGCATTTTTTTTAAGGAAGTTTAACAAAGGAAGTTTTACAAACAACAGTCCTTTTTCAATAATTAATAATGTGTCCAAGTTTAACCCTTTCTCAAACAACAAATTTTGGACTGGTCCAAATTGAAAGAGTTTGCAGACGACAATTTTAAATTTGATGAAAATGGCAGAAAGGTCTCAAAAAGGGTAGAAAACACTGTGGGAAAAGGAGAAATTGCTCGTTACGAGCAATTTCTCCTTTTCCCACAGTGTTTTCAAAAGACTTGTACTGCAGACACGTAAAAACCAGGGCTTGTTTGGGAAAGGGTTAAAGCAAATATCTTCAGTAATAACGGAGATATTGTAAAATGTTAAATGTTTCGCATGATGACGCAGTCGACGATGCCAGGGCTACAGCAATATCTCTGTGTTTTCTTCCAAAATAGCCGAGCTAAAACTGAATGAAAATACGGGATGGGCAGGTAAATGGATAGGCAGATATAGGATAGATAGATTGATGGATACACATACAACGCCACAATCAATATCCCTCATTCCTTTGATAGCGGAAAAAAAAAGTTGTTTTGCTGGAGTTAAACCTAACCTCACCTATGATCTTTGTGTATTTCCACGCTAGCATCATTCAGCGTCAGTCTGTCCATTGCTGCTTTAAGGTTCTGTAATTGTGACTGATCCATAGGAAATACACCAGAAAACACCTGTAGTATATGATGTTCAAGGATCAACCCTTCAGATTGCTTATCACAACTAAATTTGTTTTTTTAAACAGTGTATATCAAGATCAAGCTACACAAAACTTGCAATCCTTTATGTAATCTATGCTGTCTTCAACCCTTTACCACACAACCTCATGGTTTTACAGTCATGTGGTTTAAGGCTGACCTGGGTCAAAACTTTTTGATATTGGTCAATATTCTGCATGACATTCTACCTCTAAATTATGTCGGTTGTTAGACAAAATGGATTTTACAGATCCATAATCATTATGTGTTGACTTACTGGGTATGATACGTCACGGAGATGCATTAAGCTCCCTTTTGCCAGAGCATGGCTTACATATTATATTAATGTGAAGATGGACAGCCTTCTCACAGCATAACCCTTCTCACTGGTGTATAGAAAAAAAGTACAATCACACACATACCACCTCATGTATAGCTTTAGACAGAGGTTGATATCTAGCATAACCCTTCTCTTTATTACTAGGGTATAGAAAAAAGTACAATTACACACATAGCACCTCATGTATACCTTTAGACAGAAGTTGATATCTAGCATTTGGCAAGACAGCTAGCCCTTTACCAAACAACACAATTTCAGACTAATCAAAATTCAAAGCATTTGCAGACAACAAAATAAACCAGACTCAAAAATTAAAAATTTATTTCCGGAACGATAGAAAAGATTGTGGGAAAAAGAGAAAATGCTGGTTACCAGCATTTTCTCCTTTTCCTACAATGTTTTCAAAAGCCATATTTCTCAGAATCACTAAAAGTTGGGATTATACGGTAAAGGGCTACTCTGCTCAGAGGTTTTACTGTTATGCAAAATACATGTATCTATGGGATATTACCCAGACCTCCAGATAAAAGGGAGCGATAGTATTCTAAATCCATTATTTCTCTTCCAAACCCTATGTTGTGGGTACTCATTAGAATCGTCTCGATGAGACGATTCTAATGAGTACCCATAAAATAGGGTTTAGTGGAGTGATTAATATTTTTAATTTTGAAATCAAAATCACTCCCTCTATCTGGAGCTTTGTTACCATTGGTCTGGCAGGTCTAAAGCCAGGTAAAGCTTTTACTGGTTTGTCTCTATGATAAATTGTATCGCCCACAGTGGCATCTGAAATTGTCCTGATACTAGCCATCAAATATCCCACCTGTCCAGGATAGCTGAAATATTAGTAAATATTGATATAGGGTTACAGATAGAGGAGCAATTTTCAGAGCCTAACTCAAACATTTCAGTCATAGGTAAATATGAGTCATGCTCTGTGAAAAGGGGGCTTGATGCATCTGCAAAAAGTATCGACCAAGGTCAGCCTGAGCAGTTCGCACAAGCTGACCTGGGCCAAAACTTTTCGCTATTGGTCAATTTTCTGAATGTCCAAGGACCAGTTTACCTCATGATTAAGTCTGTTGTCAAAAAGTGGCTATTATGGATCCATAAGTATTTGATGACTGACTTGGTATAGTATATCACGGAAATGCATTAAACCCCCTTTTGCCACAGCATGGCTCATATGTATGTTGCCTTAAGCTGTTGTAGAGGTGACTTCACTGTCCCTTTGATCTAGCACAGTCAGGTAGCTCAGCGGTTAGCGTATCTGACTCATGACCTTGCGGTTGCAGGTTCAATATTCAGTTGAGACAAACTTTCTTTCCTGCGATTTTTCGCCTCTCAACTCCGATACATATGAGAAAAGTAGTCAGTGGCTTGGAAAGAAAGTTGTGTCAATAACACTGTAAGAAAGCCAGGAAACACATGCATAGGTGCAGGTGCATTTACCATCAACATATGACATAAGCTGTTAAATCAATGTTAAACTCCTATACAAACAAGCCCTTTGGTCTAACCTCATTGTTATCCATACAGCTGGAAACACTCACATATGTCAATTGATTTATTCTTTATACTTGCATTTACAAACAAGGAAATTTATGATTCATAAATTAGACCATTTCTTTCTCAATGCTAAACTCATCAAAATGATGGTTTTTGTCATGTTAGTTTTGATAAAATACCACTGACATCTCCATTCCAAAGGAGTTTAGTCCATGCCCACAAAATGAGATGAGGTGGGGAGTTATACCCACAAAAGTCAGTACAAATGTCCCTTGAGTATTGACTTTGGCGAACATTTCAACCGAGTGACAATTTCATTTCTATGATATAACATACTTACATTTTACTAACAGGATATTCTTCTGGGTGCATTATACCGACTTCTTGAACCTCAAAGTGTTTCTGGTTAGAGTGGATTGTGATTTTATCCCCTGAAATTTATGTTCTTTTATAAAAACATTGTGGCACCTGACCTCCTGAGGACAACTTTATTCTTTTTCTTTTTACCTTTATCACATGACAAATTTTTAAGACTTGACCAAATTAATTCAGTCAAGCTAAAAAGATTAATTCTGCCTTTGAAATGTTAGAAAATATTGTGGGGAAAGGAGAAAATGCTAACTCAATACTTTTTGTAGATGCATTAAGTCCCATTTTCACAGAGCATGGCTTGTATGTATTGCTATCTTAACTCTCTACCAGAAAACAAAATTTTAGCCTTGTCCAAATCAAAAGCGTTTGCAGACGACAAAATAAATGTGGCTGAAAAACTACAATTTGTTACAGGAAGGTTAGAAAACATTGTGGGAAAAGGAGAAAATGCTGGTTACCAGCATTTTCTCCTTTTTCCACAATGTTTTCAAAAGGCTTCTTTCTCGGGGTCGTTAAAAGTCAGGATTGTGTGCTAGAGTTAAAGCTCATTTCAGCTAGACTGTTTTAGCAAAACCGTCAGTGTAGATTGAAGATTTGACAGTATGTTTTATGCAGTATGATCCTGACCTATACTGGCCACAAAAGTAGGCACTCTACAGATTGAAAATACCTTAGACCTCTTTCCAAGCTACTGGCTGCTTTCCCACATAACAAAATTAAACATAAAAATATTCAGTAGTAGAAGACAATTCCTGCAGCACTGACTATCTTACCCAAACTCAGATAAAATTTTGAAATAACAGATGAAAGGCAGTGTAAACTCTTCTGTAACTGTATACAAACCTTTTCAAGTAAAATACTTATCTCTACAAATGCCATTTTTGACTGACCAAAACTGTAACAAAACACACAAAAGACAAACACTTGAAGGCAGGAAAACTATGATCTCATCAATATGGAAACGTTCTTCAGTAAAGTTAACTGTCTGGCACAAGCAATTGCTCTCTTTCCAAAAATGTTTCCCCAAAACTGTCAACTGCAGGGTTATAAAGTTGTATATGAGTCATGTGCTGGCAAAAGGGGGCTTAATGCAGCTCTGCGATGCATTGTACTGAGCAAGTCATCACATAATAATGGATCCATAAAGTCCAGGGTCCGTATTCACCAATCATTCTTAAGAACGTTCTTAGTCTTATTCTTGCAAAATTTTCTACATTTGAAAGTAACACAACTTCTGATAGGCTAAACCATTTGGTTTAGCCAATCAGAAGTTGTATTACTTTCAAATGTAGAAAATCTTGAAAAACAAGACTAAGAATACTCTTAAGAATGGTTGGTGAATACGGACCCAGTCCGTCTAACAATCCACTGAATCATGAGGTAGGCTGGTCCTTTGATATACAGAAAATTGACCAATAGCATACTGAGCAGGCTGACCTGGATCCATACTTTATTTCCAATGCATTATAGCCCCTTTTTTCACATCATAGCTCACATATATCTGGGCAAAGGGAATGTATGTGCATAACTGACATACGATGGACTGACAGACATTGAGACAGAGGGTAAACCTGTAGCTCCCTCTAGTGAAGCTGATAGCACAAGCAGATAAACCTTACCTTTTTGAATTGTGCCATCCATGACAGCTATGTGTGCAACCACTCCTTTATACTGGTGAAACCAGGAATCAAACATTAAACTTTTAAATGGTTTCTTAACATCACCTGTAGGGCTGAAATATGATAAATAAACCAACTAATTAAGTATTTCTTTTAAAAATAATTAATTTTCCGATTATCCTTTATCAAATATGCAGTAAATAGACTAGTCTACTTTAAGCCTCGATTAAACAATTCCCGTTTTCATGGCCCTTAAAACACAGGCTTTCACTGAAAATTGTGAATATAGGAAAAAATGCTGATGAAAATTAGTGGGAGTGGGAAAAATCACCTGTTATAAGCAAAATCCTCTATGCACCACAATGTTTTCAAAAATCCCTCTACTTCAGAGGTGTCAATAGGAGCTTGTCTAGGGAAAAACAATTTAGAGCTTAACCCTTTACCACACAGTCCCGACTTTTACGACCCTGAAGAAGAAGCTTTTTGAAAACATTGTGGGAAACAGAGAAAATGCTGGTAACCAGTATTTTCTCCTTTTACCACAATGTTTTCCACTCTTCCAAAAACGAATTTCGATTTTTGATTCACATTTATTTTGTCGCCTGCAAAAGCTTTCAATTTGGACTGGTCAAAAATTCTGTCGTTTGGTAAAGAGTTAATTAATAAAAAGGAAATAGATACAATATTTCTATCCATTTCATTATTGCTTTCCTCTCTCAGTAAATCAATCAAAAAGTGCTGAAATAAATTCCTTAACCCTTTACCACACAATCCCATGTTTTAATAACCCTGAAGAAGACCTTTGAAGACATTGTGGGAAAAGAAAAAATGCTGCTAACTAGCATTTTCTGCTTTACCTATTTTACTTTGTACCATAAGATAATTCCCACCATTTCAACAGTATTTCTAGTAACTAGTTAACACTTTACCACACAATCCCAACTTTTAAGGACCCTAGGAAAGAAGCCTTTTGAAAATATTGTAGGAAAAAGAGAAAATGCTGGTAACCAGCATTTTCTCTTTTTCCCACAATATTTTCTATCCTTTCTAAAACAAATTTCAATTCTTGAGTTGCATTTAATTTGTCGTCTGCAAATGCTTTCAATTTGGACTGGTCTAAAATTGCGTCGTTTGGGAAAGAGTTAATTTATAAAAAGGAAATAGATACAATATTTCCATTCATCATTGCTTTCCTCTCTCAGTAAATCAATCAAAAAGAGCTGAAATAAATTCCTTAACCCTTTACCACACAATCCCATGTTTTAACGACCCTGAAGGAGAAGACTTTTGAAAACATTGTGGGAAAAGAAAAAATGTTGCTAACTAGCATTTTCTTCTTTACCCATTTTATTTTGTACCATAAGATAATTCCCACCATTTCAACAGTATTTCTGGTAACTGGTTAACACTTTACCACACAATCCCAACTTTTAACGACCCTAGGAAAGAAGCCTTTTGAAAATATTGTGGGAAAAGGAAAAAATGCTGCTAACTAGCTGTTTCTTCTTTACCCATTTTATTTTGTACCATAAGATAATTCCCACCATTTCAACAGTATTTCTGGTAACTGGTTAACACTTTACCATGCAAATCCAACTTTTAACGACCCTAGTAAAGAAGCCCTTTGAAAATGTGGGAAAAGGAGAAAATGCTGCTAACCAGCATTTTCTCTTTTTCCCACAATATTTTCTATCCTTTCCAAAACAAATTTCAATTCTTGAGTTGCATTTAATTTGTCGTCTGCAAATGCTTTCAATTTGGACTGGTCTAAAATTTTGTTGTGTGGTAAAGAGTTAAAAAAGACATATAGTGTATGCAGCCGAATACTACCAGTAATACCAGTATACGGTTTAGGACAAATAAAGACATACTGAGGTATTCTTTCAACTATTGCTTGTAAAACTTCCTCCACACCAGTACCGAGTTTGGCAGACACCTGAAAAATAAATGAGACATGCTCTATGAAAAGGGAGCTAAATGCATTTGCAAAAAGTATCGACCCAGGTCAGCCAGTGCAGTCTGCGCGGGCTGACCTGGACCAAAACTTTTTGCTTTTGGTAAATTTTCTGCATGTTAAAGGACCAGAGTACCTTATTATTCAGCAGGCTGTTATACAAAACAGATTTTATGGGTCCTTAATTATGTGATGACTTGCTTGGAATCATCATGCATCACGGAGATGCATTAAGCCCCCTTTTCACAGAACATGTCTGTATCATTTTTTATGCATACTGAATATATGCACTTAACACTACCAAACGACAACATTTAGATTGACTGTTGATTGACTGTATGGTGTTTAACACTGTTTTCAACATTATTTCAGTTAAACTGCAGTGACCAGTGTACCTACCTATGCTTGTCTGGATGTTCTTTTACCAGTTCTTTGCACAAAATATTCTTCCCCAAGCCACTGGCTGCTTTCCCATACAACCATTGTTGAAAAAAATGATCAGTGGTGGGAGAGGAATGTATCCGGTAGCAATGACTATCATCAATCCTAAGAAAGCAATTGCCAGCACTTGGGATTCAATCCAGCATACCTTTTCCTCAAG
This sequence comes from Tridacna gigas, assembly GCA_945859785.2. NCBI lineage: Eukaryota > Metazoa > Mollusca > Bivalvia > Cardiida > Cardiidae > Tridacna > Tridacna gigas. The sequence continues at coordinate 66,884,664 of OX244033.2, forward strand.
TCTGACAATATTTTTGATTCGACACCACTGAAAACCTTTATGGATGTCAAATTCATTGTGGCTCAAATAGTGGAATTTGTCTTTCAAAAGGTAGAAAACATTGCGGGGAAAAGAAAAATAAAATGCTAGTTCTAAGCATTTACTCCTTTACCTAAAATGTTTTCAAAAACCTTTGTTTGGGGTGATTAAAACACAGGGTTGTAGGTAACAGGAAGAATAATATTTCACTTTTTACAATACATGCATTTATAAGCCAAGCTCTGTGAAAAAGGAATTTAATATATCTGCAAAAAATATTGACCCAAGTCAGCCTGTGCTGACAGCAGACTGACCTACGTCGAAACTTTGTGCATTTGATTAAGTTTTCTACATGTCCAGGTCGGTTGTTAGACAAAATGGATTTTACGGATCCATAACTATATATTGACTTGCTTGGTTAATGCATCATGGAGATGCATTAACTCTTTACCAGACGAAAATTTTCTAGATTGGCCCAAATTCAAAGCATTTGCAGACAAATTAAATATGGCTCAAATGACAGGATTTGTTTCTGAAAGGTTAGAAAACATCGTTGGAAAAGGAGAAAATGCTGGTTACCAGCATTTTCTCCTTTTCCGACAATGTTTTCAAAGGTCTAATTTCCCAGAGGCGTTAAAACCCGTCATTGTGTGGTAAAGAGTTAAACCCCCTTTTGCCAGAGCATGGCTCATATACTTTGCAAAGGGACATTTAACCCTTTCCCAAACAAGCCCTGGTTTTCACGTGTCTGCAGTACAAGTCTTTTGAAAACACTGTGGGAAAAGGAGAAATTGCTCGTAACGAGCAATTTCTCCTTTTCCCACAGTGTTTTCTACCCTTTTTGAGACCTTTCTACCATTTTTATCAAATTTAAAATTGTCATCTGCAAACTCTTTCAATTTGGACCAGTCCAAAATCTGTCGTTTGGGAAAGGGTTAAACCATTTCTGACACAGTTAGGGGTCAAACTATCTTCCACAGGTTATAAATCTATAAATCTAATGACTCAGGTCCCAAAGTTCTCTAACCACTTCATGCAGAAAATCTCAGCAAATCATGTGGCTCATTGAAACTTTCTTCTTGCAATGGATGTCATCTAATTCAGATATGGATTTTGACCAAGTCTGGATTGGAAAGTTCATCAAAAGCCTTGAGCATTACTGACTGCGCTACATGAGAACCAAAAATATCTCAACAGAAAAAAATCAATTTACAAATTAACTCTTTACCACACAATCCCAAGTTTTAACAACCCTGGAAGCTATTGAAAACATCGTGGGAAAGGGAGAAAATGCTGGTAACCAGTATTTCCTTCTTTTCCCACAATGTTTTCTTCTCTTTTAGAAATGAATTTCATCATTTTAGCAAATTCTTTTTGTTGTCTGCAAATGCTTTCAATTTGGGCCAGTCTAAAATTTTGTAGTTTGGCAAAGAGTTGATATGGAGAAAGTAGTGCAGAGGTAGAGAAGTAGCCTCTCACATCAGATGTTCTTAGTTTGAATCCAGTGCAGCCATGCTCTGGCAAAAGGCAGCTTAATGCATCCTCTTGATGCATTGTAACAATCAATAATGCACCTAAATTGCAAAGAAACTCTATTTCTGATTGGCTAAATCATTTTCAGCCAATAAAAAATTGTGTTACTTTCTAAATCTATAAGACAACAAATGCAGTTGTGGATGAATGGTGAATTTCGGCCCAGGTCTGGTTTCTTGGAAGCCATCTTTGAAAATGATTGATATAATGTTGTAGCACTTGTTTCACAATCAATGTAAAACAATTAGGTTTCAACTAAAAATACAGACAAGCAAACCTTTAGTACAGTGGCTGGATCAATCTCAAACAGATTTTCTAACTGTTTGATCACATCACCAGGTCTTGCATTCTTTAGGTCTATTTTATTTAAAACTGGAATCATTGTCAAGTCCTTGTCAAATGCCAGGAAAAAGTTAGCCACTGTCTGTGCTTGTACACCCTACAATAAGAATGGAAAACATTAACTCTTTCCTACACAAGAAAAATTTAGACTTGTCCAAATTTAAAGCATTTGCAGACGACAATTCAAATTTGCCTCTAATAGTGGCAGTTGTCTTTGATTGGGTAGAAAACATTGTGGGAAAAGGAGAAAATGCTGGTTACCAGCATTTTCTCCTTTTCCCACAATGTTTTTAAAAGGCCTCCACTTTTTAAATGTTTTTAAAAGGCCTCCGCTTCAGGGTCGTTAAAAGTCAGTACTGTGTGGTACAGGGTTAAAGGGTGTTTTAAAAAGACCTTTTTAGATTTTTTTTTAGGTAGAATTAAAAGTTTTTGTCCCAAGAAAAGTAAATGCAGGCCCATATGTCACCATAAGTCACTCAAATTACAGCAAAAGCACTTAAATTCCTTGCAAGGTACATATGCCAGTCCAGTACCACAAGCTTGGGCCACAATTTATTAAATACAGTGTCACATCTTCACCACTAAGCCAAGAAAAAATAGATTCAACTCTTTGCCACATGACAATATTTTAGACTTTTCCATACAGAAACAATTCACAGATGAGAAATCAAATACAGCTCATATGCTAGGAGGTATTTTTAAAAGGTTAGAAAACATTGAGGGAACAGGCTAGGGGCTGTGAAAAGGGGCTTCAATGCCTTACCAAAAAGTACTGACACACGTCAGCCTGTGCAGACTGCGCAGGCTGACCTGGTTTGAAACTCTTTGCTATTGGTCAATTTTCTGCATGTCCAAGAACAGTGTGCCACATGATTCAGTTGGTTTCTTAGACAACATAAAATTTATGGATCCATAATTATGTGATGACTTGCTTAGTATAATGGATTACTGAGATGCATTTAAACCACTTTTCCCTAAGCAAGGCTCAATTTTATTTCAAAATTACCTGATTGGCATCCACAAGTAGAATGACTCCCTGACAAGCTGATAGGGACCTTGCCACTTCATAGTGGAAATCTACATGACCCTGTAGAAATCAATTTGTTTAACCCTTTACCACACAATCCCGACTTTTAATGACCCTGGGAAAGAAGCCTTTTGAAAACATTGTGGGAAAAGGAGAAAATGCTGGTAACCAGCATTTTCTCCTTTTCCCACAATGTTTTCTACCCTTTCCAAAACAAATTTCAATTCTTGAGTTGCATTTAATATGTCGTCTGCAAATGCTTTCAATCTGGACTGGTCTAAAATTTTTTCGTTTGGTAAAGAGTTTGAATAGTACATATAATTTAGTAATATTTCATCAACTTTTTATTAAACAATGAAATTTTGGACTCAACCAAATTGAAAGCTTTTGCAGATTACAAAATAAATGTGACTCAAAAATTGAAATTTGTTCTTTGAAGGGTAGACAACAATGTGGGAAAAAGAGAAAATGCTGGATAACAGCATTTTCTCCTTTTCCAACAATGTTTTCAAAAGCCCTTCTCTTTCAAGGTTTTTCAATCACGGGACTGTGTGGTAAAGAGGTAAGATAACCATAACAATTAACATTTTCATGTCTCTCCTTGTTTACCAGCAATGAACTGAAGCTGAGAGCACTCCCACATAACCAAACAGCCAGCAGTAATTAAACTTGGATTTCTTAAATCATAAGCCCAGCAATGAAGAGTAACCAGCATTTTCTCCATTTCCCACAATGTTTTTTACCCTTCCCAAAACAAATTTCGATTTTACGGTCATGTTTATTTTGTTGTCTGCAAATGCATTCAATATGGACCAGTCTACAATTTTGTTGTCTGATAATAGAGTTAAAACACTGGATTTTTTGGTAAATCATTCATAAGCATAAAACATGATACTCATGGGTGTGTCTATTAAATTCAGCAGATATTTTGTCCCTTTATGTCATCTGCAAATGCTTTCAATTTGGACCAGTCTACAATTTTTTCGTCTGGTAAAGAGTTAAAACGCTGGATTTTTTGGTAAAGAGTGTATATGTATAAAACATGATAGTAACAGGTGTGTCTATTAAATTCAGCCGATATTTTGTCCCTTTATGTCGTCTGCAAATGCTTTCAATTTGGACCAGTCTACAATTTTTTCGTCTGGTAAAGAGTTAAAACACTGGGTTGTTTGGTAAAGAGTGTATAAGTATAAAACATGATACTCACAGGTGTGTCTATCAAATTCAGCAGATATTTTGTCCCTTTATGTTGTCTGCAAATGCTTTCATTTTGGACCAGTCTACAATTTTTTCATCTGGTAAAGAGTTAAAACACTGGATTGTTTGGTAAAGAGTGTGTAAGTATAAAACATGATACTCACAGGTGTGTCTATCAAATTCAGCAGATATTTTGTCCCTTTATGTTGTCTGCAAATGCTTTCAATTTGGACCAGTCTACAATTTTTTCGTCTGGTAAAGAGTTAAAACACTGGATTGTTTGGTAAAGAGTGTGTAAGTATAAAACATGATACTCACAGGTGTGTCTATCAAATTCAGCAGATATTTTGTCCCTTTATGTTGTCTGCAAATGCTTTCAATTTGGACCAGTCTACAATTTTTTCGTCTGGTAAAGAGTTAAAACACTGGATTGTTTGGTAAAGAGTGTGTAAGTATAAAACATAATACTCACAGGTGTGTCTATCAAATTCAGCAGATATTTTGTCCCTTTATGTGTATAGAACAGTGATACAGTCTGAGCCTTCACTGTAATGCCTCTTTCCTTTTCAACCTGTAACCTGTCTAGAACCTGCTGGTTATCGGCATTTGCTGATATAACTCCTGAAATCATAAAACCAGTCATTGCTGGCCTACTGATACATTTTTTGTATTACATCATTCACATCTTTATTTCTATTACTGCTGCTAATCAAACAAACTTGATTTTTCTCCACCTTGGAAGTATATTTCTAATGGAATTCAAGATGAATTTTGGCATAGTATAGCAACAGTTAGTGGATGATGTAGGTCTAATTCTGACTGCACACTGTGTGCAGTCTGGTCTTCACCTAGTAAACATAATGATTTGAGCTATGCTCTGTAGAAAGCGTATTTAATGCATCTGCAAAAAATATTGACAAAGTACAGGCTAAACTGGGTCAAAACATTTTGCTATTTGTAAATTTTGTTTATGTCCAAGGACCATTCTATCTCAAAGTCCAAAATTTGTCGTTTGGGAAAGGGTTAACCTCCAAACAAACACAACACCCACATCCATCTTCATACAAGTACAATGACATGAGTAACTCAATATTGTTCTTGTTTTTCACTGGTTAATAACTGACAATGGCTTAACCCTTCACCAAACAATCCCATGTTTTAACGACCTTGGAGAAGAAGCACTGTGAAAACACAATGGGAAGAGGAGAAAATGCTGGGAACAAGCTTTTCTTTTCCTACAATGTTTTCAATCCTTTCAGAGACAAATACCACCATCTGAACCACAACTACATTGCTATCTTAAAAATGCTTCAAATACCGATGAGTGCAAAATTTTATCATGTGGTTAAGGCTTAACCCTTTCCCAAACGACAAATTATGGACTAGTCCAAATTGAAAGAGTTTGCAGACGACAATTTTAAATCTGATGAAAATGGCAGAAAGGTCTCAAAATGGGTAGAAAACACTGTGGGAAAAGGAGAAATTGCTCGTTACGAGCAATTTCTCCTTTTCCCACAGTGTTTTCAAAAGACTTGTTCTGCAAACACGTGAAAACCAGGGCTTGTTTGGGAAAGGGTTAAAGGGGACAAACTTTATAAGCTTATGTCTTTCTTTCTAATCCTTTTCAAATATTGGGTACTATGCCTGTAAAATATTATACATGTCAGATTATTGTGAGTAAAACATGTTTAGGTAGGTGTAAATGCAAAGACTGGGGTAGGCAAGTTTGTCAAAGCTGAATTTTTCAGATTAACCCTTTACAAACCAACCCTCTGTTTTAAGAACCTTTAGGAAGAAGGCTTATGTAAACATCGCAGGAAAACGAGAAAATGCTGGTAAGCTGTCTACCAGGTAACCAGGTGCCATAATACAGATAATTGTCCGAAAAGACTATTTTAGTTTTTTAGTGGTTGCCTCTAGGATGGTGTGGTGCACAGTGAATATGAAAAGAAACATTGTGCAGACCAGCGGGTGCCAAGACTTGGCTGCAGTTGCTTTTCTAGCAAAGACTGACTACAAAATTTGTTTACAGCTTAAATCTTGTTGAAGACTTTTATTCTGCCCTTTTATCATCAGAGAGTTTGTCAGCTGCAAATGCCATTGCCTCCAACATAGGCCAATCTATAATTCTGCCATTAGGTGAAATGTTAATTCTTGACCAAAGGACATTTTAGATTCGTCAAACTTGAAAGCAATCACAGGCGACAAAATAGATAAGACCCATAAATTGAAATTTTTTTTGTAGAGGTAGAAAACAGTGATGAAAAAGGAGAAAATGCTGGTCACCAAGTTTTTAAAAGTCAGGTAAAAAAGTTTGGTAAAAGGTTAACCCATTACTAGACAACAAAATTTTAGCCTTGTCCAAATTGAAAGCATTTACAGACAACAATTTCAATGTGGCTCAAATGGTGCAACTTTTCTTACATAGGGTAGAAAACATTGTGGGAAAATGAGAAAATGCTGGATACCAGCATTTTCTCCTTTTCCTACAATGTTTTCAAAAGGCTTCTTTCCCAGGGGCGTCAAAAGGCGGCATTGTACGGTAAAGGGTTAATGGCATTTCTAAGGATGAAAGTAAATAATTATAACCTGTCATTTCTAGCATCCTATCAGCCAGTGTACACTTCCCATGGTCAACATGGGCAATAATACTGAAGTTACGAATGTTCTCTGGGGGAAAATCAGACAGATCTATCTCATCTTCTTTTTTCTGAAATATTCAAATAAATGTCTTCTTAACCTTTAACCCTGGCAAGCCCCTGTAGCTTAGTCGGTAGCACACAGGACTTGAGAACAGGAGCTTGCTGGTTCGATCCACGGCTCGGCCAATTTCTTTCCAAGAATTGATGATAGTCATTGTGACAGGATTAATTCCTCTCTCACCACTGACCATTGTTTCGACGATGGTTATGTGGAAACAAAGCCAGTGGTTTGGACAGAATATTGTGTGGAGTACTGGTAAAAGAAACTCAAGGAAAGCATGGATAGGGACCCTGGCCACCGCAATATAACTGAAATAATGTTGAAAACAGCATTAAACAACGTATAATCAATCAATAATCCTTAACCCTTTGCTATAGAATCTCCAGTTTCAACAACCCTAAGGTAGAAGCCATTTGAAAACATTGTCATCAGATAATTATGGACCCATAAAATCCATTTTGTCTAACAACTGACTGTATCCTGAAGTAGAATGGTCTTTGGACATTGAGAAAATGGACCAAAAGCAAAAAGTGTCGAACCAGGTCAATATTTTTTGTAGATCTGTATAAATCCCCCATTTCACAGAGCATGGCTCATATACATGTTACTTAACCCTTTCCCAAACGACAAATTTTGGACTGGTCCAAATTGAAAGTTTGCAGACGACAGTTTTAAATTTGATGAAAATGGCAGAAAGTTCTCAAAAGGGGTAGAAAACACTGTGGGAAAAGGAGAAATTGCTCGTTACGAGCAATTTCTCCTTTTCCCACAGTGTTTTCAAGACTTGTACTGCAGACACATGAAAACCAGGGCTTGTTTGGGAATGGGTTAAAATTCCTTTGGTAGTATTTGACCCTTAAAGTGCCTTTCACAACTACACATGTAGTTGCCTTGCAGCCACTTTAGTCTCTGTAGATCAAGATCAGACTGCACAAAACATCCAGTCTGATCTTTGATCTACACTTTCTGCGCTGCTAAATCTTTACAGACAAAGGCAACCGCAATATTCCAATTATTTGGATCTTATTTTTTTACTGAAAACGTCTGCTGGGTTTATTTGGAGCTCCAAGGGTTAAATTTCATCATGCCATGTCCTCTTGCTGTGTTTTGTCTAAATAGTTTTTTCTGTCATTTTCAATTGTATACGTCAATCATATCACAGCTAAAGCTCACTTGTTCATGTGTTTCTTGAGTTTCACTAGTATTAGGTTTAGGCAGACTAAGTGACCTAGCCAAGGGTACTACAATGTTACAAAATGTCAGAACTGGTGATCTAACCAAGATCTCAAGATTACAAAATCCAGTTTACCACAGTGCAACAGGTGACCTCTTTCTTTTTAGACACAATCCATTGACTTGACAAGAAACAATCTTGTGTTTTCATGATCCTGGAAAAGAGAGCTTTTTGAAAACATTGTGAGAAAAGGATATAATAACAAGTGTTTCAGCCTTTTCCAACAATGTTTCTACCCTTTCAAAGATTACCGTAATGTTTGCTTTCTTTGAATCATTTGAGTGCAGTCAAATGATCCCCTTGTGAGAAAATCCTGGGATTAATCAAGTAAAAAAATCTTTGAATAAGTATTCACCTTGGATCCAGCAGGCACCTGTGAACTAGCATACATTCTGTGACAAGATCTCCTCTCTATTATCATCTTTCTCTTGACAAAATGGGCACATCTATAATGAGAAGTCAAAGATATGGTGAGCTTTAACTCTTTGGCAGGCGACAAAATTTCAGCCTTCTCCAAATTGAAAGCATTTGCAGACGACAATTTCAATTTGGCTAAAATGGTGCAATTTTTCTTTGATAGGGTAGAAAACATTGTGGGAAATGGAGAAAATGCTGGTTACCAGCATTTTCTCCTTTTCCCACAATGTTTTCAAAAGGCTTCTTTCCCAGGGGCGTCAAAAGGCGTCATTGTGCGGTAAAGGGTTAACTCTCTAGTAGATAACAAAAACTTTAGCCTAGTCTAAATTTAAAGCATTTACAGGTGACAAAGGAAATGTGGCCAAAGTGATATGATCTGATTTTTAAAGGTCAGTACAGATTGTGGGAAAAGAAAGAAAATCTTGGTTACAAGCATTTTCTCTTTTTCCCACAATGTTTTCAAAAGCATTCCTCTTCAGAGTCACAAAAACTGGATTGTGTTGGAGGGTTGACTCTTTATCATACAAAACCTTAGACTGGTCCAAATTGAAAGTGTTTGCAGACAAAAATTAAAAGGGGCACGATGGAAAATTTGATTAACCCTTTACCACACAATCCCAAGTTTTAACAACCCTGAAGAAGATGACTTTTTAAAACCAGCATTTTCTCCTTTTCCCACAATGTTTCCTACCCTATCAGAGACAAATTTTGTCATCTGGGTCACACTTAATTTGTCATCTGCAAATGCTTTCAAATTAGACTGGTCTGAAATTTTGTTGTGTGGTAAAGGATTAACAATGTCTGATTGCTTGGATCTAACGTTATGCCTATATATAGATATCACAATTCCAAGTTCCAACAACCTTAAGGAGATCTGCCTTTCAAAACTATGTTTTCTAAATTCTACAGTTCCAAAGAGAAGTTTCGGTTTTGAGTCACATTTACTCTGTTGTCTGCAACTGCTTTGAAGTTAGACAAGGGTAAAATTTTGTCGTTTGGTGAAGGATTATGATAAGACTGTACAGGCAGCACAAGCTGACATTTGACCTACACTGTCCAGGTATTGTGAATTGTGTGAAATGCCGAATACAGCATCTACAAAGCCCAAAGATATATATCAATTTCATTTATGGGAAGTCTAAAAGCTGAAATTCTATGAAAATAAGTGGTTAAAACTTTTGTCGACAAAATCCATCAGACAAATTGGTCGATTGAATTATAAAAATCGACGCGAAAACCAATGACCTTTGAAAAAATAAATCATATGCCCCAAAAATTTATCCGATTTTTTTGTACAGTACAATAAAGACATATTTACCTGTTCAAAAAATGTCTATTACTGGCTAATCGAGATAAGGGTGCAAGAACAGAGTAATTAATCATCTCTCTTTCACCCGATTGTCTCAGGACCGAAGAGGTTCAATACTTGTGCGCTTTCGATATTTCTACTCGAATATTGGCCTTCGTTTAAAACAGAAAGCCCGGGAAATATGCAACTGGTTTAAAATGTTACAATGAGACATAGAAAAACTTTTCCCCAAAATTGTTTACGCTCGATTTAGTATAGACCTACCTTGCTGATACATTAGGGATACATTTCAAGGCTTAGTCTACAGATAGATCCAGTTTTGTGAATCAATATTTTCAAAGGTTATGTACTAGAAAAGGCAAGAAGTAGGCCTTGTCTGCAGAAGGCGCATCTATAGAAATCTAATGAGGACACTTGAATGTCATATCTTTTTTTAAATTAATTTTCCGACTTATTGTTTTCTCATTGTTGCAAGCACTGAGGAGATGGATAGCATGGTCGTACGAATAGGTCTATACAGTGTTTGGAAAGAAGGAGGGAGGTCTGTGGACGGGTAAGCATGAGACTGCGCTATACTGTGCTAGTGCCGAGCGTCTATTTAGCACAAGCTATAATTTTAGATGTTTGCTGTTAAGCTTTTGGTGTTATATAGGGACTATCTGCGTTGGTGAATATTTCAGAGATGTGCCACTTTAAAATATTGAAATTACCTCCCCCGTATAATTTTTAATCGAAATGTTTATTTGATAAAAGCATTGTTTCTGAGTACGTGGATGAACTTTTAATTATATCTAATGTTGCTTTATTCTTAAGCAAAGATGAGCTTTGATTTTAGACAGACCGTTTTTTTTTTGTTTTTTTTTTTTTTTTTTTTTTAAGACATGTCTATATATTTTTTTAACCCATATAGCTCTTGTGTAATCTTAGTGATTATAAACAAACCAACAACGCTTTTATTACTTGCTCTGGTTTCACCACAGGGCTCACGCATAAATCTTTCGCCTTTTTCTACAGATTTCCGTGCAGTGGAACAATCAATGAGTGTATAGACTAGTTTGTGAAACCCTTTAAAAGAAGGATAGTCAACCACATGATACGCAGTAATCCACAGCCCAAATATGAACAACGAGAGAAACGCCACGTGACTTGGTAGCGGCCAAGAAGATTTTAGGGAAATAAAGGTAGAAACTGAAAACCACACCCAAGGAAAGGATGCTTCTCTACACAGATGAAAACAGTCTCGGTAATTGCATATTTGTAGGTCAACAGATAATACCAGAAGGTAGCAGCAAGAGTTTCTAGAACAAGTCTCACAAAATACAGAGAATGTAGCATGAGAGTTAGTTTTACCTGATATTACAATTGTATTAGTGCTGAAGAGATCAAGATTCCGGTTGGATTAGAAAGAGTTACAGTTTTTACCAGTTCCTCCTCATTAACTTACTGCGCCAAATGTAGATAAGGACAGTCGACAGAAGTATAATGTCCTTTTAAAAGTACATGTATTGAAATTGTTGTGAAGATGACAATCTGTCACTTCATAGTCGGTCTAAGTGTAAGTCGCTGGAAGAAGAATATTTTAAACAAGATAAAAAGCAAAGAAAAGATGGAGCGACCTGCCAACATTGGACCTACTTTTAAAGTCATTTTTCTGCCAGCGACTAACACTTTGACCATCCATACTATGCCAGATTGTCATCTTCACAATAATTTCCATACTTTTAAATGGTATGATTTTAATTTAAATGCATTATAACGCCCACTTTGTTTACATTTGGGTCTGCAAAACATACCGACCCAGGCTGACTTGGGTCGAAACCTTTTGCTTATGGTAAATTTTCTGCATGTCCAAAACCCAGTCTACCTCAGCATTCAGTCGGTTGTGAGACTAAATGGTTTTAATGGATCCATAATTATGCAAATGACTTTCTTGGTATAACGCATCGCGCAGATGCATTAAACCCCATTTTGCCAGAGTATGGCTCAATTACTTATCTATCATTTATCTATTCTGAAGGAAACAATGATAAAAGCCTTGAGTATAGGATGAGAGTATTTTAGATATCAGATATGTTTAGAAATGTTTGGCTATCTTTTATATGCATAGCTCTGGTACATAATACAGGAATGCAAGAGAAAGTCAAATTTTAATTCATTTACCCAGTGTGCAGTTCATATAGAGGATATTAGTATTTTTCGGTGAAACATCGAAATCAATTTCACCGAGTGAACATCATCATAATATTTTCACGAAATCCAGTACAGTTGTTTTCGGTAATTCCCCGCGGCATACCCCCTCACACAACAACGCGGTACAATATTACGTAAAGCGCGAGAAATATTAGTCTGGTACCCAGCCGTGCTTCAAAAGTACGTCAGGCAAAGCACAATAATGGCGGTCCCCGTTTGTAATATGCAGAAGTAACGGATAATTGTTATTTTACTTGACCAAATCCTATCATAGACTGAATTCAAAACAGATCGGTTGCAAAAAAAGTAATGACAGTTAGTCTTTTTAATTGTCGCACTTACCTAGCGAGAAAAACTACATATCAGAAATGTTTTAAATATCCGAAATGTCAGCGGACCGATATAGGTATAATGTCCGAAAACAGGGCTACTTTTAAAATCATTCATATTCAAATTTATATTTAAACCATATCCCTAAAGCATGTTTTAGATTCGGTAATGTATATTTTGTACGAAATTGATCTTATTTTATTCACTGATCAAACTGGATCACATGAAATTCAGAAAAACAGGAAAGCATATAGGGCTAAGCTTGAGGTCGCCATGGAGGCCACCATTATTGCACTTTGCCTGACCCGATAACGTAGTGGTTGGGGCAGGTAATCCTGACTAGAGAAATATAGCGTAAATTATGTCGTATTTCCCTCTGGTTGAATGGCAAGCGCTGTTTCCCTAGGTAACTAGTGCACGTGAACTACTTCCGCCTTCAATTGAAGAGTTAGAAAATATGAAAACGGCGTTGTCAGAGCATGTCATATTCTTCGAAGATTTGACCTGTCTGCTATGACACATCACTGGACAAATAATGGATTAATTGCCGCTTAAAAAGTGCGGGCGGAAAAATGGCAATAAATAATACTTCTGTGGAAAAATCAAGCCAGTTTTCTCTACAAATTTCTTAAAAATCAAAATGATTTCAAAGGGGGGAAATATTTTTTTGAAATACAGTGTACCACCTGTTTACTGAAAATCTCTGTTGACAGTTTTTAAATACAGACATGGGGAAAACCAGGATTTCTGCAACAGACTGACAACTAAAATAACGTCCCCACCTTGCTTGGCTTCTACCGGGGCCTTTTTCCAAACCTATATGGGCTAATGTTTATAAATGGCTGGTGCATAGTTTATATGCTAGCTAACCATGGCTGGATGAATCGTACAAGGTATAGGTTTCAGAGAGTAAACGTATATTACATTTTGAAATTCGTTGCTTTGATTCCCGCCTTGAAAATGGTCCGTTTCTGTACCCAGAATGCACACATCAGATAGGTTATGTATTTGAAAAATGCGACCAAGTGGACGATAATGATGAAATCGGTATTTTTCACTGGTCGTAACCATGAAATATCAAACCATAATTCACCATTATTTCTCGATAAACTACCAAAAGGCATGAAATAAGCACCATTATTCAATATTATGTCAGTCATAATACGGCGACAGCTCAGTCATTCATGTACGTCCTGAGTTTCAACAGTAATACTCTTGGGGGCCATGAAGAGTCTTGTCCAAGAACACTCTCACGAAAAACCCGCGCTTCGAATGTAGATCGAGCCCGAGGCCTCCGGGAACCGTACTCACCAATCATTCCTAGGAATTTTCTCGGTTTCATTCTCAAGAATTTTCAAAGATTTGGTGAAACACAACTTCTGATTGGTTAAACCATTTGGTCCAGCCAATCAGAAAATGTGTTACTTTCTAAATCTAGAAGTAGCCTTAAAATGAAATTACGAATGGTTAAATGAGTACAGACCCAGTTTTCGAATCCCACACGTTCCTAGCTGAGCTACGCAGAACCAGATCAAAGAAAGAGTTAACCCTTTACTGCACAATGCCGCCTTTTAACGACCCTGCGAAAGAAGCCTTTTGAAAACATTGTGGGATAGGAGAAAATGCTGGTAACCAGCATTTCTCCTTTTTCCACAATGTTTTCTACCCTCTCGAAGAAAACTTGCACCATTGGAGCCACATTGAAATTGTCGTTTGCGAATGCTTTCAATTTGGACAAGACTAAAATTTTGTCGTCTGGTAAAGGGTTGACGTACATAACTCTTTAGCAGACTACAAACTTTCACATTTATGAGGGCTGAAAGCCTTTGCAGGTGACAAATCAAATGTGTTTAAAATGATGAGATTGGTGTTTGAAAGGGTAGAAAACGTTGAGCAAAAAGGAAAATATGCTGGTTACTAGCATTTTCTTTTGTTCCCACAATGTTTCCGTGAGCCTTTTTTCCCATGGTCGTTAAAACCTGGGATTGTTCGGTAAAGGGTTTGCGGACGACAAATTTAATATGGCCCAGTCTAATAAGATTCGTCTTTGAAAGGACAGAAAGCATTATGGGAAAACGAGAAAATTACCAGCATTTTCTTCTATTCCCACAATGTTTTCAAAAGCATTTTACGTTAACAAAATCTACTTTTGTTATTGTCAGTGATATAAAATTGGCACAATATAAAGTCTATTCTAATATTTAATCAAATAACAAATAACAACATTAAAATCAAACATATCAAATAGGAACGTATATCTGTAACACCAATCAAATTAGCTTTATTTTTAAAGTATAATTCGTGCAAATTGGCAGTGATATTCCGAGTGCAAAGGTTTCCCTTGCACGTTGTTCGACATACAAGGTTGTAAGTGTCTTTCGTGCAGCCAGTTTCATATCCAACTGCCAAGCAACTTCTGCTGAACTCCTTGATTTGATTTTTTTCTGCAAAAGAAAAGAGATAAACTGTTATAGCAACGAGTTGTAGCATCGATCTGCAAGCCCTGTGTTTAAGTCGGTAACATACAGGGCTTAAAAAAACCAAGAGAGGGCCGTTGGTCCGAATCCTCATCTCGGCTTATTTCTTCCTGAGGGTTGATGATGGTCATCACGAAAGGATTCATTCCTCTTCCATCGCTGATCATTGTTTCGACGATAGTTATGTTGGAAAGCTGTCAGTGGCTTGGGAAGAATATTATGCCAAGTGCTCGTAAAAGAAACTCCCAGAAAGCACAGATAGGTGCATTGGCTTCCGCCATATACATTTAATTGACGTAATCTTGAAAACGACGTTTAACACCACGCAAACAAAAGCATGTTCAATCAAATCATGTCCGCCTGCAGACGACATTTTGCCTCTCATGCAACCGAACACTTTGAAAGCATTCTACCTGTAAGATAAACTGCTCAGAACGAGGAATTATTTATCTCCTTTTGCCACAATATCCTCATGTGTATTTATATCCGAGTCATGCTCTGTGAAAGGAGGGTTTAATGCATCTGCAAAACTATCGACTCATGTCAGCCTGCGCATGGACAAGGTCCATTCTACTCATGATTTAGAGGGTTTTAGGCCAAATGAGTTTTATAGATCCATGATTATATGATAACTTGTGCTTGGTATCGATAACTTGTGCTTGGTATCAAACACCATGGAGATACATAAACCCCCTTTTGCCAGAGCGGGCTTACTTATAACCACATAACTTTTGACACGGCATACGGGTCCTACGAAACATAATACTTAAAGCGTTGCCTCTGTAACAAAGAGGATCCCCCGCTAGCGGCGTTAGTTGCCTGAGAGTGACCGTGGACAAAGCACTGCACAGCCCCAGCCTAGTACTAGCGAAACCTAGTAGAGGCATAAATAAATGAGTTGTCGCCGTAATATGACTAAAACATCATTGAAAGCGGCTTGAAATCACATATACTTACGTAGATCATAAGTCTCCTGGACGAAACAGAAGTAGCTTTCCCTGCAGCGTGAAATCACACTGACACCAGGTGTCGCTGGACTATTCATGCATTCGGGCCTATTCCAATCTTTTCCCAGTTGTTCGATGCTGTAGTAACATTGGTAACATGTGAAATTTTCTCCTGAAAGATAAAAGCATAGAAATACAGAGGTTCGCGTGTCATCCAACATTTCTGGGCGTAGATCTATATATTGGCTTTCGACCTACTTATTGGTATTGGTCTCGGATGAATGAATAGTAATTTGCGATTGGTCAGAATGTGAACCTGTTTATTATGCAGGCCTTTGCAACTGCTCCTTTTCCACTAATGAATTGAATCAGGGATTGCATATCTACTGGTACGATCCCTTGTTAGATTAATCTTGAAAACTACGCAGGAAAATCCAGCTGAAGATTTCAATTTGCAACAATATGCAACAAGGAACAAGGGACATTTGCTGGCGTAGTTAATTTTCATTATTTCTCTTCATATTGAACCACAACAGAGTTCAGCATAGATCTACATCATAGATCTTTTAACCCTTTCCCAAACAAGCCCTGGTTTTCACGTGTCTGCAGAACAAGTCTTTTGCAAACACTGTGGGAAATGGAGAAATTGCTCGTTACGAGCAATTTCTCCTTTTCCCACAGTGTTTTCTACCCTTTTTGAGAACTTTCTGCCATTTTCACCAAATTTGAAATTGTCGTCTGCAAACTCTTTCAATTTGGACCAGTCCAAAATTCTTCGTTCGGGAAAATGCATACATTATACGCTGTCCATATGGCGTGCAACACACGACAAGGGGCCTTCGGACGTATGCGTAAAAGTGTGTCGTCTCAGATCAGCCTGTGCAGTCTTTGACTAATCCATTACTATACTTCCCGTTTTTGTGCGATTTTCTGTTTCACGAAAGTCTACTGTATGAAAAAAATCTTATGTAGTCGTAAAGAGTCGCCTCGGATTAGCCTGCTCGGACTGTGCAGGATAATCCGAGACGACACTTTACGCAAATGTCAGAAGGTCTCATTTCGCATGTGCGGGCCATATAAGATCTTCCTCGCTTCATTAGCGCTTTCTTGTCTTGAAATTTTGGTTAACACACACTTAGGCATCCAATAAGATATCATAGAAGCCTTTTCAAAGGCGTACCGAAGTTTTACAAACATTACTTGCCCCCCCCCCCCCCCGCCAGTGTAGATCCAAGATCAGTGACTGCACGTACGTCAGCAGAAGCCCCTATATTCGCCTATGGGGGTGTGCGAAATTTCTTCGAAAACTAAGTTCTCGAAAACGATCCTTAGCCCTGACCCTTACCCAGCCGAATTGTGGCTCAAATCTTCCTCCCACACAGAGCTTTTCATGAAATAAATCTAGGAATTTAGCAATCGGTATTTTAAAACATACATAGATTTCGACGAAACATACTTTCGACGAAATGTCGTGCACCGGCCTATGGTGCTGAGAGGGTATAATTACTTGGATGTTGGGCTAAAAAGACATGCATGCGATACTTACAACCATCAGTGTTTAGGGTGTGACGAGGGATGGCCACGACCCTCCCATACCCATGGGTGTGGCCAACAAAACTTTTAGAAATAAAGTTACTACTACTACTACAGAAGAATTATGAAAATAAGTTACCTTTTATAAATTTTGATGACAATAAGATTGTTATCAGAGAGACGATGTACCTTAACGACATGTTATAAAGGTTGTATAATCCTTCTCTCAAAGTCGATCTTTTCAAGTTCTTGTCTTTTCCGGAATAAAACAGAACTTACAGATATACATCCAAATAATGACGATTCGGCCAGGAAGTCTCACGTTGTATTTGTTTTTCATTGCTATTTAAATAAAGATTATCAAAAGTAAAATGGGGAACGTCTTGGTTGCTAGGTAGACATCTCCAGCTTGTAGTGCGCATGCCCGGACGCCGGTGGTATGTTTTTGAGTTGGGAGTGTGCGTGGTCACATGCGCGGATGCCGAAGGTGTCCTTTAACTCTTTACCAAACGACAAATATTTGGACTTCTCAAAACTGAAAGCATTTATACACGACAAATTAACCCTTTCCCAAAGGACAAATTTTGGACTGGTCCAAATTGAAAGAGTTTGCAGACGACAATTTTAAATTTGATGAAAATGGCAGAAAGTTATCAAAAAGGGTAGAAAACACTGTGGGAAAAGGAGAAATTTCTCATTACGAGCAATTTCTCCTTTTCCCACAGTGTTTTCAAAAGACTTGTACTGCAGACACGTGAAAACCAGGGCTTGTTTGGGAAAGGGTTAATTGTGGCCAAAATGCTAGAATTTACCTTGGAAAGGGTAGGAACCATTCACGGTGAGACAAGGAAACAATGCTGGTCACCTGCATTTTCTTCTTTTCCCACAATGGTTTCAAAAGCCTATTTTTCTAGAGTCGTTAATACTCTGAATTATTTGGTAAAGTTTTAACCCATTACTTCACAGTCTCGATTTTTATACGTTCCAAAACGTAATGCAAATAACTTAACGGACAAACATTTGGAGAAAAAAAAAAAATCGACTATCAACAATACGAAAAATATGGGCTAAGGAGCAATTATTTGTTACTATCAATCGCTCTTTTTCTTGCAATATTTTCCATGGCAGTCAAGAATAGTAAATATATTAATCTATGTAAGGTTAGCACAACATTAGGTGCGTTTTTTTCCCCTATAGTGTAAGTCAAGATAAGTCAGAGAAATATGCAGTCAGATCCCTCTCCGATATTTTGCCATTCTGACAAAATTTGTACCGACGTGAGGTGACTAGCCTTTCTCTAACAAAAGAAAATGAATACATGACTACATGCAGAAAACTTTTTTCTAGTCTTGAAGCAGACAGTTTTTGTGATTGACACTGACTGACCGACCGACCAACCGACCGGCCGGCCGGCCGGTTGTTTGGTTGGTTGGTTGGTTGGTTGATTGGAGTTTCTTTTACCAGTACTTCACACAATATTCTTCCCAAGCCACTAGCTGCTTTCACATTAAACGAAAAAATGGCTAGCGGTGAGAGAAGAATAAATCCTGTAGCGTTGACTATCATCAGTCCTCGGAATCCTCGGGAAGAAATTGGCTGAGCTTGGAGTTCGAACCCTAATTTCATGTCGTTTACGCTACCAACTTCACTACTGTGGCCAGGCGCAACTTTTGTTGACATTGCGGCATAATAAGGAGTTGCTCGTTACGATCAATTTCTCGTTTTACCATAATGTTTTTCTCGTGCATTAATGCAATCTACCACAATTTCTGCTGAGTGTCCATGTTTAACCCTTTACCAGACGACAAAACTTTCGCCTTGTCCAAATTGAAAGCATTTGCAGACGACAATTTCAATGTGGCTCAAATAGTGCAACTTTGCTTTGATGGGGTAGAAAACATTGTGGGAAAAGGAGAAAATGCTGGTTACCAGCATTTTCTCCTTTTCCCACAATGTTTTCAAAAGGCTTCTTTCCCAGGGGCGTCAAAAGGCGTTATTGTGCAGTAAAGGGTTAAGCCTTTACCAGTGAATCCCAAGTGTTAATGACCCTAGGGAGGAAGCCTTATGAAAACATTGTGGTAAAAGGAGAATGCTGGTAACCAGCCTTCCAAAGGCGAATTTTTAGTTTTGAGTGACAATCATTTTGTCGTCTGCAAAAGCTTTCAGTTTGGTCAAGTGTAAAACTTTGTTGTCTGGTAAAGAGCTGGTAAGGATATTGTCACAGTCGCATGAAACGAGTTTATTTCAGCGGCAGACGAGTTCACCCTTTACCAAACGACACTTTTTAAGACCTGCCCAAATCGAAAGTATTTGAAGACGACATATCAAAAATGGCTAAAATGATAAGAAATGCTCATTGTAGATTCGAAAACATTGTGGGAAAAGGAGAAAATGCTTTTTATCAGCATTTTCACCTTTTATCCAAAATGTGTTCATAACTTTTCCTCTTTGGAGTAGTGAAAACTCCGGATTGTTTGGAAATGGGTTAAGTAACAGCTTAAGAGTCAAGGATACAAAAAAAAAGTCTCGTCAAGACTTAACTCTTAACCAAGCTTCAAAATTTTGGACTCTTCAAAATTGATAGCATATCTAGAAGACAAATCAAATATGGCTGAAACAGTGGTAGGTCATTTTTTTTTTTTTTTTAAATTTTCATTTATTTATTTATTTATTTATTTATCTATTCATTTATTTATTTATTTTGAAAGGATGGAAAACATTGCGAGAAAATGAGAAAATGCTGGTTACCAGCATTTTCTCCTTTTCCCACAATGTTTTCAAAACTCCAAAAGCCTTCTTCATGAGGGTCGTTCAAACATAGGATTGATTGTGTGGTAAATGATAGACTGTACAAACATTCCATTAGCATGTCTGAAGTAGACTTTTCACGCCTACCAAAGGTATGAGACGGCGTCAAGTTAGGCAAATATTTACTCAAATCGTAAAGTCACGCAGCACTCGTCACAACTCGGCCGATTCCGTACCTACATCTAATTTGATCACGGAATCATCCGAAGTATGCCGAATGAGTCACGCAGTTCAGTGAAACCTGTTTTCAGACTAAAAATGCTTGCTTACCTTAATGGTGTATGCCAATTTCGTGCGTACGCAGTTTAGGGAAGGGTACCCCCAGTCTTTATCGGAATCCTGGCGAAGGACATTGAAATGTTCTTCATAAGCAACCAACACCAATCATATCATCCAGCAGGGTCCGTATTCACCAACCATTCTTAAGAACGTTCTCAGACTTATTCTTCAAACTTTTTCCAAGTTTGAAAGTAACACAACTTCTGATTGGCTAAACTAAATGGATTAGCCAATCAGAAGGTGTGTTACTTTCAAATTTGGAAAAATCTGGAGAACAAGACCAAGAATATTCTTAAGAATGGTTGGTGAATACGGACCCTGATGTAACAGTTTAGACAAATATGAACCAATATTAAGTTATTTCATGATTATCATCACGTTTATAGAGGCGTGGATAGGTACGAGTTCCGCGTTCTTTGCGGTATTCAGTTTGTTTGTATGTATATAGTATATGAGTCATGCTCTGACAAAAGGGGACTTAATGCATCTCCGTGATACATTGTACCAAGCAAGCCATCACATAATTATGGATCCATAATAGCCACTTTTTTAAACAACCGACTCAATCATGAGGTAGACTGGTCCTTGGATATACAGAAAATTGACCAATAGCGAACAGTATCGACCCAGGTCAGCCTGCGCGGACTGCGCAGGCTGACCTGGGTAGATACTGTTCGCAGATGCATCAAGTCCCCTTTTCACAGAGCATGGCTCATATATACCTATATATACACTAGAAGTTATTACAAAACTTTGTTCGTTTCGACGAGAGCGGCAGGTCAGTCGGGTTAGTACGTCAGGGCTAGCAAGATCGAATCCACAGTTCGGCCAAAGTCTTTTCGTAGATTGAACAGAACAGAACAGAACAGATAATTTTATTGATTTAAAGACCCGTTTACACATTCACGATTTTCTCTACGATTCACCACGATTCACCCAGATTTCTCATGGTCAGAAAAATCGGGATGGATCGGGATGAATCGTGGCGAAAAGTAGAAATATTCAGTGTCACTACGATTCCAGTAAGAATGTCCACGATATTAGTACGGTGTCTGTAAGGTATCGCTACGAATCAATGACGATTCATGACGGCAACGCTACGGTCAATGAGGATTGACCACGGTGGCACAACGAATGCTCACGGTGCTTGTACGGTTCGATACGGTACTAGTACGATTCACGGCGGTAGCGACACGAGCTCCCACGACTGACCACGATTTAACGGTTTTCACGTGACAAGTTCTCAAAGTATGACATCAGAAAAACATTTCTGTTTAATTGAAGCTGTAGATTGGCGATTTGTAGTCTCTGTACATAATCGATGATGTGTATACTTCTGATTCGCTCTTCAAAATGATTCCTTCAATGCAGCCCTGTGAATTATATGCAAGAATTGTAGCGAAACGGCTCAAAATCGTGGTAAGTCGGCTAGATTCGTACGTAACCGTGATGTATCGTACTCAAACCGTGATTGATCGTCTTCCTACCGGCCTTGGTCGTGGCCAATCGTGGAGCTCCGTAGCGAAACCGTGGATGATTCGTAGGACAACCGTACACAATTCGTGGTGAATCGTGAGAATTCGTGGTGTCAAAGATTCCACGACTGGCTACGATCTCTCACGAATAGCCGCGAATATAGCTACGGTGTCAGTACGAATAAGCACGATTCCGCTACGGTTGCACTACGAATTAGGCCACGCCCAATAACCACCATGATTCGCCACGAATGTTTTAAACAGTTTAAAACTTCCGTAGCGCTACCGTGGAGTTTCCCGAATCATCACGATTCATCAAGATTCACCACGATTCACCACGGTTCTACTACGAATCACCACGGTACACGACGATTTTACAAATCGTGGCGAATCGTAGCGGCACCGTAGCCAAAAATCGTGAATGTGTAAACAGGCCTTAACCTATACATGTCATCGTCTCAACATTAACTATCAAAACCTCAGACGACAACGTGAACCATACAGCAGGCAACAAAATCCCATGCACAAAACATACACACATATGGAAACTGAAATTAATTTACGTATAAACATTTAAGTTTTCATACTTCTAAAGCCTACTGGTAATATAACTGGTATAATACTGGTACTGGTATAATATATACTGGTAATATAACATACGCATACATGGAAACTGGAATTAATCTAAACATAAGCATTTGAGTTTACACAACATCTGAAGATGTCACATTGAATAGCTGTTGCAGACTGTGTAGATCAGGATCAGACCTCACAAATGCGCAGTCTGATCCTAGACCTAAACCGTCCGCTTGAAGGTCAGTTCGATAGATTTCATTCCTAGCTAAACGCTGCACATAGTTTCAACGATCTTAATGTAGGAAGGCAGCCAATGACTGTGTAAAAGAAAGGACTCAGAAAATTGGCCGCTGTGATGTAACTTAAACATACATCTATACTCGTTTTCAGCCAGTTTTTAACCCATTTCATCTTTATTTGATAAAACTATAACCATTATTGTATCTTCGTGCCAATTATTGCTCCAGACATTTGCAAGGCTGCATAAATTACGACCGATAGAAAATGCATTTCATTTTCTTTGGACCATCAAAGGAATCACTGTTGTGACGTTTCCGGTTTTAAATCGAAGATTTCCGGTATATGTATTTATCCCTTACATCATATGTATCGTTAATTTATCTATGATTACACAGCTTACTAAATTTTGAACCATTCTACAATCTATCAAAGTTTTACAGCGTGTATATATATATCGCTGTAAGGATGCACCTCTAAACTCTAAATAACATTGCTTCTGACGATTTTCAAAATTGTTGAAGTGCACGATGAAGTTAGATATCTGCTCAAAGCCATGCTTCAATAATCGAGGATTGGATGTAATCAGCTGTGCGACGAGCAAGGAACGCGATCTGGAATCGACATAAATTCCAAACTACAAAATTTTAGACTCGTCCATATCTAAAGCATTTGCAGACGACAAATAGAATTAAAATCAAATTATGGCGGATATCTGTGAAAGGTTAGAAAACATTGTGGGAAAAGGAGAAAATGCTGGTTACCAGCATTTTCTCCTTTTCCCACAATATTTTCAAAGGCCTTCTCTATCAGGGTCGTTAAAACTCGAGATTGTGCGGTAAAGGCATGAAGCGTAAATCTAACATTTTATTTTGTAGTTTGACGTAACTGTATATTCACAAAGAAGAAATCTGCACGTTAATTAGCGAAAACATGTCACTTTAAATGCGGAACTTTACATAACATGCGAATCTTTAAGCCATGAATCATACTGATAAGCCACCAACTTTTAAGCCGTCCCGCATTAATCAGGGTCAGCCGGGCCGGGTAGCTCAGTGGTTTAGCGTATCTGTACTGGTGTGAGAAAGCCAGGAAACACATGCATAGGTGAACTGGCCGCCGTGATATGACCAAAGCAGTTAAAACGGCGTTAAACTCAAATACAAGCAATTAATCAGAGATATGCTCTGTGAAAAGGGGGTTTAATGTACCTTTCTAAAGCATTATACCGTGTAAGATGTCGCATCAGATAAACTCATAGACTCATTTTACCTCAAAACCGACTAAACCACGAGGTATAATCGTCCTTTAACCCTTATCCTGCTGAATAAGTGAACATGAAATTTTCACGCCGATAGTAAAACCCAAGATTTTGCTATTTCAACTTTATTATTTTTATCTCCTTATCGGACAGTGTAGATCCAAGATCGGGCTGCACGTTCTGTGCAGTATGATCTTGATCAACACTGTCCGCAGAAGATCAGCGAGTCTCGCTTAGCAGCTTAGGTGTTCACAGGCAGAAAATTTATCAAATGCAAAAAGTACCGACCCAGGTCAGCCTGCGCGGACTGCGCAGGCTGACACAGGTCGGTACTTTTTGAAGATCCATTGCGCCCCCCTTTAAATAAAGCCCGACTATCTAATTTCTTCTTTAATCTATCTGTGGGTTCAACAAAACACATTATCAGCAAACAACGACAGTGCTTATGGTGGACCGTTTTTTCCATCTGTCATAGTGTTTTTTTTTTTATTTCATGCCTGTTACCTTCGATTTCAAATATGTTTATCTGGAACATAATAACAGAAGCGTTTAGATAGTTTGCGGTCTATCACAGGCAATGGACTCCTTCTAATGGAACCTATCATCATCTACCGATATTTTTATCTTGTTTATGCCTCGTGAGGCAGACCACTTTCGGTAAGCATTGTAACAAAAGGAAAATTGTACAAGATAACTTTCATGTTACCAACGCCGCAGACGATAATTAAACTTGGGTGAGTTGATCTAACTCTGCCAAAACGACAAAATTATTTTACTCTTAAACACACGAAAAGGTTTCAGTCTTCTCTGTATAGCAAGCGTTTGCAGATGACAAAGTGAATTGTGGCACAAATGCTTTTAACTGTTATGGTACAAAACATTGTGGGAAAAGAAGAAGATACGGATAATCAGTATTTTCTCCCTGAAACATGCCGTTTCTACCCCGCCATGAATAATTTGCATCACTTGAGTCAAAATAAATTTCAACACAAATTTTCAATTTGGACAAGTCAAAAATTTTGTCATGTCGTAAACATTTTTTAGAGAGAGTATCCTTAACCCTTTACCATACGACCTATGTTTTCACTACCCTGACAAAAAAGCCTTTTGAAAACATTGTGGTAAAAGGAGGTAACCCTGGTAACCTGCTTTTTCTACTTCAACAGTATTTTCTACCCTTTCAAAGACTAATTCCATCAATTAAGCTACATTTCATGTTTTGTCTGCAAATCCATAAATCTTGTCGTTTGGTGTAGACTTAATCCCGACTTTTCAAGACCCTGGGTAGGGGGCCTTTTGAAAACATTGTGGGAAAAGGAGAAAATGCTGGTTACCAGCATTTTCTCCTTTCCCCACAATGTTTTCTACCGTTCCTAAAACAAATTTCAATCTCTGAGTCAAATATATTTTGTTGTCTGCAAATGCTTTCAATTCGGACAAATCTAAAATTCTGTCTTTTGGTAAAGCATTAAAGTTCAGGACCAAAAAAACAAGTCAAAGCCAAGAAAAGACTAAATCAAAGTACAAAAAAATACAATCTTTTTATTGATCATGACCAACTTTGTCATCTTATTCGATGAAACATTTTCATAACAGAATTAGTGATAACGTATAACAGCAAAAAAAGATAACAAAACTATCTTTAGAATTCAATCAGATCCTTGAATCTTTACCAAACTACAAAATTTTAGACTAGTCCAAATTGAAAGCAGTTGCAGACGACAAAATAGATGTGACTGAAAAATTGAAATTTGTTTTGGAAAGGGTAGAAAACATTGTGGGAAAAGGAGAAAATGCTGGTTACCAGCATTTTCTCCTTTTGCCACAATGTTTTCAAAAGGCTTCTTTCTCAGGGTCGTTAAAGGTCGGGATTGTGGTGAACAGTTAAAGCAATCAAGAGTAGTAAAATTAATGGCAACAAAGAATAGTAATTAGTTATATCTATAATCAATTAACCTCTGGTCTTTTCATCTTGTTCCAGACCACCTTGAAAACAATGAGACAGAAGAGGAAAGTGCAAATTTCATGTAATTTCTTCCTTCTTCAAAATACAAAACATACATTACCCCTTTTCCGCACAATGCCACCTTTTAACGCCCCTGGGAAAGATGCCTTTTGAAAACATTGTGGGAAAAGGAGGAAATGATGGTAACCAGCATTTTCTCCTTTTCCCACAATGTTTTCTACCCTATCAAGAGAAAATTGCACCATTTGAGCCACACTGAAATTGTTGTCTGCAAATGCTTTCAATTTGGACAAGGCTAAAATTTTGTCGTCTGGTAAAGAGTTATTGTATACAACTTTCATTTATGCCATTTGACCTTAACCCTTAAAGTGCCGAATAATGATTGATTGATTGTAAGGTGTTTAATGCCATTTTCAACATTATTTCAGTTATATTGCGGCAGCCAGTGCACCTATCTATGCTTTCCTGAATTTTCTTTTACCAGTACTACATAAAATATTCTTTCCAAGCAACTGGCTGCTTTCCCACATAACCATCGCCGGAATGATGGTCAGCAGCGAGTGAGGAATGAATGATGAATCCTATCACAATGACTTTCATAAATCCTCGGAAAGAAATTGGCCAAGCCGGTGATTGAACGAGCAACCCCCTGTTCACTAGTCCCATACGCTACCGACTGTGCTAAATGGCTCAGCTTAAGTGCCGAATAAACCCTATGGACACTTTCATTCTAGAATAAGACCACGATGAATTGCAGATTCATGGCTTCCTTTTTGCTGTGGTGTTTAAGCAAAGTGGACAGTGTATATCAAATACCAGACTGCACGTTTTGTGCATTCTGATCTTGATCTACACTGGCCGCAAAGGCAACTCATTTGGTGAAAGGTGCTATAAGGGTTAATTCAACACTTTACCACACAATTCTAATTTTTAACGACCCTGAGTAAGAAACCTTTGAAAAGCATTTTCGGAAAAAAAGAAGAAAATGCTGGTAATCAGCACTTTCTCCTTTTCCCACAATGTTTTTTAACCTGTCATAAACAAATCCCATCATTTAATTCATTTTTGATTTTTTGTCTGCAAATGCTTTCAATTTGGACAAGTCTGAGATTTTTGGGTTTGGTCATTTAAACAGACATTTTCAAAGATATTTCAATGCCATTTTGACTGGAATACTTCCAAAATTGCAGACAGTGTAGATCCAATATACGGCTGTACTATCTATAAAGTATATACAGTCTGATCTTAAGCAACACAGTTAAACTACACCCCAAAAGGCAACTGAAACTGATCTTGGGATTCTAAGAGATACCATTATATTATATAAAAAATCAAAACAAATATTCATGCTAGGAAGAGTTATGGTTGTTGTGCAATGCACTCCGTAATTTTTCAACAATCATGCATACTAAATTTTAAGATGTTCAGACTAGAGATGACAAAGTTCTGCTCCAGACAAGCAAGAAATGCTGTAAAAAATGAAGATCAAAGGGGGAAAAATTCAAAATTTGTGCTAGGAAGAGTTAGGGTTCTTGTGCGCTGCACTCCGTAATTTTTCAACAATCATGCATACCAAATTTGAAGATGTTCCGACTAGAGATGACAAAGTTATACACCGGACAAGCAGAAAATGCTGTAAAAATGACAATCAAAGGGAAATAACTCAAAGACAGCACGAGGTAGAGTTATGGTTCTTTCGCACTGCACTCGGTATTATAGCAACAAACACAAATGCCAAGTTTCAAGTCAATCGGACTGAAGATGACAAAGTTATGCTCCGGACAAGCAGAAAATGCTGTAAAAATGACAATCAAAGGGAAATAACTCAAAGACAGCACAAGGTAGAGTTATGGTTCTTTTGCACTGCACTCAGTATTATTGCAACAAACACAAATACAAAGTTTCAAGTCAATCGGACTGAAGATGACAAAGTTATGCTCCGGACAAGCAGAAAATGCTGTAAAAATGACAATGAAAGGGAAATAACTCAAAGACAGCACGAGGTAGAGTTATGGTTCTTTCACACTGCACTCGGTATTATTGCAACAAACACAAATACCAAGTTTCAAGTCAATCAGACTGAAGATGACAAAGTTATGCTCCGGACAAGCAGAAAATGCTGTAAAAATGACAATGAAAGGGAAATAACTCAAAGACAGCACAAGGTAGAGTTATGGTTCTTTCGCACTGCACTCCGTATTATTGCAACAAACACAAATACCAAGTTTCAAGTCAATCGGACTGAAGATGACAAAGTTATGCTCCGGACAAGAACTGGACGCCGCCTACCAAACCACCCACCCGCCCTTATGCCATGGGTGATCCCATAATACGGCCCGTCTTCGACGGGCGTATAAAAATTAATGCATAAAGTTAACAAGGTTACCAAAAAACCCCAATCATATATGCACTCAAAAGACAAATTTAAATGCATCAAGGCACATACAGAACTAGAAGAATGATTCAGAAAATAAAACATGTCAGCACTAAGTAAAAGATCCAGTAATGAAGGTCTAACCCCAACCCACCTCCTATCAAATCACAACTTTCTACATGATTCGTGGTCTGTGAAAAGGGGGCTTAACGCATCTGCGAAAAGTTTCGGCCCAGGTCGGCCTGCACAGGCCGACCTGGGCCAAAACTTTTTGCAAGTGGTCAATTTTCTGTATGTCCAAGGACCAGTCTACCTCAAGATTCAGTCTGTTGTTCAAAAAAGTGGCTATTATGGATCCATAATTATGTGATGGATTAATTGGTATAATGCATCATGACATCAAAAATGACTTTTTGATCCAATGTGACACATTTTCAAACTTGTCTGAGATATCAATAAGATATACATTCTGACCAACCTTCATCAGTGTAAGGCTGAAAAAGTGGCCTCTATGGTGCACACAAGATTTTCCTATGATTTAGCCCTGTGACCTACTTTCTGACCCGACACAACCCAATTTCGAACTTGTCTGAGATATCATCAACACAGACAAACTGACCTTTCATGAGTATCAGGCAAAAAATGTGGCGTCTAAAGTGTACACTAAGATTTAGCCCAGTGACCTACTTTTTGACCTGACATGACCCAATTTCAAACTTTTCCAAGATATTTTCAAGACAAACATTCAGACCAAGTTCCAAGTGTATCAGGCTGAAAATGTGGCCTCTAGAGTGCACACAAGGTTTTTTAAAGATTTAGCCCAGTGACCTACTTTTTGACCCGACATGACCAAATTTCGAACTTGTTCAAGATCTCAACAAGACAAACATTCCAAGCAACTTTCATGAGTTTCAGGCTAAAAGTGTGTCCTCGAGTGCACATAAGGTTTTTCTAAGATTTGGTCCAGTGACCTACTTTTTCACCCGACATGACTAAATTTTGAACTTGTCTGAGATATCATCAAGACATACATTCCAACCAACTTTTATGACTTCCAGGCTAAAAATGTGGCCTCTAGAGTGCATGCAATGTTTTTCTGAGATTTTGCCCAGTGACCTACTTTTTGACCCGACATGACCCAATTTCGAACTTGTCCAAGATATTATCAAGAAAAACAGTCTGACGAAGTTTCAAGAGTATAAGGCTGAAAATGTGGCCTCTAGAGTGCACACAAGATTTTTCTAAGATTTAGTCCAGTAACCTACTTTTTGACCCGACATGACCCAATTTCGAACCTGCCCAAAATTTTATTGAGACAAACATTCTAACCAAGTTTCATAAGTATTGGACTAAAAATGTGGCCTCTAGAGTGCACACAAGGTTTTGCTAAATTTTGACCTGGTGACCTACTTTTTGACCCAACATGACCCTATTTCGAACTTGCGCGAGATGTTATCAAGACAAATATTCTGACCAAGTTTCATAAGTATATGATTGAAAATGTGGCTTCTAGATTGCACACAAGGTAATTGTTGACGCCTTGACGATGGACGATGCACGATGGACACAGCAGACTCACATAAGCTCAGCTTGAGTACTTTGTGCTCAGGTGAGATAAAAATACCTGTACCTTTTACCACACAATCCAGACTTTTAACGACCCAAGCAAAGAAGGCTTTTGAAAATGTTATGGGAAAAGGAGAAAATACTGGTAGCCAGCATTTTCTCCTGTTCCCACAATGTTTTCTTCTCCTCCCAAAACAAATTTCAATTTTTGAGACATATTTATTTTGTCTTCTGCAAATGCTTCCAATTTGGACTAGCCTCAAATTTTATCCTTTGGTAAAGAGTTATGGGGCTGTGTATCCCATTAACATACCCAATGTCATGATTTTGGACTTGACCAAAATGAAAGTATTTGCAGACAACAAATCCAATGAAGCTTTAATGTTGACTTCTCTTTATGGTAGTGTTGAAAACACTGTTTGCAAAGGAGAAAATGCTGGTATCTAGCTTTTTCTCCATTTCCCACAATGTTTTCTACCTTTCCAAAAACAAATTTCCATTTTTGAGTCATAGTTTTTCTGTAGTCTGCAAGTGCTTTTAATTTGGACAAGTCTTAAATTTTGTTGTTTGGTAAAGAGTTTAGCGTTCTTAAAGTTATGGGTTCATTGCACGCATCAAAGCTTGCAGTCTGCTCGATACAGGGGATGTATTGATGGCTGTTGAGTTAACTACAGTTGACAGTGAACCTGTAGACTGGGCAGGGGAACTTGTGACCCCTGATTGATATTGAGATGACCCCTCTGAATGGAATGCTGAACACCGAGCTGAATGCTGAACACTTTGAACATCTGACTTCTGAGACAGCCCCTCAGGGCTTCTACCTGATTGGCAAGGTAAATATTTAAATTCATTTTCATTGTTTTTCACAGAATTTTCAAAGTTCGTAGGTGCCCTATTCCTGAGATTTAACTGAGATTGCTTACTAGGTGCTAATATTGTGTCATTCTGTACTGTTGCAGAAACTATGTCATTCTGTCTACCTAATCCACTCACCAGCTCCATCTCTTTCTCAGATAACCGTTTCATACCTGGTCTTGATACAGTATTACACACCTGTGGAATTCTAGGCACTGATTTCTTTTTGCTGTTTCCCTCAATTACTTTACCTGCTGGTGTAACCACCATATCATCTAGGTCGGAGTGATCTTCCGTTCCCGGAGGTGCTTGCTGGTTTATCAAAGCCCTCATTAAACTGCCACCACTGAGCCCTTCTATGTTTTTGTTTCGATCTTCCTGAGGTTGTTTCATGAGATCAAGTAACTTAGTTATAGACTGGTTCCCAGTTATAGATTGGTTACTACTGCTGTTGTTGTTTAAGCCCTGATGTGTTGATAATACTGGAACCTGTCTGTGTTCTTCTCTATTTACAAGAACTGCTGCTTCCCTGAGTTGATCATTATTACTCTGTGATGGAATAATACTGTGTTCTTTTGGGTAAAACAATACTTTGTTATGAGATGTGCCGGTATCAGTTTTTGGTTCCTCTTTCTCATTGTTTGATTTTTGCTCAACTTTCTCACTGTTGGTCATAAGGTGGGACAGCTGTGATGCATACTTCTGCAGTTTTTTTGGCTCTGAAATATCAAACAAAACCTGTGATAGCCACCATTTGTACTCAGTAACCACTTGTCTTAAGCAACCACCACTTTACCAAACAATCCCTTGTTTCAATGACAATAAAAAAAGATGGATTTTGGAAAACACTGTAGGTAAAGGAGAAAATGCAGATGACCTGCATTTTCTCCTTTCCAACAATGTTTTCTACTCTTTCTTATCACTTTAGCCTTAGCTATCAGTAGTCTGCCAATGCTTTCAATTTGGACAAATCTTAACTATAGCAATGTGGTACAGACTTAAGTCCTTACCAAATGACAAAATCTCATGCCAGTCCAATTTGAAAGCAACAGCAAACGACAAATAAAATTTGAGTCATTGAATGAATCATTGAAAGGGTAGAAATCATTGTGGGAAAAGGAGAAAATGCTGGTTACCAGCATTTTCTCCTTTTCCCACAATGTTTTCAAAAGCCTTCTTCAGGGTCATTAAAAAGTTGGGATTGTATTGTAATGGGTTAAGTTGCCCATTCTGTGTTTTGACAATGTCTGCCACTACATACTAATTCTAAATATCAGTTTACAACTTTTTCAAAGATTTATATGGATCAGTACATTTCGACAAAAAATATGCAAATCTCCCTCATATGTCTGCCACAGTAAACTTGAACACAGACCTCATGATACAAACTGCAGCAGAGGACACTGAAAACATTGATTAACTCTTTACCATAGGATAAATTTTTGGACTAGACCAAATTCAAAGCATTTGCAGATGACAAATTAAATGTTGCCAAAATGATAATTTCTGTCTCTGATAGGGTAGAAAACATTGTGGGAAAAGGAGAAAATGCTGGTTACCAGCACTTTCTCCTTTTCCCACAATGTTTTCAAAAGCCTTCTCTTTTAGGGTTGTTAAAACTCCGGATTGTGAGGTAAAGGGTTAATTAAACTTAAATACATGGATACATGTAAAAAATTCCAAGTCAGACCAAAAATTGCACCTTAGGAGCATTTTCTGTTTTTGTCACAATATTTTCAAAAGCATTTTCCTATGAGGAAAAAATCTTACATGCAATGGGGTATATTTAAATCTGTAAATCGTTCGATGAGAAAGTCATTTGAAACTGATGTTGAGGAACATTTTGTCAATTTTCTTTTCTGCTGATTCAAAACAAGATCAAACATAACTCTGTACCAAATGGCAAATTCTAGACTCATCCAATTTGAAAGCACTGGCAGATGACTAATGAATTGCAGCTGCAATGCTGAGATTTGTTACTGGAGTGGTAGAAAACATGGTGGGAAAGAGGAGACAAAGCCGGTTACCAACATTTCATTCTTTTCCCACTTTTTTTTTTCAAAAGCTTTATTCCTCAGGGTCGTTAAACATGGAGATTGTTTGGAAAAGGGGTAATCCAAAAATCCCTGAACCAGCTATACTTGCTTTTGTGGCGAGTATAAATCAAGATCAGATTGATTGATTGATTGATTGTATGGTGTTTAACGCTGTTTTCAACATTATTTCAGTTATATCACGGCAACCAGTGCACCTATCCATGCTTTCCTGGAGTTTCTTTTGCCAGTACTCTGCACAATATTCTTTCCAAGCCACTGGCTCTTTCCCACATAACCATCGTCAAAACAATGGTCAGCGGTGAGAGAGGAATGAATCCTGTCGCGATGACTATCATCAATCCTCGGAAAAAAATTGGCCAAGCCGGGGATCGAACCAGCGACCTCCTGTTCTCAAGTCCTGTACGCTACCGACTGAGCTATGGGGGCTTGGCAAATCAAGATCAGACTGCACAAAGAGTGCACTCTAATCATGGATCTACTCTGTCGGCTACTTTGTAACATATTCAGCCAAAACAACCCTGATAAGGGACTACTCTGGCTGTCTCTTCAAGTTGGTTACTGGTAACTGGTAAAATGCTAGTAATCAGCATTTTCTCCTTTTCCCACAATGTTATCTACCCTATCAAGGACATATTTCATCCTTTGAGCCAACTTCAGTTTGTCATTTGCCAATCTTTTTAAATTGGACAAGTCTATAATTTTGTCGTTTTGTAAACATTTAATCCTGTGCTATTAGGGGTTTCTACAAACCTTCTTTTTCTCCCTGTGTTTTGCTGCCTGCATGCCACAGTGAATCATGAGAGAAAATAACATTTGGATGTTTTATTCGAGAAAAATTATCTCGGAATCCATTCACGTCCGTTACTGACCACTCTGGTCTGTTGAAAGGATTTCTTCCTGTGTATGATGTCATAAAGAGTTTGATGTCTTGAAAAGATGATGGTAGTAGGTGAGACATTCTCTGAAAAAAAAAAATAAATAAATAAAATCTTTTAGCATATTTCTTTGTCTAGCACATGTGGAAATGAAGGAAATACATGAATATGTGGACTGTTGCCATGATATGACCGTTATGTTGAAATTGATTTAAAACATCGTTCAATCAATCAATCGATTCAGCATATAACTTCCTGAAACAAAGCTGCCAATGCCATTAAAGCTTAAAATCTTTACCAATTGACAAAATTTTAGACTCATCCAAATTCAAAGCTGTTGCAGACGACAAAATAAACGTGGCTTTAACGGTGAAACTTGACTAGGATAGGTAAGAAGACCGTGGGAAAAGGAGCAAATGCTGGTTACTGGCATTTTCACCTTTTCCAACAATTTTTCTTCCTCAGCTTTGTTAAACACAGGATTGTTTGGTAAAGATTTTACAATATTCTTTTATGTTTCTCCTCAGTTCTTTCGAAAATATTGTGGCAAAAAGAGAAATGGTACAAAAGAAGCAAAATCCCCAATCATTTTCATGCATATTCATTCATCAAACGAATTCATCTTTATTATCTTTAGTCTAATTTTTCACCTATAAACAAGGAGATTTTCAAACTTATTGCCTCCCTTTTCAAATACACTGTTTATTTGCAGCCGAAATTTTCATGAAGTGTCCTTGACATTTTTTAAAATGTGTGTCACTAATGGAAGCATTGCTGACATGCAGAGAATAGATGTTTAACTCTTTACCAAACGACAAAATTTTAGACTAGTCCAAATTCAAAGCATTTGCAACACAACAAAATAAATGTGATCCAAAAATAGAAATTTGTTCTGGTATGGGTAGAAAATATTGTGGGAAATGGAGAAAATGCTGGTTATCAGCATTTTCTCCTTTTCCCACATTGTTTTCAAAAGGCTTTTTCTTCAGGCTTGTTAAAAAGTTGGGATTGTGTGGTAAAGGGTTAACTGGTGTCAAACATAGAGAGATGTTTTGTACCTAGTATTTTTGCATCACCATTGGATGCATTACCGACATGTGTAAGACAGATGTTTAACTTGCGTCAAACACAGGGTGATGATTTGTACCTGGTATTTTTGTGTGTCTCCATAAGAAAAGTCCCTGACAAGTGTAAGACAGATGTCTACCACGTGTCAAACATAGAGAGATGTTTTGTGCCTGATATTTCTGTGTGTCTCCATTGGAAGCATCCCTGTGTTAGATAGATGTTTAATTTGTGTCAAACAGAGTGTGATGTTTTGTACCTGATATTTTTGTGTGTCTCCATGGGAAGTGTCCCTGACATGTGTATGGTAGATGTTTAACATGTGTTAAACATAGAGAGATATTTTGTACCTGATATTTTTGTGTGTCTCCATAGGAAGTGTCCCTGACATGTGTATGGTAGATGTTTAACATGTGTTAAACATTTAGAGATATTTTGTACCTGGTATTTTTGTGTGTCTCCATAGGAAGTGTCCCTGACATGTGTATGGTAGATGTTTAACATGTGTTAAACATAGAGATATTTTGTACCTGATATTTTTGTGTGTCTCCATAGAAAGTGTCCCTGACATGTGTATGGTAGATGTTTAAGATGTGTTAAACATAGAGAGATATTTTGTAGCTGATATTTTTGTATGTATCCATGGGAAGTGTCCCTGACATGTGTATGGTAGATGTTTAACATGTGTCAAACGTAGAGAGATATTTTGTACCTGGTATTTTTGTGTGTCTTCACTGGAAGCATCCCTGACATGTGTAAGATAGATGTTGACACCTGCGACATACTCTTCCATCATTTTGTCCATAAGGACCTGACGTAGGTCTAGTAAATGTACGACATTCTTCACGAGTGCTTCAAGATGGCTCCGTCGAGCAGGTCTCTGCATCCAGACCCCTTCATCAGACTGAAAATATGGCAATTCATCAATACTTCCTACAGATGAATTTCTATGTCTTGCTACAGGCAAATTTTGAAAATACTGCAGAGAAAGGAGCAACTTTTTCCTTCTATGTTAAAATTCATGTATAAAACAGAAGATGATCATCCATGTTTAATATGGGAAATTTCTTTTAAATTTGTTTCCGGATGTAATACACTGATAAACAACAACATTGCAGCACAGATCTGAGATCAACCAGCACAATTTATGCAGTCTGATCTTGACATACTGTCCACAACAAACCCTATGTTGCCCAAAATATTTAAGGCTTTACCCTTTACCACACAATCCTGACTTTTAAAGACCCTGAAAAAGAACAGCTTTTGAATACAATACAGGAAAAGGGGAGAATGCTAGTTTCCATCATTTTCTCCTTTTCCTTACAATGATTTCTCCACTTCCAAAGACTGTCTCATCATTTAAGTCACATTTGCTTTGTCGTCTGCAAATGTTTTCAATTTGCATGACTATGAAATTTGTGTTGTTTGGTAAAGAGTTAACTTTGTAACAAGACTGCAAACCTGTAGACTTATCACTGTTGAAAAGATTTGCAAACTAAAAGTAAATGTTACTTATTTTTGGAATTTGTCTTGGAAAGGGTAAAAAGCATTGTGAGAAAAGGAGAAAATTCTAGCATTATCTCACTTTTTCACAATGTTTTTAAAACCTTTTTCCTTTAGATTAAAAAAACCAACTGAATCCTTTACTTGACAGCAAAATTCTAGAGTCTTCAATATCTAACACTTACAAGTTAAAATGTGGCCTAAAGGTTTGCACTTGTGTCTGAAAGGTTAGAAAACATCGTCTTTTCTCCTTTTCTCACAATGTTTTCCAAAAACAATCCTCCTCAGGGTTGTTAAAAGTCAGGATTTTGTGGTACAGAGTTAAGGCCAAAAAGGAAAACGGCACACTACCTCACGCAAGCCCTCTCGAACTACAGCCCAGTTCACCTGGTTCTCTTCCAGATTCAGGTGTTCTATCAGACAACTAGCCAGTCCATGGACATGACGTGGCCAGTCATTATGATGCTGCAGTCGATACACAAAGGCACTGGCAACCTGAAATATGATACCATGAAGCTGGTATGATGTGTACTGTCTCAGTACTAAAAGGGCTGTCAAGAGTAAATCTATACTCCATTACCATCTACACAACTTCTTTCCTATTGAAACAAATTACTTTTGAAAACAGTTAGACAAAAAAAAGAAATGGGTCATAATGAGCAATTCCTCATTTTGCCAGTTTTTCCCCCCACAGGTTTTTATTATATTAAACCTGAATTTATGCATTTTTTAAAAAAAAGTCTTCAAATTCGTTTGCTACAAGTTTGATTTTGGCAATAATGAGTAATGAAAGATTTGTGAGTTTAGCTCTTTCCAAAACAACTTTTCCCACAACGTTTTCTACCCTTTCACAGCCAAATCTCATTATTCCAACCACATTTGAATTGTCATCTGCAAATTGTTCCAATTTGGACGACTCCTAAAATTTTGTCAATTGGAAAAGAGTTAAGGATGCTTTTAAAGTTTTCTGCCACAAATTTGTTTCCCACTGTGTTGAGTTGAGCAAGATTTTCCAATAATATCCGAGGGCTAGATAGATAGATAAACAAGCCTACCTGTGTATCAAAAACGTTCACAAGGTCAATACCATACTGATGATACATGATATCTGACACCATTCTACAATCATGGAACACCTGAAATAGTTTTTTGCCGACTTGTCAATATTTCACGTATTATACAAATAGTACAGATACCTGTCCACAAATGCGATTTTGGTTTTAACCCTTTCCCAAACAAGCCCTAGTTTTCACGTGTCTGCAGTACAAGTCTTTTGAAAACACTGTGGGAAAAGGAGAAATTGCTCATAATGAGCAATTTCTCCTTTTCCCACAGTGTTTTCTACCCTTTTTGAGACCTTTCTGCCATTTCCATCAAATTTAAAATTGTCCTCTGCAAACTCTTTCAATTTGGACTAGTCCAAAATCTGTCGTTTGGGAAAGGGTTAAAATGGTATCCGGGTACAATTATAAGTACTCTTCCTATAGCTAGTCTGAATCAGCCAGTCAGATGGTTAGTCCAATTAAACAAGTTACATTGTTGACCTGACATCCCCAGCCAAGAGAATACCATTCATCAGTAATAAAAGCAAAATCCGACTAGGAGACAGGACAGAAAGGAGGAAGGAACACCCAACTGACTGAAAAATGCTAAAACAATATCTTTCTCCAAGTTGTAGGATAACACAGTTTACAGATGTTTGTAAACCCTTATACTCCTAAATAAATGAAATGAAACTTTCAAACCGATAGTAAATTCTACAACAATTTTATTTCATACTTGTTTTTTGGGGAAAAATATCTCCTCATCGGACAGTGTAGTCTGATCTTGATCTACACTGTCCACAAAAGTTCAATGAGTCATGCTTAGCAGCTTAAAGGTTAATATCACACCCTGGCTATTTTCTTCCAGTTTTCTACCAGTTCTTATCTGTTCCATCATCTTGGCATGGTCTGACAGCTCCTTACACTTTCAAAAACATCTCTATCAAGTGGAGTACTCTTATCTCTCTACCAAACAATCCAAGATTTAACAACCCTGTGAGGGAAGCCAACTGAAAGCATTGTGGGAAAAGAGGAAAATGCTGATAACAAGCATTCTCTTCTCCTTTTCCCACAATGTTTTCTATCATTCCAAAGAAAACTAGAGCTGTCACTGAATGTGACTTAATACCCCCGCCAGCACTTTGACAGAAAAAAAGTGTCAAGTTCAAGGGGAGATAATTCCTCAACCAGGGGGAGTTGACACTTGAAAATTACATCTTGCACATCTTCAATATATGATCAATATATGTGCAAAGTTTCGATGCAATTGAAGGAAAACTCGAGGAGGAGTTCACGACACAAAATTGCTAGTATTTTGTACACAGACGGACACACGGACGGACGGACAGACAGGCTGATTCCAGTATACCCACGAAAACATTCGTTTTGCGGGGGTATAAAAAATATATTGCTGTTTAGTAAAGAATTCACTCATCTCCTCAGTTTGTTTCAGGGATTAAAAATGGAGATCAGTTTGCTATAACATCATTTGTTAAATATATCTGGCTTCAAAATAAGACAAAACAAGAGCACCGCACGCTGGTGCCAATGCTCGGCTGCAGTTACTTTTAGAGACAGATTGATCTCCAGTGAAAATTCTATGTTGAAAAAGAGGCATAACTGTGTCAAAAATATTTTGATGGTTACATGCCCTTGATGTATGGGTTAGGTTATGAGTTTAACCCTTTCCCAAACAAACCCTGGTTTTCACGTGTCTGCTGTACAAGTCTTTTAAAAACACTGTGGGAAAAGGAGAAATTGCTAGTAACAGGCAATTTCTCCTTTTCCCACAGTGTTTTCTACCCTTTTTGAGACCTTTCTGCCAGTTTCATCAAATTTAAAATTGACGTCTGCAAACTCTTTCTATTTGGACCAGTCCAAAATTTGTCGTTTGGGAAAGGGTTAAGTAAATATCTTCAGTAATGACAGAGATATTATAAAATGTCAAAAGTTTTTGCATGATGATGACAGGGCTATGACAATACCTCAATTTTTTCTTGGAAAACAGCCAAGCTAAGAATGGAGATCAATTTGCTATTACATCATTTGCTAAATATATCTGGCTGCAAAACAAGAGAAAATCATAAAAGTTTCACCTTTAAAATACTTTCAGCTTCCAAAATACCTTGCAGCCCTTCATTAAAAGCAGCACTGCCCATCTTAAGAACATCAAATACAATCACATGGTCAGGCACAGCAATCTGAGAAAGAAAACAATGATTTTTATCATCTCACCATCCAGATCACAAGTATAGCACTGCAGAATACTGTATCTGTCATTCAACCCTTTACCAGATGACAAAATTTCTAACTTCACCATATTGAAAGCTTTAGTACACGACAAATCAAATGTGTTTGTAACCAAGATTTTCTCCTTTTCTCACAATGTTTTCTATCCTATCAGAGACAAATACTGTACCTTGATTTAAACCACTTGCGGATTGGATGGGTCTAAAACTTTGTTGACTGGTGAAGAGTTCAATACATGAATACCTCTGAAAAAAAATATAAATTTCACTCTTGACCACATAATCCCTTATTTTCATAACCTTTAGGAAAACAGCATTTGAAAACATTGTTAAATGTTGTCTAAATATCTCGAGAAAAAATGCATCATTTAAGCCATTTTTAGTTTGTCATCTGCAAATGCTTTCAATTTGGATGAACCCAACATTTTGTCATCTAGTCAAAGATGTGTAGCAATAATCTGCCAACCTGAACCCAGCACAATTTTCCATGTCTCCCCACCGACACACCTTCCATAGCAACAGCGATCACCAGATGCTTCTTAATGTACTGGATCTGTGAACAGAACAAGTGAAATCGGAAAGTTGAAAAAAGAAACTGTCACAGAGTGTGTGAAAAAAGACACGTAAATAAATAAACACCAGGTACTCATTCATTCCATGCATTAACCCTTTACCAAATGACAAAATATAAGGCTAGTCCAAATTGAGAGCATTTGCAGACGTCAATATATATGTGACTGAAAAATTGTTGGTGTTGGGAAGGGCAGTAAACATTGTGGGGAAAAAGGAGAAAATGCTGGTTACCAGCATTTTCTCCTTTTCCTACAATGTTTTCAAAAGGCTTCTTTCCCAGGGTCGTTAAAAGTTGGGACTGTGTGGTAAAGGGTTAATCATCCCACATGTATAATTTGCTGTAGCATCTGCATCTTTCAGTCATATCAGTATCTTTGTCATGTCAATATCTTTATTTTTACATCAAATTAATATCATCACCTTTCACTCATGCTGATAAATACATGAGCCATGCTCTGTGAAAAGGGAGCTTAATGCATCTGCAAAAAGTATTGACCCGTGTCAGCCTGCACAGGCTGACATGGGATGAAACTCTTTGCCATTTGCAAATTTCATGTATGCCCCAAGGACCATTCTACCTCCCTGTCAAGTCAATTGTCCGACTAAATTGATTTTACAGTTTCCGAATTATAAAATGACTTGCTTGGTCAGCTGCATCATAAAGATGCATTAAACCCCTTTCTGTTAGAGCATCATTTGTATATAAATTATTAGTATATTACTGTGACAGCTTATTTATGTGTCCCTTTAGAAGTCTGCAGTGCTTTGCAACCAGGACATTCCCTCATAACAAACAAAACACTAGCTCTTTAGCGGTTCATCACTAAGCCAGACATGCTTTCAAAGAGCTTTCAATAACAGAGGTGTGATGCGGTTGCTCAATGAGGCAGTTGCTTGTTGTTTAACCCTTTACAAGACGACAGAATGTTAGCCTTGTCCAAATTGAAAGCATTTGCAGACGACAATTTCAATATGGCTCAAATGGTGCAATTTTCTTTGATAAGGTAGAAAATACAGTGGGAAAAGGAGACAATGCTAGTTACCAGCTTTTCTCCATTCCCCACAATGTTTTCAAAAGACTTCTTCCTTAGGGTTTTTAGAACTCGAGATTGTGTGTAAAGGTAAATTCTTCACCATACAACAAAATTTAAGACTTTTCCAAATTGAAAGCATTTGCAGACCTAAAAATCATATCTGCTGAAATGATGAGATTCTTCTTTGGGTAAATAAAAAAGAAAATGTGAGAAAAGGAGAATGATGCTGGTTACCAGCATTTTCCTTTTCTCCCAATGTTTTCAAATGGTTTCTTTTTCAGAGTCATTGTAACTCGGGTTGTTTGGTAAAGGGTCAAATACTTACAGCATCATAAAACACAGAGTTCAGTTTCCCGATGACTGTATATTCTGGGTGGGAGATCACATCTTCTTCCGTCTCACTACTGGCAGTCTCCTCATTGCCTGAGGATGTCATACCTGGATGAAAGAATTAATTGAATAATTGATCGAATAATTGATTGACTGACTGACTGACTGACTGAGTGACTGGCTGACTGACTGACTGAAGTTTTGTGGAATTTTAAAGATCTGAATAGGTCCCTTTAATGACACATATTTTTTGTTGTATATGGCAATTGATCAAATGATCTTAATGTGCACACTTGGCTTTTTTGCTTTAACCCTTTGCAAAATGACAAAATTTTAGACTTGTCCAAATTGAAAGCATTTGCAGATGACAAAATCAATGTTACTGAAAAATTAGAATTTGTTTTGGGAAGGGTAGAAAACATTGTAGGAAAATCTTTATACTGAATGTAACCGTGTATTTTCTTTCTGCTTGCAAACCATTATCTAAATTTGTATTGATCAGTATTTACAAGAAATTTTGATTCACTGAAAAAGGTTCTTTTATTGGATAAAAACATTGCATGACAGGACAAGCCAAAGAATATGACTAAAGCTCTATGAAAAGGAGGCTAAATGCATATGTGAAAAGTATCGACCCAGGTCAGCCTGTGCAGTCCAAGCAGGCCTGGTCCGTAACTTTTTGTTACTGGTCAATTTTCTGTATGTCAAAGGACCAGTCTACCTTATGATACAGTCAGCTGTTACACAAAATGGTTTTTAATCGATCCATAATTATATGACGACTTGTTTGGTATAATGCGTCATGGAGATGCATTCAGCCCCCTTTTACCAGAGAATGGCTCATGTCTTTTTACTCACCATCTCCAGGACTTAAATTTTTGAGGATCAATGATTTCGGTTCAAACAATGTAAGTCTCTCCAAATGTTTGTTTGTCATCTTTGGTTTCATGATGGAGCGTTCACTAGATTTAGATACAGACAATACCATCCTTACATACAATATTAGACCAGAGATCCAGATAGAGGGTATGATTTTGATTTTTAAATTGAAACTATTAATCACTCTCCATTAAACCCTATGTTATGGGTACTCAGTAGAATCGTCTCATTGAGACGATTCTTATGAGTACCCACAACATAGTGTTTGGAAGAGAAATAATGGATTTAGGATACTATCACCCCCACCCTTATCTGGAGGTCTGTTAGATAGAATGATAGAAACT
This sequence comes from Tridacna gigas, assembly GCA_945859785.2. Classification (NCBI taxonomy): domain Eukaryota; kingdom Metazoa; phylum Mollusca; class Bivalvia; order Cardiida; family Cardiidae; genus Tridacna; species Tridacna gigas. The sequence continues at coordinate 66,927,270 of OX244033.2, forward strand.
TGCATGTACAAATAAACTACATGTACATTCATTTCTGAAAAGTTTGCTAAATCAGCCATGAAAATTCAATAATCAGTCGTTTCTACTACTTGAAAATGCCTATTTCACCCTTTTAGCATTCTATGGGTTAACCCTGTCCCAAATTATCTCTAGTTTTCACAACCCTGAGGGGAACACTTTTAATAGAAGACCACTGCATGCATAAGCCAACACTTGGCTGCAGTTGCTCGATTTTCAGTGAAAATTTTAAGTCAAAGGAGACGCATAACTGTATCAAAATACTTTGATGGTTATCTGCTCTTGTTGATAGTAAACAACTTGTCCAGGTTTGAAGAAAATGTCTTCACTAATAGCAGAGATATTGTAAAATTTCAAAATTTTTGCATGACGACGACGATGATGCAGAAGATGAGAGGGCTATGATAATAACTCAACTTTTTCTTAGAATCAGACGAGCTAAAAATGTGGGAAAAAGAACACCAAGCTCCTGCATGTTCTCTTTTTCCTTTTTTGTTTTTTTTCCTTTTCAAAGACAAATCCAATTCTGTCATCTGAGAATTAACCCTTTACCACACAGTCCCAACTTTAAATGACCCTGAGAAAGAAGCCTTTTGAAAATATTGTGGGAAAAGGAGAAAATGCTGGTAGCCAGCATTTTCTCCTTTTCTCACAATGTTTTCTACCATATCCAAAACAAATTTCAATTTTTCAGTCACATTTATTTTGACGTCTGCAAATGCTTTCAATTTGGACCAGTCTAGAATTTTGTCGTTTGGCAAAGAGTTAATGCTTTCAGTATGGATAAGTCTAAAATTTTCTTGTATTGTAAAGAGCTAATCCTTCACTGCACAATCCTGCCTTTTTATGACCCTTGGAAAGAAGCCTTTTGAAAACAATGTGGGAATAGGAGAAAATGCTGGTAACCAGCATTTTCTCCTCCTCCCAAAATGTTTTCTACCCCGTCAAAGAAATTGTACCATTTGAACCACACTGAAATTGTCGACTGCAAATGCTTTCAATTTCGCACGGCTAAAATTTTGTTGTCTGGTAAAGAGTTAAAGATGGACAGGAAAGAGGCATGTGTTTTTTCCCTACAAAACATGAAGCCCTAAAGTCCTAAGCTCAGCACTTATGCACATGGCCAGAAATTTAAGGGGTTGTTGGGGCTGTGTGTTCTGTGCCCTGCTCTGCCATTCTTCGGCGGCCAACTGCTACAAGACACTTTGACATGATTCTTTTCTCTCTTTTCTTGAATGAAATTGTTTTTATGAACCAAATTGTAATGATTTCCTATCTCAGCTCTGACAGCCTTAACTCTCAGACCTCCAGATAAGAGGGAGTGATAGTGTTCTAAATCCATTATTTCTTCTCCAAACCCTATGTTGTGGGTACTCATTAGTATTGTCTCGATGAGACGATTCTAATGAGTACCCACATTATATGGTTTAGTGGAAACTAAATTTATATTTTTTAATTTTGAAATCAAAATCACTCCCTCTACCTGGAGCTCTGACTCTTATCGAACTGATGCAAGTCATTACAACATGATTCATATCTCTCTCAACACTGAAAACTGGATTTGGGAATGTAGGGCGTGGCTTGAATTGGAAAGAGTCTTGTGGGTAACACTTGTTAACTCTTTACCATAAAACAAAATGTTGGACATTTCACAATCCAAAACATTTCCAGACAATGAATGAGATTGAGCTCAAATGGTGTATACTGTCAAAACATGTGTGCAGATTATGCCAAAAGGGTTATGTCATACGACATTTGATTGGTTTAATTGTGGTGTAATTCTAGGGGTGATAACTATCAAAATCCAATAGGCAGCATATCACAGGGATTACAAAATTCAACTCGATCAGCCAAGGGTGAAAAGAGCAATGTAGTGATCGTCACCCTTGGCTAAAGAAGATAGGTAAATAAAACACATCAACATTAATTTTCTTAACCCTTTACCACACAATCCCGAGTTTTAACGACCATGAGAATGAAGTCTTTTGAAAATATTGTGGGAAAAGGAGAAAAAGCTGGTAACCAGCATTTTCTCCTTTTCCCACAATGTTTCTCCTCTTTAAAAAACAAATTCATTCATTTGAGCAAAATTTAAATTTTCGTCTGCAAACGCTTTCAATTTGGAAAAGTCTAAATTATTGCCGTGTGGTAAAGGGTTACTTGGAGTTTAATACTTGCAATAATAGATAGTAGTAGGTGGTGTGCAAACATAAGAAGACTGCAGTTGGTTAGAGTATTGCCCACTATGAACAATTCCTCCATTTACCACAATGTTTTCAAAACACACCAACACCAAGAGAAAATGGTTGTAATGTGATACAGATAATAAACTTTGCACAATAACTATCACAAAATTCAAGTCACCCATTTCTCCTGAGGCCAACCCCTTGTCCTTCTTTTGTCCTGGATTTTATAACCTCCTCTGCAGCAATGACTGGAAAAAATAACAACGACAGTTATTGAGATAAAGCCTTTTGCGAACAACCCTGAGGGAAAAGGCTTTAAGAAACATTGTGGGAAAAGGAGAAAATGCTGGGCCTGTATTCACCAACCACTCTTAAGAAGGTTCTAAGTCTTATTCTCCAGAATTTTCAGTATATGAAAGTAACACAACTTCTGACTGGCTGAACCAAATGGTTTAGCCAATAAGAAGTTGTGTTATTTTCAAATTTAGAAAATCTTGGAGAATAACCTCAAAAATATTCTCAAGAATGGTTGGTGAATACAAACCCTGGTTATCAGCATTTTCTCCTTTGCCCAAGACGTTTTCAAAAGGCTTCTTTCTAAGGGTTGCTAAAACATAGAATTATGTCGTAAAGAGCAAAATAATCAAAAAAGTGTTTAAAAAATTAGTGGCACAGTCAGAAATTGCTCGTACAGGCAACTTGGATAGATTTTTTAAAAAATGTTTTCATACAAATCAAAGCTTGAAAATTCCACTTATCCGCTGGTCATGACAAGTGAACTGTATGTCCAGACTAGTGGCTTTTTGCCATCTTTTGCCCTGTAGTATAAGAGAAAAATTATGAGAATTGATCGAATGGTGTTTTACATCGCTTTCAACATTATTTCAGTCATACATGTATCATGGCAACAGCTAAAATGTTCACCAGTACTACGCTAGGGCTCTGAAGTGTCTTGCCCAAAGACACTCTCATGAAAAACCCAGTGGATCAATTAGGACACCAACCCCGGGCCTCCAGGTCATGACTCCTACACTTTACCACTGAGCCATGCAGGACCCCAATAAGAAGACACTGTGCTTATAAAATTGTAGCCTTTAAGGCAAGTAACATCATTTATAATAAAATCTGCCGAGCCCCCATAGCTCAGTCGGTAGTGCACAGGACTTGAGAACAGGAGGTCGCTGATTCGATCCCCGGCTCGGCCAATTTCTTTCCGAGGATTGACGATAGTAACCACAACAGGATTCATTCCTCTCTCACCGCTGACCATTGTTTCGACGATGGTTATGTGGGAAAGCAGCCAGTGGCTTGGAAAGAATATTGTGCGTAGTACTGATAAGAGAAACTCCAGGAAAGCATGGATAGGTGCACTGGCCGCAGCGATATAACTGAAAAAAAGTGAAATAATGTTGAAAACAGCATTGAACACCATACAGTCAATCAATCAATATAATAAAATCTAACTAAACCCTCAATTCATGTACATGCAAACTTATATGTGTATACTATGGTCAGCTGTTATACATGGACCCTGTACAGATAATAACCTAAATGATTTTGTTATGTACGGAAAGTATTGAGATCAATGCATGCCTTACACATGATTAAAATAAAAGAATATAACAATTTGTTCTGATTTAAAGATGTTAATATTCTAACATTAAGAAAGGTAATTTCAATGCATTTATTAAAATCTAATAATTTTTTGGCATCAAAAATCAGTCTTTCTGTTAAATGCGGTTTTCAACCTTATTCCTACATGACAGCCAGTGCACCTAACTATGCCTGGAATTAGTCTGTCAAAAGGTAAAAAACCTTGTAGGAAAAGGACAGAATGCTGGTTATCAGTATTTCTCTTTTTCTCACAATGCTTCCAAAAGCCCTCTTCACCAGGGTATTTAACCCTTTACCACACAATCCTAAGTTTTAAAGACCCTGAGAAAGAGGCCTTATGAAAACATTGTGGGAAAAGGAGAAAATGCTGGTAACCAGCATTTCTCCATTTCCCACAATGTTTTCTGTCCTTTTACAGACAGATCTCCCCATATGAGCCATAAAGACTTTGCTGTCTGTAACTGTTTTCAATTTGGACAAGTGTAAAATTTTGTCATGGTAAAGAGTTAAATTCTGGATTGTTTTGTAAATGGTTAACCCTTTACTAAACAATCCTGGGTTTTCACGACCCCGAGAGAGAAGCCTTTTGAAAACAGTGTGGTAACCAGCATTTTCTCCTTTTCCCACAATGTTTTCTACCCTTCCCAAAACAAATTTCAATTTTTGAGTCACGTTTATTTTGTTGTATGCAAATGCTTTCAATTTAGTTGAGTCTAAAATTTTGTCATTTGGTAGAGAGTTAATCCTTTTTATCTAAGTATTGAACACACAGAAAAATGTTAGACTTAGTTAAATTGAAAATACTTGCAGACAAGAAATTTCATGTGTGTCTTAAGATAGGATTTGTCTCTGGTAAGTTAGAAAACATCATGGAAAAAGGAGAATATGCTGGTGATTGGTAACCAGCATTTTCTCCTTTTCCCACAATATTTTTAAAGCAGCGTTTTCCTCCTTTTCCCTCAATATTTTCAACTCCTTCAAAAACAAATTCCACCAGCTGGGCAACTTTGTATTTGTCATCTTTGAATTAAATGCTTTTGATTTCAAGAATTCTAAGATTACACCATTTATTAAGGTGTTTATAAACAAATAAATCAACTCACTAGATGTAATCTCATGATTAAATAGATTTTGAAGACCAACCAGTTTGGTCTTTTCCCCATCTTCGTCTGTGCATGTAACTAAAAAAAAAAAGAAACACTCAAGTCATAACTTCAAAGATCTTTTGAAGGTATGTTTGCAATTACTGTACACAATTAAGTAAAAACAATGTTAACACAATGAACATTATCTAAAATTGGGGACAAATCTTCTTCTTTGATACATCAAATCGGCATAATAGCAGCAAATCCATCAATGTATAGTTCTATGCATATAACATGGCATTGTTTTAAGACTAAGAGTGAAAAGAGAAAAAATAATGAAATTTTCGGCTTTATTCCATTTACCAATAATGTATTTGATGTGTACGGAATGAATCCGTAAACTTATACAAACATATTTTACGCTTAAATTTGCTTTTCATTGGTTTCCGCAATATAGTGAGGGCGAGTTGCCGGTTATGCCCGAATTTTCTTACACACTTAGTACACAGTAGTCCAAATATTTAGACGTATACATGCTTATTTACCTTTCAACATTCATCATCCGACATTTCACATTTGATTTTTCTTATTGCATGTAACGTCTAAACGGGTCCCATTCAGTTCTATGTAGCAAATCTGATCTGTCTAAAACCAGTATTATAACAAAAGAGAACTTCATTTACCTGTAGGATGAACTTTTTTTGAAAATATTCAGCCGCTGTCTTGATAAATAAAGGGCAAATTCATTCAGAATTCAATAAAATCACTCGCAAGTGGGATTGCCGACAGAGTCGCCGCCATGTTTTTCAGTCATGCAGACGGTTGCATAACAAGTAAGAATTGACTTTAAGTTTATAAATGAAATCTGTTCCAATAATCAAACAAGACCGAAGCGAACAAAATTTCGTTTTAAAAAAAGACATAATACCATTCTGTAAGTTGCATTGACCCGCACATGACGGTTCATTCGGAACAATCATATCTCTTCCACGGCAATTCATAACAAAACAGAGTGGTGTTGAATCGGGATGGATTTAGCTCATAAATAGGCAAGTTTTGGACAAATATCCTTTTTCAATCGAGAAATTATTCATTTATCTTACTTCTGATGTATATTTTATTGAACGAGTTCACTTGAAAGTATCCAAATTTGCTGTTCAAACAGCGACAAAATTCGATGTCGGAGTTTGCTAAAGGAAACTATGAAGGAGCCGATAAGACCCTCCGTACACGATGAATGTCAGAATGAAAAATAACGTACGTAGGGGCTTATAAATAGGACTAAGTACACAGCAAATCAGGCTGCACCGAGTTCACCCCCAACGGTTTGTGAGCCCTGGAATAATTTAGCATGAAACATACCCTTTTCAAGCGTTAATTTGCCTAAATTCGCATCCACTGAATGCACAAAGCCGTCGTAACAGGTATTATCATTTAGAGCAATTTTTACTTTCCTCCCAACAAAATCTATCCTGTGCGCCGCCATCTTGTTTTGAAAACTTCGAAAAGTTAACTCGAGTGAACCATTAGAAAAGTAGGGGTCGGGTTGTCACTGCCAGCCTTACACCGTCACACGTGTTAAATTAGAGGATTTCACTAATAATATCCTCTTTAAAGAGTACAGTATATTAGAATAATTTTGAGAGAGAGAGCAAACTAGATCTAAATAACTTGTAAAATACTGAATAATTTTGCTGTTTAAAGGCTTCACACTCACATGAATGTAGATAAAAATGTCTCATTCCTAATATATTGAGTGCAGTAACGGTGTTATCAAATGCAAGTATAAACACTATTCCACGTGAAAATGTTGACGTTCAGGATGACGTCAACTAGATCAATGCAACCACATAAAAATACATGAGCTAAGTGACAAATAGTTCAAATTACATTAATTGTAATTTAAATTGCAGTATTCTAATTTGTTTCGTTTTCAGTCATGCTTAGGCATCACATGACAAAAGCTATCATTTAGATACTTCGCTATCTATATAACCATACTCATGCTGTGAAAGAGGATATAATTATGATCCCTGCTAATAACCTTGAGCACTACACGGGAACAGGGATCATATACTCAGTGTGTATACATGTATGATCCCTGACGGGAAGTAGAACTGCTTAAATCATTTAAAAGGAATAGATATAACCTTGAAAAGTCAATACGTAAAAACAGATCTACTGATTCTAAAATTCTATTGTTTTACCATTTTCACATGTAAGGTTTTTTTTTTTTTTTTATCAATTTACATAGACGTACAACAGACTAGGAATGAAATTTAATCATAAAATGTAGCCTTTTATTAACTAAAATTTCTATAAATTTAATTGAGAAATGTATTTCCCATACTATTCAAACAGTTGCGGAATAAGTAATTATATTTCCGACAACTTCTTCATTCGTCCCTTGCATATTTTCTTAAGGTATTAACTGTGTAGTGCATCAAGTCAAACTTTTAAGTCTACTTAATGGTTATTCCCTAAAATATTCATTAGGTAAGATTTGAATGTCGCCAGTGCTTCGATCAGTTGTTGAAGTCTCTCGTATATGGGATCATAAAAAAAGTAGCGATAGGCCAGCAAAAGGCCCAGAATAAACATATCCGATAATCATTTTTCCGCATACGACCCTTACAGCCGCAGAATATGGACCATAGTCATGAATCACATGATCGTTCAAAATGGAGGAAGTAGACAACATAATTTTGCATTCGCTTCGGTCTATTGGATGGTAATTCGTTTCTCTTACTTCATTAAAACGTTGACTCAACTTGAATTTGTACTTTTTAGAGCAAATTCAATAAATAGCATTGAAATGAGGGGCAACTAGTTGAATATTTCAAGGCTAAATAGACAACAGTTTGCTGGAGGGGAGTGTCCTGTTGAAGCGTTTTGTCCCGCAAAATTTGTGCTAATGAACTGTTGTAACTCATTACCAGACGACAAAATTTAAGATTCGTGCAATTAGAAAGGATTTACAGGCGACATATTAGATTTCACTTTAATGGTTTGAATGGTCTTTAAAAAGGGTTAAAAACATTTTTGAATAAGGAGCAAATGCTGGTGACCACTGACCAGTATTTTCTCCTTTGCCACAATGTTTTCTGAAGCGTTTTTCCTAAGGGTTGTTCAAATACAGTATCTTATGGTTAAGCTTTAACTCTTTACCAAATGACAAATTTTAGGCATATCCACATTAAAAGCATTTGCAGATGACAAAATGAATGTGACTGAATTTATTAACTTTTTACCAAACGACAAAATTTTATGCTTTTAAATTCAAAGTATTTGCAGATGACAAAATAAACGCGACTCAAAAATTGAAATTTATTTTTGAAAGGATAGAAGACATTGTGGGAAAAGGAGAAAATGCTGGTTACCAGCATTTTCTCCTTTTCCCACAATGTTTTCAAAAGGCTCCTTTCTCAGGGTCGTTAAAAGTTGGGATTGTGTGGTAAAGGGTTAACTTTGACTTTGGAAAGGTAGAAAACATTAGATTACAGAATACATTTGCAGATGACTTAACCCTTTACCACACAATCCCGAGTTTTAATGACCCTGAGAAAGAAGCCTTTTGAAAACATTGTGGGAAAAGGAGAAAATGCTGGTAACCAGCATTTTCTCCTTTTCCCACAATGTTTTCTATCCTTCCCAAAACAAATTTCAATCTTTGGGTCACATTTATTTTGTTGTCTGCAAATGCTTTCAATTTGGACTAGTCTAAAATTTTGTCTATTGGTAAAGAGTTAAAATGTGGCTCTGATATTATAATTTGTCTTTGAACTGGAAGGAACCAATGTTGGAACAGGAGAAATTGTTTAACCCTTTCCCAAGTGATAGTTTTTAGACTATTCTGAATTAACAGGATCTGCAGACGACAAATTTACTGGTACAAATGAGCTTATATTCTCTGATGAGGTAGGAAACATTGTCAGAGTTCCAGAGGGGGTGATTTTGATTTCAAAATTGAAAATATTAGTTATTCTCCACTAAACCTCATGTTATGGGTACTCATTAGAATTGTCTCATCGAGACGATTCTAATGAGTACCCACAACATAGGGTTTGGAAGAGAATAATGGATTTAGAATACTATCACTCCCTCTTATCTGGAGCTCTGATTGTGAAAAATGAGATACTGCTGGTTACCAGCATTTTGTCCTTTTCCTAGAATGTTTTAAAAAGTATTATCTGCCAAGGTTGTTAAAACTCTGGCCTGGAAGGTAAAGGACTAATGCAGGTTACCAGCATATTCTCATTTTCAGACAATGTTTTCAAAAGCTTCCTTTCTTGGGATTGTTTAAAATTGGGGATTGTTTTTGTATAGGTTAAGTTATTTAATATGTTATATTTAGCTTTAGGTTTGAAGAATATGTATTGATTTTTTTACACAAACTTACATTGTCATTTTTTTAATGATGAGCCTAATGAAGGCTGCATGAAATTACATTAGTCCTTGTTATCAAAGGAGTAAATTGCTGTCATCCATGTTCCAGCTGACCTTAAATGTACTGCCCATAACAGAGCTGCAGATGGTATTCTAAATCCATTATTTCTCTTCCAAACCCTATGTTGTGGGTACTCTTTAGAATCGTCTCGGTGAGATGATTCTGATGAGTATCCATAACATAGGGTTTAGTGGAGAATTACAAATATTTTCAATTTTGAAATCAAATCACCCCCCTCTGTCTGGAACTCTGCCATAAATATAATACAAATTAATTCATTATTTCATACAGGCTCTTGTATTGAATCATTAGCTCATGAAACAAGTTTGCAGTAGACAAAATCAGAATTTATGTCCCTGGATAGCCAAAATGCATTTAGATTTACTTCATGAATACATGTTAGGACATTGTTGAAAAAAGGAGAAATGGCTCATTATGAGTAATGTCTCCTTTCGCAAAAATGTTTTTCAAAGTGTTATTCTGCAAAGATGAGAGAAGGTGTTGCAGGAAGTTATATGTTAAATTCGCAGCGATATTGACGATGAGGTACAAAGCCTGAAAGAGTTTTCTACAGAAGTGATCGTCGCTTGTTCTGTGAGATGTGTTAAAACCATACTTGGAGATGTCGACCTTCCAAATTCTCTTCCAACTGCGATGTCGGCCAGATTTCGCATTGGCACTAGCCTGGCAACACATTTGCAGGTAGGTTCTGTTTTAAATTTGTTCAAGTTTCAAAATAAGTTTCGAAAAAATTTGTTTAGAGTGTAGACTGTAGAGGCCACATTGTTGTATTTAACTATTGTAGCACAAAATAAGTTGGTTTTACAGACATTGAAGATCAAGGTCAGACTACTTGGAATGTGAAGTCTGTGATCTGAGATGTATTTTGTTTAAATTCTGATAAAGTTTAGATATTCTTACCAAGATAGCCTTGGGGTTAAAAGATGTGGTCCTTTTTTCCCAGACTAGAAATGTCTATTTCATTTTAGCCATGATCTATGAAAAGGGGTCTTAATGCATTTACAAAAAGTATCGAAACGTATTTGCTTTTGGTAACATGTCTGAATCTATACCTATCTATGTCTAAACAATACTAAGTTTTAACGAACCTGAGAAATAACACTTTTAAAAGCATTGTGGGAAAAGGAGAAAATGCTGGTAACCAGCATTTTCTCCTTCTCCCACAATGTATTCTACCCGTTCAAAAGCACAATCCATAGTTTTAGCCACATTTAATTTGGTTTCTGCAAATACTTTCAGAATGGATGAGTGTAAATTTCATTCATCTAGTAAAAGATTAACTGGACTCTTAACTGTTTACAAAACAATCCCAACCCGGACAAAGTTTAACTCTTTACCAAACAGCAAAATTTTAGACTGGACCAAATTGAAAGCATTTGCAGACGACAAATTAAGTGTAGCTTAACCCTTTCCCAAACAAGCCCTGGTTTTCACGTGTCTGCAGTACAAGTCTTTTGAAAACACTGTGGGAAAAGGAGAAATTGCTCGTAACGAGCAATTTCTCCTTTTCCCACAGTGTTTTCCACCCCTTCTGAGACCTTTCTGCCATTTTCAGCAAATTTAAAATTGTCGTCTGCAAATTCTTTCAATTTGGACCAGTCCAAAATCTGTCGTTTGGGAAAGGGTTAAATAGTGATTTATGTATTGGATTGGGTAGAAAACATTGTGGGAAAAGGAGAAAATATTGGTTATCAGCATTTTCTCCTTTTTCCCACAATGTTTTCGAAAGGCTTCTTCCACAGGGTCATTAAAAGTCGGGATTGTGTGGTAAAGGGTTAAAGTGTTTTAAAAACATTTTTGGAAAAGGAGAAAATGCTAATAACAAGCAATTTCTCCTTTTTACACAATTTTTTTCATTCTGTCAGAGAGCTTCAGTTTTACCAGTTTTTAATTTGTTGTTGTCAGAATTTTTTACGCTTCATAAGAGTGTAAAAATTGTCCTCTAGGAAAGGGTTAAGCCTTTCCAAACCATTGATAGTTTTAATGACCCTGAGAAAGAAGGCTTTTGAAAACATTGTGGGAAAAGGAGAAAATTCTGGTAACCATCATTTTCTCCTTTACTCACAATGTTTTCACAGCCAAATCTCAAAATTCCAACCACATTTAAATTGTTATCTGAAAAAAACTTTCAGTTTGGATGATTCCAGATTTTTGCTGTGTGGTAAAGGATTAAGATAATACCATGTGTATTTCAGGATCTTGGTTACCGTGGTGATGTTGGCTATCAGACATTTTTATATTCCAACGAAGCTGACATTAGGAAAGTGTTTATGTTTTTGGTGGACAAACTTCCGAAAGAAACTGTTGAAACAGGGGAGGAAACTCTAGGTAGGTTCTGTTGTGGTTGAGTGGCAAAGATGTTTCATTTGCATTCTGGATATCGTGGCTCAGTTTTGCATCTACGCTGATGGCACTGTTAACATTAAGGTGTCTACTGGCACGGCTCTGAAAAGCCACACACACATTGTGACATAGAATACCATTTTAACCCTTTACCACATGAGAAAATTCTAGACTTGTCCAAATTGAAAGCAATTGCAGACATTAAAATAATTGTGACTTAAAAATTGAAATTTGATTTAGGAAGGGTAGAAAATATTGTGGGAAAAGGAGAAAATGCTGGTTACCAGCATTTTCTCCTTTTCCTACAATGTTTTCAAAAGCATTCTTCTTCAGGATTTTGTGGTAAATGGTTAAAAAGTATATTTGCAACTTCTTTTCACATTAGAAAATGGACATTTTGAGTGTAGAAGAAAAAAAAGATAATTCAAATATGGGTGTAGGGGGGGTGGCTGACAAACAAACAAGTCTACCCACACCATGATAACCTCCACAAAAAATATTGGCTAGGTAGAAAATCTTGGCCTGAAATACTCTAGAAAAGGGCAAAAGAATGTTCAACCTTTTACCAGACAGTCCCCAGTTTTTAACGACACTGCAAGAGAAGTCTGTTGAAAGCATTGCTGGAAGAGGAGAAAATACGGGTAACCAGTATTTTCTCCTTTTCTTACAGTGTTTTCTACCCAATCAAAGGCAAGTTCCATAATCTGAGCCCCCTTTAATTTGAATTCTGCAAGTGCTGTGAATTTTGACATAATTTACTAGTGACAGAAGAGATTGATGTTTTATGGTAAAGAAAATACCTTTCTTGCAGGCATTTGTCTTGGAATAGGCTCAAAAAAGGTTTTATTATTACATTATCGATCAAAATTAAATTTGATGACTGACTGACCACTCTCTTGTACAGACTATTTTCTCCTTTTGCCACATTATTTTCCACCTTTATAAAACATGAATTGTCCTGATTCTGCATATTTTCCAAGGGTAGTCTTACAGTCATGTAGAGCAAATACACAAACACAGTTTGAAGAAAATAATTTCTGTTTCCCTCCAGCATCCTCAGCCATGTTACAGAGGGCAATAGCCAGCACATTATCACGTCAATTGACCTCCCCTTGGGTGCCCCCATACCTCAAGCAAAAAGGGATCACTTGGCGGGGGAAACCCCCTACATGGCAGAGAGAGGTTTGTAACTCGCATTTTTTTTTTTTAACATGTCTTGCAACTATTTATGAAATAGTAAATTTCATACAGCAAATCAACAATCCCAAGTTTTAATGACCGTTGCAGAGAGGCCTTTTGAAAACATTGAGCTAATAACCAGCATTTTCTCATTTTCCCTCAATTTCCTCAACTGACCCTGTCAAAGGATTAAAATTCATTTGTACTACTTTTGCATTCATTGTCAACAAATGCCTTGAACTGTGAAGAGTCTAAAATTGTTTGGTAATGGGTTAATGTCAAATTATGTCACATCTCTGTGGTTGTCCCTATACCTGACACACTCAAACATGTTGGGGCTGGGAGGGGGAAAATCTCCAGCCTGACAGAGAGATTCTGGATTCTAGGTATCTACCGGTATTGTATGTTTGTCTCATCTCAGCAAATTTAACCCTTTACCACACAATCCTGACTTTCAGCTTTTGATGACATTGTTTGAAAAAGAGAAAATGCTGGAAACCATCATTTTCTCTTTTTCGCATAATATTTTCTGTACTTTTCTAAGCCATATTTCACGTTTTTAGCCAGATTAAATCTTTCATCTGCAAGAGCTTTTGATTTGGATGAGTCAAAAAGTTTTTGTGGTGTCATAAAGAGTGAACACATTTATTGACAAATTTTGATCTGAACCATTGAATGGGTATAGCATGTTATCATGGTTTGTATTAGGGAAGTGTATATAAATATTAGCCATGCTCTGGGAAAAGGTGGCTTAATGAATCTCTGTGATGCACTGTACCAATCAAGCCATCACATACCGGTAAATATGGATCCATAATAGCCACTCTTTTTTACAAGCCACCAGCTGCTATTCTACATAACCATCATTGAAGCACTGATCAGCGGTGAGATAGGAATGAATGCTGTAGTAATGACTGTTATCAATTCTTGTAACCCTTTCCCAAACAAGCCCTGGTTTTCACATGTCTGCAGTACAAGTCTTTTGAAAACACTGTGGGAAAAGGAGAAATTGCTCGTAATGAGCAATTTCTCCTTTTCCCACAGTGTTCTCTACCCTTTTTGAGACCTTTCTGCCATTTTCATCAAATTTCAATTTGGACCAGTCCAAAATTTGTCGTTTGGGAATTTGTTGGTTGGTTGTATTGGGGTTTAACGCCACTTTAACAGCTAAGGTCATATCATGGCGGTCGGTGACGCACATGTGTTTCCTGGCTTTCTCACACCAGTACTAACACAACTTTCTTTCCAAAGCCACCGACTACTTTTCTCACATGCTTCAGCAGAGGTGAGAGGCGAAAATACGCCAGAAAGAAAGTTCGCCTCAACCGGGTATCGAACTCACAACCACCAGGTCATGAGTCCGATGCGCTCACCACTGAGCCACCCAGGCGGGCTTGTCGTTTGGGAAAGGGTTAAGGAAATTCACCAAGTTTATGATTTAAGCCAGCGACCATCTGGTTTCAAGTTGTGTATTCTACCAACTGTGCTACAAGGCTTGGCAAGTTAAGGGCTAATGATAAAGGAAGTAGTGAAGGATATGAAATGCAGTTATTGTTTAATTTTTCATCAAAAACCCATTTTATGGGCATTAATATAAATTGTCTCAGAGAACAGTACCCACAACATAGGTTTTTGTTTAACTCTATACCAGACAACAGCATTTTGGACTCATACATACTGAAAGCATTTGCTGACGTTGAATAAAATGTTCCTGAAATGAAAGGTCCTGTCTTTGAAAGAGCAGAAAACATTGTTAGGAAACAGAGAAATTGCTGATCACCAGCGTTTTATCCTTTTTCCACAATGTTTTTATTAAAAGCCCCTTTCCTCAGGGTTTTTCAAACTTGGGATTGTTTGATAAAGAGATAAGAATAAGTCATTTAGAATTGTAATACTGATTTTTAGCATGGTCTCTGCTCTGTATTGTATAACTTCTGATAACTAGTGTTTGGATGGTTACAGGGTACCTGCTGTATGTTTCACTTCCATTCCATCCATCTTACAACACCAGAAGGTTCAGGAGATTTAACAAAGAAAATACCAAAAGGTCAGTCGTATAGAGAATAATTGGTTGGTGTCTTTGATGGGAAAGTTTATGAGGCAAGGCGTAGGAATTTTATCTTGTGAGCCAAAGGAAAATCGGATAAAATTCCATAGCCAGACCCGATTAAGTTTCCCAGCCAAAGACACCAAACATCTTTTCTATTTTATCCTGTTATTCATTTAAGATCCATATCCGACTGAAAAGAATATTTCGCGCGAAATAATGCACATGTTTTCAACATCTTTTTCACTATGAGTAAAAATCAAGAACTGTGTAAAGCGTCCAGATACATCATGCACAAGTATATTGTGCAGCTGTAATAATGACATCATGAATGATGTTCACTACATAAAAAAAAAAAAAATGACTGTGTCAACGAAGACTCTCTGTTTTTAGTATTTTATACATAAAAAAGGGAGAAAAAAGTTGGGTTAACATGTTGAAACTGTATACAGATATTTAAAAATTAATGACAATTTTCGTTGACAGTACTTTTATCCAACATGGGCATCTTACTTTAAGGAATATTTTTACTGTAAAAAGTTGATTTCATATACCAGTGTTTAACCCTTTACCAAGCAATCCCCGGTTTTCATGAACCTGAGAAAGAAGCCTTTTGAAAACATTGTGGGAAAAGGAGAAAATGCTGGTAACCAGCATTTTCTCCTTTTCCCACAATGTTTTCTACCTTTCCCGAAACAAATTTCAATTTTTGAGTCACATTTATTTTGTCGTCTGCAAAATGCTTTCATTTTGGGCCAGTCTAAAATTTTGTTGTCTGGTACAGAGTTAAAAAAGTAGTTCCAGATGATCACATGGTCACCAAGCCTGATCACATGACCAACTGACATAATAAACCTAGTCACATGGTCAAGTGATTGTATATCAATAAGTTTGTATGACCCTGTGTTAGGAGTTGATAGGATAAAAAATGTACAGTGAGATCCTATTTATAATCCAGGTGGAATTTGCATCTCAGTTTTAGTTATCAATATATACAGATTATTGGAAAATCATCGGAAACATCTGTATGCCTTAACCCTTTAGCAGACAACAAAATTTTAGACTTTGTCAACTTAACAGCATTTTCAGACGACGTATATAATGTGGTTCAAGTTATATAATTTGATTTATAGAATTTGATTTTAAAAGAGTAGAAGACATTAAAGGAAAAAGATGGATCACCAGTATTTTCTACTTTTTTAGTGTGCTACCTTCATTTGGTTTGTACTGGAGTTTAACGCTATTTTAACAGCTCAGGTCATATCATGGCGGTCAGTGAAGCATCCGTGTGTTTCCTGGCTTTCTCACACCAGTACTGACACAACTTTCTTTCCAAAGCCACTGACTACTTTTTTCACTTGCATTAGAGGTGAGAGGCAAAAAATCGCTGGAAAGAAAGTTTGCCTCAACTGGGTATCAAACTTGCAACCACCAGGTCATGAGTCAGATATGCTAACCACTGAGCTACCCGGACAGGCTGTTGCTACCTTCATCAGGTTCATTTTCTGGAATAGGGTTGAAAGATAGGATTTAATCTAATTTTATTTAAGGGCTTTGGTAATCATGATATATATATATATATATATATGAGCCATGCTGTGAAAAAGGGATTTAGTTCATCTGCAAAGATTATCAACCCTTGTCAGCCTGTGCAGTCAAATCAGGCTGACTTGTGTTTAACCCATTCCCAAACAACAAACTTTGGACTGGTCCAAATTGAAAGAGTTTGCAGACGACAATTTTAAATTTGATGAAAATGGCAGAAAGTTCTCAAAAAGGGTAGAAAACACTGTGGGGAAAGGAGAAATTGCTCGTTACGAGCAATTTCTCCCTTTCCCACAGTGTTTTCAAAAGACTTGTACTGCAGACACTTGAAAACCAGGGCCTGTTTGGGAAAGGGTTAAACTTTTTGCTACAGGTCAATTTTCTGCGTTAAAGGATCATTCTACCTCAATCTACCTTGTAGTTCAGCCAGTGTTTAGGTAAAGTGGATCTCTCTAATATGACAATTTGCTTGGTATACCTCATCACAAAGATACATTAAACTTCCTTTTCACAGAGCATGGCCCATATACATGAGCCATGCTCTGACAAAGAGAGTTTTAATGCTTCTCTGTGATGCATTATACCAAGCAAGTCATCACATGATTATGGATCTATAAAGTCAATTTTGTCTAACAACCAGCTGAATCCTCCAAGTGACAAAGACTTAGACTTGAAAGTACACATATTTGCAGATGAAAAATCAGATGTGATTAAAATGACAGGCTTTGAAAGGATAGAAAACATTGTGGGAAAAAGGACAAAATGGTTACCAGCATTTTCTCCTTTTCTTGCAATGTTTTTGAAAACCTTATTCCTTAACCCTTTACCACACAATCCCGAGTTTTAACGACCCCAACAAAGAAGGCCTTTGAAAACAAGGTGGGAAAAGGAGAAAATGCTAGTAACCAGCATTTTCTCCTTTTCGTACTCTGTTTTCTACCCTTCCAAAAGCAAATTTTAGTTCTTGAGTCACGTTTAATTTGTCGTCTGCAAACGTTTTCAATTTGGGCAGGTCTAAAGTTTTGTCGATTGGTAAAGAAATAAGTTTGTTTTAACTTTTTAATTTCATAGTGCTCTAAGTATGGATGAGTCAAGAATCTGGGAGAGAGTGAATTCATTTTACTTTCAGAGCTAAAGTCTTACTATCAAACTAGTCTTCCATACGTCACATGTCAAGCGTCTTGCCATTCCGACACTGTACCCTCGGTGATAGAACAAAATGCATTAGAAGTCACAGCTCACCAGGAGTGGGAAACGGAATGGAACCAGTCAGGTCTGGCATCAAGGTTGTCTCAGGAGGTAATTTCAGTGTTTACCACATGGCAAAATATTTAGACCTGTCCAAATTCAAAGCATTTGCAGACGGCAAATTTTAGACTTGTCCAAATTCAAAGCATATGCAGACAACAAATTTAGTATGGCTGAAATGGTGGAATGCTTCTATTTAAAGGTAGAAAACATTGTAGGAAAAGGAGAAAATGCTGGCTACCAGCATTTTCTCCATTTCCCAGAATGTTTTCAAAAGGCCTCTTCCTCAGGGTTGTGAAAACATAGGATTGTTTGGTAAAGGATTAAATAATGTTTCACTTATGGATAGGGGTCATGAAGGCAAATTGCAGCACAAAACAAGCTTAACTCCAGCTTTTTAACTTGACTCAACATGAAGAGAAAAGTTGAATTATATTGAGGAAGTTTCTCTATTTTGATCTGGGCTTTCAACTGAAATTTCATATGAAGTGCAACTAGTCAAACGGGCTCTTATCTGACAGCTCTTGCTGATTGGATGAAAAGATTTTTGAAAGCAGAGCTATATAATTTACAGTCATATGATTTACGCTTTGTGAAAAGGGGGATTTAATGCATCTGCAAAAAGTTTTGACCCAGGTCAGCCTGCGCAGACAGCATAGACTGACCAGGGTCAAAACCTTTTCTTATGGGTCAATTTTCTATATGTTAAAGGATCATTCTACTGTATGATTCAGTTGCTGGTTTTTTTTTTATCCATAAATATGAAATGACATTCTTGGTATGATGCATTGGAGAGATGCATTTAACAACCCCCTTTTGCCAGCATGCAGCTCATACTTTTTTTTTTTTTTTTTTTTGGTTACGTATAAGATAGCTGGAAATAACATACATGTGTAATAAAAATGGTTAGTTAAAAAGAAAGTTATGACCTAAATGGCAATATATATTTTTTTTGTCTTAAAGGTTTCTTTTAATCCTATAATATAGTGGTAGGTTGTAGGAAAAGAATTATGATAAGTGTAAGATTAATCTTTCTTCTGTTTACACTTCTATCTTTTTTTTATTTCTAACTTTTCACCTCCTGAAACAAATTTGCAGATGACAATTTTGAAGGTAGCCCTGTAAATTGCAGATTGAACAGTTTCAATATGCATGAAAAAAATTGTGAGAAAAGGACAAAAAAAAAAAGTCATTATGAGCAATTTTTCTTTTAACCTCAATCTTTTCAAAGTAGTCTGTAACAAGATGAAAAAAAAAACTGTGGGTAATAGAAAAAATGCTGGTAACCAGCATTTTCTCCGTTTACCACAATATTTTCAAAAGCCTTCCCAAAACAAATTTCAACTTCAAAGTCTTGTTCTTTTGTCCTCTGCAAGTTCTGTTCAATTTAGGCTAGTCTAAAGTTTTGTCGTGTGGTAAAGAATCAACTCTTTACCAAACCGCATTACTTTAGACTGTTCCAAATTGAAAACATTTGCAGATGATAAATTAAATGTGGTTCAAATGATTTGTGTCTGAAAGGTTAGAAAACATTGTTGAAAGAGGAGAAAATGCTGGTTACCAGCATTTTCTCCTTTTCCCGCAGTGTTTTCAAAAGCCCTTTTCTTCAGGGTCGTTAAAAGTCGGGATTGTGTGGTAAAGAGTTAAATGAATCCTTAGGAATACAGAGCTAGAAAGCGACAGAGGATACAGAAAAAGATCAGTGACCAGTTACGGCAAGATAAACAAAGGAGTGGTGCCCGCGCAGGAGGTGGGATGTTCGGTGACCTTCAGCAAGTCATTTCCTCGATTAGTGGTCGTGGTGCAACAGGGACAAAAACCAAGGGATCCAGATTCACCCACACAGAGAAACTGTTGTTTGCCAAGGTATGATTACAATATATAGAAATGGTTGATAGAGCCCTGTTTGGTCCTGTAGGCTGATTATTTACGACAATTTCTTTAACCCTTTACCAGACGACAAAATTCTAGCCTTGTCCAAATTGAAAGCATTTGCAGACGTCAATTTCAATGTGGCTCAAATGGTGCAACTTTTCTTTGATAGAGTAGAAAACATTTTGGGAAAAGGAGAAAATGCTGGTTACCAGCATTTTCTCCTTTTCACCACAATGTTTTTCAAAAGGCTTCTTTCCCAGGGGCGTCAAAAGGCGGCATTGTGCAGTAAAGGGTTAAAAGAATAAAATTAAAATCAGTTTTATGTTTTCTTATTTGATGCTGAGGTTAACTGAAGTTGCTTTTTGGGCCATGTAGATTCAGATCAGATAGTAATTTATGGCAATTTATATTCATTCACTAATATTCTGCATTAAGGCGATGTGACATTGATTGCTGCTATATTAATCTGACAATGATGTCACACAGCTTATAATTAACTCTTTACCAAACGACAAAATGTTAGACTGGTCCAAATTGAAAGCAATTGCAGATGACAAATTAAATGTGACTCAAAAAAATTGAAATTTGTTTTGGGAAAGGTGGAAAACATTGTGAGAAAAGGAGAAAATGCTGGTTAGCAGCATTTTCTCCTTTTCTCATGATGTTTTCAAAAGGCTTCTTTCTCAGGGTAGTTAAAAGTCGGGATTGTGTGGTAAAGATTTAAAACAAGGAAGAGATTCAATTAATCATTCAAACCTGGGAAACATACTTTCCAGAAGGTCATCCATACATTGAATTACTTACAAATTTAATATCTATTAGATTTACTATCTATTCATTACTACATGTATGTACTATTTTCGTTGCTTATTTATCAAAAAGGTTTTAGAAGAAATAATCTTCTTTCTATCGTGCTTTATTGTTATTGAACAATAAATCACGGTTGTGAGTTGTGAGGAACAAAAAATAATCAATGAGGGTGATAGCGATAGAAAGGTGATTATTTTGATTCTAACATGACCAACACTTGATAAAAGGAAAAAAAACCACACTTAGTGTACAAAAGTGGATTAATTCTTACTTTACATAGAATATAGAATGACATCAATTTAACCATGCTTCCGTTGCACTGTGTTTATAGAGAAGAATTCACACGTCATATTAGAATATTGGACTTTTCAGGATGAAGAAAAGGTGAAATCAGAAGTTATGGAGGGACCAGCTGTACAGAGTGAAGAGGTAATTGGTTTCTTTTTTTTAGTCCCCTACCGGTGAAGCTGAAGTGGGCTTTAGGTTTGCAATCCGTCCGTCTGTCCATCTGTCTGTCTGTCTGTCTGTCAGTCCGGCAATTCAGTTTTCCGGACTTTTTTTCTAAACACTGGTACATATTGATCTGAGTTTTGGTGTGTAGGTCACCCACCATCACTTACAGATCAAGTTCGACTTTCGTTCCCGTCCACTGGTTTTTCACGGATTTACGGGCCTTGGACTTACAAAATTTCACTGATAAATCAGTTTTCCGGACTTTTTAGCTCCACTGGCCGAAGGCCAGCGGGCTTATGTCATGGCCCGGTGTCCGTCAGTGTGTCCGTCCGTGCGTCCGTCTGTCCGTGCGTTAACTTTTATTTCAAACATCTTCTCTGAAACTACCCATCCAATTTTCATGAAACTTCACAGAAATGATCCTGCCATGGTCCTCTTCAGAATTTCTTTAAAGAATTTGATTCCTTCAAAAACTCTGGTTGCCATGGCAACAAAACTGAAAAATATTGGAAATCTTTAAAAATCTTCTTGTCTGAAACCATAAGACATAGGGCTACCAAATTTGGATGTAGCTTTATGTAGTAGACCGCTATCAAGTTTCTTCAAATTATAGCCCTGGGGTCAAAATTGGCTCTGCTCCAGGGGTCACAAGTTTTACATAGGGTTATATAGAGAAAACTTCAAAAATCTTCCTGTACCTAGCCGTAAGGCCTAGGGCTACCAAATTTTGCATGTTGCTATATCTAGTGGGCCTCTACCAAGCAGGCCAAAATTTTAGCCCTGGGATCAAAATTGGCCCCGCCGCAGGGGTCACAAGTTTTACATGGGCTTACATAGTGACAGCTTAAGAAATCTTCCTGTTTTGATTTTTTTTTTTTTTGAAATTAGCCTTGCATCAGGGGTCTAATGTTTTACAGAGGCTTCATATGGACAAAACTTGAAAATCACCTTATTTATAACTATACAGCATAGACTTGTATTATTTTGGCATGTGGCTTTATCTTGTGGACCTCTACCAGGGTTCAAGTAATTATAGCTCTGGGATCAAAAATGGCTTTGCCTTGCGGGTCTCAACTTTCACATGGGCTTTTACAGAGAAAACTTTGTAAGTCTTCATTTTGAAACCATTTGGCTCAGAATTGAAATGTTTAGTATTTATGGTTTATATTTATAAGCCAGTGGAGCAATACAGGGCCATCATGGCCCTCTTGTTTTTCTAAATGCTGGTAGATATTCACCTGACTTTAGCTGTGTAAGTCAACCACCATTACTTATAGATCAAGTTCGGGTTTTGTCCCGCTCCTCTGCTTTTTCACGCATTTACGGGCCTTGGACTTACAAAATTTCACTGATAAAACATTTTTCCGCACTTTTTTTCTAAACGCTGCTACATATAGAGCTGATTTTTGGTGTGTACATCAACCACCATGACTTACACATCAAGTTCAAGTTTCATCCAGCTCCACTGCTTTTTGACGCATTTACGGGCCTTGGACTTACAAAATTTCACTGATTAAACATTTTTCCGCACTTTTTTTCTAAACGCTGCTACATATAGAGCTGATTTTTGGTGTGTACATCAACCACCATGACTTACACATCAAGTTCAAGTTTCGTCCAGCTCCACTGCTTTTTGACGCATTTACGGGCCTTGGACTTACAAAATTTCACTGATTAAACATTTTTCCGCACTTTTTTTCTAAACGCTGCTACATACAGAGCTGATTTTTGGTGTGTACATCAACCACCATGACTTACACATCAAGTTCGAGTTTTGTCCCGCACCACTGCTTTTTGACGCATTTATGGGCCTTGGACTTTAAAAATTTCACTGACATGCCAGCGATACATACGGCCGGTAGGGGACTGTGTATTGCTATGCAGTACTATCAGAATGCTTGTTTAGCTTATTGTGATACAAAATTTATTTTTAACAGCTGCAGCTGAATACAGCTCATGAAAACACTGAAGGAAAAGGAGCAATTCAATTCTTCAATTCTTTGTTACAAGCAGTTCCCTCTATCTTTCATAGGATGATAATATTATGTCCAATGAAAAATGCTGAATGCATTTGAGACATGCTCTGTGAAAAGGGGGTTCCTTAATCCATCTGCAAACAGTATTGATTCATGTCAGCCTGTGCAGGATGCGCTTACCTGGGTTGAAGCTTTTTGCTATTTGTAAATTCTCTACATGTCAGAGGACTATTCTGCCTCATGCTGCTGTGGATTGTTAGACTGAATGGATTTTGTGGTTTCATAATTATCTCTTTACCAAACGACAAAATTTTAGACCAGTCCAAATTGAAAGCTTTTGCAGACGACAAAATAAATGTGACTCAGAAATTGAAATTTGTCTAGGGAAGAGTAGAAAACATTGTGAGAAAAGGAGAAAATGCTGGTAACCAGCATTTTCTCCTTTTCCCACAATATTTTCAAAAGGCTTCTTCCTCGGGGTCGTTAAAAGTCGGGATTATGTGGTAAAGGGTTATCTGATGACATGCGTGGTATAAAGCATCTTGGCGGTGCATTAAACCTCTTTTGGGCAGAGTATGACCCATTTACTTCATGCATTTTCTAGGATGAAAGACACCGAAATGGGTAGGTCACAAAACTGGAAGGGTATTATCTAATTTTTTTTTTTTTCATTTACATCCCTGACAGTCTGAATTATATATTTATTACAAAATGATGTTCAATAAGTATAAAAGACAGAGGAAATGCAAAAAAAAAAAAAGAAAATGGCAGAATTATTATTAACTTTGTCCTTAAAAGATCAGAAAGGAAAATGTATAACTAACCTTATCTTTGAGAATGCATTATGCAGTTTCAGATGTTTTTGAGAATATTATAGATCAAGATAAGATCAAGACTTCAAAAATAATGAAGTTTGATCATGGATCTGTATTATCTGGCATGGAGGTATTCTATATGGATCTATATTATCTGGCATTGAGGTATTCTATATGGATCTATATTATCTGGCATTGAGGTATTCTATATGAATCTATATTATCTGGCATTGAGGTATTCTA
Source organism: Tridacna gigas (assembly GCA_945859785.2). Taxonomy (NCBI): domain Eukaryota; kingdom Metazoa; phylum Mollusca; class Bivalvia; order Cardiida; family Cardiidae; genus Tridacna; species Tridacna gigas. Next base: position 66,951,175 of record OX244033.2, read on the forward strand.
TATGGATCTATATTATCTGGCATTGAGGTATTCTGTATGGATCTATATTATCTGGCATTGAGGTATTCTGTATGGATCTATATTATCTGGCATTGAGGTATTCTGTATGGATCTATATTATCTGGCATTGAGGTATTCTGTATGGATCTATATTATCTGGCATTGAGGTATTCTATATGGATCTATATTATCTGGCATTGAGGTATCCTATATGGATCTATATTATCTGGCATTGAGGTATTCTATATGAATCTATATTATCTGGCACTGAGGTATTCTATATGGATCTATATTATCTGGCATTGAGGTATTCTATATGGATCTATATTATCTGGCATTGAGGTATTCTATATTATCTGGCATTGAGGTATTCTATATGGATCTATATTATCTGGCATTGAGGTATTCTATATGGATCTATATTATCTGGCATTGAGGTATTCTATATGGATCTATATTGTCTGGCATTGAGGTATTCTATATGAATCTGTATTATCTGGCATTGAGGTATTCTTTCAAAAAAACTGCTGTTACTTTGAACTTTCTTTTATCAGGCTCTTCAAATTTATTCTTTTAGGAGTTACAAAAACAGAGGGAAGATGAAGTATCAGGACTGAAAGATGAACTTAGCAGTTTGACCTCTAGACTAGAAAACCTTGACCTTGAAATGAAAAAGTTTAAGGCCAGTATTCAGCAAATGGAGGAAGAAATAACCAATCAGAGTCGGGGAAACACAGAGAAAGAGGACTCCTTTAAAGTGAAAAAGAGAACCCTGGATTTGTTACCTGATGCAGAAAATAATATCAAAAAATTACAGGTAAGTGACTGATATTGATGCCGAATGCACAAATTTAAATTTTTATGTCCCAGAATTGCTTTGCTCTGGAAACATTGTGTGAAAAGCAGTGATTGCTTGTAACATACAATTCAAGCAATTAAATTTTCCTTTTCTCCAAATTTTTCTCCTTTGTGTCATTTATAGTACTGATAGTTGCAGTTGATTAGGCACAGTGATGATTTAAGCATGACTGCATTCTGAGCTGTTTTGTTTAACCATTTACCACACTGACAAATTTTAGACTCCTTCTAAATTCAAAACATCCTCAGACAACAAATTCAAAATTAATACAAATGAGCTTAAGTTCTCTGACAGGATAGAAAACATTTTGGAAAAAGGAGAAAATGCTGGTTACCAGCAATTTCTCCTTTTCCCATAATGTTTTTAAAAGGTCTATTCTCTGAGTTTGTTAAAACTCAGGATTGTTTGGTAAATGGTGAACTCTCTACAACCCAGTGGAATTTTACACTCAGTCAGTGGTGCAAATAATGGTTGTCCGCAAATACATTGTTTGAAAAGGAGAAAATGCTGGTTAACTCTTTATCAAACGACAAAATTTTGGACTGGACCGAATTGAAAGCATTTGCAGATGACAAATTAAATGATGCTGAAAGGATGATTTCTCTCTTCAGCAAGTTGGAAAACATTGTGGGAAAAGGAGCAAATGCTGGTTACCAGCATTTTCTGCTTTTCCCACAATGTTTTCAAGAGCTTTTTTCTCAGGGTTGTATAAAGTCGGGATTTTGTGGTAAAGGGTAAACTCATTACCAAACAACAAAATTTTATTCTGGTCCATATTGAAAGTATTTGCAGACGACTTATATGATATGTCTGAAATGACAGAAGTTTTCTGTGAATGAGTAGAAAACATTGTGGGAAAAGGAGAAAATGCTGGTTACCAGCATTTTCTCCTTTTCCTACAATGTTTTCAATACCCTTTTCCTAAGGGTCTTTAAAAGATGGGACTGTGTGGTAAAGGGTTAACAAGTATTGCTTGGGCTATAAAAACAGTGGATTCTGTGGTAAAGAGTTAATACTTACTTAGCTTCACTCTGATTGGCTTTTCCAGTCTGTGGTGGATGGAAGTGCACAGAGATTGTTGACGTTAGCAAACCAGTGGGAGAAGCATAGAGCACCTTTAATTGATGAATTTAGAACCTTGAAAGATTTGAGTTCCAAGATGGAGGTACGGTTACCTGTGTTTTTTACTAGATTAATCAATTAGAGAATTGTTTTTACAGCTTTCAAAAACTCTGGCGATTCATTTGATGATAGAAAACTGAATGAAAGTTCTCTTTTGATTGTATTTTCCTGATTCATCAGTTAACACGTTGAGTGCAAAAAAACCCCAAACAATTCAGAATAAAAATAAGACCCAGGCAAATTCAATTCCAGGGTTGTTTTTGTCCCTGGTGTCTAATCAAAGCAGACAGTGTAGATTGCAGTCTTATCTTGATCTGCACTAGCTGCAATGGCAAATTTTGTTGTGGAAAGCTTTTTGAGAGCTAAAACCTCGTCCTGCAGCCTATTAGGCGCATAATCTAATTTAGATAATACACCAGTAATGTACTTTGTCTTTCCCTGATTCTGATTGGTTTGTAATTTTGAACACATGACCTTGAAGGAAGTGACAACAGCATGTGCCATGTTTTGTGATGCTTTGCCGGTTTTCCTGAGACTGACTTTAGTACATGCATACCTTTAACATATACACTTTGAAATTTTTAATGTTTACAGGTTTAACCCTTTGCCAGACAACAAAATTTTAGCCTTGTCCAAATTGAAAGCATTTGCAGACAACAATTTGAGTGTGGCTCAAATGGTGCAGTTTTTCTTTGATAGGGCAGGAAACCAGCATTTTCTCCTTTTCCCACAATGTTTTCAAAGGCTTCTTACCAAAGGGTCGTTTAAAGGCGGCATTGTGCGGTAAAGGGTTGATGACAATAATGAAAGCAGTGATTGCTACTTTTAAGTCAATAACCAATCCTCTTATGTATCCTCAGTGAAAGATGAAAAGGTGCAAACTTGTAAAATGTCTTATTAACCATTTACCAAATTATCCCAAGTTTTAATGACCCTTAGAACGAAAGCTTTTGAAAACATTGTGGGAAAAGGAGAAAATGCTGGTAACCAGCATTTTCTCCTTTTCCCCACAATGTTTTCTACCCTTTCCAAAACATTTTTCAAGTTTTCTTTGAAAACTTTTGTTTTGTCATCTTCAAATGCTTTCAGCTCGGGAAAAGTCTATTTTTTTTTCGTTTGATATTGAGTTAAACCTGATGACCTGGCTCTGTAGTACAGAATAGGAATTTCACACTCTTCTTATTTATTTATTATTATTATTATTTAATTCTTTACCACACCACAAAATTTTACGCCTGTCCAAATTGAAAACATTTGCAGACAACAAATTAAATGTTGCTCAAATGGTTTGATTTTTTTTTTTTTTTCCTGAAAGGTTAGAAAACATAGTTGGAAAATGAGAAAATCTTGATTACTAGCCTAACTTTCCAGGAACGTTAAAAGTCAAGATTGTATGGTAATGGGTTGAAAAAATTAATTATTCCTAGATGGGAGCTCCATTGTACTGAAATCATTGACAGTTATTTGACATTTTTTCTGGTCTTTTGATACTACACAAAATTGTCCTTCATCATTTTCTGATTTGTACTTTTCCAGTCTGAGGCCCAGAAGAAACTAGAGGAAATTAAACAATTTAGAACCACCATGAAGGAAGTTGCTGATGAGGCTAGAACAAAGGAAGATTTGTTAAAACAATTGGTAAACTTCTATTCTAATGTCTCATAAGAACGACTGGAAAATTACTCTATACCACATGTGAAAAATGTAGACTTGTCGTAATTGAATGCATTTGCCTATGATAATTGAAATGTGATGCAAATGAGGAAATTTGTCTTCGATAGGGTGGAAAACATTGTGGGAAAAGGAGAAAATGATGGTTACCAGCATTTTCTCCTTTTACCGCTATATTTTCAAAAGACTTCTTCCTCAGGGTCGTTAAAAGTCAGCAATGTGTGAAAATAAATCATATTTTATGTACAATACCAGTAATTTTAGAACAACTTTGTCCAACTTAATGAACAGTTAGGTTGTCATAAAGAGTGTAGCCATACGGATAAGATAAGCATATGCTATTGTTATACTGCAAAGGAATTTTTTGCAATCTGATTGAATAATATTCTCCGAGTATACAGCTTTCAGTGTACAGCACAGCCAAATCAAAGTTGGCAGCGTCGGATTATCATGAAAACTAACCCTGAAGTGTTAAAGGTTATGCATTGTTATGCTAAGAAAAATAAGGATAAACTAATGGTTGGCTGAAACAAGTAATGGTCATTTTCTTTTGCCAACAAATCATAAAATGAACAGTTACTTACCTTCGAGTTGTTTAATCCATGTTTAAATAAATATTTGTTGAATGTCTATCGCAGTGACTTCATGCACCAAACTGCACATTTAACCAAGGTTTCAGTGACATCAGTTTTCAGTGACATCATTTTTCAGTGTGTTTTGGGTGCTCAGAAGGGAATTTCAAGTCTGTAAACATACTTGATTAGTTAGACCATAAAACATGGAAATTTCACTGAATACACATTGAAATGGTAAAACTTTGCAGTATGATAAATTCCTTGTACAATCAGGTGGCAGGGGACTTGGAAACTTGTTCTTGGCTGTGGCGTTTGGCTCGGGGTGACATAATTTGCCACAGCCATGAACAAGTTTCCAAGTCCACTGCTACCTGATGATACAACCAATAATGTCAGACAATATCTCTTAACTTTGTCAATTTTCACCCATAATATATTGATTACGCTTTGCAAAAAAATTTTCATTAACACTACAGAAATTTTCTGTACTCTGAGGTATGAATATGAGTTCAATATGTTAAGCACAGATCTTACTGCTTACATCTAAGTGACTTGTATCAGAGCTCCAGATAAGATGGAGTGATGGTATTCTAAATCCATTATTTCTTTTCCAAATCCTATGTTGTGGGTACTCATTAGAATCGTCTCGATGAGACGATTCTAATGAGTACCCATAACGTAGGGTTTAGTCAAGAATAATTAATATTTCTAATTCTATAATTAAAAGGACTCCCTGTGTCTGGAGCTCTGTTGTATGTATCAGTGCTTGACTATTTACCTTTCAGCAATCAGAATATGAGAGAATGACCAAGGATGTGAACAGATCAGCATATACAAAGCGTATTATGGAAATTGTCTCCAATATCAAAAAACAGAAAAAAGAAATTGATAAGGTATGTTAATGTACATGTCTTTCACATTGACTTCTGAAATTCTATTTCTTTTGGGAAGATTATTAATGAGCCATGCTCTGTGAAAAGGGGGCTTAATGCATCTGCAAAAAGTGTTGACCCAGGTCAGCCTGTGCAGAACGTGCAGGCTAGCCTGTGCAGAACGCACAGGCTGACCTGGGCCGAAACTTTTTGCTTTTGGTCCATTTTCTGCATGTCAAAGGACCATTCTACCTCAAGATTAAGTAGGTTGTTAGAGAAAATAGATTTTATGGATCCAAAGTTAGATAATGACTTGCTTGGTATCACGGATCAAGAAGATGCATTAAGCCCCATTTTGTCAGAGCATGGCTCATTTATTTTTGTATTGTTTAAGGTGATACCAGACCACAGATTGTTGCCCAAATGACAGAATCTGGCTTTTAATGTGGTGGAAGGAAAGAGACCTTAGTCTGCTCTAAGATTGTTAGCTAAAGAAGTCCATCTTTTGACCAAAGTTTTCTGTTTAGGAAAGAGGTCTTTGTACACTAAAGACAGGGTAAACATTTGTTCACCAAAATGAAAAGTGTTTAATGGTTTGAATCAACATTTTTAACAGATGGTCAATTTTCATTATACTATGGCTAGTATTTGCAGAATTATCAAACAAGTTTTGGTGGTAATTCCACAATTTTATCCTAAGCTATTCAGTAATTATCGCATTAAATGTTTACCCTGCATACCTTTTTGAATTTAGCATATAATAAGCTCTGAACCAAAAATATGAACATTGCAATTAAGCTTCTGTCAAATGGAGAGGTCCAGGTTGTGACTATGCTCTCAGATTATGTTATTTCTTTGTTCTGTTGCAGGTGTTAGTTGATACGCGGAGTGTTCAGAAAGAGATTAACCAAGTTTCTGGCAAACTAGACAGACAATTTACCGTGACAGATGAACTTATCTTCAGAGTGAGTTTTTGCTTTTGGAATATTTTAACCCTTTACCAGACGACAAAATTATAGCCTTGTCCAAATTGAAAGCATTTGCAGACGACAATTTCAGTGTGGCTCAGGTGGTACAATTTTTCTTTGATCAGGTAGAAAACATTGTGGGAAAAGGAGAAAATGCTGGTTACCAGCATTTTCTCCTTTTCCCACTATGTTTTCAAAAGGCTTCTTTCCCAGGGGCGTCAAAAGGTGTCATTGTGCAGTAAAGGGTTAATGTAAAAAGTTATTCCAAATCTTTATTATCGATTTTATGTGTCTCAGAGGTATGACAACTAGAAAGATCTATGTTTTCAGTTTCTCTTGCAAAAAAAAAAAGCCAGAATTAACAATGATGATGGTTTGTTTTTTTGAGTGTAAATAAATTTGTGTAGCTAAGTTAGTTGTATTTTTCTTAATGTGAGTAAGTTTTGAATTTTTTACTGAAAAAATATTTTTGGTCAAAATCTTTTTCTAAGTTACTTTTGAAATTCTTTGGAAGAATTTGATATTTGAAAAATTTGATATTAAGATGTGACTTGTTAGTCCTGAAGAAACTCTTGCTTATGAGCCTAAAATTCATAGTTGGCGTTTAAACGGACTAAACCAACCGACAATTTGACAGCATTTTATATTTACATTGTATTATTAATTGTCACATGACAGTAGGCTAATGCTACAGGATAAGAAAATTCAAAGAATTTTTTTTTTAAAAATTCAATAGCTGTTATGTTATTGACATGCTTTCTATCTCACACTTTTGTATGATGTCCATTTTTACAGGTGAATATAAATCATCAGTTTTTGCCCCCCCCAAAAAAATCTGAAAACTTGCCCAAATGATGGCTGGTCCCCAGTCACTGTAACATTGAAAAGTGTCATCAACGTTTTGGTGAAAAGAACTAGATTGACGGGATTAATTTTTAGGCAACATAATTGACAAAAATAGACAGGGTCCCAATAAGGTTATCCATTTACCACACAATCCCGACTTTTAGCAACCTTTAGGAAGAAGCCTTTTGAAAACTTTGTGGGAAAAGGAGAAAATGCTGGTAACCAGCATTTTCTCCTTTTCCCACAATGTTTTCTGCTCTTCCCAAAACAAATGTTAATTTTTGAGTCACATTAATTTTGTCGTCTGCTAAAGGTTTCAATTTGGAGTGGTCTAATATTTTGTCGTTTGGTAAAGCGTTAAAGGGGAGTAATCAAATTCTGAAAACATCTATTTACACTGAATCTCATGTTGTGAATAATGATAGAATGGTCTTGAAAATAACTAAGAGACATTAGTCATTGAGTCCCAAAGTTCAATCATTCCCCTTGTCTGAACCCCTGAGAAGATACTGATTGTCAAATCTATCGTGCAGGATGCCAAAAAGGATGAGGCGGTGAAGAAAGCGTACAGATACTTAGCAGCTCTGCATGAGGTGAGTATTTTTTTTTTCGTTTAACCCGTTACCAAGCCCCAAAACTTAACACTTGTCCAAATTGAAAGCTTCAGTTGACAAAGGAATTGTGGCTCAAAAATAGAAATTTGCCTTTGAAAGGGTAGAAAACATTGTAGGAAAAGGAGAAAATGCTGGTTACCAGCATTTTCTTCTTTTTCCACATTGTTTTCAAAAAGCCTTCTCCTAGGGGCGATTAAAACTCAGGGTTGTGTGGTAACAGGTTAACTCTTTGCCAGTTGACAAAATGTCAGAGTCTTCCAAATTGTATTTGCAGATGACAAATTCAGAGTGGCTCAAATGATGGGATTTGTCTGTGAGAGGGAAGAAAACAGCATTTTCTCCTTATCCCACAATGTTTTCTAAAGCCTTCTTTAGGGTCGTTAAAAACACATGATTATGTTGTAAAGGGTCCTTTACCAAACATGCCTGTGTTTTTTGTCCATGGGAAAACACAACTTTTAAAAAAGTTGCGGTATAAGGAGAAAATGCTGTTAACCAGCATTTTCTCCTCTCCCCACAATGTTTTGTACCCCTTCAAAGACAGATGTGATCACTTGAACCACATGCAATTTGTCATCTTCAAATTGCTTTTGTTATAAAGAAGTCTAAATGTTGTCCTCTGGTAAAATGTTGATTTATCCTAGGAGAGCAAATACAAAGGAGATTGTCATTTATTCTTAGAAGACCAGATAAAGATGAGTATTGCAATTGCAAGGCCTTTACGGCCATAATACCCAAAATACTCCGACAGTTCAAATTCAGATCAGACTGCACTCTCTATGTCGTCATATCTCGATGTAGTAGGCTACATAGTGTACAAAACCAGCTGTATTTTGCCTTTGGTTTCTTAAAGGCCAAGTGGCAGCCAAAAGTAAACAATGTGGGTGTTGCACTGCATTTTAAGTATGGAAATTAAGGTGAAAATGGCAATCTGTTATTGTACAGTTGATCCAAGTGCAAGTCGCTGGCCAAAAATGACATTCTAAACCAGGTAAATAGTAAACAAAAGACACTGGAAACCTTTTACCTAGTTTTGAAATTCATTTTTCTTCCAGCGGCTGACACTTGGACTGATCATACTATTGTTTACTTTTGGCCACCACAAGGCCTTTAAGTCTTAACCACACAGTCCTGAGTTTTAACGACCCTGAGAAAGAAAACTTTTGAAAACATTGTAGGAAAAGAAGAAAAACCAGTATTTTTAGCTCACATTAGCAGAACGTGCTAAAGGTGAGCTATTGTGATCGCCCTATGTCCGGCATCCGTCGTCCGTCAACAATTTCTTTAAACATCTTCTTCTCCTAAACCACTGGGCCAATCTTGATGAAACTTGGCAGGGATGTTCCTTGGGTGAAGCTCTACCAAAATTGTTCAAAGAATTGAATTCCACCCACAACTCTGGTTGCCATGGCAACAAAAAGGAAAAAAAAGCGAAATCTTTGAAAATCTTCTTCTCTGAAACTAGAAGGCGCAGAGCTTTGATATTTGGTATGTAGCATCTCCTAGTGGACCTCTACCAAGTTTGTTCATTTGATGCCCCTGGGGTCAAAACTGGCCCCGCCCCGGGGGTCACAAGTTTGAGCATAGTCATAAGGAAGGAAAACTTTAAAAATCTTCTTCTCTAAAACTTGAAGGCATAGAGCTTTGATATTTGGCATGTAGCATCTCCTAGTGGACCTCTACCAAGTTTGTTCATATGATGCCCCTGGGCTCAAAACTGGCCCCGCCCCGGGGGTCACAATTTCCAACATAGGAACAAAGAAGGAAAACTTTAAAAATCTTCTTCTCTAAAACTAGAAGGCATAGAGCTTTGATATTTGGCATGAAGCATCTCCTAGTGGATCTCTACCAAGTTTGTTCATATGATGCCCTTGGGGTCAAAACTGGCCCTGCCCCGGGGGTCACAAGTTCAAACATAGGAACAAAGAGGGGAAACTTTAAAAATCATCTTCTCTGAAACTGGAAGGCATAGAGCTTTGATATTTGGTATGTAGCATTGCCTAGTGCACCTCTACCAAGTTTGTTCATATGATGCCCCTGGGGTCAAAACTGGCCCCACCCCGGGGGTCACAATTTTGGGCATAGTAACAAAGAAGGAAAACTTTAAAAATCTTCTTCTCTGAAACTTGAAGGCGTAGAGCTTTGATATTTGGCATGTAGCATCTCCTAGTGGATCTCTACCAAGTTTGTTCATATGATGCCCCTGGGCTCAAAACTGACCCCGCCCCGGGGGTCACAATTTCCAACATAGGAACAAAGAAGGAAAACTTTAAAAATCTTCTTCTCTAAAACTAGAAGGCATAGAGCTTTGATATTTGGCATGAAGCATCTCCTAGTGGACCTCTACCAAGTTTGTTCATATGATGTCCTTGGGGTCAAAACTGGCCCTGCCCCGGGGGTCACAAGTTCGAACATAGGAACAAAGAGGGGAAACTTTAAGAATCATCTTCTCTGAAACTGGAAGGCGTAGAGCTTTGATATTTGGTATGTTGCATTGCCTAGTGGACCTCTACCAAGTTTGTTCATATGATGCCCCTGGGGTCAAAACTGGCCCCGCCCCGGGGGTCACAAGTTTGAGCATAGTAACAAAGAAGGAAAACTTTAAAAATCTTCTTCTCTAAAACTTCAAGGCGTAGAGCTTTGATATTTGGCATGTAGCATCTCCTAGTGGATCTCTACCAAGTTTGTTCATATGATGCCCCTGGGGTCAAAACTGGCCCCGCCCCAGGGGTCACAATTTCCAACATAGGAACAAAGAAGGAAAACTTTAAAAATCTTTTTCTCTGAAACAGGAAGGTATGGAGCTATGATATTTGGTATGTAGCATCTTCTAGTGGATCTCTACCAAGCTTGTTCATATGATGCCCTTGGGGTCAAAATTGGCCCTGCCCCAGGGGTCACAAGTTCAAACATAGGAACAAAGAAGGAAAACTTTAATTTTTTTTTTTTCTCTTAAATGGGAAGGCATAGAGCTTTGATATTTGGTATGTAGCATCTCCTAGTGGACTTCTACCAAGTTTGTTCCAAGGATGCTGCTTTGGTCAAAACTGGCCCAGCCCCTGGGGTCACAAGTTCGAACATAGGAACAAAGAAGGAAAACTTTAAAATTCTTCTTTTCTGAAACCGAAAGGTGTGGAGCTTTGATATTTGGTATGTTGCATCTCAGAGTGGACCTCTACCAAATTTGTTCATATGACGCCCCTGGGTCAAAACTGGCCCCGCCCCGGGGGTCACAAGTTCGAAGATAGGAACAAAGAAGGAAAACTTTAAATTTCTTTTTCTCTTAAACAGGAAGGTGTAGAGCTTTGATATTTGGTATGTAGCATTTCCTAGTGGACCTCTAACAAGTTTGTTCATATGATGCCCCTGGGTCAAAACTGGCCCAGCCCCGGGGGTCACAAGTTCGAACATAGGAACAAAGAAGGAAATCTTTAAAATTCTTCTTTAAAACTGGAAGGCGTAGAGCTTTGATATTTGGTATGTAGTGATTCTCTTCTAGGTTTGTTTGCCCATCTAAGCGCAACAAGTTCATTGAGTTGAAAATTGGGTCATAAACTAGGTCACTAGGTCAAATTAAAGAAATACCTTGTTGGCACTCGAGGCCACATTATTTGCTCAATTGCCTTGAAAATTAGTTAGAAAGTTTGTCTTTATAAAGTCTCACATAAGATTAATTTGGGTCAACTTGGGTCATAAACTAGTTCACTGGGTCAAATTAAAGAAATACCTTGTTTGTACTCTGGAGGCCACATTTATTGCTCAAATGACCTGAAATTTGGCCAGAATGTTTGTCTTGATGAAATACCAGATGAGTTTGGATTTGGGTCACCTGGAACCATAAACTAGGTCACTAGATGTTTGTCTTTGTAAAATCTCACATGAGTCTGAATTTGGGTCAACTGGGGTCATAAACTAGTTCACTTGGTCAAATTAAAGAAATAGCTAGTGGGCACTCTAGAGGCCACATTTATTATTCATTTGATTTGAAAATTGGTTAAATTGTTTCTTTTGATATAACCAAAGACCTGTTCAAATCTGGGTCACCTGGGGTCATAATCTAGGTCACTAGGTCAAATTAAAGAAATATCTTTAGGGCACTCGAGGCCACATTTTTTGCTCAATTGACTTGAATGTTTGTCTTCATGAAATATGAGTTTGAAATTAGGTCACCTGCGGTCAAAAACTAGGTCACATGGTCAAATCAAAGAAAAACCTTTAAGGCACTCTACTAAGGTGAGCGACCCAGGGCCATCATGGCCCTCTTGTTCTCTTTTTCCACAATGTTTTCTGCCTTTTCAGAGATGTATCACCATTTGAGTAAATGCTTATCATCTGTAAAATCTTTCAGTTTGGGCCAGTCTACATTTTTGTTGTGTGGTAAAGAGTTAAATACCTGTTATCTTATGAACTGGGCATAGGACTTTTTTTTTTATACTGATTTTGATGTTAATCTATAAATACACAAGTTTTTTTTTTCCTATGGATGTGTTTAACTTTCATCGTGCTAAACTAGATATGTAATCAACAGAACCAACCATTGTGTTAAGAAAAACTTACCTATTTAAGACTGTCATATTCATGATCAAGAGATAAGGGGTATGTAATAGAAAAGAACATGATCAGATCTCATATAAGTGAAGTCTTATCTTGCTCTACTCTTTTCAAAGGTCACTAGAGGTGGCAAGATACTGTGCATTGCATTATCGTTAAGCTCTATATACATGTAAAACTTCAAAACAAAACAAAAAAACTTTTTTATTTCCTTTGATTTACACAGAGCTGTGAGTTGCTAATTAAAACTGTAGAAGAAACTGGAGGCATTATGAGAGAAATTCGGGAATTAGAGGACCAGGTATGTTTTTGTTGTATGAAAAGTTTCTAACTGTACATTAATTCCCTTATATTAGTTCACCCTTTACCACACAATCCCAACTTTTTACGACCCTGAGAAAGGGGCTTTTTGAAAAAATTGTGGGAAAAGGAGAAAATGCTGGTAACCAGCATTTTCTCCTTTTCCCACAATTTGTTCTACTCTTTCTACAACAATTTTCAATTTCACAGTCGCATTTATTTTGTCATCTGCAAATGCTTTAATGTCATCCAGTGTAAAATTTTTGTTGTTGGTAAAGAGCTAATTTGAAATATTATTTGCAGTGTATGTACCATAATATTATCCCTTTAACACACAATCCTGAGTTTTAACAACCCTGAGGAAGAAGCCTTTTGAAAATATTGTGGGAAAAGGAGAAAATGCTGGTAACCAGCATTTTCTCCTTTTCCCACAATGTTTCAACCCTGTCCAAGAGTCCGAATTTACTGATACTTCAAAATAATTTCTTTGTCCAGCTCATCAATGCCTGTCTGATGTACTTACGTATGTGTATGGAGCTTGGTTTCACAAAAAAAACTTATGTCGATTATTGTGCTCAAATTTGCAAAAAGACTTATTTTCCAACTTAAGTTGAGTTTGTTATTCCAGACGCATTTCACTAACAGTAACTCTTTACCAAACGGCAAAATTTTAGACTGGTCCAAATTGAAAGCATTTCCAAACAGCAAAATTAATGCAAATGAAAAAGTAAAACTTGTTTTGGGAGGGTAGAAAACATTGTGGGAAAAGGAGAAAATGCTGGTTACCAGCATTTTCTCCTTTTCCCACAAAGTTTTCAAAAGGCTTCTTTCTCAGGGTCGTTAAAACTCGGGATTGTGTGGTAAAAAGTTAAGAGACTTATGTGACATTCTCAAGTCCTGTGCTGACACAATGTTTCGGACTCAGGAAAATAATGGACTAATGTCTGAAAATTGACTTAAGACCATTTATTTTTCTTAGGCAAGTCTAAAAAATATTGTCATTTTAGGATTTGAGAACTTAATTACAGTCTGTTAATGTTGCTGAAATGTGTCTCTGATAACAAACTCAACTACAGTCGGAACCTGGGACTGTTAATAGATTTTAGTTCTTACGAACATGGAAGTCCGCAGCAAATGCATAACTCAAATATAAACTGCCCTGGATGGGATTCGAACCTGTGCGGCAAATATCCTCATTTATTGAGGTGTAAAAGACCAATACACTAACCCCAGAGCTAAAGAGAATTCTCCCCAATGCAGTTGTCAGGTATTGATTTTATACGCGAAAGCTATACCATAAGGAAGGAGCGATCTCCTGTAACCTAGTAAAATAAGAGACTGAAGTTTTTTTGTGAAACCGGGCCCTGATTATCTTCAAATGCAGAGGGTTCCTCTGGGAAAGCAGCCGGTGACATGGGAAGAGAGCTGTGTGTGGTGCTGGATAAAGAAAGTTTAAAAATGCTTGGATAGATGCATTGGCCATTTTTAAACAAGGAGCTATAGAAAACAGTTCTAAACACCAAACATAAAAATCTTCCTTGTATTTGATCAAACACGTATGTTGTATTCTCTCATTGCAGATTGAGACAGAGAGCAGCAAGAAGGTTTTAGCCAATTTGGAGAAAATCACTGCAGATTATCAACAAATGAAGAAGGAAAATGATGCTTTAGTGAAAAAAATCAAAGGAAAATAGTCCATCAGTTTTAGAGATGCAATAAATATATAATGGATAGAATTTGAATATAACGAAAAATGAAATGATGCAACAAGAAATGGAATATAAAGAAAGATAAAGTAACATAAATCTTTACCAAACTACCCAGTATTTTAACTACCCTGAGGATGTATGGCTTTTAAAACATTGTAGGAAAAGGAGAAAATGCTGGTAATCAGCATTTTCTCCTTTTTCTACAATGTTTTACCCATGAACTATCTACCAAATTACAAAATTTAACACTCATCAAAACTGAAAGCACTTGCAGACAGTATATCATCAGTAGTGAGATTGATGGTTTTTGTTTCTTAAAGATTATAAAACATTGTTGGAAAAGGAGAAGATGCTGGTTAGCAGCATTTTCTCCTTTTTGTACACTGTTTTAATCTTTAACTCTTTACCAAATGACAAAATTTTAGACTCGTCAAAATGAAAGCTATTGTGAATGACATACTGAGTGGTTAAAATGATGATTTTTGTCTCTGAAAGGTTAAAAAAAAACATTGCCAGAAAGGGTAATAATGCAGGTTATCAGCATATTCTCCTTTTCCTGCGGTGTTCTCAAAAGCCTTTTTTCATAGGATTGATAAAACCCGGGACTGTGTAGTAAAGGGTTAAATATTTACCAAATGAACAGATTTTAGACCAGTCCAAATTGGAAGGTTTTGCAGACGACAAAAGAAATATTACTCAAAAATTGAAATCTGTTTCAGGAAGAGTAGAAAACATTGTGGGAAAAGGAGAAAATGGTGGTTACCACCATTTTCTCCTTTTTCCACAATGTTTTCAAAAGGTTTTTTTCCCTCTGGGTCATTAAAAGTCGGGATTGTCTGGTAAAGGGTTAAAAGAGATGCACCATCATTTTAACCATGTAAAATTTGTCATCTGCAAATCGAGGGGTGAATGCAAAACTATTCCATCTGCATTTAGGAAAATTTTACAGGAGAGAGAAAATACCTTCTCAGTTTTTTTGAATAGCATTGTTAGATCATCTTGTTCTTGTATGTTGTTTTGAATTCATTCACACATTTCAACACAAGATATCTCAACAAGATGATCTAACAGTGCTTTTCACAGAAATGAGAAGGTTTTTTACCTCTACTGTAAAATTATCCAAAGTGCAGATGGAATAGTTTCGCATTCACCCCTCGAAATGCTGTCATTACTAATTTACTACCTTGAGACTTCCACTTGTCTTAACCCTCCACCACACAATCCTGTGTTTTAACCCTTTCCCAAACGACAAATTTTGGACTGGTCCAAATTGAAAGAGTTTGCAGACGACAATTTGAAATTTGATGAAAATGGCAGAAAGGTCTCAAAAAGGGTAGAAAACACTGTGGGAAAAGTAGAAATTGCTCGTTACAAGCAATTTCTCCTTTTCCCACAGTGTTTTCAAAATACTTGTACTGCAGACACGTGAAAACCAGGGCTTGTTTGGGAAAGGGTTAATAACCTTGAGAAAATAGGCTTTTGAAAACATTGTGGATAAAGGAGAAAATGCTGGTAATAATGTTTTCTACCCGACCAAGGACAAATATTATCATTTGAATTCTTGTCTGCAATTTTTTTTCGATATGGATAAATCTAAAAATGTTGCCGTCTGGTGGAGAATTGAATGATTAAGCTAGACTTACCTTCGTAGAAGTAAGGCGAAGGTTGATCATAATTTCATCCGACACAAAACTCCCTTAGGGCTCACACAGATTTATGACGCAGCGTCAGCAACCCAGGTATTCATATTTTAGAGTGTACACGCGTAGCGTTGTATATACACAATTTTGTAAGGAATCGTCGGAAGGGTGGTTGAGGGTGGGCGTGTGAGCCCTAAGGGAGTTTTGTGTCGGATGAAATTATGATCAACCTTCGCCTTACTTCTACGAAGGTAAGTCTAGCTTAATCATTCAATTTCATCCAACACATAAACTCCCTTATGGGCCCTCACAGATTCTCTAGAGTTGATTACTTACAAAATGGGTTGGTAAAAAACCAAAAAGAGAGAAGAGCTAACTTTCACTGATTATTCAATATATGTATAGGTAATATAGCGAAGTATACACGTAAGAATTTTCAGTCTATGGTCTCTTTGTTAGTGTCAGTTACTGATCTCAGAATTTTACATTGCATGTCCTCAGTATTGTGAATAATCGGTCTTTTGTAATATTTAGCAAAAGTTTTAGCGTTGCTCCAGCCAGCTGACTTTATTATTTCTTTTAAAGGCACCCCTTTGTAATAAGCTCTTGACATGGAAGCCGATCTTGTGCTATGTGGCTTGAAAATGTCTGGTATGCCAGCTTTAGACATGATTGATTTAACCCAACGACTAATTGTTTGTTTACTCACAGAATTGTGTGGTTTCACTGTACTAATAAGTAATTTACTCCCATTTCTCAGGTGTTGTGTGCGTTCCATATATTCCTTTAGTGTAGCAACAATGCAGATTTTATTGTTCTCATCATATCGATGTAAAGTGATAGGTTTCAAATGAAATCCTGGCCTGCTGTGTTTCAGAATATCCGTAATATAGACTATTATTCTGTCCTCTAAAGTTTCTATGTCTGTAGCGTTAATCAAATGCAAAGTCTGGCACCTTTGGCCAGTTACAAGTAGAAATAACATACACAGTTTTTCGGAGAGTAATAAAAGCGTAGAAGTATCCATTGTTTCTAAGTAATGTAGAACGGAGTGTACGTCCCACGTTACCGTGTATCTCGGCAGGGAAGGCTTTTCATTGAATACACCTTTCATAAAACGGGTGATAATTTCATTTTCATGTATGTTGATATTGCCAGTCAGACGCACGAAGTTACTTATCGCAGATCTAGCTGTATTTATAGCTGTGTAGCTTAAACCATTTTGGTACTGACTAACCAGGAATTCCGTCACAGTTTGTGCAGTGGTTTTAAAAGGATTTCTTTTCCCTTCACAGAAATGTAGCCATCTGTTAATATACGTGTTGTATTGTTTCTGTGTACTTGTACGCCAGGATTTGAGAATGAGGTCTTCAGCTGTTCGCGAAATGCCTTGCTTTCGTAAGGCTGTCCTGATATACGAAAACCCGCTAACCGCATTTTTGTCAGTGGGTGTTTCAGGTTTGGTTTGTGCATTAATTTCAGAACGTTTGATGTTTTTGGAAGTAAATAGCAGTTGTCCGTGATAAGTTTGATCAGATTCGGCCACCAAGCTTGTGTTGGCCAGATTGGTGCAATCAGAAGTGCTTGAGTTCCTTCCTCTTCTATTTTCTGTAGAATTCATGGAATTAAACTGAAAGGAGGGAATATGTAGAATAACTGATTACACCATGTGAACGAAAAAGCATCAATAGCCCATGCTTCTGGTTCAGGATATCTAGAAACATATGATGGAAGTTTTGTATTCAAACGCGATGCAAATAAATCTACCTGCATGTCTGGGTAAATCTGCTTTAATGATGCGAAAACATTGGCGTCTAATGCCCATTCAAGATCATCATTTCCACTCCTACTAAGCTTGTCCGCCTGTTTATTTGTAACTCCGGCTATATGATAAGCCGATATATGTATATGCCGTTCTATGCACCAAAACCAAAGTCTTCGTGCAATTTCATCAAGGTTTGAAACCTTCCCACCGTAATTATTTATGTATGAGCAACTTGTAGTATTGTCGGTGTACAGGCGGACGTGCACGTTTGTCGAATTCCTACAGAAAGTGTGAATGCCGATTTCACATGCTTTCATTTCTAATATGTTAATATGTAACCTTTGCTCTTCGGTCGACCAGAAACCTTGTGTTCGGGAATCATTTGTCTCATCATATGCTCCATACATTTGAAGTGAAGCATCCGTGTAAATAGTAATATGTGGTGGATTTTGTGTTACATGTTTGAAACTACTACCTATGTTGTCAATCCACCAATTCAGAATGTCATCTATGACCCGTGGTATATTCATGTAACTGTCGAAGTTACCGCAGTGTCGCCGTAATTCGGCTTCTTTAATTTTTTCCAGTGGCTTAATGAATAGTGTAGCATGTTGCACGCCTGGCTCTGCCGCGTTGAGCTTTCCAATTAGTTTTGCGAAATTGCGGATTGTAGTTCTTTTTGCGTTTAGAAAGAAATTACATAGAACTATGATATCGTTGCATTTTTCTGATGTTATTCGTACAGTCATGGATTCTGAGCACATAATGAAACCTAGGAATGTAATCCTTTTACATGGCACGAGGACAGACTTTTTCTGGTTAAGCGTTAAGCCTAAATTGTCCATTAAATGTACCGTATCTTGCACATTCCGCAGGCAAGTCTGATAGGTCTCGCCAAATAAACACGAGTCGTCAATGAAATACACGCTGATGTGACCGAGTGACCTTAGATAAGCGAATACAGGTTTCATTAGTTTAGTCCAGATTCTGGGACTGCATGAGTAACCCATAACTAACGCGGTAAATTGGTATTTAATGCCATTAAAGATAAAACGGAAGAATTTTCGATCCTGTTCTCTTATTCTGATCGAGTAATAGGCATCTGATAGGTCGACAGACGCGAAATAGCAATCTTTTCTCATTGCATTAAGAGCCGAACGGAGCGATTCCATTTTGAAATGATTTTTCTCTACATAAAGCGAGTTGAACAGTTTTAGGTTTAAAATGAGTCTTATTCTACCATCCTTCTTCGGCCGAATAAAGATATTTGAAATGTATTCGTCATTAGTGTAACCATCAGATACCTCGATAATGCCGCAATTAAGAAATCGTTTTAATTCTGCGCTTATTTTCTGATTTTCTTCTGGTGTGAAAAGTAGCTGCCTCGGTATGAACGACTGCTGTGGTATTTGAGAAAGTTCAATAGTGCACCCACGTATGGTATTCAGTATCCATTCGTCTGTTGTAATAGTCTCCCAGAGCGAAATACATGCGGCCGTTTTACCGGCCTTGAAATTTTCAGGTGTATTTTGTACTTTTATTTTGATATTCGGACTTACATCTATTTCTTCCCAGGTTTTGCCCTCTTGTACTGAGGTTGGTAGTTGTTGCTTCCGCGTCGGTTGGTTTTGTTTCTTGGGGGAAAGGAGGCTGAAGTTTGGTTCCGATTGTAGTAATGATGGTAGTTGTTGTTGTTCAGTTGCCCCCCTCCCCTTTTGGCCAAAAAAGGCTTCTTGTTCGAGGTTGGACCCAGCATTGCCTTGGTCTCTTTTATGTGTTTTATTTCCTCGTGCAATTTTTCTCCAAATAGTTTCGTTGCTGAAGCCTTTCTGTCACACAGGGACCTGTACATGGGAGTCAGATCTTTACAAATTTTTTGCTTCCTCAATTCATTGGATTGTACAATGCCTTGTGCCAGAATTTTAAAAATGTCGGCTGTTAATTCCGTGGATTCTGCCGGTGTTTTTGCAATTGCATCAGTTTTAATGTTGGTACTAATGCGTGGCAAAGCATGGTTTGTGATTTTTGAATGGCGTAGTCGAACGCCTTCGTATCCCTTTTCAATTGCCCCCACAGAATTTCTTCAACTCTCGGTACTTGTAAGTTCTCAACATTGCTCGGTCGCTTATGTTTGACCTGAAGAGCATTTACCTTGTCCTCTTTTACTTTTCCTCGCAGAACGGCGTTGGCTATGTTGGCTAATTCTGGTTTGATCTCCTCTCCTGTATCGGAGTCATTTTCAAAGCAATCCGAAAGATTTACCCATTCGTTGTCAGAGTTTTCTCCCTCTTGCGCCTCTGTTGAACTTTGGCCCAGAAAGGTGTCTATGTCCTCCTCCTGGTCGGAATCATTGTTAAGGTCATGACCAGATAAGGGAGGGTCAGTAACCTCTCGTGATCTCTTTATCCCACGAGTTCCAGGTGATGCTTGAAATGTTTTCAGAGATAATATTTCTCTCTGCATGTTAATCATGTGTTCGTTTATTGCCTGGAGTGACCTTACCACGTCCGGTGCGTTATTCCCATTGACAGAACTGACCGTTGCATTCCCCATTTGGTCAACTATCGAATACATATTTGGGGTGTGCGTAGACATATCTTGTACGTCATTTCCGCCCTGGCCGGCTGCCAACTCGGCCTGGAAATATATATATTTATTCCCTGTGAGGATTCTAAATAAGACTCTTACGCTGTCGCAAATCGATTCAATAAAGCTTTCATCATTTCATAATGCCGAATTATCTTATAATTCGTAGATGGCTTATGCATGTAGTTATCTTACCCTGACGTAAATCCGTCATGTCTTGGTTTCTGAATTCATTTGTCCAGATGCTTGTGTCACAATGTTAACTCATCGGTACTACAGTTTAGCCCTATCCTAAATGCATTTGTAAGAGATGATGTAAATCCATCATCAATAACCTTTGATAAAGGTCTCATTTCATTTGCACGACGTAAATCCGTCGTAAATAAGGAACTTTCACCATAACAGTTACTGGTGTTTAATTGAAGAACTGAAGTAATTGTTTTTACAACTGTCGAATAGGAAGGCACATGAACGACGTAGATGCGTCGTGAATTGAATTTCCATTATCGTGACTCTTGCTTGTTGGAACGACGTAAATGCATCGTTTATTGTTATTGAAATGAAGCCCAAACTATCAAATTTGAAATGCATTTGGAATTATTTAGATATGTATGCATTCATTTTCCCTTTAGTATTAAAAACATGTTTTTTTTTTTTTTTTTTAAATAGCTCTATATCGATAGGATTTATTATTCCATGAAAGAGAACTCACCCCTTCCGATTCCATTCTGCTGATATTCCGTTAGATTATAATACACAAATATATTTCACACTTTAATGACATATAATTGGTTCTGTGAAATACGTCCTTTCCCAGGTTGCTATTGCCTCGTTATGAATACCTGGGTTGCTGACGCTGCGTCATAAATCTGTGAGGGCCCATAAGGGAGTTTATGTGTTGGATGAAATGAACTCTTTATCACACAACATTTTAGGCTGGTCTAAATTGAAAATATTAGCACACAACAAATGAAATATGGATCAAATGAACAATTCTGTCTTTGAAAGGTTATGGGAAAAGGAGAAAATGCTGTCTTTGAAAGATTAGAAAACATTATGGGAGAAGGAGAAAATGCTGGTTACCAGCATTTTCTCCTTTTCCTACAAAGTTTTCAAAAGGCATCTTCCTCAGGGTTGTTAAAACTTGAGATTGTTTGGTGAAGGGTTAGCTCAGACTAAGTCTGAAATATTGTAGTGAAAGGATAAATTGCTCACAATCAGCAATTTCTCCTTCATTAGATTGTTACAAGGATGATCAAATAGTCATCTGCCACAATCTTTTTTTTTTCCTTTTTTTTTTTTTAAATTGTTTTGTGGAAAGGGGGAGGGGGGGCAAATAATGATGTGATTTATTTGTTAGTGATGCAAAAATTTATTTGTCATTCCATTTATGTGTACTCTCCAACTTTCCCTTCCTTATTTTTATGTGAGCCATGCTCTGGCATAAGGGAGCTCAATGCATCTCTGTGATGTATAATACCAAGCAAGTCATCACATAATTATGGATCCATGAAATCCATTTTGTCCAACAGCCGACTGTATCACGATGTAGAATGGTCCTTGGACAGGCAGAAAATTGACCAGAAGCAAAGTTTTGACCCACGTCATCCTGCCCAGTCAGTGCAGGCTGCCCTGGGTAGATACTTTTTGCAGATGCATTAAAGCACCTTTTCACAGAGCATGGCTCATATTTCATTCTAACAATATCTTTTATTTTAACCCTTTTCCAAACGACAAATTTTGGACTGGTCCAAATTGAAAGAGTTTGCAGACGACAATTTTAAATTTGATGAAAATGTCAGAAAGTTATCAGAAAGGGTAGAAAACACTGTGGGAAAAGGAGAAATTGCTCGTTACGAGCAATTTTTCCTTTTCCCACAGTGTTTTCAAAATACTTGGACTGCAGACACGTGAAAACCAGGGCTTTGTTTAGGAAAGGGTTAAACATGATTTACTTTTTACCAGACAACAAAATTTTAGACCTGTCCAAATTAAAAAAAGTTTGGATTTGCCTTTGAAAGGATGTAAATCATAATAAGAAAAGGATAAAGTTCTGGTTGCCAGCATATTGTCCTTTTCCCACAGTTTTTCACAAGTTTTAATAGCATTATTTCATTAAGGGTTAAGGCAACATTCAGTGTGATGTGTTATGGGTGATCACAACTTACAGCGTAGCTTCTTGGGTTAGCAATTAGTCCTTTAAACCTCGATAAATGACGATCTTTGCCACATGGGTTCGAATCCCTGCTGGGGCGGTTTTTGTTTGAGCTATGCATTTGTTGCAAACTTTCATGTTCGTAAGATGGATAGACTTACTGCCTAATAAGGCTGTCTGTCATCAAAATGACGACTTTCCTTAAGAGGGGGTGTGTTACGGGAAATCACTCCTTTATTACCGCATAGCTTATTCCTGTATAGAATCAATACCCGACAACTGCGGTAGGGAGAATTTTCTTTAGCTCAGGGGTTAGTGTAATGGTCTTTCAAACCTCGATAACCGAGGAACTTTGCCACACAGGTTCGAATCCCAGCTAGGGCAGTTTATATTTGAGCTATGCATTTATTGCGAACTTTTATGTTTGCTAGAAATAGAAAAGTGTTCAGCTCAAGATCAGACTACACAAAACGTGTCCCTACATTATGTGATATATTCTGCACAAAATGCCTTAGCCCTCTACCAAATAATCCTGAGTTTTAACAACCCTGGGGAAGAAAACTTTTGAAAGTTATGTGACAAGGAGAAAATGCTGGTATCCAGCATTTTCTTCCTATCCCACAATGTTTTCTTCACTATCAAAAGCAAATCCAATTATCTGAGTTACATCAACTCAGTCAGTTGCAAGTGCTGTCAATTTACACAGGTCAAAAACTTGGTTAACCCTGTATCGCACAATACCATCTTTTATCGACCCTGGGAAAGAAGCCTTTTGAAAACATTATGGGAAAAGGAGAAAATGCTGGTAACCAGCATTTTCTCCTTTTCCCACAAAAGGTTTCCCAAGCCATCAGAGAAAAACTGCACCATTTGAGCCACATTGAAATTGTCGTTTGCAAATGCTTTCAATTTGGACAAGGCTGAAATTTTTTCGTCTGGTAAAGAGTTGAGTTGTCTTCCTTACTTACTTTTTGTGTCTTCAGAAGGGTGAATTGTCGTCTCTAGATTCACATTTTTTTGTTAGGATGTTTTCAGTGTTGACGATTTAAAGAAAGGTATCCATAATTTCTTTTTTTGTAAATTTTTTTACCCTTTATCTCACAATCCCAAGTTTTAGCCTCCTTAATGAAGAAGCCTTTTGAAAACTTTGTGGGAAAAGGAGAAAATGCTGGTAACCAGAATTTTCTCCTTTTCGAACAATGTTTTCATACCTTCCAAAAACGATTTTCAATATTTGTCGCCAGAAAATGCTTTCAATTTCGGCAAGTCTGAAATTTTTATGTTTGGTAAAGGGTTAAAGTGAAATGTAAAAGATATAAGGAAATAATCAAATAGAGACCCATTTGAATTAGGCAGCAGATATTGATAGTCGTGTTTTACTGCGACAACAGACATTTACAAGTATATGCTTTCATGTGCAAGGTATTCAGGTGTGTGGCCAGTTGTACGTCAAGAAGGCTTGGCTTCACCATCGGTTTTGAAATTATGCCTTTTCAAGAACTAAACGAAGAAGAACAGAGGGGGAAGGTGGTGGCAATTGGTTCATTAGTTTCACCTTTCCATTCATATGGGCGACCCCTATGGTCTTTGTTGTAACTTCCCCTTTTTTACTTCCAACCCACTACCATAAAGCCTTTTTTTAGAGATAACAATAACTGGAACATAAATGACAAAATGGCTAAACATTTAAAGGAATGGAAAATATCCATATCAAACTGAATGAACAACAGTTATTCATACAGAAACAGTAGACTGTTACAGAGCAATTGTTCCTTTTTCCTGCAATATTTTTAAAGCTGTCCACAGATGGGGCATTATCCCATAGAGCACCGAAAAAATCGAACAGACAATTTCAGTGTTGATATAATACCCCAAAAATTGAGCCATAGTCTGTGAAAAGGGGGCTTAATACATCTTTGTGATGCATTTTACCATGTAAGACATGACATAATTAGAGATCCATAAAATTCAGTTGGTCTAACAGTGGACTGAATCAAGAGGTAGACTGGTCCTTGGATAGACAGATAGCGAAAAGTTTCGGCCTAGATCAGCCTGCAGAGACTGCGCCGGCTGACCTGGATTGATACTGTTCACAGATGCATTAAGCCCCCTTTTCACAGAGCATGGCTCAATTGCTATTTCATGGTTGATTATGTCTATGGTATTTCAGCAAAGCGGACACTGAAGATCAAAGATCGAACTGCACTTTTTTGTACAGTCTGATCTTTATCTACACTAGCTTCAAATGCAACTATAGCTTTGAAAGGAGCTTTAAGAGTTAAGGTCCATGTTTATTATCTCCCTTTAGCTGATAATATTCAAATAAATTCAACCAATACAATCAAAATTTTGGCAACAGATATAATTAAGGTCAGTTTACCCTTTACCATACCATCCTGAGTTAAAATGACCTTTGAGAAGGCTTTTAAAAAAATTGTGGGAAAAAGGAGAAAATGCTAGTAGCAAGCATTTTCTCCTTTCCCACACAATGTTTTTCACCCTTTCAACGACAGAAATCATCATTTGAGCTTCCCTTGCTGGCTGCAATGCTTTCAAATTGTTTGAGTCAAAAATTTTGTCATTTGGTAAAGAATTAAATGGCAGATTGAATGGTGCTTTATGCTGCCTTCAACATTTTTCAGTCTCACTAGAGTAGCAGCTCACCTATTCATGTTTCTTTGGCTTTACTACTACTGGGCTCAGTCTTGGAAGCTGAGGTAGACTTGAAACGTCAAATGATTCAATCTGTCTGTATTCAGTACTGTAGCAAGACCATGTCAACATGTTTGGCCAGTTTGTCACTTGAGATAATGCATAAGTCATGGCAGTTGGTTGTACAAAAGTAAAATTTTGAGCAAAAGTTTTTATCAACAATCCCATCTTTTGATGAACCCTGGGGAGTAAAGCTTTTGAAAACATTGTGGAAAAAGGAGAAAAAGCTAGTAGCCACCATTTTGTCCTTTTCCCACGTTTTCTACGCTTTTGAAAACAAATCCCAACATTCTGGCAACCATAAGTTGTTGTCTGTAGATGCTTCCAAATAAGACGAGTCTAAAACTTTGATGTTGGATGAAGAATTAAGTCTTTACCACGCGACAAAAATATAGCCTTGTTCAAATTGAAAGCATTTGCGGACGACAATTTCAGTGTGGCTAAAATGATGGAATTTGCCTTTGATAGGGAAGAAAACATTGTGGGAAAAGGAGAAAATGCTGGTTACCAGCATTTTCTCCTTTTCCCACAATGTTTTCAAAAGGCTTTTTCCGCATATACACGTACATGTATATTTGTGTAGGTATTGTTTTTGCCCATTTCTTGGCCCACTCTCATTTCTCTTCTTTTTGGAGAGAACAGGATGAGATCAGAGTGAGAGCAGAGGGGTCAACATGTCTTCAATTGTTAGTGGAACAAAAAATTTTATCATTTTATCATTTACCAAACAATCCAGTTTTTGAAAAATTCTCAAAAAGAAGGCTTTTGAAAACATTGTTGAAAAAGAAGGCTTTTGAAAAAATTGTTGGAAAAGGAGAAAATGCTGGCAATCAGCATTGTCTCCTTGTCCCATAATGTTTTTTATTCAGTCATATCCAAAAAATGATCCATATTAAATTTGACCTCTGCTGTTGCTTTCAATTTGGACAAGTCTAACATTTGTTGCATGGCAAAGAGTTAACAAATGGTTAAAAGCATTAATTTCTTTGTGATTATGTATCGTTATACCAAAAATTAAATAAATTAATGGAAACACTTAAAATCTTTTTTTTTTTCCTTTTATTTGTAGCAGAATGAAGGATTGATGATAGGTCATTGCGATGGGCTTCATTGCTGTCTCAACATTGAGCACTGTCTCGGTGATGTTTTATGTGGGAAAGCAGCAAGTGGTTTGGAAAGAGTGTGATACAAATTGCTGATGAAAAATAGAAATTGGAATACAGTATCTGGATAGGTGCATTGTCTGCTGTGATTGATATGACCAAAATGTTGTAGAAAACAGTATTAAATCTTTCCCATGTGACAAAATTTTAGACTTATCCAAATTTAAAGCATTTGCAGATGAAAATAAAAATGTGACTTCACTGGTGATATTGTCACTGATAGGGTTGAAAACAATGTGGGAAAAGGAGAAAATGCTGGTTGCCAGCATTTTCTCCCTTTCCCACAATGTTTTCAAAAGCCACCTCCCTTATGTGGTAAAACTTGGAACTGTGTGGTAAAGCCTTTACCAACTAAACAAATGCAACTATATATGCAAAGCCAGGTCATATGTAAATGAGGTCAATTGTTTTAATTCTTCACAAAGTAATTCCATCCAAGAGACTTGGGGGGTATTAACCCTTATCCTGCTGAATAAAAGAAATGAAAATTTCAAGCCAATAGTATAAGCCCAAAACTTTCCTGTTTCAAACAGATTTTTGGAGGGAAGATATCTCCTTATCGGACAGTGTAGATCAAAGATCAGACTGCACATTCTGTACAGTCTGATCTTGATCTATGCTGTCCGCAAAAGGTCAGTGAGTCGCGATAAGCAGCCTAAGGGTTAAAAGAAAATGTGGGGAAAATGAAAAGCTAGCCACTAGTATTTACTCCTTATCCCACAATGTTTTCTACACTTTCAAAGACTTGTCCCTTCATTTGAGCCATGTTTGATTCCTACATACGCTTTCAATAAGGACAGGACAGGTGTTCTTAATGTGCAGCAAATAGATAGGCCCTTCCCTTCAAAAAAGAGAGTACTGGTACGTGAAACAAAACAAAAGGCAATTTGATTTTCCTGAAAATTTTGCTAAAATGTAACAGAACAGTCAAATCGAGATGTCAACATTTAGTTTGTAACCCCTTGGTAGAACAGTTTTTCTTCTTTTAACCCTTTCCCAAACGATAAATTTTAGACTGGTCCAAATTGAAAGAGTTTGCAGACGACAATTTTAAATTTGATGAAAATGACAGAAAGTTCTTCAGAAGGGTAGAAAACACTGGGAAAAGGAGAAATTGCTCGTTACGAGCAATTTCTCCTTTTCCCACATTGTTTTCAAAAGACTTGTACTGCAGACACGTGAAAACCAGGGCTTGTTTGGGAAAGGCTTAACAGACTTACTTTACAAAAATAGTATGTCCAAAGGATAAATAGCTTGTAACTAGCAATTTTTGCTTTTGCCAGATAGTTCTTCCTTGAACTGGTAAAGGGGGCTAACTGCATCTCTGCGATGCATTATACTGAGCAAGTCATTACATTATTAACCCTTTACCAGACAACAAAATTTTAGCCTTGTCCAAATTGACAACATTTGCAGATAACAATTTAAATGTGGCTCAAATGGTGCAATTTTTCCTTGATAGGGTAGAAAACATTGTGGGAAAAGGAGAAAATGCTGGTTACCAGCATTTTCTCCTTTTCCCACAATGTTTTCAAAAGGCTTCTTTCCCAGGGGCGTCAAAAGGCGGCGTTGTGCGGTAAAGGGTTAAGGTCTATAAAATCCATTTAGTCTAACAATGGACTGAACCTGGTGGAAGATTGGTCCTTTTGACATGCTGAAAATTGACCAATAGCTAAAAGTTTCAGCCCATGTCAGCCTGCACGGACTGCACAGGCTGACATGGGTCCATATTTTTTGCAGATATATCGAGCCCCCTTTTCAAAGAGTATGGCTCATTTTCATATTAAACCTGAATTCACTTTAAGGAGGATTTTATCAAGTCATCTGCTGCAATTTTGTGACTTAACTCTTTACCACACAATCCTTTGCCGTGAGATCTTTTGAAGACATTGTGGGAACAGGAGCAATTGCTGTAAACCCACAATGTCTTCTACCCTGTCAAAGACAAATCCCATCATTTCAACTGCATTTAAATTGTCGTCTGCAAATGCTTTCTATTTGGACAAGTCTAAAATTTTGTTGTTTGGTAAAGATTTAATTACAGAGATCGAGGTAATTTATGTAATCGTTTTTCAAGTTTTTTTTCACTAAATTCTTTGATGCAGGTACTTAATATTTTTTTCAGCAAACAACTTTGCAAACATCCGTGAAAAAGTGATAACCAACGTAAGGTTTACAAGACGGCAAAATTTTAGACTGATCCAAATTAAAAGCATTTGCAGACGACAAATAAAACATGGCCCAAGTAATGGAATACTTCTTCAAAAGGTAGACTTCCTTGTGGCTTCACCAACAATGCCTTCAGAAGCCTTCTTCCGCAAGGATGGTAAAACTGGATTGCGTGAGAAAGGTTTAATACACCAATGCACATGAGTCATGCTCTGTGAAAAGGGTGCTTAATGCATCTGCAAAAAGTATGGACCCATGTCAGCCTGCACAGTCAGCACAGGCTTACATAGGTCAAAACTTTCTGTAAGTTTTCTGCATGTCAAAGGACCATTTTACCTCATTCCTTATCCTGCTAAATAGATGGAATGAAACTTTCAAGCCGATAGTAAAACCCCAATTGTATTTTTTTTTCTATTTCAAATGTATTTTTTTTTTCTGGGTGGAGGGGTAAGATATCTCCCTATCGGACAGTGTAGATCAAGATCAGACTGCACGTTCTGTGCAGCCTGATCTTGATCTACACTATCCGCAAAAGGTCAGTGGGTCACACTTAGCAGCTCAAGGGTTAAAATCCAGTTGATTGTTTGGCTAAATGGATTTTTATGGATCCATAATTATGTGATGACTTGCTTGGTATTATGTATCACGGAGATGCATTGGACCCCTTTTCTCAGAGCATCGCTCCTATGTAAATATTGTTAAATAAGGAGTTATTACTTGTTATGAGCACTAACCCCTTCAGGGTTTTCCATGACCCCTTGTTTCTTTGAATTTTGAACCCCCAAATTTTCAAAATGGCCCCCAAAATTTATACATGTATGTGTGCCTTCTTTTATTCATTTGAAGGGGGTCAAATGACCCCAAAATCAGAAAGTTAAGTGAAAACCCTGACTTTTTTCCACAGTGTTTTTTAAGGTGGTCAGCAGATAACAAAAATTTGGTATGCAACAGACAATATGTTAACCCCTGGCGCACCAAATAAACTCAACAGACATGACCCAAAAAATTACAATATCATTGTGTTTTTTGTGTCTGTAGTGTCTAGCAAGGCGGACAGTGCAGATCAAAGATTAGACTGCACATTTTGTGCAGTCTGATCTTGATCTACACTGGCCGCAAAAGACAAATGAGCCATGCTCTGTGAAAAGGGGGCTTAATGCATCTGCCAAAAAATATCAACCCTGGTCAGCCTGTGCAGTCCGTGCAGGCTGGCCTGGGCTGAAACTTTTCGCTACTGGTCAATTTTCTGTATGTCAAAGGACCATTCTAATCCATTATTTAGTTGGATGTTAGACAAAATGGATCTTACGCATTTAGAAGTACGTGATGTCTTGCTTGGTACAACGCTTCACGGAGATGCACTAAGCTCCCTTTTGTCAGAGCATGGCTCAAATGTGATTGTGAAAGGTGCTCTAAGGTTTAGATAATCAAATTGAATAGCATAATCATCATTTGTTTGAATGTTTGTTGTCATGCCAATCCATACAAAATTTAATTTATATGTATCTATTTATCATAAACAAATCCACCTATTACATAATTCTGTGTGATCTAAAAATTCATTAATCAATTAAACACATGCATTTTTTCCTATAATCATTATTGTAACTTAGTTTTGAGCATAATTATAAATTAACGTTTTTATAAATCAGTAACTAAGTAAATGTGTGCCTGATATTTAAAATAACACAACTTTTAACATAACTCTGTTGAGGAGACATAATTATATCAACTAACACAATGAACATTGACTTGATTGATTGTTGAATTGATTGATTGATGTTTTATGCTGCTTTCACTCATATCAAGGTGACAGCTCACTTATGTGTTACCTGCGTTTTACCAGTACTGAAATAGGGCTCTGGTGTGCCTTGCCTAAGGAAACTCCTGCAGTTTTTCTGCTAACCTTTAACTAGACATCAAATTTTTAGACTCATCCAAACTGAAAGCATTTGCAGACGACAAATGAAATGTAACTCAAATGATGGGGATTGTCTTTGAGAAGGTAGAAAACATACTGGGAAAAGGAGAAAATGCTGGTAACCAGCATTTTCTCCTTTTCCCACAATGTTTTCAAACACCCTCTCCCTGTTGCTAAAAACTCAGGATTGTTTGGTAAAAAGATTAGAAAACACAACTTCATAACATAATACCCAATCAAAAAGAATCACATCACCAATTTCTCATGTATTCTGGTATGTCTCCTCCTCAAGCAACTGTATTGAAGAATTTCTACTACACTGTGTCAGCATGACTATTGTGGCGGCTACACATGTAAAGATATCTGAAGTGGTTGTGAATCCAGAAGCATGTAGGTAGAGGTACACTTTTCTTCGACCACCATTGATTCTGTATCAACATTGTCATTCTTTAGTCATTTCATTGTATCTAAAAAACACGAGAAAAAAATATATATTAATCAAAGTTTTAACGCCAAAGTTGCCTATCACACCCAAAGTTGTGTTTGTGCACAATGTATATCATGGATCTGACTACAGAAACCCATTGGTCAATCATCTGACATGCTACTAAAAATATTGACATGTTACTAAAAATAGTATAATGTGCTATTTCTAATAGTGGTGTCTGATGATCGACCAATGAAAATCTTGGTTTTCCTTGATAGACGAAAGGAGCTTCAGTGGCCAGTGATCTGACTGCAGAGATGGTGAAGATTCAAGATCTGACTGCACACCCTGTGCTGTCAGATCTTAGGTCTACACTGTCCTCTTTTTGTGTGTTACATGTATATACATGCACTGAAAAAAAAAAAGGACCAAGAAATATTTTGGCAATCAGTTTATACATGTATTATTGTATGCAAGTGCTTTCAATTTGGACATCTCTAATATTTTTGTCATTTGTTTAACCCTTTACCACACAATCCCGACTTTTAACGACCCTGAAATAAAAGGCTTTTGAAAACATCATGGGAAAAGGAGAAAATGCAGGTAACCAGCATTTTCTCCTTTTCCCACAATGTTTTCTACCCTATCAGGAAGAGAAATCACCATTTCAGCAACATTTAATTTGTCGTCTGCAAATGCTTTCAATTTGGTCCATTCCAAAATTTTGTCGTTTGGTAAAAAGTTAAGTGTTAAAATGAGAAGCTGAAGTGTTGAAGACAACAGACAAAACATTTCAAAGTGAAAGAAACCACATGTCATGAACTGTGCTGAAAAAAAAAAGGAACAAAGTGTGATTGTTTCCACTCAATTTCCTTTACCCTTTATCAGACAACAAAAATTTAGACTTGTCAAAATTGAGAAAATTACACATCACAAATTCAGCTTAAATTATAGTATTACATGTATCATGTATTTGAGGAGGTACAAAACATTGTGGAAAATGGACAAAATGATGCTTACCAGCATTTTTCTCCTTTTCCAGCGATGAGTTCAAAAGCTCATTTCATTACCAACATAAACAGACTGGATTGAGCCGTTAGGTATAGGAAGGTTTCAAAATTTGTTCTTTTTGGGTATATAAAAGATAAAAGCTTGCAGGTAGTAAGTCGATGTAAGTACTTTCATGGCAATATTCTCGCTCAAAAGTTCTCTCAGGTTTTTGTTTTGTTTTTGTGGTATTAATAACTGAAAAAATGTGTTCACTTCCACAAAATCTACACTTAACCCTTCACCACACAATGCTTCCTTTTAAGGACTCTGGGAAAGAAACCTTTTGAAAACATTGTGGGAAAAGGAGAAAATGCTGGTAACCAGCATTTTCTCCTTTTCCCAGAATGTTTTCTATCCCATCAAAGAAAAACTGCACCATTCGAGCCACATTGAAATTGTCATCTGCAAATGCTTTCAATTTGGACAAGGCTAAAATTGTGTCGTCTGGTAAAGGGTTAATCAAAAGGCAAGATTAAATAATGTCCTCCTAGAAAAAAAAAAGAAATGTGAAAAATAGAGAAATCAATCATAGAACTGAACTCTTAACCATGATGTTGGACTCTTTACCAGACAACAAAACTTGTACTTTTCCAACTTTAAAGCATTTGCAAATGTCATATAACATTCGGCTAAAATGATAGGGCTTGTCTTTAGCAGAGTTGAAAACATTGTGGGAAAAGATGAAAATGCTGATTTACATTTTCTCCTTTTGTCATGATTTCAAAAGCCTTTCTTCCTCAGGGTTGTTTAACCCTTTCCCAAACAAGCCCTGATTTTCACGTGTCTGCAATACAAGTCTTTTGAAAACACTGTGGGAAAAGGAGAAATTGCTCGTAACGAGCAATTTCTCCTTTTCCCACAGTGCTTTCTACCCTTTTTGAGACCTTTCTGCCATTTTCATCAAATTTAAAATTGTCGTCTGCAAACTCTTTCAATTTGGACCAGTCCAAAATTTGTCGTTTGGGAAAGGGTTAAGTATTGTATGGCAAAGGATGAGAAGTTGTAAGTTGTAGACTTGGCAAAATCTAAACATAAAATGTATTTAACCCTTTACCACACGACAAAATTTTAGACTAGACCAATTTGAAAGCATTTGCAGACGACAAATTCAACTTTGGTACAAATGAGCTTAAGCTCTCTGATAGAGCAGAAAACACTGGAAAAAGGAGAAAATGCTGGTTACCAGCATTTTCTCCTTTTCCCACAATGTTTTCAAAAGCCTTCTTTCGCAGGGTTGTGAAAACACGGGATTGTTTGGATAACTCAAACATACAAAATACACTAAAAACCACAAATAACAACAAAAGTATGGACAGAAATCACTACAGACAGAAAAGTATCACAAAACCAAAATACAAAGAATGACCAAATATGCATGCAGGGGTGTCTACCCCTTTACGAACACAAACAACCCCCTGGGTTAACAGCACCGAAGAAACAGCTTTTGAAAACATTGTGGGTAAAAAAATAATAGTTATTGGCATTTTCTCCCTTTCACACTAAGTTTTCTAACCATTTGAAGAAATATATCATTACTTGACATACATTTCAAATTGTCTGTTAATGCTCTAGCTTTGGACATGTCTAAAATTTTGTCATTTTTTAGGGAGATGACTCCACCCCATGACAAAATTTGTTTTCAAAAGCTTTCTTCCTTAACCCTTTCCCAAACAAGCCCTGGTTTTCATGTGTCTGCAGTACAAGTCTTTTGAAAACACTGTGGGAAAAGGAGAAATTGCTCGGAACGAGCAATTTCTCCTTTTCCCACAGGGTTTTCTACCCTTTTTGAAACCTTTCTGCCATTTTCATCAAATTTAAAATTGTCGTCTGTAAACTCTTTCAATTTGGACCAGTACAAAATTTGTTATTTGGGAAAGGGTTAAAATCACCATAAAAACATCATCAAACAACACAAACCCAAAAGTGTGGACAAACATCAAACTGTGTGCATGTAAAACCTGGTCTTGGCCTTTAGTGTTTTCAAAAGACTTGTACTGCAGACATCCCCTTTAACTCTTTACCAGACGACAAAATTTTAGACTGGCCCAAATTGAAAGCATTTGCAGATGACAAAGTAAATGTGGCTCAAAAAATGCAATTCGTTTTGGAAAGGGTAGAAAACATTGCGGGAAAAGGAGAAAAAGCTGGTTACCAGCCTTTTCTCCTTTTCCCCACAATGTTTTCAAAAGGCTTTTTCTTAGGGTCGTTAAAAGTCGGGATTGTGTGGTAAAGGGTTAAATATGTCCTTTGTCAAACATAGCTGGATATTTAAGTGTAAAATTTCAAGCATGTTGTATGGTTCTTAGCTAGACAGTATCATCACCACCTAGTCAAACGGAGTAACAAAGGTATACTATACCACTTCACCAAACGACAAAATGTTAGGACTTGTCCAAATTCAAAGCATTTGCAGACAACAAATTAAATCTGACTCAAAAATTGAAATTCGTTTTGGGAGGGGTAGAAAACATTGTGGGAAAAGGAGAAAATGCTGGTTACCAGCATTTTCTCCTTTTCCAACAACATTTTCAAAAGGCTTCTTTTTAAGGGTTGTTAATAGTCCGGATTGTATGGTAAAGGGTTAACTTTGATATCGTGTCACTTGTATATGCACAAAAATTCCAAAAGAACAACACAGAACGAGTATTTTGAATTTCAGAATTATTATATTTGTATACAGTCATGTAAAGGAATGTAGTTTAGCATTTTTAGCTCAGCTGTTTTCAAAGGAAACGTCAAGGTATTGCCGTAGCCCTGACATCATCATTGTCGTCATCCAAAAACTTAGACATTTTATGATATCTCTGTCATTACTGAAGATATCTACTTCAAATTTGGACAAGTCGTCAACTATCCAAGTGGAAACCATACAACAAGGACAAATAACCACCAAATTACTTTTTGGCACAGTTATGCCCCTTTTTCGACTTAGAATTTTCACTGAAAATCAATCAACTGCAGCAGAACGTTGGCACCCGTATGTGGTGCTCTTGTCAAGATTTATTTTAGTTTCACTTTACCCTTCATCAGATGACAAAATTTTAGTCTTGTCCAAATTGAAAGCATTTGCAGATGACAATTTAAATGTGGCCCAAATGGTACAAATTTTCTTTGATGGGGTAGAAAACA
This sequence comes from Tridacna gigas, assembly GCA_945859785.2. NCBI lineage: Eukaryota > Metazoa > Mollusca > Bivalvia > Cardiida > Cardiidae > Tridacna > Tridacna gigas. The sequence continues at coordinate 66,985,979 of OX244033.2, forward strand.
TTGTGAGAAAAGGAGAAAATGCTGGTTACCAGCATTTTCTCCTTTTCCCACAATGTTTTGAAAAGACTTCTTTCTTAGGGGCATCAAAAGGTGGCATTGTGCAATAAAGGGTAAACAGTATTTCTACTTGAAAACCAATCAATTTAACCCTTACTGAGTGACAGTCTATCTCTGTGTTATACTATAACTTGCATTAAAAACTCAGGATGGTACAACAACAGTGTATACATGCATGTGGTTTACCTTTATAATGGGAGAACCCATATTGTAATGCATGTAAGTGTTGCTCGGGACTGAGATGGGGGACATGGGGACCTGTAATACAGTACCTTTAATTAAGTCCCCATATTGTAATAACTTATTTCTTTCCGAGGATTGATGATAGTCAGTGCAACATGATTCATTCCTCCCACACTGCTGATCATTGTTTCAGTGATGGTTATGTGGGAAGGTAGCCAGTGGCTTGGGAAGAATATTGTGGAAAGCACTGGTAGCAGAAACTACAAGAAGGCATGGATAGGTGCACTTGCCGCTGTAGTAAAACTAAATTAATGTTGAAAATCAGGTTAACACAACATCAATCAATCAATCATTACATTAACTGAATAACTCTTTACCACACAATCTTGAGTTTTAATGACCTTGAAGAAGATGGCTTTTGAACACATTGTGGGAAAAGAAAAAAATGCTGGTAACCAGCATTTTCTTCTTTTCCTACAATGTTTTCAACAATCTCCAAGACAAATATTGTCGTTTGTGCCCCATTTTATTTATTGTCTGCAAACGCTTTCAATTTGGACTTGTCTAAAATTTTGTCGTGCGGTAGAGTTAAAAACCCATAATATATAGCAGCTTATTAACTTTTTACCACACGACACAAATTTCGACTATTCCAAATTCAAAGCATTTGCAAACAACAAAATAAAAGTGGTGAAAAAATTGAAATTCGTTTTGAGAAGGGCAGAAAACATTGTGGGAAAAGGAGAAAATGCTGGTTACCAGCATTTTCTCATTTTCCCACAATGTTTTCAAAAGCCTTCCTCCTTGGGGGTCGTTAAAATTCGGGATTGTGTGGTAAAGGGTTAAATCTTAATAATCCAATCCGCTTATGATACATCTTCAGAATACATCAGCATATCTTTACCTCTTAACCCTTTACCATACAATCCCTGGTTTTCACAAATCTGGGAAAGTTGGCTTTTGAAAACATTGTGGGAAAAGGAGAAAATGCTGGTTACCAGCATTTTTTTCTTTTCAAACTATGTTTTCAAAAGCCATCTTCTTCGAGGTTGTTAAAACTCAGGATTGTGTGCTAAAGAGTTAATGTAACGATTGATTGATGTTTTCTCCTTTTCCCACAATGATTTCTACCCTATTAGAGAGCTTGAGCTCATTCGTACCAATTTTGAGAGTATCGTCTGTAATTGTTTTGAATCTGAAAGAGTCTAAAATTCCTCATTTGGGAAAGGGTTAACCCTTTACCACACAATCCTGAGTTAAAACAACCCTGAGAAGAGGTCTTTTTGAAAACATTGAGGGAAAGGAGAAAATGCTGGTAACCAGCATTTTCTCCTTTTCCCACAATGTTTTCTGTCCTTATACAGAAAAATTTCCCCATATCAGCTGTTTCTAATCTGTCCTCTATATCTGGTTCAAATTTGGACAAGTGTAAAATTTTGTTGTGTAGTAAAGGTCTCTAAATGACCCTGAAGAAAAAGGCTTTTGAAACCATTATGGGAAAAGGAGAAAAATATTGGTAACCAGCAAAGTAACAGCATTTGCAGACAAAAGACATCACCAGTGGCTTTTTTGATGCAGTTTGTCTTTGAGTTAGATACAGAGCGAAAATGAGAAAATACTGGTTATCCTAAGAGAGCATTTTCTCCTTTTGCAACAATTATGCAATTTTTCAACAAAAGCCTTTTTCCTCATAGGATTTTAAAATTCAGAATCATTTAGCAAAAGATCAAACCATTCTGATTTCCTGATTTCCAATCCTGTAAAAGAATCCCAAAAACTGAAGCTGCAATTCATTGTTATACCTTCACACGGACAAAGGTAAATAATGTTACATTGAAGTAATTACCTCTCTACAAATATCAGGCTCACCATATGGCTATGCTTTCGCCATGAAGAAACTGGTTCATTAACTCTTTACCACTCAATCCTCATTTTTAATGACCCTGAGGAAGAAGTCTTTTCAAAAAATTGTGGGAAAAGGAGAAAATGCTGGTAACCAGCATTTTCTCCTTTTCCTACAATGTTTTCTACTCATCCCCAAACAAATTTTAATTTTGAGTCACTTTTATTTCGTCATCTGCAAATGCTTTCAATTCAGACTGGTCTAAACTTTTTGTCAATCCTGATTTTTGACGACTCGAACAAAGAAGGCTTACGAAAACGGGGAACTTGAGAAAATGATGGTAACTAGCATATTCTCATTTTCACACAATGTTTTCTACCCTTTGAAAAAAAAAATCTCAAATTTTGAATCACACTTATTTTGCTGTATGTAAATGCTTTCAATTTGGACAAGACAAAATTTTAGACTTGTCCAAATTGAAAGCATTTGCAGATGATAAAATAAATGTGACTCAAGAAGTTATATTTGTTTTGGAAAGTGGCAAAAAAATTTATGTTTGTGTTAGAAAAGGCAGAAAACATAGTGGGAAAAGGAGAAAATGCTGGTTACCAGCATTTTCTCCTTTTCCCATATTGTTTTAAAAGGCTTTCTTTCTCCAGGTTGTTGAAAGTCAGGATTGTGTGGTGAAGGGTTAAGAAAGAATCTATGTACCTGGAGGTGGTCTGTTGGATCCCAGCAGACCTTCTGCTGATCTTTGCTGTTGCTGTTTTTGTTGCTGCTGCTGTTTAGCAACTGAAAGAATCAACAGATTTTACCCAATACCTCATACAGCAAAGTTGCATCAAATGATTTCAAAAAAATCACTGTGACCACGAGTTGACAGTAATGCTGTCCTGCCATGTGGGTGCCAATGCTCAGCTGCAGTTGCTTTTAGTGAAAATTCTGATTTGAAGAAGGGGCATAACTGTGCAAAAATATTTTGATGGTTACCTGCCCCTGTTGTATGGTTTCTCCCTTTCGAAAGTTAACAACTGGTCCCTGTTTGATGATTAAATATCTTCAGTAATAAGAGAGATATTATAAATGACAACACAGATGATGCCAGGGATATGACAATACCATGACATTTTCTTTGAAAACAGCCAAGCTAATAAGGGATAGAGGAGATCCAGCATTTTAGAGAGTGAAGAGTCGCTGGTTTTGACAGATAATGGCTTCCCTATATCACACAACAAAATTTTAGTCTCAACCAAATTGAAAGCATTTGCAGACTACAAATCAAGCTTTAACGATGATTTCTATTTATGAAATGGTAGTAAACACTGTGGGCAAAGGATCACATCCAGCATGTTCTCCTTTTCCCATAATATTTTCAAAAGCCTTCTTCCCTAGGGTTTTTGAAACTCAGGACTTCTGGTAAAGAGTTGAAGTCAGAGTCTAGACTTTTTTACATAAATCAACATAAAATTGAGTTCAAACTTTGACCACATGACAAAACTTTAGGCTAGTCCAAATTGAAAGCCTTTGCAGACGACAATAGAAATGTGGATCAAAAGATGAACTTTGTCTTTGAAAGAACAGAAAACATTGTGGTAACCAGCATTTTCTCCTTTTCCCACAATGTTTTCAATCCATTCAGAAACAAATTCAATCATTTGAGGCACATATAATCTGTCGTCTGTAAATGCTTTCAGTTTGGACCAGTCTAAAATTTTGCCATTTGGGGAGCAAAAAATATCTTTCAGGAAGAATATGATAACTAGTGCACAATACCTTCTTTAAATATTGCCATTTGTTGAGTGGTGAGTGGGGGAAGTTTCACATGAGGATACCCTGGAATTGTTGTGGGACTAGAGGAAGGGTAGACCTGTGGTTTACTGGCATTTCCACCAGATACATTTGGGTGGCTTACGGCTGGAGCTCGCTGCGAGCTACCTGAGGGAGACACTGTCTTCTGGGGTCTAACATGCGGCACTGGTGTACCAGATCCAGCATTGGTGGTAGATGACACTGAAGTGGTACCAATCACTTGACTGGATCCAAATAAAGATTGTATTAAAACTGGTGATGGCTTTCCATTGGTCGCAACAGGTTTGCTGGATGGATTTTGTAATAACTGTCCTTGACCCAAGTTCTGGTTGGTTGTGACCTTGATATGACCTTGACTTGGCTTGGCCTGAGAAGTAACCACAATTGTGGGGCTGACCTGAGGTGAAGATTTCCTGAGTTGGTCTTGAAGTTGAGTTGCAGATGATCGGCCATACATATGATCTGTCCAACTAGACTGTTTTGCACCAAATGTCTGCACTGAGGGAGAGGGGGATGTTGCTATGGCAACAACAGTTCCAGACTTGGAACCACTAGACTGTTGTCTGATCACTTTTTGAGCTAATATTGATACAGCATCAGGACTTTTCTGAAATAAATTGGACAGTTGTTTGGGGCTCACTTTTGGTGCTGGATTTTGTCCCAAAGCAATACTCATGGGACTTGTAAGGTTTGGCTGGCTCCCGCCTGATTTAGTTTGCTTATTACCAGATTTAATACTGGATTCAAGTTTTTTAGCATTTTGATAATTAAGTTTGGTTTGTTTCTCCAACTGTTTAAGTTGTTGCAATGCCTTATCCTGAGCTAGCCTTTGTTGCACTTGTTTGTGGATGAGCTGCTGATGGGCAAGAGTCAGAGAGTTTGGGCTATTGTCTTTACCACCAAGTCTGGAACCTGCTTTTGTAAATTGTTCAAACTGGCCCATGAATGTGCTGCTGGGCCCGGAGGATATGGCTGGAGATGTCTGTCTCAGTCCTTGTTGGCTGGCTCCTGGTTTCAGCGGAGATGTTCCACTTGTCACAGCCATGTACGAAGATCTTAGAATATCTGACACAACATGACCCCAGGACTTTTCCGCTTCTTTCGGACTTGATGCTGGTTTCTTGGATTCTGTTGGTTTTATGGTCTTTGGAGACACATTTGAGATCATAGCACTGTTAGAGGTCAATTTTTGAACACTGAAACTTTTCACTGATGCACTGTTGCTCCCCTTTGAGCCACTGTTTGTATCAAAACTTAACTGTGATGGGTTGATTTTCTTCAGTCCAAGAACTGGAGTTCCCTGCGCCAAGTTCTGAGATTTTAAAGTGTTTGAAACAATGGATTTGTCTTGTTCTAGAGAACTGGACTTGGGTGTTGTTGTAGAAGTAATCTTTGACACTGATATGCCTGGGGGAGCAGATGTTGCCCCAGGTTTCAGGCTTGTATTACCAGATGGTGCCGATCCTGGTGTTTTGTTGATGAGTTGCAACTTCTTTGGCTTTTGGCTGAAACACAGACATCCAACATATTAAGCCTTTACCACACAATCCCGACTTTTAATGACCCTATAAAAGAAGGCTTTTGAAAACAACGAGGGAAACGGAGAAAATGCTGGTACCAGCATTTTCTCATTTTCCCACAATGTTTTCAACATTTTCCCAATCAAATTTCAATTTTTGAGTCACATTTATTTTGTTGTCTGCAAATGTCTTCAATTTGGACAAGTCTAAAATGTCGTTCGGTAAAGAGTTAACACAACTTCCATTGTGTTTACAACCCTGAGAAAGACAGAGTTTGAAAACATTTTGGGTAAAGAAAAGAACTGCCATTTTACCAGCATTTTCTCCTTTGCCCACAAGGTTTTTTTATACTGTAAAAGCTATCCCACAATTTGAATAATATTTTACTTTGAGGTCTGCATATGCTTTCAATAAGGACAAGTCTAAAGCTGTACCATTTAGCAAAGAGTAAATACACTTGTTCATTAATTCTTTGCCAAACAATCTAGTGTTTTAACCCTTTACTACACAATCATGAGTTTTGACGACCCTGAGAAAGATAGCTTTTGAAAATAATGTTGGAAAAGGAGAAAATGCTGGTGCCAGTATTTTATTTTCCCTCAATGTTTTCTACTCTTCATGTAACAAGTTCCAATTTTTCAGTCACATTTAATTTCTCATCTGCAAATGCTTTCAATTTGGACTTGTCTAAAATTTTGTCAGTTTGTAAAGAGTTAAAAATCCTGATGAAGTCAGCTTTTGAAAACTATGTGAGAAAAAGAAAAAATGCTTGTAACCATCATTTCCCTTTTTCCCACAAGGTTTACTATCATTTTACAGTCAAATCCCATCATTTAAGAAACACCGAATTTGTTATCTGCAACTGTTTTCAAAATGATAGTCTGAAATTTTGTCATCCTGTAATGAATTGTATGGAAAACATCTTGGGAAAAGAAAAAATTGCAACATCTTCCAGCATTGTTATCACATACATATTAAGAGCCATCTAGCTATGTTGAATATTAGCAAAACTGAACTTTGAAACTGGGACATATATTCTGGGACATCCTGTATGCAATGCAGCAATACAGAACTAATATCAATAGTAAAACATTGTGAGCAAAAGAGAAAATGCTGAAAGCAAGCAATTATTCATTTTCCCACAATGTTCTCTCTCATTTTGAAGAAAAAATTCCACCATTTGAGTCATACTAAATTTGAGGTCTGCAAATACTTTAAATTTTGATAAGTTTGGGTAAGTCCAAAATTTTGTTGTTTTGTATAGACTTTAACTTTGTATTGTATGGTGTTAAACGCCGTTTTCAACATTATTTCAGTTATATCACGGTGGCCAGTGCACCTATCCATGCTTTCCTGGAGTTTCTTTTTACCAGTACTCCGCACAATATTCTTTCCAAGCCACTGGCTGCTTTCCCACATAACCATCGTCGAAACAATGGTCAGCAGTGAGAGAGGAATGAATCCTGTCGCAATGACTATCATCAATCCTTGGAAAGAAATTGGCCAAGCCGGGGATCGAACCAGTGACCTCCTGTTCTCAAGTCCTGTACGCTACTGACTGAGCTATGGGGCTTGGCGTATAGAGTTTAGCAACACGGCAATTTTCGAACAAAAAGACAATATGAGTAAAACTTACGGATTTGTCCAGTTAGCATGTGCTGGTCTGCTCTCTTTAAACAAAACCACTTTCTGCATCCAGCCTTTCGGCCATATTGGACGGACATCTCGATCCAGAAAACCTTTACAGAATTCCTCCGCAGTCTCTGATCTGCCTTTGGATAGATGGAACGTTTGCATTTTTACCCGAACCACCTCACACAGTAAAGTTCTGTAAATAAAATACAGTAAAACCTGCTTTACTGGCCATCTCTACTAAGCAAGCAATCTCTATTAACAAACGACAAAACTTTAGACCTACCATATCGCAAGCATTTGCAGCCAAGTAATTTAAATATGATTCAAATGATGGGATTTTTCTTTGAGAAGGTAGAAAACATTGTGAAAAAAAGGAGAAAATGCTGGTTACCAGCATTTTCTCCTTTACCCACAATGTTTTCAAAAGCTTTCCGCTTCAACAATGTTATGACATGGGATAATTTGATACAATTACACAGTACCATTCAAAACCAATCTGTTTTACATCATCCTTTGTGACACAAGTTATTATAACTTAGACCACTCCTGGTGATTGCTTCTTGGGTACCAAATAAGTACAAGAGGTACACTGATCCTGTGATTAGAACCCAGACCCTCTGACATGAGAGACTGACTCGCTGTCCCTTATGACACTGTCTCTAACATACTTTGTTTTCATCTGTTGATTATTTTTCAGAATATTCATAAATGCTTACCTACTGTTACATCATAAAATGAAAATTTAATTTCCATAGCAACAAATAATAGTATCGTACGAAAAAAACTAACCTTGTATTATTGTCCCATTCAAACTTTTTACGTGGACCAGTCTGACGTTTCTTGGAATTCTCAGACTGGTTTGCTTTTGTGTCATCCTCTTCGCTCTCTGTTTGGTTGTCTGTTTTGTTGGTATCTTCTTTATCCTGTTCCTTCTGTTCATTAGCCAGTCTGAAACAGTAACACAAAATCTTACAACAGAGTGTTTTTCCATGCTACTGTATTTCATCCTTTCAGCAATATTGGGGAAAATACAGAGCAACAGGTTTTTATCAGATTTGCTGAGTAAATCCAATGTGATCAATCTGGCTGGAACCAAACACTAGAAGTTGTGAATGCACTCTACTTAATCAACTTTCAGTTTTAGGCACACCACACCTGAATGTGATAAAGGTAAGTTTTAATTCCTTCATATCATTGCTTAGCCCTTTCAGCAACATTGGCAAAAACAGGATTTTGAGGACTGTATAGATCAAGACTAAACTGCATAAAACATGCAGTTTGATCTTAGGTCCACACTGTCTGCTTATGTTTGTACAAATGCATGTAAATTGTGCATATTTTAATGTCTGATAAAGCCAATAATACACAATATGCTCCATTTGATGTCTGTAATCTCAGAATCACAACAATTTATTGCAATAAAACATATAATTATCCAATCATCAATAAGTTAATTTGCCAACCAGTCACTTGAAAAAAATATTCAGAAAGGTTTGATTGACTGTATGGTGTTTAACACTGTTTTCAGTTACATCACAGCTGCCAGTGCACCTATCCATGCTTTCCTGGAGTTCCTGTATTCAGCACATTGCACAATATTCTTTCCAAGCCACTGGTTGCTTTCCCACATGGCCTTTTTTAAAACAACGATCAGTGGTAAAAAAGAAATGAATCCTGTCGCTGTATCTACATTTGAACCAGTGACCCTCTGTTCTGAAGTCCTGTGCGCTACAGACTGCACTATCAGGACTCGGCTCAAAAAGGTATAACCCAAAGAGTTATTTTATTTAGCAGTTTAAAAAAGAATATCTAAAAGCAATAGGATCATCAGCAACCTATCATATTCTAATACTTCTTATCACCAATCCAATAGAGTTATCTCTCTTTGAGCATTCTTTTGCATATGTGGTATCCATTGAGGTCATGAATGTGTGATAAAAGGATGATAACTGGTTTTTACAGAAAACATAATTACCTTTGTATGTTTAACTCTTAACCATACAACTTCTAATTTAAACAACCTTGAAGAAGTAGGCTTTTGAAAATATTGTGGGGAAAAAGAGAAAATGGTGAAAACCAGAAGACACAAATCATCTTTTTAGCTACAATGAATTTTTCATCTGCCAAATGCTTTGAGTTTAGACAACTCTAAAATTTTGTTGTATGGAAGGAATTAATTCTTTGGGAATCAAGTGCAGCAATACGTTTAATTTTTCACTAGATGACAAAATTTTAGACCAGTCCAACATGACAGCATTTGCAGACGACAAATTCAAAATGTGGCTCAACTGATGGGATGTCTCTTAAAAACAATGTGGGAAAAGGAGAAAATGCTGGTGACCAGCATTTTCTCCTTTTTCCACAATGTTTTCAAAAGCTGTCTTACTCAAGATCATGTACAGGAAGGATTGTTTGGTACAGGGACCAAGCAGTATGCTGACATTATCAATCTTTGGACAAAGCAAAATTTTTATGTGTGACACTATAGTTTGTCTCCATTTCTTTTCAACTTTTTTGTGATACAATGTGCAAATTGGTTTTTTTCTTGATCTGTCAGATATGATTCTATAGGTTTGGTTTGGTTTGCATTGGAGTTTAACGCCATTTTAACAGCTCAGGTCATAACTGTATCATGGCGGTCAGTGACGCACCCATGTGTTTCCTGGCTTTCTCACACCAGTACTGACACAACTTTCTTTCCAAAGCCACTGACCACTTTTCTCACATGCATCAGGGGTGAGAGTGATTCTAAAGGATATCTTAGAATTACATGTATAACAATATATCACAAATGACAGTTTTATACACATGAAACTTACTTTTCTTGTGCGAATTTCTTGCATTCCTCTTCATACTTTTCTTGCAATGCCGGCATCAGACGATTAACAGCTGTAAAGAGAAAGGGTTGTGTACATCAGAAGAATCCATTTCAAATGGATAAGGGTTAATTCTACACTTCATCTTATGACAAAATTTCAGACTTGTCCAAACTGAAGGTAATAACTCTTTACCAAACGACAATAATTCAGATTTGTCTAAATTGAAAGCCTTTGCAGACGACAAATTAAGTGTGGTTCAATGGATGGGATTAGTCTCTGAAAGGGTGGAAAACATTCTGGGAAAGGGAGAAAATGCCGGTTACCAGCATTTTCTCCTTTTCCCACAATGTTTTCAAAAGCCTTCTAGGTCAGGGTTGTTAAAACTCGCAACTGTGTGGTAAAGAGTTAACATAAATATGGCTCAAATAATGGGGGTTTGCCTTTGAAAGGCCAAAAAACATTGTGGAAAAGGAGAATATGCTGATTACCAGTATTTTTCTCTTTTTGCCACAATGTTTTCAAAAGCTGTCTTCCTCAGGGTTAAAACTCTGGATTGTTTTGTAAATAGTTAATAATACCAGATTACCAAACAACTGCCATCACATGTCAGAGTGGAAAAGTATACAGCAGTGTCTTGGCCCATTTTCTACAAAACTAAACTTCAAGAACTTTTATAAATGGACAGTGTTTTTTCCCCTAAGTCACATTTTTTTCCAAAGTTTTTCCCCTGAGTGATGAACAATCATTCACCAAATATACTCTCTACTGTTCTTCCTTCGTGTCACTTTACCAGAACAAAACAGTGACCAGCATTTCTCCTTTTCCCACAATGTTTTGAAATATCCTTTTTCTCAGGGTCATTTAACCCTAAAGCTGCTAATCGTGACCCACTGACCTTTTGCGGACAGTGTAGATCAAGATCAGACTGCACAGAGTGTGCAGTCTGATCTTTAATCTACACTGTCCGATACGGCATTTTCTTTCCGGTGAAATCAACTTTGAAACCGCAATGTTTGGGCTCTTAGTATTGAGTAGAAAATTCAGCAGCTTGAGTGTTAACTCTTTACCACATGATGTAATTTTAGCCTGGTCCAAATTGAAAGCATTTGCAGATGACATATTATATGTTACTCAAAACATAAAATTTGTCTTTCAAAGGGTAGAAAACATTGTGGGAAAAGAAGAAAATGCTGGCTACCAGCATTTTCTTCTTTTCCCACAAAGTTTTTAAAGGGCTTCTTTCCCAGAGTCGTTAAAAGTCGGGATTGTGTGGTAAAGGGTTAAATGTAGATTGTTTAGTAAACAGTTAACCCTTTCCCAAACGACAAATTTTGGACTGGTCCAAATTGAAAGAGTTTGCAGATGACAATTTTAAATTGGATGAAAATGGCAGAAAGTTCCCAAAAAGGTTAGAAAACACTGTGGGAAAAGGAGAAATTGCTCGTTACGAGCAATTTCTCCTTTTCCCACAGTGTTTTCGAAAGACTTGCAGTGCAGACACGTGAAAACCAGGGCTTGTTTGGGAAAGGGTTAACAAGGTCCTGGTAAGTCGACTAATAACCTGGGTCAATGGCTTCAAGATCCCATTCAATTATTCTTTTTTTTCTCTCTATTTTATGTGATACAAAAATCAGGGACACAAATTTCTTACCCTGCTTTAGTTTCTCCATAGGCTCTTTGATTTTATCCTCGAGGTCCTTCACTCGCAATGTTTTGGCCCGTTTCATCAACGTGTCTTTACTACAGGGTAGATAGGCTGCAAGATGACCAAACATGGCCGACCTGTTGCCAACTGTCATTTGTTTGGAGGACATCTCCACTCTATCAATGAAAAGGAGATCTAGCCTTAACTCTTTACCACACAATCCCAACTTTTAACGACCCTAAGAAAGAAGCCTTGTGAAAACACTGTGGGAAAAGGAGAAAATGCTGGTAACTAGCATTTTCTCCTTTACCCACAATGTTTTCTACCTGTCCCAAAACAAATTTCAGTTTTTCAGTCACATTTATTTTGTCGTCTGCAACTGCTTTGAATTTGGGCCAGCCTAAAATTTTGTTGTTTGGTAAAGAGTTAAATAACTTTGTACAATCTAGATTTCCTAGAATAAGCTTTAACCCTTTATCACACAATCCCAAGTTTTACTGACCCCCTGAAAAAGAATGCTCTTGAAAACATTATGAGAAAAGGAGAAAATTCTTGTTGACAGCATTTTCTCCTTTTCCCCAGTGTTTTTTATCCTGCAAATAACAAATCTAACTATTTGAACCACTTTTAACTCTTTACCATACAATCCCGAGGTTTAACAACCCTAAGGAAGAAGGCTTTTGAAAACATTGTGGGAAAAGGAGAAAATACTGGTAACCAGCATTTTCTCCTTTTCCAACAATATTTTTTACACATCCAAAGAGAAATTTTACCTTTTAAGTAACATTTGTGGTCTGCAAATGCTTTCAATTTGGACAGGCCTAAAATTTTGTTGTGAAGTAAAGAGTTAATTTCCTGTCAGCAAATACTTTTAATTTGGACTAGTCATCTGGCAAAAAGTTACTAGAATTACATGAAATGAAATTTGTCAGGAAAGAGCCAATATCATAAATTTGTGGGTGTTTTCACCAAAAGATCTTAAACCTTGTGCACAGCAGAACCATAATCGGACAGCAGATTCTATCAGCCTGATCTGAACTGTGTGCCAAAACAGGAAATGTTGCAAACCAAAGATAACTTCACAGGGCCAAGAAATAGAGGATATTTGTTTTTTTCGTTTAAAGATCGAAATTTATTTCATCGAGTGAACATCGTCAGTAATATTTTCACGAGTGGCACAGCCAAGAGTGAAAATATTACATATGATGTTCATGAGAAAAAAAAAAAATCTATTCATTTCATGCTTCCAACCCCTATTTTGTTGGAACTTTTATCAAAATCCAGTGCAGTTGTTTTCGCTAATTCCAAATGGCGTACCCTCCTCATACAATAACGCATTACAATGTAAACTTCAAATGCGAGAAATATAGCGTAAATTGTGTCATGAAATAATTGCTTTTATTCTTTTAGAGCCAATTATATAAATTCAACCCCATTTGACAGCTGAAAATACAATCCACAGAAACTCAGCATGATTTTTACATTTTAGGCTTGACTAAATATATGGACGACGGTATGGATGGATCATCAGACTGCAAGTTATGTGCAAACTAAACTTTGACCAATTTGTCAGCATCAAAAACCTATGCAGACAGCACTAAAATGAGATATCATAAGTAAGAAAAAACTGTGGATTCCAAAAGCTGCGTGGCATAAGCTATCATAACATAACGCGTAGAGACAATCGAGCTGCGGGAATGTAACTAACAATTACAAGAAATATGGGCCATGCTCTAGGAAAAGGGGGCTTAATGGATCTGCATCATACCAGGCAAGACATCACATAATTATGGATCCATTAAATCCAGTATGTCTAACAACCGACTGTAACATAAGGTAGACTGGTCCTTTGACATACAGAATATTGACAAATAGCAAAAGGTTTTGGCTCAGGTCAGCCTGCGTGGACTGCGCAGGCTACCTAGGTCAATACTTTTCGCAGATGAATTAAGCCCCCTTTTCACAGAGCATGGCTCATATCTATTTCTTACTCTAAAAGCAGTTTGTTAACTTCTGGAGTGAAGAATTTGCATTTTCCGTCTCTGGAGTCTTTTGCTTGCTGAAAAGAAAACAGAATATTTGTGAAGTACAGTACTGACTGAGATTTACCATTTGCAGATTGAGTTTTCCCACAATCAGTCCACTCTAACAGTCTGAACAACACTTATTCCAGCCATGGAGATCTTACAGAACAGATACCTGTGTGAACTCTTTTACCAGACAATAAAATTTTACACCTGCCCATATTGAAGACATTTGCAGACGACAAATAAAAAGTAAGTCCAGACAACAAATAAAAAGTAAGTCCATAATGATATAAGATCAATAAAAATAAATAAATACTGATTGCTTTCACATCACATTCCCGACCGAATAAGTAGAAAGTTAAGAATGTGTAATATTAAACATGTTTCCTGCGTTGAAGATTCAATAAATAATATTTAAAATATCTCAGGGTAAACTTGACAACAATGTATACCAGAATGTAGCTTTCACATTACATTCTTTATCAATATTTATAACTTTAGCTAAAATACTTAACATTAACGCTTTCCCGGACAACAAAACTTTAGACTTGTACAAACTGAAAGCACTTGCAGAGGAAAAAGTAATTGTGACTCACAAACCGAACTTCGTCACTGAAAGTGTTAGAGCACATTGTGGTTAATAGAGAAAATGCTGGTTACAAACATTTTCTTCATTTCCTACAATGTTTTCAAAAGCTTTCGAACACAAAAACTCTTCTTCAGGACTGTTAATACTCTGGATTGTGTTAAAGGGTTATCGGCAGGGTTGGAAACAAGTACCTGAAGAATCGAATTCTCGATTGAAAGGTCGATTATCAATTAGCAGTAGTGATAATCGAGTGCTGGGAAGAAAAATGAAAATCTGACTTTTTGGTTCTTTTTTCTTGGGGGGGGGGGGGGGGGAATAATTCCAGCTTTCTCTTTTCAAAATAGTCATAAATTAAAATTCTACAGATCGACAAAGATGACAAAGGAAATGTGAAGGGTCATTTATGTGTACTACCTTACTGTCTAACGACCCTTTAACCCTTTACCAGACAGCAAAATTTTAGCCTTGTCCAAATTGAAAGCATTTGCAGACGACAATTTCAATGTGGCTCAAATGGTGCAACTTTTCTTAGAAAGGGGAGAAAACATTGTGGGAAAAGGAGAAAATGCTGGTTACCAGCATTTTCTCCTTTTCCCACAATGTTTTCAAAAGGCTTCTTTCCCAGGGGCGTCAAAAGGCGGCATTGTACGGTAAAGGGTTAATCCACCATAATTGATAGTTAATTAATTTGCAATTTGGTGTCAAACAAAATCGAGAGTTTTTCACTCCAACACCAGTCAAGGTTTATGCATTTCTATTTGGCACTTGTGGGGTTTTGATACTTACTGACTTGTTAATCAGACATCTGACAGACAATCAAAAATTAAAGATGGCCATCAGTCGTTACTGATCATTCCAGATGCTAAATACAAACTTGAATTTGATTACTAGCATATTCGACTGTGTGAGTGCGTGTAGATATTACAGACACCTATCACCAGGCAAAGAAAATTAACCTACAAGCTCACTAAATGAACAAGCTTTTTTTTTGCATGTATTTCAGTCATTCCTATTTCTATTTTAATATTCACTCGTATATTGCCTCACTCTCCACATGTTTTGGTATCTAGCCTGTCAATGTACTTTGATAACACTACAGGCCAGTTGGCCAATACTTCTCGATGATGATTTGAAAACATTCGGATATGTCCACATATCCTCTATCTATCAATGGTGACCAAGTACTTGAATACTAAAATCAGTAATCAATCCAATCCCTAATTAATGGACTGCCTCCTGCAGTGGCTTGTTCCACATTTTTTGGGGAAAACACAGAAACACAGAATTGTTTGGTAAAGGTTAAAAGAAAACGATCACATTACCAGTCTTCGGACAAACACAACTTTTAGTCCTGACACACAGGGTTGTTAAAACTTGGGATTGTTTTATGACGGGTTAAACTTACTTTCTTAAGCTCCACAATCTTAGCATCCATGCCAGGGGGTAAAGCGGCTGGAAGTTTTGGAATGCTTTCTGGGTCCAAATCTTTCTTGGGCTCTTCTGAATCCTGACTATTAGAATCGTCCTTGCCAGCTGCCACTGCCTCGATGGCATCCGTTACTGATTGGTGATCTTCATTTTCCCCATTTTCCATCGGGCTAAGGTCACCATTCTCCTGACCTTCGCCATTCAGGTTTGGAGAGGAAGATTTGATGAGGGCAGCTACAGTACTGGATTTGTTCCTACCAATACATAGATTGAAACAAATCATACACTGCCAAACAAACAGTTTGTATGTTTGGTGTTTAACTCTTCACCAAACGAGATAATTTTAGACTGGTCCAAATCGAAAGCATTTGCAGACGACAAAATAAACGTAATTCAAAAACTGAAATTTGTTTTGGTAAGGGTAGAAAACATTGTTTGAAAAGGAGAAAATGCTGGTAACCAGCATTTTCTCCTTTTCCCACAATGTTTTCAAAAGGCTTCTTTCTCAGGGTCGTTAAAAGTCGGGATTGTGTGGTAAAGGGTTAATGCCATTTCCAATATTATTTCAGTTATATCATGGACACAAGTGCACCTATCCATGATTTCTTTCAACAGCCCTATACACAACATTCTTTCCAAGCCACTCACATGAAGCTTTTCCAAATAAACATTGCGAGAACAATGTTCAGCAGTGAGCGAGGAACAGATCCTTTTGAAATGACTCATCAATCCAAGAAACGAATTGAGCCTAGCTAGGCAATCAAGCCATTGACCCCTAGTTTTCAGAACCTGTATGTTACTTAGCTTCTGGGCAGAGCTTGTTGCCAGGCAAAATTGGTTGCTTTGCAGAATGATGTATATACAAGACTTGTAATCTGATTGTACACTAACGCCATCTGCTATTCTTATAAACACCATGGCAAAGGCAACCCTTGAAATTATAAAAATTGTGCTCTTTTATACGGACTCAAAAATGATTTGAGCCATGCTCTATGAAATGGAGGCTTAATGCATCTGCAAAAAGTATCAACCCAGGTCAGCATCCGCGAATTGCACAGGCTGACCTGGCCCAAACATTTTGTTTTTTCTGCTTGTCAAAGTACCAGTGTACCTCATGACTCAGTCGGCTGTTAAACAAAATGGATTTTATGAATCCATAATTATGTGATGACTTACTTGATATAATGGATAACAAAGATGCATTAAGCCCCCTTTTGCCAGAACATGGCTCATTATCTGGCACATGTGGAAATGAGTCAAAAAGTAAAGGCCTTTGTAAAAGGTACATATTACTTATATTTAACTTTTCATGATGACAAAATTTTAGGTTTGTCTAAAGTGCAAGCATTTACAGATATGTTAAAAAAGCCTCAAATAGGTTGTCTTGGAAAGAGTAGAAAACATTTTGGAAACAGGAGAAAATGCTGGTTACCAGCATTTCTCCTTTTCCCACAATGTTTTCTAAAGCCTTCTTTTTAGGGGGTCATTAAAAACTCAAGATTGTTTGGCAAACGGTTAACTGGCACCCAGGACAATGAGTCAAACATGAGAGAGCTTTGTTGAAGAATGCATGTTACTTAGAATTATATCTTCACCTGACGATTACAATTTATAATCATCCAAATTGAAAGTATTTGCAGATGGCAAATCAAATGTGGCTGAAATGATAGGATTTGTCATTGAAAGGTTAGAAAACATTGTGGGAAAAGGAGAAAATGCTGGTCACGTTTTCCTGAACCCTCACCAAATTGTGCTCTTTCAAATGTCAAACCTTCTATCAAAGAATCCCATGTTTTATGGCCCATAGATACGAAAAAGACTTTTTTTAAAATATTGTGGGAAAAGGAGAAAAAGCTGGTTACCAGAGTTTTCTCCTTTTTGCACTATGTTTTCTCCTCTTTGAACTATGTTTTCTAACCTCTCAGACAATCTTATCATTTGAGCCCTATTTGATTTGTCGTCTGCAAATGCTTTCAATCTGGACAAATATAAATGAACCATGCTCTATAAAAAGGGGGTTTCATGCATATGCAAAAAGTATCGACCCATGTAAGCCTGCGCAGTCCACGTAGGCTGACATGGGTCAAAACTTTTTTGCCACTGGTCAATTTTCTGCATGCCAAAAGACCACTCTACCTCCACATTTCAGTAGATTTGTAGAATAGACGGATTTTAAGGATCCAAAATCATGTGACGACTTGCTTGGTATACTGCGTTACGGAGATGCACTAAGCCCCCTTTTGCCAGAGCATGGCCCAAATTTTTGTTGTCTGGTTAAAAATTTGCACACTTAGTCTTACTCTTTCTTTTTCTCCTTGTCTTGTACTTGTTTCGGTTTTTTAAATGTTTTCTCTTCCCCACCAGGTGGAATGATCTTCTTCTTTTTCTTCTTTTTTATCTCTCCATCTACTGCTAGACTATCTTTAAGTTTTTTCTTCTGTTCAAAGTAAGTAATAAAGCAAATGAAAAAAAATATTCAACTGAAAGTCATTTACCTTGTTGATATTTAACTCTTTACCAAGCGACAACATTTCAGGCTTATCTAAATTGAAAGCTTTTGCAGATGACATATTACGTTCAGCTGAATGATGGTGTTTGTATTTGAAAGTGTAAAAAACTTTGTGGGAAAAGGAGAAAATGCTGGTTACCAGCATTTTCTCCTTTTCCCACAAGGTTTTCAAAAGGCTTTTTCCTCAGGGTCATCAAAACATGGATTGTGTGGTAAAGGGTTAACTCAATGACATAATTTCAGACTCTTCCAGGATGAAAGCCTCTGCTGATAACAAATTAAATGTAGCTCAAATGATGGGATTTCTCATTGAAAAGGTAGAAAACAGTTTGGAAAAAGGAGAGCATGCTGGTTACTACAAGTATTTTCTCTTTTTTCCCAAAATATTTCAAAAAGTTTTATTTCTCAGGGCTATTCACCTTTTACCACTCTATCTAGAATTTTAACAACCCTGAAGAAAAAGGCTTTTGAAAAAATTGTGGGAAATGTTTCCAACCCTACCAAACACAGAAGTGATCATTTGAGCTTCATTTATTTTGTTGTCTGCAAATGCTTTTAATTTGGTCGAGCCCACAGTTTTGTTGTTTGGTAGAGAGTAAAAACATTGCATTGCTTGGTAAGGGGTAAGACATATATATTTTTAACCTTTTACCAAATGAAAAAGTTTTGGACTGGACCAAACTGAAAGCATTTGCAGACGACAAATCAAATGTAGCTCAAGTCATTGTTTCTGTCTTTGATAGGATAGAAAACATTCTGGGAAAAGTTGAAAATGCTGGTTACCAGCATTTTCTCTTTTTCCAACAATGTGTTTAAAGGCCTTTTCCACAAGGTCGTTAAAATGTGGCATTGTGCAGTAAAGGATCAATCAAAAGTGAGTTTCTTTTTTCTGAAAGAGCAAACAAACCAGTACATTTAACACAAGAATAAACTAGGAAACTCATTCCTTTCATTTTTCAAACAATTTCTTTCGTTCTTCCATTTCCAACATAGCAGAACAAGGAGAAAATGGTGTATACCAGCATTTTCTCCTTTATCCAGTGTTTTAACTTTACCACACAATCCAGAGTTTTAATGACCCTGAAAAAGAGGCCTTTTGAAAACATTGTGGGAAAAGGAGAAAATGCTGGTAACCAGCATTTTCTCCATTTCCCACAATGTTTTCTACCCTATGAAAGACAAGCTTGAGGTTTTGGGTAACATTTAATTTTTTGTCTGCAAATGCTTTCACTTTGGACAAGGCTAAAATTTAGTCATTTGGTAAAGGGTTATAAGGCTTCCTTCTCAGGGCTGCAACTGGTTAAAACTCAGGATTGTGTGATAAAGGGTTAACAAGATAACCGTTGTTGTCCATTAGAGAGACCTACTTACCTTCACAACCTTTTTCTTCTCTTCACTATCGGAGTCTTCATCAGAGGAAATTCTCTACAAGGTATAAAAATAACATATTTCGTTTAAAAGTGAAAAATGACCAATAAATGCATATTTCAAATTTAATAGTCCAATGAATATCCCATGAAAATTAAATAACATTCAATCAAAATTAATATTTGAGCTATGCTCTGGCAAAAGGGGGCTTAATGCATCTCCATGAAACATTGTACCAATCAAGCCATCCCATAGTTATGGATCCATAATGGCCACTTTTCTCACAACCGACTTAACCCTTTCCCAAACAAGCCCTGGTTTTCACGTGTCTGCAGTACAAGCCTTTTGAAAACACTGTGGGAAAAGGAGAAATTGCTCGTAACGAGCAACTTCTCCTTTTCCCACAGTGTTTTCTACCCTTTTTGATAACTTTCTGCCATTTTCATCAAATTTAAAATTGTCGTCTGCAAACTCTTTCAATTTGGACAAGTCCAAAATTTGCCATTTAGGAAAGGGTTAATCATGAGGTAGACTGGTCCTTGCACATACAGAAAATTGATAAATAGCGAAAGTATCGGCCAAGGTCAGCCCAGGCTGACCTGGGTCGATACTTTTCGGAGATGCATTAAGCCCCCTTTTCGAAGAGCATGATTTGTTTGCCTTTTCTGTGATCTTACCTGTTGACCACACAATACCAACTTTTAATGACAATGAAGGAGAAGGCTTTCTTTTTTTTTTAATGGGGGAAAAAAAAAAAAAAAAGAAGAAAATGTTGGTAACCAGCATTTTCTCCTTTTTCCTCAATGTTTTCAACCTTATCAAAAACAGAAATCATAATTTGAGCTACATTCAACCTGTTGTCTGCATATGCTTTCAATTTGGTAGAGTAGAACATTTTGTTACTTGGTAAAGAATTAAACATTGGGTCATTCTAAATACAGCATGTGTAAAATTTCAAACTGAAAGAAAAGTGTAATTCACTGCAATGATTTCATGCACATTGCATATAAAACTGTCTTGTTCTTAACTAATGAAATTCTGAAGTTTAATTCTTTGCCAGACAATAAAAATTATGACTTCTGTATCAAAAGCTCTTCTACGTACAGGACAAATTTAACAAGGAGAAAATGATAGAGTGTGTCTTGGTGAGCGTAAAAATCTTAGAGGGTAAAGGAGAAAATGCTGGTTACCAGCATTTTTTTCTTTTCCGATAATGTTTTCTAAATTCTCTTCTTCAGGGTCCTTAAAACACAGAATTGGTTGGTAAGGGGCTACTTTACCCTTTACCAAACAATCTCGAGTTTTAACGACCCTGAGGAAGAAGACCTTTGAAAATATTGTAGGAAAAGGGGAAAATGCTGGTAACCAGCATTTTCTCCTTTTCCCACAATGTTTTCTACCCATTCAAAGACAAATTCCATCATTTGAGCCACATTTAACTTATTGTTTGCCAATGCTTTCAATTTGGACAAGTCTAAATTTTTTTGTGCTGTACAGGGTTAATTCAAAATTTTCTTAATGTTACAATCACAAACTCAGTTAGCCCTTTACAAAAGATTTGAACCCTTTTCTTATTCACCCCAAGGAAAAAAAGTTTCAGAAAACATTTAGGGAAAAATTAGCATTCTCTCCCATTCCCAGAATGTTTTCCACCCTAACAAAGGCACATTCTAACATTTTATCCACATTTAATTTTGTTCTCACAGTGTTTTCTAGCATTAACTCCTTACCAGATGACAAAATTTTAGCCTGGTCCAATTTGAAAGAATTTGCAGACTACAACTTAACAGTGGCCAAAAAGATGCAATCTGTCCTTGATAGAGTAGTAAACAACATTGTGAGAAAAGGAAAATGCTGGTTACCAGCATTTTCTTCTTCTCCCAAAATATTTTCAAAACCCTTCTTCCTCAGGGTCATTAAAAGTCAGGATTGTGTGGTAAAGGGTTAAAAGACAACTTCCATCACTTGAGCTAAATTTAATCTGTTGTCTCCCAATACATGTACCTTCAATGTAGAAGAGTCTTAACCCTTTACCAAATGACAAAATTTTAGATTGTTCCAAATTGAAAGCATTTGCAGATGACAAAATAAATGTGATTGAAAAATCGAAACTTGTTTTGGGAAGGGTAGAAAACATTGTGGGAAAAGGAGAAAATGCTGGTTACCAGCATTTTCTCCTTTTCCCACAAAGTTTTCAAAAGGCTTCTTTCACAAGGTCGTTAAGTCAGGATTGTTTGGTAGTGGGTTAAATTTTCTCATGTGCTAAACATTTAACGATGAACTCTCCTCATACAGATCCTTTTCTCTTACCCGTTTTTTTGTTTTCTTCACTGTTTCTGGTTGAAATTCTTCCTCTGAATCATCTGACAGCTCTTTCAGAACAAGTCGACCAGAGTTGATGTAAAATCCTCCAAATTTTGTGGTCACATTTTCTGGCAGAATTTCATCATACTGAAATAAAAGTTCAAATATATTAGTAACTGTCAAGCATCCACAACAAGGAATTCCAGAAATGATGTGACATGTGAACAATTTGTGTACAACAGTATATAAAATAGAAACAAACTTCCACAGCCATAAATTATAAGTTAACTCTTCACCGCATAATCCCGGGTATTAATGACCCTGAGAGAGAAGGCTTTTGAAAACATTGTGGGAAAAGGAGAAAGTGCTGGTAACCAGCTTTCCCTCTATAATATCTACCCTATCAAAGATAGAGGTATTCATTTGAGCTACACTTAATTTGTCATCTGCAAATGCTTTCAATTTCGTTCAGTCAGAAATTTTGTTGATTAATTGATTGATTGAGTGGTGTTTTACACTGCTTTCAACATTATTTCAGTCATATCACAGAGACAGTTCACACATTCCTGTATTCCCTAGGTCTCACCAGTACTAGGCTTGGGCTCTGAAGTATCTTGCCCAAGGATATTCCTACGAAAAACCCGATGGTTCCAGTGAGGCTTGAACCTGGGGCCTCCAGGTCACGAGTCCTACACTTTACCACTGAGCCACACAGGACCCCAGAAATTTTGTCATTTGGTGAGAGTTAATTACGAACATGGTTCAAGATCACAGGTGAACGGCGAGCGACAATGTAAATCTATATTAGTGTGTAATGTAGCATTTACACTGTCGTTCACCATTCACCTGTGTTCAAGATGAATAAAAACATCTGCCAGTGGATATATATCTATACCCTCACCAAGACTGTCTATAGAAGACATCTCTTTAACCCTTTACCAGAAGACACAATTTTAGCCTCGTCCAAATTGAAAGCATTTGCAGACGACAATTTCAATGTGGCTCAAATGGTGCAATTTTTTCTTTGATAGGGTAGAAAACATTGTGAGAAAAGGAGAAAATGCTGCTTACCAGGGTCGTTAAAAGGCGGCATTGTGAGGTAAAGTTTTAACCCCTCACAAAACAATCCCAATATTTAATGAAACTGTGGGGGAAGATTTTGGAAACACTGTGGGAAACAGAGAAAATGCTGGTAAGCAGAATTTTCTCTTTTGCCCAAAAAGTTTTCTACCCTTTCAGACACAAATTCATGTATTTCAACCATGTTTAATTTGTCGTCTACCAGCCCAAAACTTTGTAAAGTAGGTAAAGGATTTGACAGTACCAAAATCAGCCTAAGTACAAGGGCAGACAACTCTGCAATACTTTGTGATACCTACATTATACAGATCTACCACAAATTTTAAACCCTTTACCAAACAATCCCGAATTTCACTGATCCCAAAACAAGACACCTTTCGAAAACATCTTATAAAAAAGTAGAAAATGCTGGTAACCAGTATTTTCTCCTTTTCCCACAATGTTTTCTACTATATCAAATAATCTGGACAGGTCAACAGTTTTATTGTGTGGTAAAGAGTAAATACACACCAACCATTAGTTCTGTCATTATAAGGATTCTCATCAAGTTTTTAATCAAATCAGAAAAAAATTTTGGACATAATTCCAATGTATAATAATTAACTCCCATCCAAACAATTAAGTTCTGGACTTGTCCAAATTCAAAGCTTTTGCAGAAGACAATTGATATAACATAATAATAGAAATCAATGTGGGAAAAGAAAAAAATGTTGGTTATTAGCATTTTCTTCCTATCAGCCATGTTTTCAATGGCCGTTTTCCCAAGCATCATCTGAGACTGTTTGGAAAACAGTTGAAGGTGGAGCAAACAGAACAGACAGATGAATACACATACAACCCAAGCAATCAAGTGATTCCGTTACATTTCCCAACAATCTTTGTATGTGGCATAAATGTATATATGAGCCATGCTCTGGTAAAAGCAGGCTTAATGCTCCTCCGCGATGCATTTTACCAAGCAAGGCATCACATAATTGTGAATAGATAAAATCCATTTTGTAATAACTGACTGAATCATGCAGTAGACCGGTCCTTTGACATACAGAAAATTGACTAAAAGCAAAAAGTTTCGGCCCATGTCAGCCTTCGCAGACTGCACAGGCTGACCTGAGTCGACACTTTACGCAGATGCATTAAGCTGCCTTTTCACAGAGGATGACTCATATATAGAATTCGATGATAAATAAATGAGCCATGCACTGGCAAAAGGGGATTTAAATGCATCTCCGCGAGGCATAATACCAAGCAGGTCATCACATAATTATCCCTTTGCCAGACGACAAACTTTTAGCCTTGTCCAAATTGCAAGCATTTGCATACAACAATTTCAATGTGGCTCAAATGGTGCAAGTTTTCTTTGATAGGGTAGAAAACATTGTGGGAAAAGGAGAAAATGCTGGTTATCAGCATTTTCTCCTTTTCCCACAATGTTTTCAAAAGGCGTCTTTCCCAGGGGCGTCAAAAGGCAGCATTGTGCGGTAAAGGGTTAAGGAACCATACCATCCAGTTGGTAGGACAACTAACTGAATCACAAGGTAGAAAAGTCCATGGACATGCATAAAATTTACAAATAGCAAGTTTCGACCCATGTCAGCCTGCACAAACTGCACAGGCTGACATGAGTCGATACTTTTCGCAGATGCATTAAACCCCATTTTCACAGAACATGGCTCAAATATCAAACTCACAGCCTCAGAATTATCTATAAATGTGTCACTCTCGTCGTACCCATCCCCAAGTTCCTGCATGTAATGATCATCCATCCATTTTTTCTTCTTCTTCTTTTTGTTGTCTGCTGGCTTCTGTAACAGAGGAGAAAATATAGAGATTAGTATTGTTTGAGATTGTAGGGGGTGGGGTGGGTGGGAGTGGGTGTCAACCCTTGGCTAGGTGGTCTAGGTGCTAGATTTGTAATCAGGCATTTCAGGTTTGATTCCTTTGTGGGCCTGGTCCATCCGCAAGGCAATGCAAAGCCCCAGCCTAGTTTTACTAATGAAACACAGGAAACACACTAATAGGTGAGCTGTTGCCATCACTGGATTGAAAGACAGTTTACAGTTGTGTAAAACAACAGGCCTTTGAAGCTCCATTGGTCTATCATGAAACTCTAAAATTTTCATTAGTCGATCATCAAACACAGTTACTAAAATTAGTACATTGGCTCATGCCCTCTATACTGTATACAATAAATAACATCTTTCAAATATAATTAATGAATTTATACATATATATAAAAATTATATATGACATAAAGGTGATGCCACAATGTGCTATTTTTAGTGACCATGTCCGATGATCGTGAAATGAAAATTTCCCTATACCCTGATAGAGCAATGGAGTTTCAGTGGCCTATGTAAAACCTGTTTAAAACAAATAGTTACAGTTGTATAGTTCATTTTGGCAAGCAATGATTAATTCCTTTATTAACACATTATGATTTATCAGGCTATTTCTATACTTATATATACTAACTGGAGCTTTTTAGTGTTTACCAAAGGCACATCTAGAATTTAAATCTTTACAAGATGACAAATTGTTAGACCGGCCCAAACTGAAATAATTAGCAGACACCAAATCAAATGTGGGTCATATGATAGGATCATTTGGCAAACCTCGGGTGATCCGGTGATCAAGTTAGATGTAGGTACGGAATCTGTTGAGTTGTGACAGGTGATGATAGGATATGCATCAGACAGGCTAGAAAACATTGTGGGAAAAGGAGAAAATGCTGGTTACCAGCATTTTCTCCTTTTCCTACAATGTTCTAAAAAGCCTTCTTGCTTGTGGTCGTTAAAACTCGGCATAGTTTGGTAAAGGGTTAAAAGATGAAGTATGGTCCAATCATCTGCTCTAGATCTTTCGCAATAGATGTACGAAAACTTGGAAAAACCCTTAACGGTATATTTCACAGGAAGTGAACTTCTGTCGCAGACAATTTTGAAAAGATCCTTGTACATGATTTTAGATTTAGCCCTTTACCACACAATCCTGACCCTGACTTTAAACAAACCTGATAAAGAATGCTTTTGAAAACATTGTGGGGAAAGGAGAAAATGCCGGTAACCAGCAATGTTTACTACCCTTCCAAAAACAAATTTCAAATTATGAGGCACATTTATTTTGTCATCTGCAAGTGCTTTCAATTTAAACCAGTCTGATAGTTTGTTGTTTGGTAAAGAGTTAACTCTTTACCACACAATCCCAAGTTTTAACGACCCTGCAGAAATAGCCTTTTGAAAACCTTGTGGAAAAAAGGAAAAAATGTTGGTAACCAGCATTTTCTCCTTTTTCCACAAGGTTTTCTAGACTTTCATTGACAATTACCATCATTTCAGCTAAACTCGATAATATGTCATCTGCAAATGCTTTCAATTTGGACCAGTCTAAAATTTTGCTGTTTGGTAAAGAGTAATTAGATTACAAGTTATACATTGTCGCAGAAGGAAAAATTGCTCATTGTGAGTAGTTTCTCTTGTCACAATATTTTCAGAAGTAGTCTTCTGCATGATAGAGAAAATGTAATCTGCATGAGGTATTGAGGTTAACTTACATTATATTTTTCTTCAAAACGTTTCGCAATAGCTGCAAGTTGTTCAGCGTCATCATCATCATTAAAGGGATCTTCACTGTTGGTAGATAAGGTCCTATCTCCACCCTGGAATAAAATTTTCAAAAGCTTTTTTGTTTGTTGCTTAAAGTTGTTTTCAACATTATTTCAGTTATATTACAGCAGTCAGTGCATCCATCCATCCTTTCATGGTGTTTCTTTTACCACAACTTCATGCAACTGTTGAACATTCTTCTCAAGCCTGTGGCTGCTTTCCCACATAACCATTGTCAAAACAATGATAAGTGATTGGAGAGGAATGAATCCTGTCACACTGACTATCATCAAACTTCAATAAGAAACTGGCAAAGCTGGAAATTCGAACAAGCGACCCTTGGGTTCAAGCTCTATATGCTACTGACTGAGCCACTGGCCCGGGCTTTTAATATCACAAACTTTTCAAGTGCCAAATTGAACAGAACATGCCCCCTGATCCTTGGTTTAAAACAAGTTTTGTGAAATATTCTGGCAAAATAGCTTTGAAACCTGCTACAAATGTGTGTTTTGCTTTGATAGAAATTATCTTTTTCATTTTACTTTTGAACTCACAGGGTAAACTCTGAACTTACGATTAACATTAGTTTTAGAGTTGCATAAAACTGTGAGGTGTGCTCTGAGAAAAGGGGTTTAATGCAGATCTGCAAAAAGTATGTGCCCAGGTCAGCCTGTGCAGTAAGAGCAGGCTGACCTGGGTTGAAACTTTTTGTTACTGGTAAATTTTTGGCATGCCAAAGGACTATTCCACTTCCAGATTGAGTCGGTGTTAGATAAAACGGATTTTATGGATCCATAATCATGTAATAACTTGCTTGATATAATGCATCACAGAGATGCATTAAACCTTTCCCAAACGAAAAATTTTAGACTGGTCCAACTTGAAAGAGTTTGCAGACGACAATTTTAAATTTGATGAAAATGACAGAAAGTTCTCCAAAAGGGTAGAAAACACTGTGGGAAAAGGAGAAATTGCTCGTTACGAGCAATTTCTCCTTTTCCCACAGTGTTTTCAAAAGACTTGTACTGCAGACACGTGAAAACCAGGGCTTGTTTGGGAAAGGGTTAAACCCCCTTCTGCCCAAACATGGCTCCTAGTACCTGTATGTATTTTGACCCAAAAAACTGGTAATAGAAAAACAAGTGATATCATGCATGGTAAAATTATCAAGATGTGATTGTTTGCTTCTAGTTTGGGAGAAAATAAAACCAAAAAAAGACCACAAAAGATATCTGCAACTGCTGGAATTTGAACCTGCCACCATCAAAACCATAGTCTGGCCACTCGACTTTGCTTGTATGATGTTTACCAACGACAAAATTTTACATTTGGTCAAACTGAAAGCAGTAGCAGACGACAAAATAAATGTGACTGAAAAATTGAAATCTGTTTTGGGAAGGGAAGAAAACATTATGGGAAAAGGAGAAAATGCTGGTTACCCACAATGTTTTCATAGGCTTCTTACCTGGGGTTGTTAAAAGTCGAGATTGTGCAGTAAACAGTTAATACATTGTGGAAAAAGGAGAAAATGCTGATGTAACCAGCATTTTCTCCTTTTTCCACAATGTTTTCTTCCTTTTCGAAGACAAATCTTGTCATATGAACCACTTTTATTTTGTTGCTTCAACTGCTTTGAAATTGGACTACACTCTGATAAATGGACTAGTTTAAAAATTCTGTTGTTTGGCAAAACGTTTATTTGTTGTGTGCAAATGCTTTCCCTTTGGGTAGGTCTACAATTTTGTTGCATGGTAAAGGGTTGAGTGGCCTAAAGGTTCAAATCTATAAGCATGGAAAAGCATTTTGCTTAACTCTTTACCAAACTACAAAGTTTTAGACTTGTCCAGATTGAAAGCATTTGCAGACAACAAAATAAAGTTGACTCATAAATTAAAATTTGATTTGGGAAGGGTAGAAAACATTGTTGGAAAAGGAGAAAATGCTGGTTACCAGCATTTTCTCCTTTTCCCACAATGTTTTCAATAGCTTTCTTTCTCAGGGTCGTTAAAAGTCGGTCGGGATTGTGTGGTAAAGAGTTAACCATTTAACTCTTTACTACACGATCCCGATTTTTAACGACCCTGAGGAAGAAGCCTTTTGAAAACATTGTGGGAAAAGGAGAAAATGCTGATAACCAGATGTTTTCTACCCTTCCCAAAACAAATTTCAATTCTTGAGTCACATTTATTTTGTCGTCTGCAAATACTTTCAATATGGACTAGTCTAAAATTTTGTCGTTTGGTAAAGAGTTAACACATAAAATGACCAAATTTTAACAACCCCGAGAAACTAGCCTTTTGAAAACATTGTGGAAAAAGGAGAAAATGCTGGTTACCAGCATATTCTCCTTTTCCCACAATGTTTTCTACCCTTAAATAAATTTCAATATTTCAGTCACATTAATCTTGTAAAGGGTAAATTCTTTCCCTCCTGGAATAAATATTACGGTATCTGTTTACCACAAAATCCCAAATTTTAATGACCTGCAGAAAGGTTGCTTTTGAAAGCTTTGTTGGAAAATGAGAAACCGCTGATTAAAAGAATTTTCTGTTTTTCCCGACAATGGTTTTTGCCCGTTCAAAAACAAATCTCATCAGTCTCATTTAATTTTGTCTCCACAACTGCTCTGAACTTGGACAGGTCTAAAATTTTGTCATCCTATAAATCTAATGGTTTAACCCTTTACCACACAATGACGCCTTTTGACGCCCCTGGGAAAGAAGCCTTTTGAAAACATTGTGGGAAAAGGAGAAAATGCTGGTAACCAGCATTTTCTCCTTTTCCCACAATGTTTTCTACCCTATCAAAGAAAAATTACACCATTTGAGCCACACTGAAATTGTCCTCTGCAAATGCTTTCAATTTGGACAAGGCTAAAATTTTGTCATCTGGTAAAGGGTTAAGATTACATTCTAAGATTTTAGAATAGATCTTCAGAACAGAAATACATAAATACATGCATGTAAAACTTGGGCAAACAATAACTATAAATTAAACCATTACCAGATGACAAAATTTTAGACTTGTCCCAATTGAAAGCACTTGCAGACGACATTATATCTGGCTCAAATGACGAAGTTTGTCTCTGAAAACTGGCTCAAATGACGAAGTTTGTTTCTGAAAATACAGATCCAGTAAACATTCAGGGAGGAGGAGAAAATGCTTGTTACCAGCATTTTCTCCTTTTCCCACAATGTTTTCAAATAACTTCCTGGGGTCGGTAAAACCTGGGATTGTTAGGCACATGGTTAAGGGACTTCAAGCAAAATTTAGATCTATTAAAACATTGCAAAGTGAGAAATTCCTTGTATGAGGCAATTTCTCCATTTCTCACAATTTATGCAACAGGCTGCCACTATAAACACATTAACTCTTTACCACACAATCCTGACTTTTAATGACCCTAAGAGGCCTTTTGAAAACACTGTGGGAAAAGGAGAAAATGCTGGTAACCAGCATTTTCTCCTTTTCCCACAATGTTTTCTACATGTTCCAAAACAAATTTCATTTTTTGAGTCACATTTATTTTGTCATCTGCAACTGCTTTCAGTTTGGAGTGGTCTTTAATTTTGTCGTTTGGTAAAGAGTTAAAACATGTAGAAGGGTTAACTCGTGGCACAAATGCTGATATTAAAACAACTTCGGCACAAGTATCAATATTAACTGTGGAATGTTTCAACAAGGATCAGACAGGAAAATTATGTACTGTCTGATCTTGATCTGCACTTAGATCTAGTCTATATCAAGAAAATCCTCTGTCAAAATCAGCCTTTAATGTCATTGCAAAATTCCTCTTCTTCTGACTGATTTTTCCAAAATTCTCTTCTTTTGAATAAGAGATTCTTGTTGTAAAATCCCACCAAAAAAAAAAAGGACCATCAATTCGACGCTATGTAAACGAAGTTTAACCAATATAGAGAGACCTTGTCAGAGAATAGGGCAGTATTTACATTGATTCATAACGCGCCGAATAGCTTGCCCTTCAATACGACACTACGATCTATTTTTACCAGCGCGCTCTATTTTTCTGTACCGCCACGCTATAAATAGAACTGACCCACTAAAACTGCGATACACAACCGAGCCGCCACTCAAATTAACAATCGATAGTAATCAGATCGCGAGACTAATCGTGCGTAACATGATCCCGTGGGTCCAGCGAAGCCCCATCATCGATAACGCGAAGCCCACTTCCAACCCAGAGCGAATGGTAAGTAGCGGCATTTACCTATAGATAGTAATACACCCTTTGACAGAGCGCGCCTGCGCAGTGACCAAAATCGTAATCTGCTGCAGACGATAATTTTTCCCGAAGTGAAAAAAATTATGTTCTGATTTCGACAAAGAAAAAAATGCCGCCAACTCATTATCATTCTAATGTTCTATGAGTAAATAAAAACCAGTTGCCCAAATTACACACATGTACAATTCATCAAAATGCTATACGCCCCATTACTCTCAAACCATAAGTAAATACAAGTTCACAAAATATTTCACCAGCTTCCAATACAGCAGAAATAGCTGTCGAAGAAAACATTTGATGACTGTATTTTCCCCGTCTATATTGATTATTTGATTTCTAATAAAAGACGTAGATCTGATTATTTTTACTATGCATGTTAGATAGAGATAATCGCTGCATCGAAACATTTTTCTGATCGAAATAACTTTCGAAAAATGCCTTAACGTATCAAATGGTTGGCGTGTTCTGAAAGCCTGGCGATTATACGACACATAATATTACATTTCCCCGTATTAACCTTATATCGTGTAGAAAACATTTCCCCCACATCGGCCTCTGAAATTATACATGTGGCTCAAATACATGTGTTGCAATGCTAGCTGTAATATGGCTGTCAAGAAAACGACACAAATTTACCGACAAAAGTTGATTCCTGCACACTGAATCGAACGTAATGATGCCGATTTCAAGCAGTTTCATAGTTAGCAAAGTTCAGTTTCCTGTTCAGACGCCACATTGTGCGCTGTAATGACAGACTGCTTAATCGTTCGAAAGTGAAAATCGAAGAATATGGTCAAAATACCTCTGGACAACAGGATAGAAGGGAAAATAAACAAAATGGCGGTATCTAACAGTTTATTTTCTTCTCTATCTCTTGGTTTTAGTAACAAAGCAAAGATAGAGAAATCGTGAACGAAAGAACAATATTAGACTTTAGGATGAGATGCAAGGCAGATGTAGTGTTAGGGAATTCCCTTCTGTTTATCAGTTTTGCAAACTAAAGATGACTGAAAAGTTATGTCGGAATTGTTACCAAGAGCTGAGGTGACATGCAAGATGAAAATTTCGGACATCGACTGACTTACCGTGGCCGATTTGACTAAGTCCGTGTACGAAAACTCTGGGTATGTCGTGTCTGTAGAGTCTAGCAAGTCCACCTCTAAGCGCACGGTTTTCTCCACATTCTTTTCCTTTTCAGAATTCTTTGGAACTGGATCAAGAGTTGTAAACCCAAGTCTTTTAGGTCCATCCATATTTGAACTTTTGTCACTGCCATTTAGCCTCCATAAATCCACTAAACTGATATATTTTCTTCTGAACTGTGAGTCTAGTAGAAATTAACCGCCATAGTGAGGCAGTGACGTCATTATTGGAGAACGTGACATTGGATTAGTCTATTTATAGCTACAAGAGGAGCGGAAGGTTCGGGACGCGCTTGAATTTACGATCGATATTGATTTCGCAATTCAATAAAATCAGATTTCGTATCTAACCCAATTTATTTCCACTAATTTACTTACTAAGCCATAGATCACCTCGTAAAACACATTGGAAATCTCCTTTATAGTCTCAATGTAACAAACAAGGTAAAATGGTATCGTCAGGGGGTTTCCCAGTGACCTGGAAATTCCCATGTAAACAAAAAACATGTACTTTTGCGCCTCATTCTCGCGAAATCAAAACGTGTACTTCAAGAAACGAAAATAGACCACATGGATATCGTGTGTTCCTTGAAATAACCTCATGTGAATCGGAGTGTTACTGGTGTGTGTGATAAGAAATCATAGTTTTATAATAGAAGATTCAGCATACAACTTATTTATCCTAGATAATCAGCTTCAATCTATTGCTGAAAGACAGAAACTGGTGCACAAAAAGATGGGATTCCTGATCATGTGAAATTTCCGCATAGATAGAAAAATACAACTGTTGTTGCTTTTGCACTATAGATCAGGCTTCGTTCCATACTGTCTGATCTTAAATGTAGATGGTGTAAGATATATTTGTGAAATGTCGTAGTATTTCCATTTATTGACGTGGCATTACATTTCCTATATTTAGATCTACTGTTAAACTTTAAAGACGCAATAATAATATGTATACCCCGACTGTGTCTTTCAGATTCATAATTTAACCCTTAGGCTGGTAAGCACGACTCACCGGCCCTTTTCGGACAGTGTAGATCAAGATCAGACTGCACTGAACGTGCAGTCTGATCTTGGATCCACACTGTCTGATAAGGAGAGATCTTTCCTCCAAAAATACCTTTGAAATGGGAAAATTTGAGTTTATACTATCGTTTTGCGAGTTTCATTCCTTTCATTTAGCAGGATAAGGGTTAATATAGATACAGATCTGGATCTAGATGCTCTGTCTGTGGACTTTAATGCTTTCGAATCGAATCGAATCTTTTAACCCCTGGGGTCATAGGGGCACTGCATTGAGGAACAATCCACCAGTGTCCTCCATCTTTTGTGGTCATGGGCAAGGGCTTGGGTTCTTCCCTGTCCTTTCTGTAATATTGTCTGCCCACTTCTTCCTCTGTCTGCCTTGTCTCCTCTTCCCCTGAACTGTCCCTTGGAGGATGATAGCCCACTGGTTCGTGTTACATGTCCATACCATTTCAACTTTCTCTTCTTCACTGTGGTGAAGAGGTCTTCATAGTGCTTCACATGCTGTGAGATCATTCTGCGCACTTCTTCATTTGTGACGCGATCTGTGTATAAGATGGCAAGGAGTCATCTGAAACACCTCATTTCCTTTAACCCTTTACCAAACGACAAAATTTTAGATTTGTCCAAATTGAAAGCATGTGCTGATGTGCTGATTTGATATGGTAGAAAACATTGTGGGAAAAGGAGAAAGTGCTGGTTCATTACCATGAGTTTCTCCTTTTCCCACATTTAAAAAAAAAAAAAGCTTTCCTGTCAGGGTCGTTAAAACTGGGGGGGTTGTGTGGTAAAGGAGTAAAGGGTTAAAAAACAGTATTTCTGATTTTGCGCGGTTTTTAACAAGCTATAGTAGGTTTACCAACCTAATTAATCTTAACACAGTCACATAGATCTAATTGCAGTATTTCATTGTAAACTGATACACATGCAACTCAAATGCTTCCAGTGACAAGCAATATTGGTCTTTTGCAAATCTTTTTTTTGAAATTTTGACCTTTACCAAAGAATGAAATTTTGGACTCGACCAAATTGAAAGCGTTTGCATAAAGACAAATGTTGCCAAAGTGATAACATGTGTCTTTGATAGAGAAGAAAACATTGTGAGAAAAGAAGAAAATGCTGGGTACCAGCATTTTCTCCTTTTCCCACAATGTTTTCAAAAGCCTTCTCTTTCAGGGTCATTGAAACTGAGGATTGTGTGGTAAAGGGTTAAATGTAAATTTGTGTTAGTATTAAATTGTGTAATAAACATAAATTGTTTTATTAGATCTATTCAATGTTTAATCCAAGAACTGATCAAAAGTCATGCACTGCAAATATGTTTCTGGAGTTTTGTTTGTATTGGAGTTTAACACTGTTTTAACAGCTTAGGTCATATCATGGCGGTCAGTGCACCTACGCATGTGTTTCCTGGCTTTCTAACACCAGTAATGAAACAACTTTCTTTCCAAGCCACATGCATCAGAGGTGAGAGGCTAAAAATCATTGGAAAGAAAGTTTGCTCACCAGTTTACAAGTCAGGAGTTAGATCTCACCCTTAGAAAGATAAGAACAACAGAATGTGTAGCCTGATCTTAGCTTTACTGTCCACTATTTTATACAATAATCTGGCCAAAACAATGTCGGAATTGCAATACATAGGCTGATTTTTCGAAATTGGAAAGTTGTATCTAATCATTTCATGGGCAATGGGTTAAAGTGCTGATAGTTCACTAAACCTGAAAATTTTAGACTAGTCCACATTTAATTCTTTACCAAATGAGAAAATTTTTGGCTGGACCAAATTGAAAACATTTGCAGACGATAAATTAGATATAGCTAAGATAATTTCTGTCTTTGATTGGGAAGGAAACATTGTGGAAAAAGAAAATACTGGTAACCAGCATTTTCTCCTTTTCTCACAATTTTTTCAAAAGCTTTTTTAGCTCACCTGAGCACAAAGTGCTCAGGATGAGCTATTGTGATCACTCACCGTCCGTCTGTCGTCCGTCCGTCCACATTTTTTTGTTTACGCTCTAGCATCTACAAATATTAACCAATCAGCACCAAACTTGGTCAAAATGTATATGACTATAAGATCTCGGATGAGTTCGATTATGGGTGTAATCGGACCAGAACGACTGGAGTTATTTGCCCTTGAATTAGAAAAATTGCTATATTTGACTTTGTTTACACTCTAGCATCTACAAATATTAACCAATCAGCACCAAACTTGGTCAAAATCTATATGACCATAAGATCTCGGATGAGTTCGATTATGGGTGTAATCGGACCAGAACGACTGGAGTTATTTGCCCTTGAATTAGAAAAATTGCTATGTTTGACTTTGTTTACACTCTAGCATCTACAAATAATAACCAATCAGCACCAAACTTGGTCAAAATGTATATGACCATAAGATCTCAGATGAGTTCGATTATGGATGTAATCGGACCAGAACGACTGGAGTTATTTGCCCTTGAATTAGAAAAATTGCTATGTTTGACTTTGTTTACACTCTAGCATCTACAAATATTAACCAATCAGCACCAAACTTGGTCAAAATGTATATGACCGTACGATCTCGGATGAGTTCGATTATGGGTGTAATCAGACCAGAACGACTGGAGTTATTTGCCCTTGAATTAAAAAAATTGCTATATTTGACTTTGTTTACACTCTAGCATCTACAAATAATAACCAATCAGCACCAAACTTGGTCTAAATATATATGACTGTAAGATCTCGAATGAGTTTGATTGTAGGTCTAATAGGACCAGTTATTGCTGTGTCATGGAAAAAGGGGGCCCGACGTATATTTTCAATGTGGACCAATATCTCTTTAACTACAGGACAAAATGTCATGAAACTTCTTCATCTTATTGTTTATTGCAAGCCACAGACCTCAGTTATTTGTTTTTATTTCATGAAATGCCATGTCATGAAAAAAGGGGGCTAAATGTTTAATTTCGTCATGGACCAATGACCATCTGTTTGTCCATCTTTCAGGACAGATATCTTCTAAAATCCCTGACAAAAACTAATAGAAATTCATACAGGTGTTCCTAATGATGTCTGCTGATATTTATTGTGTTTTTTTTTCCTTTTTGATATCAAATATTGTCTCATAGGAAAAAGGGGCTTCATGTATATTTCTGTTAAGGATCAATATACATGTATCTTCAACTCAAAATCCTGGACAAAAATTTGTGAAACTTCATACATGTGTTGCTTATGATAGTCTGCCAATATCATTAGTTTAGCTTTTTTGATTAAATGTCATGTCATGGAAAAAGGGGGCTTCACATATATTTTCATTATGGATTAATATCTCTTTAACTACAGGACAAAATGTTATTAAACTTCATCTTTATGTTGTTTATCACAAGCCACAGACAATGGTTAGGCCTATTTGTTAGCTCACCTGAGCATGAAGTGCTGGGTGAGGTATTGTGATTCGTCGTTGTCCAGCGTCTGTCTTTCCACAATTCCTTTAAACATCTTCTTCTCCTAAACCAGTCATGTTGAAACTTGACAGGCATATACCTTGGGTGAAGTTCTACCAAAGTTGTTAAAAGAATTGAATTAACCCTTTAACTCCAGGGGTCACAATTTTGGGCAAAATTGTATGTAGAGCAAACTTTAAAAATGTCTTTGTCTGAAACTAGAAGGCCTAGAGCTTTGATATTTGGTATGTGGCATTTCCTTGTGGACTTCTACCAATTTTGTTCAAATGATGCCCCTGGGTCAAAACAGGACATAAAGGTATACAGAATGAAATTCTAAAAGTCTTGTTCTATTTAACCCTTTACCACACAGTCCCAAGTTTTAACACCTGTGAGAAATAAGGCTCTTGAAAATAGTGTGGGAAAAAGAGGAAATACTTGTAACCAGCATGTTTTCCTTTTTCCACAATGTTTTCCACCCAACCAAAATCAAATTTAAATTTTTGAGATCTCGGATGAGTTCGATTATAGGTCTAATCGGACCAGAACAACTGGAGTTATTTGCCCTTGAATTAGAAAGATTGCTATATTTGACTTTGTTTACATTCTAGCATCTACAAATATTAACCAATCAGCACCAAACTTGGTCAAAATACTTATGACCATAAGATCTCAGATGAGTTCAATTATGGGTCTAATCGGACCAGAACAAGTGGAGTTATTTGCCCTTGAATTAGAAAAATTGCTTTATTTAACTTTGTTTACACTCTAGTATCTACAATTATTAACCAGTCAGCACCAGACTTGGTCAAAATATATATGACCATAAGATCTCGGATGAGTTCGATTATGGGTCTAATCGGAGCAGAACGACTGCAGTTATTTTCCTTTGAATTACAAAGTTCTTTAAAATAGTTCTTTGTCTGGAGCATAACTTTGTCATCTCCAGTCAGATTGACTTGACACCTGGCTTTTGTGTGTGTTGCAATAATACAGAGTGGAGTGTGAAAGAATTGTAACTCTACTTCATACTGTCTATGAGTTATTTCCCTTTGATCATCATTTTACAAAATTTTCTGTTTGTCCGGAACAGGTCTCATCTCTAGCCAGAACATCTTCAAATTTGGTATGCATGATTGTTGAAAAATTACGGAGTGCAGTGCACAAGAACCTTAACTCTTCCTAGAACGAATTTTGAGTTATTCCCCCTTTGACCTTCATTTTTATAGTATTTCTTGCTTGTCTGGAGCAAAACTTTGTCATCTTAAGTAGGAATATGGTATGCTTATTTGTTGCAATATTTTAAAGTGCAGTGCACAAGAATTGTAACTCTACCTTGTGCTGTCTTTGAGTTATTTCCCTTTGATCAGCATTTTTACCGCATTTAGTGCTTGTCCAGAATATAACTTTGTCATCTCAAGTCAGAACAACTTCAAACTTGGTATGCATGTTTGTTGCAATATTACCAAGTACAGTGCACAAGAACAATCAAACTTGGTATGCATGTTTGTTGCAATATTACCAAGTACAGTGCACAAGAACAATCAAACTTGGTATACATGTTTGTTGCAATATTACCAAGTACAGTGCACAAGAATAATAACTATACCTGGAGCGGATTTTGAGTAATTCCACTTTGATCTTCATTTTTTTAGCTCACCTGAGCACAAAGTGCTCAAGATGAGCTATTGTGATCACTCTCTGTCCGTCGTCATCGGTCCGTCCATCCGTCGTCCGTCTGTTCACATTTTTTGTTTACGCTCTAGCATCTACAAATATAAACCAATTGGCACCAAACTCGGTCAAAATGTATATGACTGTAAGATCTCAAATGAGTTCGATTATGGGTGTAATCAGACCAGAAGAACTAGAGTTATCTGTCCTTGAATTAGAAAAATTGCTATATTGGACTTTGTTTACACTCAAGCATCTACAAATATAAACCAATTAGCACTAAACTTAGTCAAAATATATATGACCCTAAGATCTTGGATGAGTTCGATTACGGGTCTAATCAGACCAGAACAACTGGAGTTATTAATTTTGCCAGAGCCAAACTTGGTCAAAATATATATGACCATAAGTTCGATTATGAGTCTAATCTGACCCAAACAACTGGAGTTATCTTCCCTTGAATTAGAAAAATTGTTATATTTGTCAAATTTTACTTAACGATAAATAAGGAAATGTTTTTAAAACCTGTTCTCAAATCATAATGCCCATAGCTTTCATATTTTGCATGTAGGACTTTGAAATGGACCTCAATGAAAATGTTTCAAATTAGGACCCTTGAGTCAAAATTCGCCCTTTGTTTTGTGGTCCTGGATTAAACAAAGATAAAGAAGGAAATTATTTAAAAGTCTTCTTGTCTTGAAGCATATTGCCTAGCATCCAGCACCTTCATTTATTCATCAACCTTTGTCATATTGTAATAGAATAATAGTGGCTATAATGTGATCATTAAGTGTCATTTTCAGCAAAATCATATTTGTAGGACCAAAGTTATCAAACTTTGATTTTACAGAAATTGATTAACCCTTTACCAAACAATACCAGGTTTTTATGGCTCTGAGAAAGAAGCCTATGGAAAACATTGTGGAAAAAGGAGAAAATGCTTGTAACCAACATTTTCTCCTTTTCCCCACAACGTTTTGTACCCTTCTCACTTGAAACGTAAATTTTTGAGTCACATTAATTTTGTCTTCTGCAAAAGCTTTCAGTTTGGAGCAGTCCAAAATTTTGTTGTTTGGTAAAGAGTTAAATTTTGTCTTATTATCCACAAGTGTTAACCTATTACTGGTATGACAAAATTTAGTCAATGTGAATATAGCTGTAAGATCATAGATTGATAAAATATTTTTATTTTTCAGGTGCAGGATGAATGAAAATCAAAGATTCATCTAGGCCATGTGATTTCGCGAAACTTGTATTTTACATCCCCAATCCTGCTTTTTATGCAACCCCCCTTCCCCCTTGATGGATTTGAGGCATATTGTTTTATCCTTGTCTATCTGTCCATCTGTTTGTCCTAAACTTAAACTGAAAACTTAATATTTCTTTGTAACTTCTGAACTGTTTAAATGACAAGGCTCATATTTGGTATGAAAGAATATCTCATTGATACACAACTGCTGGTAAGAAGGTCAGGGTCATATGTTCAGGTCAAGATCAAATATAAAGGTGTAAAATTGGCTGTTCGGGGGGCACAAGTGTTCACATCTTGTTTCAGTTAACTTAGGGGGTAAATATTGCAGAAATACAACAAATCCCCGCTAGACATGTAGCTGTGTGCAAAAAGGAACCTTTTAATTAATTGTTGGCAGTGATAAATTGCAGCTTCTAGGTCAATATAAACAACCATAACTACATAATCAAGTACGCCGTGTACTGTATGTTCCTGACAGATGTAAAGTGTGCTATAATTGGCAATCAGTGGTATGGAAGCCAGTGTGCACTGGTTAGAACCCCTGTCTCGGCCAACATTTGGCAAAAGTCTGCAACATGTATGTGTCATTTGCCTCACACCAATGGGTGAATGAAAAGTAGTTTGTCTAGGTGGGATGAGCAGCTTGTGGCTCGGATTTGATGATGTGTTCGCACTGGTGTGAGAAATGTCTGGAACACATGGTTAGGTGCACCACCTGCAGCAATATGACTGTGAACGTTGTGTTAGACCCAATACAACCAACAGTGGGATGGAAAGATGTTTTGTGTGATATTAATAGAGAAATACAAAGAATACATGGATAGATGCACTGATGGCTGTGATATGACTGAAATACTGTTGAAAGAGGCACAAACCCAAATCAGTCAATCATGTGTAGAAAAGAATAGTTCAAGAGTTGTGAATTGAACAAGAATTTGTACCCAAAGGTGTCAGCCCTGTACCAGGTATATGGTATTTACCGAAAGTGCTGTTGGTGATAGTTGAATAAATTATTCCATTTGAATTTTTAAAAAGAATCAATGAGACCTTTGAGTCCATAGATCAAAATTACCAGACAGTTGTAGGTGACATATAAAAGATATCTTTTTTCTCACTAAGAAATATGAGGACTATCACCAATGATTGGAAAGGCTTTAGCTTGGGTGAAGCGCCTTGATGATCTGTTGTCTGTTGTATCACTATGACTTTTGATTTATTTTATGATTAATTCTAATTAAAAGAAAAAAGTTATATGTGGTCTGTCATGCAAAATGGGGTCTTTTGGGAACTGCAAAAAGTATTGATTCTTATCAGCCTGCATAGTCAATGCAGTCTGACCAGGGTTGAAATATGTAAAACAGTCATTGTACTTTACTATACATTTATTTTTAGCTCGACTGTTTCAAAGAAAACATCCA
Source organism: Tridacna gigas (assembly GCA_945859785.2). Lineage (NCBI taxonomy): Eukaryota > Metazoa > Mollusca > Bivalvia > Cardiida > Cardiidae > Tridacna > Tridacna gigas. The sequence continues at coordinate 67,026,580 of OX244033.2, forward strand.
GTTATTGTCATAGCCTGGTTGTCATTGTGGTCTGTGTCGTCGTCCTCGTCATACAAAATCTTTGACATTTTGTAATATTTCTGCTCCTAGTCAAAATATCAACTTGAAACTTGGAATAAATGTTCACAATCAAAAAGGCAACGCATGTGACAAGGGCAGGTAACTTTGAAAATATTTTTTATCAAATTATGCCCCTTTTTTGACTTAGAATTTTTACCAACTATCAAGCACTTAACAGTCGAGTGGCATCCACATGCAGTGCTCGTGTTTAAAATGTACAATGGAATTGATTTGTCAAGGCTTCAATCTCATTTCCATTTATTTGATTGAAAGAGTTCAAAGAAGGCCCTTTTTTGCTTGATGGTTCACTTATTGTCCATATTTTACTGTTGTTTTTATTTTTTCCAGGTTATCAATTCTATATTCTCAAGAACATTTCATTATCATCAAACAGTGACATTGAACTATATTGTGAATAATTTGTGAATTGTTTGTGTATTTATGTGTTGAAACAATTATTTGAGTGATTAAGTGGGTAGATAGACTACAGTATAGAGAAAGTGAGTTTTGATTCTTTTGAAAAAGGGACTCCAGTTCATTTAGTGTGATTTAGCTCATTCTCTTTGGGAGGAGACAGTGTGTAAAGGAGCCTTTTGATTGCGAAAAACAGCTTAACAGCTTTTGAATCAGTACCTATAATTCAGTAAGTATACTGTGGTTCATAGAAATCATACATATGATAAGTTTGAGAGAGAAATCAGTGGCTTAGAAAGAACATTGAAAAGAGCATTAAATCTCATCCCATCAATCAATCAATCAATCATACCATTTTTGTTTTATCTTCTACCTTTGGTTTATGGAGAAATCATCTTTGCCTAAAGATGAAGATAATGCTGGGAAAATTTTTATGCCCTTATCACTTTAACCCTTTACTGCACAATGCCGCTTTTTGACGCCCCTTGGAAAGAAGCCTTTTGAAAACATAGTGGGAAAAGGAGAAAATGCTGGTAACCAGCATTTTCTCCTTTTCCCACAATGTTTTCTACCCTATCAAAGAAAAGTTGCATCATTTGAGCCACATTGAAATTGTCGTCTGCAAATGCTTTCAATTTAGACAAGGCTAAAATTTTGTCGTCTGGTAAAGGGTTAAGTAGGGAGGCCACAAAGACATGCTTTTGTCCATCTGTCTAAATGTCTGTCCTAAAATCTGGTGTCAGGCATAACTCTGAAGTAATTGATACTACAGACTTGAAACATTCATAGTTAGATTATTTAGAATGCCCTTGGGTACCTGGTTATTGTAATATTTACAAAGTTATGGCTTTGTCCATCTGTCTAAATGTCTGTCCTAAAATCTGGTGTCAGGCATAACTCTGAAGTAATTGATACTACAGACTTGAAACATTCATAATTAGATTATTTAGAATGCCCTTGGGTACCTGGTTATTGTAATATTTACAAAGTTATGGCCTTTGTTACAGTGAAAATGTACAATTTCAAAGTTGTGGCTTGCATAATTCTAAAACTATTCGTAGTATGGGCATGAAACTTTATGGATGTTTTATTCAAGATTGTACTTTGACGATGCTTTATTCTTTACCAGACAACAAAATTTTCCGCTGGTCCAAATCCAAAGCATTTGCAGATGACAAAATAAATGTTACTATCTAGCTTGTAATCATGAGGTCTTTGGTTTGATTCCTATTCCGGCCAAACTTCCTTTGGGCAATTCGTTTGGCCTCTTACATTTCATGTACATGTGAGAAACCAGTAACTTGGAAAGAATTTTGTTTGTAAACTTGTAAGGCAATAAAACCAAACATGGTTTAGTGTGCTGACAAACAGTATAAACTGACATTGAATCAAACAGTATATGAACTTCAAACAAACAAACAAAAACAAATAGTTTGACTGAATTATTTAAAGCCCCCACATCAATAGATTGGGGCATGTTATTTTACTGTTGTCTGTCTGTCTGCCTATAATAATCTGTCTGTCCATCTGTCTGTTTGTAAACTTAAAATTGAAACTTAACTGTTGCTTATAACTTTAAGAGTATTGAACTGACAATGCTCATTTTTGGTATGTAGTTAATTTTTATCAATATGCTTCTGGCCAATGTCATATTTATAAGGTCAAGGTCACATTTCTAACCCTTAACCTGAAAACTTAAACATGAAAACTTAACATTTTCCTATAACTTCAAAAGTATTTATGTTACAATGTTCATATTTGGTATGTAGGTTCCTTTCGTTCATAAGCAGATGCTGATGTCAAGGTCATGTGACAAGATCAAGCCCAAATACCAAGGCTACATTAAAAAAAAAAATGGCTGTTATAGGGGCATTTGTGTTTCACAAACACATTTTGTTTGCCTTGTAAGTCATCTACTTGATAGGTGTAGGGCTATTTTCAAGGATGATATTTGTTTCTTTTTAAGCAATGCCAAGGTTGAAGAGGAAGTCTGTTTTGCAGAGGAATGTTGCCATGAGGTCTTTGATGAGGTCTCGACGCTATGCCAGAGATGTGATTGGAGATGGCGATGGTACTGGTGCTGGAAGCAGTGTAGCAGATGAGGGTCGAGATGACCCTACAGATCTAGTATGGTCTGTGCCTGATATGACTGCTTCAGCAGTTAGGCCATCTGTGCAGGGCGCTTGTGATAAGCAGATGGAGGTTCAAGCCCGCCTCTTTAAGCCCTCTGGGCCATCTGTGCAGGGTGCTAATAAGCAGATGGAGGTCCAAGCCCGCCTCTTTAAGCCCTCTGGGCCATCTGTGCCTGAAAGTTTGCTTGATGATTTGCTTGATGGTTTGCTTGATGATTTGCTTGTTGACTTGCTAAAGGAATTGCTTATTGAATTATCCAATGAAATGTCAAATATAACACCACTTGACAACCTTTCAAATGATACTGCTGAACTTGAGCTTGTTGAGGTGGATAAAGATAGCTCTTCCATTTCTGAACCAATGAACTCTGACCCAGATCAGAATAAGTCATTTGTTTCAAACAGATACAGGAATGATAGAAATAATCCATTCAACTGGAAAACATTATTATTTGGCTCATACAGTCAAAGCAACAGTAAATTTTCAGTTTATTCCAGAGGGAGTCAGTGTACAATTATATCATTGTGTGCTTTGATTTATGCACATTATTCAAGTTTGTCATCTAAATTGAATATAGATGAGGTTTTAGTTGTTGGTGATCAGTTGTATCAAAGTGTTTTGCAAAATTTGAAACAACAGGGTAAATTTAAGCATAGGCTACTATGTCTTGATGAAATTCCTGATGAAGTTAATATATTATCTAGACAAGTGCATATTGAAAAGGAAAGTATCATATCAGGAGTTGCTGTTGAACTTGATTGTTCTTCATTGCCTTCTTTACATCAGTCCTTGCATAGTGCCTTCTTAAGTGTACAATATGTTTTAGTGATGATTGGAGCTGTGTGTTCTGCAGTTTTTGTTAAGGATGACAAATTCTGGCTTTTTGATTCACATTCACATGGAAATCATGGAATGTCCAGTCCTGATGGTAAATCACTGTTAATTTCATTTGCTACTCTCGATGACATTGTTACCTTCATGTATGCAATGTATGAAAGCATGAAGATTGATTTGTCATCTCAGTTTGAAGTTTTGCCTGTCAAATTTACCTGCTTGGATAACAGAAGTAGTAGTTTCTCAAGTTTGTTAATGAAATACTTTGAGGACCAGAGAATTAAAACTGACACTAAATCCAATGTGAAATGCATTCAGAAAAATGATACCTTCTACATTGAGCAAGGAGTGTCTGTTGTTGAAAATAGAAATGTGAATAGAAAGGAGTATTTCAAAAAATACAAACAAGCTAAACGTACTGATTTATTATTCAAAGAGAAAGAAAAAGAAATTCAGAAAATCTCAAAGAGTAAAGCAAGAAGTGATTCAGTGTTTAAAGGAAAAGAAAGAGAAAATCAAACCACCTCAAAACGAAAAGCAAGAGCTAATTTGGAATATGCAAGTAAAGAAAGAGAATCAAAACACATGGCAAGAGGTAATGTAGAGTTCAGAAATAAGGAGAGAGCAAACGAAAATGTTTTAAAAAGAAAAGCAAGGCGTGACCCATTGTTTAAAGAAAAAGAAATTCAGACTACTTCAAAGCGAAAAGCAAGAGCTAATTTGGAATATGCAAGTAAAGAAAGAGAATTAAAACACATGGCAAGAGGTAATGTAGAGTTCAGAAATAAGGAGAGAGCAAACGAAAATGTTTTAAAAAGAAAAGCTAGGGGTGATCCATTGTTCAAAGAAAAAGAAATTCAGACGACCTCAAAACGAAAAGCAAGAAGTGAATCAATGTTTAAAGAAAAAGAAATTCAGACCACCTCAAAACAAAAAGCAAGAAGTGAATCAATGTTTAGAGAAAAAGAAAAAGAAATTCAGACCACCTCAAAACGAAAAGCAAGAAGTAATTCAATGTTTAAAGCAAAAGAAAAAGAAATTCAAACCACCTCAAAACGAAAAGCAAGAAGTGATTCAGTGTTTAAAGCAAAAGAAAAAGAAATTCAAACCACCTCAAAACGAAAAGCAAGAAGTAATTAAATGTTTAAAGCAAAAGAAAAAGAAATTCAAACCACCTCAAAACGAAAAGCAAGAAGTGATTCAATGTTTAAAGAAAAAGAAAAAGAAATTCAAACCACCTCAAAACGAAATGCAAGAGCTAATTTGGGATATGCAAGTAAAGAAAGAGAATCAAAACACATGGCAAGAGGTAATGTAGAGTTCAGAAATAAGGAGAGAGCAAACGAAAATGTTTTAAAAAGAAAAGCTAGGAGTGATCCATTGTTTAAAGAGAAAGAAACTGTCTCTAGAAAGAAATTACGGCTGAATCCTTACGTTTTAGAGAAGGAAAGAATAGTTAAACAAGTTATTCGTTCAAATAGTAGAACAAGAGAGAAGGAAAAAATAACTGATAGAAGAAGAAAATGCATCAAACGAAAATCGACAGAGTATCAGACGATTGAGAATTTTAATGCTAAAAGAAAAAAACATGGAAATAATGTTGATGAATGTATAATACTGTTTCATGAAAGTATTAAAATTGGACCCCAATTTATCTGCACATGTTGTAAGCAGACATGGTTCAAGCAAAGTGTTTGTAATATCAAAAGTATTAAAGGTGTTATCAGTTCCAAGTTTGTAACTGGGACCTTATCAGTTGATGATTCGGAATGGATATGCACAACATGTAAAACAAATGTCATGAACCAAAAGGTTCCAAAGTTAGCAGAAGCAAATGGTATGAGATGGCCTGAAAAACCAGATGTCTTACAATTGTATCCATTGGAAGAAAGACTGATATCTTTACGCATACCTTTCATGCAAATTAGAGAGCTACCAAGAGGTCGTCAGTATTCTGTTAAAGGCAATGTTGTGAATGTTCCTGTAGATATCCAACCTGTTGTTAATGCGCTTCCCAGACCATTTGATGAAAATGTAACTGTTGTAGTAAAGCTGAAAAAGAAGTTATCATACAAATCATGTGCATTTACAGAGAATGTGAGACCATTACATGTTTTAGTAGCTCTACAATGGCTAATGAAAAACAGTATCTTGTATAAAAATTCATCTGTGAAAATAGATGAGGAATGGGCTTCACGTGTAACAAGAGATTCTGAAGAAACTAAGCAAGAATTCTTCTCATCAGATGTAAAATCATTGGGAAATGTAACAGATAGTCATAACTCACATGATGAAAGCAATGAAAATGTACATAACATCACATATGATTCAGATGAAGAAGAAAACAGACAAGAAAATGTCGGCAATATAGACACACTCATTGATGATGCAGTTATTGAAAATAGATACATTTACCTTTGCTCCTGGAGAAGGTCAGCGACCTTTGAGTATATATCAAGATGCTGATTCGGAATTTCTGTGTTTTCCAACCATATATTGTGGACAAAGAAGAACTGAAAATGAAGACAGTTCAGTTCCAGTAAACTATAGTGACATTGCGAAATGGGAACTAAGAAGCAATGATAGGCGAGCAGCAAACAGCATGCCAAATATATTTTTCAAACTGAAAAAGATTCAGATGAAGCAACTGCATGACAAAGTAAATCTTGCTGTAAGAAGATGTCGGGTTGAGAACGAGAAAATGACAGCAGGTCAGGCTAGGGATTTAAATTATATGGAAAACATGGTACGAAAAGATGAAGGATATTATATTTTTAAACAACTTAGAAATTCGCCTGCTTATTTAGAAACAAAGAAAAAAGATGTTTTTGCAATGATACGACAGCTTGGTTTACCAACATGGTTTATGTCACTTTCATCTGCAGATACAAGATGGTCAGATTTAATTAATATGTTGTCAAGTCTAAATCAGGGGTTTGAGTATTCTGAAGATGAAATACAAAATTTGACATGGGAGCAAAAAATTAAGCTTGTTCAAAAAGACCCAGTAACATGCTCTCGTTATTTTGATCACAGGGTTCAGCAATTCATAAAGATTGTTTTAAAAAGTTCTCATGACTGCCTTGGCCAAGTTACAGATTATTTTTACCGTGTTGAATTCCAACAGAGAGGTTCTCCTCATATTCACATGCTGGTATGGGTGGAAGATGCTCCAAAATATAAAAGCAGTTCTAATGAACAAATAATAGAATTTGTTGATAAATACTTAAAATGCTGTTCAGACAATGAACAACTGCAAGAATTACTTCAGTTGCAAATTCATAAACATAGTAGAACTTGTCACAAAAAGAAAGACAAAATATGTCGGTTTGGATATCCATTGCCACCATTAAGCAAAACCATGATTCTTGAACCACTTGAATCAGATGTGGAGAAGTACAAAAAAATGTATGAAAATATACAGAACAAAATGAATGCTGAAAAAGAAGGGTTTGATATGCCCTATGAAAAGTTTTTAACTGACGTGGTAGAACTGAATGAGGATGAGTACATTAAATGTATTAGAAGTTCTTTAAAGGCATCAAAAGTATTTTTGAAGAGAACACCTAAAGATATTCGTGTAAACTTGTACAATGAAACAGTCTTGAGGGCTTGGAAGGCAAATATAGACATACAGTTTGTATTAGACCCATATGCCTGTGCCATGTACATTGTATCTTATATAAGTAAATCACAGAGGGGAATGAGTGCTCTATTACATGCTGCAGCAAAAGAGGCGAGAAATGGCAATTTGGATATAAAGCGACAGGTGCGACATATTGGCAATGTTTTTTCAAACAGTGTTGAAGTGAGTGCACAAGAGGCTGTTTACCTAGTACTTCAAATGCCCCTGTCCAAGGGTACACGAGATGTAGTATTTATCAATACATCCAAACCAAATGAAAGAATACAGCTTCTAAAAGCAAAACATGCTCTAGACGACTTACCCGAGTCTTCTACAGACATTGTGGCTGATAATGTGATCAAAAGGTATGCAAAAAGACCAAAATGTCTTGAAAATTGGTGCCTCGCCGATTATGTGTCACAGTTAGAGGTTGTGTATCCTACTGATAATGAAACCCACCCTAATAACCAAGATGTAAATGATGATGATAATGACATTGGTTCAGAAGAACTATTCAGTGATGAACAAAACCTAGTTGTATTGAAAAATGGCATCAAAATAAGACAAAGAAAAATTCACAAAGTTATACGTTACGTAAGATTTAATAGAAGGTCAGATGAGGAAAATCATTTTCGAGAAAAGATTCTGCTGTTTTTGCCATGGAGAAATGAAAGTACAGATTTAATTATGAACTATGACACTTACAAACAACATTATGAAGCAAAAAAGTGTCAGATTGATTACAAGGCAAAAGTATATGAACACCATGTTGAAGAGTTAGAGATGGCAAGACAAGCTGCAGAAAATAACTTTGATGATTTTGATGATATAGCACCAGGAACACAACAAGTTGAAGCAGACACGGCCGTAGAAGATTCAGCTGAATCAGAGACATTTGTCTATTTTAATCCGGACAGAGTTATAGAGCAAAGAGAGTATGATATTGGTATTGAACTAGGCAGCAATTTTGCAATGACTTCAATTGATGTAAACGACAATGTTATGTCGGATGACCAGTATAGTGAACTTCTTAGATGTTTGAATACTAAACAAAGACACTTTTATAATCATGTTATCCATTGGATAAAAACAAAAGATGCCCCACTTTATGCTTTCTTGACTGGCGGAGCAGGTGTTGGTAAAAGTGTGGTAATTAAGGCATTATATCAGACCTTGTACAGATACTTAAATCTAAGTGAGGGTCAAAATGCAGATGAGAAAAGAGTTCTGCTGTGCGCATACACCGGGAAAGCAGCTTTTAACATTAATGGTTCAACTATATCAACAGCTTTCCATCAAAAATTTAAGCAGAAAGAACAAACATTAAATTGTAACAAACTCAATACATTTCGTTCAAAGTATAGAAATCTCTCTCTTGTCATTATTGATGAAATATCAATGGTTAGTAACTCATTGCTTAAGTTCATTGACCAAAGACTTCAGGAGTTAACGGGCACAAGACTACCTTTTGGGGGTAAAAGCATCATAGCAGTAGGTGACTTGTACCAACTAAAGCCAGTTGCGGGATCTTGGATATTTCAAGACCTTACAAGTGATGCTTCAGCACTAGCTTCCAATTTGTGGAAAGAACATTTTACAATGTTTGAGTTGACTGAGATAATGCGACAAAAGGATGATAGTGCATTTGCAGAGTTATTGAACAGACTGCGGCACAATAAAATGACAGACCATGATAAAGAACAGATCAAACAATGTCTGATTGATCCGAATTCAGTAAATTATCCACAAAATGCACCTCATATATTTGCTGAAAATTCATTTATGCAGTTGTTCAATGACAAAATGATTAATAATTTGAACTCTCAAAAGGTTGAAATTCTTTGTCATGATTCCATCATAGCCGCAAACATATCACAGGATAGACAAGATAAAATTTTGAAACAAATACCAAGGAATGCATCTAGTACAATGGGTTTGCACTACTCACTCACTGTTGTTATTGGTATGATCTATGACTTGACTGTTAATATAGATACAGAAGATGGACTTACTAATGGTGCATCTTGTATTGTAAAGTTTTTAGATTATAAACAGACAAAAACGAATAGACCTAGTATAATTTGGGTGCAGTTTGATGATAAACGAATTGGGAATGACAGACGAAGAAAATATTTCAAAAGAGGTTTCTATCATGACTTAATTGATGATAGCTGGACTCCAATATTTGACATTGAGAGAACATTTACAATGCAACATAATACAATCCAGAGGATTCAGTTTCCATTACAGCCATCTGCGGGTCGAACTGTTCACAGGGCTCAAGGAACTACTCTTGATCAGGTAGTCATAGATTTGTCTCAGCAAAGAATAAGAAAAAATCCTCATATCCACTATGTAGCTTTAAGCAGAGTAAGATCTATTGAAAACCTACATATTTTAAACTTGAATGAGGAGGCAATATCGTTAGATGAAAGAGTTGTAGAAGAAATGGAAAGACTGTGTTCTGAAGCAAGGCTTCAATTGTGTTACACCCCACTGGATACAGTAAACTCTGATGATCATTTCAAAATAGTATATAATAATTGTAGATCTTTACACAAACATTTTCAAGATGTAGCAGTAGAGCAGAATATTTTATCAGCACATATTATTGGCTTTTCTGAAACAAGATTAGTCCAAAGAGACCACAGTTCTGACTATTCAATTAATGGCTATCACCTTATCAGGAATGACCAGAAGCAAACCACAGAGACAATCAGACCACCTCATGGTTTAGCATTGTATGTAAGAGATGATATTGTGATTTCCAAATGCCATCAATACACTACAACAAACTTTGAGCTGACTCTAATAAATGCAAACCACAGGTTACTTAAAATGCAAATTGTGATTGTTTATAAGTCACCAGGTTTCTCCTTTCACAATCTCATTTCAACAATTAGTAAAGAGCTTGTTCAGCACCTTGACCCAATTAAACCTTTAGTTATCATGGGAGATTTCAATATAGATATTTCACAAAAGGGTTGTGGCCTAGAGCAGTATATGTCTGAAACATTTCTTTGTCACCAAATGATACATGAAACCACCACTGATCATGGATCAGTATTAGATCTGGTGTTTACAAATTACAACGACAGTGTAGCTGGAACTATCGAAACTTACTGGTCTGACCACAAACTGGTCTACTTTTATACATGTTCAAACAAACGATTTATTGCGTTGGTACTATTTAAGCAATTTGTTGTAAGTTGCACGCAAAGCTTAATTGTATAGTATCACCCGCCTTGTGTTACAAATACCTAGTTGCATTTTTGTACAAGAATGAAGATACATTCTTGTACAAAAATGTACTAGTTATTGGTGGTTAAGTATAATGAGGGTGGCCACCATCCCCCCCTCGCCTCCCCCTTTCTCCCCCTCCCCCTTTCTCCCCCCCCCCCCATCTCTTTTGCTCCTTCATTCTTAAGAGATAGCCTTTGTTATTTGCTTAATCTCTCTTCCAGACAACAAAATATTGGACTGGTCTGCATTGAAACCTTTGCAGATGACAAGTTATTTGATACTTACTTCATGAAATTTATCTTTCAAAAATTAGAAAATCTTGAGGGAAAGGGAGAAATTGATAGTTACAAGCATTTTCCTCTTTTTCCTTAAATGTTTTCAAAAGCTTTGTGTCTTTAAGTTTTTAAAATCTAACATTGTTTGGTAAAGGGTTAATGAAAGATTTATTCATTTTTCTTTGTATTTATCATTTTTTATTTTTATAAACAAATATATTCCCTGCTATTCTTCCAGTGCTTATTTTGCATAGATATATCAGAATACTTCTCACTGTAGTATTAGAGACGTATCATAAATAGTGTTTCCGCAAGTCTTTCTGTCAGAAATTTCCAGTCATTCTCTGAAGCAACCAGTCCTTTTATCATGAGTTGAAGTGCCATTTGAAAGATCTGTTCAGGTAGGGCCAAGGTCAAGGTCACACTTGAAGGTCAAATTTTTGTGAGCTGGATGCATTGAAAGGTTGGTGCAAGACTATTGCAAGTGTAAATACATTGTTTATGTGTTTACAATAGCAATTACCTATGAACATGTCCCTGGACAACCATTTAACCACATTATAATACTAACTTGTATAGAAAGTCTTGAATCAGCAAAAATTCCCTACTAAGTTTGTTCAAATCATGCAACTTGGAAAATCTTTTTGCTCCACACCAAAAGGCCTAGGGCTTTGTTATTATTCCTTCAAAACTCTGTTCTGGAAGTATATAGGAGTCAGCTTGTCGGTCTATCCACCCATCAGTCTTTTTGTAGCATTTTCTTGTCAGCGCTAATTTTCAACAACTACTGGATGGATTTCATTCAAACTTCCCAGATAAACTTGATGTCTAGCAAAGATGTGCATAATTGTATTTTAATCATGAATCATTGAGTTTTCACGGAGTTATTGCCCTTTAATGAAATTTCTTGTCCATGCTATTTCTCAATAACCACAGGACAGATTTCATTGGTGACAGTTCACTGAATTTTTACCAAGTTATTTTCCTTTGATGAAATTTCTTGTTCTTGCTATTTCTCAATAACTATTTGACAAATATCATTAAAACTTCTCACAAATATTTAGTACCAAGCAAAGATGCACACATAATATTTTGGTCATGGTTCACTGAGTTTTCACAGTTACTCCATGTTGATGAAATTTGTTGTCCATTTTATTCCTCAATAACTACAGCACAGATTTTCATGTGCATTTCAGTGACAAAAATCTATTTCTTTACAAGGAGCTGTTGGTGGTATGATCACATTTAGTAATTTCTCTAGTTGGGTTTGTAGCATCATGTTATAGAACTTTGTCAACTTTATCCAAATGCTGTCCTTTAAATAGAAAATGCACCCCATCCCCCAGTGGTTCACAAATTAGCACATATGCTTATAGGATGCAAACTTATAAATTTTCTTGTCTGAACCTGAGGCACAGGAGTACATTCCATGCATTGCACCCTTTTGTGTTGAACACATTTTTCTTGACTGTGTTGATCTTCATTCAATTGGTTCCAAACATTTTAGTGTTGACAACATGAGAGCTCTCTTTGATTCTGTCAATACTGAGGCAATTATTGTTTTCCTTAAGGAGATTGGACTCTATACAAAACTGTGATATTGTTTTAATACCTTTTATTCCTATTTAGACTTTTTTCTTCCTATCACTGTATACTATCTAGTTTATTTCCTTTTCAGAGTCATTTCATTATACATCTTTCATCATGTATTCATTACTCATATTTTACATTCTATTTATATCATTTTTTCACTATATATTTTATCTTGAATGATCTATGATCTTGGATGTAAATGAATTAATAATTCTACAAAAGTTCACTTTAGTTTAGTTGCTGGTATTTAAGAATACAAGATCTGTTTGTTTGAAAATTTCATCTGGATACTGTATCAAACATTCAAATACATTAGTTTTATGAAATACAAATAAATTCCAGCATAACTCTCACCAATGACGAATGAAGGCATACCAGAAAGGTTGTCGATCTATTCAAGGACATTGTTTTTCTTAAGGAAATTGGACCTTACACATAATTGTGATTTTTAGTTACCTTGCTGGTATTTGAGAATATAAGATCTGTTTATTTGAAAATTTCATCTGGATACTGTATACAGTATCAAACATTCAAATAGATTAGCTTTATGAAATACAAATAAATTCCAGCATAATTGTCACCAATGACGGATCAAGGCATACCAGAAAGGTTGTCGATCTATTCAGGGACATTGTTTTTCTTAAGGAAATTGGACCTTAGACATAATTTTGATATATATTTTTAAAAACTTTTTGTCATATTTGGACTATTTTATTTTTTATCACTGTATATCTGTTTTATTTTATTTCCATTATCATATCATTTCATAACACATCTTTCATCATAATTTTACTCATGACTCACATTCTTACATCCTTTTCTTTCCTTTCACTGCTTCTTTATTGCACGCTAAATGACCTTGGATGTCGATGCGCCATAAAACACCATATACTCATTTCATTCATTGTTGTCTGAACACAGAAGACCTATACCTGTAATACTTTGCATGAAACATCACAATGTAGACCTCTACAAATTTTGCTCATAACATGCGCCTGGGATCATTACAGGACCTGCTCCGGGGCTTACATGTTTGTACATTATTAATTGTACGGTCAGGTGGCAGGGGACTTGGAAACTAGTTCGCAGCTGTGGCGAATCATGTCGCCCGGAGTCAAAGGTCAAGAGAAATTTCTTTGCAGTATAATAAAGCTGCATGTCAGACAATTATAAAAATTTTTCTGGGTAACCTTAAGGCCTAGACCTCTATAACAGTTATGAGATTTCTCTCTATTTTCATTATCATTTGGCCTTGAACTTTGATATTTGGTATTTATCTTCATCGTAGACCTTTACTGCTTAGTACTCAGGTGAGCGATATAGGACCATCATGGTCCTCTTGTCTCAGAGAGTTATTAAACCTCTGGATTGTTTGGTAAAGGGTTTAAGACAACAAACTGAGTATGAAATTTGTCATTGGAAGGGTAGAAAATACGTTGGGAAAAGGAGAAAAAGCCAGCCAGTTACCAGCGTTTTCTACCTTCCACAATGCTTACAAAGACATTCCTCAGGGTAAACTAACTACACAAGATATTTGGTAACAGGTTGTATCCATGATAATTGTTTGCTTTTGGTGTTTATGCATAAAACTAGCCAGCTCCACCAGTCAAATTAAATCACCTAATCATCAGAGCATGTATCTACACTTTAACTCCTTACCAAACGACAAAATTTTCGACTTGTCAAAATTGAAAGCATTTGCAGACGACAAAATGAATGTGACTCAAAAACTGAAATTTGTGTTGGGAAGGGTAGAAAACATTGTGGGAAAAGGAAAAAATGCTGGTTACCAGCATTTTCTCCTTTTCCCACAATGTTTTTAAAAGGCTTTTTGTTCGGGGTCGTAAAAAAACGTAATTGTTTTGTAAAGAGTTAATCTTCAATTCAGTTTTGTGCTTCTTAAGTGCCTTAGAGGGCAGTGTAGATCAAGATCAAGTATCACAGCAAATGGTCTGATCTTAGATATGGCTACATATTTCATGACTGTTTTTGAAATTGACAGCTGCCTCAATAATTGCAGGGCAGCTCCATGTGTTGTTTCATTACAGAATTCAAAGCTTAACTCTTTGCCATAAAAAATTTTAGCCATGTCCGAATTGAAAGCATTTGCAGACGACAATTTCAGTGTGGCTGAAATGGTACACTTTTTCTTTGATAGGGTAGAAAACATTGTGGGAAAAGCAGAAAATGCTTGTTAACAGCATTTTCTCCTTGTTCCACAATGTTTTCAAATGGCTTCTTTCCAAAAGGTGTTAAAAGGCGGCATCGTGCGACAAAGGGTTAATAAGGCAGGGTTTTATCGGGGGCTTAACTTTTACCAAACCTGAGTTTTATCGTCCCCAAGTAAAGAAGGCTTTTGAAAACATTGTTATAATAGGAGAAAATGCTGATAATAAGCATTTTGTCCTTTTTCCACAATGTTTTCAACCCTTTCAAAGACAAATCCTATCATTTGAGCCACAGTTAATTTGTTGTCTACAAATGCTTTCAATTTTGCACTACAATTTGTTTTCTGGTAAAGGGTTATGGAGACAGGCATCAGTAGTGAACATTTGTTTTAAAAAAGGCTTGTCTTTGAAAGGCTATTTCGTTTTAGCATTAACTCTTTACCAAACGACAAAGTTTTAGCCTCATCCAGTTTCAAAGCATTTGCAGACAACAAAATAAATGTTACTCAAAAATTGAAATTTGTTTTAGGAAGGATAGAAAACATTGTGGGAAAAGGAGAAAATGCTGGTTACCAGAATTTTCTCCGTTTCCCACAATGTTTTCAAAAGGCTTCAACATCAGGGTCGTTAAAAGTCGGGATTGTGTGGTTAAGGAGTTGGAGGCCTATCTTCTGAGAATGGGTAGCATAGTGGTACCCAATGCATGCAAATGAAATACATGTAAGTCACTTCCAGTAACTGTCTAATTCACACATACCTATCTATGTACCTGTATATTATTGTGTCTTTAACAGATAATCTTAAGAATGGTTGGTGAATACTGATCCTGGACTTGTAATTCTCAATTCTTGCAAAATAAAAAAGCCCAATTAACCCTTTACCGCACAATCCCGCCTTTTGATGCCCCTGGAAAAGAAGCCTTTTGAAAACATTGTGGGAAAAGGAGAAAATGCTGGTAACCAGCATTTTCTCCTTTTCCCACAATGTTTTCTACCCTATCAAAGAGAAATTGCACCATTTGAGCCACACTGAAATTGTTGTCTGCAAATGCTTTCAATTTGGACAAGGCTAAAATTTTGTTGTCTGGTAAAGGGTTAAAAATATTGCAGAGGCATAATGAAGAGATGAA
Source organism: Tridacna gigas (assembly GCA_945859785.2). Taxonomy (NCBI): domain Eukaryota; kingdom Metazoa; phylum Mollusca; class Bivalvia; order Cardiida; family Cardiidae; genus Tridacna; species Tridacna gigas. The sequence continues at coordinate 67,042,054 of OX244033.2, forward strand.
ACTGAAGAAGAACATAACTATATTGGTACTTTTTCAAAATATTTTACAATTTTACAGAATAAAGAATATAAACTTATGTTTACAGATATGAATTCCAAAATACATGGCTTACAAAATTAAAATTTACAAAATACATAAGTTCACAAATAAAGACAAAAATAACAACAACAAAAATACAAAAATATACTTCATGTCAAAAAAAAAATATTTTACAGAAAAGTAAATATTTGAAATTCTGCACTTGTTCAAGCACTGTGGAAGTTGAGAAATCCAAGAGATTACACAGAAAGTGCCTACAACAACTACTGTTGCATTTGCAGTCAGTGTAAATTAAGATCAGAGCACACAAAACATGCAGTCTGATCTTTAATTTACACTGTCAGCTTTGCTGAGACATTATGGACAAAAGCAACTTTACTCATTGTCATTAGTTTCTTCATTTGACAAAAACTGATTGGAAAATGCTTATACCTGAATTTCACCACTACTGGGCTGGGATTCCGAGGTGCCTTGCCCCAGGACACTTCCACAAAATTTGTCACAAATGTTACAGTTGTTATTTACCATAAAGTGAGTGCCAAAAACTGTCTATTTGAGATACGAAAAAATACTATATTGTAGCAGAGCACATCAATTTATTACTATGCTACATCATTTCTTCACCAATTGGTTATATGGGAAAGCAGCTTGTGGTTTGGGTAGAATATTATGCAAAGTACTGGTGAAAGAAACTCCAGGAAAGCATGGATAGGTGCAGTGGCTGCCACAATGTAACTGAAATAATGTTGAACACAGCATTAAACACCATACAAAAAAACAAATTTACCCATGATTACATCAAAAGGTGTAGTTTTTATATAATATAACAACAGTACTGGTTAGGGTCAGAGTAGTGATAAACCAAGCGGCTTTTCAGTAAAAATATAACTGAGCCATGCTCAGTGAAAAGGGGGCTAAATGCAACTGCAAAAAGTATGGATTGACCTAGGCCGAAACTTTTTGCTATTGGTCAATTTTCTGTATGTCTAAGGACCAGTATACCTCATGGTTAAGTCGTCTGTAATAAAACATGGCTATCATGGATCCATAATTATGTGATGACTTGATCGGTGTCATGGATCACGGAGGTGCATTAAGCCCCCTTTTGCCCAAGCATGGCTAATACAAAATAAAACTCACGGCACTGTGCAGTACAGGGTTAATAGAGAAGAGAAAAAAAAAAAAAAATTGTGGGAAAAGGAGAAAATGCCGGTTACCAGTATTTTCTCCTTTCCCCACACTGTTTTCAGAAGCCTTCTTCCTCAGGGTTGTTAAAACTCAGGATTGTGTAGTAAAGAGTTAAGTATACCTCCATATTCATTAGGTCATGATTAAAAATAAACTGATATCTGGGTCCAAAACTGATTATACATCAATGTCACGAGGTTTACACACTACTGGTGGAGATTTTATAAGATAATGGGATATTGCAGTCTTTTAACCCTTTCCCAGACGACAAATTTTGGACTGGTCCAAATTGAAAGAGTTTGCAGATGACAATTTTAAACTTGATGAAAATGGCAGAAAGGTCTCAAAAAGGGTAGAAAACACTGGGGGAAAAGGAGAAATTGCTCGTTACGAGCAATTTCTCCTTTTCCCACAGTGTTTTCAAAAGACTTGTACTGCAGACTGGTCCAAATTGAAAGAGTTTGCAGACGACAATTTTAAATTTGATGAAAATTACAGAAATTTCTCCAAAAGGGTAGAAAACACTGTGGGAAAAGGAGAAATTGCTCGTAACGAGCATTTGCAGACAAAAAAAATGAATGTGGCCCACAAATTGAAATTTGTTTTGGGAAGTGTAGAAAACATTGTGGGAAAAGGAGAAAATGCTGGTTACCAGCATTTTCTCCTTTTCCCACAATGTTTTCAGAAGGCTTATGGGTTGTTACAAGTAGGGATTGTGTTGTAAAGGGCTAACCATTTAACAAAAAATCCCTTATTTTAATGACCCTGAGTGGGAAGGCTTTTGAAGATATTGTTAGAAAAGTAAAAAAAGCTGGTAACCAGCATTTTCTCCTTGTCCCACACTGTTTTAAAAGAGAAATAAATATCAGCATTTGAGTCACATTTGATTTATAATCTGCAAATACTTCCAATTCAGATGAGCCTAATTTATTTGTTTGTGTGTATTGTGTGTAGTTTTAACAGCTTTGGTCGTATCACGGTGGTCAGTGCACCTCCGTGTGTATTGGAGTGTAACCCCATGTTAACAGCTTAGGTCATATCACGGCGGTCATTGCACCTACACATGTGTTTCCTGGCTTTCTCATACCATTACTGACACAACTTTCTTTCAAAATCACTGACTACTATTCTCACATACATCAGAGCTGAGAGGGGAAAAATCGCAGGACAGTTTCTGCCTCAACCGGTATTGTACCCCAGAGCTCCAGATAAGAGGTAGTGATGGCATTGTGAATCCATTATTTCTCTTCCAAACCCTATGTTGTGGGTACTCATTAGAATCGTCTCAATGAGACGATTCTAATGAGTACCCATAACATAGGGTTTAGTGGAGTATAAATAATATTTTCAATTTTGAAATCAAAATCACTCCCCCTATCTGGAGCTCTAGTACCCACAACCACTGGGTCAAGAGCAGATACGCTAACCACTGAGCTACCCGGCCAGGCTCAGACAAGTCTAAAGTATTGCCATGTGTTACTGGGGGTACATAACACTAAGAATTGATTTTGCTGGCTGCAAACTGTCTACTCAATTCCTTCATGACATCTCCATGTTTAAGGTCCTTATTTTTCTGTTTGACAGCATTATAGTTACCCTTGACGAACATTGCAAATCTGTTTGGTGTTCTAGGTGTGGAGGACACTGAACTAGCTGTACTGGACGCTGACTGGGGTGTAACAGGAGTAGCATTCTGGATTAGTTCAAATGTACCGCTACAGTATCCACAGATCTTTTTGGTTGTGTCCAGTGACTTGGAATGTCGACCAATACTACAAGTTAGAAAAGTCTAGTTCATCCATTGTTGAAGAATCATTAACCCATTACTGAATAAATACGTAAGCCATGTTCTGTGAAGAGGGAGCTTACTGCTTCAACAAAAAGTATCAAACCAGGTCAGCCTGCGCAGTCCTCACAAGCTGATAGGGCCAAAAGGTTTTGCTACTGGTCTATTTTCTGGATGTCAAAGGACCAGTGTACCTCATGACCTGGTCAGTTGTTAATTAATCCTTTCCCAAACAAGCCCTGGTTTTCACATGTCTGCAGTACAAGTCTTTTGAAAACACTGTGGGAAAAGGAGAAATTGCTCGTAACGAGCAATTTCTCCTTTTCCCCACAGTGTTTTCTACCCTTTTTGAGACCTTTCTGCCATTTTCAGCAAATTTAAAATTGTCGTCTGCAAACTCTTTCAATTTGGACCAGTCCAAAATTTGTCGTTTGGGAAAGGGTTAAACAAAACGGACTTTATGGATCCATAATAGTTATGACTTGCTTGGCATTATGGATCACAAAGATGCAATAAAAACCCTTATCACAGCGCATGGCTCAAAAAGAATATTATGTAGTAGGCTCTGTCCTGAGGCTTGTATTTGCATCCAGCTATTCAGGAAAATTTGGCATTTCTCAAGCTCAAAGATCAAATGAGATGTCAAAATTTTCCCATGCAGACAGAAGCAAAGTACAAGCCCTGAAAAGTTTATTAACCCTTTACAAAATTATAGCCTTGTCCAAATTGAAGGCATTTGCAGACGACAATTTCAATGTGGCTCAAATGGTGCAATTTTTCTTTGGTAGGGTAGAAAACATTGTGGGAAAAGGAGAAAATGCTGGTTACCAGCATTTTGTCCTTTTCCCACAATGTTTTCAAAAGGCTTCTTTCCTGGGGGCGTCAAAAGGCGGCATTGTGCGGTAAAGGGTTAAAGTTGAATATTACCACAGCCTGCATTTCTGTGTGGCTGGATAAGGTCAAGTTACAGTAAAGAGGTGCATATCAGATGAGTTTGTTTGTTTCTATTCAATTGAGTTTTAATGCCATTTTAACATCTTAGGTCATGTCACAGCTGTAGGAGCACCTACACTTGTGTTTCCTGGCTTGTGGCAACTTTAAATTGTATTTCATGCCACTTTAACCCTTTACCACACAATCCCCACTTTTAACGACCCTGAAGAAAAAGCTTTTTGAAAACATTGTGGGAAAAGGAGGAAATGCTGGTAACCAGCATTTTCTCCTTTTTCCACAATGTTTACTACCCTTCTAAATACAAATTTCAATTTTTTAGTCACAGTTATTTTGTCGCTTGCAAATGCTTTCAATTTGAACCTGTCTAAAATTTTGTCGTTTGGTGAAGAGTTAAACAGTATTTCAGTTATATTACAATGATAGCTCACATATTTATGTGTTACCTTGGTTTCACTAGTACTGGGCTGAGGGTCTGCAATGCCTTGCTCAGGGCCACACCCCTCTCCTGTGACCTGCACTGCAAACTCCCTCAACATTTTACCATACAGTCCCAAGTTTTACCAACCAAATGCTACACAAATACGGAAATGTATGTTTGAAAGGGTAGAAAACATTGTTGGAAAAGGAGAAAATGCTGGTTACCAGCATTTTCTCCTTTTCCAACAATGTTTTCAAAAGCCTTCTTCCTCAAGGTCGTTGAAACTCGGGATTGTGTGGTAAAGGGTTAACACATCATCCCATTAGTAGTTCTAAACATGCCTTTAACTTGAAGAGTTCCACTAATGGAAATATGATTACATGATGTACCTGTAACCACACCTGGAACACCTATAGGTGTACTTAGTGCTGATAGAATAACTATGGCAGCGGCTAATGGTGGGTAACTCTGGATGGACCTTGCTTGCATGTCTTGCCCTAAAAAAACAATATTGTATACTGCGTCAATTTACCTTCGATTTTTAAACATACAATTCACTTAAATATATTTTCTTGTTTGAGGCAATTGAAAAAGCCTGTACCAGATAACACAATTTCTGTCTGGTTCATACTGAAAGCAAATGAAGACAACAAATCAAATGTCGTAATTTGTCTTGGAAAGGACTGAAATCATTGTTCGAAATGGAGAAACTGCTGATTACCAACAATAGCAGTTTGACCACTCATGTATGCAAGCAAAAATGCTATGGTACTTTTTTCAGGACAATTGATCATATGGTGTTTAAAACTAATTTTAACCCTTTCCCAAACAACAAATTTTGGAACTGGTCCAAATTGAAAGAGTTTGCAGACAACAATTTTAAATTTGATGAAAATGGCAGAAAGGTCTCAAAAAGGGTAGAAAACACTGTGGGAAAAGGAGAAATTGCTCATTACGAGCAATTTCTCCTTTTCCCACAGTGTTTTCAAAAGACTTGTACTACAGACATGTGAAAACCAGGGCTTGTTTGGGAAAGGGTTAACATACTCCAGTTATACCATGACGCCCAGTGCAACTGTCCATGTTTACCTGAAGGTTCTAATTACCAGTACTTCCCACAATTTTCTTTCCAAGCCACTGGCTGCTTTCTGTCATAACCTTAGTTGATACTATCATCAGAGGTGACAGAGGAATAAATGCTGTCGCGATGGCTGTCATCAATCTTCTGAAAGAAATTGGCCAAACTGATGATTCAAACCAGCGAGCCCCTGGTTTCAACTCCTGTATGTTACCCACTGAGCTAAAGGTCTAGGCTTTTCTAGGATAAAATTTGTTCTCATTTGTATGAAAACCTAGTGAGATAATTAATATATACAGGTATCTTTTAAACTTTCATTAGCAACACAAAAAATTTGTATTTCTTCCGAGGTCTAAAAGTTAATTTCCTTTGCCATTTGAGATTCATTGGGTCATAATCTAGCATCAGATAGCGGGTGGTGTAGATCAAAGATAAGACTGCTCATTCTGTGTGGTCTGATCTTGATCTACGCCATCCGCAAAACCTACCCAAGGCATCATTGTTAGAGATAAATGCACCACAATATAATCTGTTTGCCTGTCATGGATTTGAATTATGAAGCTTTAACTCTTTACCAGATGACAAAATTTTAGCCTTGTCTAAATTGAACTAGAGCTATCACTAAACGTGATCATACCCCCCAACAGCTCCTTGTCACAAAACAGATTAATGTCACAGGAATGCAAAATAAGTGACTGGAGAGTCAATTATACCAGAGCTATCACTGAAGGTGATGAATATCCTGCAATGGCTTCTTGCCAAAGAATTACTCTTTGTTACAGACTAAAGACTTGGAGAGAATAAAACTTACTTGATACATTTTTTTTTACTAGCTGGACAAATTGAGATTGGTTTAAATGAAAAGGTTTTGCAGACAACAAATGTCTTTTCATGCAATGTTTTTGACCAGACTCTACATCTTACTTATACAGTACGGAAACTAACGAAAGCAACCTCCGAACCGAATCGGAACCGTAATAGTAACTGAACTGAACCGAAAGTAATAAACTTAAGAAAACATTGTAAATACAGAAGCCATTGCTCACGATGTTTACAATGTTTTCCTTTTTAGTCATATAATACGGAATGCACTGAAACCGCAGCAAAGCCGAAGCGGAACCGCAAAAAATGTTGCTTTCGTTAGTTTCCGTACGGTATTGGTATCTATTTTAACACATCACAAGTTGAAGACTTGGAATAGTTGTGGAGAACGTAGTAAATGCTTGTAATCATCATTTCATTTTTTTCCCAAGTAACTGCAAAGATTAATCTTTCCAATTTTGTGTAGAAAGTAGTAAGTGCTGGTAATCAGCATTTTCTCCTTTTCCAAACATATCTGAAAGATTAATCTGTCTTATATTTGAGTAAACTTCCGATGAAAAGATGAAATTGACATGACATGACATAAGTGAAGTGACATGAAAACTTACTAGTGATGGTTAGTGATGGTAAGTCTACTGTTAACTATCTAGAGGTGTAGGAATCTATCATAAGAGAACGACAAAAAAGGGCTTAGCTCTTGGAAATTTTATTTAATTAACTAAGAACAATTTATGATATGCACATCTTTGCTGAGTGCAAAGTCTATCCATGAAGTTTGAAAGAAATTTGTCCAGAATCATCAAAGGGCCATAACTCCATGAAACCTAAATAAACCATAACCAAAATAGGATATGCACATCTCTGCTTGATACTGAGTCTACTTGTGTAGTTTGAACCAAATCTGTCCAATAGTTGATGAGAAAAAGAGCGGACAAGAAATTTCATGAAAGGGCCATAACTCAGTGAAAAATCAATGAACCATAACCAACATTTCATATGCACATCTCTGCTTGATACTGAGTCTACCTGTGAAGTTTGAATAAAATTCGTCCAGTAGTTTATGAGAAATAGAGCGGACAAAAAGCTACAGACCAACTGACCGACGGACGGACGGACCGACGGACGGACGGACCGACCGACGGACAAGCTGACTCTTTATCTTGATATAATTTTTGTTCAAAATAACATTAAATCGTTCAAAATGGCTAAAATCTTTAGCACTAAGCGTGTCAGCTATCAAAACCAGTTTATAAGGTCTGTGCACCTCTGCTGACTCTTTACCACATGACAAATTTCAGACTAGTCCAGATTTTAACCACTTGAAGACAACAAATCAAAGTGTTGCTCAAATGATTGGATTTGTCCCTTATAGAGGAGAAAACCTTGTGGGAAAAGGAGAAAATGCTGGTTATCAGCATTTTCTCCTTTTCCCACAATCTTTTCACAGGCATTCTCTGTCAAGGTTGTCAAAAATATGGATTGTGTGGTAAAGGGTTAACCCTTTCCCAAACAAGCCCTGGTTTTCACATGTCTGCAGTACAAGTCTTTTGAAAACACTGTGGGAAAAGGAGAAATTGCTCGTTACGAGCAATTTCTCCTTTTCCCACAGTGTTTTCTACCCTTTTGGAGAACTTTCTGTTATTTTCATCAAATTTAAAATTGTCATCTGCAAACTCTTTCAATTTGAACCAGTCTAAAATTTATCGCTTGGGAAAGGGTTAAGAAGTTTTAATTGTTAGTTGCAGGTCTGAAAATAGCCAAGGAGATGTTTCAAATGCTGTCTATCATTGGACTAAAAATCACATGGTTGCGTTGTAATCCTAATAGTAGTGCCTATGAACAGAGTGTAAACCCGATTACTCATGCAGAATTGTGTTTGAAAATTTACCAGTATCTCCAAAAGTTTCCATGTCCTCCATTCACACCATTCAATATCCAGACAGCAGCGTGACATAGTTCATGTATCAGGGTGTCCCGAACCCTCTCTGTAATGATACACATCAACATGTACCGGTAGTTGCAATTTTAACTTTTTACCAAACGACAAAAATTAGGAGTCAACCTAACTGAAAGTTTTTGCAGACGGCAACATTAATGTGGCTGATATTATGCCTTTTGGCTTTGAAAGAGTAGAAAACATCGTGGGAAAAGGAGAAAATGCTGGTTTTACCAGCATTTTCTCCTTTTCCCACAATGTTTTCAAAAGCTATCTTTATCAGGGTCATTAAGACTAGAAACTGTGGTACAAGGGTTAATAAACATTTTCATTTACTGTCAATTTAATCAACATTAACATCTGCTGTCAATGACATAGATACATGTATATACTTTCACAGAAATAATGTCTTCTGGTTATGTCAGTGTAAGCAATGTTTACATAAAATGTCAATGAAATAAACATCTATCTTCCTGCTTATGAAACTTCAGTCCATGCTCAACTGAGTTAGTGCTCAAACTTTAAAGTCTCATCTATGCTTAGGATGGCATGAAAATTCAAATGAAAATTCAAAATGGAGACTTTGATTCAATAGGTAGAAACAAAGAATAGCTCTAGAGTGCAGGAGTCATGTACTCCATAAGGTTGATCATATCAAATTTATATAACTTTGGACATTTCATGCTCAACTGAGTTGAGCATGAAAAAGCTTTTATAAGCATTGAGCCTGAATGTATGTGCTTTATGACTGGTTTTATAAGCATTGAGCCTGTATGTATGTGCTTTATGACTGGTTTTATAAGCATTGACCCTGCATGTGTTTTATTACTGTAATAATAGTTTCAAATATTATGTAAATGTAATGAAATAGAGATCTACATATACTGCCAAAATTTTCATGTGTTACAATGTATTACACTTTGATTGCTGATTATCTATATTTCACATGACAAAATTTGACACTGCCTGATATTTGAAGTGACTGCAGACCACAAATTCAATGGGACTCAAGTGATGGGGTTTTCTTAGACAGAAAACAAAACATTGTGAGAAAAGGAGACAATGCTGACTACCAGCATTTTCTCCTTTTCCCATGTTTTTAAACACCTTCCCCAGGGTCATTAAAATCAGGATTGTTTGATAAAAAGTTATGGTTTTTTGTTGCAATTCTGTTTCCGGGGGTAGTATAGATCAATACAAAGGTTGTGTGTTTTGTAAGTTACGCATACATGTACCTGCACTATCACACACTTTAGTCGACAGTTCTATTCTGGCTGTCCTGTCCTCTCTATTTGACCGACTACACTTATATGCACAGTAACCAGCTGTTTTCAGTAAGCGTTTGTTCCAAATGATGGGCAAATCAGCCGGCAACTACAGACAAAAAGAAATAATTAGACATTTATATAGTAACCTCTTAAGCAACATATCACAAATGTCAATGAACAACAATTCAAATGAGAATTCAAGTATTAATGTCATACATGAGCTAAAGGACTTATTAAATACATGTAGCTGGGCTACATGTTTTTGCTTTGATACAGTAATGGATCAAATGCAGTAAAACCTCATAACAAGAGGACCATGATGGTCCTATATCGCTCACCTGAGTACCAAGCAGTAAAGGTCTACAATGAAGATAAATACCAAATATCGAAGTGCAAGGCCAAAGCTCTAGGTCTTCTTGGTTTAGACAAGAAGATAATCTTTCTTAACCAAACCCGGTTATATAAATATTTGTGAGAAGTTTGAATGATATTTGTCCAATAGTTTTTGAAAAATAGGGAGAACAAGAAATTTCATCAAAGGAAAATAACTTTGTAAAAATTCAATGAACCGTCACCAAAATATAATATGCACATTCTTGCTTGGCACCGAGTCTCTCTAAAGTTTGAATGAAATCTGTCCTGTAGTTGTTGAGAACTAGCTCTGGCAAGAAAATGCTACAGAAAGACTGATGGATGGATGGATGGACCGACAAGCTGACTCCTATATACCTCCAGAACAGAGTTTTGAAGGCATAATAACAAAGCCCTAGGCTTTTGGTGTGTGGCAAAAAGTTGCCTGATTTGAACAAACTTAGTAGAGAATGTTTGCCGATTCAAGACTTTCTATACAAGTTAGTATCATAATGTTGTTAAATACACCAACAACTACAGTGGTTGTCCAGGGACATGTTCATGGGTAATTGCTATTGTAAAACACATAAACAATGTATTTACACCTGCAATAGTCTTGCACCAACCTTTCAATGCGTCCAGCTTACAAAAATTTGACCTTCAAATGTGACATTGACCTTGGCCCTACGTGAACAGATCTTTCAAATGGTACTTCAATTCATGGTGGAGTATATGCCCAAAATCTATCGGGGGGGTGTCATAAACTTATTTATAAATTAAGACAAACACCACAAACTGAAGAACAAAAATTATAATGACTTCTAAGACTTACAAGATAAAATCTCTACTACAGAGTTAAATGAATGAACAAAAATGAACTCAAAATACAATGAACACAATGTTCAAAGATACATCCTAACAGCCAGAGAGAAAAATGCTGTCAAAGCCTTTAACCCTTTATCACATGGCAAAATTTTAGATCTGTCCAAATTGAAAGCATTTGCAGACAACATTTTCATATTGGCTCAAGTGACACTATATTTCTTTGATAGGGTAGAAAACTTTGTGGGAAAAAGGAGAAAATGCTGGTTACCAGCATTTTTTCCTTTTCCCACAATGTTTTCAAAAGTTTTCACAGAATGTTTCTCATCATGTGACCTAGCACATATTGTCAAGGTTCTGCAATTTATAGCTGCATCATGGAAAAAGGGGTCTTCATGTTATATTTCATTTTTCACCAATATCTCTTTAATTACTGGACATATCTCAACAGATTTGGATGAAATTTTCACACATCAAGTGACCTAGCGCATATTGTCAGGGTTTTGGAATTTATTGCTGTGTCATGGAAAAAGGGGGCTTCATGTCAAATTTAAACTGCATCTGTCCGTCCTGAATAGATAAAAAGAAAAAATGATCAGGTGGGAACCAAGGCTAGGGGTACGCAAGACAGGATGTTTTATCAGACAGTGTAGATAAAGATCAGACTGCATTTGGATCTTGGATATATATGCCTTATATTCTGCAAGATAGTATTGCCTACAACACAGTCTTGAAATGCATATTACTTGGTCTGTCTTTATCTCTTTACCAAACAAAAATTTTAGAAAAATTTTTTTGGTCTATAATTCAAAGCATTTGCAGACAACAAAATAAATTTGTCTAAAAAAATGAACTTAGATTTGGGATGGGTAGAGAACATTGTGGAAAAAGTTAAAAAAAAATCCTGGTTACCTGAGTGCTTGGCCCAATTGAGATTTAAACTTGACATCCCTGCATAGCTAGCCCTGTAGGTAATGAGCTAACAGGCTTGGCTCAAATCATTAACAAACAACAAAATTTAATCCTTAAACCCAAAGGCCATTTTCATTCCAGAATGAGTCCAAAATGATAACAACTGCATGGGTGCCTTTTGTCTGCAGTGTTTCAACAAAGCAGACAGTATAGATCAATGATTGGACTGCACATTTCGTGCAGTCTGATCTTGATCTACACTAGACACAAAGGCAACTATAGTAGTGAAAGGCGCTTAAAGGGTTAAGACTTGTCCAAATTCAAACCATTTGCCGACAACAAAATAAATGTGACTCAAAAATTTAAATTTGATTTTGGTTGGGTGGAAAACATTGTGGAAAAAGGAAAACATGCTGGTTACAAGTATTTCCTCTTTTTCCCACAATATTTTCAAGAGCCTTATTTCTCACAGGCGTTGAAACTTGGGATTGTGTGGTAAAGGGTTAAATAGAACAAGACTTTTAAAGTTCATTCTGTATACCTTTATGTCCTTTTTTGACCCAGGGGAATCATTTGAACAAAATTGGTAGAAGTTCACAAGGAAATGCCACATACCAAATATCAAAGCTCTAGGCCTTCTAGTTTCAGACAAAAACATTTTTAAAGTTTGCTCTATATACAATTTTGCCCAAAATTGTGACCCCTGGAGTTAAAGGGTTAATTCAATTCTTTTAACAACTTTGGTAGAACTTCACCCAAGGAATATGCCTGTCAAGTTTCAACATGATTGGTTTAGGAGGAGAAGATGTTTAAAGGAATTGGGGAAAGATGTACGCTGGACAACGGCAAATTACAATATATCACCTAGCACTTCGTGCTCAGGTGAGCTAACAAATAGGCCTAACCATTGTCTGTGGCTTGTGATAAACAACATAAAGATGAAGTTTCATAACATTTTGTCCTGTAGTTAAAGAGATATTAATCCATAATGAAAATATATGTGAAGCCCCCTTTTTCCATGACATGACATTTGATCAAAAAAGCTAAACTAATAATATTGGCGGACTATCATAAGGAACACATGTATGAAGTTTCAAAAATTTTTGTCCAGGATTTTGAGTTGAAGATACATGTATATTGATCCTTAACAGAAATATACATGAAGCCCCCTTTTTCCTATGAGACAGTATTTGGTATCAAAAAGGAAAAAAAAAACAATAAATATCAGCGGACATCATTAGGAACACCTGTATGAATTTCTATTAGTTTTTGTCAAGGATTTTAGAAGATATCTGTCCTGAAAGATGGACAAACAGATGGTCATTGGTCCATGATGAAATTAAACATTTAGCCCCCTTTTTTCATGACATGGCATTTCATGAAATAAAAACAAATAACTGTTGTCTTTGGCTTGCAATAAACAATAAAAAGATGAAGTTTCATGACATTTTGCCCTTTAGTTAAAGAGATATTGGTCCACAATGAAAATATACGTCAAGCCCCCTTTTTCCATGACACAGCAATAACTGGTCCTATTAGACCTACAATCAAACTCATTCGAGACCTTACGGTCATATATATTTTGACCAAGTTTGGTGCTGATTGGTTTAAATTTGTAGATGCTAGAGTGTAAACAAAGTCTAACATAGCAATTTTTTTAATTCAAGGGCAAATAACTCCAGTCGTTCTGGTCTGATTAGACACATAATCAAACTCATCCAAGATCTTATGGTCATATATATTTAGACCAAGTTTAGTAAATATTAACCAAAGTCAAATATTGCAATTTTTCTAATTCAAGGGCAAATAACTCACGTCATTCTGGTCCGATTACACCCATAATCAAACTCATCCAAGATCTTATGGTCATATACATTTTGACCAAGTTTGGTGCTGATTGGTTAATATTTGTAGATGCTAGAGTGTAAACAAAAAAATGTGGATGGACGGACAACGGACGGACGGACGACGGATGCCGACAGACGGTGAGTGATCACAATAGCTCATCCTGAGCACTTCGTGCTCAGGTGAGCTAATTAAGACCATTTTGGTTCTTTTACTACATGGTCTTAATAGTGGGGTGGTCTTAGTACTGAATCTTGACTACAATTGTACATGTGAAAAAACCAACAAATAAATGTTAACTTATAATTACCTATTAATAATACTGAAACAAAATAATATTCAACACGCTTTATCTCAGAGGCATGAAAAGTCGTTCCAAGCAAGTATTGACAAAAGGTACTTTTATGTATATGTGTGACATTGTTTGCAAATGTTCAACTTCATGATAGAAAATGAAAGAAAGAAAAAAAAATTAAAGGATACGTACAAAGGTTTCCTGCTACTTCACAACTTGGTTCAAGCAATTACTGCACTCACTTTTTTATAACTACCAAAAAACTAATACAAATTATATGTGGTACAAATATTTGTAGGAAATTTTGGAGAAATTTCTTGTAAGCTATTCCTACTCTTCCCACTGATTAAACTCTACCTGAGAAAGAAGCCTTTTGAAAACATAGTGGAAAAGAAGATAATGCTAGTAACCGGGATTTTCTCCTTTTCCCACAATGATTTCTTCCTATTCAAGGTCAATTACATGTACTCCCATTTGGAAAACATTTGGCTTGTTTTCTGTAGATTCCTTCAATATGGACAAGTCTAAAATTTTGCAGTGTGGTAAAGGGTTAGGACAATAACATAGAGCAAAATGGAAGATAAATAGTTTACACTGTGTTGAAAACATGAGAAAATTCTATGGAGAAGATACCTGCTAATCAATGTATTCTTACTTTTTTATCAAAGATTGTAGAATTAAACAGTTCAAACAAACATTTCACCAAATCTTCCCTGGTTTTCTTGAAGTTTGTCATGTACCTGCAAACAGAGATCTTTGTTTACCTCTACACCACAAGACAACATGTTAGACTCTCCCAAGGTGAAAGCACTTGCAGATGACAAAATTAATGCGACTCAAACACTAAAAGTTGTTTTTCAAGAGGCAGAAAACATTATCAGAAAAGGAGAAAATGCTGCTAACCAACATTTTCTCCTTTTACAATATGTTTTCAAGTCTTCTTTCTCAAGGACCTTAAAAGTCAGGAATATGTGGTGCAGGGTTAAATACACATAGTCTGATCTTTACAACATTTTCAAACAAAAACTTGAGTCAGTTTTATTTCTTTAGCTCTCAAAAGTCAAAAACACAATATCCTAGTATCTGCCAGACTCCCCCTTTCATCTTGAAGTAGACCACTTCCAAAAACAGTGTGGCAAAAGGAAAAGTGCTTGTAACAAGTAACTCTCTTTCTGCCACAACATTTTCATGCAGCTCTGGGTGAAATGTGCACATACACAAGAAGATTTCTCTGTGTTATCTTCATTGAAAGTAGGATGAATTACTTTATAGGGGGAGTAAATCAAAATACTTCCACAATTTTGTTGATTTTCAATAACTTTCTGCATTTCTTGATGTAATTAAACATAAAAAATCATAAAACTTCCTATGCATATACATCTTTGCAACAATATCACCATTTTCCTCAAAGTGACCAAGAATTTTTGAATATGCTGGCCTCACACCCTCCTAATTACACTTGAACTAGAACCAAGACACACAAAAAAATGGGATAATAAGCTAGTGTATCATCAAAAACAAGAGCACCACATGCAGGTGCCAATGCTCAGTTGAAGTTGATTTTATTGAAAATTCTAAGTAGAAAATCGGCATAGCTGTGTCAAAAATATTTTGATGATTAACTGCCTCTGTTGTATGGGTTCCCCTTTTGATAGTTAACAAGTCCGAGTTTGCAGTATATGTCATCTGTAATAACAGCGAATTATAAAGAGTCAAAGTTTTTGCACTATGAAAACCACACAGCCGACGGCAGGGCTATGACAATACCTCAATGCTGTCTTTGAAAACAGCCAAGGTAAAATTTCGATTTCCTTACTTGAGAGCCTCTGGGTGCCTTCTATGATCTTCAGTTGTGGCTGACAGAGACATCAAGAAGCTGTGGGAGTTAGCTCCTCTACCAGACACAGAATCCCTTAGCTTCAGGGTTTTAAACTTGGACAATGGAGTGGGTACTTTTGAAAACACATCTGAATCACAAACAGATTTTGTTTTCTTTGGTGTTTGACTGTAAGCAATATTTTCTTTGTCACTTGTATGTTGTGATGACAAGGAATCATCATCAATTGAACTATCATCATCATCATCATCAGAGAGAGAAATATAATCACTAAAACTTCTCACAGTTTCTGGTTTGGCAACTGGTGTATTAATACTGCCTTTTCTGTTTTTCTGACCACCATTTTCTGAAGAGGCAGGTTTGATCCTTCTTAAAGGGTTTGGGGTTTTAAATAAGGGGGAGTCTGGGGGCTGATTTGTATCTGTCTTCTTTGTTCCTTTCTTCACTGATTCAGCTCCTTTTCCTCCATTTTGTTTCCTTGGTGATCTATCCTCACTTTCTGAGGAATCCAAAAACAGTGAGGTGCAAGTAGTCCCTGAGTGAGTTTGCTGTTTCTTTTTCTGTTTGTGTTTTGTCACACTGTTTGGGTACAGCTCTGAAAGAAAAACATTAACTTCATTTCATAAAGATCTCCATGTTCCAAATCTTTCAGCCAATCAGTTACACAGCTTGGTTAACAGCCCATGGAAAACAGGCTTTTGAAAACATGTTGGAAAAAGGAGAAAATGCTGGCTATCACCATTTTCTCCTTTTCCCAAAAGATTTTCAATAAAAAAAACTAAAACCTTTGTGCCACATTTAATTTGTTGTTTGGTGAAGAGTTGACCCTTTCCCAAACAAGCCCTGGTTTTCATGTGTCTGTAGTACAAGTCTTTTGAAAATACTGTGGGAAAAGGAGAAATTGCTCGTTACGAGCAATTTCTCCTTTTCCCACAGTGTTTTATACCCTTTTTGAGACCTTTCTGCCATTTTTATCAAATTTAAAATTGTCGTCTGCAAACTCTTTCAATTTGGACCAGTCTAAAATTTGTCATTTGGGAAAGGGTTAAATATCTAACAACACATCTTCAATTCAGGGACTGTATTCATCAACCAGTCTAAAAAAGTTTTAATCCCTTGAAGTTACCAAACAATAAATTTTTCGACTCGCCAAACTGAAAGCATTTGCAGACAAAAAATGAAATGTGACTCAAAAATTGAAATTTTGTTTTTGGAAGGGTAGTTAGCAATGTGGAAAAAGGAGAAAATGCTGGTAATCAGCATTTCCTCCTTTTTCCATGAAGTTTTCAAAAGATTTCTTCTTCAGTGTAGTTAAACATGAGATTGTGTGGTAAAGACTTAATCTTAAAACTTCCATGACTAGCCATCTTGTTGGCTAAGGCAGAATGTCATTAACTCGTTATCAAAAGAAAAAACTTCTTTTGACTCAATCAAATTGAAAGCATTTGCAGATGATAAATTAACTGTAGATCAAATGATGACTTCTGTCTTCGACTGGGTAGAAAACATTACGGAAAAAGGAGAAAATTCTGGTTTCTAGCATTTTCTCCTTTTTCCACAGCTTTTTCAAAAGTCCTCTACCTAAGGTCATTCAAAGTCGAGATTGGGTGGTAAAAGGTTAAGATTGTCTCCCTTGGATTTCAGTTTAACCCTTTACCACACAATCCCGAGTTTTAATGACCCTGAGAAAGAGGCCTTTTGAAAACATTGTGGGAAATGGAGAAAATGCTGGTTACCAGCATTTTCTCATTTTCCCACAATGTTTTCTCTCCCTCCGAAAACAAATTTCAGTTTTTCAGTAAGATTTATTTTGTCGTCTGCAAATGCTTTGAATTTGGACTAGTCGAAAATTCCCTCGTTTGGTAGAGAGTTAAAACAATACATGTACATGTATTTGGAATTGTTATCTGCATGTGTTTTTTGTACAGACATGTCTAAAATTTTGTCATCTGGTAAAAAGTAATATTAACCTGTAAATGCACATTTATACCTATAAGCTACATCTTTAACTCTTTTAAAAGAACGAAATGACGAAATTTTAGAATGGTCCAAACTGAAATTAAATTTAGCTGAAATGATGTTAATTGTCTTTGAGAGTGTAGAAAACATTGTGGGAAAAGGAGAAAATGCTGGTTACCTGCATTTTCTCTTTTTCCCATGATGTTTTGTAAAGCCTTCGTCTTCAGGGGCGTCAAAACTCGGGATTTTTTGGTAAAGGGTTAACAAACGAAGAAAAAAAAAAAAAAAACACCTACTTGATGAGAAAACATCATCGCTACTCTCTTCTGAGTCATCTACAGCAAATGGGTTGTTTGATTTCAACCTAAAACAAGGAAAGAGAAAGGCCTATCATTTTAAAACTAGGTAAAAAGTTGCCAGATCCGTCTATTTTCCGTTTATTCCTGGTTTTAAATTCTATATTTTTGCCTGTGACTAACACTTGGACCAACTGTACAATAACAAACTGTCATCTTCACAATAATTACAATATGTTTAAAAGGTACAGTTAAATGCATTTTAACACCCACATTTGGCCTTTACTGGGCCTTTAAAGGCAACCTTCATCAACTGAAGCACCCTTCATTTGTCATCTGTTAATGTTCTTGTAATTGATGAGTCTAAAACTTTGCCATCAGATTCATTAACTCTTAGGCTGCAAAGTGCAACTCACAGACCTTGTGGGGACAGTGCAGATCAGGATCAGACTGCACAGAACGTGCAGCCTGATCACAGATCTACACTGTCCAATAAGGAGATATTTCCCCAACCCCCATTAACTTTGAAATACCACCATTTTGGTTTTTAACATCAGGTTGAAAGTTTCATTTAAGTTATTTAGCAGGATAAGGGTTAATATATCTTACCTTTCAACAAGAGGTGTCCTTTCCAACTTTCGATTCTCACGCAGATAAAATTCCGCATCGTCAGACTCACTGGACATCTCATCATCTTCAACGATGAAATCTTTCATGCTACAAGACAGATTGCTGACAAGTCTTTACCAGACGACAAAAATTCAGACTCATCCATACTGAAAGCATTTGCAGATGATGAACTGTACATGGCTCACATGCCAACATTTGTCTGTAGAAGAGACAAAAAACATTGTGGGAAATGAAGAAAATGCTGATAACCAGCATTTTCTTCTTTTTCCCCATAATGTTTTCAAAACTCATATTTCTCACCGTCATTAAATAAGATCCCTTAATAATGATTTAACCCCTAACAACACAAACTCGGGTTTATCAACCTTGAGGAAGAAGGCTCTTGAAAACGTTATGGAAAAAGAAGAAGTGCTCGTAACAAGCATTTTCTCCTTTTCCCATAATGTTTTCAGCACATTGAAAAACAAACTCTGTAATTTCAGCCACAATGAATGTGTTATCTACAACAGCTTTCAATTTTGTCATGTCTAAAAGTTTGGCATTAGGTAAAGACTTAACATAGACTCACATTTTACCACATTTTACAGAGCTAATGATAATTTTTTTTATGTAAATGATGAACTTCTTCAAACAGTGAGACAAGTATCACTGGCTTAGTGTTAATGCATTGGCTAAGTGATCCAGTGGTTATGATTTAGAATCCAAGCTCATCAAAACACTTTCAAGGGAATTTTAAGAGTTACTGTGACAGGATTCTTTTCTCTAAAAGTGCTTAATATTGTTTTGACTGGATGTGGGAAAGCAGCCAATGGCTTAGAAAGCCTGGTGAAGGGTTGAACTCAAGTCCTGGTTTTATCTATATTAAAAATTCTATGGTTTTACTCTATCCATCTGTTTGTTGCTTTTACTGAAAATTCCAAGTTGAAAAGGGACATAACTGTCTCAAAATATTCTGATAGTTTCATGGTTACCTGTCCCCCTGTTGTATTGGTTCCCCTTTTAGAATTTAACAACTAGTCCGAGTTTCAAGTAAATATCTTCCGTAATAACAGAGTAACAGAGATACTATAAAATGTCACAGTTTTTGCAAGACAACACCCACGAAACCAAATCAAAATCACCCCCACTATCTGCAGCTCTGCATATTACCCAGAGGTCATGGGGTAATATGCAGAGCTCCAGACAGTGGGGGATAACTAGAAGTTTTCTTCGAAAACAGCTGAGTGAAAAAATTCAGATAAAAAATATTTGAGAAATAAATGGTTTACACACATCTATGACAATGACAACCACCCACCTTTCGGGACTGGTATTTGGCGATTTCTTCTTCTCTGGCTTTCTTAGTTTCTGAAAAACTTTTGGCAAGGAGGGAAAAGTTGATAATCACATCTCTCAATTAAACGTCATAATGTAAAAAATTTTTTCTTTTTACAAAATATCAAGTGGGAACATTTATTGTGCAAGCATACAAAAATTCCACTACGTGTGATTTGTTTGATGGATGGACTGACTACGCCTTGACTCCCTCACAAATCATCTCTTGTCTTTACCACCCTGATGAGAGCATTTGAAAACCTTGTAGGAAAAGGAGAAAATGCTGATAACTAGCATTTTGTTTTTTACCCTTTAACTCTTTACCACACAATCCTGACTTTTAACAACCCTAGGGATGAAGGCTTTTGAAAACATTGTGGGAAAAGGAGAAAATGCTTGTAACCAGCATTTTCTCCTTTTCCCACAATGTTTTCTACCCTATCAAAGAGAGCAATCATCTTTTTAGCAACACTGAATTTGTAGTCTGTAAATGCTTTCAATTTGGCTCTGCCCAAATTTCTGTTGTTTGGTAAAGAGTCAAAAGACATATCCAATCATTAGAGCCACATTTAACCTGTCATCTGAAAATGTTTTTGACCCTTAGAGCACCTTTCACAACTATAGTTGCCTTTGTGGCCGGTGCAGTCTGATCTTTGATCTACACTGTCCGCTTTGCTGAGACATTCTGGGAAAAAGTGGCAATAAAAATTGCAATTATATGGGTCTTCTAGATTGAAAATGTCTGCAGGGTTTATTTAGCGCACTAAAGGTTAACAATTTTGGACCTGTATAAAATTTCATCATCTGGTACAGGCTTTACCCATTATTTCTTCACCATCATCACGGCAACTCAATCACATATCTATGCATTTCTAGAGATTCTTGTACCAGTGCTTTGCACAAAATTCTTTCCAAGGTGCTGGCTGCTTTCCCACTAAAACTGAATCAAGATAACATTCAGCATTTAGAGAAGAATTAATCTTGTTGCAGTGACTATAATCAGCCCTTGAAAAGATCCTGACTGAGTTGGGATTCAACCCCATGACCTCTGGGTAATATGCAGAGCTCCAGATAGAGGGGGTGATTTTGATTTCAAAATTGAAAATATTAAGCACTCTCCACTAAACCCTATGTTATGGGTACTCATTAGAATCATCTCATCGAGATGATTCTAATGAGTACCCACAACATAGGGTTTGGAAGAGAAATAATGGATTTAGAATACTATCACTCCCTCTTATCTGGAGATCTTTAATAAGTCCTACATGTTACAGACTGAGCTACAGAGCCTGGCTGGGAAAACCATAAATTATTGTTTCAAGACTTGGTCAGAGAGTAGAAGATAGTGTAAAGTAAAGACCAGACTGCACATTCTTCACAGTCGTATCCAAACCTACAAAATCTTTAACTCTTTACCACACAATCCCGAGTTTTAACGACCCTGAGAAAGAGGCCTTCTGAAAACATTGTGGGAAAAGGAGAAAATGCTGGTAACCATTATTTTCTCTTTTTCTCACAATGTTTTCTATCCTTCCCAAAATGCATTTCAATTTTTGAGTCAACTTTTTTTAGTTGTCTGCAAAAACTTTCAATTTGGACTAGTCTAAAATCTTGTCGTTTGGGAAAGAGTTATTTCTTTACCAAACAACAGAATTTCAGACATGTCCATATTGAAAGCATTTGCAGACGACAAATCAAATATGGCTCAAATGGTGCAATTTTTCTTCGACAGGGCAGAAAACATTGTGGGAAAAGGAGAAAATGCAGGTTACCAGCATTTTCTCCTGTCACCCACAATGTTTTCAAAAGCCTTCTTCCTCAAAGTCATTAAAAGTTAACATTGCATGGTAAAAGATCAAGAGCACCTAAACAGCAGGCGTAACAGGTTAAAAAGAACTCTTAATAAATGAGCCATGCTCTGTGAAAAGGGGGCTAAGTGCATTTGAAATAAGTATCGATCAAGGTCAGCCTGCACGACCAGGGCCGAAAATTTTGCCCTTGGAAAATTTTCTGCATGCCAATGATCTAGTGTATCCCATGATTCAGTTTGAAGTTAGACAAAAGTGATTTTATGGATCTATAATTCTGTGATGACCTGCTTGGCATCATGCGTCACGGAGATGCATTAAGCCCCCCCTTTTCAGAGAGCATGGCTGAAATATATAAGCCAAGCTCTGGCAAAAGGGGACTTATTGCATCTCCACGATGCATAATACCAAGCAAGTCATCACATGATCATGGATCCATAAAATCCATTTTGTCTAACAACCCACTGAATCATGAGGTAATATGGTCCTTTGACTGGCAGAAAATTGACCAATAGCAAAAAGTTTCTGCTCAGGTCAGTCTGCCCAGGCTGACCTGGGCCGATACGTTCGCAGATGCATTAAGCCCCCTTTTCACAGAGCATGGCTCATATACAAGGACTTACATGCTTCCAAGTTTTCATCACCATCGCTAGAATCACTGTCGTATCTTTTACTGTCTCTGAAATGAAGTTTATGTATTATAGCTGCCAAAATAAACAATGCTGGTGTTAAATGCATTTAGATTGAAATCATACCGTTTAAAAGTACAGATATTATTTTGAAGATGACAATCTGTTATTGTATGGTCGGCCTATTTGTTAGTTGCTGGCAGAAAAACGAAATCTAAAAATAGGTCAGAAGTTGCCAGGTCAGTCTATCTTTTGTTTCTTTTTTTCCTGATTTGAAAATTAATATTTCTGCTACTGACTTACACTTGGACTGATCGTACAATAACAGAGTCATCTTCACAATATATCCCATACATTTTAATGGTATGCTTTAAATTTAGATGCATTTTACCTCTACACTATTAACTTTTGGCTGCCACTGGGCCTTTAACCCTTTACCGAACGACAAAATTTTAGACCTGTCCAATTTGAAGGCATTTGCAGACGATAATTTCAATGTGGCTCAAATGATATGATTTTTCTCTGACAGGGTAGTAAACATTGTTGGAAAAGGAGAAAAAGCTGGTTACCAGCATTTTCTCCTTTTCCCACAATGTTTTTAAAATGCTCCTTCCTCAGGGTTGTTATAAGTCGGGATTGGGTGGTAAAGGGTTAAAGGTCAAGTGGTAGCCAAAAGTAAACAATCTGAGGGGGTCAAATTGCAGGCAAAATGAATTCATACCATTTAAATACCTGTATGATTGCTAGTCTGACAAGGTCTTATAGTATATCTGTCAAAGCTGGCAAACTTAAATTCTAGTTTTACACATGAGCCATGTTCTGGCAAAAGGGGGCTTAATGGATCTCTGTGATACATTATACCAAGTAAGTCATCACATAATTATGGATCCATATATCAATTTTGTCTAACAACCTACAGAGATAGACTGGTTCTTGGACATGCAGAAAATTGACCAATAGCGAAAAGTTTCGGCTCAGGTCAGCCTGCGTAGACTGACTTGGGTCGATACTTTTTGCAGATGCATTAAGCCCCCTTTTCACAAAGCACAGCTCATATTTATGTCATATTTATGCCACCAACTGCAACTTTGACAGACAGTTTTTTTACACATTGTCAGACTTATGAAATATCCATACTTTGAAAAGGTATGAAATTACTATGAATGAAACTTGCCTACATTTTAACTTCAAATTGTTTACCTTTGGTTGCTAATGGGCCTTTAATCCTTCCATGGTACAAGTGCTTTTTTATCCTCTTAGTATGCTTTTTGGGAGGCTGTGTGAAACAGTCATAATAGAAAAATAACTTGACCCTTTAAAAGACAACAAAATTTCAGCTTTGTCCAAATTGAAAGCATTTGCAGACGACAATTTCAATGTGGCTCAGATGGTGCAATTTTTCTTTGATTGGGCAGAAAACATTGTGGGAAAAGGAGAAAATGCTGGTTACCAGCAATTTCTCCTTTTCCCACAATGTTTTCAAAAAATTTCTTTCCCAGGTTAGTTACCGATAAAAGGCAACATTGTGCAGTAAAGGGTTAATGTCAAAATAATTTGATTGTAGTCTTTTTCATTCAAGTAAGTTATCAAGCAACTCAGAACTTTTTTAACCCATAAGCCAACTTAAGTTTTTTTTGTAGACATTATAAATCAAGATCAGACTGCACTAAACATTCAGTCTGATCCTGTATCTACACTGTTTGCTATTTCGTTACATATTCTGGCCAAAACAACATTTTGAATGTTTTTCCTCATTAATTCAGTTCTCAAAGAGTTAACCCTCTACCACACAAGCCCGAGTTTTAACAACCCTGAGGAAGAAGGCTTTTGAAAACATTATGGGAAAAGGAGAAAATGCTAGTAACCAGCATTTTCTCCTTTTCCCACCATGTTTTCTACCCTTTCAGAAAAGAATCCAATCATTTGAACAACATGTAATTTAGGGGTGAAACAATACGGTAAAAAGCGTACTGCAATATATTGCAATACGGCTGACCCGTATTGCAATACGTATTGCAATATGCTGTGTATGCTGACATTTAGCATATCTGACCACTTGTAGTCACTGTTAGGGTAGCATATGCTCAGAAAACTAGTACATGTGCTTGGAACTCTTCCATTCTTTCAAGATAATGAACTAAAAAACAATTCTTTTGCATGAACAAATAAAAACAAACTGAAATTGACTAGTCTTTAACACTCGCTATCTTGACGATTTTCGTCTGCCATTTTTTTTCTTCAAGGGCGTACTTGTTTATATAAAAACCAGCGCTACTATACCGAACTTCGGGACATGGCTCAACAGAGTAGACAGTGCGATGCACTAACTTACTCAGTTGCTTACTGTACTAACACTAATATTTTGCCGCTTAACTACGGAAAACGCAAAAATAAGTGTGAGCAAAGTTATAAGAAATGAATAACATACATAACTCCGTTGATCCAAAAGCATTAAAGCTCGACGGTTATTTGGGGTTCGTGTCGTGAATTTTATGTGGTCATAGTTTTACCTAAACACCGGTGACACCGCCTGTGGAAAAAATAAACAACTTTCGCTTTCGGAAATCTTTAGAACTGTAAGCTGAAAAACGATCGATTTCTGACAGAATTTTTGGGAAAACTGGACGTTCTGATGCAATTAAGAGAAGTTGACATTGCAGAAATACCGATACGGTAAAATTCAAACCGGTTTCGGTTTTTTTCTTTTAATAGACCGCGGTTAATCGGTTAATCGGTAAACCGTTTCACCACTAGTGTAATTTGTTGTCTGCAAATGCTCTCAATTTTGACAAGTGTAAAATTCTGTCATTTGGTCACGAGTTAACAGTAGTTTCCTCTAAGCTTGTTTGTATTAATCTAACATTTTGACAGGAAATACAGTGACATGCAATAGAGATATGAATGCCCAAGTTTTGTTTTTACCTCCAACTTCCACTATCTTTCTCATTGGTTTTGTGCCAGTTAGTTTTGTCTCTGTTACCTGTATCTGTAGGTTTGTTTGTGTCATCAAAATCTGTGTTAGACATGTCATTATTTCTGTTGTTTGAAATCTTATCCCCTTTCTGTTTGAATGTGTTAGAATTCCAGTTGTCAGACTGTACATCCGATGAATCATCACTGTTTCCAGAGTTATCATTTTTACAATTTTCTTCCCCATCTTCCAAATTGGTTGTACTGTCTGAATCAGAACTGAGATCAAAACAATGGCTAGCTTTCTGTTTGGACCTGGCTTTTGTTTTTTCTGGGATGCTGGTGTTTGAACTTTCTAAATTTGAGCCTGAATCATTTCTCTCCTCTAAATGGCTGTTTTCACCACATTCTTTAGGGTCAGAATGCACACTTTCATCAAGACTATTACTAGAAGGTTCATTTTCTCTATTAGCAGAGTTTTCACTGTTATTACTACAGTCTGAGTTACTATTATTACTAGATACAGCACTGGTGCTTGTTGAATTTTTAGAGTCATAATCAGACAAAGAGCTTCTAGCAACTTTAATGCCATCTTCTGCACCATTTCCTTTATCTCTGTCATTCTTTTCACATGTTAGACCTGTAGTCTGATCTTCAGAAACATCTAGATGTGATGCACTCAGTCTCTCTGTCTGAGTGGCAACATCAATTACTTCATAAACGCTGTTCTCAGAATGCGAAGAACTGCTGTTATCCTGACTTGTATCTGTCAGACCAACATCTGTTTTACTGGAAGATGAGTTTGTGCTGTCATCTATACTTCCCTCCTGAAAATAATTTCAAAGCAGGTGACCATAGAAGCATTCTTGAACAATACATGCCATGCTCCTTGAAAAGGGGTTTGATAAATCTGCAAAATGTATTGATCCATGTCAGCCTGCACAGTTCGTGCTGACACAGGTTGATACATTTTGCTGTTGGTAAATTTTCTGCACATCACGGGACCATTCCAACTCATAATTCCGTCAGTTGTCAGACAAACTGGGTTTTATTGATCCATAATTATGAGATAACTTACTTGTTATCATACATCATGGAGATGCATCAAAACCCCTTTTGCCAGAGCATGGATCATATAGAAAGTCAACATGAATTAACTTTTCTCCACACAATTCTCACTTTTAACAACTCGGGAGGGAGAAGACACTTGAAAACATTGTGGGGAAATGAGAAAATGCTGGTAGCCAGCATTTTCTCATTTTCCCACAATGTTTTCAATCGTTTCAAAGACAAATCCTATCATAAGTACCACAATTTATAGTTCCATCTACAAATGCTTTCAAATAGGACAATGAAAAAATTTGGTCTTCGAGTGACGAGTTTACGTATGTAACATAATACCATGAAAAACTATTTCAGCAAAAGGAGAAATAGCGTAATGAATTTTCAAAATTTGATACTTAGTTATTATATATTTACTTGAGGAATGTCTGATGTTGACCTTTTCATCAACAATTTACACACAATAAGGTTTACTGTATGTGAAAACACAAAGCCAAAAGGAGAATTTGCTTATTCTTAGCAATTTCTCCTTTTGCAGCAATGTTATTACAAGCAAGTTAGTTGCAGAAACAAATAAATTTGAGCTATGCTCTGTAAAAAGAGTGTTTAATGCTTTGGCAAAAGGTATCGACCAAGGTCAGCCTGCTCAGTCTATGCAGGCAGATCTGGATGGAAACTTTTTGCTGTTGGTCAATTTTCTACAGGTCCAAGGACCAGCCTACTTATGATTTGTTGGTTGTTAGACAAACTGGATTGTATGGATCCATAATTTATATGGTAACTTGCTTGGTCATTAAAAGTTGGTATAATTTAACCCTTTCCCAAACAACAAATTTTGGACTGGTCCAAATTGAAAGAGTTTGCAGACGACAATTTTAAATCTGATGAAAATGGCAGAAAGTTCTCAAAAAGGGTAGAAAACACTGTGGGAAAAGGAGAAATTGCTTGTTGCGAGCAATTTCTCCTTTTCCCACAGTGTTTTCAAAAGACTTGTACTGCAGACGTGTGAAAACCAGGGCTTGTTTGGGAAAGGGTTAATGGATCAAGATGCATTAAACCCCCTTTTGCCAGAGTGCTGATGTCAAAACATCAGTCTACCTCATGATTCAGTCGGTTGCTAGACAAAAATGAACCTTATGGATCCATAATGCTGTGATGACTTGCTTTGTATCACAGAAGCACATTAAGCCTTTACCACACGATCCCGACTTTTAACGACCCTGAAAAAGAAGCCTTTTGAAAACATTGTGGGAAAAGGAGAAAATGCTGGTAACCAGCATTTTCTCCTTTTCCCATAATGTTTTCTACCCTTCCAAAAATAAATCTTAACTCCTGATTCATATTTATTTTGTCGTCTGCAAATGCTCTCAATTTGGACTAGTCTAAAATTTTGTTGTTTGGTAAAGGGTTAAGCCAGCTTTTGCCACAGCATGGTTCATTTAAATTGTCATCTGTAAATATTTTCAATGTGGTCTAGGCTAAAATTTTGTCATTCGGAAAAGGGTTCATACTACCTATACTGATACTTACTGACACAAGGTCACTCATTGTGGACTGTTCATAAACGGAACCCTTCATGCTATTAGTGTTTGACAGATAAATATCCGCTGGCTTAGCATCTGTTTGGGTCATCTCTTGGTAATCTTCTGCAGGCATTTCAGCCGTAATCTTCTCATTCTGTGGTTTACTCTGCATGTCACCAGAATTTTTTGTCTTATGTAGCTGCAACAATGTTTTCTTACAATAAATATTTGGGCTTTTAGGAGAGACTAATGTTTGATTTTGATACATACAACTCACAGGATCCTCATTTGCTTGACGCAATAATGGAACAAGGTCAGGGTTGTCTCTTGTTTCACACAACAGTGGTGCAAGATTGTCACAAGATTTAGGACTAGTCTGAGTTGCTACATCAATTACTTCTATATATTCGGTATTACTGTTTCTGCTCAAATCTACAGTGGAATGTTCATTACTGTTACCTAAAATTTCTAGAGCAGTTATATATCTGACATCTTTCACAGGTGATACTTCTGGACTTTCATCAATGATATCAGGGTCTGATAAGCCTTTCTCTACATGAAGATTTTTAATTCCTTCACATAACCCTCTGTCTACATTTGTTCTTCCATAATCTTTACATTCATCTTCTGAGTTACCCAAGTTGTTTTTGTTTGACTGACCAGGCCTGCCCAAATCATTTACATGACTTTGTTCTTCTACAGGACTTGTCATCAGCTGTTTAAATGTCATGCTGCTTCTCCGGTGTATCCTTGTTGACTCTACAAGTGGTTCCCCGATACTGTCTACATCTATTGACATGGAGGTCATGGACACTCTGTTTCTAAGTATACTTTCATCATAATCGTTACTATCAAACATCCTCCTGTATGACTTTGTGCCACTAGAATCAGCCTGTGCCCGAGTGTCAGTGTCAGAATCGCTGATACGTAAGTCAGACTCACCAATACAACTTATATATGTGTCTTCCTTATCCCGTCTCTCCTCCTCACTATCACTATCACTACATAACTGTAGAACTTTT
The DNA here is from genome assembly GCA_945859785.2 of Tridacna gigas. NCBI lineage: Eukaryota > Metazoa > Mollusca > Bivalvia > Cardiida > Cardiidae > Tridacna > Tridacna gigas. The sequence continues at coordinate 67,070,758 of OX244033.2, forward strand.
GCCCTGTGATCACTCTTGTTAAAATTTTCTGGCACAGTTGTGAAGCTGGTATCACTATCAGATGACAGGAACCCTTCAAAACTTGATTTCTTTAAAGTATTTGACACATTCAGTGCTTGACAGTTTGTCTTCTTTTTAATTCTAGTTTTCTGTAACTGTAGGGAACACTTAACACCTTCATTTTCTTCTGAAATCGAAGTGAAAAAAAATAAAAATACAAGGTATCCTAATCGTTTATTAAACCCTGACATAGTCTATCATAATTTATCTTGCTAATGTAGATGTGTAGATCAAAGATCAGACTGTGTGCTTCATGAAAACTGATCTAAGATTTATGCTGTCTGTTATGTCGCAACATTCAGGCCAAACAACCTACATAACATTCAAATTCTAGCATTCATGATGATATGTAAGACTTGCCAAGAGAAATGTCAAAACTCATATACAATTGAGCCATGGTCTGAGAAAGAGGGGCTTAATGCATTTGCAAAAAGGTTGACCTGGGCCAAAACTTATTGCTTTTGGTCAATTTTCTACATGTTAACCCTTTCCCAAACAAGCCCTGGTTTTCACGTTTCTGCAATACAAGTCTTTTGAAAACACTGTGGGAAAAGGAGAAATTGCTCATAACGAGCAATTTCTCCTTTGCCCACAGTGTTTTCTACCCTTTTTGAGACCCTTCTGCCATTTTCATCAAATTTGAAATTGTCGTCTGCAAACTCTTTCAATTTGGACCAGTCCAAAATTTGTCGTTTGGGAAAGAGTCAAAGGACCATTCTATCTCAGGATTCAGTCGGCTGTTGTTAGACGAAATGAGATTTTGTGAATCTCCAATAATGTGACAACTTGCTCTGTATAGTGTGCATCACAGAGATGCATTAAGCCCCCTTTTGTCAGAGCATGGCTCATATACTAAGTATATCAGGCATGCTCTGGCAAAAGGGGGTTTAGTGCATCTCCGTGATGCATGGTTCCAAGCAAGTAATCATATAATTATGGGATCCATAAAATCCAATTTGTCTTGTAACCAACTTAATAATGAGCTCGACCAGTCCTTTGGCATGCAGAAAATTGACAAATACCACAAAGTGTCAACCCAGGTCAGCTTGCATGGACTGCGCAGGCTGACATGGGTCGATACTTTTTACAGATGCATTAGATCCTCTTTTCACAGAGTATGGCTTAAATGTACTTGAATTAAATTTACGATGAAGGTGTAAAATACATGTACATGCAGTGGTGACTTAATTCAATCTTAACCCATAAGGCTGCTAAGCATGACTCACTGACCTTTTGTGGACAATGTAGATCAAGATCAGACTGCACAGAATGTGCAGTCTGATCCTTGATCTACACTGTCCAATAAGGAGATATTTTTCTCAAAAAAATAATTCTGAGATAGCATTATTCGCAGTTTTACTATTGGCTTAAAGTTTCATTCAATTTATTTAACCCTTTACCGCACAATGCTGCCTTTTAACGCCCCTGGGAAAGAAGGCTTTTGAAAACATTGTGGGAAAAGGAGAAAATGCTGGTAACCAGCATTTTCTCCTTTTCCCACAATGTTTTCTACCCTATCAAAGAAAAATTGCACCATTTGAGCAACACTGAAATTGTTGTCTGCAAATGCTTTCAATTTGGACAAGGCTAAAATTTTGTTGTCTGGTAAAGGGGTAAAGGATTAAAAGGTGAAGGATGAATTTTTGTGGTTTATACAACAATTCAAAGTCTACAGACTCTACATATCTTTGAAACATCAACAGAGCAGACTTCTCCATAACTGACTTGACTTGCTATGCGCTATACGGCAGTGGGTTAACCACTTAACAAACAATCCCGAGTATTAATTAATAAGCCCGACGAAGAAGACTTTTTGAAACCATTGTGAGAAAAGGAGTAAATGCTGGTCACCAGTTCTAATGTTTTCTGCACTTTGAAAAACAAAAATTCATGTTTGGAGTAACATTTAATTTGGTAACTTCAAATACATTCAAGCTGGGCAAGGTTAAAAATTTCTCATCTCATAAAGAGTTAACCCTTTACCACACAATCCCGACTTTTAACGACCCTGGGGAAGAAGCCTTTTGAAAACATTGTGGGAAAAGGAGAAAATGCTGGTAACCAGCATTTTCTCCTTTTCCCACAATGTTTTCTACCTTTCCCAAAACTAATTTCAGTTTTTGAGTAAAATTTATTTTGTCGTCTGCAAATGCTTTCAGTTTGGAAATGTTGTTGTTTGGTAAAGAGTTAACCCTGTACCAAATGCCACATTTTATACTGGACCAAATTGGAAGCATGTGCAGACAACAAATTGAATGTAGCTCAAATGTTGATTTCTGTCTCAAGAGAGGGTAGAAAACATGGTGCGAAAAGGAGAAAATACTAGTTGTAAGCCTTTTTCTCCTTTTCTAACAATGTTTTCCAAAGCCTTTTTTTTTTTCGTTAAACTTCTGGATAATGTGGTATAGGGTTATGCACTACCTTCACCTTTCAAACAGAGGTTGCCTATTTCCTTACCAGGCAACAAAATTTTTGACGTGTCCACATTAAAAGCATTCGCATGGCTTTAAAATGGACTTTAACTCATTACCAAACAACAAACATTTAGACTGGTCCAAATTAAAAGCATTTGCAGACAACAAGTTTAAGGTAACTCAAATGCTGAATTGCTGATTTCTGTCTCTGATACGATAGAAAAACACTGAGGGAAAAGGAGAAAATGCTGGTTTCCAGCATTTTCTCCTTTTCCCGCAATGTTTTCAAAACCTGTCTTCTTCAGGGTCCTTAAATCTCAGGATTGGGTTATATAGGGTCAACTTTGGAGAAGGGTAGAAAACATGGTTCAAAAAGTTGAAAATGCCTATTCGCAAGCAACTCCTGAAATTTTGTCGTCCGTTACAGAGTTGTGGCATATCACTATCTTACCAGGTTTCTTGTTCTCTTTTGTCCTTGACTTGACTGTTCTCTTCTTTTTTGAACTTTTTGAAAGCTGAAATTGAAATGTCAAAGTTGGTTCTTTCTGTACAACTGAAGCCAACAACATGGTTTATTCAGTCTCCTACTTTCTGTACAAAGGATTTACTATAAATATCAACAAACAGGCTAAATATCAACACCAGTGCAAGACCAATTATTGAACCATGCTTTGGCAAAAGGGTTTTTTATTCATCTATGTAATGAAGTATACCATGTATGTCATCACATAATTATGGATCCATAAAGTCCACTTTGTCCAACAATTGACTGAATCTGGCAGTTAAATGGTCCTTTGACATGCAAAAAATTAACTCTTTACCGAACGACAGTATTCTAAACCAGTCCAAATTGAAAGCATTTGCAGACGACAAAATAAATGTGGCTCAAAAACTGAAATTTGTTTTTGGACGCGTAGAAAACATTGTGGAAAAACGGAGAAAATGCTGGTTACCAGCATTTTCTCCTTTTCCCACAATGTTTTCAAATGGCTTCTTTCTCAGGGTCGTTAAAAGTCAGGATTGTGTGCTAAAGGGTTAACTGATAGCAAAATGTTTTGACCCAGGTCAGCCTGCACAGACTGAGCAGGCTGAGCTGGGTCGATACTTTTTTGCAGATGCATTAAACCCTATTTTTCACAAAGCATGGCTTATATACATGCACAATGACCTACACGAGCAAGCAAATGATTTTCTGTTTGAAAAGTGTACAACATCTAGCCAATTTAACTCTTTACCAAATGAGAAAATTTTAGACAGGTCAAAATTGAAAGCATTTGCAGACGACAACATAAATGTGACTCAAAAATTGAAATTTGTTTTGGAATGGTTAGAAAACATTGTGGGAAAAGGAGAAAATGCTGGTTACCAGCATTTTCTCCTTTTCCCACAATGTTTTCAAAAGGCCTCTTCATCAGGGTCATTAAAACCTGTGACTGTTTGGTAAAGAGTTAACTTTTTACCAACTGAGAAAATTTTAGACTGGTCAAAATTGAAAGTATTTGCAGTCGACAACTTTAATGTTGCTCAAATGATGGAATTTGTGTCTGAAAAAGTAGAAAACATTGTGGGAAAAGGATGTGAGGTACAGGTACCAGCATAGCAATTTCTTACAGATTTCAGAGCACCATCAAGATCTCCGTGTTGGAACCAGCCAAGTTTCTCCCCCATCTTCCGAAATTGTTCAGAGATATCCGAATGATTAGATCCAGAGGCCATTTTCACCTATACGAGAAATAAATATAAAATTATAATTTCTATTATATGAAAATATCATGTTTCCACTGTTTAAACCTTTACAACACAATCCCCAAGTCTGACAGGGAAAGCTCTTGAAAACAATGTGGTAAAAGGAGAAAAAATTATAACCAGCATTTTTTCCTTTTCCCAGAATGTTTTTTACCCTATCACAGAACTTAAGCTCATTTGTACCAATTTGGAACTTGTCATATACAGATGTTCTGAATTTGGAAGTCTAAATCTTGGAAATGAGTAAAGATTAGACTTGTCCAAAATCAAAAGTGTTTGCAGACAAAAATTTTAATTTGGCTCAAATGATGGAACTTGTCTTTAAAAAAGTAGAAAACATTGTAAGAAAAGCAAAAAGCGCTGATTACCAGCATTTTCTCCTTTTCCCATGATGCTGTCAAGGGCTCTCTTCTTCTGGGTTGTTAAAAGTTTGGACTGTTTGGTAAAAAGTTAAGATAGGTTATACATGATTCAAATGTTCTTTATAATACAGTTTTAGGCTTCTTGGGTTGGAACTCACGACTTTGTAGAGAACAGGTCAGAAAAAATCAAGGAAGTTTGTAGTAATGATAATGAGAGAGAGAGAGCGCGAGAGAGAGAGAGAGAGAGAGCAAGCGAAGCAGCATAAAAATGGAAAAATTGCTAAATTCCAATTTCTAAATATCTGCAGATGACAAGTTCAAATTTGGTACAAATGAATTTTAGTTTTCTGATAGTGTGGAAAAACGTGGGAAAAGAAGAAAATGCTGGTTTTAAGCATTTCCTTCTTTCCCAACAACATTTTCAAAAGGTATCTCCCACTAAGGTAGTTAAAACTCGGGACTGTTTGGTAAATAATGATCCATAAAGATAAAAAAAAAGGAGAATTTCTTTTAACGTTACATAAAAAACGATTGTCAACAGTTACTCCTTTTCCAACAATGTTTAAAGAAGGCTTCTTCTTCATTAAAACACATGATTGCTTGATAAAGGGTTAAATGAGCTTGTAAATACTATATCTATTTAAGGAGGTGTCGGTAAATGGCAAGTGTGTACATATATAGGTGTTTGTCACACCTGATACACATGATTTTACTATACCTGACACCTTTGACTCAAACAAATTGACACATTCCATTAACCCTTTACCAAACAATCCCGTGTTTTCACGTCCCTGAGGAAGAGGTCTTTTGAAAACATTGTAGGAGAAGGAGAAAATGCTGGTGACCAGCATTTTCTCCTTTTCCCACAATGTTTTCTACCCTGTCAAAAAAGCTTAAGTTCATGAGTACCACTTTCAAATTTGTCATCTGCAGATGCTTTCAATTTGGAAGGGGGCTAAAATTTGTCGTTTGGGAAAGGGTTAATGAATCATCAATATCTAAATAATGTCTTTAAAAAATCATGTCTTCGAAACATTCGAGGTATACAGATATTGTAGATCTACACCATAATTTCATTTTTCTACTATTTACCCACCACTTTAACTCTTTACCACACAATCCCGAGTTTTAACGACCCTGAGAAAGCAGCCTTTTGAAAACATTGTGCAAAAAGGAGAAAATGCTGGTAACCAGCATTTTCTCCTTTTCCCACAATGTTTTCTACCCTTCCCAAAACAAGTTTCAATTTTTTCATTCGCATTTAATTTGTCGTCTGCAAACTCTTTCATTTTGGAATAGTCCAAAAGTAAAGAGTTAACCTTACCCTCCTTTCATTCAAAATCTACCGAACATCCTTAAAATAAACAAATTATAATTTACTGCAAATACCAAAAAATCATTATTCCATAACATACTTGATTAGTAGATATCCTATTTATTGAATACAAGAGCAGAGCTCCAGACAGAGGGGTTGATTTTGATGTCAAAACTGAAAATATTAATTATTCTCCACTAAACCCTATGTTATGGGTTCTCATTAGAATCATCTCATTGAGACGATTCTAATGAGTACCCACAACATAGGATTTGGAAGAGAAATAATTTAGAATACTATCACTCCCTCTCATCTGGAGCTCTGCAAGAGGTTAAAATACATGTATCATCAAGCCATCAAAATCTGAAAGCTTTATTTGAATGAAATGAAAATAATCTATCCCGAAATCTATACCTAGGGGACGAGTTCTCTGGAGTATTCATGCCCAGGGTACGAGTTCTCCAGAGAACTCAAACTCTTAATTACATTATGAGATCTCCAGAGTATGAGTTCTCTAGCAACCATTTGCAGATAACAAAGAAAACATCCTTGCAAAATGCTTTGCCCTGTAGCACATAATCCCGAGTTTAAATTACCCTGGATAAGATGCCTTTTGAAAGCATTGTGGGAAAAGGAAAGAATGCTGGTAAACAGCATTTTCTTCTGTTCCCCAATGTTTTCTACCCTTTCTGAGTCTGGTTTCATAAATTGAGCAACATTATTCGTCTGCAACTGCTTTGAATTTTGACGAGTGAAAAATTTTGTCGTTTGGTAGAGTTTATTACATGTATTTAAAGTAACCTGGCAATACATTTACATACATGTATACATAAAGTTACTGCATCGAAAGACATACATATATTTCAAAGGGAGCAAGAAAAGGTTTCTCAACACTCAAGTGAATTAAGCAACAAGAATAACAACGACAACAAAACAAGAGGCGAGTTGTCACGTAAGCATCAGGAAATTTTTTCTTAGCAGAAGGGGAGCTATGTTAAGGAGCAAGTTGTCTTGGAGCTGTGGAACGAGTTACCTATGGGCGAGTTGTCTTGGGGCCGAGCTCTTCTAAACCCACACGAATTTACGTGTCAGTTACATGTTTCTTACAGCGGACCAGATTTTCTCCGCCAGCAATTAAAGTCAGATAGTCATATACAAGATCAAATTGCTTTGTTCCATCGAAGGTAACCAGGAACTGAGGTAATTTGAACTATTTATTCAGATTTCTACGAAGTCAAAATTACCGCTTCCGCTTCATCAAACTGTTGACTAAAAAATTGTTTAAGTAAGTCAAAATGGATCACTCGTGTGATTGGTAAATATTTGTCGAAGTCGGAACCCCGTTTGCTGCCTCAAAGCACAGGCCTTTGAAACTCTATTTGTCTATCACGGAACACCAAAATTTTCCTTGGTCGATCATTGCAGATTGGTGCATCGCCTGTGTCAAATTTTCTCTCCACTGTAACTGTAAATAGCACATTTGCGACTGCCTCTATATTGTATGTAATAATATAATAGTAACGGTGTCCGCTCTGGAAAATTTTGTCATCCCGTCACTCCCGTGATAGATCAATGGAATTTCAGTGGCCTATGCTCAAAGTTACTTCTAGCATCACTCGTCACTACTCGACCGATTCCGTAACTAAATATCACCCGATGTTGCCGAATGTTCTAGCAGACTATCATTTTCCGGTTTAAAAACCTTGCCTTCTGAACATATCTCTTAGTACTTCAGTAAAACGCATTTGATTCAAATGGGTTGACATTAAGTTCATACTTTTAAATCCAATGTGACTGAACGAACACTAGCTTTACCGTGATTATCTGTAAAGCTTAATTTCGACAGTTGAATTGAGCGTGAACTTTGTGATTGTTTCTGAAATAACAGGCATGCTTTAAAACAAGCGACGACACATGAAATTTTGCCCCTATGACATCACAAATACTGAAACTGACATAAGTTCATGATTTGGATAAAGTCTTATGTAATGAGTGTCGACATGGTATTTAAATGTTATATTAAGCAAGCAACTACCTTTCTCAGTAACAGTTTTCTTCGACAAGTTTAATAGACTTTAATCTCAAATGCCAACAAAGCTCAGATTTCATTTCTCATATAAGTTTTTTCCCCCTTTAATAAATACATGTTTAGCCCTTTATGAAACAATAAAGTGTTTTATCAATCCAAAGGAAAAGGACATGAAAAGGAAAATATATTGCGAGTAGGAGAAAGTGCTGGTAACCAGCAGCTTCTCCGTTTTTCACAGCCGAATCTCGTTATTTGAGGCACAGTTTAGATGGCGTTTGCATTTTTTTTTAATTTGGATAAATCTTAAGTTATAGCTACAGATACAGCTTAAGAATTGAACAAGTTTAGTTTGAGTACATTGCATTGCTGAAGTTCTAACTGTTAGTACTGAACTAAGACATCTGGTAAATCTACTTAAATCATTAAAACAAATTCAACTAGCTCTCATATTTTCATTAAACATTTACAAAACAAGTTAATTACCCTAGAGAAACAGACTTTGAGTGAAAACTAACAAGCAACTTTTTCTATTCTCTCAATGTTTCCCACTCTTTAATCAAAGTACTGAAAGTACTGACAGACTGGCGAATTTGATTGATTGACTGATTGTATGGTGTTTAACCCTATTTTCAACATTATTTTAGTTATACAGCGGCGGCCAGTGCACATATCCATGCTTTCCTGGAGTATCTTTTACCAGTACTCCGAACAATATTCTTTCCAAGCCACTGGCTGCTTTCCCACATAACCACCATCGAAACTTGAGAGAGGAATGAATCCTGTCTCAGTGACTATCATCAATCCTCAGAAAGAAATTGGCCGAGCCGGAGATCGAACCAGCGACCTCCTGTTCTCATGTCCTGTATGCTACTGACTGAGCATCTGGGGCTATGCATGCTACTGGTTGACTATCATCCAGTCTAAGTTTAACCCTTAACCTGCTAGAAAAATTAAATGAAACTTTCAAGCCAATGGTAAACACCTGAATATTGCTATTTCGAAGTTACATTTTGGAGAAAATATATCCTCTTGTCAGACAGTGTAGATCCAAGAAAAGACTGCTGTTCTGTGCAGTCTGATCTTAATGCACACTGTCCACAAAAGGTCACGGAGTTGCGGTGGTGCTGGTAAAAGAAACTCCAGGAAAGCATGGATAGGTGCACTGGCCTTCATGATATCACCGAAATAATATTGAAAACGGCGTTAAACACCATACAATTAATAAGAATCAATATCCAATAGTGCAAGATGTAGTGAACTATTTAACTCTTTACGAAACGAAATTCAAAGCTGTTGCTGACCACAAATTTAATGTGGCTGAATTGATGAAACCTGATTCCAAAAGGGCAGAAAACAATGTGGGAAAAGGAGAAAATGCTGGTTACCAGGGATTCTTCCCCAGTGTCATTAAAACTCCGGATTGTGTGGTAAATGGTTAATATTCAAGAAGTAAAATAACAGTTTAACGTAACAGTTTAACTGTACACAATGATCAAAATAATGAATGACTGAAGGAATGATAAGGGTTCCCTGTCCAGTGAGATGGGATTTGCTACAAGTTGCCTAGGTGTATCTATTTTTAGATTCATTCATAATGTTACAGTGGTGTAAGAATAACTGATAATAGCCTGCTTTGCATAGGTCACTTAATTTACATATAAGCAAAGATCTTGTACCTTATAAATGACATCTTGTCCAGTCTATTACATTATAAGAAGACCTATTCAGATAGGAGTGGTAGAGATTTAGTGGTTTTTGTCAAGATTGTCATATATAACAGAATTAGGATTTCTAATAGAAAGAAGTATTTTACTGTGAGGCAGTATTTGGCAAGTGTGGGGGTTTTTGTTTACTTTGACTCTGGGTCAATCATGATGCCTATAGACTACCTTCGCTAGTCTAATCAAAGCGTTGAAAACACTGGTGTGGCATTTGTCAAGGAAGCCATTGTGTGGAATTAATGATTTGAAAAATAAACAATAGAAATAATTACAAAATATTTGCTTGAATGTCAACCTGCTATATAGTCATGCAAAATCCGATAGAGAAGGGTGCAGTCTTGTGGGACGAACAAGTCCGGGCGAACAAGCCCTGGGACAAATAAGCCCAGGAACGAACTGGTTTTGGGACGAACAAGCACGGTATGTGTGTATTATAACGCCTCTGTAGAAGACCATAGCGGATCAAGCTACTTTCGATTAAAAGGAAGTATTTCCACGATCGATGGCCTAATCCAATTTTCTTGTAATACGCCATTTTCAGTTTCATAACTGAGTGCAATCGAAACAATTATTTGTCTGAGAAAAATTGATTTTAATTGGATTTACTTCCTTCGGTTTTGCACAAACTACGATACATGATTTTCAAAATGCCGTATTGAACTCATAGTGGCATTGTCTTCGACAAATGCCACAAAAATTATTTTAACCAAATTTGTTATTTGCAATTTTATAGCTAAACAGCGAAAGTAACTTCCTTTCGCGAAAGGAAGGTTCCGTCCACGAAAGGAGGATTATTTTTTGCTATGAAAGAGGTGTTTTTCTTACGAAAGGAAGGTTTCAGTGTTCATCTTAGTACATCTTCTCTATAAACATGACATTTAAATGCTCAATTTAAGTGTTTTAGACCGAAAAACTCGTGTTTTCATATCGTCGGGAATAGCGTTACTATAAATAGCGTTAGGTAATTTCTTTTCACGAAAGGAAGACTTTTGCTATGAAAGTAGTGTTTAGAGTACGAAAGGATTTTTTAAATCTAAGGCTATCTTTTAGATATGGATACATTTTATAAGTTAAATTTAAGAGTTTTCAAGTCTTATCCTGCTGAATAAGTGAAATGAAACTTTCAAGCCTATAGTAAAAAACCCAAATTTTGCCATTCAAAGGTATTTTTGGGGGAAAGATATCTCCTTATCGGACAATGTAGATTCAAGATCAGACTGCATGTTCTGTGTTGTCTGATCTTGATCTACAATGTCCACAAAAGGTAATTAAGTCGCTCTTAGCAGCCTAAGTGTTAAATGAAACTGTGTGAAGCAGTATTTGTTATGAATGGTGAAGCATTCCTTTACAAAAGAGGAAAGAAAGGAACTTCCTTTCTCGAAAGGAAAATGTCGTCTACGAAAGGAAGATTGTTTTGCTATATAAAGAAGTGTCATGTTTCCTAATGCAAGGAAGTTTCCTTGCCAAACTTAGTTGGCTACATCTTCTCGTTAGGAATAAAAACTGAATGTTGAGTTAAAATGTTTTAGACCAAAAAATCGTGTTTTGGTATTACATAGCGCTCTTTGGGTGAAAGGATTTTTTTTTTTTTTTGGTACGAAATTAGTGATTAGTTCATATTATGATTATTTCTATGGATAATTTTTTCGATATGGATACATTTGACATATTGAATTTCGGATTTTTTAAAATTAAAACTGTGTGTATTAGTAGATTTATTTGGTATGACTGAATGGTGTTGCCATTGTGCCATTGAGGGGTCCTTTTAGTAAAAGAAAAATCTTTTCACGAAAGGAAAATTTTTGGCCATGAAAGATGTGTTTCATTCACGAAAGGAAGGTTTCTTTTCAAACTTAGTTTAATATTCGCGATATGGATTCAATTTTCATTTTTGGTTTAGGCCTAAGTCTTGTAACTGAAGACGTGCGTATAAATATACGTAAGTAATTGTACAGTATTGTGTTGAGCGCTAGATTCATTGCGACATTTCCGTGAAGGTAAATTCCTTCCACGAACGAAAGTTTTTAGCTACGAAGGTACATGATGTTGCTATTTGTTATGTTCCTTTAGTAAAAAGAAAGGTCAGGAATTTCATTACAAAAAGCTTCTTAGTTTCCGAAACGAGTAGATCTAATTTAGAAAAAAAAAAACAAAAAAAAACCTTTGATAATGAACTTTAATGGCGAGTTTTGATATTCATTTGATATTTTCTTTTTCTACGTTAGTTTTCAGGGGGCGTTTTTTGTTGTCCTTCATTTTTCCGTATAGACGTTTCTGTCCGGATTTATTCCCGTTACAAGTCTTGTTCATACCTAATTAATATTCCGTGAAAAAAAAAAATCAGATATATTTCAGTTCCGAAGTGTGTGAATTTCACTCGTGTTGAGCGAAAGGAACCTTTCCCAAAACTTTCTCTAAGAGCTGGTTACAGAAACTCGGACATCTCTCTGTCTTGCAGTCTTTTTCTCCGATTGTCCCTCCACCTATCTGTGTCGCTACAATGTAACAATGTAAGTATTTTCAGCAAAATAGGACTAACTTTTTTCTCAAACTCTCAAACCCCGTCATCCATCGCTGAGAAGGATTCTCTCTTTGGAGTTTCTGCATGCGTTTAAGGGGTAAGTGCGTGTGTAAAATTTTACGTCTTCACAGCAATAACATGTACGAGTACGTGTCTTTTGAAAATAGCGTGACATAAGTTCAGTCAGAAATGCTTCTGGACCACTTTTCACTGAAAAAGAATTCATGTTACAAATGGGATCATAACAAATGACTTCATACCATCGTACTTTTATCCTGTTATGATCGGTTAAGATTCGCCGGACAGTGATTTTTCATTAATTTGAACAAACTAATAAATCGAACTGAAGCGCCAGTGAGTGTTGTGGTGTCAGTTTGCATACTGGTTATAATTGCTTTGAAATGTCCCTATAAAATACTGCAAATCCCTGAACCAGCTGAATATTTATTACAAATCGGGTGTTAGACGGACATTAAACTATTGAAATCGTCGACAAATACTTACTGTTATACTGGATTCGTCTAGTTTTCAAAGGTTCCATATATGAGTTGCTCGGGCCCAAAATCTTGCCAATGTATGGCGTTATATGACCTTAGTGCTCAAACTGTTTGTTTGAAGGATGTTTAACGCCATTTTCAAAACGGTTTCCTTAAAATCGCGGTTTGCAATCTTATTCTTTCTTTTTTTATCCAGAACAAAAATCAACTTTGTATGACAGAGATAACCCAGACTGGGTGCCTACATTAAACATGGGACCAAAGCAGCTGACTTCCCCTGACATGGCAGTTGACAGGGTTCAACGCCGTAAAAACAGATGTAGAAAGGCTGACGCAGCTCAGACATTGCTGAGCTTTCACGAATTTATTCACGACACGAGCAACCCAACTGAACCAACCAACCTGGAAAATAGTACAGCCTGTCAAACTTATATATCTAGTAGGCACATAGATGCATTGAAAAATGAATTTAATCATCTACAGGAACAGAATGACAGCCTGAATCAGGAGCTTAAAAAAGTCTCACCCTTCTCCATGGAGACATTAAAAGACAATGAAGAGAAAGTTAAATATTTCACTGGGTTGCCAGGATTTTCTGTGCTAGTAACTTTGTTCACTTATTTAGAAGAATACGTTCCTGCCAAAATTTCCATGTCAAAATTTGAATCTCTTGTCTTGGTCTTGTACCCATTTTGTTATCCCAATCTGGACGCTCTTAAAATTATAATTCAACCTAGTTTAGAACATATCATACTTAACACTTTTCTTTCTCTACTAAGAACGGTTTTGAATATATTCATACGTATCTTAACATTTAAAGTGCACAGTTTACATCGCTTAAACTAATATAAAACTCTGCATAAAAAGTTAATAAGTATTTTAATTATGCTGAAAGTACGGCTGCTCGAAAAAATTTCTGAGATTTTGAATGGTTTCCAAGTTTTCAGAGCATGACCAGATTATGAATTGTGAGCGGGTAACCAGCTTTAGTTCTTCACCGGAAGCCCTTACTACTTAACATTAATTATTCAATCTGACAGGTAAAAATGCCCTTTTTTTGTGAATTAATCACACCGAAGAACTTACTGAAGTACTTTTAATTATATGGAAAAATACTTTCAAAGGTTTGATACCAATAAAAAGCAGAAAGAGTTGTAAACTGACCTCAATTGAGCTGAATCTTGTCCTAGGGAGTAGGTTAGATTATTTTTAATCGGGAACAAGACAGTTCCCCGACGAGACAGTTCCCCGACACAAGTTTTCGAGACAGTTCCCCGACAGATTTGAAGACAGTTCCCCGGCACTTTTGCTCTTTGTCAAATGACAGTTATCGTGAGTAAAAGTGGTTGATAAAGGATTTTATGGATAAATCATGAATTATGATTGACTGAAAAGTGATTGAGGAATACATTTGGTCACCATGAGATTGTCTGTGATTTCCTATGATTGCTTTATTTGACGGGACAGTTTGACGACATTAACAATATCGAAATATAGGCCTACTACATTTTCCCCATTTTGTACATACAATATGTGTGAAAAACGAAAGATTTTGGACAGAGAGGACAGGTAAATGGAAAAAAAAAAAAAATGTTTTACCTCTCTTTCTCTCTCTCTCATCCCAGTGTAATTCTAAAACACATAGAGAAATACACACTAATAAAATACAAATTACCAAGAGTGTTAAGGAGCAGTTAACTCCAAACACTCCCAAAACATATTAACTTTCATGCCTGAAAGGTCTTTTATAATCTCTTACTTTCATGACAATTGTGAATCATCATGAATTAATTCACTCATAGAAGAATAAGTACCCGTGAATGTATAGAATTCTTCATCACAAGGTACAAATAATCCAATCACGATACATCAATTTGCCACAAATATATCAAAATTCTCACGATTACCAATCATAATTATTAGTAAGAGGTTGTTTGACGTAGAGCAAAAGTGTCTGGGAACTGTATTCAAAAGTGTCGGGGAACTGTCTCGAAAACTTGTGTTGGGGAACTGTCTTGTCGGGGAACTGTCTTTATACCTTTTCATCGACTTCATTTGCACCTCGCCTGTCTAAAAGCCATACTTTCTCAGCTTTATCAGGATTGTGTTAATGTACAGTGTAACCTTTTATGTTACAGGCTAAAGGCACTATCCTTACCAAACGGGAAAGAGAAGTAAAGCAAGTATGTAAGAACACCACAGCTCTGGTGTCGTTCTGTAGAAATTTTTCCTTGGCAGGTTCTCCAGGTATGGTACAGTACCTCTGGCCTGGAAAGCTAGGGTTCAGTTCTGTACTGAAACACTTTAAGCATTATCAGTAGGCACTGCTGCACTTAGCCATGGAGTTGTCATCATATCCAGTTCCCTAAATGATAAACTCTTTAGCAGTGTTTCCACTAGCTTTTTATTTCAAGGGTACACTAACCCCCTAGGTTGAAAATCAGGGAGTAAGATTTCATTTAGGGGGTATGACAATATAGTCACCAACTAGTGGTGAAAACATGTTGTTGACCATTGCTTTCTGGCGATTTTCAGCAACGGACAAAACATATGTTATCACTGGATACCTATATGTAGAATAGAATGTTTTTTTTTTTAACATTTGAATGTCTTAGTGTGCATTGCAAATATATACATGGCAATACCTCATACAATAGAAGATATATAAGTATATGCCAGTAGAGTTTCTGGAATTCAGAATTAAGAAAGGAAAGTCAGAAAGTCAATGAGAATAATTCCATAAGGGTATTTTTTGTGCATGTTTATTTTTTCAAATTTGACATTTTTATTGGACTGTAAATTCATTGATTTTTCATTTCAAAGATATTTTTGGAGTAAAAAGTAAACCAGAATTGATCTTACTACTAAAGTGTATGAAAAGGAAAAAGACCCTTAATGTGACGGGAGTCGATCATTGACATACAGGTATCATATCAAGTGCAAAGGGTGTAGAGTTTATGACACTTATCTGATAATCTCAGGGCTGAAAAATAGCACTGGTGCGAGGTCCTGGACTTTCTGAGATGGAGATTGGACCCAAAGAAAAAAACAAGGTGAGGGTCCAGTGGACCTTTTGAAATGGAGGTTGGACCTGTTCAGTCTTCAAATTAAAAAGTCTGATGCCCAAAAATAAATTCAAAAAGACTTAGAATAATCGTTCTAATGACAATTCACATCTGCTTGTTTAGGACAATCTTCGTTTCATTTTTAAAGTAAACTACTGTACTTCAATTTTCTGTACGCTGGGCCCGAGGAAGCTATCACATATACTTATTTATGTCGTCATATATCAACACTTTGCCTTGGTTCCGAATTTACTTACAATCAATAAACGGGTATGTATGGCAAAGCGGGTTAAAATCTACAGGTGATTCATAGCGTATGCTTTTCGCTAAAAGTTTCCGAAAAAGAGTTTATTCAGATTTGGGTTTTCATCAAATATTAAACAGAAAACGCCAGAGGAAAATAAAACAGATCTATCAAAATCGGAGAGAAACAGAAAATATGAGAGCAAAAAGCGGGTTTGGACCTTCCAACAACATTGAAATGAAAGTTGGTCGTTGGTTTTGTTCCATGATGCAACCGTTCAAATGAGTTGCTTCGAAAGAAGACTAACACAATCAAAAATATTCCAGATTTCCTGTTGGTGTACATAATAATGCTAATTGTTTGATTTTGAATAATTAGCTTTCATTGAAGCTGTACCATAGTAAAAGCAAATTGAAATGGTAAGGGTTTTATTGTCATCTCCTGAGATACCACACTTCCTGTATAATGACTGAAAAAAAAGTATGGACCTGCCCAAGTGTACTTTGGACCCTCCTGTTGTAAGGGCTGAAAGTTCCTGGACCCAGGTACTTTTATCACTATTTTTCAGCCCTGCATCTGATCAGTGGTCCTGAGTCAGTCAATTAAGACATGCGTAATTATTTACAAGTTACATCGTTATTCTTTAAATCCTGCAGTCACAGTTTGCAGTCAAATTTTTCATTCTTAAAAGATATGATGACGCTTTCAGAATCGCCTGCATTAAAACTGCTCTTTCGAAATGTGCTCATACGAGTTGGTTACAGTGATTTCCCTGTCCCATGTTTACTGGTCGCACAGGAAAACAAGACTGTTTACCGTAATTTGCTAATATATTCCTAAGGAAAGAAATAAGTATTTTGTTTAGCATCCAAATCTTTCATAAATTTATTATTATTATTTTGAAAAAAATGGATGGCCGAAATAATAGGTTTTACCTTGTTGAATGAAAGTGTGTCGGAAATAATAAGGGTAAAATCTGACAAAGTTACATCTATTTATAGCACCTGTGAAGGGGTCAGAACTATGGTAGTTTAAAGTTTCAGCGTCTTTTCAATCTTGAAATACATATGTTTTAGATAATTTTCTACCTTTTTTAGACTTAAAAAAAGTAGCTTTCTAGTACGAGTTAAGTCATAGGTCTAGTTCAACTGTATGAATTAGATCTAAGATAAGAGTGCAAATTCTGTTTAGTCTGATGTCTATACCATCCACCAACGCTTTGGAAACTGCCATCTTCCCATCGGCAGAGTAAATTAAAACAACCAAAATACATAATACCTGTAAGCCATCTATCAACTATATTTCACACCTGTCTTGGATACACAGATGTTTGCAGTAAAATTTGGATAAGGGGTATGACGTAACATGTAAATCAGTCTAAGCGAGAAGGTTGTAAAGCAAGGGTTTGTTGTACAAATATACGACTGTATTACCCCAAGAAATTTATGGTCATGTTTACTGCCAGTCAACACAAAATGATCATGCAATAAGCCAATGTCTTGCCTGCTTTACATTAGATGATAGTGCCTTTTTGCATTTGGTAATGGCAGTTTTGTTTTAGAATACCTGGGCAGTTGTGTCACATGGTTTGTGTAGTCAGGAGAAAAATAAGTGCAGCTGTTTCTTAAAAAAAAATTCCAGAGGAAATAAAAAAGAATGCACACGATGATTAAGTAAAATATGAATTGATTACCAATAAATTAAGACATGAAACAACAAGGTTTAGTATTTATTAATTCTTTGATATTGTTTATAGAGGGAGAAGACAGTTGTGGTTTAACCCTTTCCCAAACAACAAATTTTGGACTGGTCAAAAATTGAAAGAGTTTGCAGATGACAATTTTAAATTGATGAAAATGGCAGAAAGGTCTAAAAAAGGCTAGAAAACACTGTGGGAAAAGGAGAAATTGCTCGTTATGAGCAATTTCTCCTTTTCCCACAGTGTTTTCAAAAGACTTGTACTGCAGACACGTGAAAACCAGGGCTTGTTTGGGAAAGGGTTAACCATTTCCCTCATAGCCACTACTCACAGGAACGACTTTTTATGCTTCTGCAGAAGGTGCCTTTAAAAACATTAGAAAAAAAGGAGAAAGTGCTTGTATAATTTCGAAAAACCGGGAAAGATTAAACCCATCAATCACCTTTTAAAACTACAGTTGTAATGGCGGCCTGTGTAGATCAAGATCTGACTTTTGACAGAATGTTGGGTCTGATCTTTGATCTAAATCTACACTGTTAGGTTTGGTGAAAAGTTTTTAACAGAAACAATCTTGGTGTTGCAGTTATTTTGGTCTAATTTCATGACTTAAGTTATCACCAAGTTCCTCTTGTCTCAAAGACTTTTTTGTGTTCAGGTATATTTTCTGCAACAGGGTTTATGCTGTTGTGGCCAGAGTTACACAGAGCTCCAGATGAGAGGGAGTGATGGTATTCTAAATTCACGTTGGCATATGCGTAATCAATGAAGGCTGAACCTAACAAAGTTGGAGAGGGCCATGGACCTTTTTTCCTGGAGAACTTGAATTTGTGGTCTTACCCTCAAAATCAATGAAAATTAGTTCTCAACGAATATTTCTGGTTTCATAGTGTTGCATGTAACTAATATTTATTACATAAATTTTAATTTCATCACATGATTTACACAGGGATATGCACTAGTGGAAACACTGCTTTACAAAACTACAAACATTTAGACTTTGCAAATTGAAAGGATTTGCAGACGACAGATCAAACATGGCTCATGTGATAGTATTTGTCTTTGTTAGGGTAGAAAACATTGTCGGAAAAGAAGAAAATACTGGTGATAATTGATATAATTGTGTTATATGTGATTTTTTTTTTTTTACAGACTTTTGTACACCCTGTTGTGGCTGATCTTCTGGTAACAACTGAATTTGACTGCGAGCACTACCTGAAAAATTTGAACTGTGCTAGTAAGTTACTCTATATTGTTGCAGAGCTCCAGATAAGAGGGAGTGATTGCATTCTAAATCCATTATTTCTCTTCTAAAGTTCCAAACCCTATCTAATGAGCACCCATAACGTAGGGTTTAGTGGAGAGTTATTAATATTTTTAATTTTGAAATCAAAATCACTCCCTCTATCTGGAGCTCTGTTGTTGTATCTTTTTTCTGAAGCTTAATCGAAGATGGACATTGTCCTATTTAACCCTTTACCAGAAGACAAGATTTTAGCCTTGTTCAAATTGGAAGCATTTGCAGACGACAATTTCAGTGTGGCTCAAATGGTGCAATTTTTAGCTCCACTGGCCGAAGGCCAGCGGGCTTATGTCATGGCCCGGTGTCCGTCGTGCGTCCGTCCGTGCGTCCGTCCGTCCGGTCGTCCGTCCGTCCGTCCGTCCGTCCGTGCGTTAACTTTTATTTCAAACATCTTCTTCTCTGAAACTACCCATCCGATTTTCACGAAACTTCACAGAAATGATCCTGACATGGTCCTCTTCAGAATTTCTTGAAAGAATTTGATTCCTTCAAAAACTCTGGTTGCCATGGCAACAAAACTGAAAAATATTGGAAATCTTTAAAAATCTTCTTGTCTGAAACCATAGGGCATAGGGCTACCAAATTTGGCATGTAGCTTTATGTAGTAGACCTCTATCAAGTTTCTTCAAATTATAGCCCTGGGGTCAAAATTGGCTCTGCCCCAGGGGTCACAAGTTTTACATAGGCTTATATAGAGAAAACTTTAAAAATCTTCTTGTCTGAAACCATAAGGCATAGGGCTACCAAATTTGGCATGTAGCTTTATGTAGTAGACCTCTATCATGTTTCTTGAAATTATAGCCCTGGGGTCAAAATTGGCTCTTCCCCAGGGGTCACAAGTTTTACATAGGCTTATATAGAGAAAACTTTAAAAATCTTCTTGTCTGAAACCATAAGGCATAGGGCTACCAAATTTGGCATGTAGCTTTATGTAGTAGACCTCTATCATGTTTCTTGAAATTATAGCCCTGGGGTCAAAATTGGCTCTTTCCCAGGGGTCACAAGTTTTATACATAGGCTTATATAGAGAAAACTTTAAATATCTTCTTGTCTGAAACCATAAGGCCTAGAGCTACCAAATTTGGCATTTAGCTTGATCTAGTTGGAGTCTACCAAAAGTGCCCAAAGTATAGTCCTGGGGTCAATTTGGCCTCATACTTGGAGGGGGGGGGGGGGGGTTCACAAGATTTACATAGGCTTACATAGGGAAAACTTTTAAATCTTGGTGTACATAGCCATAAGGCTTAGGCTACCAAATTTTGCATATAATTATAGCATTATTTAGTGGACAGTTACAAAGAGGGCCCAAGTTACAGCTCTAGGATCAAGTTTGGCCCTGCACCAGGGATCACAAGTTTTACATGGGTTTATGGAGTGAAAAGTTCAGAAACCATCTTGTTACCAGCCATAAGGCCAAGAACTCCCACATTTGGCATGTTATTCTTCTAATACAATATTCCCCATTTAGTCAGACTGTAGCCATGAGGTCAAAGTTTTATAAGGGCTTATATAGTGAAGACTTTTCTTCGTGGTTTATATTTATAAGCCAGTGGAGCGATACAGGGCCATCATGGCCCTCTTGTTCTTTGATAGAGTAGAAAACACCGTCGGCAAAGGAGAAAATGCTGGTTTCCAAAATGTTTGCTACACTATCTAAGACAAATTCCATTACCTTAGTCACATTTAAATTGTCGTCTGCAAATGCCTTCAATTTGGACCAGTCTAAATTTTTCTTTAGTGATAAAGAGTTAATAGGATATAAACATTGTAGGGTAAGGAGAAAATGCTGGTTAACAGCATTTTCTCCTTTTCCCACAATGTTTTCAAAGGCCTTCTTCCCCAGCATTGTTTTGGACAGAGTTCAATGCAGATTCTTCAGTTAACCCCGAGAATGCCAAACACATTTGCAATGGCAGACAGACTAGAATAAGATCAGACTGTGGAATGCGCAGTCAGATCTTGGACTTAATGCAGTCCAATATTTTCAAAGATATTGTGGTAAAAACAACCTCTACATTGCAGTATATAGGTCCTTTTGACAGACTGTCAATGTAGAATAATATAGACACCCTTTTTTGCATTATCACAATGTAAAGAACAAAGACATTATCAGCTTGTAATCTTGATTTGATGGTCCATTTTTGCTGATTAACCCTTTCCCAAACGACAAAGTTTGGACTGGTCCAAATTGAAAGAGTTTGCAGACGACAATTTTAAATTTGATGAAAATGGCAGAAAGTGATCAAAAAGGGTAGAAAACACTGTGGGAAAAGGAGAAATTGCTCATTACGAGCAATTTCTCCTTTTCCCACAGTGTTTTCAAAAGACTTGTACTGCAGACACGTGAAAACCAGGGCTTGTTTGGGAAAGGGTTAATAGTCAGAATATGGGGCTATTTTCCTTTCTTGGTAGCCAAATTAAATGGAACTAGTCGTCAAATTGAAATCAAATTGTAAATACAGGTTTAAATCATAAGTCAAAGATGAGGCTTATGAGGGCCTGAATCACTCTACATGTAGTTACTAACCTATACATGCATGCTAGCCCCACCCCCTCTTCCCGTCACATTAGTTGAATGACTTGGATTGTCATCGAAACTGGAGACTTAATGTGCAAGCAAGAAATCCAAAGATCTTCAAATTGCCACTTACAGATTGTCCGATTTTCTTCAAATTCAGCTGAAAGCAGCGTAAAACACCATTTAATCAATCAATCAGTCTTCAAATTCAGTAGAGTTCAAAGTTTGTGTAATATAAACAAGCTGTCGAAGTTTCATGAAAATCCAATGGCAAATGCAGACTGCACTGTGTAAAAAGGAAAATGAGTTAGACTAAAGGACAGATAAAGACAGGAACCATGCCACAACATAGGCGCCTTTGGCCCGTAGAGCTTAAATCTACATGTAACCATCAAGTGTGCATTGAATCTTCTCCTTTCTCTTTCCAGTGCAGGATAATAATCAAAAGTTCAGGATGGGACCTTGCACACCTACATGTATGATAATCTCTTGGGACAGAGTCTGCTCTGTATCAGACAGCTGTCTTTCAATAGACATTCTAAGAGCACCAGCCTGTACACACAAACAGTAATGTTGTGGTTACTGTTGGCTATGTATTTCATAATTATACCAAGCATAAAAGCATTTTTGCTTTTTTAGATCTGAACATGCCTAGTCTTATTCTCAAGAATTTTCTGAATTTGAAAGTAATGCAACTTCCTGATTGGCTAAACCATTTTTCTGATTGGGATTTGGTTTAGCCAATCTGAAGTTGTGTTATTTTCTGAATCCAGAATTAGACCAAGAATGAAACAAAGACTTGATGGTGAATACTGGCCCATTCTACAGCTAGAATTTACTAAACCAATCCAGTCAGATCAGAAAAGTATCCGTACATCTTTCAGAATTAAAGTGTAGAGGGTTAGATTGGCCAAAAACAATATTCAACATAGCTAAGACTTTGCGTGACTTGGTGGGTGTTACAGGCTGACTTTGATATGCCAAAATAGCCAATTGTTGGTATGTTCTTTGCTCCGTGTGAGCAAATATAGCATCATTCCGTCAGTGGTATAGCCAGGTCCAAGCACTGCTTGAAACATGTAAATTGAAGAAACTATTCCTTGTTAGAAAAGCAGCATGGTAGCCTATGGTACACTGAGGCAATAGGTTACTTTCTCCTGTGTTTGTCCTGAACCACACAATCTAGTGTTTTAATGACCCTGATGAAAAATGTGATAAAAGGAGAAAATGCTGTCAACCTGCATTTTTTTCCTTTTTTCACAATGTTTTCTATCCTTTAACACTTTACCACACAATTTCGACTTTTAATGACCCTGAGAGACAAATCTTTTGAAAACATTGTGGGAAAAGGAGAAAATGCTGGTAACCAGCATTTTCTCCCTTTCCCACTGTTTTCTACCCTTTCCAGAACAAGTTTCAACTTTTCAGTCACATTTATTTTGTTGTCTGCATATGCTTTCAATTTGGACCAGTCTAAAATTTTGTCGTTTGGTAAAGGGTTAAAGGCAAAATCATTTCTTTTGAGTTACATTTAATGTCTTTTTCAAATGCTTTTAACTCTTCACCAAACAACAAAATTTTAGACTACTCCAAATTGAAAGCAGTTGCAGACGACAAAATAAATGTGACTGAAAAATTGAAATCTGTTTTAGGAAGGGTAGAAAACATTCTGGTTACCAGCATTTTCTCCTTTTCCCACAATGTTTTCAAAAGCCTTCTTCCTGAGGGTCATTAAAAGTCGGGATTGTGTGGTAAAGAGTTAAAGTGGACAAATTTAAAACTTCTGCTAAAGAGTTAATCCTGGATTTCTCATTGTAGAAAACATTGTGAGAAAAAGCGCATAACCTTGTTAATAGCATTTTCTGCTGGTTGCATCTTCTATAGCAGAATATGAAAATATTTAATTTTTAGTGGCCAGAGGATTAAATTGACTTCTTTGGCAATGTAATATTTCAAAACTGTGAACAGAGTTATTTCCCTTGGTCTGTTGTTGGTTTTCCTACATAAATGAAGTCACAAGTAACTTCCCCTAGTCTGTGTTGTCACTTAATTTTATATTATTTCCGTGTCGCTGGATATCCTTGTTTGTCAGACAATATTTAGAGATCTCTAGATTGACAACAATATATCCTAAACTGTTGCCATAGTAACTCAATAAAATGGAAGAAGACGGGAAAAGAGTGAGAATAAAACTAGTCTGGGACTAATGAAGTTATTGGACAGTTAATCAAAATACATCGATAGAGCTTACATCCATTTTCTTTTATGCCAGTATTTTCAACATTGGTTTACAGGGGAAAATTAACTCTTTACAAAACGACAATTTTTCGGACTGGTCAAATTGGACAAATTAACCCTTTACCAAACAATGTTTTCTACCCATCCCAAAACAGATTTCAGTTTTTTCAGTCACATTCATTTTGTCGTCTGCAAATGCTTTCAATTTGGTCTTGTCAAAAATTGTGTTGTTTGGTAAAGAGTTAAATGTAGCTAAAATGATTGCATTTGTTTCTGAAAGGTTAGAAAACGTGGGAAAAGGAGAAAAGGCTGGTTACCAGCATTTTCTCCTTTTCCCACAATGTTTTCAAAAGGCATCTTCCTCAGGGTCATTAAAAGTCATGATTGTGTGGTAAAGGGTTAAGCTTGAGCAAGGGTCTGCTGAGTTTGTCCCTAACATTTCACTCTTAACCACATAATCTCAGGTTTTAGCAACCCTCAGGAAGAATTAAGTCTGTTGAAAACATTGTGGGAAAAAGGAATTGTTGTTGGTAACCACAATGTTTTCTGCCCTATCAAAAGCAAATTCCAACATTTGAGTCACATTTGAATCGCGGCCAAATAAACTGCAGCCAAAGAAATGCTACACACAGTTTTGGTCTTGAACAGAACCCCTGATAAGTGCAACATCAAGGTTTCTTAACCCTTTACTACAAAGTGCGGCCTTTTTTTGGTAACCAGCATTTTCTCATTTTCCCCACAATGTTTTTAACCCTAGCAAAGATAAATTGCACCATTTGAGCCACATTGAAATTGTCTTCTGCAAATGCTTTCAATTTGGACAAGGCTAAAATTTTGTCATCTGGTAAAGGGTTAATTCTAGAATGTCTTGGCAGAGTAGATAAAAGACCAGACTGCACATTTTGTGTGTCTGATCGTGATCTACACTGGCGGCAAAGACAACAAAGGTAGAAAAGAATGGTGTAGGGTTGAAACTCAAATGCAGCATTCAAAGAATAAGCCTAGTGGACCTTCTAGTTACACCAGTCAGATGGGTTCTGTGTGTGTACACAAGAATTTGAATAATACATAATTGAATAATACATGCATAAAATCTTGTGGCAAAAGGTTTAATTAATTAATTAATTGTATGGTGTTCAACAGTGTTTTCAACATTATTTCAGTTATATCATGGAGGCCAGTGCACCTAGCCATGCTTTCCTGGAGTTTCTCTTACCAGTACTATGCACAATATCCTTTCCAAGCCACTGGCTGCTTTCCCACATAGCCATCATCAGAACAATGGTCAGCGGTGAGAGAGGAATGGATCCTGTCGCAATGACTATCATCACTCCCCGGAAAGAAATTGGCCGAGCTGGGGATTGAACCAGCAAGCTCCTGTTCTCAAGTCCTGTACGCTAACGACTGAGCTACCGGGGCTCGGCTGTGGCAAAAGGAAAAATTCCTCACTATGAGCAATATCAAACTGGTTTAGTCTTTACAAATGCTTGCTACCCTGTCAGTGAAGTTTACTTAATTTGTACCACTTTCGAATTTGTCATCTGCATAAGCTTTCAATTTAGACGAGTCTGGAATTTGACATTTGGTAAAGAGTTAACTCTTTACAAGATGAATGCGTATATGTGGTTTAATTTGTTGAAATGTTAAAAACATAGTGGGAAAAAAAGAACGGAAAGTAGTGATAACAGAATTTTCCCCATTTCCTTCAATTTTTTTTAACGTCATGTTTCTTGGCGCTACCTGTACAGCAGACATATTTGTATTCATTTTTTTTGGGGGAGTGTTATTTCTGTACTAGTTCAAAGCCTGAATAGTTTTAAAATTTCGTATATGGTGATGTGTTAATTTGCTAATTTGTAGAATGATTCCTGAAGCTATTAGAAGTATTGATAAGAAAATTACTTGCATTTGCTGATAAGATATTTATTGCATTCATTCCATGTTGCATTTGATTGCTTTTTAACTCCTTACCAAACAATCTCGAGTTTTAATGACTTCGAGAAAGAAGGCTTTTGAAAACCAGCATTTTCTCCTTTTCCCACAATGTTTTCTACCCTTCCTAAAACAAATTTCAATATTTAAGTCAAATTTTAAGTTGTTGTTTGCAAGTACTTTCAATTTTGACAAGTCCAAAATTTCATCATGTGGTAAACAGTGAACTCTTTACCACAGAATCCCAAGTTTTAACAAGGACAGAGCCTTTTGAAAACATTGTGGGAAAAGGAAAAATGCTGGTAACTAGCATTTTCTCCATTTCCCACAATGTTTTCTACTCTTCCCAAAATAAAGTCCACCATATGAGCCACATCCAAATTGTTCTCTGCAAATGCTCTCAGTTTGGACAAGTCTAAATTTTTCTCATGTGGTAAACTAACAAGTTAATTAGTTAGTGTGTTGAATCTGCCTAACCATCTATCACTTTGAAGTAGGTTGCTTTGTTTCTATGACTCTTCATCAGCAGACGAAATTTTAGACTCATTTGAATTAAAAACATTTCCAGATGGAAAAGGATAATATGGTTTTATGAACTTATCTTTGACCTAATTAACTCTTTACCAGACGACAAAATTATAGCATTGTCCAACTTGAAAGCATTAATTTTGCAGACGACAATTTCAGTATGGCTCAAATGGTGCAAATTTTCTTTGATCAGGTAGAAAACATCGTGGGAAAAGGAGAAAATGCTGGTTACCAGCATTTTCTCCTTTTCCCACAATGTTTTCAACAAGACTTCATTCCCAGGGTTGTGAGAACCAGGGCTTGTTTAGTAAATGCTTTAAACATCATGGAGAAAAGAGAAAATGCTGGTTACCAGAGCTTTCTTGTTGTTGCATTTTCAACAGCTTTCCTCTTTAGGATTATGAAAAGACAGAATTGTTTGTTAAGGGATAAAAGCATTGAAAAATTTCTGTAGAAAAATGTTAGGGAAAAAAACCCAACAATTTACTGACCACTTTTGAAAACATTTTGGCAGAAAATCATAGTAACATGTAATATTCCCTTGTACAGTATTTTTAATGGCAATGAGGTATTAGGATCCCCCCTTTACCACACCATCCTGAGTTTTAACAACCTTGAGGAAGAAACCATTTGAAACATTGTGGGAAAAGGAGAAAATTCTGTTAACCAGCATTTTCTCCTTTTCCAACAATATTTTGTACCCTTTCAGAGACAATTTCCTCATATAGAGCCACACTTTATTAAATTTTGTGGTCTGTAACAACTCTGAATTTGGACCAGTCTGAAGTTTTGTTGTTTGGTAAAGAGTTAATTGATACTGATTATTCTTTTCAAGACATTTCTGCAGATTTGTTTCACAAGAGGCTAGATGTTTCTATTATGACCAATTACTGGCCGCTGTTTTTGTATAATGTCCTAAGATTACCGGTAGCCTGTTCGAAGTGATGGGGTATTGAAAGTGAACATAATGTAGAATAAGATGTTTTATGTAGGTAGTCTGTCAAAGCCAGTCAGATGGCTTAACCCTTTCCCAAACGATAAAATTTAGACTGGTCCAAATTGAAAGAGTTTGCAGGCGACAATTTTAAATTTGATGAAAATGACAGAAAGTTGTCCAAAAGGGTAGAAAACACTGTGGGAAAAGGAGAAATTGCTCGTTACGAGCAATTTCTCCTTTTCCCACAGTGTTTTCAAAAGACTTGTACTGCAGACATGTGAAAACCAGGGCTTGTTTGGGAAAGGGTTAACTCTTTACCACACAATCCCGACTTTTAACGACCCTGAAAAAGAAAGCTTTTGAAAACATTGTGGGAAAAGGAGAAAATGCTGGTAACCAGCATTTTCTCCTTTTCCCGCAATGTTTTCTTCCCTTTTCAAAACAAATTTCAATTTTTGAGTTACATTTATTTTGTTGTCTGCAAATGCTTTCAATTTGGACCAGTCTAAAATTTTGTCATTTGGTAAAGAGTTAAGCCCAGGAAGAAGCAGACCAATGTTTAGAATGAGGGATGAATGTAGCAAACCCCCCCCCCCCCCCACCAGCCTGTACTCACTGATAATTCCAGAAGTGGTACTATGGGTATACTGCTTAATTTAGAAAGTAAGATGAGTTCTCATTGGCTCAGCCAGAAGGTTTAGCCAGTCAGAAAGTGTGTTATTTCCGACCCCACCAGTTACTAGATTCAGAAAATTATTTAGAATGGTTCGTGAATACAGACCATAATATACTTTATTGAAGTGGAAGTGTCTGCCTACAGAGCTGATAAGAATCATGCAGTGGTTATGTCAATCCAGACTGATTCTAATCTCTGTGATTTATTATTTGGTGTTGCTGGATTTGTTTGGGTCCTTCATGGCTCATTGGTACAGCACCCACATAGGAGCTTGGTTCAGTCCCCAACTGGATATGTTGATCCGGTAAGAGTGTCATTTGGCAAGCATCGCAGAGCTCCAGAAAACATATGAATGAGCTTTCAACATGATAAAACTTTAATAGACTTGAACATGGTGTGAAACAATGTCCAAATTTGTTTTTAACTCGACAAAATTTTGGACCAATCAAAACTGATAGCATTAGCAGTCAACAAATTATTGTTGCACAAATTATGAATTTGTCTTGGAGAAGGTACCAAAGGACAGAATAATAAACTTTAGCATATTGAAAGCATTTGCAGAAGCTGTATAAATGTGGCAAAAATGACAGAGTTTGTCTTTGACAAGGTAGAAAACATTGTGGGAAACATTGTGGTTACCAGCATTTTCTCAAAGTCTATTAACCCTTTGCCAAACAAGCCCTGGTTTACACGTGCCTGCAGTACAAGTCTTTTGAAAACACTGTGGGAAAAGGAGAAATTGCTCGTAATGAGCAATTTCTCCTTTTCCCACAGTGTTTTCTACCTGTTTTAAGACCTTTCTGCCATTTTCATCAAATTTAAAATTGTTGTCTGCAAACTCTTTCAATTTGGACCAGTCCAAAATTTGTCATTTGGGAAAGGGTTAAAAAGCCGTCTTCCTTAGGGGCGTTGTTGAAACTCTGGATATGTGGTAAAGGGTTAATTTGTGAATGCATGGGAAGGCATTATGGCAAAAGGAAAAAAAAAATGTTTGTTTTGAGCATTTACCTTTTGCTGTAATGTTTTTTTGTTTGAAGTAGTCAGCAGCAAGATGAAATAAAAAAGTTGTAAAAAATGTTGTAAACCCTTTACCACACAATCCTGGCTTTTAACGACCCTGAGGAAGAAGCCTTTTGAAAACATTGCGGAAAAAGGAAAAAATGCTGGTAACCAGCATTTTCTCCTTTTCTGACAATGTCTTCTACCTTTCCCGAAACATTTCAGTTTTTGAGTCACATTTATTTTGTCGTCTGCAAATGCTTTGAATTGGAAACGTCCAAAATGTTGTCGTTTGGTAAAGTGTCAATGCCTAATATGTGAAGTAGAGGCCGGAAACAGCATGGCAGAGACAGTTTCAGTCTTTTTTTCGTGGAATAACTTTCTGTCTCTATGGAAGAAACTGTTGTTGTGAAATATCTGGAGAAACAAGCATGACTCAGACAGTACAATATGATCCAATATCTAGTGATTTATGGTCATTCAATCAGGATGTCGGAGTTTCTGGTAGACATAACAATTTGCCAGTCACTCCCAGCGTATTTTTTAACCTAA
Organism: Tridacna gigas; assembly: GCA_945859785.2. Lineage (NCBI taxonomy): Eukaryota > Metazoa > Mollusca > Bivalvia > Cardiida > Cardiidae > Tridacna > Tridacna gigas. The sequence continues at coordinate 67,100,111 of OX244033.2, forward strand.
AGATGAGGGCTTTTGAAATCATGGAGAGAAAAGGAGAAGATGCTGTTGGCCTTCTATATTTATGTACAAATCCCATAATTTGAGTCAAATCCCTCCTGCGAGAGGGTTTGGTTTTTTTGGCAGACACTTTACGCTTTACCAAAATTAATGATCCCAAGTTTTAAAGGTTTTAAAGAAGAAGGCTTTTGAAAACATGTTGGAAAAGGAGAAAATGCTGGTTACCAGCATTTTCTCATTTTCCCACAATGTTTTCTACCCGTCTGTAAACAAATTTCAATGTTTGAGTCACATTTATTATGTCATCTGCAAAATGCCTTCAATTTGAATGTCAATTAGTTTCTGGTAGACTTAACACTTTGCCAATAGCTCCCATGATTTTTAGACCAGCGAAGCTAGTCTATAGGTATCATGACTGACCTAGAGTCAATGTAAACAAAAAACTCCACAGTTGCCAAATACTGCCTCACAGAAAATACTTCTTTCTCTTAGAAATCTTAAGTCTGTTATATATGACAATTTAGACAAAACCACTATATCTCTATAACTCCAATTTGAACATGTCGTCTTAGAAAGTAATAAACTGAACAAGATGTCATTTACAAGGTACAAGGTCTTTGCTTATATGTAAATTAAGTGACCTATGCAAAGCAGAGAATGACTTGTTCCGACACCACTGTAACATTATGAATGAATCTATTAAGATACACTGTAGGTAACTTGTTGCAAATACCAGCTACATTAACCCTCACTGGACAGGGAACCCTTGTCATTCCTTCAGTCATTCATTATTTAGATCATTGTGAACAGTTAAATTGTTATGCTAAACTGTTATTCTACGTCTTCAATATAAACCCTTTACCAAACAATCCCAAGTTTTAACAACACTGGGGAAGAATCCCTTTGAAAACATTGCGGGGAAAGGAGAAAATGCTGGTAACCATATTTTTCTCCTTTTCCCACATTGTTTTCTGCCCTTTTGGAATCAGTTTTCATCAGTTCAGCCACATTTAATTTATGGTCTGCAACAGCTTTGAATTTGGACAAGTGTAAACCTTTTTGTTTTGTAAAGAGAGTTAAATAGTTACATGTAACTACATCTTGTGCTATTGGATATTGGCTAATTGATTGCATGGTGTTTAACGCCGTTTTCAACATTATTTCAGTGATATTGCGGCGGCCAGAGCACCTATCCATGCTTTCCTGGAGTTTCTTTAACCAGCACTACCGCGACTCGATGACCTTTTGCGGACAGTGTGGATTAAGATCAGACTGCACAGAGCATGCAGTCTGATCTTGGATCTACACTGTCCAACAAGAGGATATTTTTTCTCCAAAATATAACTTTGAAATAGCAGGTGTTTACCATTGGCTTGAAAGTTTCATTTAACATTTTTCAGCAGGTTAAGGGTTAAACTTAAACTGGATTATAGTTAACCAATAGCACGCATTGATTGCCCCGGCAGCTTAGTCGGTAGAGTATAGGACTTGAAAACAGGAGGTCGCTTGTTCGATCCCCGACTCGGCAAATTTCTTCAACGAGGATTGATGATAGTCATTGCAACATGATTCTTTTCTGTTTCACATTTCGACAATGGTTATTGGGGAAAGCAGCCAGAGGCTTGGAAAGAATATTGTGCGGAGTACTGGTAAAAGAAACTCCAGGAAAGCATGGGTATGTGCACTGGCCACCGCTACATAACTGAAATAATGTTGAAAGCAGGTTTAAACACCATATACAATCAATTGATCAAATTCGCTAGTCTTTCAGTACTTTCAGTACTTTGATTGGAACTTACCGATGAAGGCATTTGAAAACATGGAGGAAAAAGGAGGAAATGCTGGTTGCTATCATTTTTTCATTTTTAGCTCCACTGGCCGAAGGCCAGTGGGCTTATGTCATGGCCCGGTGTCCGTCGTGCGTCCGTGTGTGCGTGCTTGCGTCCGTCCATGCATTAACTTTTATTTCATACATCTTCTTCTCTGAAACTACCCATCCAATTTTCATGAAACTTCACAGAAATGATCCTGCCATGGTCCTCTTTAGAATTTCTTGAAAGAATTTGATTCCTTCACAAACTCTGGTTGCCATGGCAACAAAACTGAAAAATATTGGAAATCTTTAGAAATCTTCTTGTCTTAAACCATAAGGCATAGGGATACCAAATTTGGCATGTAGCTTTATGTAGTAGACCTCTATCATGTTTCTTCAAATTATAGCCCTGGGGTCAAAATTGGCTCTGCCCCAGGGGTCACAAGTTTTACATAGGCTTATATAGAGAAAACTTTAAAAAAAATCTTCCTGTACCTAGCCATAAGGCCTAGAGCTACCAAATTTTGCATGTTGCTATATCTAGTAGGCCTCTACCAAGCGGACCAAAATTTTAGCCCAGGGGTCAAAATTGGCCCCGCCGCAGGGGTCACAAGTTTTACATGGGCTTACATAGTGACAACTTAAGAAATCTTCCTGTTTTGATTTTTCTTTTTGAAATTAGCCTTGCATCAGGGTTCTTATGTTTTACAGAGGCTTCATATGGACAAAACTTGAAAATCACCTTATTTATAACCATACAGCATAGACTTGTATTATTTTGGCATGTGGCTTTATCTTGTGGACCTCTACCAGGGTTCAAGTAATTATAGCTCTGGGATCAAAAATGGCTTTGCCTTGCGGGTCTCAACTTTCACATGTGCTTTTACAGAGAAAACTTTGTAAGTCTTCATTTTGAAACCATTTGGCTCAGAATTGAAATGTTTAGTATTTATGGTTTATAAGCCAGTGGAGCAATACAGGGCCATTATGGCCCTCTTGTTCCAAATTGCTCTCTACCCTTTCAAAGACAAATCGCATTATTTGCATCAAATTTACCTTGCCATCTGCAGTTGCTGTCAATATGAACAAGTCAAAATTTTTGTTGTCAGGATGAAAGTTATAATGGTAAACATAATGCCAGGTTGACCAGCAATTTCTTTTTAACAATATTCTCTACCCTTTTGAGACATATCTAATCATTTGAGTAAAATTAAATTTTTCGTCTGCATATGCTATAAATATGGACAAAATCTAAAATTTTGTGTTGTTTGGAAGGAGTAAACACAGATAGTGTCCAGTCTGCATTTGAAAGTAACACAACTTCTGATTGGCTAAACCATTTGGTTTAGCCAATCAGAAGCTGTGTTACTTCCAGATGTAGAAAATCTTGGAGAACAAGACTAAGAATATTTTTAAGAATGGTTGGTGAATATGGACCCTGTTTTATTGATGATAGCAAGCCTTTTTATTTGTCTAATTTGCTTCTTTCAGGAACTTCACTACATAGAATTACATTTCTGGTGAGTCTTTCACTGCACAGGCTATTTTATGAACTATTAACCCTTAGGCTGCTAAAAAAAATAGCATGACTCACAGACCTCTTGCAGACAGTGTAGATCAAGATCAGACTGCACAGGACATGCAATCTGATCTTGGTCAATGGATCTCCAGGGTCTGGTAAGGAGATATTTTTTTCCTAAAAATTAGTTTGAAATAGCATTATTCGTTTTTAGCACACCGGAGCACAAAGTGCTCAAGATGAGCTTCTGTGATCGTGCTGTGTCCGTCATGCATTCGTCAACATTTACCTTGTGTGCACTCTAGAGGCCACATTTCCAGCCAGATCTTCATGAAACTTGGTCAGAATGTTTGTCTGGATAAAAGTATGGACAACTTGGAAACTGGTCACATGGGATCAAAAAGTAGGTCACAGGGCCTGATCTTAGAGAAACCTTGTATGCATTCTAGTTTTACTATTGGTTTGAAAAGTTCCTTTAATTTATTTAGCAATATAAGGGTTAGCTCTTTACCACGTGACAGATTACAGACTTGTCCGAATTGAAAGCATTTGCAGACAACAAATTAAAGATGAATTAATCATTGAAATTTATCTTATACAGAGTAGAAAAAATGGTAGATAAAGGAGAAAGGCTAGTGACCAGCATCTTTGGACCTTTTTCCACAGTGTTTTCAAAAGCCACCTTCTTCAAAATTGTTTAATCAAGGGATTGTTTGGTAGAGAGTTTAAATCTATTATAAATTATCGAACACACAGGGGTTTGATGAAAAGAAAAACACCATTTCTTAAAAGAATTTCAGCAGATTATCATAGCCGCCTCATTGCCAGTTTTTTATCAGGCTTTGTGTGCATCTGCCTATGCGTCCATGACTCCTTCACCCATTGGGTAGCACCCATTGGTTTTACTGATATAACTGTTTCAACAATCTACAAACAGAGCTCCAGACAGAGGGAGTGATTTTGATTTCAAAATTGAAAATATTAATTAATTGTTCTCCACTTAACCATATGTTGTGGGTACTCATTAGAATCGTCTCATGAAGAAGATTCAAATAAGTACCCACAACATAGGGTTTGGAAGAGAAATAGTGGATTTAGAAAACCATCACTCCCTCTAATTTGGAGCTCTGTACAAAACATTATTGGCAATAAAGCAATGGCTCTTTCATTCTGCAATCCTTTCAAAGGCTGTCTAGTGCAGGGCAGAAATATAATTCCTAGATTTTTCTAGACCAAGGACTGTCCTCCCTTGTCACATGTGGACCGTTTCCACAAGTGCATCTTACCTTGTCTGATCAAGGATGTTTCCAGTAGAAACTCTAGGTTACATTATTTAATGCTTGATGGTGCCTGTAAAATTCTTCCCAACAACAACAAGCACAATGAAGTTATTTATACTTATCATTCTGCCAACAAGAGCTGCAAAGGAAATTGATGTCAAGTAAAAAAATCAAAAAATAAAATAATCAAACAAACAGTCAATGGAAATGCACATAAAATTATTTCAGTCAAAAATTGAGACGCGTGTATTAGTAGAGTCATTCACATTTTTCAAGCAGATGGTTGGTTGAAAAAATGCAAGGTGTATGTACATAAACAATCACTCATCAAATCTCATGATCCATTGATCAAGTTGTTTGGCTGTAAAATATAGATTGAAATGCACCTACACGGTACATTTCTTGGCCGGAAATACGCCATTGAACCATTCTTAAAAGTATAGGGCTCCTCTTAACTCTTTACCACATGACAAAATTTTAGCCCAGTCCAAATATAAAGCATTTGCAGACGACAAATGCAACTTAAGAATTGAAATTTGTTTTGGAACGGGTAGAAAACATTGTGGAAAAAGGAGAAAATGCTGGTTACCAGCATTTTCTCCTTTTTCCACAATGTTTTCAGAAGGCTTCTTTCTCAGGGTCGCTAAAAGTCGGGATTGTGTGGTAAAGAGTTACAGAAAACATGAGTCACAATTTTCTATCAAAATCTCTCTAAATACGTTTCTGTTGACTAACAGTTTGTATATTCACTTTTTAATGTGGTATATCAATTCCGTTGGGGGTTTTCTCTGACTGGTTGTTTATATCATTGCTAACTGATTTACATGGGTGCACCCATGTTTAAGATCATGTGACTGGCAGTATTTCAAAATGGAAACCTCCTTGATACAGACGAGTTTGGATGTAAGTAGTATATAAAAGACTCGATCTGGGCCACCCCCCCTCATCCCCCCTCACCCCTTATACAACAAAATAAGCTTAGATCCTGTTCTATCTTACCCCTCACCAAATTTCATGTAACAGGCACGCCCTCTAAGCCGCATGCTCATAAAATTATCAAAACCAATAGGTGAAGCAATCATAATTAAATCAAACTAACCTCTATCTTAATCCTTTTACCTTTAATTCAATTATTATATCATATCAACCCCTCACTCCTACTAGATGAAAAATTTTCGAAAAAAAAAAAATTTAATTTAAAAAAAAAAAAAAAAAAAAAAAAAATTTCATCATCACGCATCATTACATCAGGCTAACCGGGTGCTTCATTACATCAGTTAATTATTACATCAGGCTAACCGGGTGCGTCATTACATCAGTTAATTATTGCATCAGGCTAACCGGGTGCATCATTACATCATTGCATCACACGTCATTGTTTCAGATACTGAGTTACAGGGATACCGAGTCAATGAGTTACTGTGTTGTTCAAGACAATCACTTACATCACTTAACCCCATCAACCCCCCATCAACCAACGCGTCATGCAATGGCTAGCGCGGTTTATATTGGTTAGTGGGGGAAAAATTTTTAAAATTTTATGATTTATGTATTCACATGAAAATTTTGATTTTAAGGTAAGTAAAACCAGCAGATAGTAGGTAAAGAAACAAGTAAGCATGGTTAATCAATCATACGATGTTACCACAAACAAATTTACTTTTGCTCCAAAGGAGTTAGTATTGTATGAATTCGCTGAGTTTATTTATGCCCGCATCATTATTATTTGTAGTTGTTGCAACTGTGATGATAAACCATGGTATAAAACCATAATTGATAAGGAAACAGGAGCAATTTATGCAAAGCAGGTTGGTGAAAAAAATAACTACAAAAGAAACGTAAGAATAACAATAGTATTTCTCATTTTAATAATCATCATTTCCATTGCGGCAATAACGATCACCGCAATTGCCTTCTCAACCAACAAAACTTGATCATATAATATTTTGTGAATATTATGTGATCCTATTGAGATATAAACAATAGAGACAATTATGTATTCAAGAAACAAGAAAACCGGAACAACAAAACATGGTATCATATTTTCAAGTAATGAATATTATGATTTCCAAGTTTCAATATCAGAGTTTAATAATATTGGTGAGGGCATCCTTGAAGCCATCAGAAATTCTTTACAGAGTGGTGTTAGCAATTCACGATTAAGATGGGCAATAGATTTTTTAAAAGAAAAAAAGGTAAAAACCGAAGATAGAAATGATAAAATGAAAAGCATAATCTTAAATAATCTTGAAAGTCTTTGTGAAGAAAATAAAAAGTTGATTGCCACCCATGAAAATAAAATGAAATACAATAAACGAAGAGGAATCATAGCAATAAGACAACAAATTTATAAAAATATCGATGTTTTAAGAGCAATTCATGATATTATTGATGCAGAATTTATGAATATAAAGGCTGATAATTAAATCTGCGTAAACTTGATTTACGAAAAAAAATTTAAACAAAATTTACAAAAATTTTTAATAAAAAAAAATAAATTTTTTTATTCCTTTGATAGAAATAAAAAATTGATTTTAAGGTAAAAAATACAACAAATATAGTAGGTAAAATGGCAAGTTTTACTGAAAATAATAATGAAAACATAAGTGATAATAATGATAACAATGGTGTTGTCATACGATCACAAGAAGAGTTTGATGACTTGTTTTATGATGAGATAAGCACCATCAACGGTTTGTTTGAAAGTAGAGTAGAGGATATAATAGAAAAAGCAATAAGAAATCTTACCCGCTACTTTGATGCTGTGAAAGAGGAGGATCTTCAGTTTAGGTTAGATGATTTAAAAAACAACATAGCTTTAGATACAGATGTTGATGAGATAAGAGAACAGATGGAGGAAACTTTAGACAAAGTGTTTGAGGATATAGAAGATGAAGTTATACATGCTTTAAATGATAAACATTCATCTTTAGATAAGGATTGTGATTTTTTTAAAAAACAAATAATAAAGGAAGTAGCTGATGTGTTTGTCAAAAAAGACTAAGAAAAAAACATGTTAAAATAGGACTTAAATGATAATCCATGGTATATATTTCATCTTAAGATGATATATAACCCATATTAAAAGAGAAATATGGAAAAAATAAATGAAGAAATAGAAGCAAGTAAAACTGTAAAAGACAAACAGGCAATAGACCGGTTCCATTCAAGAGCATATGAGGATATTGAACATAAATATGAGTTATTTAAAGAAATAACAAACAGAGCATGTGTAACATTTTCCGTAGAGGAAGAAGAGTTCAAATACGTGGTAAATCTGGAAAAAGAATATAGAGAACTAGAAAAGTTTTATAAAAAAATAAATTGTTATACTTACTACCTAACCCATAGTATATATGGTGGAGTAATGCAAGAATGGTTTGATAAAAATTGTAAATTTGCAGACGAATGTTTCTATCTAGATCATCTAATATCTAAAAGAGAAGAACTAGAAAACGATTTAATAAAGATAGAATAGATTAACTAAACAAAAATTTTCATAAAATAAAATGCTAGAACTAGAGCCAGATTTCAAGCAAAAGCTAAATGACCTACTTAAGGATAAATCAAATATTCATCCTATAAACACAAACAAAATCATTTACACAAATGGAACCGGACTAATGCCCTATAAAGACCCAAGATGGTTTAGTGATATCTACTATTACTGCAGTAAAATGTTTTATGAACAACCTAACGAGGGTAACCTAAACATAACATTTTATGCTGGTGGTAACGACACATGCGTTAAACATCAATTTATCAGTAAAGATTTAACCAATTTGCTATCTCTCTTTAAACAAAGATTTATAGATTGCCCATATGAACATAGTTTCCTTGAAAGTTGTATTAACGATATTGAAGAATACAGTATAAACTTTAAGTTTATAAATATTTAACCCTTTTTCTGGGTTATATATTTTACATATCCAATTCTATCAATATAGCTACATAAGAATTAGTTACCTTTGGATTTTTTGACACAGTTTTAAAATTTATAACATCACATTGGTTGACCTCAATAGGAGGATTAAACTCTGTACAAGTACATAACTCATCACGTTTTTTAATAATATTTTTTCCAGTTTCAGCAGATGATATGGTTATTTCAAGTATACTATCATTATCATCTTTTGGTAAAGAAACTAATGTACCGCGTAATATTCTTCCTGACGCGGATAAACAATAACCCCCCAACGCATGAGATGGACCGGATAAACCATTACCAAATGAAAACTGAAAGTTGTTTTTCTTAAGTTCTCCCTTTTCCTCAGCCCACACGGTAATTATAGGTTTTGGTTTAATGCCTAATTTTTCATCTACGTAGGATTTTGTTGCTATATCTCTTTCTTCTACTGGGGTTACCGCATTTTTTATAGTAAAGCCTTGCATATCTATATCCGCGGAAGCCGTAAAGCTTCCATCAGGATTTTTTACAATGGCACCCCCATTATCAACATAATTTTTATTGACAGCAGAATCACGGTTTATTGGATTTGGTAAGCCGGTAAGTGGGTGTGTGTTCATATCTATTTTACCAGCTGCTAAGAAAACCCCAGCTTGGTTTTGTGTTAAAGCTCTTTTTCCTGCGGTAGCCGTATTAACAATGCTATCTACATAAAACTTATTTGCAGCTTGTCGATTTTTTATAGGTGAAGCAACATCATTAATCCTCCATCCACCCATAGAAATGTCACTACTTGATGTATATGAATCACCATCATGAATAAATGCGCGATTAGCATAATCTACATATCTTTTTGTAGCAGCATCCATCGGGGATGCAGGATCTATAAGATCCATTAAATGATACCCCTTCATGCTTATATCTGCAACAGCAGACCAGGTACCATCTTGTTCTTTTCGTATTGCATTAATACCATCTACATATCTTTTTGTAGCAGCTTCATTCGGCTCTTCAGGTTCATCTAAGTTTTTTATTTTATTAAAACCCATGTTTAGATACCCCTCTATATGATACCCCCCGTTTTCATCTAACAACCCTGAGCTACTACCATCAACATAACTCTTAGTAGCAACATCCTGAGGATTTACTGGATTACTAACCCTTGTTAATGTGTTACCATCCATATTTATGGAACCGGTAACACTGGTTGTTCCATCTTTACGTAAAAAGTTGTTAGTAATGTAAGCAAGTGATACCCCACCATCACCACTTGTTTTATCTTCATCCATTCTTCCAAATTTATCAACAGGCATTTTTAATATTGCTAAAAAAGTTTATTTAAAATATCTTGAAATTTATTACCCAAGCACAACTCTTTAAGAATGTATAAACATAAATGTCCACAAAATACTTCACCTGCTTGTTGTAATTGATCTGTATTGTATTGTAATGGACTTTTTAAATAATCTATAATTTCGAGAGGTGGTTGAATACCATAACTATCAAAATAAATTTTTTTCTTTCCATCTTTAAACCAAGCAACCCAATGAGTACCAGATCCGCCAGTAGCATCAAGATTTAATATACCACATTCTTTATTTCTTACTTTTTTAGGTAGGGCATCTCTTAAAAATGTTCCTCTAAATTTTTTTATTTTTAATTTTTTTACGGCATCCTCAAGCTCAAAATTGCTTAAAGGTTTATTTGGTAAAGTTATATTATCAATTAAAATATCTTTCATTTTTATATAGTTAAATATTTACAATAGCATCGTTATCAACCCATGAATTAAACTCATCAGAATAACCTTTCCACTTTACAAGAGATTTCTTTTTACCTTTTTTAATAACCTTTTCTATCCTAAACACCTCTTGGCTCGTTTTTTGTAGTTCCGGTTCATAAAAAGAACCTTTTATTTCTTCACCATTTAAATCTTCAATCTTATACGTTATAGGCGTCGTATGTTTTACTCCGATAACCGTAAAAACCTCTTCAGTCCATCTCGTAGTATAACCTTTTTCAAAAGTCTTTTTCTTTTTACTTATCCTTACTTTGTCTCCAACAGAAAACTTTGGTTTGATATCCTCCCTTACTTGGTCATAATCAGGATACAATGTTGTCCAAACTTTATTTTTATTCTTCTTCTTACTTGCTTCAGTTGGCGTCATTTTAATAGAAGAATGCCTCGTGTTGTTGTATTCCTTAACAAGATTTTGTAATACATCAATATATACATTTGTTGAGTGAGCAGAGAAATACTTCCACATTTTTTCTTTCATTGTTCTAATCCATCTCTCAACAACGCTTGATTTTTCTTCATTTTCAGTAGAATACAATTCAACCAAATCTTTAACATCTTTGTTATAAAACTCTTTACCTTTATCTACCCACATTTTCTCAGGCTTTCTTTCCTTAAAAATACTCTTCAGTGCAACAGAAACAGATTTTCCTGTTTTATCCTTTAATGGTATCAGCCAACCATATTTTGAAAAGATGTCAATGACAGCAAGAAGAAATTTTACTCCATGATTAAGTTTAGAAAATGCTTGCATATCTACTAAATCTGCTGCCCATATCCTATCGACACCCCCTACTCTAACTCTCCTTTTCTTAAATTTTCTTTTTACAGGTTTATGTAATTCTTCTGCTAGTGAATATTTTTTTTTTTTACCGACACCCATACCAAATCTTTTCTTGGTTCCTATCAATGAAGAAACCAATCCTCTTTCCATTCTTTCCTTAATAGTAGGATTATAGATACCGTTTAACTCTTTAAGCATATTAGCATCACACACATCATTACGAGTTTTAGTATCATTATGCTTAAGATAACAGATATCATGATGATATGCTGCTTTATCAACACGATTAACAGGCTTTGACCATTCTTTAGGTGTTAAATCAGGATTCAATCTTTTCTTTAACTTGGTACCGGGGCCAGTAAAATTATGACCAGGTAAATGCATTTCAACAGGTAAGTTATTGATTGCTTTGTTTAACAACGAACCACCTTCTTGTTGTTTAATAAACTGTGTTTTTGTTGTTCCACATTCAACACATTTTCCTCGTGCCATATTTTTACCATTTTTACTTACCGTATACTCTATATCAGTAGTATCAGTTTTCTTTTTACATTTAACGCAATACATTTTTTATATATTAAAATAAATTTTTTTAATTAAAATATGGATATTGTTAATTTATCTTGGAATGAAACATTAGCAAAAAGATTTAACCATCCCCTTTTACCTAGGAGTATCAGGGGTTTGATAGTAGGCAAATCAGGATGTGGTAAAACTACACTTTTACTTAACCTTTTGTTAAGACCTGATTGGTTAGATTATGGTAACTTATACGTTTTTGGTAAAAGTTTGTTTCAACCAGAATATCGCATACTTAAAAAAGCTTTTGAAGAAAAAATACCAAAAGAATACATATTAAGGTTGTTTTCAATTAAAGATGAAGTTCAAAACCGAGATATTTCACCTACAGCATTAGTTGAAGAATGGGCAAAAACAATTAAGGAAAAATCTGATATTGATTGTGAATTTTTTGAATATGCTAGTGATGTACCTGATCCAAGAGATTTAAATGCATCAAATAAAAACTTAATGATATTTGATGACTTACTTTTAGAAAGACAAAACAAGTGTGAAAACTATTATGTAAGGGGTAGACATAGTAATGCTGATTGTTTTTATTTAGCACAAAATTATTTTAGACTACCCCGTCAAACTATTAGAGAAAATGCTAACTTAATATGTTTGTTTAGACAAGACTTAAAAAATCTTAATCATATTTATAGTGATCATGTAGGAGATGACATGACTAAAACAGAGTTTATTAATTTTTGTAAAAAGTGTTGGGAAATACCTCATGGTTTTGTAGTGTTAGATTTAACTAAGAACCCTAATGATGGAAAATATAGATGTGGTTTTGACAACTTTTACATACCACGAAATTACAAAGATTATAATTAAAAAATATATTTTTCATTAAAATATATTTTACAAATTTATAAAATGGAAGTAGAATTACTTGAAAAGATAGTAAAAAACACTAACCATAAAACATCATTTCAAATTATCGTAAGCGATAACAAAACAGAGTTTACAACAAGATTTACTCCTCCACTTAAATTAGATCAAGATAAAGAATATGAAATAGCATTGGTTAATCTTGAAACTTACTATTCATTTCCTAATATTGATGCAAGCAATAACATTTTTGTTTATTCACCTGACAATGGTGCAACATGGGTAAAAATAAAAATACCTGAAGGAAGTTATGATCTAGTTGATATTAATGATGTAATTCAACAAGAAATGAGAAAAAAGGGTCATTATGATGCTGTTAATGAAGAATATTATATTAGCATCTCAGCAAATACTAATACTTTAAAGTCTATTCTTGTTTTAGAAAATGGATATCAGGTTGATTTTAACCAACAACATTCTATTGCTAAAATATTAGGGTTCTCTCGTGCTAAATATACACAAGGATTTCATGAATCAGAAAATGTAGTAAATATTCTTAGTATTAATAGCTTACTAGTTAATATAGATTTAATTTCAGGTAGTTATGTTAACGGTTCACAAAAAAATACAATTTATAGTTTTTTTCCAAATGTATCACCAGGATATAAAATTATAGAAAATCCGGTAAACCTTGTTTACCTTCCTCTAACATTAAATGAAATACATAATTTAAATGTATCAATTACAGACCAAGATGGAACATTACTCAATCTTAGAGGGGAAAATTTAACAATTAGATTTCATATAAGAGAAGCAAGATAGATATAAAAAATGACAAACTATATTAATGCAAAAATAAATATATCAGACGGACAAAAAGAAAAAATTTTACATTCTTTTAGAAACAAAGCTCCGACAAGTATTCGTTTAAAGCATGAAGATATTCATGGTAATGATGTAATAGCTTTAACCAAACCACAAGTAAATAAACTTACAAAAGCTTATAAAAGTGGTAAGGGAGCAACTTTTAGAATGTCAACTAAACAACTTAAGCAAAATATGAAAGTAGAAGGTGGATTTTTACCTCTAATAGCAGGATTAGCTTCATCAGTTCTACCTACATTAGCAAGAACCGTTTTACCTGCTATAGGAATTGGTGCACTATCTGGTTTGGCATCTTCAGGAGTTCAAAAAGCAATGGGTAATGGTTTGTATCTTAAGAAAGGTGGTTGCCTCTGTCAAGTAGAAACTGATGGTGAAGGTTTATATCTTAAACCATACAAAGGTAAAGGATTGAATTCCGTTGGTGATGGATTGTATTTAAAACAAGGTGGTAAAATTTATGATGGAAAAGGTCTTCTTTTAGGACCTAATAGCCCATTTGCTAATATTCCTATATTAGGTGCAATATTGTAAATTAAAAAATATGAATGTGCATAAATTTGGAAATGGAAAACATAAAATAGTTCAACCAAAAACTATTTTTTGGAAACCTGTAGAAGTTAAGTATCCAGCTAAAAAAGTTAATCCTGTTACATGGGATATTTTTACCCAACAACCATTAGTATTAGAAGGAGGACAAACGAAGACGATAGCCTTAGGTATTGGTTTCAATATGAGTAAAGGCTTTGTTTTAGTTTCTCTATCTTATGCTTTAAAACTTAATCAATTAACTATTACAAATGAAGTTACATTAGAAGAGGTGGATGACATGGTTACCACAATTACAAACAACTCTAATAAAATAAAAAAAATACAAGAAAACACATTTTTGTGTCGTCTTTATTACTCAATTTAAAAAAATAGTTGTTGATAATAAAATGGAACTAAAAGAAAAGATTTATCCAGAGCTACCAGAAGAACGAAATATACCAAATGCACCATCATTAGAGCCAGTAATATCCTCAAGAGACAATGGTCAATCATTCAGATTACAAAAGATATCAGAAATTCAGACTTTTTTAGAAAATGAAGTTAAGGAAAGAGAGCAACTAAGTAAAAAGTATTTAAAGATTAGTAAGAATGTGGACAATGTAGAAGCTGGACTAACCGTTATAGCACTAGGCGCCGGAGCAGGGGGAATCGCTTTACTATCAACCGTAGTAGCGATACCTGCAACTATGGTTCTAGAAGGTTGTGCTTTAGTTGTTGGGTTAGCCGCTTTAGTGGGTAAGTTTGTAGTTAGAAGAACCAGAACAAAATCAGAAAAGCATCTTCAGATTAAAATGTTGGCTGATTCAAAGCTAAACACACTACTTACACATATATCAAAAGCAATAACAGACAACAAAATAGATCATTCAGAATTTACTTTAATTATGGAAGAATTGGAAAAATACAAACAAATGAAGGAAGAAATTAGAAGTAAGTCTAAGAAAAAAAGCAAGCTAGAGGAATCGGAGAGTTTAATAGAGAAGGGGCGAATAGAAGCACGGGAGGAATTCAGGAGGCTTGTAGAAAAGCATTCAAATTAAAACTACCAACGGGGCTAAAGCCAAAACCACCCAAGTTTAAGTGTTCTTGTGCGTGTGAGATAGACAATACAAATTAAAAAAATATTTTACTTTTAAAAAAATGTCATTTTTGAAGATACGAGACCCTTTAAAAAGGGAGCAAACAATAAAAGAATATCTTGAACTGAAGAAAAGAATTCATGATAATCAGCTTGCAGAGAAAGAAGGCAGACTTAAATATCAACAACAACTTTATAAGTTTTTTAGACCTGTTATAGAATCACAAAAAGAAACATCAAAGGAGATTGCAAGAGAACTAGGCTTTAATAAGATTAGTAGATTAACAACTAAACTTGATGAATTTCCTACCTTGAAAGTTTTTGAACCATTAAGATTAAGTGATCAAGAAGAAGAAGAAATTGCCAATTTTTTTGATTTATTAGATTTAAAAGGTTTAGATGATCATATATCAAAAATAATTGTTAATCCATTTGAACTATCTCAGTTAAGAAGATTTAAAAATAAAGATGATGTTGATACAATATATGGTCTTTATGAAAAAGATGAAAAATTATTTATTGGTGATAAAAAAATCGATATTGTAAATGATAATTTTTACATTGATAATAATGAATATAAAGGCACACCAGGTTTGTGGGAGTTAATTGTGGCTAAAGAACCAGAAGATATATTTACTGAAAATGATATTGATAATTACAAGAAGATAATATTATTAAGTAATACTCTTCATAAAGATAATGACCCAAACAATAATCGTTCTAAAGACAAAAGAACATTTAAGTGGAAAAACATTCTTAGATTTTTTTGGGAAGAAAAAAGAAAACCAATAATTAGATCTCCAATAAGATTACCATTAATTACATCTCCAATAAAAGGAAATGAAAAAAGTTATCTTCCTTATTCTCCTATTAAAAAAGGTAATGGAATTACTATTATCCCATCTGATCCTAATGCACTATTAGAAAGATTAGACCTCTTAATGGCAAGTAAAGGAGCCGGTAATACTGGTGTAAGAAATGAGTTGGTAAGTATTTGTGATGAATTAAAAAGACAACGTATATTAGATACAAAAGCTTATAAAAAATTAATGTCTAAACTAAAAAAATGATTACATCACAAAATAGAGGATTTAAAAGAGATTATGCTTATGGTGGAGCAGGAGTATTTGATACTTTAACTAATTTTCTTACAAAACTCTTTACAAGCAGCGCAGCTAAACAAATTGCATCTTCAGCAGTTGATGTTGGTAAGAGTGTAGCTAAGGAAGGAGCAAAGAAAGCGTTAGAGGTTGGAAAGAGTGCCGCGGTTGATGCAGGTAAAAAGTTAGTTCAAAAGGCTTTAACACCAAAATCTAAAAAGATTATAGAAAAATATACACAAAAGCCTACTACAACTGCTCAACCTGCGATGGAAAATATTAATGCTTTAATAGATGGTAGTTAAGAAGTTAAATAGTAAGGGTGGTGGAGTTAAAGTAATATAAATTTAAGTTAAGTAAATTATTACATTAAATAAAAAGAATGACTAATCTAAAATTTAATTTAACGCATTATGAAAAATACAATACAAAAAAGGTTAGTATCCTTTATGCTAATTTAAAACTTGATGAAGATTGTGAAGTATTAGATAGCAGTGATACAAATTATGATTATAAAAAGGTTGTTTTAAAATTGTCACCTGAAAAAGCTGATATCATTAAGGAATTTGAAGAAGATGTAAATCAATATCTAAAAAAAAATAATATGTCTAAGGTAACCATTCTTTATGGAAATAGAATTTATCTAAAAATGAAAAAAAACCTTTCAGTAGAAAAAATTAAAAATATTAAACTTAAGGGTGTGTATGTAAATGATGAAAACAAGTCATTCCCTCAACTAAGGGCAAATTAATTTAAACAATTTTAATTTGACTTAAAATTATAATTGTATATAATAAAAATGGATATTTTAAATATTAAAGCACCGATTTTAAAAGATGATAGTATTAATGAATATGAGTATTATGAATATGAACCTATTTCAGGAACCAATCTAGACAACCCTGGAGGAAATATTAGGATAGATATAGAAACTCAAGATATTTTTTATCATCCTTCAGAGTCATATTTACAAATTATAGGTAAATTAGAAAAAAATGTGGTTCCCGTTGGTGGTGTAAACAGAAATTATGCAGCGATTGATAGAATTACCTTAACAAATAATGGGATAATGTATTTATTTAAAAATATTAGATATCAACTTAGTGGTCAAGAGATAGAAAACATTAATTATCCTGGTCAAACTACCACAATGCTAGGACTGTTAAAATACCCTGATGACTTTTCTAAATCACAGGGACTAAATCAACTCTGGTACAAAGATAATGATAATTCTATCGATCCAACCACAAATTTAGGTTTTAGAGCTAGACGAGCTATTATTTTTAATTCCGATCCAATTGGAACATTTAGTTTTAGGATACCATTGAAACATATATTCGGTTTTTGTGAAGATTATAACAAAATTATATATGGCATGAAACATACCCTTACTTTAACAAGAAATAATGATAATGACGCAATTTTTAAAAATGCTGGTATTGATCTTGGTAGAGTGGTATTATCTAAAGTATCTTGGTTTATGCCTCATGTTGAACCGGAAGATGGAAATAGGATGGAACTTTATAAATTTATTGAGAAGAAAGAAAAATTTCCGGTTGGGTATAGAATGATACAAAGTGATAATATTGCGGTTTCACAAGCAACAAGTTTTACTTGGAGGTTATCATCTAAATCATCTCCTGAGGTACCACGATTTTTAATTGTTAGTTTTCAAACTGACAGAAGTAATCAACAAGAACGAAACCCAGCCGTGTTTGATCACATAGATGTGAAAAATATTTATGTAATGTTAGGTTCTAAAAAATATCCTATCTATGATCATGATATAGATTTTACTCAAAATAATTTTAGTAGATTATATGGAGAAGCATCCACGTTTAGAAAAAAGTTTTATAACATGGATGAATTGGTATCAAACCCTAATATTACCCCTTTAGAATTTAAAATTGCTTTTCCTTTGTTTGTGTTTGATTTATCAAAACAAAGTGAAAGGCTTAAGTATTCTGTTACTGATATACATGTTAAAGCAACATTCAATAATCCTGTTCCTGCAAATACACAAGCATATGCTGTTTTGCTTAGTGATAGGTTAATTAACTTCCAGAGTGATGGGAATAAGATGAGTGTAGTATATTAAGTAATTTTTTACTTAAATAAAATGAAAAAGGTTGCTGATTTTAAGAAAATATTAACAGATAACAATATTAAGTGGTATTCCTATTGGGACAAGAAAAAGTATATTGATGTTTTAAAAGAGCATGGTTTGTATCCTGAAGAGGAAGAAAAAAAATTTTTAAAAAAAATTCCTAATTATGAAAGATTAAAGGATATTGCTAAAAACCCAAAGAGGGTTACCTTAAAGGATGTTGAAACTGAAGAGGTGAAAGAGTTTCCATCGATTTACAAGGCTAGTAAGTATATTGGTAAATGTCCACAAACGATTGAAAACTGGAATGGTAGAGTATGGAATGGTAAATATAGAATTGATATTCTTTAATTTTATTATTTTATGAAAAAAATAATAAAATTTGACTTAAGGAAAGAATTTATTATTTAAAAAAAAAATGGATCGACAATTTGATAGATACAATGTATCTGGATTAAGAAATTTAGCAAGGGAAAGGGGATTAAGAAGATACTCAAGGCTTAGACGTGATGAACTAATAACTCTTTTGATTAATACGGGACCCTCAATATTAGATAGGGATATCGTTGCCATTGATGCACCAATATTACAACCAACACCCTATATACCACCAAGACAAAGACTGGTCACTTCACCAACTACTTCTGTTAATGATTTGCTAAGGAGTTTAGAAAATGTAAGAGTAGAACAACCAAGTATAACACCAGAACTTAATGCTTTAAAAAATAAAATAAAAAGTATATATGATGAAGAAAGAGAGGAAAAAATAAAAATAATACAAAATAGATCTGCCTTAAATAATTATGCAACTGAACATAAAATAGAAGGGATACCTGTTAAAACGTTACAAGAGTTTTTAATGCTAACAAAACCAACAATTGAAAAACTTTTAAGTAGCATGCATAGTCATAAAGTAAAATTAAATCTTCAATGTTTTATGGAAAGAGGAGAGGATAATAATAGACAAATAGTAAAAGCAAATTTTTCTTCTGGTAGTTATGAGATTTTCTTAGAAGGAACCAATATAACAGAAGTATACTTAAATATGATGGAAAGAATTATAGAAAATTTTATTAAATTTACTTCAAATGGTAGTGGTTGGTCGTTTAATAGTGTGGTTCATTTAAAGTTACATAGTGTTATTTATGAACCATTAAGAGCAGGTGATTGGCTACCCCTACCTAAGTGGATTGCTAATAAAAAGGCATGTATTAATATGAAAAGTAAGGATGATGAATGTTTTAAATGGTGTGTTTTAAGGCATTTAAATCCAACAGATAACCACCCTGAAAGAATTGGTGATTTAAAATCTAAGGAAAATAGCTTAAATATGAAAGGAATTAAATATCCTGTTTCTTTACAGGATATAGATAAGTTTGAAAGGCAAAATCCAACAATTAGCGTTAATGTTTTTGGGATAGTAGAAGGTAAGGAAAAAATCAAACGTATTAGAGCTATAAAAAGTTTAAAAGAAAATCATATAAATTTGTTATATATTGAAGATGAAGAAGAAAAAACACATTATGTTTTAATAAAAAATATTAATGCTTTACTGAGAACACAAACTGCCTCTAATAATAATGTAAAGTATTGTATGCTTTGTATGAACCATTTTGGTAGTGAAGAACTTTTAGAAAAACATATGGAGCGTTGTGAAGATCATGATGGAGTTGATTTAATAATGCCTAAGTTTGATCCTGAAAATCCTGAAAAAATTTTAATAAAGTTTGAAAACTATTGTAGAAAAATTATGGTACCATTTGTAGTTGTTGCTGATTTTGAATGTATATTACAAAAAATAGAACAACAACAAAAAAGTAATACTATTGAAACACAAAAGCATATACCTGTAAGTTATAACTATTTAATTTGTCCTTCTAATGATAAAATTATGAAACCAGTATTAAGAGGATATGTAGGTGAGGATGCCGAAAAACATTTTATAGATACTTTAACTAAGGATGTTAAACAACTTTATAAAGAATTTTATAAAAACCCAGTAGAAATAGAAAAATTAACTGAAGATAAAGTTAGAAAACATAAAAATGAAGTAAAATGTTGGATATGTGGAGGTAAATTTACTCATGAAAATTATAAAGTAAGAGATCATTGTCATTTTACTGGTGAGTATAGAGGTGCCGCACATAATGAATGTAATCTAAAAGCAAAAGTTCCAAATTTTATACCTGTTTTCTTTCATAATTTATCTGGTTATGATTCACATATTTTTATTAAGTATCTTGGTAAAAAAAGTGGTAGAATTGATTGTTTACCTAACACAGAAGAAAAATATATTAGTTTTACAAAACATCTAAAGGTAGGAAATAAAAATATTAATTTAAGATTTCTTGATAGTTTTAAGTTTTTAGCTAGTAGTTTAGAAAAAATTGTAGAAAATTTAAAAGATGAAAATTTTAAAAATTTAAAGTATTATTTAAAAAATCATCGTGGTGGTTATACAGAAGAAAAATTAAAATTGTTAAGTAGAAAGGGTATCTTTCCTTATGAATGGATGGATAGTTTTGATAAGTTAAAAGAAACACAACTACCACCTATAGAAGAATTTTATTCAAGCTTAAATGGAGAAGGAATTTCAGAAGAAGATCTGGCACACGCGTTAAAAGTGTGGGATGTTTTTGGTTGCAAAACTATGTCTGATTATTTACAACTATACAATGAAACAGATGTAATACTTTTAGCCGATGTTATGGAAAACTTTAGATTTTCTTTGCATAAAGAATTTGGTTTAGATCCTGCTTGGTATTATACTTTACCTGGATATGGATGGGATGCTATGCTTAAGGTAAGCGAAATAAAATTAAAAAAACTTACTGATATTAATATGCTTAACTTTTTTGAAGCATCAAAAAGGGGTGGCACTTGCATGACAAGTATTAGACATTTTGAAGCAAACAATAAGTATATGGGTGATGAGTATGATTCAACTAAACCTAGTATATATGGGTTTTATATTGATAAAAACAGTCTTTATCCTTGGGCTATGAGTAAGCCTTTACCTGTAGACGGTTTTAAATGGATGACAGAAGAAGAATTAAATAACTGGGAAAAATACCCCAGTACCCTGGAGGTTGATTTGGAGTATCCTAAAGAGTTACATGATTTGCATAATGAAATGCCTTTAGCAGCAGAAAAATTAAAAGTTAGTAAAGTAGAAAAGTTAATACCAAACTTAAATGATAAGGAAAAATATATACTTCATCATGAAGCTTTAAAGACTTACCTGAGATTAGGATTAAAAATTAAAAAAATACATCGTGGAATTAAATATCAAGAGAGTACCGCTATTAAAAAATATGTTGATAAGTGTGTGGCTTTAAGAACACAAGCAAAGAAGGATAAAAATAAATTTTTAGATAATTTATGGAAGTTAGCAATGAATTCTGTTTTTGGTAAAACCATGGAAAATATAAGAAATAGAGTAAACATAGAATTAGTTAATGGTGAAAATAGTGAACGATTTAAAAAGTTAACAGCAAAACATAACTTTCATAATCATACTATATTTGATGAAAATTTGGTTGCGGTACATATGAAAAAAACATGGATTAAATATGATAAACCAATTTATTTAGGAGTAAGCATACTTGATATTAGCAAAACAACTATGTTAGAAGATTATTATAACTATTTTAAAAATAAATTTGGTGAAGATAAAGTATTTATGTGCTATACTGATACAGATAGTTATGTTTTAAAAATAGAAACTGAAGATTTGTATGAAGATTTAAAAGAGGATGTCAATGATTTGTTTGACTTTAGCAATTATCCGAAAAATCATCCATTGTATAGTGATAAAAATTGTAATGTGTTAGGTAAGTTTAAGGATGAAATGGAAGGAGATCTTTTAACTGGATTTGTAAGTCCTGGAGCAAAAACTTATGCTATGAAAAAATTTATCTTAAGAAAAGATAAAAATGGTAATGCGTTAACTGATAAAAATGGTATGTTTGTTTATGAAGATAGTTCATCAGAAACTAAAAAATGTAAAGGAGTTAAAAAGTCAGTAATAAAAAAAGACCTAAAATTTAAAACTTATAAAGATTGTTTGGATACTGAAAAAGATTTTTGTGTAACTATGGGAGGAATAAAAAGTAAACTTCATGAATTAACAACTATAAAAATGAATAAAATAGCATTAAGCTTTGAAGATGATAAAAAGGGTTTGATACTGAGGGATGGTAGTTATAGAACTTTATCATGGGGCCATTATAAGCTGACCGATGAAGCAAAATAAAATATTTAACCTGGTAAAAAAGGTTAAATATTTATAATTTTTTTATTAAAAATCCCAACCCACCCCACTAACCAATATAAACCGCGCTAGCCATTGCATGACGCGTTGGTTGATGGGGGGTTGATGGGGTTAAGTGATGTAAGTGATTGTCTTGAACAACACAGTAACTCATTGACTCGGTATCCCTGTAACTCAGTATCTGAAACAATGACGTGTGATGCAATGATGTAATGATGCACCCGGTTAGCCTGATGCAATAATTAACTGATGTAATGACGCACCCGGTTAGCCTGATGTAATAATTAACTGATGTAATGAAGCACCCGGTTAGCCTGATGTAATGATGCGTGATGATGAAATTTTTTTTTTTTTTTTTTTTTAAATTAAATTTTTTTTTTTTCGAAAATTTTTCATCTAGTAGGAGTGAGGGGTTGATATGATATAATAATTGAATTAAAGGTAAAAGGATTAAGATAGAGGTTAGTTTGATTTAATTATGATTGCTTCACCTATTGGTTTTGATAATTTTATGAGCATGCGGCTTAGAGGGCGTGCCTGTTACATGAAATTTGGTGAGGGGTAAGATAGAACAGGATCTAAGCTTATTTTGTTGTATAAGGGGTGAGGGGGGATGAGGGGGGGTGGCCCAGATCGAGTCTTTTATATACTACTGATGTAGCTGCGGAATCAACCGAGTTGTGACCACACAATGTAGTACAGCTGAGGGTACTTGGTGAATAGATCACCTCACTCATCACAACTTGGCAGATTCCGTAACTACATCTAACTTCGTCTGTATCAAGGAAGTTTCCATTTTGAAATGCCAATCATGTGACCTTAAACATGGCCGCACCCTAAAAGTTCGATTAGCAACGGCAGTCCCGGTGAAGTTATTTAAATCTACCAATCTGTTGGTGAAAACTTCCGTTTGAATTTATTAACCCTTTCCCAAACGACAAATTTTGGACTGGTCCAAATTCAAAGAGTTTGCAGACGACAATTTTAAATTTGATGAAAATAGCAGAAAGTTCTCAAAAAGGGTAGAAAACACTGTGGGAAAAGGAGAAATTGCTCGTTACGAGCAATTTCTCCTTTTCCCACAGTGTTTTCAAAAGACTTGTACTGCAGACATGTGAAAACCAGGGGTTGTTTGGGAAAGAGTTAACCATGTTAAAAAATGAATGTACAAACTGTTGTCAACAAAAATATACTAAGAAAGATTTCTACTGACAATTGTGGCTTGTGTTTTATTTTTTAAGAGGAGCCTTACAATTTTAAGAACGGTAAAACTGCATATTTCTGGCGAAGAAATGTGCCATGTAGGTGCACATCAAGCTATGTGATGCAGCCGAGGGAAGTGATCAAGGGGTCACCCAAGGTTTGCAGAATGTAGATCACCTGAGGTTTGCCAAATGAGGCTATGTTACAACTTCCTGTGTAGAGAAAAGTGTTGACATGCTTGTAGCTTAAGATTCCTTTGAACACTAATCAGCTTCCTGCTCCAAGTCCCTCTAATGCCACTCATAAACATCCACCTAAGTCTCCCTATGAGAGATAAATATCAGGCTTTAACTCTTTACCAGGCGACAAAATTTTAGACCAGTCCAAATGGAAAGCATTTGCAGATGACAATTTCATTGTGGCTCAAATAGTACAGTTTTTCTTTGATAGGGTAGAAAACATTGTGGGAAATGGAGAAAATGCTGGTTACCAGCATTTTCTCCTTTTTCCACAATGTTTTCAAAAGGCTTCCTTCGCAGGGTTGTTAAAAGGCACGGCATTGTGCAGTAAAGGGTTACCTCTTTACCAACTAACAAAATTATAGACTTGTCCATTTTCAAGAAGACAAATTCAGTGTGGCTCAAATAATGGGCTTTGTCTCTGAAAGGGTGGAAAACATTTGGGAAAAGGAGAAAATGCTGGATACCAGCATTTTTGAATAATGTTTTTGGGAGTGTTCTTCCTCAAGTCTGTTAGAACAAATGGTTAACTCTTTACCAGACCAGACAGATCAATTTTGCACACGTCCATATTGAAAGCATAAATTTTGAAGATTACAGATTGAACATGAATCAAATGAGGGAACTTTTCTTTAGAAGGGTAGAAGACTTCTGACTTTGAGAAAAGGAGAAAATGCAGATCTCCAGCTTTCTCTCATTTTCCCACAATGATCTGAAATGCCTTCTTTTTCAGGATTGTTATAACACAGGAATGTTTTAGTAAAGGGTTAACCCTTTAAATGCTAATCAAAGAAATCGGTAAAGAAATAGTTAAGATCAAGATCAGATTGTACAGTCTTTGCAATATTACTTGGATCTGCATCGTCCACTACTTTTGAATTATAATTATTTTGTTTAGGAAAGCGTCGGTATTGCAGTATTCTAAGGTTTCATTTACGTAGCGTTAACCCATTATCACACAATCATGACATTTAATGACCCTGAGAAAGAGAGCTCGTGGGAAAAGGAGAAAATGCTGGCAACCATCATTGTTTTCTACTTTTCCGAAACAAATTTAGATTTTTGAGTCACATTAATTTTGTCGTCTGCAAATGCTTTCAGTTTGGACCAGTCTAAAATTCTGTCATTTGGTAAAGAGTTTATTGTCAGCATTCTTTACTTTGCTATCTGAAAGGGTTGATATGTGGAACCTTTTATGGCCTTGATTGAGCCATCAAACTGATATACTTGAAATTAATTAGGTACGGGCTTATAATGTTTGCATTTGAGGTAATTTGCCGTAATGCTAAAGACACTGTAGAAGCACAGTTTTATGGCTGTCCTTTTTGCCAATTAGGTGTTTTATGCTTATTACTCATTTATCTAACGAACCTGGAAATTTTAGTATAGTATCTCTGATCTCAGTCTGTTGTAATTATCCCTTAGTGTTCTACAGAATTGAAATATAATTTTCAGGATTAGTAGAAGATATCCGTATGAGCCATGCTCTGTGAAAAAGGGGGCTTAACTCTTTACCACACAATCCCGAGTTTTAACGACCCTTGGGAAGAGGCCTTTTGAAAACATTGTGGGAAAAGAAGAAAATGCTGGTAACCAGCATTTTCTTCTTTTCCCACAATGTTTTCTGCACTTCCAAAGGGAAGTTTCAGTTTTTGAGTCACAATTAATTTGTCGTCTGTAAATGGTTTCAATTTGGACTGGTCTACAATTCTGTCATTTGGTAAAGAACAAGTTGGCTTCTTTAAAAAAGAAGCCAGGAGAGGTCGGCATCAATGTTTTCAAATAGTTTATTGGCTTTTGATTTCAATATATTTTGGTAGATTGAAACAAACAAGTTAGGCATTAAATGAATGAGAAAAAAAAATTTTTTTTCAATCTTGCTGGTGTAAAGGCACAAAACAGTAGATGTTCCACGTTGTTATAATATTCTAGGAATTGGAGGCCATATGCTATTAACATGCTCAGAAATGTATATTTTTTTGAAAATTAAAGGACACAAAACCGAAGATGATTATCCAATTTAGCTCATTTTCAAAAGGAACAGTAACCCTCTAATGAATGTTTGTAATGTGTGCTCAGATAAGCCAAACTTTTTTTTGGAAAGGAGAAATCGTTCAATTAAAATTTGATAGAATATGCCAATTCCACTGAAGAGAAAAGAATCTTACCTGATGACAACAAATAAAGGTGGCCTATACATAATACTAGTACCAGACATGTTAAAAATAAATGTAACATTTTTTAATCTTTTAACAAACAACAATTTTTTGACTGTCCCAAACAGAAAAAGCATGCAGACGACAATTTAAACTTTGATAATTAATGTGGAAGATGGTGCTTTGATGTGATGGAAACCATTGTGACAAAAGGAGAAACTGCAGTGACTAATAGCTTCTCCTCTTTCCACAATATTTTGAAAAGTTGTCTGCTGCAGACATGTAAAATGAAGAGGTTGTTTGTCTAAACGTTGAAAATTTAAGAAAGCAGATAAATGAGCCATGCTCTGAGAAAAGGGCGCTTAATGCATCTGCAAAAAGTATCGACCCATGTCAGCCTGTACAATCCGCCCAAAATCAAAGGACCACGGACTCTTTTAAGGTGTAGGGCGAAGTGGCACGACTTTCTTTCGTGCTCATAAGTTGATTTTCACAGGATTCTCGCAATCCCGCATAATAGAAGCAGCTCTGTGTGTTATTTCATCAAATCTATATCATTATAAATCCATAGAATTTTTTAATAAAACAGAAAAATGCTAGAATCTGGTCCATTTTGAAAAATAGAACTTGAAAACATACTGATCAACCTATTTCTATCTATTTGTGGGGTACGAGTTCTCCAGAGAACTCGTGCTCTCGAGATTACGGGACGAGTTCTCCAGGGTTCGAATTCTCCAGATAGTATCAAGTCACGTGATCTTTTCCCGCAGTGTTCTTTCTCATTTTTTTTTTTTAACGATTTTTTTTTCTCTCTGCTTAGATTTATTTGTTTAATGAAAAACTGCAATTATTGGAGAGATCATTTACTATCAATATAGTATAATAAATCTATTTGGAAATCCGTCATATAAAAGAAAACGTTTATTTCCTATTTCAGTTTTTTGATTTCGGTTTGTTTATAAAACCATGACGAAATAGACTGTGTATCAGAACAATTTCGCAAAAACATATGGATTTAGACAGCGATTTCTGTGGCAGTCTGCCTTTTAAACTCACCACTGTTGGAGAGGTCTGATGACCTCTCCAATTAATGCATAGATTTGCAAAAAGTATCGACAGCATTCAGCAGGCAGTCAGCACAGGCTGACCTGGGTCGAAACTTGCTATTGGTCTATTTTTCTGCTTATCAAATGGCCAGTCTAACAAATGATTCAGTATGCTGTAAGGCAAAGTGGATTATCCCTTTACCACACAACAAAATTTTACACTTGTCAAAATTGAAAACATTTGTAGACGACAAATTAGATATGGCTAATACGGTGAGATATGTCTGTAAAGGGACAGAAAACATAGTGGGAAAAGGAGAAAATGCTGGTTACCAGCATTTTCTCCTTTTCCCGCAATGTTTTCAAAAGGCCTCTTTGTCAGGTTCGTTAAAACTCGGGATTGTGTCGTAAAGGGTTATAGGGTTCCATAAATACTTTGCTTGGTACCATGCATCACGTAGATGCATTAAACCCCCTTTTGTCACAACATGACTCATATATTTTCGTCGCAAGATTCTTTGGTGCAGGATATCACTGAAAGAATGTGACATTGAGGACTGTAGATTAGACTGCATATTATGTACAGTCTGATCCTAAGCTGTGCTGTAAAAACATCTGAAGATGCGTTAGGGATTCAAAGGACTCTAGATGCTAGGTTAACCGTTTACCCAAGTCTTTTTGACCTTGAGGAAGAAGCCTTTTGAAAACAATGTGGGAAAAGGAGAAAAAAAATGCTGGTAACCAGCATTTTCTCCTATTCCCACTATGTTTTCTACCCTTCCAACAAACAAAATTCAATGTTTGAGTCACACTTAATATGTCTTCTGCAAAATGCTTTCAATTTGGACAAGTCTAAAATTTTGTCGTACATTATAAAGTTAAAGGACTAAATAAATAAGTGCTTAGTTAACCCTTTACCAAACAACAAAATTTTAGGCTAGTCCAAATTGAAAGCATTTGCAGACAACAAAATAAAGGTGACCAAAGAATTGAACTTTGGTTTTGGAAAGGGTAAAAAATAATGTGGGAAAAGGAGGAAAGGTTGATTACCAGCATTTTCTCCTTTTCCCACAATGTCTTCAAAAGGCGTTTTTATAATCTTAGGGTCGTTAAAAGTCAGGATTGTGTGGTAACGGGTTAATGAATCCAAAGTGCTTATTGACATGCTCATCATTATGTATTATCCCTTATATAATGTAGAAAGAATTATTATTAGATGACGTGATGTAATGAGTAGCAGATATCGAACTATCTGATGTTTTTACGAGTCTTCACCTCTTTAACTCTTCACCACACAAACCCGACTTTTAATGACCCAGAGAAAGAAGCCTTTTGAAAACATTGTTGGAAAAGGAGAAAATGCTGGTAACCAGCATTTTCTCCTTTTCCCACAATGTTTTCTACCCTTCCCTCTAGGTATTGCAGTATTCTAAGGTTTCATTTAGGTAGTGTTGACCCTTTATCACACAATCACGACATTTAATGACCTTGAGAACAATGTTTTTTACCCTTCGCAACACAAATTTCAATTTTTCAGTCACATTTATTTTGTCGTCTGCAATTGCTTTCAGTTTGGAGTAGTCTAAAATTTTGTCGTTTGGTAAAGAGTTAATGGGAGTGTTTTGATCCCATTGGAGGCTCCACACTTCCTCAGTTTTAAGCTCTCGTTTCCTTGAAACTACTATTCACAATCTTAACTTTTCATTTCAAACTTTTGATTGGGCAGGGACGGCCAACCACTCAATATTTTATGCACATTAAAAATTTCCACATTTTGGTCATATCTTTTTATCACAATCTCAACTTCATCATTTAAAACTTTTTGAGTTGATAGGGATTGCCCTGTCACTCAGTAATGTCTATATGCATATCAAGATCACTCATAATCCTTCTTAATTCAACCGTTTTAGTGTCATCATAATTTATTCAAATCTTTTTCAGCCCAAAAACCCTGTTTTAACCATTATTTAACACAGACAAGCAATGTCTGTAACAATGACCAAAGCTGTCAATGGGTCATAAAACAACATTCATTCATTCATTCATTCATTTTATGATTCTTAGAAGCCTTTTGAAAATATTTCAGCATTTTCCTACAATGTTTTTCTACCTTTTCAAATATGTCTCCTCAGTTGTCTTGCATGGCACAGTGGTAAGGTGTAGGATTTTTTGTAACCTGGAGGCCCCTGGTTCAAGTCTCATTTGAATCACTAGGTTTTTCATAGGAGTTTCCTTAGGCAAGATACTGGAGAGGCCTAGCTTAGGCTACTGGTGAAACTCAGGACATGCTTGAATATGTGAGCTTTCACACTGATATAACTGAAATAATGTTGAAAGTAGCTTAAAACACCACTAGTTAAAAGCAGCGTAAAACACTGGGCTAGTTGGTTAGTATCAAAAGGAGAACCACTACCAGAAGGGTGGAGCCAGGTAGCACAGTTGGTAGAGTACGAGACTTGAGATCAGTGAGTTGCTGGTGTGAATCCCCAGCTTAGCTGATTTCTTTCTGAGGACTGATGATAGTCATTGTGACAGAATTCACTTCTCTCACCACTGGTCATTGTTTTGACAATAGTTATGTCGGAACGAAGCAACTGGCTTCGGAAGAACACTGTGGAAAGTTCTGGTAGAAGAAGCTCCAGGAAAGCAAGGATAGGTGCATTGGCAGCTGCAATTTACCTGAATTAATTTTTGAAACAGCGTCAAACACTAAACAAACATACCAGAAGATCAGCTTACCCATAAAAGGTTACCCTGTCTTTACAGGTTGCTTGAAAAAAGATGAAGTATCCTTAGCTTAGTGCTTAACTCAAATGACATTTTTTTTTATTAGGCCAAATTGAAGGTAATTGCAGACAACATATCATACATGTTGATTTTTACATTTGATAGGGTAAAAACATTGTGGAAAAAATAGAAAATGATGGTTAACGGCATTTCTCCTTTTTGGACATTGTTTTCAAAAAGCTCCTCTTTCAGGGTCGTTGAAAGTCGGGATTGTGTGGTAAAGAGTTAAATCTTTTACCAAACGACAATTTTGGGCTTGTTAAGATTGAAAGTGTTTCCAGGCGACAAAATAGAATGTGACTGAAAAACTACAATTTGTGTTTGAAACAGTAGTAAACATTGTGGGAAAAGGAAAAAATGCTGTTTACTAACAGCAAGGAAAAGTTAACTGTGGCTCAGATAATGGAGCTTTTCTTGGTGAGTCTTAGAATAGAAAACACTGTGGGAAATGCAGAAAATGCTGGTTACCAGCACCAGCATTTTCTCATTCACCCATGATGTTTACAAAACCCTTCTATTTCAGGGTCGTTAAAACTTTGGAATAGTTTGGTAATGGTTTCACCATTAACTCTTTACCACACTATCCCGACTTTTAACAACCTTGAGAAAGAAGCCTTTTGAAAACATTGTGGGAAAAGGAGAAAATGCTGGTAACCAGCATTTTCTCCTTTTCCCACAATGTTTTCTATCCTCCCAGAACAAATTTCATTTTTTCAGTCACAATCATTTTGTCGTCTGCAAATGCTTTCAATTTGGACTAGTCTACATTCTTGTTGTGTGGTAAAGAGTTAACCCTTTACCGCGCAATGCCGCCCTTGTGAAAGAAGCCTTTTAAAAACACTGTGGGAAAAGGAGAAAATGCTGGTAACCAGCGTTTTCTCCTTTTCCCACAATGTTTTCTACCCTATCAAAGAAATATTGCACCATTTGAGCCACAGTTAAATTGTCCTCTGCAAATGCTTTCAATTTGGACAAGGCTAAAATTTTGTCGTGTGGTAAAGAGTTAAGCAATCATACCAAAACCCTACCAAAAATCACAAGTTTTGCCTTTTTTGGAAATAAAGATCAAACCACGCTGCAATGATCTTATCGGATAATTGTTTGTATCACAAATAACAGAC
The DNA here is from genome assembly GCA_945859785.2 of Tridacna gigas. Taxonomy (NCBI): domain Eukaryota; kingdom Metazoa; phylum Mollusca; class Bivalvia; order Cardiida; family Cardiidae; genus Tridacna; species Tridacna gigas. The sequence continues at coordinate 67,131,148 of OX244033.2, forward strand.
AGACATGCGGGCAACACGCAATATGCGCATGCTGCATAGCAATTCTTTTTGTGTGGTGTTTGACCCTTGACCAAACAAAACCTTACCTTACTGCTTGCCCAAAGACAATATTTTAGGCTGGTCCAAACTGAAAGCATTTGCAGATGACAAATAAAGGTGGCACAAATGAGATATTTATCAGAAAGTGTAGAAAAATGGTGTGGGAAAAGGAGAAAATGTTAGGTACTAACATTTTCTCCTTTTCCCACAATGTTTTCAAAAGCTGTCTGGTTCAGGGTCATTTAATCTCAGGATTGTGTAATAAAGGTTTAAAGCTTTTGAAAACCCTATTGGAAACAGGTAATTGGTAATTTCTCTTTTTTCTACAATGTTTTAAAATTACTTTCAAAGACAGATCCTGTCATTTGACCCACTGTTTATTTTGTAGTCTGCAAAGTGCTGTCATTGTGGACAAGTAAAACATTTCAAAAATTCTAATAAAAAGATACTTTCAATGGTTTTACCAGTGCATCTATCCACACATTTATGATTTATCTCAAATTGTAACCATATTATTACTATTACTGTTTACCAAATACTCCCATCCTTTGTAGATACTGAGGAAGAAAGGTTTTGAAAAAGAAAATGTGAAAAGGGGAAAATGTTGGCAACCAGCATTTTCTCTCAGTGTTTAAAGTTCGAAAATTAGCAACAACTCCCATCATCTGAGTCACTTTTAATTTTTTGTCTTACAGCTTTCTCTATTGATGAATCTGTTTTTGTCATCTGTGAAAGAGGGCTCCTGTGTGGCTCAGTGGTAAAGTGACCTGGAGGCCTTGCGTAAGTGCCTCACTGGATCCATTGGGTTTTTTGTGGGAGTGACCTTATTAATGAAAGTAAATTAATGTTAGGAGTTTAAATAGAAAAAAAAAGCAGAGTAGGAAAATTAAAAAAAGAAAATGTATGACCTGATGTATCACATTTGGCCAAAAAAGTTGTATGGCCATAGATGGACAGCCAATGATGGCCCTGAACCCTTTTCCAAACAATCCCCTATTTTCAAATTTTCAGAACCCTGACTACAACATCTTTTCAAAACATTGTGAAAAAGGAGAAATGCTGGTAACCAGAATTTTCTCCTTTCTCACAACATTTTCTATTACGTCAAAGATTCAGTTCATTTAAACCATGATCAATGCTTTGATGTTGTTGGAGTCTCAAATTTGTCATTTGGGAAAGGCTTAAGTCTTTCTCTACCAGTGACAACTTGATTGGCTTTTGCCAGACAGCATTATAGATATAGATCAGACAGCACAGAACATGCAGTCTGATATTGATCTACCAGGTCTGCTACCCTGTATTTGAACCGTGAAATAAGTCCTTTTCTGTAGCAGTGGAAATCTTTTATAAGAACTTGGGAAAAAAAGCTGAATTTCTGGAGTTGGTGGTGAAAAAGTTAAATGGCGCAGATATGCCATTCTTAATGTTGCCTGGTTGACTAGATGTTGTCAAAAAGACCACAATTTATATTCTATACAACTAGGCAAAAAGTCTATTTTCCCACAAAAAAAAAGTCATGCAAGACATTAGGGAAAATTTCCATATCTTGTAGGTTAGTTTGTGAGACATAATAAGTATTGCAAATGGCTGAACAAATTACTTTCCCATCCTAAAGACACCCTACAAAGAAAATCAATTGATTAGGATACTGTATAGTTTATTGCATTACCCAGCATCAAATTGCAATGCTTTCCAATTTGTAGGGGACTTCAGACCATTTTTATGTCCACACTTTTCCCATCAAATGTTTAGGGTTTTACACCTAATTCTTTCTTTCGTTTTCTGGTATAGGTTTAACCCTTTTCCACACAATCCAGAGGTTTAATGACCCTAAGAAACAGGCCGTATGAAAACATTGTGGGAAAAGGATAACATGCTGGTTACCAGCATCAAACTTCACTGCTTTCCAATTTGTAGGGGACTTCAGATCATTTTTATGTCCACACTTTTTCCCCTTCAAATGTGAAGGGTTTTATGCCTAGAACTTTTTTGTTTTTTCATTTATGTTTGACCCTTTATCACACAACTTGGAGGTTTAATGAAGCTGTGAAAAAGGCCTTTTGAAAACATTGTTGAAAAATGAGGACATGCTGGTTACCAGCATAAAATTGCTATGCTTGCTAATAGTAGGGGACTTTAGACCATTTTTATGTCCACAATTTTCCCATCAAATGCATAGGGTTTTACACCTTGTATTTTGTTGTCTTCTTATGTAGGTTTACACCACATAATCTGGAGTTTTAACAACCTTGAGGAAGAGGCCTTTTGAATACATTTTTGAAAAAAGAGAAATGTTGGTAACTAGCATTTTTGCCTTTTTCCTACAATGTTTTCTCTATTCAAAAGCAAATACCATAATTTGTGTCATATTTGATTGATCGTCTGCAAGTGGTTTCAGTTTGGATGAGTATTAAATTTTGTTATTTGGTGAAGAGTAAAGTTAAAAGCCTTTCAGTACCAGAAGTAAAAGAAGGAGTTTTTGAGTACAACAGAGATCAAGATCAGACTTCAAAGAACAAGTCTGATTTTGAGCCTATAATGTTTATTCTTTTACGTAAGCCTACAAAAAAAAATTCAAATTTTCAGTTAATTGTATCTTTGGCCTTGGGAAATAAAAATGAATTTTTACACGGAATGTCAATGTTAACCCTGTATGAAATCAATGATATACTTTTAGACTTGTCCAAATTGAAAGCACTTGCAGACAACAAATTGAATGTGACTCAAGCTGTGGAAATTATCTTTGCAAAGGTAGAAAAAATTGTAGGAAAAGGAGAAAATTGCTGGTTACCAGTATTTTCACCTTTTCCCTAAATATTTTCAAAAAGCCTGTTTCTTCAGGGACTTTATACAAAAGGAAGTCCCATCATTCAAGCCATATTTGATTTGTTGTTTTCAAAATGGACCTCCAAGAACATACAACTGAAATCCTTAAATCCCAAAATACCCCAGTTATCTGATGTTCAATTTTAATGATAAATCTAGAATTTATACCACAGAATTAATGATCCGTGTGACATCTAACCAATGATGAACAATTCACAGACATGCACAATCTCTAGGTGTATCATATTACATTTGCCAAGAATTCTAAAGCCATTTTCTTCCATCTGAAATGTGGTTTTATCCATTTAGAGTAATGCAATGTAATGGATATTATGGTCTGTAAATGTAGTTTATCCCTCTACCACATAATCATGTTTTAACTACCCTGAAGAAGAATGGTTTTGAAAACATTGATGGAAAAGGAGAAAATGCTGGAAACCAGCATTTTTGCCTCTTTCAACAATGTTTTCTGTCCTTTCAAAGGCAAGTTTTAACATCTGAGCCATATTTGATTTGTTGTCTACAAGCAGTCTCAATTTGGACAACTCTTGAATTTTGTTGTCAGATTAAGGATTAACTCTTTCTAAAAAGACAAAATTTTAGACTCATCTGTATTCAAAACATGACGACACATTGGATTTGACTCATGTTGTAATACTTGTCTGTGAAAGGCAGCATGCCCGCTGGGTTTTCAATTTAGAGGTACATGCACCCTCCAGGTTTTGAATTGGGGGTACAAAGAAAAAATTGGGGGTACACTGTACCACACAAGGTTTTAAATTGGGGGTACAAAGAAAAATTAGAGGGTACAGAGTAACTTTGCGCTGTTTCAGTTTTTAGCTCACCGTGAGCACAAAGTGCTCAAGGTGAGCTATTGTGATCGCCCTATGTCCGGCGTCCGTCGTCCGTCAACAATTTCTTTAAACATCTTCTTCTCCTAAACCACTGGGCCAATCTTGATGAAACTTAGCAGGGATGTTCCTTGGGTGAAGCTCTACCAAAGTTGTTCAAAGAATTGAATTCTACCCATAACTCTGGTTACCATGGCAACAAAAAGGAAAAAAATGCAAAATCTTTGAAAATCTTCTTCTCTGAAACTAAAAGGCGCAGAGCTTTGATATTTGGTATGTAGCATCTCCTAGTGGACCTCTACTAAGTGTGTTCATATGATGTCCCTGGGTTCAAAACTGGCCCTGCCCCGGGGGTCACAAGTTCGAACTTTAAAAATCTTCTTCTCTGAAACTTGAAGGTGTAGAGCTTTGATATTTGGTATGTAGCATCTCCTAGTGGACCTCTACCAAGTTTGTTCAAATGATGTCCCTGGGATCAAAACTGGCCCTGCCCCGGGGGTCACAAGTTTGAACATAGGAACAAAGAAGGAAAACTAAAAAAAATCTTCTTCTCTGAAATCGGAAGGCGTGGAGCTTTGATATTTTGTATGTTGCATCTCCTAGTGGATCTCTACCAAGTATGTTCATATGATGCCCCTGGGGTCAAAACTGGCCCCGCCCCGGGGTCACAAGTTCGAACATAGGAACAAAAAAGGAAAACTTTAAAAATCTGCCTCTCTGAAACAGGTAGGCATGGAGCTTTGATATTTAGTATGTTGCATCTTCTAGTGGACCTCTACCAAGTTTGTTCTTATGATGTCCTTGGGGTCAAAACTGGCCCTGCCCTGGGGGTCATAAGTTTGAACATAGGAACAAAGAAGGAAAACTTTAAAAATCTTCCTCTCTGAAACAGGAAGGCGTGGAGCTTTGATATTTGGTATGTAGCATCTTCTAGTGGATCTCTACCAAGTTTGTTCATATGATGCCCTTGGGGTCAAAATTGGCCCTGCCCTGGGGGTCACAAGTTCGAACATAGGAACAAAGAAGGAAAACTTTAAAATTCTACATTGAAACTGGAAGGCGTAGAGCTTTGATATTTGGTATGTAGTGATTCTCTTCTAAGTTTGTTTGCCCATCTAAGCACAACAAGTTCATTGAGTTCAGAATTAGGTCATCTTGGGTCATAAACTAGGTCACTAGGTCAAATTAAAGAAATACCCTATGGGCACTCTAGAGGCCACATTATTTGCTCAATTGCCTTGAAAATTGGTCAGAAAGTTTGTCTTTAAAAAATCCCACATAAGTCTGAATTTGGGTCAACTGGGGTCATAAACTAGGTCACTGAGTCAAATTAAAGAAATACCTTGTTTGCACTCTGGAGGCCACATTTATTGCTAAAATGACCTGAAATTTGGCCAGAATGTTTGTCTTGATGAAATATCAGATGAGTTTGGATTTGGGTTACCTGGAACCATAAACTAGGTCACTAGGTCAAATTAAAGAAATACCTTATGGGCACTCTAGAGGTCACATTATTTGCTCAATTGCCTTGAAAATTGGTCAGAATGTTTGTCTTTATAAAATCTCACTCTGTCAAATAAAGACCATTCTGTGTTAGGGCACAATAAAACAAAATGTGTAATGATAGAATCACTTGTGTTAAATTAAAACCTACCTTTCTCAGATCTTCATGCTGTAAAATATTTTAACAGCTTTTGTTGTGATGACATTTTTTCTGCAGCAGACGCCATACATACGGAAATTACACATGTAATTTGTAGCGCGATTTTTCAGCTTTCATATGTCAAAAAAATGTGTTTTTAACAATAACTGCGCATTATAATATGACTAAATGATTTCTCATTTCTCATTGAAAATTAATTTTCAGATTTCCTGTAGACGTGGTAGATTTTGACACAATAAAAAAAATCGTAGCGAAAATTATTCAGACAGATGAGGGAGCTGCAAAATATATATAGCGAAAATATTTGGTAACCCGCTCTATATTGAGGACAAAGCGTGGTACCCACTTACGAGGAAAGCTACTTTTGTCTTGTTTGTTTGGCGTGCAATATGAAATGGTGTCTAATTTGACGTGCAGGTTACGTAATTACTTCCCTTTTTGTATGTGCATACTTCTGACAGTGCGTGCATGCACGTAAGCACAAAAAAATTGTACGTGGGAGTAGAATTTATACATGAATTACGTTCTGCAGTACGTGATTGGGCACCCTGAAAGGGTAGAAAACATTGTGAAAAAAGGAGAAAATGCTGGTAGCTGGTATTTTCTCCTTTTTCCACAGTCAGATCTTCAATAAACCTTGTATGCACTCTAGAGGCCACATTTTCAGCTTGATTCTCATGAAACTTGGTCAGAAAGTTTACCTTGATGATATCTTGGACAAGTGCCAAAGTGGGTCACATCTGGTCAAAAAGCAGGTCCAGGGTTTTCCCCTGGCAACAAAAATAGGGGGTCATTGTGACCCCTAGTCATAAAAAATGGGAGTCATTCTGGACTTTGTGGGAGTCACAACCAAATATAATTAGGTTAAACATTAAAGACTACTGTGTATGAAACAATGTGTGTTTCTGTGTTTCATATTCATCCCAAAGCTTTATATAACCTATTTATGAATTATTGAATGATGTAAGATACATTGTAACACCAGTGATTTTCTGTATAGAGGGGCTTACAGTCTAGATGGCATTTTTTTTCATAGAGTATCGTGAGTATGCTTTATTAAAAGCCTGTTCTTAACAGGAAAAAATGCTCTACCTACCTCGACAAGCTGCCATTTATTTATGTAATTTCAATCTATCAATGGCATCAATGTGACCACAGTGTTTTGGTGACGCACATAACAGTTGAATTGCGCAAGTTTATGCAGCCAATCTCTGTGGTAAAAAGGTTATTGTGTTTTGTTTTCATCACAGGAATCAACTGTTTAATTGATACAAATAGCTTGTTGTCGGCTGGAATTGATAACCTCTATGTTTTTTTTTTTTTTTTTTAGAAGAAGAAGAAAGTATCCATCCGACAACAAACCATTTTCACCAAATGGCCAATTCCTGTGTTTTGATACGCGGGTCGGATGAATTCATGCCGCCGTTTTCGACAAATAATTAAGCATATGTCTCTAGCCAATTTTCAGTAAATCCTCAGCCTTTGAAATCTTTTTCTCGCTATTCGAACAAGGGGATCATTGTCCGATCCTTGTTCAAGGTCTCTTTTCCTTGCAGACAGCAAGAATGATGTTGATTTTGACTGATCCATATTGTTTTCATTAGAGATCAACTGGTTTAGTTAAGACGAGTTTAGAGACCGACTGTATTCTCATAAAATCGATACACAGTCTAGTTTTTCGTCCCATTTTCTTCTTGTACTTCAGCTTTCTTATGTACTCGCGATGTAACACTGTCGGTAGAAAAGACAATCATAAGTAACCTTTATTGTATTTGTGCGTCCACAATGATGCACTATTGAAAAAAATATGGGTCATTTTCCTCAAAAATGCGTCAAAATGCACAAAATTGTGCGTCAAGGAAAACCCTGTAGGTCACTGGACCACATCTTAGAAAATCCTTGTGTGTTTGAAGTTGAAATGGTGACTGTAGAGGCCATGTTTTCAGTCTGATACTCATGAAACTTGGTCAGAATGTTTGTTTTAATGACATCTTGGACAAGTTTGAATTCAGTCACATTGGTTCAAAAAGTAGGTCACTTACACTCATGAGTTTTACATCATTAAAACCAGGATCTCTTTTGCTTTATCAACTGTAGATGACTTTCCTCAGGTGAGCGCTTTAGGGCCAGAGGCCCTCTTTTTCAAATTTGCTGCAGGAGTCATCAGTTATCTTTATGGATGGGACCGAATAGTCGAATATTCGAATATTCTAAAAACGGCCGAATATTTGAATATGAATTTCATATTTGAATATTCTTTTTCTACTTTTACACGGCTAGATTCCCCGTCAAAGGAAAAAAGAAACTGTTTCAAAGAATGAGGTGATCCCGCGCTCTGTTACTCAACCGTGTATCTGTCGATGTGTTGTTTACTCGTGTCAAGCTGTTTTTAACACCAATCAAATTACATAACACCTTAGACAGGACTTCTAGTTATCATACCAATTAAAACTACCTTTGTCCAGTCTTGATCGGTTGTATTTTACGCCAATAGATTTGCCGACGTAACTTTGTCATTGAAACAAGCTTAAGGCAAGCGTTTGTTGTTGTTTTCGTCGTGGCTGCTGTTGTATAATATTTAACTACTCTTTACATGAAGCAATTTAACTGTTTTAGTATTAAAAACCTGAAATTCTTCCACATTAGTTATTCTTTTTAAGTTAATTATACTTAAAATTTATGTCGAGTGATTTTTTATGACAAACGAGATATCTGAACTTGCGATACTCAGCATACTTTGATGTGCCTCTTTCATTTTGATGCTGGCAGAAGAAAAAATTCTTGCCATAAGTAAATTATGCAAAGCATCTAACTGATTTCGCATTCACTGATGACCTATCTCTGTAAAGGTTAGTCAGCTAGCTATTGAAAGTATCCAATGCTCACATTTAATTTGATTTTGCTAGATAAACTTGTGGCGAAAAGTGTACCAGTATTCGGACATTCAAATTTCCAACACTAAAACAAATCATAATTCTGGAGTTCTACAATCGAATATTCGAATATATTCGAATACTTAAAACCGAACATTCGAATACCAGTATTTGTATTCGTTCCCATCCCTAGTTATCTTAACTGATAGACTGATCCAAATGGAAAATATTTGCAGATAACTTAACCCTTAGGCTGCTAGGCGCGACTCACTGACCTTTTGCAGACAACATAGATCAAGATCAGACTGCACAAAATATGCAGTCTGATCTTGGATCTACACTGTCTGGTAAGGAAATATCTTCCCTCCAGAAATACCTTTGAAAGAGGAAAATTTCGGTTTATATTGTATGTTTGAAAGTTTCATTTCTTTTATATTTAGCAGGATAAGGATTAATAAATGGGGCAGAAATAATGGAATTTGTCTTTGAAAGGTAACAGTCATATTGGTTATCTAAACTATTTATCTACCACGACAAAATCTTAGACTGAGCCAAAACGAAAGCATTTACAAGCAACATAATAAATGTGGAATAAGTTAACTGGGATTTGTCTGTGTAAGATTAGGAAATACTTCCAGCATTTCCTCCTTTTCCCATAATGTTTTCAAAAGTGTTCTTTCTCAGGGTGGTTTAAACTCGGGACTGTGTGGTAAAGTGTTATAGCTTTAGTATACAACACATTGTCTGACAAAAACCAGACACCACTATAATCTGCACTGTCCGATAGCGACCTCCTCTATCAAGTACCGGTATAATACATTTTAAAAGGCACTATCCAGTCTTATTGTGAAGAGGCATGAAAATAGAAATATACCCCAAATTTGGGGGAATTGATATTTCGCAAGGACATAAACGTTTACCATTAGTTTGGGGAAGACGAAACAAACAAGAAAAGAAAAAGACTGGGGAAATAAGCCTGCATGGGACTTGAACCTACGATCTTCAAAACAATAGTTGGCGACTCTACCAAATAAGCTTTGGGGCCACCGATTACTTTATTTTGAAACCATATTAAAGTGCATTTTGAGAAATAGAACATATTACATGTATTAGATCCAGGTTCTATAACTGATCAAGATTTTCAAAATGAAATTGACCCTCAGGTGAAATTCCTACTTGCTGCTCAGCGGGGGGACAATTGTACGAAACAATTGATTAGAAAGCCACTCAGAAAGACCTTGTAATCAATTCAGTTTTGAAGAAGTGGAATATGGGATAAAAAGACATCAAGGCAAATGTTCATCTCTTTCAGTAATGAAGTTGATTCCTTGCGGCACTTTTGTAGAGCATTAGATCTGGGCCACTGCTTGATTCCTTCTCCAGACCACTAAATTGTAGACTTGTCCAAATTGAAAGGATTTGCAGACGACATATTAAATAGGGCTCAAATGATGGAATACGTCTTAGATAGGGTTGAAAAAATTATGGGAAAAGAAGAAAATACTGGTAACCAGCATTTTCTCCTTTTCCCATAATGTTTTCAAGGGCTGTTTTCTACAGATTATTAAAACTCAGGATTAGTTGGTGAAGGATTAAGGCCAATAGAATTCCAATCCTGAATGATTGCTAGGTCTTTTGCCAATATAGCCATGGAAGGCTTGGAGGTATAAAATTGTTCAGAATTGAAAGTTGATCCTATAAGTGGCTTATACAACTGTGGTTGCTTCTGCTGTGGGTGAAGATAAAGATTAGGTTGCATAAAACATGCAGTCTGATAAGTGATCTACTCAGTCCACTTTGCTGAGACAATGTGGCATATTAACCCTTTCCCAAACAAGCCCTGGTTTTCACGTGTCTGCAGTACAAGTCTTTTGAAAACACAGTGAGAAAAGGAGAAATTGCTCGTAACGAGCAATTTCTCCTTTTCCCACAATGTTTTCTACCCTTTTTGAGAACTTTCTGCCATTTTCATCAAATTTAAAATTGTCGTCTGCAAACTCTTTCAATTTGGACCAGTCTAAAATTTATCGTTCGGGAAAGGGTTAAGGAGGCATTTTTTTGGTGGTTGCTTTGTTTCAAACTGAAAGTTCCAACTTGGTTAAAGGGTTAACCCTTTACCACACAATGCCGACTTTTAACGACCCGTGGAAGAAGCCTTTTGAAAACAATGTTGGAAAAAGTGGAAATGCTGGTAACCAGCATTGCCTCTTTTTCGTACGTTTTCTACCCCATCAAAGAAAAATCACATCATTTGAGCCTCATTGAAATTGCCGTCTGCAAATGCTTTCAATTTGGACAGATCTAAGTTTTTGTCATGAGGTAAAAGAGAAAGCATGATGTCATAAATACCCACAAAAGTAAAATGACTGGATCTTTTTTATTGACAATGTCCTCATTGATACCTATCTCACAATTTTAGCCCAGCTGTTTTGGAAGAAAATGTTGAGGTATTGTCATAGCCTTGTCATCAGCTGCTTAACCCTTTACCACGCAATCCCGACTTTTAACAACCCTGATGTAGGAGCCTTTCGAAAATATTGTGGGAAAAGGAGAAAATGCTGGTAACCAGCATTTTCTCCTTTTCCCGCAATGTTTTCCACCCTATTAAAGACAAATCGCATCATTTGAGACACAATGAAATTGCAGTCTGCGAATGCTTGCAATTTGGAGGGGTCTAAAATTTTGTCGTGTGGTAAAGAGTTAATTGTCGTCTGTGTAATGTTCTTGTACTAAAACAGACATCTTATAATATTTCTGTTGTTACTGATGATATTTACTCCAAACTGGGGCTTGTTTTCAGCTCCACTGGCCAAAGGCCAGTAGGCTTATGTCATGGCCCTGTGTCCGTTTTGGGTGCATCCGTGTGTGTTTGTTTCAAAGATCTGCTTCTCTGAAACTACCTATCCAATTTTGAGGAAACTTCTCAGAAATTATCCTGCCATGACCCTCTTAAGAATTCCTTTAAAAAAATTGATTCCAGTGAATGCTGTGGTTGCCATGGCAACAAAACTGTCAGTAACCATGAGGCCTAGGGCTACCAAATTTGGCATGTAGCTTCATATAATAGACCTCTACATAAATCCTTGAAAATATAACCCTAAGGTCAAAATTGGCCCACAAAATGGCATCACAAGTTTCACATGGGCTAAGATAGTGAAAATTTGAAATCTTTTTTCTAAACCATAAAGCTCTAGAGGCTACCAAATTTTGCTTGTAGCATCTTCTGGTGGACCCCTACTAATGCTATCCAAATTGTACCCCTGGGGTAAAAGTTGGCCCTACCCAAGTTTTACATGGGCTTATATAGTGAAAATTACAAAAAATCTTTTGATCCTAAATGCAAGGCCTAAGGGCCACCAAATTTGACATGCTGCTTCATATAGGAGACCTCTACCATAATTGTCCCATTTATAGCCCTGGCATCAAAACCGACCCCACCCTTTCGGATCACAAGTCTTATGGGCTAACAAACTGCAAACTGAAAGAATTACCTTTTTCCAATCTTTAAAGTCTAGGCTTACAAAATTTTGCATGTAGCTTCACCTAGTTATCTATCAAAAGGGTAAACCATACATTAGGGGCAGGTAACCATCAAAATATTTTTGACACAGTTATGCCCCTTCTTTCAACTTAGAATTCTCACTGAAAATCAGTCTATCTCTAAAAGCAACTGCAGCCAAGTCTTGGCACTCACAGGCACTTAGGTGCGGTGCTCTTGTTTGTTTTTTATTTCAATAATATTTCTGTCTTTGTCACTATATCTATAGGGTGATTCATCCTTTCTGTCTGTCTGAAGATGTCTACAAATTGAAAGAGTCTAACTTATTGAATCATGTGAGATAAATGACTAAGGCATTAAGTTTAGTAGCTGGTTTTGACAATAAAGAAAGTTTTTTTCTATATGAATATCCCTCAAGCAATTGAAAAAGTCTGTCTGACAAAGCTTTGTGAAAGCTGTTTAACTATTCCTCTTGAGAAAGTTTTAGACTTGTCCAACTATTGGAAGCATTAATTTGCAGACCACATATTAAATAAGACTTGATCAAAGGGTACAAAATGTTGCTACCACCTTTTCTTTCCTTTGCCCACAATGTTCTTCAAAGCCTTCTGTATCAAAAACAGGGATTGTTTGGTAAAAGGTCAACCCTTCACCAGACGACAAAATTTTAACCTTGTCCAAATTGAAAGCATTTGCAGACGTCAATTTCAGTGTGGTTCAAATGGTGCAGCTTTTCTTTGATGGGGTAGAAAACATTGTGGGAAAAGGAGAAAATGCTGGTTACCAGCATTTTCTCCTTTTACCACAATGTTTTCAAAAGGCTTCTTTCCCTGGGGCGTCAAAAGGCGGAATTGTGTGGTAAAGGGTTAACTCTTTACCAAACGACAAAATTTTAGATTTCTCCAAATTGTAAGCATTTGCAGATTTAGTCGACTCAAATGCAGCTCAAATAATGGGACTAACAATGTCTTTGTTAGGGTAGAAAACATTGTAGGAAAAGGAGAAAATGCTTGTTACCAGCATTTTCTCCATTTCCTGCAATATTTTCAAAAAACTTATTCCTCTGGGTCGTTAAAACCCGGGATTGTGTGTGTTAACTCTTGACCAGATGATGAAATTTTAGACTGGCCCAAATTCAAAGCATTTGCAGATGACAAATTGAATTTGGCTTAAATGATAGGATTTGTTTCTGAAAGGTTAGAAAACATTGTGGGAAAAGGAGAAAATGCTGGTTACCAACATTTCATGCTTTTCCCACGACGTTTTCAAAAGTCTAATGTAACCAGAGGCATAAAAACTTGTCATTGTGCTGTAAAGAGTTCAGATATTTTCCAGTAATAATTTCTAAACTTAAATCACTTAGCCTTTTACCAAACAATTCTGTGTTTTATGGCTTAGAGGACAAAGGTGCCCGAAAATGTTGTGGGAAAAGGAGAAAATGCCAGTAATCAGCATTTTCTCTTTATCCACAATGTTTTCTAGCCTTTCCAGGACAAATTTAAACATTTCAGCAACATTTAATAAATTTTGTCTACTGCGAATGCTCTGGATTTGAACATATAAAAAATTTTGTCGTTTGGTAAAGAGGTAAAAGCCCGCCTGGGTGGCTCAGTGGTGAGCGTGTCGGACTCATGACCTGGTGGTTGTGAGTTCGATACCCGGTTGAGGTGAACTTTCTTTCCGGCGTATTTTCGCCTCTCACCTCTGCTGAAGCATGTGAGAAAAGTAGTCGATGGCTTTGGAAAGAAAGTTGTGTTAGTACTGGTGTGACAAAGCCAGGAAACACATGTGCGTCACCGACCGCCATGATATGACCTTAGCTGTTAAAGTGGCGTTAAACCCCAATACAACCAACCAACCAAAGAGGTAAACCTTATTTTGCCGAAAGTAAATTAAAGACTATTACAAAAATAAACTGTGTTGCATTTATTGGCACTGAATGGTAACTAAATGACCAAAACTACTGAGAAAACGGCAGAGAGTGTAAAGCAAGATCAGACTGCACAATATGTGCAAGCTGATCTTACTTTACACTCTCTGCTAAAAACATCGATCATGATGGCAAAATTGGCTGGGCAAGAGTTGTGATACTTTGTCATAAGGAAAAGTGTTTCTAGACATAGATACTGAACCCTTTACCTGAGGCAGTCCTGTGGTTAGACAACCTTAGGTCTTCTTCCACAGGAAGAAGGCTTTTGAAAACATTGTTGGAAAAGGAGAAAATGCTGGTAACCAGCATTTTCTCCTTTTCCCACAATGTTTTCTAACCTATCAGAGACAGAGATCATAATTTGAGCTATACTTAATATGTCATCTGTAAACGCTTTCAATTTGGTAGAGTCCAAAATTTTAATCTTTTGTTTAAATAACAGTAGAGAAGAATCTCTTTGAAAACATCGTGGGAAAGGAGAAAATACTGTTCATCAGCATTTTCCCTTTTTTCCCACAATGTTTATTCGACTCATTTCATCATCGGAGCCACACTCTACTACTGACGTACACAGATTCTGTAAAAACAGCTGCTAAGGTTTTGCTTTAACCCTTTCCCAAACAAGCCCTGGTTTTCATGTGTCTGCAGTACAAGTCTTTCGAAAACACTGTCATAACGAGCAATTTCTCGTTTTCCCACAGCGTTTTCTACCGTTTTTGAGGACTTTCTGCCATTTTCATCAAATTTAAAATTGTCGTCTGCAAGCTCTTCAATTTGGACCAGTCTAAAATTTATCGTTTGGGAAAGCGTTAAAGTGTACTAAAGCTTAACTCTCTACCACACGACAAAAGTGCAGACTGGTCGAAATTCAAATTATTTGCAGACGACATAATAATTGTGACTGAAAAATTGAAATTTTCTTTGGAAAGGGTACCAGCATTTTCTACTTTTCTCACAATGTTTTCAAAAGGCTTCTTTCACAGGGTGGTTAAAAGTCGGGATTGTGTGGTAAAGAGTTAACTGTAGGTTTGATTTATCGAGATCTCTGTAAGTTTGTTATACAGTATTTAATATCTTTGTATGATAATTTCTTTTCAGTTTCTGGTGACATCAGCTAAATTGTGAGCAAGTCAAGTTGTCAGGTAAGATTTAGAGTACCGTATGTGAATGAGACTAGATAGCATTTTCTGCAAGGTTTTCTGTAACGCTAATATTTTGCTTCTTCATTTGTGTGTGATGTTGTGAACTATGATTTGGTATTGTATTATGTCAAATTTGCCATTGAAAAGATCTGAAAATGAAAATTATATCCCATGATTCATTAACCATCAAGAGTGCTCAACCAAGTCTTTACCGAACGACAAAATTTTGGACGCAACTCACTCGAAAGCATTTGCAGATGACAAGTTGAATCTAGTTCAGATGATAATATCTGTCTTTGATCGGGTAGAAAACATTGTGGGCAAAGAAGAAAATGCTGGGGACCAGCATTTTGTTTTTTTTCCCCAAAATGTTTTTTTGTCACTTTCCAAGATAAACACTATCCTTTGTGCCACATTTTATGCCAATGCTTTTAATTTGGACAAGTCTGAAATTTTTTTGTCTGGTGATGAGTTAACGAATTCGATGGACATTTCTTGTATGGATTGAAGACTGAATTTTTACAACCCCAAGACAATTTGAACTCTTTACCACACAGTCCCAAGTTTTAACGACACTGAGAAAGAGGCCCTCTGAAAACATTGTGGGAAAAGGAGAAAATGCTGGTAACCAGCATTTTCTCCTTTTCCCACAATGTTTTCTGTCCTATTACAGACATATCTCAGCAGACAAGCCATATGCAAATTGTCGCTTGTAAATGCTTTCAATTTGGACAAGTTTAAAATTTTGTTGTGTAATTAAGGGTTAAGGACACATTACAAAATGACTGACCATGCAGGAGCCTGCACATTACGATCTTGCTCTAATAGCAACTTCAGTAAAAGTGCTTGGGCCACAAAGCATTTATCTTAGGCATAAACAAATAAAAGTACTGAACAAATTATTGAAATAAGCTTGAAAATTTATTGTATACCATTTATTTTTCCTGACAAAAAATGCAAATTTTTGTTTTTACAATTTCAGGATTCACTATAAAGAACCGATATAATTCTTTTCTTGTAACCATTTACCGAATTGTCCCTTGTCATTAAAACTCTGGCAATCGAAAGCTTTTGAAAACATTGTGGGAAAAGTAGAAAAAAGCTGGTAATTACAAGCATTTTCCCCTTTTGCCACAATGAGTTCTACCCTTACAAACACAAATCATATGAACCATCATTTAAGGTTGTAACTGGCAAATGCTTCCAATATGGACTGGTCTAAAATTTTGTCCTACAGTAAAGGGTGAACCAGACTTCTCCTGATGTTTTTGCATTTGATTGTCTCATGAATTTTTCTAAAATGTAATCTGTCACTAAATTTTCTTGAATATATTACTTTATCTCCTGTTTTAACCCATTACCAAACAATCATGTGTTTTCACAGCCCTGGGGAAGAGGCCTATTGAAAACATTGTGGGAAAAAGGAGAAAATGCTGGTAACCAGCATTTTCTCCTTTTCCCACAATGTTTTCTTATCTGTCAAAAAACTTCATTTCATTTGTACCACTTTCAAATATGTTGTCGCAGATGCTTTCAAATTGGAAGGGTCTACAACTTGTCGTTTGGGAAAGGGTTGATATTTTTTCTGTTTAGCGTAACTCTTTACCACACAAGAATATTTTTGAACTGGAACAGTTTAGAAACTGCCGTAACTTGATTTTTCTTTTTTCAGACTAAAACTGTTCATGTTATAATATCAAGGATCATAAGGGTCAACTCTGATCTATTGTAAGGTCCATGCGGGATCCCTAAATGTTACAGCAGCCATGTAAAAACGTGGTATTGCTATTCTTGTGTAGTGTCGTTGTGGAACTTTTGACAAGGGTCTGTACTTAACTTTCTTATTAACTCTTTACCACACAATCCCAAGTTTTAATGACCCTGTGGAAGAAGCCTTTTGAAAACACTGTGGGAAAAGGAGAAAATGCTGGTAACCAGCATTTTCTCCTTTTCCCACAAAGTTTTCTATCCTTACTAAATCAAATTTTAAATTTTGAGTCACATTTATTTTGTCATCTGCAAATGCTTTCAATTTGCACCAGTCTAAAATTTTGTCGTTTGGTAAAGAGTTAAACAACCAAATTTTAAATTTGTTCATATTTAGAACATTATGCAGAAAACATGAAATTTATCTCCCAGATACTGGAAAGCGATGTGAAAAAAGGAGAAAATCTGGACTCCTGCGTTTTCTCCTTTTGTGTGTTATCGTTTTCCAAACAGCCCTGTTTTAACAAGCCTGATGGGAAAGGCTTCAGACAAAATTGCATGAAAAGCTGCATTTTCTGTTTTTTCCGCAACGTTTTGCACCTGTGAAAAAGACAAGTCTTCTTATTCTAGCCTCATTTTATTTATGGTGTGCAAATGCTTACAATTTGGATTAGACTGACATTATCTGGTAAAGAGTGAACACTTTACCACATGACAAAAATGTAGACTAGTTCAAATTGAAAGCATTTGCAAACAACATTTTAAATGCAGCTCAGAACATAAAATTTGTCTCTCAAAGGGTAGAAAACATTGTGGGAAAAGAAGAAAATGGTGGTTACCAGCATTTTCTTCTTTTCCGACAAAGTTTTCAAAAGGCTTCTTTCTCGGAGTCGTCAAAAGTCGGGACTGTGTGGTAAAGAATTAACCCATTAGCACAAAATGCTGAGTTTTAACAAGCCTGAGGCAGAAGAGTTTTGAGAGCCTTGTGGGAGAAGGAGAAAATACCGGTTACCAGCATTTTCTCCTTTTTCCGCAATGCTTTCTACTCTTTCAAAGACAAACCTAATCATTGAAGCAGCATTCCATTTGACTTTTGCAAATACTTTTGCTATGGATGCATCTAAAAGTGTATTATGTGGTAGAGTCGACTCTTTACCCAACAGTTAAATTTAACCCTTTACCAAACGACAAAATTTTAGACTTGTACAAATTGAAAGCATTTGCAGACGACAAAATAAATGTGAACCAAAAATTGAAATTTCATTTCGGAAGGATAGAAAACATTGTGGGAAAAAGAGGAAATGCTTGTTACCAGCTTTTCCTCCTTTTCCTACAATGTTTTCAAAGGCTTTCTTTCTCAGTGTTGTTAGCTCACCTGAGCACGAAGTGCTCATGGTGAGCTATTGTGATCGTGCTGTGTCCGTCATCCGTCGCAACTTTTTACCTTGTGTACGCTCTAGAGGCCACATTTTCAGTCCAATCCTCATGAAACTTGGTCAGAATGTTTGTCTTGATAAAATCTCGGACGAGTTCGAAATTGGGTCATGTGAGGTCAAAAACTAGGTCACTAGGTCAAATCTTAGAAAAACCTTGTGTATGCTCTAGAGGCCACATTTTCAGTCAGATACTTGTGAAATTTGGTCAGAATGTTTGTCTTGATAAAATCTCGGACGAGTTCCAAATTGGGTCATGTGGGGTCAAAAACTAGGTCACTAGGTCAAATCTTAGAAAAACCTTGTGTACGCTCTAGAGGCCACATTTTCAGTCAGATACTTGTGAAATTTGGTCAGAATGTTTGTCTTGATAAAATCTCGGATGAGTTCGAAATTGGGTCATGTGGGGTTAAAAACTAGGTCACTAGGTCAAATCTTCGAAAAACCTTGTGTACGCTCTAGAGGCCACATTTTCAGTCCCATCCTCATGAAACTTGGTCAGAATGTTTTTCTTGATAAAATCTCGGACGGGTTTGAAATTGGGTCATGTGGGGTCAAAAACTAGGTCACTAGGTCAAATCTTAGAAAAACCTTGTGTACACTCTAGAGGCCACATTTTCAGTCCGATCCTCATGAAATATGGTCAGAATGTTTGTCTTGATAAAATCTCAGACGAGTTCCAAATTGGGTCATGTGGGGTCAAAAACTAGGTCACTAGGTCAAATATTAGAAAAACCTTGTGTACGCTCTAGAGGCCACATTTTGAGTCCGATCCTCATGAAACTTGGTCAGAATGTTTGTCTTGATAAAATCTCAGACGAGTTCGAAATTGGGTCATGTGGGGTCAAAAACTAGGTCACTAGGTCAAATCTTAGTAAAACCTTGTGTACGCTCTAGAGGCCACATTTTCAGTCAGATACTTGTGAAACTTGTTCAGAATGTTTGTCTTGATAAAATCTCAGACGAGTTCCAAATTGGGTCATGTGGGGTCAAAAACTAGGTCACTAGGTCAAATCTTCGAAAAACCTTGTGTACGCTCTAGAGGCCACAGTTTCAGTCAGATACTTGTGAAACTTGGTCAGAATGTTTGTCTTGATAAAATCTCAGACGAGTTCCAAATTGGGTCATGTGGGGTCAAAAACTAGGTCACTAGGTCAAATCTTAGAAAAACCTTGTGTACGCTCTAGAGGCCACATTTTCAGTCCGATCCTCATGAAACTTGGTCAGAATGTTTGTCTTGATAAAATCTCAGACAAGTTTGAAATTGGGCCCTATGGGGTAAAGAACAAGGTCACTAGGTCAAATCTTAGAAAAACCTTTTGTACACTATAAAGGCCACATTTTCAGTCCAATACTCTTGAAAAATGGTCAGAATGTTTGTCTTGATTATATCTTGAAATAGTACGAAAAAGTGCCATGTTGGGTCAAAAACTAGGTCACCAGGTCAAATCTAAGAAAAACGTTGTGTATGCTGTAGAGGCCATATTTTCTGTCCAGTACTCTTGAAAGTTGGTCAGAATGTTTGCCTTGATAATATCTCTGACTAGTTTGAAAATAGGTCATATCGGGTGAAAAACCAGGTCACTAGGTCAAATCTTAGAAAAACCTTGTGTAAGCTCCAGAAGCCACATTTTCTGTGTGATACTCTTGAAAGTTGGTCAGAATGTTTGTCTCGATGATATCTCATTTGAATTTGAAAATGGGTCATGTTGGGTCAAAAACTAGGTCACCTGGTCAAATCTTAGAAAAACCATGTGTATACTGTTGTGGCCACATTTTTTGTTCAATACTCTTTTAAAGTTGTTCAGAATGTTTGCCTTGGTAATATGTTGGATGAGTTTGAAAATGGGTCATGTTGGGTCAAAATCAAGGTCACTAGGTCAGATCTTAGAAAAACCTTGTGTATGCTGTAGAGGCCACATTTTCAGTCCAATACTCTTGAAATTTGGTAAGAATGTTTGTCCTGATGACATCTTGGACCAGTTTGAAAATGGGTCATGTTGGCTGAAAAACTAGGTCACTAGGTCAAATCTTAGAAAAACCTAGTGTACGAATGACTCTCAGAAAGAAGCCTTTTGAAAACACTGTTTGAAAATGAGAAAATGCTAGTATCCAGCATTTTTTCCCTTTTTCACAATGTTTTCTACCCCTTTGAGAGACCAATTCCACAGGTTGATCCACATATTATTTGTTTTATGCAGAAGGTTCAGACTGATGAGTTTAAAATTTCATTGTTCGGTAATACATATATCTCACAAGACGTTGGAAATTGGTTGTGCTTGGTCAAAAGGCTCAGGTGAGCGACTCCAGGGCCATCATGGCCCTCTTGTTAAAAGTCAGGATTGTGTGGTAAAGGGTTAAGACTGGTCTTAATTGAAAGCATTTGCAGGTGACAGTAAATTTTTCACAAATAATGGATTTATCTTTGAAATGGTAGAGGACATTGTGGGAAAAGGAGAAAATGCTGGTTACCAACATTTTCTCCTTTTCCCACGATGTTTTCAACAGGCTTCTTCCTCAGGATCGTTAAAACTCGGGCTTGTGTGGTAGAGGGTTAAAATTGTGTTGAAATTACAATGTTCAAACCTTTTTCCTGGACAGAATATGTCATTTGCATATATTTGGGGTTCTAAGGAATAAAATTGTCTGTTTTGTGCAGTCTGATCATGATCTACATTTATTTTGCTTGAAGTTGAATTTGTATTAATGTTTTTGTATTGTATAATATACTGTAGGACAGTTTTAATGTGACTCGGTCTTTGCCTGGAAAATTTGTCTTTTTCTCTTATCTATACAGACTTATGAATATTCAATAGATGGCAAAAGTCACGACGTAACAGAATATAAAGAGTGAAATGGAGCATTTGTTAGAGTAGACCTCGTAACAAGAAAGTCTCCGAGGAGTCAAATTTCGGGTTTGATCTATTCGACCAATTTTTTTCATACCGTCCTTTTGTAGCCTCATCATGAAAAATGAAAGGTTGTGAATCGAAGAAAGAGGGATGTTAAAGTTGAGGAGAAATCCTGATTTAAAGCTGCTATAGCAACCAAAAGTAAATAAAGGGGATGTTAAAATGAACTCAAATTTAAATGATGCCTTTTAACCTTTTACCACACAATCACAAGTTTTAACGACCTTGAGAAAGAAGTCTTTTCAACTCTATCAAAGACAGATTCCACCATTTTAGTCACATTTAAATTGTCGTCTGCAAACTCCTTCAGTTCGGACCAGTCTACATTTTTGTCGTGTGGTAAAGAGTTAAAAGTATGGAAATTATTGGGAAGATTACAATCTTTTATTGAACGGTCGGTCCAAGTGTTAGTCACTGGCAGAAAAAGGAATTTCAAAATCAGGCAAAGAGTAAACAAAAAATAGAGCTACCTGGCAACTATTGACCTACTTTTGAAATTCATTTTTAGCTGGGCTGTTTTCGAAGAAAACTTTGAGGTATTTTCATAGCCCTGGCACCTGAAAATCAAGCACTTGCAGCAGAGCGATGGCACCTGCTTGCAGTGCTCTTGTTCTACCAGTGACTTACACTAGGACTGACAATACAATAACAGACTTACACTAGGACTGACAACACAATAACAGATTATCATCTTTACAATACATTCCATACTTGAAACTGGTATATGATTTAAATTTTAATGCATTTTGTTAGCATTTTCTCAGCATTTTCTCACTTTCCCCACAATGTTTTCTACCACAAAAATGACAGAAGTCATCATTTGAGTTCCATATAATAATTATGCTGTCTGCAAATGTTTTCAATGAGGTCAAGTCAAAACTTTGTAGTTTGACATCGAAATTTACATCTTTAGACAGGTGGCTGTTAAACACAGACCTTTTTAATTTAAATGTTCGAGTGTAGAACCTAGAATGAGGTGATTGCCTTATACAGGTAGCTGCTGGAGCATAGCTCAGGATCCGTATTCACCAACTGTAACCTTAACAACATTCTTAGTCTTATTCACAAGAATTTTTTTTTTTAAGTTCCAATGTAAGACAACTTCTGATTGGCTAAACCAAATGGTTTAGCTAATCAGAAGTTGTCTTTTTAAATCCAGAATTATACAAAGAATGTTCTTATGAAAGGTTGGTTAATAAAGGCTGGGACTTAACTCAGGTTTGACTACCTTAGAAGGGTTGATAGATACAACCAGAATTAGAGGTATGATGTCTGAAAATTAGCCAATTGGAATGAGAAACAGTAAGAAAGTCTTGTCTGATGATAAAACTAGAGAGAGGTGGCCAAGAAAATTTGGTAGATCAATATGGCTACAAGTTATCATGTGATTTTGTTAGCACGATGATGGATGGTATCCCATTTATAGAGTCATGTGATCATTGGTGGCGGTGTTTGATTGTCAGTTCTCTGATGAAATCTAGAAAAACCAAATTAGGTTCTGTAAAATGGTGCCATTTATTAGTGTCAAATACTGTTATGGCTGGGCCTGGAACTTCTAACTGGGAGGGATTTTTCAAGAAAATTTGAGGGATTTAGTTAGATTTATTTTCCAGACTGTACGAGGTACGGTGTCTGTGATGGACATGTTTACCATTGTTAGCTGATTACCAGCCGACAGAATTTTAGACTTGTCCAAGTCGAAAATGTTTTCAAATGACACATCTAACCCTTGATCAAACAATTCCGGGTTTTTCACAACCCTGAGAAAGAAATTTTTTGAAAACATTGTGTGAAAAGTAGGAAATGCAGTTTACATTGTTTTGTACCTATTCAATGACAAATAGTATTATTTGAAAAACATTTGAATCATTGCATGTAAACTCCTTCAATATGGACAAGTCTAAAATTTTGCCATTTGGTAAAAGGTTACTATGGGTAAAATGATGGGATTTGTGATTGTAAGGGTATAAAACATTGTGGGTAAAGGAGAAAATGCTTGTTAACAGCATTTTTCTCCTTTTCCCCACAATGTTTTCAAAAGCCTTTTACAGGATAGAAAAAACTTGGGATTGTTTGGTAAAGAGATAATGATGCCATACAGATCTAGAAGCCTCTCTCGCATAAAGTCCCAGAAGCCACTGCTGTCCATCATGTAAATCATGATTGACAAAAAAATTATAGGGGTAGCTATCTGCTTGTTTGCCTCAATCTGGTTGACAAAAATATGTTGGAAGGAAAACGGTTAAGTTTTTTAGCTCTTTACCAAAAGGCAAAATTTCAAACTAGTCCAAATTGAAAGCATTAACCCTTTCGCAAATGACAAATTTTAGACTTGTCCAAATTGAAAGATTTTGCAGACGACAATTTTAGATTTGATGAAAATGGCAGGAAGTTCTCAAAAAGGGTAGAAAACACTGTGGGAAAAGGAGAAATTGCTCGTTACGAGCAATTTCTCCTTTTCCCACAGTGTTTTCAAAAGACTTGTACTGCAGACAGGTGAAAACCAGGGCTTGTTTGGGAAAGGGTTAAAGCAGATGACAAATGTGACTGAAAAATTGAAATTTGTTTAGGGAAGACTAGAAAACATTGTGGGAAAAGGAGAAAATGCTGGTTACCTGCATTTTCTCCTTTTCCCACAATGTTTTCAAAAGGCTTCTTTTCCAGGGTTTTGTTAGAAGTCGGGATTGTGTGGTAAAGAGTTAACCCTTTACCATGCAATCCTGAGTTAAGGACCCTGAAGAAGAAGGCTTTTGAAAAAATGGTGGGGACAAGAGAAAATGCTGCTAACAGACATTTTTTCCTTTTCCATCAATGTTTTCTACCCTTTGAAAGACAAATTTTATGTTTTGAACAATATTTTATGTGTTGTCTGCAAATGCTATCAATTTGGATAAGTCTAAAATTTTGTCATTTGGTAAAGAGTTAACATGGCTCCTATGATAGGATTTGTCCCTGTAAGGAAAGAAATCATTGTGAGTAAAGGAGAAAGTGTTGTTATCCAGCATTTTCTCCTTTTTCCACAATGTTTTCTACCCATTCAAACAGAAATCATAATTTGAGCTGCATTCAATTTGTTGTCTGTCAAATGCTTTCAATTTGGCCCAGTGTAAACTTCTGTCATTTGGTAGGGAGTTAATCATGATTTCGGGTAAAAATGAACCACATTTAACTCTTCACCAAATGACAAAATTTTAGACCTGACCAAATTGAAAGCAATTGCAGCCATAGAGGATCTTACATGAGTGTTTATGTATTATCATTTTTATCAAACGAGTTGACTAAAATTATATGAAGCGAGCCTTGGTGAGCATCATATACATTTTAGTCAACGAGTTTGATAAAAATGATAATACATAAACACGAATGTGAGATTCTATTTATCAAATAAAACGAATGACAGACAAATAAGTATCCTGCATCATCACCTTCAGCATTTATACCATTCATGGGTCCATGTTTACAGTTGTAGTTCGGTTTCAAGAGTGTACATACACGAGTAGATAGGTCTTTGACATTTACCCCGAAAGTAGAATGAAACAGTTTCTACGGGGGATAATTCCACCTATTTCCGCAATTTTGTTCATTTTAAAAACTTCAGCTGCATCTTTAGCTCACCTTAGCACAGCGTGCTAAAAGGTGAGCTATTGTGATCGCCCTATGTCCGGCGTCCGTCATCTGTCGTCCGTCGTCCGTCGTCCGTCAACAATTTCTTTAAACATCTTCTTCTCCTAAACCACTGGGCCAATCTTGATGAAACTTGGCAGGGATGTTCCTTGGGTGAAGCTCTACCAAAACTGTTCAAAGAATTAAATTCCATCCACAACTCTGGTTGCCATGGCAACAAAAAGGAAAAAAAAGCAAAATCTTTGAAAATCTTCTTCTCTGAAACTAGAAGGCGCAGAGCTTTGATATTTGGTATGTAGCATCTCCTAGTGGACCTCTACCAAATTTGTTCATTTGATGCCCCTGGGGTCAAAACTGGCCCCGCCCCGGGGGTCACAAGTTTGAGCATAGTAACAAAGAAGGAAAACTTTAAAAATCTTCTTCTGTAAAACTTGAAGGCATAGAGCTTTGATATTTGGTATGTAGCATCTCATAGTGGACCTCTACCAAGTTTGTTTATATGATGCCCCTGGGGTCAAAACTGGCCCCGCCCAGGGGGTCACAATTTCCAACATAGGAACAAAGAAGGAAAACTTTAAAAATCTTCTTCTGTAAAACTAGAAGGCATAGAGCTTTGATATTTGGCATGAAGCATCTCCTAGTGGACCTCTACCAAGTTTGTTCATATGATGCCCTTGGGGTCAAAACTGGCCCTGCCCTGGGGGTCACAAGTTCGAACATAGGAACAAAGAGGGGAAACTTTAAAAATCATCTTCTCTCAAACTGGAAGGCGTAGGAGCTTTGATATTTGGTATGTAGCATTGCCTAATGGACCTCTACCAAGTTTGTTCATATGATGCCCCTGGGCCAAAACTGGCCCCACCCCGGGGGTCACAAGTTCGAACATAGTAAACAAAGAAGAAAAACTTTAAAAATCTTCTTCTCTGAAACTTGAAGGCGTAGAGCTTTGATATTTGGCATGTAGCATCTCCTAGTGGACCTCTACCAAGTTTGTTCATATGATGCCCCTGGGGTCAAAACTGGCCCTGCCCCGGGGGTCACAATTTCCAACATAGAAACAAAGAAGGAAAACTTTAAAAATCTTCTTCTGTAAAACTGGAAGGCATAGAGCTTTGATATTTGGCATGAAGCATCTCCTAGTAGACCTCTACCAAGTTTGTTCATATGATGCCCTTGGGGTCAAAACTGGCCCTGCCCCGGGGGTCACAAGTTTGAACATAGGAACAAAGAGGGGAAACTTTAAAAATCATCTTCTCTGAAACTGGAAGGCATAGAGCTTTGATATTTGGTATGTAGCATTGCCTAGTGGACCTCTACCAAGTTTGTTCATATGATGCCCCTGGGGTCAAAACTGGCCCCACCCAGGGGGTCACAAGTTTGAACAAGTTTGAGCATAGTAACAAAGAAGGAAAACTTAAAAAATCTTCTTCTCTGAAACTTGAAGGCGTAGACCTTTGATATTTGGCATGTAGCATCTCCTAGTGGACCTCTACCAAGTTTGTTCATATGATGCCCCTGGGGTCAAAACTGGCCCCGACCCGGGGGGTCACAATTTCCAACATAGGAACAAAGAAGGAAAACTTTAAAAATCTTCTTCTGTAAAACTAGAAGGCATAGAGCTTTGATATTTGGTATGTAGTATCGCCTAGTAGACCTCTACTAAGTTTGTTCATATGATGTCCTTGGGGTCAAAATTGGCCCTGCCCAGGGGGTCACAAGTTCAAACATAGGAACAAAGAAGGAAAATTTTAATTTTTTTTTTCTCTGAAACTGGAAGGCTTAGAGCTTTGATATTTGGTATGTAGCATCTCCTAGTGGACTTCTACCAAGTTTGTGCCAAGGATGCTGCTTGGGTCAAAACTGGCCCAGCCCCTGGGGTCAAAACTGGCCCAGCCCCTGGGGTCACAAGTTCGAACATAGGAACAAAGAAGGAAAACTTTAAAATTCTTCTTTTCTGAAACCGAAAGGTGTGGCGCTTTGATATTTGGTATGTTGCATCTCAGAGTGGACCTCTACCAAGTTTGTACATATGATGGCCCTGGGTCAAAACTGGCCCCGCCCCGGGGGTCACAAGTTCGAACATAGGAACAAAGAAGGAAAACTTTAAATTTCTTTTTCTCTTAAACGGGAAGGTGTAGAGCTTTGATATTTGGTATGTAGCATTTCCTAGTGGACCTCTACCAAGTTTGTTCATATGATGCCCCTGGGTCAAAACTGGCCCCGCCCCGGGGGTCACAAGTTCGAACATAGGAACAAAGAAGGAAAACTCTAAAATTCTTCTTTAAAACTGGAAGGTGTAGAGCTTTGATATTTGGTATGTAGTGATTCTCTTCTAAGTTTGTTTGCCCATCTAAGCGCAACAAGTTCATTGAGTTCAAAATTGGGTCATCTTGGGTCATAAACTAGGTCACTAGGTCAAATTAAAGAAATACCTTGTTGGCACTCTCGAGGCCACATTATTTGCTCAGTTGAAAGTTTGTCTTTATAAAGTCTCACATAAGATTAATTTGGGTCATCTTGGGTCATATACTAGTTCACTGGGTCAAATTAAAGAAATACCTTGTTTGCACTCTGGAGGCCACATTTATTGCTCAAATGACCTGAAATTTGGCCAGAATGTTTGTCTTGATGAAATACCAGATGAGTTTGGACTTGGGTCACCTGGAACCATAAAATAGGTCACTAGGTCAAAATAAAGAAATACCTTGTGGGCACTCTAGAGGCCACATTCTTTGCTTAATTGCCTTGAAAATTGGTCTGAATGTTTGTTTTTGTAAAATCTCACATGAGTCTGAATTTGGGTCAACTGGGGTCATAAACTAGGTCACTTGGTCAAATTAAAGAAATAGCTAGTGGGCACTCTAGAGGCCACATTTATTATTCATATGATTTGAAAATTGGACAAAATGTTTCTTTTGATATAGTCAAAGACCAGTTCAAATTTGGGTCACCTGGGGTCATAATCTAGGTCACTAGGTCAAATTAAAGAAATATCTTTAGGGCACTCGAGGCCACATTTTTTGCTCAATTGACTTGAAAATTGGTCAGAATGTTTGTCTTCATGAAAAATGAGTTTGAAATTGGGTCACCTGCGGTCAAAAACTAGGTCACATGGTCAAATTAAAGAAAAACCTTAAAGGCACTTTACTAAGGTGAGCGACCCAGGGCCATCATGGCCCTCTTGTTTTGTTTTTATTATAGATGAAAATGAAAAAAACTTTCCACGCATATACGCCCTAGCAACAGTGACGTCATTTTTCTGCGAAATGGCGTAGTAGTATAAATTCCGGCACGTGCTGTGGCTGGTTTCTTCTGCTTCACGTGCTCATGACTAAAAACTGATCAGAACCTGTACCCAAAAAACAATAATACACTAGTGTATTATCAAAAATAAGTCATGGGTTTAATACACTGCTAGAGGAGGTTTTATTTGATAAAACAAAATAAATGTGCCTCTAAAAGTAAGATTTGTCTTTGGAAGGATAGAATACATTTTGGAAAATTGGAGAAAATGTTGATTACCAGTATTTTCTCCTTTTTTCACAATATTTTCAAGCCTATTTCCTCAGGGTCATAAGACCAGGAATTTTGGGGTAAACTGTTACGTATTCACTCCAAACAGACAAATCTATTTGCAACGTAGTTGTATTTCCTGGTACAGTTACCCCTTAACTCTTTACCAAATGACAAGAATGTAGACTGGTCCAAATTGAAAACATTTGCAGACGACAATTGAAATTTGAATCAAATGATGTGAATTGTCATTGATATGGTAGAAAACATTGTGGGAAAAGGAGGAAATGCTGGTTACCAGCATTTTCTCTTTTTCCCACAATGTTTTCAAAAGGCTTAATTCTCAGGGTCGTTAAAAGTCGGGATTGTGTGGTAAAGGGTTAACTCTTTACTGTACAATCATGAATTTTAACCACCCTGAGGAAGAAAGCTATTGAAAACATTGTGGGAAAAGGCTAGTAACCAGCATTTTCACCTTTTTCCATAGTGTTTTCTATCCTTTTAGAAACAAACTTCATCATTTGAGACACATTTGATTATTGTCGTCTGCAGATGCTTTCAATTTGGACAGTCATGTCCAACTCTTTGCCGTTTGGTAGAGAGTTACCACTTGGATTATGCCTTCTTAAGAATATCAGCCTGTTGTATTTGACCTTAAGCTTTAAATTACAAAACAATCCCAAAAGAAAGCTTTTAAAAATGTTGTTGCAAAAGGAGAAAATGCTGGTAATCAGCATTTTCTCTTTTCCCACAATGTTCTTTTCTCTTCCGAAAGCAGATTTTTAACTTTGAGTCTTATTTAACTCTCTACCGCATAATCATGGGTTTTAATGACCCTGAACAAAAAAACCTTTTGAAGACATCATGGGAAAAGGAGAAAATGCTGGTAACCACAATGTTTTCTACCCTTCCCAACACAAATTTCAATTTTTGAGTCACATTTATTCTTTCATCTGCAAATGCTTTCAATTTGGACAGGTCTAAAATTTTGTTGTGTGGTAAAGAGTTAACTTGTTTGGCTGGTCATCTACAAATGTGTTTTTAGCTCCACTGGCCGAAGGCCAGCGGGCTTACGTCATGGCCCAGTGTCCATCGTGCATGCGTCTGTCTGTCAGTCCGTCCGTGCGTGCGTGCGTCCGTCTGTCCGTGCGTTAACTTTTATTTCAAACATCTTCTTCTCTGAAACTACCCATCCGATTTTCACGAAACTTCACAGAAATGATCCTGCCATGGTCCTCTTCAGAATTTCTTGAAAGAATTTGATTCCTTCAAAAACTCTGGTTGCCATGGCAACAAAACTGAAAAATATTGGAAATCTTTAAAAATCTTCTTGTCTGAAACCATAAGGCATAGGGATACCAAATTTGGCATGTAGCTTTATGCAGTAGACCTCTATCAAGTTTCTTCAAATTATAGCCCTGGGGTCAAAATTGGCTCTGCGCCAGGGGTCACAAGTTTTACATAGGCTTATATAGAGTAAACTTTAAAAATCTTCCTGTACCTAGCTATAAGGCCTAGAGCTACCAAATTTTGCATGTAGCTATATCTAGTGGGCCTCCACCAAGCGGGCCAGAATTTTTGCCCTGGGATCAAAATTGGCCCCGCCACAGGGGTCACAAGTTTTGCATGGGCTTACATAGTGACAACTTAAGAAATCTTCCTGTTTTGATTTTTTTTTTTTTTTGAAATTAGCCTTGCATCAGGGGTCTTATGTTTTACAGAGGCTTCATATGGACAAAATCACCTTATTTATAACCATACAGCATAGACTTGTATTATTTTGGCATGTGGCTTTATCTTGTGGACCTCTACCAGGGTTCAAGTAATTATAGCTCTGGGATCAAAAATGGCTTTGCCTTGCGGGTCTCAACTTTCACATGGGCTTTTACAGAGAAAACTTTGTAAGTCTTCATTTTGAAACCATTTGGCTCAGAATTGAAATGTTTAGTATTTATGGTTTATAAGCCAGTGGAGCGATACAGGGCCATCATGGCCCTCTTGTTCAAAAACAGATTTCACAGTTTTTGCCATATTCGATTTTCAGTCTACAAAGGATTAATGATTTGGAAATATCCAAAACTTGTCTGTTCACTCTTTACTGAACAATTAAATTTTGGAATGACCCAAATTGAAAGCATTTGCAGATGACAGTATAAATGTGACTCAGAAATTGAAATTTGTTTAGGAAAGGGTAGAAAGCCAGTATTTTCACCTTTCCTTCGATGATTTCAAAAACTTTTTTCTTCCGAGTCATCAAAAATTGGGATTGTGCAGCAAAGGATCAGTTAGTTAAAAACTTTGGCCTTTCTAGGGGGAGAGAAATAAAATTATGCTGAATTACAGAATTTTTTGTGTCTCTGGGAATGTTGATCAAGGAAAAATGGGAAAGTCAAGTTCACTGATTACATTATCATGTTTGATTTGTTCCAATGAAAGAGCTTTTTGCAAAATTGTTAAGTTCCTGCAAAGTTCCCATTATGTTATCATTTAGCTCTTCATGTCAGAATAAATCTAGATTCTTCAACTTGTTGCTGATTCCCAATGACAGCGGCCGAGATTTATTCATGAAAACAATTCATTCCTTCCGAGATGATTTCCTTCAGACCCTCCAGAGTTGTGGCACTAATTTCATCCGCATTCCAAGTTTGGAGTGCCACTCTCATGTTCTACAACAGGAATAACGAAATTAAACTCTGCAACAAGCAGCCACACGACCCCCGATCAATAGATTTTTCTCCTATCAGCGTTAGAGATATATATTTTGTGAAGGATCACAGTTAAACAGAACAAATCACAATCTTAATGGATAAAAGTTATGTCAGTTACTCATTCTGCATTGCTTTATTGGAAAATATTTGGTCCACGGCAGTGTCTTGTTGCCAGAAGTTTGAAAACTTGTTGAATTTGAGAGATTATTACCATTTATTGGATTTTAGAGTTTTCCTCAGTTTTAAAGATTAGATTTTCTAGGGAGATGTTGTGGTGGGACTTTCATGGATATGACGATGTTTGTAGAAAATGTCCTCTGTTAACTCTTTTCAAAACAACAAAAGTTTAGACTTCCCAAATTGAAAGCGTTTGCAGACAACTAAAAAAAATGTAACTCAAAAATTGGAATTTGATTGTAATGTAACTCAAAAATTGGAATTTGATTTTTAAAGGGAAGAAAACATTTCAGGAAAAGAAGAAAATGCTCGTTACCAGCATTTTCTCCTGTTGCCACAATATTTTCAAAGGTGCTCTTCTTTACTATATTAGGGTTGTTAAAACTCGGGATTGTTTAGTAAACAGTTGAAGGCCACTTTGTGAACAGTTAAATCTGGCTATTTTCACAAGTTTGACAGGATTTTTTTTTTTAGCTTTTAAATATTAACTTTTGTATTGCAAAGTAATAAAACATGTTTATTGTCACTTGATCGACAAACCCATTTGTTGGAATTTTAGAATTGTTTTGACAAGATTATATTTTAATCTCTATGAAACAATAAAATTTTAGCTTCATCCAGACTGAAAGCAGTTGCAGGTGGCAAAATAAATTTTACTTGAAACATGAGATCTGTCTTTCAAAGAGTAGAAACCATTATGGAAAAAGGAGAAAATGCTTGTTACCAGCATTCTCCTTTTCACACAATGTTTTTAAAAGTCTGCCACTAAAGAATCATTGAAAGAGTTAACACTTTACCACACAATCCCAACTTTTAACAACCCTGGGTAAGATATCTTTTGAAAAAAATTGTGGATAAAGGAGAAAATGCTGGTTACCAGCATTTTCTCCTTTTCCCACAATGTTTTCAAAAGGCTTCTTTCCCTGGGGCGTCAAAAGGCGTCATTGTGCGGTAAAGGGTTAAGACTTTCCTAAACAACAAAATTTTGGGCTTGCTCAAATTGAAAACATTTGGAGATGACAAATTGAATGTGGGTTAAATGATGACATATGTCTTTGAATGGATGGAAAAAAAAGGGGGGGGGATTAAGGAGAAAATGTTGGTGACCAGCATTTTCTCCTTATCCACATTGTTTTCAAAAGCTGTCCTTTTTTGGGGGTCATTTTACCCTTTACCAGACGACAAAATTTTAGCCTTGTCCAAATTGAAAGCATTTGCAGATGACAATTTCAGTGTGGCTCAAATGGTGCAACTTTCCTTTGATAGGGTAGAAAACATTGTGGGAAAAGGAGAAAAAGCTGTTTACCAGCATTTTCTCCTTTTCCCACAATGTTTTCAGAAGGCTTCTTTCCCAGGGGCGTCAAAAGGCGGCATTGTGCGGTAAAGGGCTGAGGATTGTGTGGTGAAAGGTTAAAATGTCTTCCATTGCACATGTTTTCCTTTTATCAGTGTCATCATTTCAACCTTAAAGGGGAGAATTTTTTTTTTTCAAAATTTGGAAATTTCAAGAAGACTAGTTATGAAGCAATTTCACTTGTATAATATGACACTTACGGCTACTTGAAATTTTTGCTTTTTTTTTTGCTTTGAAATATTGTTACTATGCCTTCTAGTAGAGTTTAAACACCTTTGTCTAGGGATTGATAAAAATGATTTAACCCTTTACCGCACAATCCCGACTTTTGACGACCCTGAGAAAGAAGCCCTTTGAAAACATTTTCCCATAGCAAATTTCAATTCTTAAGTCACATTTAATTTGTCGTCTGCAAATGCTTTCACTTTGGACTGGTCTAAAAATTTTTCGTGTGGTAAAGAGTTAATTCGACGAAACTTGTCTTTAATATAATGTCAAAATTACAGGTTTGTAAAACATTTTTCATGGTGAAAAAATAAAGCACTGTTATTTCCACTCTCTTGCACTCCGGATCATTACATTCACCTCTGTAGTGGGCTCAGAAAGTAGTCCGTCATTACGCGATACTTTCGTCACATGACCAGAACTCAAAATGGCGACACAAACGCCGGTGAAAGAAAGACCAATATCGATTACTTTGTGTGCTGTTGAAACAGCATACGGCCAATCAGACTAAGTGGTAGGCAATGTGAAAAAGACGGATTTTCTGGAAAGCTTAAATGTCTTTTAAACGACCATAACTTGTTTTTTAATCTTATAACCTAAGATTTATCGGTATGTCAAAACTGTTGTTATCATTCTTGGGCGCAGCCATTTTTGTTAAACTTGGCGTAAGATTATGTTCAGTAAAGAGGCTCGAAAAAAAAAGTTCCATTTTATAGAGGTAAATTCATCAGTTTGAACGCACCTATAATGTATCCAGAATCATATTTCCTTTGTCTACCTTATAATTTTACACACGAAGCAGTTAAACAGTAACAAAACATCTTTTCCTCGGTTTGACAAGATTCTTGTCATTTAGCCCATCGCAGAGATGTATGTGAGAGTAACGAACGGCAACTCTGCTCGGAGATTGTGTTATTTCAACAAACTAAACAGGATTTATAACTAAAGAAATGTCCTAGATTAACGCTTTACCAAACAACACAATTTTAGCACTGGTCCAAATTGAAAGCATTTGCAGACGACAAAATAAATGTGACTCAAAAATTGAAATTTGTTTTTGGAACAGTAGAAAACATTGTGGGAAAAGGAGAAAATGCTGGTTACCAGCATTTTCTCCTTTTCTCACAATGTTTACAAAAGGCTTCTTTGTCAGGGTCGTTAAAAGTTGGGATTGAGTGGTAAAGAGTTAACCCACTTTCCTACATAAGTATAATATCTTAACCTTTTTCCACATGATCCGGAGTTGTAATGATGCTAACAAAAGCCTTCAAAAAAATGGTGGGAAAAGGAGAAAATACTGGTAACCAGCATTTTCTCCTTTTCCCACAATGTTTTCTTTTCTATTAAAGACAAATTCCATCAACTGAGCCACATGTGAATTTTCATCTGCAAATGCTTTCAATCTGGACCAGTCTAAGGTGTTGTGTGTTTTGGTAAAGGAGTTAAGCCACTTTTTTTTTGTCATAAAATAGTCTTTATGGTAACCAGAAAATTATATTTTGCCAGAGATAATACAGTTGCTATACAATTGCTTGTTCTCAGCATTGCTATAACAAAACAAATTAAGAGTGCCATGGGAGACATACATCATATTTTGTCAGCATTATTCCTGTATTACAATTAATAATTAAAGATAATAAGCCTATAAATAGTTCTAAAAGGATGTGTCAGTTTTACTATCTACCAAACATGGTTCGAGTCGTTACTGCCAGCAAAATTGATTGTAACTCTAACTGTGCAGAAATTCATGTCTAAATCTTAAAAGCCCCTCTCAATATTATAGTTGCCTTTGTGGCCAATGTAGATCAAGATCAGACTGCACGTAATGTATAGTCTGATGTTTTACCTACACAGACAAAAATCTTTTGTGTGAGACAATCTGGACCAAAGAAACTTTTGAATTGCAACTACTTTGGCTCTTCTATCTACAATCAGTTGTCATAAGTATTTCATCAAATTTCATCAAATTTCAAATTCTCATTGACTAACATGTATATTTCAGTGTGCAAGAAAATTGTTAAACCCTTTTCCACACAATCCCAATTTTTAACAATACTGTGGAAGACAGCTTTTTAAAACATTGCGAGTAAGGGAAAATACTGGTTACTGGCATTTTCTCCTTCTCACAACATGGGCCACATTTGATTTGTTGTCTGCCAATATGTTCAATTAGGATGTGCCAAAAATGTTGTCTTTTGGTAAGGAGTTAACCCTTTACCACAATTATCCCAACTTTTAATGACCCTGTGAAAGAAGCCTCTTGAAAACATTGTGGGAAAAGGAAAAAATGCTGGTAACCAGCATTTTCTCCTTTTCCCACAATGTTTTTTACCCTTTCCAAAATAAATTTCAATTTTTCAGTCACATATATTTTGTTGTCTGCAAATAGTTTTGATTGGACCAGTCTACATTTTGTCGTGTGGTAAAGAGTTAAGAAGCTTCTAATTGTGCCATGGTAATGAAAACTATACAGGTAGAAAGCAAGATTACTGGAGCTACATAAACCAATTTGCTATTATTGTTCATTGTCAGACAAGAAAGCTTAAGCTCTATGAAACCTTGTGGTGTTATTATTCCATCAAATTTTGCCAATGTCACCTTTGATGTTAATGCAAAAACCTTTTTTTCAAAAAAGAAAATGATCACTTTTGACAGTTACATTTTTATCAGATTATAGTTCAAGTCAAAAAATACATGAGCCAAGGTCTGACAGAAGGGAGCTTAACCCTTTCCCAAATGATAAAATTTAGACTGGTCCAAATTGAAAGAGTTTGCAGACAACAATTTTAAATTTGATGAAAATGTCAAAGTTCTCCAAAAAGGTAGAAAACACTGTGGGAAAAGGAGAAATTTGTTACGAGCAATTTCTCCTTTTCCCACAGTGTTTTCAAAAGATTTGTACTGCAGACACGTGAAAACCAGGGCTTGTTTGGGAAAGGGCTAATGCATCTCCCTATTGCATAATACCATGCAAGACATCGCATAATTATGGTTCTGTGAAAATTTATTTCGTCAGATAATTGAGTGGATATAGGGGTAGAATGGTCCTTGGACATGCAGAAAATTCATACAAAGTAAAAAGTTTCAACCCGTGTCAGCCTGCATGGACTGCCTGGCTGACAAAGGTCGATAAGTTCTGCAGATGCATTTAAGCCCCATTTTCACAGAGCATGGTTCACACATTTGAATGTCAAATTTATTTTGATGCATTTTCATATAAATTTCACAACATTAACTTTGTCATTTAACCCACAATGAATGAAAAAGTAAACTTAGAAATACCTGTAAGTCATTGGGGATTCAGAACTTGATGACATGTTTATAGCCACTAACTGTAGCCTTAACCCTTTACAGGACGACAGAATTTTAGCCTTGTCCAAATTGAAAGCATTTATAGATGACAATTTCATTGTAGCTCAAATGGTGCAATTTTTTTTGATAGAATAGAAAACATTGTGGGAAAAGGAGAAAATGCTGGTTACCAGCATTTTCTCCTTTTCCCACAATGTTTTCAAAAGCCCTCTTTCCCAGGGGCGTTAAAATGCGTCATTGTGCGGTAAAGGGTGAAATATCTATTACGTTTGCATGGTGCACTATTTGTGCCTGTGGCAAGTGAAAGGTCCAAAATCATTCTGTTTAGAACATGCAGTTTGATCATAGATCTACAGCGTCAGATAACTTGAACTCTATACCAGACGACTAAAGTGTAGACTTGTCCAAATTAAAAGCAGTTGCAGACGACAAATTTAATGTAGCTCAAAAATATAACTTCTGCCTTGGAATTAATAGAAATAAATGTGGCAAAAGGAAAAAAAGTTGGTTACTATTTTCATTTTTTTATTTTCTTCTTGAAAGGTGTCTTTGTATTCATATTTTCTTTAAAATACATGTTTGACTCCGTTTCAAGTTTCAGATATCATATTTTGATATTTCAAAACTTCAAAAATAGTCTCTTGTGGGGTAAAAAGAAAGAAGGAAGCCATTATATTAACCCTTTACCACACAATCCCGACTTTTAATGACCCTGAGAAAGAAGCCTTTTTAAAACACTGTGGTGAAAGGGGAAGATGC
This sequence comes from Tridacna gigas, assembly GCA_945859785.2. Taxonomy (NCBI): domain Eukaryota; kingdom Metazoa; phylum Mollusca; class Bivalvia; order Cardiida; family Cardiidae; genus Tridacna; species Tridacna gigas. The sequence continues at coordinate 67,167,695 of OX244033.2, forward strand.
TGGTAACCAGCATTTTCTCCTTTTCCCACAATGTTATCTACCCTTCCAAAAACAAATTTCAATTCTTGAGTCACATTTTTGTTGTCGTCTGCAAATGCTTTCAATTTAGACCAGTCTAAAATTTTGTCGTTTGGTAAAGAGTTAAACATCCTCTGAAACTATTATTTTCAACATTTTAGAATCAATTTTAGACACAAATCATGTAAAATGCAAATCCCTGGTTTCTGAAGTGTCAGGTCTTATTGTTTGTTAATTACTGTAATATTGTAATTATTTGTTTTACAGAGATAGATAAAAACAAATCTTGAAGTTAACCCTTTACCAGATGACAAAATTTTAGCCTTGTCCAAATTGAAAGCATTTGCAGATGACAATTATGATGTGGCTCAAATGGTGCAACTTTTCTTAGATAGGGTAGAAAACATTGTGGGAAAAGGAGAAAATGCTGGTCACCAGCATTTTCTCCTTTTCCCACAATGTTTTCAGAAGGCTTCTTTCCCAGGGGCGTCAAAAGGCGGCAATGTGCAGTAAAGAGTTAAAGTGGAGCATAAAACACCTTTAATTTTCGTATTTAATACAAAATAGTGCATTGCAGAATTTTAAACAGATTAATATTGTTGTAAATTCTCAGAAAATTGATTTAATTGCAGTTTGACAGAGTTGTTTATGAAAGTTAACTCGCACAATTCTGAGTTTTAATGACTATGAGGAAATAGCCTTTTGAAAACCTTGTGGGAAAAGGAGAAAATGCTGGTAAACAGCATTTTCTCCTTTTCCAACAATGTTTTCTATCCAACGAAGGACCAATTTCTATTTTTGAGTCGGAATTATTTTGTTGTCTGCAAAATTTAATGCTCTCATTGATTGGACATTTAGTCTGAAATTTTGTGGTTTGGTAGATTTAAGCCTTTCCCAAACGACAAATTTTGGACTGGTCCAAATTGAAAGAGCTTGCAGACGACAATTTTAAATTTGAAGAAAATGGCAGAAAGGACTCAAAAAGGGTAGAAAACACTGTGGTAAAAGGAGAAATTGCTCGTTACAAGCAATTTCTCCTTTTCCCACAGTGTCTTCAAAAGACTTGTACTGCATACGTGTGAAAACCAGGGCTTGTTTGGGAAAGGGTTAATTCACAAGCTAATAATTAATTGTCATTACCTCCTAAAACAAAATTAGCGCAGGAAACTGAGAGAACATGCTGGAAAAATCTTAAAAACAAAAAGAATTAAGATATAAATACATAGAAAAACAATGTAGGAGGAGGGGTTGACTCTTTATCAGACAGCAAAATTATTAGATTTTGAAAACATCACAGAAAAAGAAGAAAGTGCTTGAAATTCTTTCCTTTTCCCAGAGTGTTTTCTAACCATTTGAAGACAGATTCCACTGTGTAAGCTACATTAGATTTGTCATCTGCAAATGCTTTAATTTTAACAGGTCTACAATGTTGTAGTTAACCCGTAGGCTACTAAGTGTGACTCACTGACCTTTTTCAGACAGCGTAAATCCAAGATCAGACTGCACAGAACGTGCAGTCTGATCTTGGATCTACACTGTCTGATAAGGAGATACCTCTCCTCCAGAAATACCTTTGAAATAGGAAAATTTGGGCTTTTACAATCGGCTTGAAAGTTTCATTTCTTATATTAAGCAGGATAAGTTAAGAGTTAACCATTTACCCAACTTTTAGCGATCCAGAGAAATAAGCCTTTGAAAACATAGTGGGAAAAGGAGAAACTGCTGGTAACTAGCATTTTCTCCTTTCCTCACAATGTTTTTGATCTGTTTTAGACACATGCCACCATTTAAGTCATGTTTCGTTTGTCATCTGGACATGTTTTCAATTTTAAAAAGTCTAAAATTTTGTCATTTGGTAAAGAGTTGAGTATCATTTTTGTTGACTGAAGAATGTTAATGATGGGAGATGTATTCTGTGACCTGTTGCTGATGAAAACCATGGAACTGTGAGAAAATCTGGAACTCCATGGGGATAAAGATTCATAATGTAAAACTCCGAAAAACAATGATAGATTCAAATTCTCTGTCTGTGATAATTCGGAGGATTCTCCATGTTGAAAAGTTCAAGACTGAAGTCTTAAGACTGGCATCTCTTAAACCAGCTTAATGTCCGCTGTATCGCCGCCATACAATTGTGCTTTTAACTACAATAAGTTATGCCGTCGACAACGTCGCACTCGGAAATTCAACTTAGACATGTTCTGGTATCGAAACTTATACAGAAGACAGAACAAACTTGACCATTTCTGGACCTTGTATTATAATCCGCTTGAAGGTAACAGAGTTGTTGTTGTTTTTTCTTGTATTTAAGCCATGCTCTGGCAAAAAGGGGTTTAACTGTTTACCAAACGACAAAACTGTAGACTTGTCCAAATTGAAAGCATTTACAGACGATAATTTAACCCTTTATCACACAATCCCGACTTTTAACGACCCTGATAAAGAAACCTTTTGAAAACATGGTGGGAAAAGGAGAAAATGCTGGTAACCAGCATTTTCTCCTTTTCCCACAGTGTTTCCTACCCTTCTCAAAACACATTTCAATTTTTCAGTCACATTTATGTCGTCCTCTGCAAATGCTTTCAATTTGGACCAGTCTAAAAATTTTGTCGTTTGGTAAAAAGTTAAATGTTGCTCAAATGATGGAATTTGTCTTTGATAGGGTAGAAAACATTGTGGGAAAAGGAGAAAATGCTGGTTACCAGCATTTTCTCCTTTTCTCACAAGGTTTTCAAAAGGCTTCTTCCTCAGGGTTGTTAAAAGTCAGGATTGTGTGTTAAAGGGTTAATGCAACTACATGGTGCATCTTGCCATTCAGCAAGTCATCTCTTGATCTTGGATTCCTAAAATCCATTTTGTCTAACAACCGACAGAATCATGAATTAGAATGGTCTTTTGACATGCAGAAAATTGACCAAAAGGAAAAAGCTTCAACGCATGTCAGCTAAAATGCACTGACTCACTCAGCGCAAGCTGACATGGGATGATACTTTTTGCATTAAGCCCCCTTTTCACTGAGCATGGTCCATTTATTCTTTTTAGCCCACCTGAACACAATGAGCTGTTCTGATTGCTCAATTTCTTTCATCCATTTGTTAGTTAACCGTCAACAAAGAGTTCCTTAAAAGTATTTTGTCCATTTATGCTGAAACTGTGAATTCTCCCAAGATTTTTTTGTAGAAAAGATTGATCAAATTAGCAGGGTCTCACAGTGACCAGTGTGATCAAAATAGTTGTGCTGAAAAAAAAAAGGGCTCATCTTTAGAATCATATGTCAGCCGGAATTGAAACTTTGCATAAATAATCTGTATCAGAAGTATTGCAAAGTGTTCAAATGATTTCCATACATTGATCTTAACTCTTTACCAAACGACAAATAAGTAGACTGGTCCAAATTGAAAGCATTTGCAGACGACAATTTCATTGTGAATCAAATGATGTAAATTGTCTTTGATAGGGTAGAAAACATTGTGGGAAAAGGAGAAAATGCTGGTTACCAGCATTTTCTCCTTTTCCAACAATGTTTTCAAAAGGCTTCTTCCTCAGGGTCATTGAAACTCTGGATTGTGTGGTAAAGAGTTAAGTAACAATAGCTGCCAAAATGTAAACAAAGCAGAATCTTTAACGCTTTCCCAAACGACAAATTTTGGACTGGTCCAAATTGAAAGAGTTTGCAGATGACAATTTTAAATTTGATGAAAATGGCAGAAAGTTTATCAAAAAGGGTAGAAAACACCGTGGGAAAAGGAGAAATTGCTCGTTACGAGCAATTTCTCCTTTTCCCACAGTGTTTTCAAAAGACTTGTACTGCAGACACGTGAAAACCAGGGCTTGTTTGGGAAAGGGTTAAGATGTATTTAAAATCAAATCATGCCATTTAAAAGTATAGAAATTATTGTGAAGATGACAATCTGTTATTGTATGGCTGGTCTCTGAGTGTAATAGTGGCTGGCAGAGAAATTAATTTCTAAACTAGGTTAAAACCTGCCAGGTCACTCTATCTTTTGTTTACTTTTTGCCTGGTTTTAAAATTAGTTTTTCTTCCTGCAACTAACAGATTGTCATCCTCACAAGAGGGGAAATATAGTTTTTGCATTGTCTGTCCATCCGTCAGCATTTTCTCCTTTCCCAAAAATGTGTTAAAAAAAACCTGTTTTCCATTTTTCGTTAAAAGTGGGGATTGTTTGGGAAAAGGGCTAAAGGATTAGCTCTTTTTCTGGATGTGAGAACCATATTACACTTGAAAGAACTGGTAAATAAAGAAATATTAGTAGGTGGCTAAAATAATAGTACTAACTGTTTTCTTTTTAACCCTTTACCAGACGACAAAATGTTAGCCTTGTCCAAATTGAAAGCATTTGCAGACGACAATTTCAGCGTGGCTCAAATGGTGCAATTTTTCTTTGATAGGGTAGAAAACATTGTGGGAAAAGGAGAAAATGCTGGTTACCAGCATTTTCTCCTTTTCCGACAATGTTTTCAAAAGGCTTCTTTCTCAGGGGCGTTAAAAGGCGTCGTTTTGCGGTAAAGGGTTAAGGAGGAAAAACTTAAGTTCAATAAGGAACAAATGGTAATAATCTGAAATGTCTCCTTTTTCCGCTATAACTTGCAAAAAGTCTATCAAGCGTGGAAAAGATAGGTATCATTTGGTATAGTGTTAAATAAGATTGACTGATTGATCGTATTTTGTTTTAAACACCCTTTTGAACATTCAGTTAAATCACAGCTGCCGGGGCACCTCTACTATGCTTTCCTGGAGGGATTTCGTTTTTACCAGTATATATGGCACAATTTTCTTCCAAGCCTATTACTGCTTTCTAACGTTATCCCATCGTCAAAAGGGTGTTCAATGGTGAGAAAGGAATGAATCCTGTAGCAATGACTATCATCAAACCTCTAAATGAAATTGGCGGAGCCTAGGATTCGAACCATCAATACCCCTTGTCTGAAGTCCTGTACATTAATCCTTTACCACACAATCCCGACTTTTAACAACCTTGAGGAAGAAGCCTTTTGAAAACATTGTGGGAAAAGGAGAAAATGCTGGTAACCAGCATTTTCTCCTTTTCCCACAATGTTTTCTATCCTAGCAAAGGCAAAAACCATCAGTTTGGCAACATTTAAATTGTCGTCTGCAAATGCTTTCAATTTGGTCCAGTCCGAAATTTTGTCGTTTGGTAAAGAGTTAACTACTGAGCTACGTTGCTCAGCAGTGAGATAAGACAGAAGTAAATTATGGTAAGGAGAGTTAGTGATGGCCAGAACTTCTGCCAGATATGGCGGTCCTTCTTGGCAAAGATAGGGCTGTCTTGTGTTTTGTAAGTGGTCTTTCTCTGTTATCAGACAACTTGCTGTGAAAATTAAGATGAATATTGTTCTGTAGTGTTATTCATCATTTTTGTAGCCTTTTTAGAATCATTTTTTACCCTTTTGCTGAACCAGTCCTTACCTGATGACAAAATTTTAGACTTGTCCATATTGAAAGCATAAGCAGACGAGCTTAACTCTACCGTGTGGTACATAAAACTTTAGACTTGTCCAAATTGAAAGCATTTGCAGACAACAAATTAAAGGTAAATAAAATGATGAATCTTGTCCTTGATAGGGTAGAAAACATTGTGGGAAAAGGAGAAAATGCTGGGGACCAGCATTTTCTCCTTTTCCCATAATGTTTTCAAAAGCCTTCTTTTTCAGGGTCGTTAAAAGTCGGGATTGTGTGGTAAAGGGTTAACTCTTTTACTACCTGTGACGACTAAAGTAGCTTTCGCGGAATGGGTAGATCAAGATCAGATGGTACAGAACATGCAGTCTGATCTTGGATCTGTACTGTCCTCTATGAGTTACTAATCCATGACTAAAGAGTTGGTAGTTAATGTGAAAAAAAGGGATTTGTGATGGTAGAAAAAAATGGTAGAAAACTTTGTGAAAAGAGGAGAAAATGTAGTTGAAAAAAGGAGAAAATGTAGGTTACTCGTATTTTCTCTTTGCCCCACAATGTTCCCAAAAGCTTTACTAGTCAGAGTGGTTGAAACGAGGGATTGATTGGTAAAGGGTTAACTCTTTACCACACAATCCAGACTTTTAATGACCCTGAGGAAGAAGGCTTTTGAAAACATTGTGGGAAAAGGAGAAAATGCTGGTAACCAACATTTTCTCCTTTTTCCACAATGTTTTCTACCCTTCCTAGAAAAAAAATCAATTTTCCAGTCACATTTATTTTGTCGTCTGCAAATGCTTTCAATTTGGACTGGTCTAAAATTTTGTTGTTTGGTAAAGGGTTAAGCCTTTCCCACACAATCCCAAGTTATAACGACCCTGGAGAAGAAGGCTTTTGAAAACATGGTGGGAAAAGGAGAAAATGTTGGTGGCCAGCATTTTCTCCTTTTCCCACCATGTTTTCTACCCTATCAATGACAGAAATCATCATTTGAGCTGCCTTTAATTTGTTGTCTGCAAATGCTTTCAATTTGGTTTAGTATAAAATTATGTCGTTTGGTGAAGAGTCAAATGTGATTGGATTGAAGGGATTTGTCTTTCAATGCAAATATTGGTATACGAGCCATGCTCTGGCAAAAGGGGGTTTAGTGCATCTCTGTGATCCATGATACCGAGCATGTCATATAATTATTGATCCGTAGAATCCATTCCGTATAACGACCCACTGAATAATGAGGTACACTGGTCTGTTGACAGGCCGAAAATTGACCTATAGCAAAAAATTTCAGCCCAGGTCAACCTGGATGGAGTGCGCAGGCTGACCTGGGTCGATACTTTCTTTGCAAATGCATTAAGCCCCCTTTTCACAGAGCATGGCTCATAGATATTGCTATGAACTAGACAGGTTATTACTTTTCCCGATTCTCATAAATATCAGTGTAGATTGAGAATCAGCCTGAAAATTGTGTGCATTAAGATCTTAATTTTTACTTCTGAAAATCTGCTTTCGTACCTGTACTAAACAGTTCTGTGTTTTAATGACTTCGAGGTAAAGGGCGTTTGAAAACATTGTTGAAAAAGGAGAACGTGCTGATAATAAACATTTCCTCCTTTTCGCTTTTTTCTTCCCTTTCATTCAAAGACAGATCCCATTCAATTCTAATTTTTTGTCTGCAAATGCTTTCAATTTGGATAAGTCTAAAATTTTGACCTGTTAACTCATTACCAACGGACAAAATTGTAGACTGGTCCAAAGTAATGGCAAAAGAAGATTAAATGTGACTTGTAAGATCAGATTTGTGTGAAAGAGGGTGGAAAAAGCATTAACCCTGTACTAGATGACAAAATTTGAGACAAGTCTAAATTGAAAGCAGTTGCAGATACCAGAAAAAGTATGACTGAAAAATTGAAATAGGTTTTCGAAAGGTAACAGAAAACACTGTGGGAAAAGGAGAAAATGCTGGTTTCCAGCATTTTGTCCTTTTCCCACAATGTTTTCAAAAGGCCTATAAATTTTCTCAGGGTCGTGAAAAGTCAGCATTGTGTGGTAAAGGGTTAACCCTTTACCAAACAATCCTGACTTTTAACGACCCTGAGGAAGGAGGCTTTTGGAAACATTGTGGGAAAAGAAGAAAATGCTGATTACCAGCATTTTCTTCTTTTCCCACAATGTTTTCTACCCTCTGAAAGACAAATTTTATGTTTTGGATAACATTAAAAATGTTGTCTGCAAATGCTTTCAATTTAAACCAGTCTAAAATTTTGTCTTTTGGTTAAGAGTTAACCCTTTCCCAAACGACAAATTTTAGACTGGTCCAAATTGAAAGAGTTTGCAGATGACAATTTTGAATTTGATGAAAATGGCAGAAAGGTCTCAAAAAGGGTAGAAAACACTGTGGGAAAAGGAGAAATTGCTCGTTACGAGCAATTTCTCCTTTCCCCACAGTGTTTTCAAGACTTGTACTGCAGACACATGAAAACCAGGGCTTGTTTGGGAAAAGGTTAAACCAGTCTAAAATTTTGTTGTTTGGTTAAGAGTTAAAGGTTTGCAGACTGAAGATTTAAGGATAGAGACATTGATCTACATCGTTGTGGACTAGACTGAAACTGTTTGTGGTATTTCCCAAATGTCCCATATATCTGTCCACCTTCCCGTGAGCTATGACAGACAAAATTGGTGAGAAACAACAACTTCATAATGTATGGATGATTTACAGATAATTCACTTAGTGTGCATAATTGAAATTATCATGCAGTCTTTTGTTACAATATCAAATCTTTACCAAACAACAAAATTATAGACTTTTCTAAATTGCAAGCATTTGCAGACAACAAATTAATTGTCATGCAAAAACATAAACCATTTTAACAGGTAGAAAAAGTGAAAAAGACTTTTTTAAAATCTTGTTTCTTTTTCTCGGGGTTTAGTGTTGGGTTAGTTTTCTCTCTTAGGGCCGTTAAAAGTCGGGATTGTGCAGGAACGAGTTAAACCTTTATGTGATACCAAATAATCCCAAATTTTAATGGCTCAGTGGGAGAAATTGTTTGAAAACATTGTGGTAAAAGGAGAAAATGCTGATGACCAGCATTTTCTCCTTTTCCCACAATGTTTTCTACCTTTCCTGAAATAAATTTTGATATTTCAGTCACACTGATATTGTCGTCTGCAAATGCTTTGAATTTGGACAAGTATAAAATAGTGTTGTTTGGTAAAGGGTTAAATATTAGATTGTGTGGTAAACAGTTAAAAGGCCTTTTACAATAATTTGGTTGCTTTTGTGAACAATATGGATTGTTCATCTGTCCACCTTTCAGAGAACTATGACAGACAACATCTTAGCAGTGTATGGATGATTTACAGACAATTCACTTAGTTCATGTAAATGTGATTAGCAGCTATTTGGGTAGCATATTAAACCATACCCCTTAACTCTGTACCAAACGACAAATTTTGGGCCTTTCCAAATTCAAAACATCTGCAGACGACAAATTTGAAAGAGGCACAAATGAACTTCAGGTTTTTTGACAGGATAGAAAATATTGTGGGAAAAGGAGAAAATGCTGGTTACCAGCATTTTCTCCTTTTCCCGCAATGTTTTCAAAAGGCCTCTTCCCCAGGGACGTGAAAACATGGGATTGTTTGGTAAAGGGTTCACTCTGTACCATACCACAAAATTTTAGACCGTTCCAAATTTAAAGCATTTGCATGCAACAAAATAAAATATTATTAAGAAATTGAAAAATGTTTGGGGAAGGGCAGAAAATATTGTGGGAAAAGGAGAAAATGCTGGTTACCAACATTTTCTCCTTTTCCCACAATGTTTTCGAAAGCCATCTCTGCCAGGGTAGCTTAGGGGAATGTGTGATAAAGGGTTAAAGCGCCCTTCACAAAATATATTTGCTCTTGCAGTCAGTGTATATCAAGATCAGACTGTACAAAACATGAAGCTGTGGGATGGGCTGTGGTTCACTGGACAAGTTGTTTGGAGTTTGGTTTGCGTGAAGTTTAACACCATTTTCAACGTTGTTTCAGTCATATGGCAGTCGGGCCGCATGTTCTCTTGGAGTGTCCTTTACCAGTACTTTGCACAACATTCTTTCCAATCCATTCGCTGCTTTCCCAATTGCATTATAAGCATCGTCAAAACAATGACCAGCATTGAGAGAGGAATTAATCATGTTACTATGACTAATGTCAGTCCTTGAAAGGAAATTTGCTGAGCTTTGGATTTGAGCCAGCGACCCCCTGCTTTCAAGTCCTGTACACTTCTGATTGCACTACTAGGCTTGGCAACTTCAAGTTGGATAAAAATGATTGTTCACATGAAATCAAATTGGGCCCTTCACAAATAAAGTAACAAGTGCTCTCTGGAATTGAAATGAAGCAATATAAATTCAACAATTTACATAAATGGAGATTTTATTCTATTTCTTTGGAACTGTGTTTGGAATAAATTTGACATTTTTACTTGACTCAGACACATGTTGAAGCAACATGCCCTGGCATTTCTAACTCTTTTAAGATGACAAAATTTTAGACTAGTCTAAATTGAAAGCAAATGCAGACGACATATTATCAAATGTAGTTAAAAAGATGGATTTCTCTTTGAAAGGATAGAAAACATTATGGGGAAAAAAAGAAAATGTTGGTAACAAGCATTTTCTCCTTTTCCCACAATGTTTTCAGAAGATGTTTTCCTTCAAGTCGTTAAAACTGTTGATTGTGTGGTAAAGGGTTGTTCAAAATTATAGGGACATTTAGAGACTTTGATTGCGTTGGATGATTTTTCCATGTGCCATAATAGTTCTTTTTTTAATTCGCTTAACACTTTACCGAACAACAAAATTTTAGAATGGTCCAAACTGAAAGTATTTGCAGATGAAAAATCAAATGTGGCTGATAAATTGAAATTTGTTTTGGATAGAGTAGCAAACATGGTGGGAAAAGGAGAAAATGCTGGTTACCAGCATTTTCTCCTTTTCTGACAATGTTTTCAAAAGCTGTTTTTCTCAGGGTCGTTAAAAGTCGCGATAGTGTGGTAAAGGGTTAACTCTTTACTACACAATCATGGGTTTTAAAGACCCTGAACAAAAAGCCTTCTGAAAACATTGTGGAGAAAAGGAGAAAATGCTGGTAACCAGCATTTTCTCCTTTTCTCACAATGTTTTCTAACCTTCCCAAAAATTTCATTTCCCGAGTCACATCTATTTTGTCGTCTGCAAATCATTGCAGCTTTCAATTTGGAAAAGTCTAAAATTCTGTTGTGTGGTAAAGAGTTAAAGTTTTGTTTGTGGCTGATCAAAATTCAGTTTTTGCCTGATACATGAATTAGTTTCAGTTTCTTTTCAGCCAGTTTGTGAACCTATCAAAATGTGACTCAAAACTTGAAATCTCTTAACCGTTTTAGGTGGGTAGAAAACAATGTAAGAAAAGGAGAAAAGTTTTGTTTGTGGCTGATCAAAATTCATTTTTTGCCTGATACATGAATTAGTTTCAGTTTCTTTTCAGCCAGTTTGTGAACCTATCAAAATGTGACTCAAAACTTGAAATCTCTTAACCGTTTTAGGTGGGTAGAAAACAATGTAAGAAAAGGAGAAAATGCTTGTCTCCAGCATCTTCTCTTTTTACCACAATGTTTTCAAAAGCCTTCTTCTTCAGGATGTTAAAAGTCTGGATTGTGTGGTAAAGAATTAACTCTTTACCAAATGACATTTTAGACTCAACATAATTGGAAGCATTTGCAGAAGACAAGGGTGGCTGAACCCTTTACCAAATGACAAAATTTTAGACTGATTAAATTGAAAGCATTAGCAGATGACAAAATAAATGTGATTCAAAAATTGAAATTTGTTTTTGGAAGGGTAGAAAACATTGTGGGAAAAGGAGAAAATGCTGGTTACCAGCATTTTCTCCTTTTCCCACAATGTTTTCAAATGGCTTCTTTCCCAGGGTCGTTAAAAGTAATGGGATTGTGTGGTAAAGAATTAAAAGATGAGTTCTGATTTTAAAGGGAAGAAAACATTGTAGGAAAAGAAGAAAACTGCTGGTGACCAGCATTTTTACCTATTCCCACAATGTTTTCAAAAGCTTTTTATTACAGCGGGTTGTTCAAACACAGATTATAGGGTAAAAGGTTAGAGTTGTTTTTAAACAGTGATGGGGTAAAATTTTCAAACAGCGTGAATGGTTAATTAGACATGATTTAACCCTTTACCACACAATCCCGACTTTTAATGACCCTGGGAAAGGAGCCTTTTGAAAACATAGTGGGAAAAGGAGAAAATGCTGGTAACCAGGATTTTCTCCTTTTTTCCACAATGTTTTCTACTCTTCCAAAAACAAATTTCAATTTTAAAGTCACTTTTATTTTGTCGTCTGCAAATGCTTTCAATTTCAACCAGTCTAAAATTTTGTTGTTTGGTAAAGAGTTAAGAGGCTACATACTTCAAGAGCAACATTTCAAATGAATGAATTATTGATGAATGGTGTTTAACCCTTTACCACACAATCCCGACTTTTAATGGCCCTGAGAAAGAAGCCTTTTGAAAACATTGTGGGAAAAGGAGAAAATGCTGGTGACCAGCATTTTCTCCTTTTCCCACAGTGTTTTCTATCATTTCCAAAACAAATTTCATTTTGTCATCCACATTTATTTTGTCGTCTGCAAATACTTTCAATGTGGGCCAGTCTGAAATTTTGTCGTTTGGTAAAGGGTTAATGCCACTTTCAACATTATTTCAGTTATATCATAGCAACAGCTCACATGATTCATGTATGTCCTGGGTTTCACCAGTAACTAGGCTGCGGCTCAGAAGTGTCATCATACCCAAGGACACCAAGAGCTCCCAAGACAAAAGCAGAGCTTCCAGACTGTGGCTCAAGCCTTGGGCCTCCAGGTTACTAGTCCTACACTTTACCATTGAGCCTGGTGCAGGACCAGACCATTACAAAAGAAATGAGAGATTCAGAAAGAGATTTTATGAAAACATTTATCAGTGGTGTACAAATTGGCCACAGTTCCCCCCAATTCTGATGTAGCCATCAATCATGATGTCAGATTGACCAGAATTCTTCATCACCAATGATTAACCCTTTACCACACAATCCCAAGTTTTAAGGACCTTGAGGAAGAAGCCTTTAAAAAAAAACATTGTGGGAAAAAGGAGAAAATGGGTTACCAGCATTTTCTCCTTTTCCCACAATGTTTTCTACCCTTTCTGGTGACAGATCCCATCACTTGAGCCATAACTGTTTTGTCGTCTGCAAATGCTTTCAATTTTGACAATTCCGAAATTTTGTTGTAAAGGGTTAACCCTGGGGCATCTAGAAAGAAATGTGCAGAAGAGGAAATCCACTCTCTCAGCACTAAATATATAATAACCAAAGACCATAAAGTTTTAGACTTGTCCAAATTCACAGCATTTGCAGACAACATATTTACTCTTTTCCATACAAACCCAGATTTTAACAACCTTGAAGAAGAAGCCTTTAGAAAACATATTGGGAAAAGGAGAAAATGCTGGTAACCAGCATTTTCTCCTTTTCCCATAAAGTGTTTAAGACCTTTTCAGAGACAAATTCCACAATTTGAGCCACATTCAATTTGTCATCTGCAAAAGCTTTCAGTTTTAATGAGTCTTAAATTTTGTTGTTTGTTAAATGTTAAATGTTGTTATTAGAGACAAGGTAGGACATGCCCTCAGTGCATATTCAGTTATCTCCGTATGCTATTATTATTATAGCAGATAATCGTTATGAAAGTAAATGAAGGGCAAGTTGAACTTTGTTTAGTAATAAACTGATGAAACACATGTTTTATTTACTGTTGGCAGCTCTTAATTTAAACATGGGATTGTGTGGTAAGGGATTAACTCGCGACCTTGTGCAGGAAAATTCTTTCCTTGAAAACTTTGTGGTAAAATTTGTTCATAATGGGCATCGGACAAAATTTGTGTAGGAATTTGTGTAGAAAACAAGATTGTAAAGGAAGAAAATACTGGTTTCCAGTATTTTCTTCTTTTTTCCACCATGTTTTTAACAGCCTTTTTTATTTTTCGCTTGTCATTTAGATAAACCCAGTGTTAGTCGCTGGCAGCGAAATTAATTTCAAAACCAGGTTAAAACCTACCAGGTCAATCTATCTTTTGTTTACTTTTTGCCTGACTTTGGAATTCATTGTTCTGCCATCAACTTACACTTGGACCGACCACACAATAACAGATTGTCATCTTCACAATACTTTCCATACTTTGAAATGGTATGATTTAAATTTAAATACATTTGAACACCTGCAATTGTGTTTTTGGGCCTAGGCCTTTAACCCTTTACCACACAATGCCACCTTTTGACGCCCCTGAGAAAGAAGCCTTTTGAAAACATTTTGGGAAAAGGAGAAAATGCTGGTTACTCCTTTTTCCACAATGTTTTCTACCCAATAAAAGGCAGAAATCATCATTTTAGTAACATTTATTTTATCGTCTGCAAATGCTTTCAAATTGGATCAGTCTAGAACTTTGTCGTATGGTAAAGGGTTAAAGTACCCTGATGAGTGAGTCGTCTGAAAACATTGTTGAAAAAGGAGAAAATGCTGGTAACCAGCATTTTCTCCTTTTCCAACAATGTTTTCTACTCCATGCAAGTCGAATTCCATTATTTGAACTAAATTTGATTTGATCTGCATATGTTTTTTTGACCTGGATAAGCCTAATATTTTGTTGTTTGGTTGAGGGTAAAAAATATGGGGGTTTTATGTGGAAATATTCTTCAATATTCCACAGCAACATGATTGACTGTTGAAAAATTATCCAGTAAATACAGAAATGTCAGTCTGGTAAATAATTATGGACCTGCCAAATGTTTAGTTGGGAAGAATTTCTCCTGTGCAAGAGTTTAAAGATTGGGTGAATTCTGTAGCAAACAACTCTTTACCAAACAACAAAATTTTAGACTTGTTCAAATTAACCCTTTACCACACAATCCCGACTTTTGACGACCCTGTGAAAGAAGCCATTTGAAAAGATTGTGGAAAAGGAGAAAATGCTGGTAACCAGCATTTTCTCCTTTTCCCTCAATGCTTTTTACTCTCCCCAAAACAAATTTCATTCTTTCAGTCCCATTTATTTTGCCGTCTGCAAATGCTTTGAATTCGGACTAGTCAGCGATTTTGTTGTGTAGTAAAGAGTTAAAGCATTTTGCAGACAGCGAAATATATATGAAACAAAAAAATGAAATTTCTTTTTGGAAGGATAGAAAACATTGTAGGAAAAGGAGAAAATGCTAGTTACCAGCATTTTCTCCTTTTCCGACAATGTTTTCAAAAGGCTTCCTTTCCCAGGGTCGTTAAAAGTCGGGATTGTGTGGTAAAGTGTTAATCTCACGTTTTTATCGACTCTGAGAGAAGGCTTTTGAAAACGCAGGGAATAAGGAGGAAATGTATACAACAAGCATTTTCACCTTTTCCCACAATGTTCTCGAACTTTTCAACATGTCAAGACCAGGTTATTACAACAAAGGTGGACAAACCAGATAACTGGCAATTGCATTCAGCTGGGGCACTTTGTGCAAGCAAGCAGACTGAGGGATCAAACATTTCAACAGACGTGTCATAGTCTCAGCTTAAATGTAACTTACAAAAGCATCCAAACACTTTGTCTAGCCTATGCTATTTGCACTTCTTAAAGGGAGGTAATTATTATGCTTGCAAGGACAGATCACATCCTTTGAGACATGATTATAATTTGTTGTTTGCTACTGCTTTCAGTTTGAGTCAATCTAAATTTTGGAGAGTACTGATGAAAAGCGATTTCTGCAAGATATAATTAGTAATGCTTTACCAAACAACAAAACTTTAAACTTGTCCAAATTGGATCTTCTGCTGACAACAAATTTTATGGGGTTCAAATGATGGGATTTTTTTCAAATTACAAAGAAAACTTTGCAGTGGAAAAGTAGAAACCCTCTTTTGTCACAGCATGGCTCATATCTAATAATGAAAAGAGTTCAATTTATGCACCAGACTAAATTGATTAGTGGGTTGAAAGTGAAGTGAGTGCATGATACAGGATCAATGCTTATTTAACCCTATCCCAAACGACAAAATTTTGGACTAGTCCAAATTGAAAGAGTTTGCAGACGACAATTTTAAATTTGATGAAAATGGCAGAAAGGTCTCAAAATGGGTAGAAAACACTGTGGGAAAAGGAGAAATTGCTCGTTACGAGCAATTTCTCCTTTTCCCAGAGTGTTTTCAAAAGACTTGTACTGCAGACATGTGAAAACCAGGGCTTGTTTGGGAAAGGGTTAAGTGCGGTAGGTAATTTGACCCATAATTGGTCAAACACAGCTTACAATTCTTTACCACACGACAGAATTTTAGACTTGTCTCAACTGAAAGCATCTGCAGCCAACAGAATGAATTTGGCTGAAAAGATTGGTTTTCATAAGGGTAGAAAATATTGCAGGAATAGGAAAAGATGCCGGTAACCAGCATTTTCTCCTTCTTTTTCAAAGGGATTGTTCCTTAGGGGTGTTGCCAGACGGGGGAATCTGTGGTACAGGGTTATCATTCATCACACAAAATTGACAGCCAAACCTAGTTGCACATTCAGCAGGGTAATGTACAGGACTTGAAACCAGGGGGTCAGGGGTTCGAATCCTCAGTTTGGTAAATTTCTTTTCAAGGATTGAAGATAGTAATTGTGACAGAATTAATTCCTCTCTTGCTGCTGATCATTATTTCAACAAGGGTTAACCCTTTCCCAAACAAGCCCTGGTTTTCAAATGTCTGCAGTACAAGTCTCTTGAAAACACTGTGGGAAAAGGAGAAATTGCTCGTAACGAGCAATTTCTCCTTTTCCCACAGTGTTTTCTACCCTTTTTGAGAACTTCCTGCCATTTTCATCAAATTTAAAATTGTTGTCTGCGAACTCTTTCAATTTGGACCAGTCCGAAATTTGTCATTTGGGAAAGGGTTAAGTGGGAAAGCATCCACTGGGTAGTAAAGAATATTGTGTGATATACTGAATAAGGAAAACTCTTAAAGAAAGCATGGGTAGGTGCACTTGCCACCGGGATATACCTGAAGTAATGTTGACAGCAGTGTTAAACACTACAAACAAAGAAGCAAAACAGTTTCTTACAGTGTTTTCATTGGCCTTCTTCCTTAGAATCATTAAAATACGGGATTGTGTGGCAAACTCTTTAATACACAATCCCGACTTTTAACAGCCCCGTAAACCCTTTACCACACAATCCGGTCTTTTAACAACCCTGAATGACAAGGCTTTTGAAAACATTGTGGGAAAAGGAGAAAATGTTGATAACCAGCATTTTCTCCTTTTCTCACAATGTTTTCTATCCTGTCAAAGACAAAATCATTTTAGCAACATTTGATTTGTCATCTGTAAATGCTTTGAATTTGGTCCAGTCCAAACATTTGGTAAAGAGTTAAAGAGAAGGTTTTTGAGGACAGAAGATGCATTTTCTCCTTGTTAAATAATATTTATGTCTTCTATCAAGGCCAAATTTCTTCATTTAAGCCAACTTGAAATTTTCTCATCTGCAAATGCTTTCAATTTGGACAGGTCTGCAATTTCATCATGTGGTAAATAGTGAACCAACTTGCCATGAAAGATCCCTGATCCTTGATTAATGGTTGCTCAAGTTCTTTGAAATACAACACATGAAACATGCAAAGACAGAATGAAATGCGCTTTATAATTTTGTTTCCGTGTGTTCTCTAATTAAAAGATGGTTTTGGATTTCTGGGAGAAGGGTATCTATTATTTTAAAACTGTGGCTCAGTTGAAAATTACAAGCCTGTTTGTTTTGAAAATTTGTTTTTTTTTATAGAAGCAGCAATACATGATGGTAGATAGAAGTTTGGAATAACAGACATTCTAGAAATTACATCTGTTATTATTAGGTTCAATTATTAATTCTGCTATTTTCGAAGAAAACATCAAGGTATTGTCATAGCCCTGTACTCATCTGCATCTGCATTGTCATCTGCGTTGTCATCATGCAGAAACTGACATTTTATGATATATTTGTCATTACTGAAGATATTTACTTCAAGCTTGGATAAGTTGTTATAAACCATCAAAAGGAAAACCCATACAAGAGAGGCAGGTAACCATCAAACTATTTTTGACAGTTCTGCCTCTGTTTTCACTGAAAATCAGTCTGTTTCTAAAAGCAACTGCAGCCGAGTTTTGGCACCCGCATAATGTCCTCTTGTTTTATCTGATACATAATGCCCAGAAATAAAGATAGTCCAACCTGCATCAGGCATTTGTCCCTACAGGGCACCAAAAAACATTTGCATAAGAAAAGTGCTTGCTAAATTTTGGTTCTTTTCAACATTTTTGAGGTCTGTGGGAAATCACTATACATGCTGAGTACAGGTTGCCTGCTTAACCCTTTCCCAAACGACAAATTTTGGACTGGTCCAAATTGAAAGAGTTTGCAGACGACAATTTTAAGTTAGATGAAAAGGGCAGAAAGGTCTCAAAAAGGGTAGAAAACATTGTGGGAAAAGGAGAAATTGCTCGTTTCGAGCAATTTCTCCTTTTCCCACAGTGTTTTCAAAAGACTTGTACTTCAGACACGTGAAAACCAGGGCTTGTTTGGGAAAGGGTTAATAGAGATGCCACTTGGAAGGACAGATGTTACTATAGTTATTTAGGTTAACTCTTTAACAAACTACAAATTTTGGACTGGTCCAAATTCAAAGCAACAGTTGCAGACAACAAAATGAATCTATATCAAAACATGAAATTTGTCTTTAAAAGAATAGAAATCCTTGCTAGTTACCAGTATTTTCTCCTTCTCACACATTGTTTTCATAAGTCTTTTACACAGGTTCATTAAAAGTCAGGATTGTTCAGAAAAGGGTTAAAAAAGAAGCAGTGGAGTTGTGAATGGTAACTGCAGTTGATTCCCCTAATCTGCAATTCTCTGTGTTATTTTCTCCTTTTTCAACCTTGTTTTTGACCCTCTCTTAGACAAGTCCTGCAAATTACTGCACAGTTGTCTCAATCTGCAAGTGCTTCAAATACATATATGTCTAAAATTTTATCATTTGGCATTTGGTAAAGAACAAAAATATGTTGTACACTTATTATGGATTGGATTATAGGTTTGTACTGCACTCTGAATGTTCAGTGATTATTATGGTTTTATTAGCTCACCTGAGCACATAGTGCTCAGGGTGAGCTATTGTGATCGATCGTTGTCCGGCGTCCGTCCGTCGGTCCGTGAACAATTACTTAAAAAATCTTCTCCTCTGCAACCGCCCAACAGATTTCAGTGAAACTTCACAGAAATGATCCTTAGGTGATGCACTTTCAAAATACTTCAAAGATTTGAATTCCATGAAGAACTCTGGTTGCCGTGGCAACTGAGAGAAAAAACTTTAAAAATCTTCTTGTCCCAAACCGTAAGGGCTAGAGCTCTCATATTTGGCATGTAGCATCATCTAGTGGCCCTCTACCAAAATACTTCAAATTATGGCCCTAGTGTTGAAAATGGCCCTATGTTGTGGGTTCTCGGATTTCACACAGAGATAAAGAAGGAAATCTTTAAAAATCTTCTTGTCCCAAACCATAAGGGCTAGAGCTCTCATATATGGCATGTAGTATCATCTAGTGGCCCTCTACCAAAATACTTCAAATAATGGCCCTAGTGTGGAAATTGGCCCTATGTTGTGGGTTCTCGGATTTCACATAGAGATAAAGAAGGAAATCTGTACAAATCTTCTTGTCCCAAACCGTAAGGGCTAGAGCTCTCATATTTGGCATGTAGCATCATCTAGTAACCCTCTACCAAAATACTTCAAATTATGGCCCTAGTGTTGAAAATGGCCCTAGTGTTGAAAATGGCCCTATGTTGTGGGTTCTCGGATTTCACATAGAGATAAAGAAGGAAATCTGTAAAAATCTTCTTGTCCCAAACCTTAAGGGCTAGAGCTTTCATATTTGGCATGTAGCATCATCTAGTGGCCCTCTACCAAAATACTTCAAATTATGGCCCAAGTGTTGAAAATGGCCCTTTGTTGTGGGTTCTCGGATTTCACATAGAGATAAAGAAGGAAATCTTTAAAAATCTTCTTGTCCCAAACCTTAAGGGCTAGAGCTTTCATATTTGGCATGTAGCATCATCTAGTGACCCTCTACCAAAATACTTCAAATTATGGCCCTAGTTTGAAAATGGCCCTATCATGTGGGTTCTCGGATTTCACATAGAGATAAAGAAGGAAATCTGTACAAATCTTCTTGTCCCAAACCATAAAGGCTAAAGCTCTCATATATGGCATGTAGTATCATCTAGTGGCCCTCTATCAAAATACTTCAAATAATGGCCCTAGTGTGGAAATCGGCCCTATGTTGTGGGTTCTTGGATTTCACATAGAGATAAAGAAGGAAATCTTTAAAAATCTTCTTGTCCCAAATCATAAGGGCTAGAGCTTTCATATTTGGCATGTAGCATCATCTAGTGGCCCTCTACCAAAATACTTCAAATTATGGCCCTAGTTTGAAAATGGCCCTATGTTGTGGGTTCTCGGATTTCACATAGAGATAAAGAAGGAAATCTTTAAAAATCTTCTTGTCCCAAACCATAAGGGCTAGAGCTCTCATATATGGCACATAGTATCATCTAGTGGCCCTCTACCAAAATACTTCAAATAATGACCCTAGTGTGGAAATTGGCCCTATGTTGTGGGTTCTCGGATTTCACATAGAGATAAAGAAGGAAATCTTTAAAAATCTTCTTGTCCCAAACTGTAAGGGCCAGAGCTTTAATATTTGGCATGTAGCATCATCTAGTGGCCCTCTACCAAAATACTTCAAATTACGGTCCTAGTGTTGAAAATGGCCCTATGTTGTGGGTTCTTGGATTTCACATAGAGATAAAGAAGGAAATCTTTAAAAATCTTCTTGTCCCAAATCATAAGGGCTAGAGCTCACATATGTGGCATGTAGTATCATCTAGTGGCCCTCTACCAAAACACTTCAAATTATGGCCCTAGTGTGGAAAATGGCCCTATCATGTGGGTTCTCGGATTTCACATAGAGATAAAGAAGGAAATCTGTAAAAATCTTCTTGTCCCAAACCATAAAGGCTAAAGCTCTCATATATGGCATGTAGTATCATCTAGTGGCCCTCTACCAAAATACTTCAAATAATGGCCCTAGTGTGGAAATCGGCCCTATGTTGTGGGTTCTTGGATTTCACATAGAGATAAAGAAGGAAATCTTTAAAAATCTTCTTGTCCCAAACCTTAAGGGCTAGAGCTTTCATATTTGGCATGTAGCATCATCTAGTGGCCCTCTACCAAAATACTTCAAATTATGGCCCTAGTGTTGAAAATGGCCCTATGTTGTGGGTTCTCGGATTTCACATAGAGATAAAGAAGGAAATCTTTAAAAATCTTCTTGTCCCAAACCATAAGGGCTAGAGCTCTCATATATGGCACATACTATCATCTAGTGGCCCTCTACCAAAATACTTCAAATAATGACCCTAGTGTGGAAATTGGCCCTATGTTGTGGGTTCTCGGACTTCACATAGAGATAAAGAAGGAAATCTTTAAAAATCTTCTTGTCCCAGACCGTAAGGGCCAGAGCTTTAATATTTGGCATGTAGCATCATCTAGTGGCCCTCTACCAAAATACTTCAAATTACGGCCCTAGTGTTGAAAATGGCCCTATGTTGTGGGTTCTTGGATTTCACATAGAGATAAAGAAGGAAATCTTTAAAAATATTCTTGTCCCAAATCATAAGGGCTAGAGCTCACATATGTGGCATGTAGTATCATCTAGTGGCCCTCTACCAAAATACTTCAAATTATGGCCCTAGTGTGGAAAATGGCCCTATGTTGTGGGTTCTTGGATTTCACATAATGATAAAGAAGAAAATTTGTAAAAATCTTCTTGTCCCAAACCCTAAGGGCTAGAGCTTTCAAAAATTTTGCATGTAGCATCATCTAGTGACCCTCTACCAAAATACGTCAAATTATGGCCCCAGTGTTAAAAATGGCCCTATGTTTGGGTTCTTGGATTTCACATAGAGATAAAGAAGGAAATCTTTAAAAATCTTCTTGTCCCAAACCGTAAGGGCTAGAGCTCTCATATATGGCATGTAGTATCATCTAGTGGCCCTCTACCAAAATACTTCAAATAATGGCCCTAGTGTGGAAATTGGCCCTATGCTGTGGGTTGTCGGATTTCACATAGAGATAAAGAAGGAAATCTGTAAAAATCTTCTTGTCCCAAACCGTAAGGGCCAGAGCTTTCATATTTGGCATGTAGCATCATCTAGTAACCCTCTACCAAAATACTTCAAATTACGGCCCTAGTGTTGAAAATGGCCCTATGTTGTGGGTTCTCGGATTTCACATAGAGATAAAGAAGGAAATCTCTAAAAATCTTCTTGTCACAAACCATAAGGGCTAGAGCTTTCATATATGGCATGTAGTATCATCTAGTGGCCCTCTACCAAAATACTTCAAATTATGGCCGTAGTTTGAAAATGGCCCTATGTTGTGGGTTCTCGGATTTCACATAGAGATAAAGAAGGAAATCTGTAAAAATCTTCTTGTCCCAAACCTCAAGGGCTAGAGTGTTCATATTTGGCATGTAGCATCCTCTAGTGGCCCTCTACCAAAATACTTCAAATTATGGCCCTAGTGTTGAAAATGGCCCTATGTTGTGGGTTCTCGGATTTCACATAGAGATAAAGAAGGAAATCTTTAAAAATCTTCTTGTCCCAAACCATTAGGGCTAGAGCTCTCATATATGGCATGTAGTATCATCTAGTGGCCCTCTACCAAAATACTTCAAATAATGGCCCTAGTGTGGAAATTGGCCCTATGTTGTGGGTTCTCGGATTTCACATAGAGATAAAGAAGGAAATCTGTACAAATCTTCTTGTCCCAAACCTTAAGGGCTAGAGCTTTCATATTTGGCATGTAGCATCATCTAGTAACCCTCTACCAAAATACTTCAAATTATGGCCCTAGTTTGAAAATGGCCCTATGTTGTGGGTTCTCGGATTTCACATAGAGATAAAGAAGGAAATCTTTAAAAATCTTCTTGTCCCAAACCATAAGGGCTAGAGCTCTCATATATGGCATGTAGTATCATCTAGTGGCCCTCTACCAAAATACTTCAAGTAATGACCCTAGTGTGGAAATTGGCCCTATGTTGTGGGTTCTCGGATTTCACATAGAGAAAAAGAAGGAAATCTGTAAAAATCTTCTTGTCCCAAACCGTAAGGGCCAGAGCTTTCATATTTGGCATGTAGCATCATCTAGTGGCCCTCTACCAAAATACTTCAAATTACGGCCCTAGTGTTGAAAATGGCCCCATGTTGTGGGTTCTTGGATTTCACATAGAGATAAAGAAGGAAATCTTTAAAAATCTTCTTGTCCCAAATCATAAGGGCTAGAGCTCACATATGTGGCATGTAGTATCATCTAGTGGCCCTCTACCAAAATACTTCAAATTATGGCCCTAGTGTGGAAAATGGCCCTATGTTGTGGGTTCTCGGATTTCACATAATGATAAAGAAGGAAATCTGTAAAAATCTTCTTGTCCCAAACTGTAAGGGCTAGAGCTTTCATATTTGGCATGTAGCATCATCTAGTGACCCTCTACCAAAATAAGTCAAATTATGGCCCAAGTGTTGAAAATGGCCCTATGTTGTGGGTTCTTGGATTTCACATAGAGATAAAGAAGGAAATCTTTAAAAATCTTCTTGTCCCAAACCGTAAGGGCTAGAGCTCTCATATATGGCATGTAGTATCATCTAGTGGCCCTCTACCAAAATACTTCAAATAATGGCCCTAGCGTGGAAATTGGTCCTATGTTGTGGGTTCTCAGATTTCACATAGAGATAAAGAAGGAAATCTTTAAAAATTTTCTTGTCCCAAACCATAAGGGCTAGAGCTCTCATATATGGCATGTAGTATCATCTAGTGGCCCTCTACCAAAATACTTCAAATTATGGCCATAGTGTTGAAAATGGCCCTATGTTGTGGGTTCTTGGATTTCACATAGAGATAAAGAAGGAAATCTGTAAAAATCTTCTTGTCCAAAACCTCAAGGGCTAGAGCGTTCATATTTGGCATGTAGCATCATCTAGTGACCCTCTACCAAAATGCTTCAAATTATGGCCCTAGTCTTGAAAATGGCCCTATGTTGTGGGTTCTCGGATTTCACATAGAGATAAAGAAGGAAATCTTTAAAAATCTTCTTGTCCCAAACCATGAGGGCTAGAGCTCTCATATATGGCATGTAGTATCATCTAGTGGCCCTCTACCAAAATACTTCAAATAATGGCCCTAGTGTGGAAATTGGTCCTATGTTGTGGGTTCTCAGATTTCACATAGAGATAAAGAAGGAAATCTTTAAAAATTTTCTTGTCCCAAACCATAAGGGCTAGAGCTCTCATATATGGCATGTAGTATCATCTAGTGGCCCTCTACCAAAATACTTCAAATTATGGCCATAGTGTTGAAAATGGCCCTATGTTGTGGGTTCTTGGATTTCACATAGAGATAAAGAAGGAAATCTGTAAAAATCTTCTTGTCCAAAACCTCAAGGGCTAGAGCGTTCATATTTGGCATGTAGCATCATCTAGTGACCCTCTACCAAAATGCTTCAAATTATGGCCCTAGTCTTGAAAATGGCCCTATGTTGTGGGTTCTCGGATTTCACATAGAGATAAAGAAGGAAATCTTTAAAAATCTTCTTGTCCCAAACCATAAGGGCTAGAGCTCTCATATATGGCATGTAGTATCATCTAGTGGCCCTCTACCAAAATACTTCAAATAATGGCCCTAGTGTGGAAATTGGCCCTATGTTGTGGGTTCTCGGATTTTACATAGAGATAAAGAAGGAAATCTTTAAAAATCTTCTTGTCCCAAACCATAAGGGTTAGAGCTTTCATATTTGGCATATAGCATTATGGTGTTGAGCTGAGTTGCATTTCAGGTGAGCGATTTAGGACCATCATGGTCCTCTTGTATTTATTTGTACCCAGATACAGCAGTAATTTCCTGCTTCAACTCTTTACCGTACAATGCAGATACTATATAAAAAGTAGTTGATTATTACAAAAATGCTTTGACAATTGGAGACATCCGGCATTTTGAGCATTTTTAGCTCGGCTGTTTTCTAAGAAAACATCGAATTATTTTTATTGTTGAGTTATTGTTCAGTTATTGTCATAGCCCTGTTGTTGTCTGTGTCATTGTTGAAAACATTTTATGATACCTCTGTCATTACTGAAGATATTTACTTCAAACTTGGTTGGTTGGTATTGGAGTTTAACGCCATTTTAACAGCTTAGGTCTTATCATGGCGGTCAGTGAAGCACCCATGTGTTTCCTGGCTTTGTCACACCAGTACTGACACTACTTTCTTTCCAAAGCCAATGACAATTTTTCTCACATGCATCAGAGGTGAAAGGCAAAAAATCGCCGGAAAGAAAGTTTGCCTCAACCAGGTATGGAACTGGCAACCACCAGGTCATGTGTTGGATACGCTGACCACTGAGCTACCCGAGCGGGCTACTTCAAACTCATTAAGTTAACTCATCAAGTTATTAAGTATCAAAAGGTTATTATATAATATCTCTGTCATTACAAGGTATGTACTGCAGTCGCAGAGTAGTAGTTAACTATCAAAAGCAGAATCCATACAATAGGAGCAGGTAACCATCAAAATATACTTGATACAGTTATGCCCCTTTCCCTACTTATAATTTTCACTGAAAATCAATCTGTTTCTTAATTAACTCTTCACCACACAATCCCTAGTTTTAACAACCCTGAGAAAGAAGGGTTTTGAAACCATTGTGGGAAAAGAAGAAAATGCCGGTAGCCAGTGTTTTCTTCCCTTTCTGATACAAATGCAATCATATGAGTCACATTTGATTTGCCATCTTCAAGTACTTTGAATTTCGACCAGTCTAAAATTTTATTGTTAATTAAAGAGTTCAAGCAACTACAGCTGAGTGTTTGCACTCACATGCTGTGCTCTTGTTTTGTTTCCGTGGTTTCAATCTAGGGTTTCAAATTTTGTTGTTGTACTATGGTGTTTAATGCCGTTTTCAACATTATTTCAGTTATGTCGCGGTGGCCAGTGCACCTGCCCATGCTTTCCTGAAGTCTCTTATACCAGTACTACACACAATATTCTTTCGAAGCCACCGGCTGCTTTCCCACATAAACATCATCGAACAATGGTCAGCAGTGAGAGAGGAATTAATCTGTCTTAATGACTATCATCAAGCCTCAGAAAGAAATCGGAGCTGGGCAGGTTTTCAAAAATTGGAATCAGCTTGTCTGTTAGTTCTTCTGCCTATAAGTACAATTTTGTATCCTCTGTAATGATATTAGCTCTTCAGCACAATAAAAAATTTAGACTTGGCCAAATCAAAAGCATTTGCAGATGACACAGTGTTGCTCAAAACTCAAAATTCGTCTTTGATAGGGTAGAAAACAGTGTGGGAAAAGGAGAAGCTTGGGACTGTGTAGAAAAGAGTAAATGGTAATAATAATACTCATTTTACAACCAAATTTGCAGATATTTGAATTGAAGCGCTCCTACCAGCCATGTGAGCCTGTGCAACATTTTAACTCTTCCCAAACGACAAATTTTGGACTGGTCCAAATTGAAAGAGTTTGCAGACAACAATTTTAAATTTGATGAAAATGGCAGAAAGGTCTCAAAAAGGGTAGAAAACACTGTGGGAAAAGGAGAAATTGCTCGTTATGAGCAATTTCTCCTTTTCCTACAGTGTTTTCAAAAGACTTGTACTGCAGACACGTGAAAACCAGGGCTTGTTTGGGAAAGGGTTAAGGGAAACAAAAAAAAATAGGGGAAAAGGAAAAAAATGCTGGTCACCATCATATTTCCTTTTCCAACAGTATTCTGAAAAGCTCTCCTTCTCAGGATCCTTTAACAGTTTACAAAACAATCCTTTGTTTTAACCCTTTACCACACAATCCTGACTTTCAACAGCCATGAGGAAGAAGCCTTTTGAAAACATGGGAAAAGGAGAAATTTTGCTGTTAACTAGCATTTTCTCCTTTCCCGACAATGTTTTCTAACCTTCAGATATGATTTTCAATTGTTGAGCCATGTTTATTTTGTCGCCTGCAAAAGCTTTCAATTTGGACAAGATCTAAAATATTGTCGTTTGGTAAAGTTAATGACTCGGGTGAAGATTAGTCTTTTCAAAACATTGTGAGAAAAAGAGAAAACCTGGTGAAGAAGCCATTAGAAAAAGTTGTGAGGAAAAGAGAAAACCAGCATGGTAAGCAACATTCTCTCCATTTCACACAATGTATTTCTGTCCCTTCAAGAACAAATTTTATTGCTTGAGCCACATTTCCCTTGGTGTCTGCAAATGCTTTCGATATGGATGGGTCCAAAAGTTTGTTGTTCGAGAAAGAATTCAACACAGGTTTGGTTGGGAAACAGTTGAACTCTAAGCACTTGAAGGGGTTTAACCCTTTCCCACTCAACTGGAACAATCCTGAGGAAGACAGCTTTTGAAAACATTGTGGGAAAAGAAAGAAAATGCTGTAACCAGCATTTTCTCCTTTTCCCATGATGTTTTCTATCCTTTTAACCCTTTACCAAACGACAATATTTTAGACCGGTCCAAATTGAAAGCATTTGCAGACGACAAATTAAAGGTGGCTTAAATGATGAAATTTGTCCAAGTTAGAGAGGAAAACATTGTGGGAAAAGGAGAAAATGCTGGTTACCAGCATTTTCTCCTTTTCCCACAATGTTTTCAAAAGGTTTCTTCCTCAGGGTCGTTAAAAGTCGGGATTGTGTGGTAAAGGATTAAAAACAAATTTCAGTTTCTTAGCCACATTTATTTTGTTGTCCGCAAGTGCTGTCAATTTGGAAAAGTCTAAATCTTTGTCATTTGGTAAAGGGTTAAGTGCACCCAATAATTTGCAGACAGCAAGTTTTATAATGACTTGATTTAAGGAATTAATAAAATTAATAGTTCCTTTAACAAATTGCCTAATTTGGGTAATTTCTGGGGAAAGAGCGAAAAGGTTTTAAGAATAAACATTTAAGTGCTCTTTAGAAAATTAAACATTTTCCAACCCTTAATGATCACACAATCCCAAGTTTTAACAACCCTGCAGAAAACCCCTTTTTTGAAACATTTTGGGAAAAGGAGAAAATGCTGGTGACCAGCATTTTCTCCTTTTCCCACAATGTCTTCTTCCCCGTCAAAGACAATGTCCATTATTTAAGCCACATTTATATTGTCGTCTGCAAATGCTTTCAATTTGGTCTAGTACAAAGTTTTTTCGTTTGGTAAAGAGTTCAGTTCTCTTTAGGAAATTAAACATCAGATTCTTTTAATTCGTAATTGTGCACCAATGAAATGGATTGTCCAATCATGTGGTTACATCCTCGAACAAATTTTCACTTCATGACTTCTGAAAACATTCTTGTAGAATTTAGTATACTATCAACATGAATTCAGAATAATTTGCATAAAAGGAAATAATTTCTTCCTTTTGCCACATTGTTTTCAAAGCCTGTGAGACAATACAGGATCTTCATGACTGTGATAATGAGATAAAATGAGTCAGATATTCGTTTTTAGAAAGTGCCAAATGATGAAATATGTAATTTATTCCTGTGTAACCATACAACAAAGTTTTTGGCATGTCCAAATTAAAAGCAGTTGCAGACAACAAATAAAATGTGGCACAAATGAGGAGATTTCGGTCTAAAAGGGCAGAAAACAGTGTGTGTAACCAGATTTTCTTGCATACTGCATGTTTTGGCTGATCTGATCTTTATCTCAGATCAGGCCACATTTTTGTGCAGTCAGATCTTTACTCTATCATCATAAGGGTGCACTCGTCACAACTCTGTCGATGTCGTAACTACATCTAACCTCTTCTGTATCAAGGAGGTTTTCATTTTGAACTGCCAATCACATGATCTTTAAACATGGGGGTGCCCTTGAAAATGAACTAGCAACGACATAAATAATCACAGTGAAGTTATTCACATCTATCAATCTGTCGGTGAAAACTTCCATTGGAATTGATAAACCACATTATAAGTGAATGTACAAACTATTTGTTAACGGAAATATACCAAGAACAATCTATACCAAGAAAAATCGGGATAGAAAATTGTGGATCGTGTTCCCTTCTTTTAGCCCTTTACCAGATGACAAAATGCTAGACTGGTCCAAATTGAAAGCATTTGCAGACAACAATTTCAGTGTGGCTCAAATGGATAAAATTGTCTCTGGAAGGGTAGAAAACATTGTGGGAAAAGGAGAAAATGCTTGTTACCAGCATTTTCTCCTTTTCCCTCAAAGTTTCCAAAAGGCTGTCTTCTTCAGGGTCGTTTAAACTCGGGATTGTGTGGTAAAGAGTTCAGAGGAGCCCTACAATTTTAAGAACGGTAAAGGCGGTGTATTTCCGGCAAAGAAATTTTTCGTGTAGGTGCGTATCAAGTTACCTGATACAGCCGAGGATCTTGATCAACGGATCGCACGAGGTTTAGATAAAGGTAATTGTTACTATGCACTGTATAAAGATTTAGAAATTAAAGTACAAAATCGCAATAACAAAACGTGAGAGTAAATTGTTACATTAAAGCATTACCATCCATTTTAAAAGGTGATTTCATTTGAATTGCAGCCATTAAAGAATGATCAGAATTAATTTGTTTGTGGCTGCAAGCAATCACAATTTTATTTTAACCCTTTTCCTCTTTTAATTCTTTACCACACAGTCTTGTGTTTTAAGGACCTTTTTGGAGGTAGGCTTTTTGAAAACATTGTGGGGAAAGGAGAAAATGCTGTTAACCAGCATTTTCTCCTTTTCTCACAATGTTTTCGTATTCCTTTCAAAGAAATTTATTGTCATTATATTAGCCAGATTTGATTGGTCGGCTGCAAAAGCTTTTTTAATGGTAATGATTAAAGGCTCAGTAGGGGCAAAAAGTAAACACTGCACATGTTAAAATGCAGTTAGATTTAAATCATACTATTTACAAGTATGAAAATAATTGTGAAGATGACAATCTGCTATTTGAGGGTCAGTCCAAGTGTTAGTCACTGGCAGAAAAAGGAAATATAAAACCAAGTAAAAAGTAAACAAATGATAGAGCGACCTTGCATCTTTTAACCCTTTCCCAAACAAGCCCTGGTTTTCACGTGTCTGCAGTACAAGTCTTTTGAAAACTTACGAGCAATTTCTCCTTTTCCCACAGTGTTTTCTACCCTTTTTGAGACCTTTTCTGCCATTTTCATCAAATTTAGAATTGTCGTCTGCAAACTCTTTCAATTTGGACCAGTCCAAAATTTGTCATTTGGGAAAGGGTTAAGCTAGTTTTAAAATTCATTTTTCTGCCAGCAACAACACTTGGGCTTACCATACAATAACAGATTGTCATCTTTACAATAACACACTTTTAGATGGTATAATTATGCCCCCCTTCGAAGAAGCGGGGGTATATTGCTTTGCACTTGTCGGTCGGTCCGTCGGTAGACCACATTTTTGTCCGGAGCATAACTCAAAAAGTATTTCAGGTATCATCTTGAAACTACATAGGTGGATAGATCTCATTAAGGAGAAGTGCCGTGCACAAGAATCATAACTCTGCCCATCATCTTTATGGAGTTATTGCCCTTTGTTGATTTTCATACTTAATTTTTGTCCGGAGCATAACTCTAAAAGTATTTCAGGTATCATCTTGAAACCTCATAGGTGGATAGATCTCATTAAGGAGAAGTGCAGTGCACAAGTACCATAACTCTGCCCATCATATTTTTGGAGTTATTGCCCTTTGTTGATTTTCATACTTAATTTTTGTCTGGAGCATAACTCAAAAAGTATTTCAGGTATCACCTTGAAACCTCATAGGTGGATTAATCTTATTAAGGAGAAGTGCAGTGCACAAGAACCATAACTCTGCCCATCATATTTTTGGAGTTATTGCCCTTTGTTGATTTTCATACTTAATTTTTGTCTGGAGCATAACTCAAAAGGTTTTTCAGATATCATCTTGAAACTTTACATGTGGATAGATCTTATTCAGGAGAAGTGCATTGCACAAGAACCATAACTCTGCCCATTATATTTTTGCAGTTATTGCCCTTTGTTGATTTTCGTACTTAATTTTTTTCCGGAGCATAACTCAAAAAGTATGTGAGGTAAAATCATGAAACCTTATAAGTTGATAGTTCACATAAATGGGAAGTGCAGTGCCCAAGAATTGTTAATTTATCATTAATAATTTTTGAGTAATTACCCTTTGTTCGTTTTTACACTTTGAACTTAACAGTTTATAATCGCATGTTATATTTAGAATTGGATGCCATTAGAGGGGCATACATGTTTTACAAACATCTCTTGTTTAAATTTGAATGCATTTTACCACCCCCTTTGTGTACTTTTGGCCACTTATGGGCCTTTAAACTATAGTTAAAAGTTTTGAACATATCATAGATTGAGGACTTGAGCTTTGCTTTTGGAAAGGCTTGAAATAAGCTTGAAATAAGTTCTTGGTAGTAAAAATGAAAATGTTTACCCTTAAAATTAATGCTTAGAGTGACTTCGATACTATGCATCTGCAGAAAGTATCATTAAACCATGTCAGTCTGCACATGCTGACATGGGATGAAACTTGTTGCTATTCAGATAATTTCCTGCATTTCAGTGTGCTGTTTAACTTCATGCTATAGCTGTTTTCTCTATTGTGCCAATCATATGTAAAGTATAAATAAAACATATGTATTAAAACAAGAGATATTTTGTCTCAGATCCATGTAAAAAACTGGGACATCTTGTTAGAAAACAATTACTGAAATGCCAAGGGGGGCTCTGTGTCTATTTACCATATGAAATATAGTTGTATTGTGTTGTAAATTTTGTTAGGGCATCGCTTTTATATCTCTGGATGCCCACCTTTATTTCATTATTCCGACCCTTTTGTGCTATTGACAAGGTCTGATTTGGTAGCTCCTGATATATTCAGGAAACATAATGGCAAGTAGAGAGGTAGCATGACTTTATCACTCACCAGACCTCCAGATAAGAGGGAGTGAAAGTATTCTAACTCCGTTATTTCTCATCCAAACCCTATGTTGTGGGTACTCATTAGAATCGTCTCAATGAGACGATTCTAATGAGTACCCACAACATAGGGTTTAGTGGAGAGTTATTAATATTTTCATTTTTGAAATCAAAATCACTCCCTCTATCTGGAGCTTTGGCTCACTATATCTTCAGAATAAATTTGCAGCAGTAAAATTTTGAAAACAATTTGGTGAAAAAGGGAACCAGTGAAGTTAAGTAGATGAATGCATTTGACAATATTGTGGCAAAAGGACAGGAACATTTTGCATTGAGGACCTGAGATATCAAGATCAGATTGCATTAAACTGTTCCATCTTGTCTTGATCTGTTATGTCCACTGTATCTTTACCAAGCAATACAGATTGTACCAAACAATACAGAGTTTTAACAATCTTGAGAAAGAAGTCTTTTGAAAACATTGTGTGAAATGGAGAAAATGCTGGTAAAATTTTTTTTTTCCACAATCTTTCTTACCCTTTCAAGGAGAAAATTTGTCATTTGCACCACATCTAATCAAATATCTGCAAATACTTTTAATTTGGACAAGTCTAGAATTTTGTCCTTTGGTAAAGAGTTCACGTAATGTCATATTGTCATTGTCTAAACATGAAATATCTTTAAAAGAGATGGACAGCATAAAACGACGTAAAAGGAACTGGAAGATGAATATTTTATCCATTAACAATGACTCCTTTCAACTACCCTGGAAAAGAAGCCTTTTGAAAACATTGTGGGAAAAGGAGAAAATGCTGGTAACCAGCATTTTCTCATTTTCCCACAATGTTTTCTACCTTATCAAAGAAAAATTGCACCGTTTGAGCTACATCGAAATTGTCGTCTGCAAATGCTTAATTTCAATTTAGACAAGGCCACAATTTTGTTGTCTGGTGAAGGGTTAAACTCTGTTATTGTGGCTCAAACTGAAGTAAAATAGAAAAAAAAAAAGCTCGACAGCAATTGTCTTGTTTTTCTCGATTTTTTTTTTATTTTGTTGAAAAGAGAAATTCTCAATATGATATAATAAGATATGTATTTCAAGATTACATACTACTCCAAATCATTGTTGGAAAAGGGAAAAACGTTTAAATTGATTGTATGGTGTTTAACGCCGTTTTCAACATTATTTCAGTTATATCAGGGCAATGGTCAGCTGTGAGAGAGGAATGAATCCTGTCGCGATGACTATCATCAATCCTCGGAAAGAAATTGGCCAAGCTGGGGATTGAACCAGTGACCTCCTGTTCTCAAGTCCTGTGCGCTACCGACTGAGCTACGGGTGCTTGGCGAAAAACGTTAAAAAACTGTATGGATACACTTCAATATTGCATCATGATTTGGTCACCCATCTAAGCACTAACTGGTTACCAGCCTTTTCTCCTTTCCCTACAATGTTATCAAAAGGCTTCTTTCTCAGGGTGGTTAAAAGTCAGGATTGTGTGGTAAAGGGTTAATCAAAACTCTTTACCAGGTTGGTCCCGTTCTTAGTTGCTGGATGAAAAATAAACTTTAAAACTAGGTACAAAGTTGCCAATCCGCTCTTATCTTTTGTTTACTTTCCCACATAATCATTGTAAAAAACAATGATCAGCGGTGATGGAGAATGAATTGCCCCTTGTTAACTCTTTACCACACAATCCCGACTTTTAATGACCCTGAGAAAGAAGCCTTCTGAAAACATTGTGGGAAAAGCAGAAAATGCTGGTAACCAGCATTTTCTCCTTTTCCCACAATGTTTTCTGCCCTTCCCAAAACAAATTTCAATTTTAGAGTCACATTTATTGTGTCATCTGCAAATGCTTTCAATTTGGACTAGTCTAAAAATTTGTCGTTTGGTAAAGAGTTTAAATCCTCGGAAAGAAAATCACCAAGCTCATGATTAAAACCAGGGACCCACGATCAAAAATGTTGTAACTGGTTCATTTTAACACTGAAAAGACGCAGTAGCTGATGTAACCTTTTTACGCATTACAGACAGTCTAATCATGGATTTCTATTATTCTATATAAGGTTTGCTCTGTGTTACTGTCTCCTTCATCAGTTGCCCAAGGGCTTGGATTGCAAAACATTGGTATTCATTTGGATTCTATAAATGTTGGTCATCAAAGAGGAATCCGATTAAATATGCTGATCAGGATTGTAGTAATAATTGCAATACCCTTACATTGAGAAGATTAGCTTTAAGCATTTACCACACAATCCAGAGTTTTAACGACTCTGAGAAAGAAAGCTTTTCAAAACATTGTGGAAAAAGGAGAAAATGCTGGTAACCAGCATTTTCTCCTTTTCTCACAATGTTTTCTACCCTTTCCAAGCAAAATCTCAGAACTTCAGCTGCAATTGAAGTGTTATCTGCAAATGCTTTCAATTTAGATGACTCCACTTTTTTGTCGTTTGGTAAATTTTTAACAAGTGCTGACAGGACAATTTGTATTTGAACAATACAATACCTGAGGACAGTTCATGCCAGACTGTTGGTGTCCAGGACAACCTGTACCTAGGACAGTTCATATTTAGGACAGCTTGTGTCTGGGATATGTCCTAGAAACTTAACTCTTATGAGTTGGTTTTCATGTGTCTGCAGTACAAGTCTTTTGAAAACACTGTGGGAAAAGGAGAAATTGCTCACAACGAGCAATTTCTCCTTTTCCCACAGTGTTTTCTACCCTTTTGGAGAAATTTCTGCCATTTTCATCAAATTTAAAATTGTCGTCTGCAAACCCTTTCAATTTGGACCAATCCAAAATTTGTTGTTTAGGAAAGGGTTAACTAAACGACAAAATTTTAGACCAGTCCAAATTGAAAGCATTTGCAGACAACGAAGTAAAGGTGGCACAAATGATGGGATTTGTATCAGAAAGTTTAGAAAATATTGTTGGAAAAGGAGAAAATGCTGTATCCACATGTTTCATTGTAATTATCCATAGTTAACTGTGTGCCAGTTCAAAAAAGTTAAGGCTTGTCCAAATTAAAAGCATTTGCAGACGACAAAAAAAGACTGTCCCTAAAAAAATTTAAATTATAGTTTGAAGGAAAAAAATATTCAGGGGAAGGGGAAAATGCTGGTTATCATCAGCTTTTTCTCCTCTTCCCACAATGTTTTCAAATGTCTTATTTTCTTAGGGTCATTAAAACTGCGGAAAAGGAAAAGGGTTAACAAATAACAGAAGTACTATTGAAAGCAGTGGAAAATCTGTTAACCCTTTCCCAAACGACAAATTTTGGACTGGTCCAAATTGAAAGAGTTTGCAGATGACAATTTTAGATTTGATGAAAATGGCAGAAAGTTCTCAAAAAAGGTAGAAAACACTGTGGGGAAAGGAGAAATTGCTTGTTATGAGCAATTTCTCCTTTTCCCACAGTGTTTTCAAAAGACTTGTACTGCAGACACGTGAAAACCAGGGCTTGTTCGGGAAAGGGTTAACCCTGTACCACACAATGCCGCCTTTTAACAACCCTGATGAAGAAAGCTGTTGAAAACATTGTGGGAAAAGGAGAAAATGCTGGTAACCAGCATTTTCTCCTTTTCTCACAACGTTTTCTGTCCTTCCAAAAAAGAATTTCAATTTTTGAGTCAAATTTATTTTGTCCTCTGGGAATGCTTTCGATCTGGAAATATTCTAAAATATTGCCGTGTGGTAAAGAGTTAACACTACCAAATGTCAAAATTTTAAATTAATTCAGATTCAAAGGAAATTTTGCAGATGACAAATTAGATGTGACCTGTAAATTGAATTTTGTTTTTGGCAGGGTAGAAAACAGTGTGGGAAATGAAGGAAATGTTTTCAAGCATTTCCTCCTTTTCCCACAATGTTTTCAAAAGCCCTATTTTCTGAGGGTTGTTAAAACTCGGGATTGTCTGGTAAATGGTTAACAAGTGACAGATGTTCTGTTGAAAGCAGCATAAAATCTGTTTAACCCTTTACCACATAATCCCAAGTTTCAACGACCTTGAAAAAAAAAGGTCATTTAAAAAACATTATGGGAAAAGGAGAAAATGATAGAAACTAGCATTTTCTCTTTTCCCAACATTGTTTTTCAAACCTTTCATAAACAAATTAGATCGCACAAGCCAAATTTATTTTGTCGTCTGCAAATGCTTTCAATTTGGACAAGCATAATTTTTTTTTGTTTGGTAAAGAGTTAACCCTTTACCACACAATCATGACTTTAAACGACCCTGAGAAAGATGCCTTTTGAAAACATTGTGGGGAAAAGGAGAAAATGCTGGTAACCAGCATCCTCCTATTTCCACATTGTTTTCTACCCTACGAAAAGCATATTTCAATTTTTAAGTCACATTTATTTTTTTTGTCTGCAAATGCACTCAATTTGGATGAGTCTAAGATTTTGTCGTTTGATAAATGGTTAAAGCAAGCTTCACATAAGACTACAATGAGAGTTGGACTAAACAATATAATTTTAGTTTTAATGATGTTTTCAGATGACATGGACCAAAGATGGCGGAGTGATGTAAGTTGTATTTAGCTGACCAGAATTGTCTTTTTTACTAACATTAGTATGTCTTAACATTAACTGCTGTCATAGAAACTATAAGGTCACTAGATTCCTTAGCCTTTTACCAAACAGTTCCATGTTTGAACTCTTTACTAGCCCTTTACCAAATGACAAATTTCAATTTGAAAGCATTTGCAGACAACAATTTCAGTGTGGCTCAAATGATGAGATTCTTGTTTGATAGGGTAGAAAACATTGTGGGAAAAGGAGAAAATGCTGGTTACCAGCATTTTCTTCTTTTCCCACAATGTTTTTAAAAGGCTTCTTCCTCAAGGTTGTCAAAAGTCTGCTTTGTGTGGTAAAGAGCTAGACAAAATTTTAGCCTTGTCCAAATTGATTAAGCATTTGCAGGTGACACATTAAATGAAACTGTAAACATGACATTGTTCTTCGTAGGGTAGAAAACATGAGAAAAGGAGAAAATGCTGCTTACCAGCATTTTCTCCTTCTTCCACAATGTTGTTCATCCTTCAAAGACAAGTCCAATCATATTAGCTACACTAGTTTTGTTGTCTGCATTTCGCTTTCAAAATGTACTTGGGTCTAACATGTTGATTGCATGGTAAATGGTCATTCCTCAGAGTGCTATTCACAAATCTGTTGTTGCTTTTGCATACAGTGTGGATCAAAGATCAGACCACACATAGTGCATTCTGATCTTTGATCTACATTTTTGTTTTGACTGTTTGAGAGACAGTCCGGTCCAAACAGCCAGTACCTGAAACCCTTTCTGACACAATCTCATGGTTTAGCCACCCTGAGGAAAATGACTGGATAACCATCATTTTCTCCTTGTCCCACCATGTTTTCCACCCTTTCAGCGACAAAACCTTGATGTAAGCGATAGTTAATATGTTGCTTTCAATTTGAACAAGTCTAAAATTTTGTCATGTAGTAAAGAGTTAGTTTTCCATCTCAAACAAGTTTTGCAACATAGCACTTTTATAGCATTCCTGTAGATTCTAATAACATTCTTGTAGATTTTAATAATATTCTTCTGGATTGTAATAACACTCTTGTAGATTATAATAACACTTTTTTCGGTTCTAATAACATATTCTTGTAGATTCTAATAATATTCTTGTAGATTTCTAATAACATTCTTGAAGATTCTAATTACATTCTTGTAGATTTTAGCGGATATAATCATGAAACAAGGTTTTATTGATAAATGCATGGGAAATACTGTTGCACAAGGAAAAATTGCTCATTATGAGCAATTTCTCTTTTTTGTGTCAGTATTTTCAAAAGTTGCCCGCTGTAAAACTGCATGTACTCACCGGTATCTTCTTTGCACTAGCCTATAATTAGAACAATCTATGATCTCTTTGAACCAAACGACAAAACTGTAGACTTCAGTCCAAATTGAAAGCATATGCAGACAAATCTCAAATGTTACTTAAAACATAACATTTGTCTTTCAAAGGGGAGAAAACATTGTTGGAAAAGAAGAAAATGCTGGTTACCAGCATTTTCTTCTCTTCCCACAGTGTTTTCAAAAGTTCTCTTCCTCATGGGTTGTTAAAAGTTCGGATTGTTTAGGGAAGGTTTGTATAGTTTGTGTTGGAGTTTAACACCATTAGAACAGCTCAGGTCATATCATGGCGATCAGTGTCACACAGATGTGTTTCCTGGCCTTCTCACACCAGTACTGACACAATTTTCTTTCCAAAGTCATTAACTACTTTTCTCACATGCGTCAGAGGTGAGAGGCGAAAAATCACCTGAAAGAAAGTTTTGCCTCAACCGGGTATCAAACTCAAACCACCAGATCATGAGTCAGACATGCTAACCACTGAGCTACCCGGGCGGGCTTATAAATAGGGCTTTAGGGAAGGGTTAACTCATGTTCAGCATAATGTAAATTTTAGCTTTATCTTGGATCTGTGTTATGTTTTACTGCGACTCTCTCTCTCATGTCCAGGCACATTGAGAGACGAGCTAGAAAAATAAGCATTACCACCTTTTTATTCATTCAGAACTGTCGGTAAAATTTGCTGTATTTTCTGTTTGTTTTCATGTTACAGAGCAAAAACGTTCTCTTGACATTTCATACTTGTTTGAGAAAAAAAATGAGGAAATATCAGGGAATTCGATGCATATGAATTACAGTGACTAACACTGATTTTGGAATTTTTAGGATAAAATCCAATTCTATTTTTTTTTTTGAAATTGCCTCTGATTCACCAAACAACTGATCTTATTAGTTACTGCATGAAGTGAAGCAGAATTTAACAACGTAGAAAAAAAGATTTGCCTGTTGCATGTAATCTGTTTAATACAGGATCTTGTTAACCAGTGCCGTACAAGTGAGAGGTCTCTGCGGAGTTAATTCTTACTTCTCCCTAGAACCTGTCAGATAACGCACAAATTAAGCAGTAATTCTACGTCCGAATCAGTAATTCTACGTCGGAATCAGTAATAGACATAAGTAGTGGGGAAACCTTGACTGGATTACAGCTTCGTTCGGAAGGGAGACTGGTTTGCCTGTCATGATTCTTTACTTGACCGTATCATTGTCACAGTCAAAGTTTTGTTTGTATCTACAAGATAGAACTTCACTGTTTCCCTCACAATCCCAAGTTTTAACAACCCTGCTTAGAAAGCTTTTGAAAGCAATGTGGGAAAAGGAGAAAATGCTGGTAACCAGCATTTTCTCCTTTTCCCACATTGTTTTCTACCCTGTCCAATACATAAATCACCATTAAAGCTGCATTTAATTTATTGTCTGCGAATGCTTTCAATTTAGTCTAGTCTAAAATTTTGTCATTTGGTAAAGGATTAATCGACATTCATTTTGTCTTCAAATATTATAAATTTGGTCGAGTCAAAAATGTTGTTGTTTGGTGAAGGCGTAACCCTTTACAGCACAATGCTGACTTTGGACGCCTCTGGGAAAGAAGCCCTTTGAAAACATTGTGGGAAAAGGAGAAAATGCTGGTAACCCGCATTTTCTCCTTTTCCCAAAATGTTTTCCACCCAATCGAAGAAAAACTGCTCCATTTGAGCCACATTGAAATTGTCATCTGCAAATGCTTTCAATTTGGACAAGGCTAAAACTTTGTCGTCTGATAAAGGGTTAAGGTTTCAAAACATTATAATTTTTATGTCCTTTGTCCTTCGTTAAGATGTGGGTATTCATTACAGTTGTCTCCTGGAAAATTTTGTCATGAGTACCCACAACATTGGGTTTAGTGAAGAAACTATTTCTATGCTCAAATATTCTCTCTTCCCTAGACTTCTATCTGCATCTTTGATTGATTGTATTGTGCTGAATGCTGTTTTCAACATTATTTCAGTTACCTCATTGTGGCCTGTGCACCTATCTATGGTTTCCTGGAGTTTTCGTCACCAGTACCTCTTACAGTATTCTACCCAAGCCATTGGCTGCTTTCCAACAAAACCATCGTCAAAACAATAATCAGTGATGAGAAATTGGCCGAGCTGGGAATTTGAACTAGTGACCTACTGACTGCACTTCTTGGGATCGGCTCTGTCTGTATCTGAATAAGATCTATTTCATTTTACTTGTTTAGTTTGCATTTCTTTTGTTTTCTCCTTGTTTCTTTTTTGATGCAGAGACTAAAATTATCAGCACGAAATGGTTTGTTTTCTTTCAGAACTTGTAATTTATTTGTTGTTAACCCATAGCATACAAAGGTCACCATAAATTGGTTGTGCAGACACAGAAATCAGACTGCATAGAAAGTGCAGTCTGATCTTTGATATATATAATGGAATTTGTGCCACAATTAGCCTTGATTGTGCTGCAAGTTTATTTTGTCTCCTGCCTAGAAAATTGTGCATTCTCTTTGTTGCCACTCAGCTGGGAAGCCCATTGGGTAGTGTATCTGAATCATGACCTGGTGGTTGTGATTTTGATACCCGGTTGAGGCAAACTTTCATTCCGGCGTTGTCTCATGTATGTGAGAAAAGTAGTCAGACTGGCTTGGAAAGAAAGTTGTGTCAGGACTGGTGTGAGATGGCCAGGAAACGCATATATAGGTGCACTGACCACCATGATATGACCTCCCCACTATTAAGCTATTAATACTGTGTTAAACTCCAATACAACCAGGCAAACAAATCTCTGTGTCGCCATTTAAGAATTTACACTTTACTAGATGGCAGAAATTTAGACTTGTCCATATTAACTCTTGACCAAATGACAAAATCATAGACTAGTCCAAATTCAAAGCATTTGCAGACAAAAATAATAAATGTGATTGAAAAATTGAAATTTGTTTTGGGAAGGGTAGAAAACATTGTTGGAAAAGGAGAAAATGCTGGTTACCAGCATTTTCTCCTTTTCCAACTGTTTTCAAAAGGCTTCTTTCTCAGGGTCGTTAAAAGTCGAGATTGTGTGGTAAAGGGTTAAATGCAATTTTCAGCTTAAAATTTAATATGGCTCAAATGGTCAGGGTTTTTATTGAGTAAGTAGAAAACATTGTGAGTAAGGGAGACAAGCTTTTTCTCCTTTTCCTGCAATTTTTTTGGCCCTATCAAAGACCATTTGAGCCACATTTAAATTGTCATTCTGCAAAATGCTTTCAGTTTGGACAAATCTGCATTTTGGTAAAGGGTTAGATTGGTATGGTTGGGACAGGATCAGGAAGCCAGTCTGTGGTATGGGAATAAGTTCATTTAATTCCCCTCAATTGTAGTCATTGTGGCTGATTAGAAGATTGAGGTCCTTTTTTGAACTGACGTGAATGATGGATGCGTAGTATTGGTGAAAATTAAATCGACCAGTGAAGAGATTTTGTCCTTGCAAATATATTTTGTGTCTTCTTCCCAGTTTATCAGTTTTTCATGAGTTGATAATTTGTAGAAAAGGTAACCTTTTACCAAACAATTCCGTGTTTTAGCAACCCTGAGGAAGGAGGATTTTTGGAAACGCTGTGTGAAAAGAAGAAAATGCTGGTAACCAGCATTTTCTCCTTTTTCCACAATTTTTTATTCTTTTCAAAGAGGTGCAAGACTTTTTCAAAACTCAATGTCCATTTGAAAATACTAGTAAAGAAGGCAGCAATGGAGAAATGTGGATGAAAATTCCTCACTTTAGACATCTTCAGACAACTTCAAGGAAACTTTGACCTTCTACCATACAATCCGGAGTTTCATTACTATCATGAAGAAGATTACTTTCGAAAACACGGCGAGATTATGCTGTTAACTTAGCATTTTCTCCATTTCCCACAATGTTTTCTTCCCTTCAAAAGGCAGTTTCAGTCTTTAAGACATGTTTACTTTGTTGTCTGCAAGTGCTTTCGGATTGATCAAGTCTTTAATTTGTTCATCTGTTAAAGACTGCAATGCCATTTGTCACAAGATATTCTACAGTGTATAGCTAGTAATGCATCAAAAAGTGGCTTAGAAAGTTTTATAATTTCAGTTTAGTGTTTGAAATACTTTTTCAGCATGCTCTGTTGTTTAAATTTTTGCCTTTCCATTTCTGATCAGGAAAGATAAGGATAAAATTGTGTAGGACCAAGGATTTTTGTCACATAGTAATTCTTGCATGAAAGCAGATATGAAGAAAGAAGAGATAACCACAGAAAAAAAGAAGAATTTTTCCATTTATTCATTGAGTATTTGTTTTCGGAGTGTTCTGTTTACACAGCTTCTACAAGATCAAGATCACATCACAATAAAACCTTTGGATGATACAGACATTTGTATGCAGCTCACACTTCCTCAATATGCATTGTGGGCCAGGAGATAGGGAGGTGAATTGAACTCTTGACCAAAAGACAAAATTTTAGGCACGTCTAAATTAACTGAACCCTTGACCAAAAGACAAAAATTTAGGCACGTCCAAATTAACTCTTTACCAAACGACAATTTTTTTAGAATAGTCCAAAATGAAAGCATTTGCAGACAACAAAATAAATGTAACTCAAAAATTGAAATTTGTTTTGGGAAGGCTAGAAAACATTGTGGGAAAAAGGAGAAAATGGTGGTTACCAGCATTTTCTCCTTTTCCCACAATGTTTTCAAAAGGCTT
Source organism: Tridacna gigas (assembly GCA_945859785.2). Taxonomy (NCBI): domain Eukaryota; kingdom Metazoa; phylum Mollusca; class Bivalvia; order Cardiida; family Cardiidae; genus Tridacna; species Tridacna gigas. Next base: position 67,209,818 of record OX244033.2, read on the forward strand.
CTTTCTCAGGGTCTTTAAAACTCGGGATTATGTGGTAAAGGGTTAAAGCAAGTGCAGACAACAAATCGGGTTACCAAACTACAAAAACTTTTAGACTTGTCGAAATTGACAGCAACTGCAGATGACAAAATGATATGAATCAAAAACCCAAATTTCTCTTTGGCTGTAAAGAAAACATTGTAGGAGAAGGAAAACAAGAAAAAAATGCTGGCTATCAGTATTTTCTCCTCTTCTCACAGTGTTTTCTAAAAACAGAAAAGCATAGATAGGTGCACTGGCTGCTGCGATATAACTGAAATAATGTTGAAAACAGCAATATACACCATAGTAACATCAATCAATCAACAAACTGACAAAATTTTAAACTTTACGAGCATTTTCGCCTTTTCCCACGTTTTTAAAGGCCTTAATCACTCAGGGTTGTTAAAACTCTGGATTTCTCCTTTCACCAGAATGTTTTGTTTTTTCAGACACAAATTGCATCACTTGACTCATATTCAACCCTTTCCCAAACAACAAATTTTGGACTGGTCCAAATTGAATGAGTTTGCAGACGACAATTTTAAATTTGATGAAAATGGCAGAAAGTTATCAAAAAGGGTAGAAAACACTGTGGGAAAAGCAGAAATTGCTCGTTACGAGCAATTTCTCCTTTTCCCACAGTGTTTTCAAAAGACTTGTACTGCAGACACGTGAAAATTAGGGCTTGTTTGGGAAAGGGTTAATCTACTGTCTGCAGATCTGATGCTTTCTGTACGGACCAGTCTAAAATTTTGTCGCAGACTGGTCCAAATTCAAAGCATTTGCAGATGACGATTGAAATGAGATTCAAATGCTGTAACTTGTCTTTGATAGTGTAGAAAACATTTCTGGTTACCAGCTTTTTCAATGGGATTGTGTGGTGAAGGGTTACCCCAAGCAGGAAGGTCTTTTACTCAGTTCTTCTGGAGAGATAAGGGTGGAATTAGCAGTTTTTCCTGTTCTTCATTTTCACATTTATGAGTGCATTTTCAAACAATGATTACAACTGTTTAGTAATTCTAAACACTTGATCATCAATTACATGCTACAATCTAACAGTGGTATCAATATCCTTGCATTACCTGTCACTCTGCAGGGGTTTACGTTTTTGAAAAATATAGTTAGATGCCCAGATCAGGTTTCTATTGGATAGAGTAAAAATGCAATAGAATGTAGAAACAATACCTCAGATTTAAAAGCGTTACAGTCATAAGAAATTAATGTAGTTGGAGATTAAATCAAGATGATACAAAGAGCCCTGTCCTGCTGCATAATTATTATAAAACAAAAATACAATATGATTCATTGTTTAACTCTTTACCAAACGGCAAAATTAAAGACTGGACCAAATTCAAAGCATTTGCAGATTACAAATTAAAAGTAACTAAAATTATGATTTCTGTTTTTAATAGGTTAGAAAACATTGTGGCAAAAGGAGAAAATGCTGATATCCAGCATTTTTCTCCTTTTCTCACAATGTTTTCAATGGCCTTCTCTTTCGAGGTCGTTAAAAGTCGGGATTGTGTGGTAAAGGGTTAACCCTTAGGCTGCTTAGCGCGACTCACTTACCTTTTGTGGACAGTGTAGATCAAGATCAGGGTCCGTATTCATCAACCATTCTTAAGAACATTCTTAGTCTTATTCTCCAAGATTTTCCAAATGTAAAAGTAACACAACTTCTGATTGGCTAAGCCAAATGGTTTAGCCAATCAGAAGTTTTGTTACTTTCTCATTTAGAAAACTCTGGAGAATAAGACAAAGAACGTTCTTAAAAATGGTTGGTGAATACGGACCCAGGCTGCACAGAATGTGCAGTCTGATCTTGGATCTGCACTGTCCAGTGTGGAGATACTTTTCTCCAAAATCTAAGTTTGAAATAGCATTTTTCGGATTGATAGTATTGGCTTGAAAAATTATTTAGCAGGATATGGGTTAACCCTTTCCAAAACGACAAATTTTGGACTGGTCCAAATTGAAAGAGTTTGCAGACGACAATTTTAAATTTGATGAAAATGGCAGAAAGTTAACAAAAAGGGTAGAAAACACAGTGGGAAAAGGAGAAATTGTTCGTTACGAGCAATTTCTCCTTTTCCCACAGTGTTTTCAAAAGACTTGTACTGCAGACACATGAAAACCAGGGCTTGATTGGGAAAGGGTTATAACTGCCACATAAATAAAAATGGATACTTTTTTTATCAATAGGAAATGTATGCATTGTTATAATATTGGGGCTCTATGTTTAGATTTCTTTGTGAAATCTGAACCATATGGAGCCATAATCAGGGCAGATTCAACAACTAGCTAAATTGCTTTCTAATTTTGATTTTCAAGAACTTGTCGAAACAATGGTCAACGGTGAGACAGGAATAAATCCTGTCACAATAACTGTCATCAATCCTTGGAAAGAAATTGGCCCACCCGAGGATCTAACCAGCGACCCCTTGCTCTCTTGTGAATTTCCAACAAATGCAATTAGCTACAAATAAGTAAAATAATCATTCTTCAGTAAATAGAGAAAATGCAAATTTTGTAGTAATCTGTTTCTCTTAAGTCTTTCCCAAACAATAAAATTTTCCACTGGTCCAAATTGAAAGCATGAGCAGAGGACAATTGAAAGGTGTTCTAAATGGCCAACATTGTCTTTGACAGGGTAGAAAACATCGTGGGAAAAGGAGAAAATGCTGGTTATGAGGATTTTCTCCTCTTCCCACCATGTTCTCAAGAGCCTTCTTCCTCAGGGTCGTTAAAAGTCGGGATTGTGTAGGAAAGGGTTAAGAATAGTTAATGAAATTAATATAAGACATGATGGGGGAGGTATATGTTTAGCTATTCGACAACCTCCAGTGTTGCAATCAAATTTGGAAATAAGACTTTTCTATAAATTTCAAAGTAACACACCTTCTGATTGGCTAAACACTTTTGTTCAGCCAATCAGACGTTATGATACTTTCATAATTCAGAATTAATATCATGTAAGCCTTTACCACACAATCCTGAGTTGTAACTACGTTAAGGAAGAAGGCTTTTGAAAACATTGTGGGTAAAGAAGAAAATGCTGGTAACCAGGATTTTCTCCTTTTCCCGCTATACTTTCTACCTTATCAAAGACAAATCCCATCATTTGAGCCAAATTTATTTTGTTGTCTGCAAATGCTTTCAATTTGAACCAGTCTAAAACGTAGTTGCTTGGTGAGGAGTTAATGATATCTGTCTGCGGAAATGTCGATTTGCAGCTTTGGGCTCCCCTATTGGCATTTTACCACAATGTTTTCTACCCTTCTGAAAACAAATCCTATAATTTGAACCTCAATTTAGCAAAGTCTACAATTTTGTTGTCTGGTAAAGAGTGATATGCTCAAGGCTAAATGTAGTGAGTGGGTTCTTCAGATCTGTTGTATCAAATTCTATGTCATTATGAAGTCACATGACAGAAAATGAGCCCTAATCTGGAGCCAGAGCGCTGTGATTGATCCAAAAAGGAAATTATATGCCTTATTAAAAATTCTGTGGGTGCACTTAGTTGCAGACCTATTTCCTTCCTTCTTTGACTGGTATCTTGTTCTTCTGTAGCCCTATTTTATTTAACCCTTTACCAAACGACAAAATTTAGGACAGGACCAAATTGAAAGCATTTGCAGACGACAAATCAAATGTAGCTCAAATGATGATTTCTGTCCTCGGTTTTTCTAAGGGCAGAAAACATTATGGGAAAAGGAGAAAATGCTGTTAACCATTTTCTCCTTTTCCCACAAGGTTTTCTACTCTTTCAAAACTAAATTTCAATTTTTGATTCACCTTAATTTTGTCGTCTGCAAATGCTTTCAATATGGACTGGTCTAAAATTTTGTCATTTGGTAAAGAGTTAATCCATGTGTACAACTAGAGAGAGGAGGAGTGAGCGCAAAACATTGAAAGATTCAGATAATACTTCTGTCTCCCCATTCAATCCCGACTCTCTCTTTATGGCGACCATAAACATCAAGTCAGTCTTGATTTACGAGTTAAATCAACAAAAAATCTTGTTTATTTCGGGACTGCCAAACACGGCTATGGCATTAAAGTTTCTCCCGTGGATGATTAGAGATGTGTCATTTGTTGTTATTTAACTGTCCCCGATGAACGGTAATCCTCTACCATGATCCGGACTTGATCTGCTAAAAATTGTCTTCTATCCGCCATAAAACAACAGTTTCGCTATCATCCTTATAAGGATTCATGTCTGATTTTATCTTTTACCCTTTTATTATTGTCTGTACATAACTGTATATCTGGATTGCTCTGTAGTCTCAGCCCAGTACCACCCACCTACAGACAACTTTTTAGCTCCTTACTCAATGACAAAAGTCAAGACTTGTCTAAATCCAAAGCATTTGTAGACTACAAATTCAGTTTGGCTCAAATGATGGAAATTCTTTATGAAAGGTCAGAAAACGTTGTGGGAAAAGGAGAAAATGCTGGTTACCTGCATTTTCTCCTTTTCCCACAATGTTTTCAAAAGCCATCTCCCTCATGGTCTTTAAAACTCAAGATTGTAAAGGGTTATAACTCTTTACCAAACGACAAAATTTTAGACAGCTCCAAATTGAAAGCAGTTGCAGACTACAAATTAAATATGACTCAAAAATTGGAATTTGTTTTGGGAAAGGTAGAAAACATTGTGGGAAAAGGCAAAAATGCTGGTTACCAGCGTTTTCTCCTTTTCCCACAATGTTTTCAATAGGCCTCTTTCTCAGGGTCGTTAAAAGTCGGGATTGTGTGGTAAAGAGTTAAAACAGCAGTTGCATAATTGTGGCTTTAATGATACCTGCAGAAAGGCTGATGGCCCACTTTTAATTCCTCCTACCCTCAAGATTTGTCTTCTAGACCTGCATATTTTTTTTAACCAAATTTTATGAAAGCATGAATAACTTTTATTAAATGATTGTACATTTTGTGATTTTGACACCATCTTTCCTCTGGAAGCATTCATTAGGTGACATATTATTTCTACAGAACAGATTCTGCAATAGAAATGTTTTCTGGTGTTGTGGTAGATTGCTTTTCATAATGTAAAATGTTTCCTTTTGCCTTACTCATGTTACAAACTTACATTTATGTTGATTCTCAATACTTTACCAGATCTGTTTTCTTTTAGCCAAAAACTTTCTTTGTATTACTATGGTTTCATCCCATAGAAATCTTCAAGAGTAAGTAAGTATTAACCCTTGTACATATTGCAGATTTTTTTTTTGAACAAGTACATGTATTTTTCTCTTTCCTTGACAGAATTTTATTGTAAAACATTCTGAGCAGCATCACTATCATTTGGGTGTTGAAGTAGTGAATAGGTCTGTGTCAGTACTAAAGTTGGTTCATTTGGTCCACTCTGGTTTCTCTCTAAAGGCCAGTGTACACGACTTGCTTTTTCATATCTGTTGCAACACATATGCTAGATCACATCGTGTAAACCCTCTTGTAATGGGAGATTTGCTAGCAAAATTGTAAAGCAGAGCAAATAGGACATGTTCTCTTTTCCCAGTTTTTTCAGAAAGAACCGACAAATCAGTGCTCAGTATGGTAAATTCCAGCCCTTTATCTGGATATTTATTTTACCTTTACTACCATCCAAATTTTGTTTTCTATACGGTAAACAGACCCCTATCTTATGGAAAGTCACATACAATTGAAAACACTGCAAGAGAATTAACATATTTTTGGAAGACTTCAATAGCAAAATATATCAGCCATGTTCTGCCAAAAGGGGACTTAATGCATCTCATTGATTTAATTATTATACTCAGCAAGTCATCACATCATCACATAATTAGGGATCCTTAAAATCCATTTTGTTTCACAACCAACTGAATCACATGGTAGAATGGTCCGTTGACATACAGAAAATTTAAAGATAGCAAATATAATTCAGCCTATGTCTTGATACTTTTTGCTGATGCATTAAGCCCCCTTTTTACAGAACATGGCCCAATCATTTATTATTATCCTTAAGAAAATGAGAACTTGCTTTCTGCTATTCTCATACAAGAAATGGAAATCTCTAACATGTGATGTAAATCTGCCCCTAAATCCAGAGATTTATGGTTCTTAAGAGATTTTCTAGATTCTCAGTGAGGGATTTTTGTTTTTATATGGGATGAATTAATACCTTGATCAGAATACCACAGAATAATAAAGCCTGATACAGAGATATTACTGTATAATTATGTGTAAATACAGGAGGACTCCTGAGCTATGTTTCAGTGACTTCATTGACTCTTTTTAGCTTCACTGGCCAAAGACTGGCGAGCGGTCATGGCCCTTTTTGTTGATCGTCTGTCTCTGTGTGTGTGTGTTAACCCTTTACCACACAATCCTGAGTTTTAACAACCTTGAGGAAAAAGGCTTTTGAAAACATTGTGGGAAAGGGAGAAAATGCTCAGGTAACCGGCATTGTCTCCTTTTCCCACAGTGTTTTCTACCATCTTAAAAAGAGAACTCATCTTTTCAGCAATATTTAAATTGTTGTCTGCAAATGCTTTCAAATTGGACAAGTCTACAATTTTACCATCTGGTAAAGAGTTAACTTTTTTTCAAACATGTTCATCTCTGAAACTACTAACTTGGTGTTGACCAAACTTCATATGATCCTTGGAAATGCATAAGACTTATAAAATTTATTGGCAAAAATTTCAACCCAGGTCAGCCTGTGCAGACTGCGCAGGCTGACATGGTTCCATACTTTTTGCAGATGCATTGAGCCCCTTTTTCACAGAGCATGGCTTATATGATTTTGATCTGTTGAAGAACATGGCTGCTGATGACTTGACCTTAATTAATTAAAGTTGATTGAAAGCTAAATTTAAGCTTGTATAATGATCACGGGAGATAACTTGTTTTATTCATTACAGAGACATTTAACCCTTTACCACACAGTCCCACTTTTAACGACCCTGAAGAAGAAGGCTTTTGAAAACATTGCGGGAAAAGGAGAAAATGCTGGTAACCAGCATTTTCTCCTTTTCTCACAATGTTTTCTACCCTATCAGAGAAAAATCATATCATTTGAGCCACACTGAAATTGTCGCCTGCAAATGCTTTCAATTTAGACTGGTCTAAAAATTTGTCGTTTGGTAAAGAGTGAAGTTTGTTATCATTCACCTCCCTTGATTATCAAACTGCACTGTGAACTGACTTGTAATCTGTATTCAAATGTTTTGGATAGGAAATGTTCAGTTTTCAGTGATACAGATTTATTATTATGTTACTGGTTATGGTCAGATTAGTTGAATATTTAACATGAAGTGAAGTTTGTATCGGTAGACTATAGCAAAGCTAGTCTATAGGCATCAAGATTGACCTAGAGTCAAAGTAAACAAAAAACCCCACAGTTGCCAATTACTGCCTCACAGAAAATACTTCTATCTGTTAGAAATCTTAATTCTGTTATATATGACAATTTTGACAAAAACCACTAAATCTCTACCACTCCAAGGTGAACATGTCGTCAAACAAAGTAATAAAACAAGATGTCATTTATAAGGTACAAGATCTTTGCTTATGTGTAAATTAAGTGACCTAAGCAAAGCAGAGAATCACTTATTCCTACACCACTGTAACATATATGAATGAATCTATTAATAGATACACCTAGGTAACCTGTTGCAAATCCCAACTATATTTACCCTTACTGGACAGGGAACCTTTGTCATTCCTCCAGTCATTCATTTTTCGATCATTGTGTACAGTTAAACTGTTAAGGTACACTGTTATTCTACGTCTTGAATATTAACCCTTTATCAAACAATCCCAGGTTTTAACGAAACTGGGGAAGAATCCCTTTGAAAACATTGTGGGAAAAGGAGAAAATGCAGGCAACTATCATTGTCTCCATTTCCCACAATGTTTTCTGCCCTTTTGGAATCAGGTTTCATAAGTTTAGCCACATTTAATTCTGCAACAGCTTTGAATTTGGATGAGTGTAAAATTTTTCGTCTTGTAAAGAGAGTTAAATAGTTTACATCTTGTGCTACATATATTAGATATTGACTAATTGATTGCATGGTGTTTAACACCGTTTTCAACATTATTTCAGTGATATTGCGACGGCTAAAGCACCTATCCATGCTTTCCTGGAGTTTCTTTTACCAGCACGACCGCAACTCAATGACCTTTTGCGGATAGTGTGGATTAACATCAGACTGCACAGAGCGTGCAGTCTGATCTTGGATCTACACTCCAAAATATAACTTTGAAATAGCAATATTCACGTGTTTACCATCGGCTTGAAAGTTTCATTTAACATTTTTAGCAGGTTAAGGGTTAAACTTAAACTGGATTATAGTTAACCAGTAGCACGCATAGTCCCGCCAGCTCAGTCGGTAGCATACAGGACTTGAGAACAGGAGGTCGCTGGTTCGATCACCGACTCGGCAATTTCTTTCCGAGGATTGATGATAGTCATTTAGACAGGATTCACTTCTCTCTCGCTTTATGTGGGCAAGCAGCCAGTGGCTTGGAAATATATTGTGCGGAGTACTGGTAAAAGAAAATCCAGGAAAGCATGGATATGTGCACTGGCTACCAGTACATAACTGAAATAATGTTGAAAACAAGGTTAAACACCATAAATCAAATTTGCTAATCTGTCAGTACTTTCAGTACTTTGATTCCCTTTTTTGTTGCAAAACTTCCCCTTTCATGCCTTAGGAAAAATGTTTTTCTGCTGAGTTTTGGAAATCTTATTGTCAAAGTACTCTTTGTCACTAAGTTTATTGAAATTTGGTATGAATGATACTTGATCAGTTTCACTGACATCATCTTGGCATGTGGGAAATAAAAGACTGTTTTGGGTTAGGCTTATTTCGCTGAAATTTTATTGCTGTATAGTATAGACTTCCTTTTGTTTAACTCTTTACCAAACAACAAAATTTTAGACTTGTCCAAATTGAAAGCATTTGCAGATGACAAATTTAATATTTATTGGATGGTCGGATTTGCCTGTGATAAGGAAGAAAACATTGTGGGAAAAGGAGAAAATGCTGGGTACCAGCATTTTCTCCTTTTCCCACAATTATGTTTTTCAAAGGTATCTTCCTCAGGGTCCTTAAAACTCGGGATTGTGTGGTAAAGGGTTAATGTCTCTGACAGTGCCAATTAATTATATGGCACATTCATTTAAAAGGCAGTGGAGCTTTCCAGGGCTACTATGACCCTCTTGTTAAAGGACTTGCCTTTGCTGCTGAAATCTGTGGGTTGTTGGTTTGAATCCTGGCATGGCAAAATTCCAAGCTATGTTGGGTTATGCTAGTGGTCAACTGCGAAAGCCATAGCATAAGTATTGCATGTAAGATTAACCCCTGTGGTGCTAAATAAATGTAATTGACATTCTCAGTTGGTACCAAAGACCAAGATATAGCAAATTCAAGACATTTGTCTCGGTAATATTTGGCAAAAATGTGGACAGTGTAGATCAAAGATCAACCAGACTGCACATTCTGCATAAGCAGTTAGATTTGGTTCCAGAGCTACAATAGTTTATGTAAGGTGATATGACTTAAAAATTGAATTAGAACCGAAGAGCCATGCTCTGTGAAAAGGGGTTTAATGGATCTGCAAAAAAAGTATCGCCCCAGGTCAGCCTGCGCAGTTCACGCAGACTGACCTGAGTCGAAATATTTTACTTTTGGTAAATTTTCTCCATGTTAAAGGATCACCCTGCGTCAGGATTTGGCCGTTTGTTAGACAAAATGGACTTCATGGATCCGACTTGAGAACAGGAGGTCACTGGTTCCATCCCCGGCTTGTGGCCAATTTCTTTCTGAGGATTGCTGATAGTCATCGCGACAGGATTCATTCCTCTCTCACCGCTGACCATCGTTTTGACGATGGTTAGGTGGGAAAGCAGCCATTGGCTTGGAAAGAATATTGTGCGGAGTACTGGTAAATATAACTTCAGGAAAGCATTGATAGGTGCACTGGCCGCCATGATATAACTGAAATAATGTTGAAAACGGCGTTAAACACTATACAATCAATCAGTCTTCATGGATCCATAATAATATGATGACTTGCTTGGTATAAAGCATCACAGAGATGCATTTAACTCTTTACCACACAATCCCGACTTTTAACGACCCTGAGAAAGAGGCCTTTTGAAAAGATTGTGGGAAAAGGAGAAAATGCTGGTAACCAGCATTTTCTCCTTTTCCCACAATGTTTTCTGCCCTTCCCAGAACAAGTTTTAATTTTTCATTCGAATTTATTTTGTTGTCTGCAAACGCTTTCAATTTGGACCAATCTAAAATTTTGTCGTGTGGTAAAGAGTTAAAGCTGCTTTTGCCAGAGCATGGCTCAAATACAGTTTCAGGCAGGAATTCAGTATTTAAAACAAAAAGCTACATGTGTCTATTTAGTGTTTCTGAATGTTCGTTAAAACTTTTACAGGACAAATTACATGACAGACGGCAATAAAGCATACAAACCGTCAAGCACTGGTTCTGATGTGCTTCTCCACTCTCGTAAAATTAAATTTTTCAAGTCTGCTCTAACTGGAACACATAGCTGTCTCGGACCTCTCTATTTACTTTTTTTTTTAAAAGGATGTCTGAGGTATATACAGAGGTCTTTTTAATCCTTTACCAAACAATCTTAACCCTTTAGCAAACAACAAAGCTTTGGACTGATCCAAATTGAAAGCATTTGCAGACAACAAAATAAATGTGACTTGAAAATTGAAATTTGTTTTTGGAAGGGTAGAAAACATTTTGGGAAAAGGAGAAAATGCTGGTCACCAGCATTTTCTCCTTTTTCCAAAATGTTTTCAAAAGGCTTCTTCCTCAGGGTCGTTAAAAGTCGGAATTGTGTGGTAAAGGGTTAACTTATTACGACCTCAAAAGAAACTGTTTTTGAAAACATAGAGGGAAAAGGAGAAAATGCTGGTAACCAGCATTTTCTCCCTTTTCCCACAATGGTTTTTACTATTTCAACGACCAATGCCATCATTTTAGCCACATTTTTATTGCCATCTGCAAATGCTCACAATTTGGACAAGTCTATATTTTACTGTTTGGTAAAGAGTTAACCCTTTACTGAACAATTCTGTATTTTTAGCTTTCCTGGACTGGGATCAGTCACTATTGCACTACCCCTGGTGTTGGTGTCGGTGTTACTGTTCGAGTCATCGTCCACTTTACTTATAAGTTTTAAGTTTTTAGGAGCTCAGTTAAGTTTCTTTCAGCAATACCCTCACACATACCCATGGTCCCAAGGTCAAGGTTGTGGACTTTGATATTTTACTTCAGAGTTTTACGTTTATTTCTTCTTGTAGAAGCTCACATTTTCCCAACTATGTAACGGAATTGGTTCACATCGGCTTGGTGACAGATACGGGTCCAAACTTACACTGAGTAATACCATAGCCATCCATGCCCATACCCATGATCTTAAGGTGAAGGTCACAGATTTTGAAATTTCGTGTAAAAGTTTTTTTTCCCGGTTTTTGAGACCACATGATTGATTTCGGATCATATTTAGTATGATGATGGATATAGGTCCAATTTGATTCAGCTTTATCCCTGCCTTTGCCTGTGGCCAAAAAGTCAAGGTCAAGCTTTTGCACTAACCCAGGTGTCAGAGTTGGTGTTGGGCCTTCTATCCCTGGCTGGGACCTTTTTACTGTTTCATGGCACTGCAACCCTGAAACAATCCTTTCCCTGGAGGGCTGTGCCGTCTGATGTTAGTTCTTCAACTGGGGGGAACGAAGAATACCTTTTACCAAACAATCCCGTGTTTTACAGATCCTGAGGAAGAAGGGTTTGAAAATCCATTTTTAGCTCCACTGGCCGAAGGCCAGGGGGCTTATGTCATGGCCCGGTGTCCGTCGTGCGTCCGTGCGTCCGTGCGTTAACTTTTATTTCAAACATCTTCTTCTCTGAAACTACCCATCCAATTTTCATGAAACTTCACAGAAATGATCCTGCCATGGTCCTCTTCAGAATTTCTTGAAAGAATTTAATTCCTTCAAAAACTCTGGTTGCCATGGCAACAAAACTGAAAAATATTGGAAGTCTTTAAAAATCTTCTTGTCTGAAACCGTAAGGCATAGGGCTACCAAATTTGGCATGTAGCTTTATGTAGTAGACCTCTATCATGTTTCTTCAAATTATAACCCAGGGGTCACAATTTTTACATAGGCTTATATAGAGAAAACTTTAAAAATCTTCCTGTACCTAGCCATAAGGCCTAGAGCTACCAAATTTTGCATGTAGCTGTATCTAGTTGGCCTCTACCAAGCGGGCCAAAATTTTAGCCCTGGGATCAAAATTGGCCTCGCTGTAGGGGTCACAAGTTTTACATGGGCTTACATAATGACAACTTAAGAAATCTTCCAGTACCTAGCCATAAGGCCTAGAGCTACCAAATTTTGCATTTAGCTTGATCTAGTGGGGGTCTACCAAAAGTGCCCAAATTACAGTCTTGGGGTCAGTGCTGGGGGGTGGGGGGGGAGGTTCACAAGATTTACATGGGCTTATATAGGGAAAACTTTGAAATCTTGGTGTACCTAGCCATAAGGCTTAGGGCTACCAAATTTTGCATAATTATAGCACTATCTAGTGGACAACTACAAAGAGGGCCCAAGTTACAACCCTAGGATCAAGTTTGGCCCTGCACCAGGGTCACAAGTTTTACATGGGTTTATCGAGTGAAAACTTCAGAAACCGTCTTGTTACCAGCCATAAGGCCAAGAACTCCCAAATTTGGTCATAAACATGTGCTTATAGGGTGAAAATTCAAAAAATCCTTTTGCTCCTAACTGCAAACCCAAGGGCTAACAAATCTGGACCACTCTTGATTTTTTTTTTAAATTAGCCTTGCATCAGGGGTCTTATGTTTTACAGAGGCTTCATATGGACGAAACTTGAAAATCACCTTATTTATAACCATACAGCATAGACTTGTATTATTTTGGCATGTGGCTTTATCTTGTGGACCTCTACCAGTGTTTAACCCTTTCCCAAACAAGCCCTGGTTTTCACGTGTCTGCAGCACAAGTCTTTTGAAAACACTGTGGGAAAAGGAGAAATTGCTTGTAACGAGCAATTTCTCTTTTTCCCACAGTGTTTTCTACCCTTTTTGAGACCTTTCTGCCATTTTCATCAAATTTAAAATTGTCGTCTGCAAACTCTTTTAATTTGGACCAGTCCAAAATTTGTAGTTTGGGAAAGGGTTAAGTAATTATAGCTCTGGGATCAAAAATGGCTTTGCCCTGAGGGTCTCAACTTTCCCATGGGCTTTTGCAGAGAAAACTTTGTAAGTCTTCATTTTGAAACCATTTGGCTCAGAATTGAAATGTTCAGTGTTTATGTTTTATATTTATAAGCCAGTGGAGTGATACAGGGCCATCATGGCCCTCATGTTAACTCTTTACGAAACAATCCTAGGTTTTAATCACCCTAAAGAAAAAAGCATTTAAAAATACTATGGGAAAACTGGCAATGCTGGTAATCAGCATTTTCTTCTTTTCCCTCAATGTTTTCTAGCGTATCTAAGATAGAAATAATCTGTGGAGCTACATTAAATTTCTTATCTGCAGATGCTTTCAATTTGGACTAGTCTGAAATGTTGTTCGAGTTAACTTTTTACCAAATGACACAATTTCAGAGTGGCCCAAATGATGAAATACGTCCTTGATGGGGTAGAAAACATTGTGGGAAAAGGAGAAAATGCTTGTTACCAGCATTTTCTCCTTTTTCCACAGTGTTTTCAAAAGCCTTCTTCCTCTGGGTCGTTAAAAGTTGGGATTGAGTGGTAAAGTGTTAACTCATTACCATACAATCCCGACTTTTAACGACCCTAAGAAAGAAGCCTTTTGAAAACATTGTGGGAAAAGGAGAAAATGGTGGTAATTGGCATTTTCCCCTTTTTGCACAATGTTTTCTACCCCTCCCAAAACAAATTTCACGTGTTCAGTCATATTTATTTTGTCGTCTGCAAATGCTTTCAATTTGGGCTCGTCTAAAATTTTGTCGTTTGGTAAAGAGTTAAGCACTTAACAGTCTATTGGTCATCTCACTCTAGGTTAAAGTAATGCAAGTTAGAAAAAAAAAATGGCTGTTGCAAAATCTCATTCCCAGACAATTTTATCTGCTAAAAGTTCAGGCTTGAATATGCAAATTTATTTTTTTCTGCTAACATTTATTTTTATCAAGCAAGTCTAGAATTTATTCTGTTTGACACCATGACGTGAGAGAAAAGTTTCTAGTTATTTACCAGAAAATAAGTCTACCAAAATCACCATTGTCAGTGCAGACTCTTTTATTTTTGTTGATGGATTTGATTGTTGGGTTATCCCCCTTGAGAAAACTCTTCATTTAGGAAGTCAAAGACAGTGGTCCCCCATGTGACGGGATACATTGATTGTAGATGACATTGCGGTATGGGACTGTTGTCATGCTCTAGACAAGATTTATTTAGAAAGGACATTTTTGTCAAATATAATTCCCGGACTGGAGAATCACATTTATTTTTTTCAGTTTTCATTTTGTATACTGGTAGTTAAATCTTTTCTACACAGCAAAGTTTTAGACTTGTCCGAATCGACAGCTTCTGCAGACGACAGATTCAAAATAACTTTAATGATGGGAATTATATTTGAAAGGATAGAAAACATTGTGGAGAAAAGGAAAATAACGCTGGTTACTATCATTTTCTCCTTTTCCCACATTATTTTCAGAAGGCTTTTTCAGGGTTGTTAAAACTTGGGATTGTTTGGTAAAGGGTTAAGACTTCTCTGGATATACTTAGGTTGGACTGGGGCTCTAATTTAGGCCTCAAAAAGTGTATTTAATTTTGTCTGTTGTTATGGTAAAAGGATGGCTGTGGCTGTAGTTCACAAAGGGATCATCTGTTGTTTATTTCTTTAATTCTACCGAGAGACAATTTTAGACTAGTCCAAATTGAAAGTATTTGCAGAGGATAAATTAGATAATGCACAAAATAGGAAATTTTTCTTTGGAAGGATTGAAAACATTATGGGAAAAGGAGAAAATGCTGGCACCAGCATTTTGCCTTTTCCCACGTTTTCAAAGGCCTTTTTTTTTTTTCAAAGCATTTGCAAACATAAATCAGATGATGGTCAAGTAATTCTATCCTCCTTTGAAACGTCAGAAAACATTCTGGGAAAAGGAGAAAATGCTAGTTACTAGCATTTTCTCCTTTTCCCACAATGTTTTCAAAAGTTTGTGAAAAACTGGTTAAAGAAACTCCAGGAAAGCATGGATAGGTGCACTGGCTGCTGCAATATAACTAAAATAATGTTGAAAACTGCATAAAACATCATAAAATCTAATCAAATCCATCCTCATATTATTTTCTAAACCTTAGGAGACAAATACAAACATTTGTGGTACAGTAATGTCTTTGGCAAATGCCTTCAGTTATTGACATGTTTGAAATTCTGTGAACTTGAGAAGAGTCAACTGTAGAATTCCTGCTCAAGTTATTCAAATGAAAAACTTCCCACTAGCCCACAAAATAAAAAAAACTCTGTTGCTCTGTGTTTTGGTTTTCTTTTTTCATTTTCTGATTAATTTTGCACTGATCAAAGATTCAGATTGTATAGATGGGATGAGAGACAGTTTATGAGCGAACCATTTTGGATTATTTTAGGAGACAGTTTGTCTGATGTTGCCTAATATTCAGTTGTATTTTATGAGAAAGTATCACCCGATAGCTCTCGTCCATTTTTAGATGAGATAGGAATGGGCTGTATGTTATATAAAAAATTAAATTCTATAAATGACATCAGTCCAAGTTGGACTTTCTGATTATCTTTAATTGCTATAAGAAGTCCATCATAAAAAATCGAATGCAAATACATAGAGGATATAGTATGAACATCATTGCTAATGTATTCACGTCGTGAATCAGTGGTGCAGCCACTTATGAAAATATTACTGTATGATGTTCACAAGATGAAATAAAATACACAACACTCTTATCATGACAACAGTCCTTCCTGCCTCTTTGGCAGTACATTTGTTAAGTCTTTACCACACAACAAAAATGTAGATTTGACCAAATTTAAAGCTCTTGCAGGTGGCAATTTAAATGTGAGTCAATGATGGGATTTGTATTTGGGTCAAACACATTGTAGGAGAAGGAGAAAGTGCTGGGAACCAGCATTTTCTTATTTTTTCAATAATGTCTTCAAAAGCTGTCTACTTCAAGGTGGTTAAAACTTGGGGATAGTGTGGTAAAGGGTTAATACAGATGATATAACATCTTCACCAAATAATCCCATCCTTTAGACCCTGAGGAAGATTTATTCTCTGTGAAAACATTATGGGAACAGAAGAGAATGCTTAATATAATCAGGCTTTCCTCCATTTTTGTCATTTGTTTTCAAACCTTCCACTTTTAACCCTGTACCACAGAGTCCAGACTATTAATGACCATAAAAAAGAAAGCCTTTGAAAAAATTTGTGGGTACAGGAGAAAATGCTGGTTACCAGCATTTTCTCCTTTTCTGACACAGTTTTCTACTCTTTCCCAAAACAAATTTCAATTTTTGAATCACATTACTTTTGTTGTCTGCAAATGCTTTCAATTTTGACAAATCTAAAACTTTGTCTTTTGGTAAAGAGTTAAATGCTTTCAGTTTATGACAAGACTGTGATATTTTCATCTGATGATTCAAATATATTTAGATCTCTCTTTCTGTCATGTGACCATGTCACAGGACCACTGTGTAAGTGTAGTCTTTGAAAGGATAAAAACATGGTGGGAAAAGGAGAAAATGCTGTTACCAGCATTTTCTTCTTTTCCCACAGTGTTTTCAAAAGCTATGTCTTTTCACAATGTTTTCAAAAGCTGTCTTTTCAAAAGCTTTCTTCCTCAACATAGTTAAAACTTGTAATTGTGTGGTGAAGGCTTAATTCACCCTGCGTGACAGTACTAGCTTGTTAAAGTCTTGGTAGATCTAGATAGCCTGAACAGTAAAGGGTGTAGCTCCCTATCTGTGCACAATCAGTATGGTCTCATTTGAAATTGTAATTAATTTCCATGGAAGCTATCTGCCTAATTCTCCGAGTTGATCAAGTTTGACATTCTGTAGATTGCAACGTAGATGGCTTCTTGTAGGTTGAAGTTGGGGAACCAGAATTTATCCTCTGCCCTCATAGACCTTATTCACACAGTTGAACAAGTCTAAAGTTGATTATCTGGAAAAAACATGTTGATTGCTAATCTTAAAGGCTTAGGCTGGGAACCAGTCTATCAACTTCCAACATTGTATCAGTTGTAACTGTCTAATAGACAACAGCCTGCCCATGTAGCTCAGTGGTTAGTGTATCTGACTCGTGACCTGCGAGGTCGATACCTGCTTGAGGCAAACTTTCTTTTAGGAGATTTTTCGCCTGTCACCTCTGATGCACGTGAGAAAAGCAGTCAGTGACTTGGAAAGGAAGTTGTGTCAGTGCTGGTGTGAGAAAGCAAGGAAACGCATGCGTAGGTGCACTGACCGCCTTGATAATTTAAACCCAAGCTGTTAAAACTGTGATAAACTCCAATACAATCAAGGAATACACAATAGGCAACATCTGATTTATGGATGGCAGCTAGTGGTTGTCAGTCTTTTCATATGCCCAAATCAGGCCACATATAACAGTATACCATCCTCTATGTTTTGAAAATAATGGTGCAGTTCTATATTTGGCTGAAATTTTAATAACAGATGAAATTATTCTTGCCAGGATAATTTATCAAACTTGCTAAAGAACTCAATCTTTTGTGATAACGACTATCTTTGTGCATAAATGATATCAAAATTTAATTTTTATGTCTCACATTATCTCATGAAATCTCTAACAGGGCAGATATCTGAGTTGTAGCATTGGGTTTTACTTGTTGTCGATACGAAGATTGATAACGGGCTGCAAGTTTAACATTGGCCACATTCAAGAAATTGATCAGGTTAGAGTTGAATGTCTTATAGGTAAGATGCAGGGCTTTCTCTGCTCCCTGTTTCTTTTGCTTTGTCCCCATAATCTGCATGTTTTTTGACTGTTATCCACTTGAAGCGGTCAGATGAACTGTATATGAGCGTAATTGGGAAAGTCAGTGAACATTTAGACAGCTTCCCATAGGCTGAGGTTTGGGAACCAGGATTTGATCCACCAATCTTGTAGGCTTTATCCAAAGAGTTGATCAAATTTGATATTCTGTACGTTATATGCAGATGGTTTCACGAAAGCTGGGCCAGGGACCAGCATTTGTCTCCCAATATCATGAACATTTAAGAACAGGTTTAGAGGTGTTCAAGTTCAGTAGGTGGATGGATTTCTTTAGGACCGGAACCAGAATCTTTCCCATACCTTTGTGGATTATTTTTTCCTGGTCTGATGAAATTAATCTAGGAAGGATTACATGTATCATACCATCCTGATGTCTATTGAGTCATCTGTACAAGGCCTGTATTCATCAACCAGTCTAAATTTCATTCTCTGACAATTACTCTAGATTAACCCTTTACCAGATTGCAGAATTGTACCTAAGTCCAAACTGAAAGCATTTGCAGAAGACAATTTCAATGTGGCTCAAATGGTGCAATTTTTCTTTGATAATGTAGAAAACTTTGTGGGTAAAGGAGAAAATGCTGGTTACCAGCTTTTTCTCCTTTTTCAACAATGTTTTCAGGACTTCTTTCCCAGGGACATTATAAGTCGTCATTGTGCAGTAAAGAGTTAAGAAAGTAACACAACTTTTTCTTTTTTTTTTGGTTTAGCCAATCAGAAATTGTATGAATTGAAATTTAGAAATTTCTTGAGGATTGGACTATCAGGAAATTAACCCTTAAAGTGCCTTATATGACTGTAGTTGCCTTTGTGGCCAGTGTAGATTGAAATCGGACACCGCAGAATGTGCTGTCTGATTTCTGATTTACACTGTCAGCTTTGCTGAAATATTATAGGCAAAAGACACATTGAAATAGCGATTATTTGGGTCTTATTTCTAGACTGAGAGTAGCTGTTGGGTTTATTCTGTACTCTTAGGGTTAGAATGGTTGGTGAAATTAGTGAGTACAGGCCCAGATTTCTCAGTGTATGGCATATACAGTTCCAGTCCTTCGTCGGTCACCCATTCAAATGTAGGAAAAACTTTGTCTTCATTTTCCTAGCTTCATTTTTGTTCCAATCCTTATATAGAGCAACAGACAAACATTAGATACAAAAAGAAATTCATAAATACGAAGTTTTGATATACTAGATTCTTCGTACATAGTATCTCAGTAAAGCTTCGCTTACTGGGTCCAGATCAAATTATGCACAAAAAATATTACCATGTAAGGAATATTCTATGAGAAATTTTATTGACAGATACTGACAACATAGAGTTTCCCAGTGTCACTAGAATATCAGAGTTCTTGCAAAATATGGGCATCCCTGTGATTTTTATGTGGTCATTATACATTCTACCATTTCATTGACAAGCCTTTATTACCCATAAATTTGTAGGAATTGTTTCCAGCAAACAGTAGGTTACAGACATAATGTCCTGTCATTTCAGGCCAATAACATGGACAACAATGTTATTGATCCCACAACAAAATGTAATACTAAGTCGCAATAAATCATCCTAATGACCCTGATCTTTTGCTTCCTATCACTTCTCTAGAGCTTCTTGAGGAGCAAGATCAATTCAGTCATTTAGCAGACTTGATCATTTGCAAACGCTTTAAGGATACTTCGTACAAAGAGCTCCCAAGTGATCTGGAAGAATATTTATGAATTATTAAAGATAGAGAGATAAAGATGCCATTTTTGCATGGATCTTCAGTTTAAGTATGAATTAAGTTGCTTCGTTTTTTGCTAAATAAATTTGTAGATGAACCTTGAATAATAATGCTTCATTAGTATAATGTGAATCTTCCTAGAACTATTGATTTTGGTGTTGCCATGTTTTGAGTTTCATCGATTAGGCTGGACTCTTCAATGTATTGTGAACACTTACTGGATATGTTTGTATACGCATAGAATATCTCAATACTTTATGTATAACTCCAACTCGATAAACCTTTTACTAATGGTTAATGTTATTTTTTGTTTTTAGGGAATACATGCTTAAAACCACAAACCATGATGAGATAATACAAACATTACCGAGTTGGGTTCATAAATTATCTCGTTACGGTACGTGATTTTAAATCTGTTATCCCAAAAATAAACAATAATATAAACTAATAATGAAACGTTTATCAAGTAAGAGCTATACATATTTTATTTACCCTCAATGAAAACACTGTAATGAACGTCCTTGCACGAGTTGAAAAATTTGGAATTTCCTTAACCCTTTACCGTATGATGCCGCCTTTTGACGCCCCTTTTGTTAGAAGCCTTTTGAAAACATTGTGGGAAAAGGAGAAAATGCTGGTAACCAGCATTTTCTCCTTTTCCCACAATGTTTTCTACCCTATCAAAGAAAAATTGCACTATTTAAGCCACATTTAAATTGTCGTCTGCAAATGCTTTCAATTTGGACGAGACAAAAATTTTGTCGTCTGGTAAAGGGTGAACCATGTTTGTCCATACTTCACATAGACCAATATACGCTTTAGTTGTATCCATGCCTATCTATCCTTCCATCAGACATTTTTTACTCATTTTTTCTCTTCGATGTAACGTTTAAATGACCCTCATGCATTCTATATAGCCAATCCAATGTTGTCAAAACAGGTGCACTTTTGCAGAAGAACATGTATCTTGAGGACCAGTTTTATCTAAACATGTTCTGCTGCTGTCTTGCTGAATATAATGGCCAGATTCATTAGATACTCAACAGAGCTCCAAATAGAGGGAGTGATTTTGATTTCAAACTTGAAAATATTGATCACTCTCCACTAAACCCAATGTTATGGGTACTCATTAGAATCGTCTTATTAAGACAATTCTAATGAGTACCCCCACAACATTGGGTTTGGAAGAGAATTAATAGATTTAGAATAATATCACTCCATATCATCTGGAGGTCTGATTGAATCGAAAATGAGTCGTGTCAAATTTCAGGCGCAGTCACTGCCATTTTTTTCAATCATTCAGACAGTTACATTTAAAAAAAAAAAAACAAGAGCACTGCATGCAGGTGCAAACACTCAGCTGTGATTGCTTGTCTTGAAAATTCTTGCTTGTAAAAGGGCTTAACTGTAACATACATATTTTGATATAAAATGAAATTTGTGTTGGGAGGGTTATAAAACATGAGATAAGAAGAAAATGCTAGTTATGGGCATTTTCTCCCTGTCCCAAAATGTTTTCAAAACCTTTCTTTCTCAGGGTCGTTAAAAGTCAAGATTGTGTGGTAAAGGTTTAACTATTCAAAGGATATTTTGTTGTTATTTATGGGTCCTGTTTTTACAGCTACAAATGTTACTGATTTTGGTTTACCTGACATAACATGGTTATAATTATAGTGGTTCGCAAAACACAAATCTGTCAGGATAAATGTTCCTTGTCACACTGATTGCATCAAAACTATTTATATGGAAATAGCTGTCTATGACTTAGACTTTGATGTCAGCAGCTTTGAAATTTACTTCTGTAACATTCCTGTACATAAACCTATCTAAAAAGCTTACTGTAATGATGCTTATTGGCACTTGCCCTCTAATAGACTCATCCTCAGCTTTTCTCTAACTAAAATTGAGCTTACCAGATGGCCAACCCATCCATTAAGTTGAAGTAAATCAGCTGGAAGAAACTTACCACATCAGCATAATCCAAGTTACTTTACTTATCGATGTCAGTAACTCCTGACTATCCTGATATAGATACACTTTCGATTACATAATAAACTTATGGTAACACAGAATTTGTCAGTTAACTTGGAAAAACTGTAAGAAAGTGAAAGTATGGAAGACAAGTACCCGATATAAATTGTGAATGCCATTTAACCCTTGGAGCGCCAAATAAACCTATCAGACATTTTCATCCTAGAAATACGACCCAAATGATTGCAATTTCATGGTTGCTTTTGTCTACAGTAATTCAGCAAAGCAAACAGTGTTTCCCACGTTTTCAAAAGGCGTCATTGTGTGGTAAAGGGTTAAATGGCCATCGTTCGAAAGTCAGCAGTATTTTCATCATCGCCCACAGAAGATTTCATGTTGGTTAACTCTATTAATTGCCCCCCTCTTTTCAGAATATTTAACACCCCCCTCCCCCCCTGCCCCCTGCCACCCCGGGGGGGGGGGGGGTTGTTTTAAAGAAAGAGAATATGGTAGTTTAAAAAGCATAGTTTAGCTGATAACTTCAGGACCAAAGTTTCAGTAGATGACATTAAAGTCACATCTCTATAGAAGAGGAATAAGGAGCTTGGAATAATGCTAAGTCTTTACTGCACAATCCTGAGTTTTAACAACCTTAAGGAAGAAGCCTTTTGAAAACGTTGTGGGAAAACCCTGAGTTTTAACGACCCTAAGGAAGACGCCTTTTGAAAACGTGGGAAAAGGAGAAAATGCTGGTAACCAGCATTTTCTCCTTTTCCCACAATGTTTTTTACTGTTTCTGATACAAATCAAATTACTTGAACATCCCTTTATTTATCGTCTACAAATGAATTTCAAGCAGCCTAAGGTTTTGCCGTTTTATAAAGAGTTAATGCATAAATTCGTTAACATTATTGGAAAAGGAGAAACTACTCATTATAAAGGAAAACTTAGAAGGTTGTATGACTGTGTTATTGTTGTTTTCAGCAGGAGCATTTTTGCCTTTTGCTTCCATTTTAACGACTGCAAGATCTAAACAAAACGGGGGGGGGGGGGGACTGAGTCAAGAACTCTCAGCTGTTTACCACACAATCCTGAGTTTCAATGAGCCATAGACAGCAGTCTTTTGAAAACATTGTGGACAAAGGAGAAAATGCTGGTAACCAGCATTTTCTCCTTTTCCCAAAATGTTTTTTCCCCTATCAAAGATAAATTTCATCATTTCAGCCATATTTAAGTTTTCGTCTGTGAAAGTCAGTGCTTTCAATTTGGACAAGTTTGCATTTTTGTCCTGTGGCAAAGAGTTGAGACACCTTTCACAACTCTTAATTCCTTTGCAGCCAGTGCAGATCAAGGTCAGACTGCATATTTTGTGCAGTCTGATCTCTGATCTACACTGTCCCCTTTGCTGATAAAAGGAGCCTTGATACTAGTGTTTTTAAGGTTTTTACCAAACACCGAATTTTAGACTCAGCCAAATTGAAATGTTAAAAAATTGCAGATAACAAAAAGTGACTCAAGAATTGAAATTTCTCTTTGGAAGGGTTGAGAAATTTGTGGGAGCATAAAATACAGGTTACCAGCATGTGCTCCTTTTCCCACAATGATTTCAAGAGTATTCTTCTGTATAGGTCATTAAAACTCGGGATTGTGTGGTAAAGGGTTAAATAGTAATGATTGGGGGAAAAATAGTTTATAGGTTTAGGGTCGTTCTCAGAGATTTTACACTCAGAACTCTGAATAGATGAAATGGTGTCTTGTTAAATTTGGAAAAAAAAAACAGACAAAATACATGCTTTGTAATTTTATGTTTGCGTATGCCAGAATAATTATGTTCCATAGAAGTGGACATGTAAAGACACAAGATCACACAGTCCTTGTCTTGGTAGTAAGGATTAAAGATTGAAATACATAATTTGTGTGGTGTGATCTCAATCTATATTGCCTGCAAAAGCAATCTAAGTAATACAGTGTGATCAGTGCATTATAGAGGCTCAGTCCTAGACTGCTGATCACTTTAATGGAGATCGAAATCATAGACTTGCCCAAATTGAAAGCATTATGCAGACGACAAATTAAATTTTACTCAGATTTTGGAAGACGACCCTGAAGAATAAACAGCATTTCCTCCTTGTCCCCACAATGTTTTCTGCTCTTCTAAAGATTAATTCTAAACTATAAACCACATTGAACTTGTCGTCTGCTAGTGCTTTCAATTTGGACTGATCTAAAATTTTGTCATTTGGTTATGAGTTAAAAAGGGTTGAAATCATTGTGGGATGAGATTTTCCCGCAGTATGTTTTGAAAAGCATTTTTGCTTAGGGTTGTTAAAACAAATGGATGTGTAGTAAAGGGTTAAGGAACTTTCCAAGAAATTGAGTTTTGATGCGACATACTCCGTTAGACTAATGCGATGTAAATGTAGCGTGAATGATTTATTGCCAAATAAGGAAATGGAGACAAATTGGGCCAGATCAAAGTACTCTAAGGAGTTTGAAAATGTTAAACTTATGAAGACTTGACATGGATTGGGAGATTTTCCCATTCTTACCTCCCTTTGTGGCAGAAAACTGAAAGCATTACCAAACGAAATTGTCCTTTACCAGACGACAGATTTGTAGACTGTTTCAAAGTGAAAGCTTTTGTGAAAAAAGAGGTGAACGTGGCTCAGACAGTGGACTTTGTCTTGCAGAGGGTAGGAAAAATTGTTGAAAAAGGAGAAAATGCAGACTGACCCTTTATTTACCATCCATTGTAAATTGCTTAACCCTTTCCCAAACGACAAAATTTGGACTGGTCCAAATTGAAAGAGTTTGCAGACGACAATATTAAATTTGATGAAAATGGTAGAAAGTTCTCAAAAAGGGTAGAAAACACTGTGGGAAAAGGAGAAATTGCTCGTTACGAGCAATTTCTCCTTTTCCCACAGTGTTTTCAAAAGACTTGTGCTGCAGACATGTGAAAACCAGGGCTTGTTTGGGAAAGGGTTAAGTCTTTTCCAGATTAGATCTGTAAAATTCTTTAATTTTGGAAGTCTAAACTTTTTCTACACTGGTCTGGTGTAGAGTTAAAACTTTACCAAATTAACCCCTTAGATAAGGAGGCTTTTGAAAACATTGCAGAAAAAGGAGTTACCAGCATTTCTGGCTTTTCACAATGTTTTCTACTCTTTCGGAGGCTGCATATAATGCTCCACTACTTTTGGTCACAGCCATCTTGTCTGCAAATGCTTTCAATTTAGACTTGTCTTTATGTTTGTCAGCTGGTATTCAGTTAACCCTTTGCAACACAATCACAAATTTTATCAACCCTTATGAAAAAAGGCTCTCAAAAATTGTAGGAAAAGAGAAATTGCTGGTTACCAGTATTTTTGCCTTTTCTTACAATGTTTTCTACCCTGTCATTAGCAAGACCAACAATTTGGGTCCTATTCAATATGCAAAAGCTATCAATTTGGATGAGTATAGAATTTTGTCGTTTGATGAAGAGTTAGGCCTTCAACACATGATTCAGAGTTTTGAAGACCCATTATAGATAAAGCTAGGACTTTTGGAAAGGTAGTAGGAAAAAGAGAAAATGCTGATAACAAGCAAAATCTCCTCTTCCAACAATGTTTTTTACCCTGTCAAATGGAAGTCCATTAATATATGTCATCTGCTAAATCTTTCTTTTTGGAATTGTCTAAATGTTTATCTGGTAACCAGGTAATGCTTTTAAACATGACAAAAATGTAGACCTGTCCAAATTGAAAGCATTTGCAGAAGACAGTTAAAATGTGGTTCAAATGATAGAATTTGTCTTTGATAGGGTAGAAAACCTTTCAGGAAAAGGAGAAAATGCTGGTATTCATTCAGTGACCCTGAAAGAGGAGGCTCTTGAAAACATGGAAAAGGAGAATATACTACTAACCAGCATTTTCTCCGTTTCCCACAATGTTTTCAGAAGGCTTCTTTCTCAGGGTTTTTAACCCTTTTCATCTTTACTTTCAGCCAGTGTTAACCCATATCATCGTTATTTTATGAAACTATAATCACTCAAATCCCTCAAGTTCGTCTATCCAGTACGCCATATACATATATTGGTAATTATACCCTTGCAAAACGAATGTTTTCGGGGGTATACTGGAATCAGCCTGTCTGTCCGTCCGTCCGTGTGTCCGTTTGTGTACAAAATACTAGCAATTTTGTGTCGCGAACTCCTCCTAGAGTTTTCATTCAGTTGCATTGAGACTTTGCACATTATATTGATCATATATTGAAGATTTACAAGACATAATTTTCAAGTGTCAACTTCCCCTGGTTGAGGAATTATCTCCCCTTGAACTTGACACTTTTTTTCTGTCAAAGCGCTGGTGGGGTTATTAAAGTCACATTCAGTGACAGCTCTAGTTTATCTATGTTTTAACAGCAGACCAAGTTTGAGCCATTCTACACTCTTTCAAGTTTTAATAGTGTTTTTCTCTCTGGCAGTAAGGATGTATCTTTAAGGTTTTTTACAGAGCAGCTTCAGAGAATGTTCGCGGTTTTAGTTGCACGAGGATATTATTGGCCCTTGTGTATCAAGGAAATCAGTAATGATCAACTTTCACGCTTCATTTAGTTTTTCCAACACTTGCTTTAACCCTTTCCCAAACGACAAATTTTGGACTGGTCCAAATTCAAACAGTTTGCAGACGACAATTTCAAATTTGATGAAAATGGTAGAAAGTTGTCAAAAAGGGTAGAAAACACTGTGGGAAAAGGAGAAATTGCTCGTTATGAGCAATTTCTCCTTTTTCCACAGTGTTTTAAAAAGACTTGTACTGCAGACACGTGAAAACCACTGGGCTTGTTTGGGAAAGGGTTAAGTCTTTATCCCTTTACCAAATAACGGGGTCCTGCATGGCTCAGTAGTAAAGTGTAGAGCTCGTAACCTGGAGGCCCCGGGTTCGAGCCTCACTGGATCCACTGGGTAAGACACTTCAGAGCCCTAGCCTAGTACTGGTGAAACTCAGGAAATACATGAATATGTGAGCTGTCGCCGTGATATGATTGAAGTGTTGTTAAAGGCGGCGTAAAACACCATTCAATCAATTTACCAAATGACAAAATTTTAGATCTGCCCAAATTGAAAGCATTTGCAGACGACAAAATAAATGTGCTTCAAAAATTGAAAATTGTTTTTGGAAGGTTAGAAAACATTTTGGGAAAAGGAGAAAATGCTGGTTACCAGCATGTTCTCCTTTTCCCACAATGTTTTCAAAAGGCTTCCTCTTCAAGGTCGTTAAAACCTGTGATTGTGTGGTAAAGTGTTAAAGATACATCTGTACTTGTTTTCAGCCAGTTTTTAACCCATTTCATCTTTCTTTTAGCAAACTACAATCATTCTTGTATCTTCATGCCAAATGTTGCCTCAGACGGTTGCAAGGTTGCACAGTCGACAACTGATAGTAAATGCATTTATTTTTCTGGAGGCCTTCAAAGAAATCACTGTTGCCCTTTCCAGTTTTGAATCGAAGACAAATCCTTTGAGTTTCGGTAGCCCTTACACCATAATATATGTTCGTAGATTATCTATGTTTTTTACATAGCTGACTAAATTATGAATCGTTCTACACACTATCAAGTTTTAACAGTATTTTTTATCAACCTGGCTGTAAGGGTGTATCTTAAACACACAATCCTGAGTTTTGACTACCCTGAAGGAGAAGGCTTTTGAAAACATTGTGGGGAAAGCCAGCATTTTCTCCTTTTATCTCAATGCCTTTTGCCCTTCAGAAACAAACCATCATTTGAATTACATTTAGTATCTTCAAATGCTTCCACTTTTATTTGGTAAAGTATAAAATTTTGTAGTTTGGTAAAAAGTTAATCTTATTTACCCTTTAGCAAACCATCTCCTTTAACCTTTTCCCAAACAAGCCCTGGTTTTCACATGTCTGCAGTACAAGTCTTTTGAAAACACTGTGGGAAAAGGAGAAATTGCTCGTAACGAGCAATTTCTCCTTTTCCCACAGTGTTTTCTACCCTTTTGGAGAACTTTCTGCCATTTTCATCCAATTTAAAATTGTCATCTGCAAACTCTTTCAATTTGGACCAGTCCAAAATTTGCCGTTTGGGAAAGGGTTAATTTTTATAACCCTACGGAAAAGAATGAAAATGTTGTGGGGCGAAAAAGGAGAATATGCAGGTTACCAGCATTTTCTTCTTTTGTCACAATGGTTTCCACCCGTTTACAGAAAAATCCTTTTCTTTCAACTCAATTTATGTTGTTGTCTGCAAAGGCTTTCAACTGGAACATGCCAAATATTTTGTCGCCTGTTGTAGAGTGAATACGCAGGCTAATTTTGGGCCAGTGAACAATTAAAGTACAAGTTGAATGTAG
The DNA here is from genome assembly GCA_945859785.2 of Tridacna gigas. NCBI lineage: Eukaryota > Metazoa > Mollusca > Bivalvia > Cardiida > Cardiidae > Tridacna > Tridacna gigas. The sequence goes on from OX244033.2 coordinate 67,237,936, forward strand.
AAAAAAACATTTTGATGCAATGAAAATAAGATTACAAGGGATTGAATGCAAAAATTTCTAGATTAAGTTGATTAAACTTTGCACCAAACAATTCCATGCTTTTATGACCCAGAGGAAGTCTTGAAGGCTGTAGAAAACATTGTGGGAAAAAGAGAAAATAGTGGTAACCTGCTTAATCTCACAACATTTTTTTTCAGAATTACAAAGACAAATCCCATTTTTTGAGCAGTATTAATTTTGTCTTCTGCAAATGCTTGGAGCTTGTACAAATCTAAATTTTGTCATCTGATTAAACCTTTATCACACCATCCGAGTTTTTAAGGGCCTTTGAAAACATTTTAGGAAAAGGAGAAAATGCTGCTTAATAGCTTTTTTAGCTCAGCTGTCTTCCTTTTCCCTCAATGTTTTCTACTAGCAAAGAAGTAAGGACTATCATTTGAGCGCCATTCTGCTTTCAGTTTGACCTGAGATCAAAATTTCTGTTGTGTTGGAAAGAATTAATTTAAAATCCTTAATTTTTAACCCTTTGTCACACAATCCAGAGTTTTAGGGACCGTAATGAGGAAGGCTTTTGAAAGCATTATGGAAAAAAGGAAAAAAATGCTGGTTACCAGCATTTTCTCCTTTTCCCACAATTTTTTCTCCAGAAACAAATGTAAGTTTTCAAGTCGTTAGTATTTTGTTGTCTGCAAATGCTTTGAACTTTGAAAGGTCTAAATTTTTGTTGTTTGGTAAAGAGTTAATCCTTATCTTATTAAATGATTCAAATGTTCAGTCAATTAATTTTTTGCCACACAACCCCGAGTTTTTAAGACCCTGAGGAAGATGCCTATTGAAAGCATTTTTAGCTCACCTGAGCATGAAGTGCTCAAGGCGAGCTATTGTGATCGTGCTGTGTCTGGTGTCCGTCGTCCTTCATACGGCGTCAACATTTTACCTTATGTGCTTTCTAGAGGCCACATTTTCAGTCAGATATGCTTGAAACTTGGTCAGGATGTCTATCTTGATAAAATCTCGGACAAGATCGAAATTGGCTCATGTCGGGTCAAAAAGTAGGTCACTTGGCTAAATCTAAGAAAAAGCTGTTACGTGCTCTTGAAGCCATATTTTCAGCCTGGTACTCTTGAAAAGTGGTCAGAATGTTTGTCTTGATGGTATCTTGGACAAGATCGAAATTGGCTCATGTCGGGTCAAAAAGTAGGTCACTTGGCCATATCTTAGAAAAACTTTGTGTGCACACTAGAGGCCATATTTTCAGTCAGTTATGCATGAAATTTGGTCAGAATGTTTGTCTTGATAAAATCTTGGACAAAGCTGAAATTGGGTCATGTCGGGTCAAAAAGTAGGTCACTTGGCTAAATCTAAGAAAAGCCTTGTGTGCACTCTAGAGGCCATATTTTCAGCCTGATGACCTTGAAACTTGGTCGGAATGTTTGTCTTGATGATATCCTGGACAAGTTCTAGGGGCCACATTTTCAGCGTGAAACTCATGAAAGTTGAATAGTATGTTTGTCTTGATGATATCTTGGACAAGTTCGAAATTGGGTCATGTCAGGTCAAAAAGTAGGTCACGGGGCTAAATCTTAGAAAAACCTTGTGTTCACCCTAGAGGCCACATTTTCAGCCTGATACTCTTGAAAGTTGGTCAGAATGTTTGTCTTGATGATATCTTGGACAAGATCAAAATTGGGTCATGTCGGTTCAAAAAGTAGGTCACTTGGCCATATCTTAGAAAAACTTTGTGTGCACTCTAGAGGCCATATTTTCAGTCAGATATGCATGAAATTTGGTCAGAATGTTTGTCTTGATAGAATCTTGGACAAAACTGAAATTGGGTCATGTCGGGTCAAAAAGTAGGTCACTTGGCTAAATCTAAGAAAAGCCTTGTGTGCACTCTAGAGGCCATATTTTCAGCCTGATGACCTTGAAACTTGGTCGGAATGTTTGTCTTGATGATATCCTGGACAAGTTCTAGGGGCCACATTTTCAGCGTGAAACTCATGAAAGTTGAATAGTATGTTTGTCTTGATGATATCTTGGACAAGTTCGAAATTGGGTCATGTCAGGTCAAAAAGTAGGTCACGGGGCTAAATCTTAGAAAAACCTTGTGTTCACCCTAGAGGCCACATTTTCAGCCTGATACTCTTGAAAGTTGGTCAGAATGTTTGTCTTGATGATATCTTGGACATGTTTGAAATTGGGTCATGTCAGGTCAAAAAGTAGGTCACGGGGCTAAATCTTAGAAAAACCTTCTGTTCACCCTAGAGGCCACATTTTCAGCCTGATACTCTTGAAAGTTGGTCAGAATGTTTGTCTTGATGATATCTTAGACATGTTTGAAATTGGGTCATGTCAGGTCAAAATGTAGGTCACGGGGCTAAATCTTAGAAAAACCTTGTGTTCACCTTAGAGGCCATATTTTCAGCCTGATACTCTTAAAAGTTGGTCAGAATGTTGGTCTTGATGATATCTTTGACAGCTTGGAAATTGGGTCATGTCTAGTCAAAAAGTAGGTCACAGGGCTATATCTTAGAAAAACCGTGTGTGCACTATAGAGGCCACATTTTCAGCCAGATACTCATGAAACTTGCTCGGAAAGTTTGTCTTTGTGATATCTTGGACAGCTTCCAAAGTGGGTCACATCCAGTCAAAAAGTAGGTCACTTACACTCATATGTTTTTCATCATTAAAACCTGAGGCTCTCTTCAGCTTTATCAACTGTAGGTCCAATGGCCCTCTTGTTGGAGCCAGGATTTTCTCCTTTTCCCACATTGTTTTCTACCCTATCATGGACAAGTTCCATCATTTGAACCATATTTAAATTACCATCCGCAAGTGATTTCAAGTTGGACAAGTCTAAAATGAAGGATTGGCAGGATTCAATTTGGAATATTGGAATATATGTTTGTTTTGATCAGCAGCTATGATATGCAAAGAGAGAACAAGGGAAGTAAATCTTGTAATTTTAAAATCAAAGTACGAATTGTATATTGTATATTGTTACAAGTTACATGGCTGCTTTTCCCGTATCGATTATGAAGTATCCAACTGTGAAGATCCAAAATATGCCTGCATAATCTGTGCAGTGTGACCTTGATGAACATAATGTTTGCAAAAAAGACTTAAGTTATTTTACTTGCTGCAAGGGTTAATATAGTTTGCTTTGGATTAATCTGCTATTAGCATACAGGCAATCTTTGGGGAAATAAAAGATAATTTAATTTTACATTCCGCATTAATTGTTATCGTGATGTCTCATTCAAACTGGGTGACAAAATCATCAGGACTGCAAATCAATATGAATTATCTCTCCACTGAGTAATCCTGTGTTTTTACAATCCCTATGATGAAGAATTCTGCAAAAAATTGCAGAAAAAAGGGGATATGCTAGTTTTCAAAATTTTCTCCATATTTCATGATGCGTTGTACGCTTCCAGACTCAAACCCCATCACATGAGACATAATTCTAATTTGTTGACTGCAAACATTTTAAATTGGGACAAATCTTAAATCAGACTTCCAGATAAGAGGGAGTGATAGTATTCTAAATCCATTATTTCTCTTCCAAACCCTATGTTGTTGGTACTCATTAGAATCGTCTCGATGAGACGACGTAACATAGGGTTTAGCGGAGAATATTAACAGTTCAATTTTGAAATCAAAGTCACTCCCTCTATCAGGAGCTCTGTTAAATGTTGACAACATTGTTCAAAAAGGAGAAACGCTGGTCACCAGGATTTTCTCCTTTTCCTACAATGTTTTCAATTTCCTTCTCCTTTAGACTTGATTCTAATTTGTTGCCTCTGAATGCTGTTAACTCTGAAGAGTCTAAAATATGGACAACATTGTTCGAAAAGGAGAAAATGCTGATCACCAGCATTTTCTCCTTGTCCTACAATTTTTTCCAAAGCCTTCTTCGATCTTTGGGAATTTTCAAACTCTGGATTGTCTGGTAAAGGATTAAGTCATTACCAAACTACAAAATTTTTTACTCGACTCAATTAATATCAATTAATTAAATTTAGTTTGAATAATGATTTCTGTCTTTGATAACGTAGAAAACATTGTGAGAAAAGGAGAAAATGCTGGTTACCAGCATATTCTCCTTTTCCTGCAATGTTTTCAAGAGCCTAATCAATCTCGGGATAAAGCTCGGGATTGTGTGGTAAAGGTTTAAGACTGCACCACACAGGCACTTGTTTTGTGAAAAATTTTACCATATAAGGTGTCCAACTTGATTGCCTGCCAAACAAGACCCTACAGTCATTCTTTAGTATTTCTCATATATTTCTGAATTTGAACAAAAAAGTCATTACTTTTATTATGTTCTGTGAAAATTTGTCTTTGATCTAGCACAAAAAAAAAAAGAACAAACGGATAAATACTCAGTAATTAAGGTTAAAGTTGGTGACATACAAATTTCTCTCATCCCACAGTGAATAGAAATTTTGACCCTTTTTCACACCATCACATGTTTTAATGACTCTAAACACAAGGCTTTTGAAAACATTGTGGGAAAATGCTGCTAACCAGCGTTTTCTCCTTTTCTTACAATGTTTTCTATCCTATCAAAGATATATCTCAGTATTTGAGCAATATTTAATTTTTTTGTCTGCAAATGCTTTCAGTTTTGCCAAGTCTGAAATTATGTTGTATGGTAAAGAGTTAACCCTTTCCCAAACAAGCCCTGGTTTTCACATGTCTGCAGTACAAGTCTTGAAAACACTGTGGGCATAGGAGAAAATGCTTGTAATGAGCAATTTCTCCTTTTCCCACAGTGTTTTCTACCCTTTTTGAGACCTTTCTACCATTTTCATCAAATGTAAGATTGTCGTCTGCAAACTCTTTCAATTTGGACCAGTCCAAAATTTGTCGTTTGGTGAAGAGTTAACACTGTGTTGAATAATGATTATTTACTGAACAAATGTGATTTGTCAGTACTTCTTTTAGTTGACTTAAAAACTTGTTTATTTAACCTCTAAAGCGCCTTTCGCGACTATAGTTGCATTTGCGGCCAGTGTAGATCAAGATCAGGTTGCACAAAACGTGCAGCCTGATCTTTGATCTACACTATCCGCTTTGATGAATCACTGTAGACAAAAGCAACTATGAAATTGCAATTATTTGGGTCGCATTTCTAGGATTAAAATGTCTAGCAGGTTTATCCAGCGCTCTAAGGGTTAATTTTACATTGATTATGAAACAAGTTCTTATAACTTATATATGAGCATTGCTCTGGCTAAAGGGAGCTTCATGCATCTTCATGATGCATTGTACCAAGCAAGGCATCATATTGTGCCTAACAACCAACTTTATCATAAGATAAGGTCCTTTGACATACAGACAATTTACCAATAGCGAATAGTTTCAGCCCAGTTCAGCCTGCATGGACTGTGCAGGCTGACCTGGGTCAATATTCTTCGCATATGTATTAAGCCCCCTTTTTACAAAGCATGGCTCATATATCAATAACTGTCACTCGCGATGGTTACTTCCTGGAAACCTTGATGTAGGTGGTTCTAAAGGTTGACCCGGCTCAGCACAGGATCAAACCCAGAACCTTTGGTGTGTGAGGCCAACGCTCTACAACTACAGCACTGTCTACCACAATACTTCTTTGGCAGCTGATCTGTAAGATATATTGACCAATCAGATTTGTTTTAATGTATTCATTATACGGAACCAAAAAGCCCTGAAAGCATAGTATCTTGTTCAATTGCATGTCCTGAAAATGTTTGTCTCTTTGTGGATTGACATTTTATCTTTTTTTGTAAGCCTTTACTGCACAATGTCGACTTTTGACGACACTTAGAAAGAAGGCTTTTGAAAACATTGTGGGCAAAGAAGAAAATGCTGGTAACCAGCATTTTCTCCTTTGCCAACAATGCTTTTATACCCTGTGAAAGAGAGATTTTATGTTTTGAGTAACATTTAATCTGTTGTCTGCAAATGCTTTCAATTTGGACTAGGCTAAATAATTTATCATTTGGTAAAGAATTAGACCCTTTACTGAAAGAAAGATAGAAGGCTTTTGAAAACATTGTGGAAAAAGGAGAAAATGCGGGTAGTCAGCATTTTCTCCTTTTCTCACAATGCTTTTTACCCTTTCAAGAACAAGTCACATTATTCATTCCACATCTAATTTGTTGTCTTTGGTATTTTCATTATGGCTTAGTCTAAAATTATTTATCTTGTGAAGAGTTGAAAATTTTTTAAAAAAGCAGAAGAAAAAAAATTAAGTTCTTAGAAACTTTTACAACAGCTTGGGTGATTCAGGAAGGAAACATTTTTTGTTGATCTTTAGAGAAAGGTATCATTTTCAGAGTTCTTGTTTCTTGAAAACTTGACCCTTTACCAGAAGACAAAATTTAAGACTGGTCCAAATTCAAAGGATTTGCATATGACAGATCTTGCCAAAATGATGGGATTTGTCTTTGATAGGAAAGAAAGCATTGTAGGTAAAGGAGAAAATGCTGGTTAACAGCATTTTCACTTTTTCTCTCCATGTTTTCCAAAGGCCTCTTCCTGAGGGTCATAAAAACGGGATTGTTTGGTAAAGGAGTAAAACAGTTTTTTACCCATTCCCAAACAACAAATGTTGGACCCTTCCAAACTGAAAGCATCTGCAGATATCACATTTGAAGTCAATACAAATGAGCTGAGATTCGTTAAGATAGAAAATATGTTGGGAAAAGGAAAAATTACTTGTAACAAGCAATTTCTCCTTTCCCACAATGTTTTCAGAAGCTTTCTTTCTCAGGGTCAATAAAACTTGGGATTGTGCCAGGTAAAGGGATAATTATGCAGAGACAGATACGTGACCCTTAACTCTGTACCAAATGACAAAATCTTGACTCTTTCAAATCTAAGCATTTGCAGATGACAAATTTGAAGGTGGTAGAAATGAACCACAAAGTTCTGACAGTGTAGGAAACATTGTGGGAAGAGGAGAAAATGCTGGTTACCAGCATTTTCTCCTTTTCTCACAATGTTTCCAAAGGTCATGTCAATTGGGGTCGCTAAAACTCAGGATCATGGGTAAAGTGTTAACCCTTTACCATACAACAAAATTTTGGACCAGACGAAATTGAAAGCATTTGCAGGCAATAAATTAAATGTAACTTCAATGGTTATTTCTGTCGTCATTAGGGTAGAAAACATTGTGGAAAAAGGAGAAAATGCTGGTTACCAGCATTTTCTCCTTTTACCACAATGTTTTCAAAGGGCTTCTTTCCCAGGGTTGTCAAAAGGTGGCACTGTGCAGTAAAGAGTTAACCCTTTCCCAAACAAGCCCTGGTTTTCACGTGTCTGCAGTACAAGTCTTTTGAAAACACTGTGGGAAAAGGAGAAATTGCTCGTAACGAGCAATTTCTCCTTTTCCCACAGTGTTTTCTACCCTTTTGGAGAACTTCTGCCATTTTCATCCAATTTAAAATTGTTGTCTGCAAACTCTTTCAATTTGGACCAGTCCAAAATTTGTCGTTTGGGAACGGGTTAAGCTTTACTGGATCCATTGGATTTTTTGTGGGAGTGTCCTTGGGCAAGATACTTCAGAGCCCTGGCCTAGTACCTGCGAAACCCAGGAATTACATGAATATGTGAGCTGTAGCGGTGATATGACTGAAATAATGTTGAAAATGAATCGTTTGTAAAACACCAGTCAATCAATTAAACATTTCCTTGATTATAACTCTATAGAAGAAGGTTTAGGGTATTTAAATTTTGTTAGTAAAGAAGAAAATGCTTGTTACCAGGTGGTTTCAGAAAAACTTTTGTTCCCTTTAACTCTTTACCACACTTTAACGACCCTGACAGAGAAGGCTTTTGAAAACATTGTGGGAAAAGAAGAAAATGCTGGTAACCAGCATTTTCTCCTTTTTCCCACAATGTGTCCTACTCTTTCAAAGACAAAAACCATCATTTTAGCAACGTTTGTCATCTGCAAATACTTTGAATTTGGTCTGGTATAAATTTTGTTGTTTGGTAAAGAGTTGAATGACAGATCCCACCATTCGAACCAGATTTTATTTGTCATCTGCAAAATTTAATGCTTCCAATGTGGACAAAGAGATAATTATTTTATTGTTTGATAGAGAGATAGGGGGTAAACTGATTGTGTGAAAAATTGAGACAGAAGAGAAAGAGCCCAAATGCTGGGGTTCCACCAGAATCCCATTGTTGTTTGTGTTACGTTTGATTTTTGTGTATAAATGCTTTCAAATTTTGAGGATTTGAACATTTTGTCACTCCATACAGAGCCAACTTTTGTATGCAAAGAGTGTAGAAAGATGAAACCATTGTAAAATTAATTTCCTGTTGATTCTCAGTTGCAATTTTAATTACAGGAACTGACTGAAGACAGAACCTGACTACCCCTTAGTATGTGAAGCACAATTGAAATTGCTGTTGCTGGCAGTTTAGAATAAGATCAGACTGTAAAAAACATGCAGTCTGAGCTTAGATCAACTCTCTCTGCATGACAATTTGTGAGAGGAAATATACAACCTTAACATTGCTTTATCTGGACCTTCTTTATTGGCTTAATCCTTTACCACACAATCCTGACTTTTAATGACCCTCAGGAAGAAGCCTTTTGAAAACATTGTGGGAAAAGGAGAAAATGCTGGAAACCGCATTTTCTCCTTTTCCCACAATGTTTTCTACCCTATCAATGACAATTTACATCATTTGATTCACATTTCAATTGTCGTCTGCAAATGCTTTCAATTTGAACCAGTCTTCTTTTATGTCGTTTTGTAAAGAGTTAATCTTTTCCACACGGCAAAATTTTAGACTTCTCCATAATTATGACAGGAATTTACAGACGACAGTTCAGATGTTTTTCAAATGATAGTGCTTGGCCTTGAATAGGTAGAAAACATTTTGGGAAAAAGAGAAAATGCTGGTTACCAGCATTTTCTCCTTTTATTACAATGTTTTTTTTAAAAGGCCTCCATCTCAGGGTCGTTAAAAATTTGGATTTTGTGGTAAAGGTTTAAAATTCCATTTTCATTTATTTGAGCACAAGATTTAACACAACACCAGCCTTGTCATTCTTCCTGTCATCCTTCTGTGGATTTGATGGTTAAAGGCCCAGGGGTGGCTAAAGTAAACAATGTTTTAAAATGTATTTGAATTTATTCATACCATTTAACTCTTTACCACATGACAAAATTCAGACTTGTCCAAACTCAAAGCATTTGCAGACAAAAAATCCAGGGTTACTCATATGATGAAACTTGCCTCTACCTTTTCCCACAATTTTTAGCTCCACTGGCCGAAGGCCAGCGGGCTTATGTCATGGCCCGGTGTCCGTCGTGCGTCCGTCCGTCCGTCCGTGCGTTAACTTTTATTTCAAACATCTTCTTCTCTGAAACTACCCATCCAATTTTCATGAAACTTCACAGAAATGATCCTGCCATGGTCCTCTTCAGAATTTCTTGAAAGAATTTGATTCCTTCAAAAACTCTGGTTGCCATGGCAACAAAACTGAAAAATATTCGAAATCTTTAAAAATCTTCTTGTCTGAAACCATAAGGCATAGGGCTACCAAATTTGGCATGTAGCTTCATGTAGTAGACCTCTATCATGTTTCTTGAAATTATAGCTCTGGGGTCAAAATTGGCTCTGCCCCAGGGGTCACAAGTTTTACATAGGCTTATATAGAGAAAACTTTGAAAATCTTCTTGTCTGAAACCATAAGGCATAGGGCTACCAAATTTGGCATGTAGCTTTATGTAGTAGACCTCTATCATGTTTCTTGAAATTATAGCCCTGGGGTCAAAATTGGCTCTGCCCCAGGGGTCACAAGTTTTACATAGGCTTATAGAGAGAAAACTTTAAAAATCTTCCTGTACCTAGCCATAAGGCCTAGAGCTACCAAATTTTGCATTTAGCTTGATCTAGTTGGGGTCTACCAAAAGTGCCCAAATTATAGTCCTGGGGTCAATTTGGCCTCATGCTGGGTGGGGGGGGGTTCACAAGAGTTACATAGGCTTACATAGGGAAAACTTTTAAATCTAGGTGTACATAGCCATAAGGCTTAGGCTACCAAATTTTGCATAATTATAGCATTGTCTAGTGGACAACTACAAAGAGGGGCCAAGTTACAGCCCTAGGATCAAGTTTGGCCCTGCACCAGGGGTCACAAGTTTTACATGGGTTTATGGAGTGAAAAGTTCAGAAACCGTCTTGTTACTAGCCATAAGGCCAAGAACTCCCAAATTTGGCATGTTATTCTTCTAATACACATATTCCCCATTTAGTCCGACTGTAGCCCAGGGGTCAAAGTTTTATAAGGGCTTATATAGTGAAGACTTCTCTTCATGGTTTATATTTATAAGCCAGTGGAGCGATATAGGGCCATCATGGCCCTCTTGTTTCAAATGCTTTCTTTCTCAGGGTCGTTTAAGTTGGGATTGTGTGGTAAAGGGTCAGTTGATTTTGCAAAATGCTGTTTTGAGAGCTGACTAAAATCCTAGATGAATTCGATGGTTTTGTAGTTGTTTTGCCTGCATTCCTTTTAGAGTTCGGTCACCATGTAAGACTAAGAAAAGAAGAATTTCTTGAGTATTGTTCATATTTATACCCCCGCAAACCAAGTTTGTAGGGGGTATACTGGAATCAGCCGGTCGGTCGGTCGGGCGGGCGGTCTGTCTGCAAAATCTTGTCCGGACAACTCCTCCTACAGTTTCTGTCTGATTCACTTTAAACTTGGCAGAAGTGTTCATTAGGAGCTGTAGATGTGCAAGACACACATTTTGTGAAAATTCCATCAAGAATTACTGAGTTATTGCCCCTGATTTGACTTAAAAATGCTTGTCCGGACAACTCCTCCTACAGTTTCTGTCTGATTCACTGTAAACTTGGCAGAAGTGTTCATTAGGAGCTGTAGATGTGCAAGACACACATTTTGTAAAAATTCCATCAAGAATTACTGAGTTATTGCCCCTGATTTGACTTAAAAATGCTTGTCCGGACAACTCCTCCTACAGTTTCTGTCTGATTCACTTTAAACTTGGCAGAAGTGTTCATTAGGAGCTGTAGATGTGCAAGACACACATTTTTTAAAAATTCCATCAAGAATTACTGAGTTATTGCCCCTGATTTGACTTAACAATGCTTGTCCGGACAACTCCTCCTATAGTTTCTGTCTGATTCACTTTAAACTTGGCATAAGTGTTCATCAGGAGTTGTAGATGTGCAAGACGCAACTTTCGTGAAAATTCTATGAAGAATTAATGAGTTATTGCCCCTGATTCACATTTAAAATGCTTGTCCGGACAACTCCTCCTACAGTTTCTGTCTGATTCACTTTAAACTTGGCATAAGTGTTCATCAGGAGCTGTAGATGTGCAAGACACACATTTTGTAAAAATTCCATCAAGAATTACTGAGTTATTGCCCCTGATTTGACTTAACAATGCTTGTCCGGACAACTCCTCCTACAGTTTCTGTCTGATTCACTTTAAACTTGGCATAAGTGTTCATTAGGAGTTGTAGATGTGCAAGACGCAACTTTTGTGAAAATTCTATGAAGAATTAATGAGTTATTGCCCCTGATTCACATTTAAAATGCTTGTCCGGACAACTCCTCCTACAATTTCAGTACGATTGGCTTTATACTTGGCAGAAGTGTCCATCTGGAGTTGTAGATGTGCAAGACACACATTTTGTAAAAATTCCATCAAGAATTACTGAGTTATTGCCCCTGATTTGACTTACAAATGCTTGTCCGGACAACTCCTCCTACAGTTTCTGTCTGATTCACTTTAAGGAGGTCTTTTTTGTCATATGTATAGTTGGCCAACATTATGCGAAAAGGCACCTTTGGACATTTGCAACAAGCGTGGATCCAGACCAGCCGCTGTGTCTCGGACATAATGTCAGATCATGGTCTACACTTTTTTACACTCATTTAGTTTTGTGTCCAATTAAATTGATACTTTGTATAAATATTCACCAGGACCAGTAGAGGTTCAAGATGCATTTTTCTCAAATGTTGGCCAAATTAATTACCCCTGAATTTACTCAAAACTTCTTGTCCAGAGAACTATTCCTTCAGTTTAAGTCTTATTCACTTGATATTTGTCATGATATTCACCAGGAGCAGTAGATGTGCAAAGCACAAATTTCATGAGTGTTGGCCTAATGATTACGGAGTTATTGCCCCTAATTGACATTGTAGAGTTATTGCCCCTGTGACATGAAATATAGGGGCGGGGGTATTTATCACCTTTAGTGATAGTCATTCTAGTTACTTTTGCATTGACATGATAAAATATTGCCTACTGCATTTAACTCTTTACCAAGCAACAAAATCTTGGACTTGTCCAAATTCAAAGCATGTGCAGACAACAAAATAAATGTGACTCAAAAATTGAAATTGTTTCCAAAAGAGTAGAAAACATTGTGGGAAAAGGAGAAAATGCTGGTTACCAGCATTTTCTCCTTTTCTCACAATGTTTTCAAAAGGCTTTTCCTTTAGGGTCGTTAAAACCCGGGACTGTGTGATAAAGGGTTAACCTGAATCTGACCTTTGTGCTGAATATATAAGTAGGCATATAAATAGAACTCCGACTGTTATTCGGGAAGTTTAGTTTGCATTCGCTGAAGTTATGGAAGACTCGAGCTAGTTCTCAGTTAGGTACTTATACACAGCTAAGCAATTTAATTTACGCATAACTTACGAAAGCTAAGCCCCTGTAGCTCAGTCGGTAGCGTACAGGACTTGAGAACAGGAGGTCGCTGGTTCGATCCCCGGCTTGGCCAGTTTCTTTCTGAGGATTGATGATAGTCATCGCAACAGGATTCATTCCTCTCTCACCGCTGAATGTTGTTTCGACGATGGTTATGTGGGAAAGCAGCCAGTGGCTTGGAAAGAATATTGTGCGGAGTACTGGTAAAATGTAACTCCAGGAAAGCATGGATAGGTGCACTGGCCGCCGTGATATAACTGAAATAATGTTGAAAACGGCGTTAAACACTATACAATCAATCAATCAACCTTACAAAATATTTCCGTGACCGTACGGCACATAATTATGCCGAAGGCAGCTCAGTGCGATGCCAAGGTTAAAAAAAAATTTTAATTTATGTAAATGATGTTGACCTGGGGCAGGTTAAATGAAGTAGGCAATACATACCCATCCTTTAACCCTTTACCAGATGACAAAATTTTAGCCTTGTCCAAATTGAAAGCATTTGCAGACGACAATTTCTATGTGGCTCAAATGGTGCAATTTTTCTTTGATAAGGTAGAAAACATTGTGGAAAAAGGAGAAAATGCTGGTTACCAGCATTTTCTCCTTTTCCCACAATGTTTTCAAAAGGTTTCTTTCCTAGGGGCGTCAAAAGGTAGCATTGTGCGGTAAAGGGTTAATCCTCTATCACACAATCCTGAGCTTTCACGATCTTGAAGAAGAGGGCCTTTGAAAATAGTGTGAGAAAAGGAGAAAATGCTGTAAACAGTTTGATTCCCCAGCTCAGCCAATTTCTTCCTAAGGGTCATCACTGAGACGGGATAAATTCCTGTCATACTGCAGAATAATGTTTCGACAATGTTAGAATGTGGGAAAGTAGCCAGTGGCTTGTGAAGAATATTGTGCGAAGCACTGGTAAAGGAAACGCCAGGAAGGTATGAGTAGGTCAGCTGTCTGCCGCCAAACTGAATTAATGTTGACAACAGCATTAAACACCATACAATAAATCAAGCAATCTTTTCTGTTTGAAATTTAAAAGGATCAATTCAAATAATGTTAGTTCCTTACCAAACAACAAAATTTTAGACTGGTTCAAATTTAGAGCATTAAATGCGGGTGACAAAGTAGTGTTACTCAAAAATGGAAATTTGGCATTGGAAGGGTAGAAAACATTGTGGAAAAAGGAGAAAATGCTGGTTACCAGCATTTTCTCCTTTTCCCACAGTGTTTTTTTAACAGCCTGTCTTTTCAGTGTCATAGAAACTCAGGATTGTATGGTAAAGGATTAACCCTTTCCCAAACGACATTTTGGACTTGTCCAAATTGAAAGAGTTTGCAGACGACATTTTAAATTTGATGAAAATGGCAGAAAGTTCTCAAAAAGGGTAGAAAATACTGTGGGAAAAGGAGAAATTGCTTGTTATGAGCAATTTCTCCTTTTCCCACAGTGTTTTCAAAAGACTTGTACTGCAGACACGTGATAACCAGGGCTTGTTTGGGAAAGGGTTAAATTAAAAAAATGGTAGAATTTTATTTTATGTGTAGGAAACAAAATGCACATATCTGATATTCACGGAAGGGTTTCGTACGTTATTTAGGGATTGCATGACCATATTTATTGCCGATAGACATGATCAATATCCCCACTTAGTGTCGAATGGATTGTTGCGGTCCAAATATCATGTCTGCAAGTAATAGGATTGTTTATTGTGATATTTTCCAGAGTCTTAGATTCTGTCTTTTTTTTTTTGCAGAGACAAACAATTTTCAAACAAAATATTTCGAAAGGAGGTTGGTGTTGCATATGAATCAGAATTCCTTACCATGCTTTAACCCTTTACCAGGCAACAAAATTTTAGCCTTGTCCAAATTGAAAGCATTTGCAGATGACAATTTCATTGTGGCTCAAATGATGCAACTTTTCTTTGATAGGGTAGAAAACATTGTGGGAAAAGGAGAAAATGTGGGTAACCAGCATTTTCTCCTTTCTCACAATGTTTTCTACTGACTTCCAAAAACAAATTTCAATTTTTGATTCTCATTTATTTTGTTGACTGTAAAAGGTTTCAAATTTGGACAGGTCTAAAATTTTGTCTTTTGGTAGAGTTAACAGCCCCGATGAAGAGGGCTTTTGAAAACATTATGGGAGAAGAAAATAGTAGTAAACATCATTTCCTCCTTTTCTCACAATGTTTTCTCTCATTTTTAGCTCTACTGGCTGAAAGCCAGCAGAGCTTATGTCATGGCGGGGTTTCCGTCGTCCGTCCGTCTGTCCGTCTGTCCGTCCATCCGTCCGTCCGTCTGTCCGTCCGTTAGTCTTTTTCTTGTTTACGCGATAAAGTCTGCATTTGTTGCCGGATTTTCATGAAACTTGCACAGTTTGTTTATCTCATCAATAGCTTCAATCCTATTGAATTTGAAAAAAATCCAACAAACAGTATGGGAAAAGTAGCCATTTCAAGTTGAAAATTTCCAGTTCTTGTTTACGCGATAAAGTCTGCAAATAACTTCAGATTTTCGTGAAACTTGCACAGTTTGTTTATTTCATCAATAGCTTCAACCCTATCGACTTTGAAAAAAATCCAACAAATAGTATGGGAAAAGTAGCCATTTAAAGTTGAAAATTTGAATTTTCTGTTCTTGTTTACGCAATAAAGTCTGTATTTCTGGTCAGATTTTCATGAAAATCACGCAGTTTGTTTATCTCATCAGTAGCTTCAACCCTATTGATTTTGAAAAAAAAATCGAAGAAACAATGTGGGAAAAGTAGCCATTTCATGTTGAAAATTTCCAATTCTTGTTTACATGATAAAGTCTGCATTCCCTGCCAGTAGAGCATATTCAGGCCCTTCAGGGCCTTCTAGTTACACTTTACCAAACAAAATTTTAGACAAGTCCAAATTGAAAGCATCTGCCGACAACAAAATTAATGCTACTGAAAAGTTAAAATTTATTTTGGGAAGGGTAGAAAACATTTTGGGAGAAGGAGAAAATGCTGGTTACCAGCATTTTCTCCTTTTCCCACAATGTTTTCAAAGGCTTCTTTCCCAGGGTTGCTAAAAGTCAGGATCGTGTGACAAAGGGTTTAAACAAATTCCATCTTACGAGCAATATTTAATTTGTCGTCTGCAAATGCTTTCAAAATGGACCGGTCAAAACTTTTTTTTTTCTTCAAAAGAGTCAAGTCATTAGAATTATAAACCGGGGGTTCTGATCCCTCCTGATGACACTGGTCCCTTTTAGGCCTGTCCTTGGGCAAGGCATCACAAACACCAAAGTAAAACTAATTTAACTCTTTACCACACAATGCCGACTTTTAACAACCCTGGAAAAGAAAGCTTTTGAAAACATCGTGGGAAAAGGAGAAAATGCTGGTAACCAGCATTTTCTCCTTTTCCCACAATGTTTTCTTCCCTTCCCAAAACAAATTTCAATTTTTGAGTTACATTTATTTTGTCATCTGCAAATGCTTTCAATTTGGACCAGTCTAAAATTTTGTTGTTTGGTAAAGAGTTAAAAAATGCTGATAAACAGGATTTTCTTTTTCCCCTCAGCCAAGCCCCCGTAGCTCAGTCGGTAGCGTGCAGGACTTGAGAACAGGAGGTCGCTGGTTCGATCCCCGGCTTGGCCAATTTCTTTCCGAGGATTGATGATAGTCATTGCAACAGGATTCATTCCTCTCTCACCGCTGACCATTGTTTCGAAGATGGTTATGTGGGAAAGCAGCCAGTGGCTTGGAAAGAATATTGTGCGGAGTACTGGTAAAAGAAACTCCAGGAAAGCATGGATAGGTGGGTGCACTGGCCGCCGTGATATAACTGAAATAATGTTGAAAATGGCGTTAAACACCATACAATCAATCAATCAGTCTTTTTCCCCTCAGTATGTTCACAAGTCTTCCTCAGGGTCTGGATTGTTTTGGTAGAGGGTTTTTTACTCTTTACCACACAACAAAAGTTTGGACTAGATTTAATATTGAAAGCATTTGCATATGAAATAATTATTGTAGCTCAAGTAATGACTACTATCTTTTATAGGGTAAAAAACATTTTCGGAAATGGAGAAATTTCAAAATTAGTGCTTTCAATCTGGTCAAGCCTAAAAGTTTGTCATCTTGTAAAAATTCTACAAAAGATTCCCCAGTTTTAAATACCCTAATGAAGAAAACTTATGAAAACATGGTGAAAAAAGAAGAAAATACTGGAATACATGCATTTTCTCCTTTTTCCACAATGTTTTTTATTCTTTCAGAGACAGATCCCATCATTTTAGCCATATTTAAAACCTTTAACAAACGACAATACTGTAGACCAGTCCAAATTGAAAGCAGTTGCAGATGACAAAATAAATGTGACTGAAAAATTGAGATTCATTTTGGGAAGGGTAGAAAACATGGGAAAAGGAGAAAATGTTGGTTACCTTCATTTTCTCCTTTTCCCACAATGTTTCCAAAAGGCTTCTTTCTCGGGGTCTTTAAAAGCTGGGATTGTGTGGTAAAGGTTTAATCAGGCATCTGCAATAGCTCTGAATTTGGGCATGTCTAAAATTTTTGATATTGTTTAACAAGTTAAAATAGCCTCTATAAAGTCTGATATGCATTTTCTCATTTCAGATATGGAGACACCATTCTTAAGTTTTTCTAATCCCAATTACCAGTTTGAGGACAAAGCAAAGCACAAGGCGATGTCATCAGCCGACTGTGACGTTGACGTCAACATCATGACTTTGTCGGGAGAGAAGCAGACAAGATCAAAGCTGAGCACAAGAAGTCTAGGCTCCCAGAATTCAACTGAAGACGATGATGGATCGCTACAGAGTGAGGAAATTTCCTCGGATGAAGAGAATGATTTTGTGGACACTTACACAAAGCTTGATGATAATGATGATGATACTGAGAAACTTGACAATACGGAGAATATCAATACGAGTTACGGTGAGAAACCGAAAGGTATTCTCGCGTATATCAGCTTGCTGGAGCAGAGTGCAAAGGAACGAAGTGAAAAACGTAAAAGTAAAGAAAATGAACACTGCGAAATATTTGTTGATGATATGGACAGTGGTCAGACTACACCATCACTGACAGAACATTTGAAAAAGAAAACGTAAGATGATTTATTCAGTATCAAATTATTTTGACCTCTGTTCTTAACCCTTTACAAAACGACAAAATTTTAGACTTGCCTAATTTGAAAGCATTTGCAGACGACAAAATAAATGTGGCTCAAAAATTGAAATTCGTTTTGGGCAGATTAGAAAACATTGTGGGAAAAGGAGAAAATGCTGGTTACCAGCATTTACTTCTTTTCCCACAATGTTTTCAAAAGACTTCTTCTTCAGGGTTGTTAACTCTTTACCAAACGACAAAATTTTAGACCAGTCCAAATTGAAAGCATTTGCAGACGACAAACTAAATGTGACCCAAAAATTGAAATTTGTTTTGGGTAGAGTAGAAAACATTGTGGGAAAAGGAGAAAATGCTGGTAACCAGCATTTTCTCCATTTCCTACAATGTTTTCAAAAGGTTTCTTCCTCAGGGTCGTTAAAAGTTGGGATCGTGTGGTAAAGGCTTAAAACCCGTGATTATGTGGTAAAGAGTTAATACCCACGAAGACAAATATGATAGCCTCAACTCTTTACCAAACATCAAAATTTTAGGCTTGTCCAAATTGAGAGCATTTGCAGATGGCCAGTTAATGTTAGTCAAAATTTACTTTCTTTTTTGGTAAAGGATAGAAAACATTTTGAGAAAAGGAGAAAATGTATTTTCCACAATATTTTCAAAAGCTTTGTTCCTCAGGGCTGTTAAAGTCAGGATTTGTGTGGTAAAGGGGTAAAGGGTTAAAGCAGACAACTTATTCATGTTTTCTAGGATCCACAAGCACAAGATTAGATGCTTCAGTACCTTGTCCAAGGGCACTGCTAGCCCAACCATTGTCACCCAGTGGGATTCAAACCCAAAATTTCTGGGTTATAAACCAAAAATCTGAATTATCAACCTTGAAGCCATGGTGGACCCTTGAAAAACAAATGAACAACTGATGTAAGCAAAATGCTTATCCTTCTACCACACTATCTAGACTTTTAACGACTCGGAGGAAGAAGTCTTGTGAAAACATTGTGGGAAAAGGAGAAAATGCTGGTAATCAGCATTTTCTCCTTTTCCCACAATGTTTTCTACTCTGTGAAAGACAAATTTAATGTTTTGAGTTACATTGAGTTTGTCGTCTGCAAATGCTTTCAATTTGGACAAGTCCAAAATTTTGTTGTTTGGTAAAGAGTTAACCCTTACCCAAACAAGCCCTGGTTTTCACGTGTCTGCAGTACAAGTCTTTTGAAAACACTGTGGGAAAAGGAGAAATTGCTCGTAATGAGCAATTTCTCCTTTTCCCACAGTGTTTTCTACCCACTTTGAGACCTTTCTGCCATTTTCATCAAATTTGAAATTGTTGTCTGCAAACTCTTTCAATTTGGACAAGTCCAAAATTTGTTGTTTGGGAAAGGGTTAATCTAAATCAGCATCTTGAAGAAATTCCATGGGGACGTAGTAATAGATTTTTGGGCATTTTGACTGGCTGAGTTCATTTATGTCTTGGGGTGTTTGTTGGACTTTTATTTACCATTCCATCATGAACAAATATAGAAAATGGATATTTTTACGAGGTCTAGAGCCCTACTGGAAGTATAGCGTCGAGTTTTGTTATTATCGTCTTTTCTTGTATTTATTTTGAACTTGTATCTTTTACCCTTGGTCAACTACATAAAAGGAATAGAGGATTCCAAAGTCTTTTACACAGTTCCAAAGTCTTGTGAGGATATCTTGAGATGCTTCAAATAGTGTAGAACCAAGATCAGACACCTAGCTTTGAACAGTTTGTTCTTGATCTGCTCTGCTTGCAAGTGCCCTTAAACTCTGCACCAAGAAACACAATTTTAGACTTAACCCTTTACCACACAACCTGGAGTTTCAATGACCCAGAGAAAGAGGACTTTTGAAAACCTTGTGGGAAAAGGAGAAAATGCTAGTAACCAGCATTCTTTCCTGTTCTCACAATGTTTTATATCCTATCTGGGACAAGTTCCATTGTCATTTAGGCCACATTTAATTTGTCGTCAGCAAATACTTTCAGTTTGGAGTAGTCTAAAATTTTGTCGTGTGGTAAAGAGTTAACCAAATTCTATGCTACTTTCAGATGACAGATTGCATGTGTCTCAAATGATCTGATTTATCTTTGAAAGGATGGAAAACATTGTAAGAAAAGGAGAGAATGCTGATTTCTGTACTCTTGAGTAGATGACCAAGTTTTAGATTTGTCCGAATTTAAAGCATTTGCAGATATGTTTCATTGTTGCTAAAATGGGATATGTCTGTGAAAGGATAGAAAACATTTTGGGGAAAGGAGAAAACATTGGTTAGCAGCATTGAGGGTCATTTAAATATAGGACTGTTTTATCAAATGTTGAAGAAATAGTTTTGAGATTGATTTGTGACAATGGATTCTTCTGACAGTAATGGTGTCCTTAAGCAGGCCACTTTTTTTTTCATGTTACACAAATTACCGGAATGCTGAGGACAAGTTGAGATGACTTCATAATCAAAGTAGATAAAGATTAGACTACTAAATTGGCTTTCTGATATTCAGTTTACACTGTCAGATAGATATTTGTATGAATTGTTTGCCAAAGCAAATGCAGTGGTCTACTTATACCTTGTGTATGCTCACTTTTGTTTGTATGGTGTTTAACACTATTTTCTACATTATTTCAGTTATATTGCAGCTGACCTGAGACGAAACTTTCTGCTATTGGTTAATTTTCAGAAAGTCCACGGACCATTTACCTCATGATTGAGTCGGTTGATATAAGAAATGGATTTTATGGATCCATGATCATGGAATGACTTGCTTCATATCATGCATCACAGAGATGCATTAACCCTTTCCCAAACGACAAATTTTAGACTGGTCCAAATTGAAAGAGCTTGCAGACGACAATTTTAAATCTGATGAAAATGGCAGAAAGTTCTCAAAAAAAGTAGAAAACACTGTGGGAAAAGGAGAAATTGCTCGTTATGAGCAATTTCTCCTTTTCCCACAGTGTTTTCAAAAGACTTGTACTCCAGACACGTGAAAACCAGGGCTTGTTTGGGAAAGGGTTAAGCCGCCTTTTGCCGGAGTGTGGCTCGATTTATTCGTTCAAAGTGTTAAGAGTTTTCATAAGTAGATCTATTACTCGGGTTTTTCAGACTCGCTTTGTGCTTTCAATACTTCAAGCTTTATTATTGTGTGTTAGGCTGATTAGTTTCTTTAGCTAACCATGAGTTCAGAGATTAATACGAAATCAAGGAAATCAGAATGTGAATTTCTAATTTCAGATTTGCCAATGTTGGATTTGATATCAATTCACCAGATTCCAATGACAGTGGTATCCAATCAGACGCCAGATCCGACGACGGCATATCCCACACCAATGGCGGGTCAGTGAGCGAGGACTTGTGTGCGATCACAAACAAGTCATATCAGCCCAACAAGGAGGGAGATGAAGACTCAGAGGAGGTGACACCCACACAGGTAACATGGACCTGTCAAAACTGATACTTTTATCCTTTACCACACAATCCCGACATTTAACGACCCTGCGTAAGAGGCCTTTTGAAAACATTGTGGGGAAAAGGAGAAAATGCTGGTAACCAGCATTTTCTCCTTTTCCCACAATGTTTTCTACCTTTTCCAAAACAAATTTCATTTCTTGAGTTGCATTTAATTTGTCAGCTGCAAATGCTTTCAATTTGGACTGGTCTAAAATTTTGTCAAGTGGTAAAGAGTTAACTCTTTACCAAACTTTAAATTTTAGACTAATCCAAATTGAAAGCATTTGCAGACTACAAATTAGATTTGGCTGAAATGATGAAATTTGTAGTTGACAGGGAAGAAAACAGTATGGGAAATGGAGAAAATGCTGGTTACCAGCATTTTCTCTTTTTCCAACAATGTTTTCAAAAGGCTTCTTTTTCAGGGTCATTAAAATCAGGGATTGTGTGGTAGAGTTAAGTCATTGCTGTACTCTACAAGCTTTTGTATCCCTGCAGTTAATAGTTTTGGGAAAACATTATGAGAAAAAGAGCAATTGGTTGTAACAAGCAATTTCTCTTTTCTGCACAAAGTTTTCCTCACTGTTGAAAAGGATATTTCCTTTCCTTCAACTGTTTACCAGATGGCAAAATTTTAGACTGGTCCAGTTCCAAAGTATTTGCAGACAATAAGCCAATTCTGGCCCAAATGATGGAATTTGACTTTGAAAGGGTAGAAACATATTGTGGGGAAAAAAAGAAAATGCTGGTTACCAGCATTTTTTTTTTCCTTTTCCCACAATGCCTTTGTAGTCAGGGTCATTAACTCTTTCAGCGCCACAGGCGAAAACAGGGACTTTTGCGGACGGCATAGATCAAGATCAGACTGCACAGAACGTGCAGTCTGATCTTCGATCTATACTGTCCACTTGTGTGCTCAAGTCTATATGATAAAAATCTTCCGGCGACTCAGTGGATTGTATTTACAGCCATCAAAAGAGGCCAAGTTTGTTTATTTGGCGCCGAAAGAGTTAAAATTGAGGATTACTGTAGTTGGTAAAGGGTTTGCCAGTATTGTACTCCACAATATTTGTACCTCTACAGTTAACCAAATGTCAAAATTTTAGACTTGTCCAAAATGAAAGCATTGGCAGATTACAAATGGGACTCAAAATTAGAATTTATTTTTGGAAGGTAAGGAAACATTGTGGGAAAAGGAGAAAATGCTTGGGGGTTCAAAACTCAGGATTGTGTGGTAAAGGGTTAGAGTCCTTGTTAACCTGCATTTTCATACCCAGGGTTCCCATTCACGTACATATGTGCATGATTCATGCACATAATTGAATAATCACGCACAAAAATATGAACTGAAACATGCGTGCACTCACAGGTTTCAAGGCTCCTGCTGTCAATCACCTGAGTGGCCCCAATTGGGACAAGTTAGAAAAAATGTCTCCAAAACAGAAGCACTTGCGAATCTGCTGGCAACAAGTAATGTCTTTACATGATATTTAAAAGATCTGAACCCTGACGTATACAAGAGGTATCAAGTATGAAGGTCACTGTTTATCACCGTTAATCAAGCTTTCAGTTATTTAAAGTATTAATGGTATTAATCCGCTTTTCTTGTATAAAATTACAGATTTTGAAGTTACTTGCTACCCAAGTTGATAGATTTTATGTCAAATCATGTTGAAATATGACTCCAAAAATTAACTGGATTGAAAAAATTTATCGCTGCAAGAAACACGAAAACCCATGACACAAGGAAGATAGACTTGACATCGTCCGATTGTAGGCCTTTCAAACTGCCTATTCAGCTTAATTAATGACTTTAAACAGTGAATTTACATAAATCTCTCTATAAAACAATAAGTTAAACCTAATTCAAAGTGCCTGATATTGACAGTGAAATGGAAAATTCTACTGGTTGTAAGTTGTTCCTCAAAACCTGGTCCAGTGAGTAAGGAAGCATTACTAGCAACTTCTTTTTTAAATTACCCATATTGTTTTCAAGAACAGATGACTGCAGAGTGAGACTCATCAAAACTTATTTTCAATACAACAGACCCTTACTTTCCTCCATAGCTCTAAAATTGTCATTATTAAGTGCACTCTTAGAATTTCCAAACTTGTCCTCCAGGGAGTGTATGCACTCCCAGAAAAAGATGTTATTGGGACCACTGTTATACCTAAATATTGTCTTCCCTTTCATAGACAAATATCATAATTGAGACCAAATTTAATTTGTCGTCTGCAAATGATTTCAAATTCCAGAAGTCTAAAAGTTTGATGTCTGTTAACCGTTTACCATATGACAAATTCTAGACTGGTTCTATTTGAAAGCATTTGCAGAGGACAAATTAAATGTTGCTAAAATGATAAGTTCTGCCTTGAATAGGGTAGAAAACATTGTGGGAAAAGGAGAAAATGCTGGTTACCAGCATTTTCTCCTTTTTGCACAATGTTTTCAAAAGGCCTCTTCATCAGGGTCGATAAAAGTTGGGCTTTTGTGGTAAAGGTTTAAAAAGTGAAAGGCTATACAAACATTCAGAGGAAGGAAAATTTGTTTCCAGAAGTATAACAACCATATGGGAAAAGGAAATACTTTGTGCCACAATGGCTTGCACTTTTTTCCCAAGCCGAGCCCCGGTAGTTAAGTTGGTAGTGTACAGAA
Organism: Tridacna gigas; assembly: GCA_945859785.2. Classification (NCBI taxonomy): domain Eukaryota; kingdom Metazoa; phylum Mollusca; class Bivalvia; order Cardiida; family Cardiidae; genus Tridacna; species Tridacna gigas. The sequence continues at coordinate 67,261,880 of OX244033.2, forward strand.
CTTTAGAACAGGTGGTCACTGGTTTGATCCCCGGCTCGGTCAATGTCTTTGGATTGATGATAGTCATAGCAACAGGATTTATTCATAGCGACACTGACCATTGTTTAACAGTGCTTATGTGGAAAAGCAGCCAGTGGCTTGGAAAGAGTATTGTGCAGAGTACTGGTAAAAGAAACTTCAGGAAACATAGACAGGCGCACTGGCCACTGCGATATGACTTAAATAATGTTGAAAACAGCAATTACCATACAATCAACCATACATCTTTTCCCCAAATTTTCGGAAGCTGTCAACAGTGTTTCCCACAAGTGAATTAGGGAGTACCTCCTTTTCCAGCAATACCTTCTACTCTTTCAGAGAAAAAATTCCATTGTTTTAGCAACATGAATTTACTTCGGTATGGACGTGTCTAAATTTTATGATCTTGGATATATGGGGCAGCATTTAGATTTTACAAAATGATGCGTTTTGTTTTCCAGAGTGATGAAACCAATAAAGAACAACCGGAAGTGTTACCCCCGGGCTGGGAGAGATGTGAAGGTAGAGTCAAACATATCTTGGTTTAACTCCTTACCACACCACTCCATTTTAAACTTATCCAAACTGAAAGCATTTGCAGACAACAAATTAGATATGACTCGTTCAGTCAGATTTTTCTGTAAAAGGACAGAAAACATTGTGGGAAAAGGAGAAAATGCTGGTTACCAGCATTTTCTCCTTTTCCTACAATGTTTTCAAAAGGCTTTTCCCTCAGAGTCGTTAAAAGTCAGGATTGTGTGGTAAAGAGTTAACTCTTTACCAAACGACAGAATTATAGAACTTTCCAAATTTAAAGCATTTGCAGACGACAATTTAATTTTTTGCACATTGATTATGAAACAAGTTCTCACAGCTTATATTAATTGCCCCCAAAGCATGGCTTCCTGCATATCCTAACCCTTTACCATGCAATGCTGACTTTTAATGACCCTGAGGAAGAAGCCTTTTAAAAACATTGTGGGAAAAGGAGAAAATGCTGGTAACCAGCATTTTCTCCTTTTCCCACAATGTTTTCTACCCTATCAAAGATTTATCACATTATTTTAGCCACATTGAAATTGTCGTCTGCAAATGCTTTCAAATTGGACCGGTCTAAAATTTTGTAGTGTGGTAAAGAGTTAACCGGTACTTGAGCCATGTTGTGGGTAGTTACAAAAGGTTGACCATGCTCATCACAGGATTCGAACCCGGAACCTTTGATGTAAGAAGTCCACACTCTACCCCTACACTACTGTATCCCACAGTTAATTTGTCATCTGCCAGTGCTTTCAATTTGGGCGCAGCCCTTTAGCACTGTTGGTAATGTACAGGACTACAGGGGGTCACTGGTTCAAATCCACAGCTTGGCGAATTTCTTTCTATGGTTTAACCCTTTCCCAAACAAGCCCTGGTTTTCATGTGTCTGCAGTACAAGTCTTTTGAAAACACTGTGGGAAAAGGAGAAATTGCTCGTAACGAGCAATTTCTCCTTTTTCCACAGTGTTTTCTACCCTTTTGGAGAACTTTCTGCCATTTTCATCAAATTTAAAATTGTCGTCTGCAAACTCTTTCAATTTGGACCGGTCCAAAATTTGTCGTTTGGGAAAGGGTTAATGAAAGTCATGACATCAGGATTCATTCCTCTCTCTCTGCTGATCATTGTTTAGGTTTAGGTGATGGTTGTGTGGAAAGCAGCCAGTGGCTTGGGAAGAGTTTTTGGCAAAGCACTGGTGAAGGAAACTCCAGGAAGGCATGGATAGGCACACTGGCTGCTGAGATATAACTAAAATAATGAAATTATGTTGAAAACAGCATTAACCCTTTACCGAACAACAAAAGTTTTAGCCTTGTCTAAATTGAAAGCATTTACAGATGACAAAATCAGTGTAACTCAGAAAATGAACTTTGTCTTTCATAAAGTAGAAAACATTGTGGGAAAGGGTGAAAATGCTGGTTACCAGCATTTTATTCTTTTCCCACAATATTTTCAGAAGGCTTCCCCCTCGGTCGTTAATAGTCGGGATTGTGTGGTAAAGGGTTAAAGAGCGTACTTCCTAGGTCTGTATTCACCAACCATTCTTAAGAATGTTCTTAGTCTTATTCTCCAAAGTTTTCTACGTTTGAAAGTAACACGACTTCTGATTGGCTAAACCATTCGGTTCAGCCAATCAAAAGTTGTGTTACTTTAAAATTTTCTAAATCTTAAAGAATAAGACTAAGAATATTCTTAAGAATGGCTGGTGAATACGGACCCTAGGCTGAGCTTTCAATTTGTACTTGTCCAAAATTTTGTAGCCTGGTCGAAAGTTAATCTTAAACAACCCTTAACCACACAATCCCAAGTTTTAACAACCCTGAGGGAGAAGGCGTTTGAAAAAAATGTTGGAAAAGGAGAAAATGCTGGTAAGCAGCATTTTCTCCTTTACCCACAATGTTTTCTACCCCATCAAAAACCAATTTCATCATTTGAGCCACATTTAAATTGTCAGATGCAAATGCTTTGAATTTGGACTAGTCCAAAATTTTGTTGTTTGGTAAAGGCTTGATAAAAGTGAAATTTGATGCTCAAATTAGTTGAACATGACACCCAAGTTTTACAAGCACGGGCCTGTTAACCCTTTACCACACAATTCTGAGTTTTAACAACCCTGAGAAATAGGCCTCTTGAAAACATTGCGGGAAAAGGAGAAAATGCTGGTAACCAGCATTTTCTCCTTTTCCCACAATGTTTTCTGTCCTTTTACATACAAATCTCACCATATCAGCCATATCTAATTTGTGGTCTGCAGATGCTTTCAATTGGGCAAGTTGTAAAATTTTGTCGAGTGGTAAAGGGTTAAGTTGTTGAATAACTTAGTGCTTACTTTGGCATGGATGAATTTCTCATAACTTCTTCCCATTTAGTCTGACAGATAGAGGATGCTAGAAATCAATTTATTTTTTGCTTTTTAGAATTAATGAAACCTTTTATCGGTCATAATGTTATTGGCTGTTTAAGCGATGTTGTAAGGTCAGGCCATTGATTTGAGGAGAATGGAAATGTTCGGATTTAATGAGTTCCGGAAAGAGATGCGCATTGTATAGTGGCTTTTAAGCTATAAATGTGACCAGAAATTATGATATGGAAATTCACCTGTCATGTTTAACAGATTATGATTATTGATTTATCCTTAGCTTGTCAAGGGCACTTTACTTGCTTTGACCCTTCATCAAACGACAAAATTTTAGACTTGTCCGAATTCAAAGCTGTTGCAAATGATAACTTAATCGATTGTATGGTGTTTAATGCTGTTTTCAACATTATTTCATTAAATCATGGCAGCCAGTGCACCTATCCATGCTTTCCTGGAGTTTCTGTTACCAGTACTCCACACAATGTTCTTTGCAAGCCACTGGCTGCTTTCCCACATAACCATCATCGAAACAATGGTCAGCAGTGAGAGAGGAATGAATCCTGTCGCGATGAATATCATCAGTCCTCGGAAAGAAATTGGCCAAGCCGCGGATGGAACCAGTGACCTTCTGTTCTCAACTCCTGTTCGCTACTGACTGAGCTACAGGGGCTTGGCAGACGATAACTTAAGTGTTGCTCTGTTGATGAATTTTTTCCTGGAAAATGCAGAAAACATTGTGGGAAAGGAGAAAATGCTGGTAACCAGCATTTTCTCCTGTTCCTACAATGTTTTCAAAATCTTTTTTTCTCAGGGTCGATAAAAGTAGGGATTGTGTGGTAAAGGGTTAACCCTGTACCACATTATCCTGAGATTTGACGACCCTGAGTAAGAGGCCTTTTGAAAACATTGTGGAAAAAGAAGAAAATGCTGATAACTGCCAGTCTGCAATTGCTTTAAATTTGGACAAGTCTAAAATTTTGCCATGTAGGAGATCCGAGATCAGAATATACATACTGCCTACTGATCTTGGATCTACATCGCATGATATTTTGCCCGGATATTTTTGGTAAATTTGTGTTGAAACCACAACTAGGCCCTTCCATTGATATAATGGTAATTGATTGATTGCGCATTATGTTTTGCGCCGCTTTCAACCTTGTTTCAGTCATATCATGGCGACAGCTCACATTGTAAGTCATTGGTTTCACTAGAGCTAGGTTAGGGCTCTGAAGTGTCTTGCCCAAGGACACTAATGTAAATTATATCCATATAGAAATAGAATTTGTCAGGGTTAGATGACTTTCCTATGCCTTGCATCAGACCACTTGAAAAACATTGTGGTAAAAGATATAAGTTATAATGAGAATAAGTAAGTTATGAGTGATTTGTCCTTTTCTTCCTATGTTTTGAAATCAATTAATTGTTTACATCACAAATCAGACTTTAAAAACAATGTGGAAAAAAGAGAAAAAGCTAGTAACCAGCATTTTCTCCTTTTCCCACAATGTTTTCTCCCCTATCAAATACAGAAATCACTGAAGCTAATTTACTTTATGGTGTGCTTTCAATTTGGCAAGGCCCACCCAACATTTTGTGGTATGGTAAAGAGTTTACCACACAATCCCGACTTTAACGACCCTGAGGAAAAAGCCTTTTGAAAACATTGTGGGAAAAGGAGGAAATGCTGGTAACCAACATTTTCTCCTTTTTCCACAATGTTTTCTACCCTATCAAAAACAATTTACATCATTTGATTCACATTTCAATTGTCGTCTGCAGATGCTTTCAGTTTGGACCAGTCGACATTTGTTGTCGTCTGGTAAAGAGTTAAAAGAACACAGTTTGGCCCCGTGTCGTTTTCATTGAAATAACTTGTATAGAAATGGATGAATTGCTCAGAGTAACAGAATCCTGGATGGAAATAATGAAGAAGAATTGAATAGTAAATTGTAAATTCTATGAAGGAGTGAAAAAGAATTGAATTTAGACCCCAATATATCAGTCATTCTTCCCAAATAAAATGACAAAATGTCAAAAATGAATCATAGCTCGGTTCAATGAATTTCTCTGAAGTGGTGAATAATTCGTACCCTTTTCAATCACTTAGAAATTTTCCATTTTTTTAATATGGTTTCCATTGATTTTTTTTTTCCATCATAGAAAATCTTTATCCTTCCCCACTTTTATTCTGTTTTCAAAGAAACCATGGTGTTATTATAGTCCAGAGGCATTCTCGTACTAAACTTTTCACATTTTCTATAAATCTGTGTTGCTGAAAATATTTCTTCAAATTCCTGCTAACTGTTGACTTTCAAAAGGGGCATTCAAAACAGAAGGTCAGGTAACTGTCAAGTTATATATGACACACTTATGGCCCTTTTTGACTTAGAATTTCTGCTGAAAAAGTAGCTACAGGCAACTGTTGGCACCAGCATGCTACTCTTGTTTACCAACAAGCCCTGGAAAATATTGCAATGCAGGAGTAGCTAAATCAGAAATAAAAAGTGCCTTTCATTGTAGGATTTTTGAGTTTTGATCTAAGTTCATATTCAACAAACAGAGTCAGAAAGGGTTTAACCCTTTGCCAAACTTACAGGACTTGAGAACAGGAGGTCGGATGTTCAACCGAGGATCGAACCAGGGACCCACTGTCCTCAAGTCATGTACTCTACGGTCTACAGACTGCACTACCAGGGTGTATCAGTTGACTATGCATTCTTGATATAGACACCTGATGTTTTCAGCAAAGAACGGAACAACTCAAAAATCAGTTCAGATGAAACTCATTTCTGTTACAGCTGGATTATTATTTTATTATTTATCATTCCGTTTTATTTCTACAGATGAAGATGGTCCCTATTACTGGCATATTAAAAGTGGGACCATACAGAGGGAGCCCCCATCCCCAGCCCCTCCAGACCTGAGAGAGACCCTCAGACAGATTTCCATCAACAGTGAAACTGTAAGTGATTGCCTGTCCTCAAACACTACTGTCATCTCTTTTCCCCCCCCCTTAGACTGCTCTTCTTTCCTTGCAGCCTTTGAACATTTGCTTGTTATAAAGAATTGCATCTTTTCCTACTCTGTTGCAAAAAACTATTTCAGTGATGTGGGCATAGAGGATTTTTTCTATGATTCCTTTCTTTTTTTTTTAACCCTTTACCACACAATCCAGAGTTTTAACAACCCGAAGGAAAAGGACTTTTGAAAACATTGTGAGAAAAGGAGAAAATACTGGTAAACAGTATTTCTCCTTTTCCCACAGTCTTTTCCTTTCCAAAAGCAAATTTTAGATTTAGAGGCAAATTCATTTTTTCAACTACTAAATTGCCTTGAATTTATTGCAGTCTAAAATTTTGTAGTTTTGTCGAGAGTTTAGACAGGACACCGTATGTGTTGTCTTTCAGAGCAATGTGTCAGGAGATTCCGTGCCGTCAACACCGTCCAGTCTGACCAGTTCTGAAGATCACCTTCAGGAATTTGAAGACCACGCTTTACAATATGCTGTCAAATCCCTGAAAAATTTGTAAGTAACGGATCTCTCACTTTGATTAGTGTATCAGATATATGTGACAGTTAACCCTCGAAGCGTTTTTCATGACTATTGTTGCCTTTGCGTACAGTGTAGATCAAGATCAGACTGCACAAAACGTGCAGTCTGATCTTTGATCTACTCTGTCCGCTTTGCTAAATCTATACAGACAAAAGCAACCATTGATATTTCAATTACTTGGGTCATATTTTTGACTGAAAATGTCTGTTGAGTTTATTCGGCGCTCTGAAGGTTATAACCTTTTTACTAAATCTGGAGTGAGGGAACCTTATAGCTGACTTTATTTCAATGAATTATGAAAGGTAATCTTGCTTAGCCTGTTGCAAGTGAAGTAAAGCTTTCAACCTGGAAAATCAAACTTGGGTCATGTAATTTACCCCTTACCAAACAATCAAGTTAATGATCCGGAGGGAGTAGGCTCTTGAAAAGAAGCGTTCTGGTTACCAGAATTTTCTTTGTTCTAGATCCAGTTTGCAACGGAACTCAAGATCTGGTTTCAGTGAGGGAAGTGGAGAGAAGCCTGTACGTTACTGTGTCAGTTCTCTGGGCTGGGTACCAATAGCAGAGGAAGATCTCACGCCAGAACGGAGCAATAAAGCCGTCAACAAGTGTATACTGGACTTGACCCTCGGCCGAAATGATGTGAACGATGTTGTGGGTAGATGGGGGGAGGTAGGTCAGACATAATGTTTAGGCTGTGTACTGATTTGATACGAGCCATGCTCTGGCAAAAGAGGGTTTAATTCATCTCCACGATGCATTATACCAAGCAAGTCATCCTATAATTATGGATCCTTTACCCTTTCCAAAACAAGCCCTGGTTTTCATGTGTCTGCAGTACAAGCCTTTTGAAAACACTGTAGGAAAAGGAGAAATTGCTCGTAATGAGCAATTTCTCCTTTTCCCACAGTGTTTTCTACCCTTTTTGATAACTTTCTGCCATTTTCATCAAATTTAAAATTGTCGTCTGCAAACTCTTTCAATTTGGACCAGTCCAAAATTTGTCATTTGGGAAAGGGTTAAAATCCATTTTGTCCATTAACTGACTAAATCATGAGCTAGAATAGTCCTTGGACATAACAGACAATTGACCAAATGCAAAAAATTTCGACACATTTGCTGCTGTATTCAATGCCCTTAACCCTTTACCAGACGACAAAATTTTAGCCCTGTCCAAATTGAAAGCATTTGCAGACTACAATTTCAATGTGGCTAAAATGATGCAGTTTTTCTTCAATAGGTAGAAAACATTATGGGAAAAGGAGAAAATGCTGGTTACCAGCATTTTCTCCTTTTCCCACAATGTTTTCAAAAGGCTTCTTTCAAAGAGGCATTAAAAGTCAGCATTGTGCAGCAAAGGGTTAACATAGAGCAATTTAGATGCAGCAACCCTGTGGATTTTTAACAATATACATCTTTTTTAACTCAAATGATAAAATTTCACACTTGTCCAAATGCAAAGTGTTTGCAGACGACAAGTAAAATGTGGCTCAAGTGGAGAACATCGTCATTAAAAGGATAGAAAACATTATAGGAAAAGAAAAAAAATGCTGATTAATTAAATCCATTTTGAGCATTTTTTTTTTTTTTGTTTAGCTTTATGTGGGAAAGAAGTCATTTGCCTGAAAAGAATGTAGAGCTAAATTATAGAAAAAGAAATGTCAGGAATGCATAGACAGGTGCACTGGTCACAATGGCAAACATGATATACTTTTGTAGACAATGTCAGTGCATTGTGGACAAGGATCTGATTGCACAGATCTTGCCATCTGATTTTGGCCTTCACTGTCCAATAGTTTTTTTTTAATTGTTCTAGTGAAGTAAATTTTTACTACAGTAAAGTGACCATTTCATTATGTTAGCATCCTAACAACTAACTCTTTCCCAGGTGACAAATTTGTCAACTTGCCCATATTGAAAGACTTTATGATCAACAAATCAAGTGTGACTGGAGTAGTTAGCTTGATCGTAGACAGGATAGAACACATTGTGAGAGAGAAGGCAATGCTGGTCACCAGCATTTTCTCCTTTTCCCCACAAGGTTTTCAAAAGCCTTCTCTATATGTGTTATACAACAGGATCATATTTGTGAAAGGTTAGTCCTTGTCAAATTCATGTAATCTTGAGTTTTAACAACCCTGAGAATAAATGCTTTTGAAAACATTGTGGGAAAAGGAGAAAATGCTGGTAACCAGCATTTTCTTCTTTTCCCACAATATTTTCTGCCCTGTCAAAGACATATTCTATCATTTGAGCCAGTTAAATTTTTAATCTGCACATATTTCAATTTCTTTGCTGAATAGTTAAAAGACTAGACATTTTCATACTTCAGGGGAAAGAACTGTTTATGGACTTGGATACAGACAGTTTGCGACTGATAGATACCCAAGATTTCTCTGTCCTGAATTACCAACCAATACATACCATTAGAGTGTGGGGAGTAGGCAGAGAAAATGGAAGGTAAATGTAGAGCTTTATGTGTCAACTCAACTCTTACTGTAAAGAGCTCTTTTGATAATTTTGTCGCATGGTCCAGTAATACAAGTCATAGTTGTTTAGGAATACTCACACTTTTCTAACCTTTCCCTGTAAAATTTGCATGTGTGTTCTAAGTATTGTATAGACAGAATACCTAGACATTTGTAAGGTTATCAGTTACAACCTCAAGCTCCACCTGGCTCTTCTTTGAAGAGGATGGGTGTTCTACTGCTTGCACTGGAATTGTCAGTCTCTCTGGACACTAAGTCTTGTGCTTAACATAATTTTTGAAAATTAGACACATTTCGAGATTGGGTAGATGTTTCTTGCCTGTATGGAAAGAGACATAGAAAATGGGAACAAACCTAGTCAATGAGCCCTGCTCTGTGAAAGTGGGCTTAATACATCTGCAAAAAGTATAGACTCTTGTCGGGTTGCGCAGACTGACTTGGGTCGAAACTTTCTGCCTTTGGTAAATTTTCTGCATGTCAAAGGACCAGTGTACCTCATGATTCATTCTGTTGTTATACAAAGTGGATTTTACGGATCTGTACTGTGATGACTTACTTGGTATCATGCATCACAGAGATACATGAAGCCCCCTTCTGCCAGAACATGACTCAGTTATTTTGATCACCTAGCTCAAAGGTCAAAATCATTGCAATGTTACATGGAGTACTTAGCTGTTATCAATCTGAGAGGCTGTTACATGGCCTGCTTGTTTCTTTTCATGGAAAGCACTCTGAAATTCAAAGGCTTAGATTGTTTTTATATAATAATGGACAGTGTAGATCAAAACATTTTGTGCAGTCTGACCTTGATCTACACTGCAAAGGCAACTAGAGTTGTGACAGGCTTTCTGAGGGTTTGCAATTTGAGACATGTTAACCCTTTTCAACACAAAAAATTTTGGAGTCTTCCAAATTCAAAAAATCTGCAGACAGCAAATTCAAAATTACTACATTTGAGTTCTGTGATAGGATGGAAAACGTGGGAAAAAGAGAAATGCTGGTTACCAGCATTTCCTCCTTTTCCCACAATGTTTTTAAAAGTTGTCTTACTGTGGGTTGTTAAAACTCAGGATTTCCTGGTAAAAGCTTAATTATTTATCTTTACAGAGACTTTGCATATGTTGCCCGAGACAAACTGACCAACAATCACATGTGTCACGTGTTTCGGTGTGACACACCAGCGCGCCACATTGCCAACACCCTGCGTGACATCTGCAAGAAGATCATGATGGAAAGAACACTACAACAGAATGCCCTTAACCGACTAACTCGTCCAACTGACTTGCCAAATCTTGATACTGCAACCACCCAGCCTAGCGGGGAAAAGGTTACTTTTCAAAGTCTGTATAGCAGTAAGTGTTTGTTGTATTTAATTAAGTTTTTACTTTACCCTTTCCCAAACAAGCCCTGGTTTTCAGGTGTCTGCAGTACAAGTCTTTTGAAAACACTGTGGGAAAAGGAGAAATTGCTCGTAACGAGCAATTTCTCCTTTTCCTACAGTGTTTTCTACCCTTTTGGAGAACTTTCTGTCATTGTCATCAAATTCAAAATTGTCGTTTGCAAAGTCTTTGAATTTGGACCAGTCTAAAATTTGTCGTTTGGTAAAGGGTTAACAGCGAAGTTTTGCATGTGTCAAAATTGAAAGCTTTCGTAGACAACAAATTAGACGTAAATCAAAAACTGAATTTGTCTTCGGAAAAATTAACCCTTTAAAGCCCGATACCGCCTTTTGACGACCCTGGGAAAGAAGGCTTTTGAAAACGTTGTGGGAAAAGGAGAAAATGCTGGTAACCAGCAGTTTCTCCTTTTCCCACAATGTTTTCTCTCCTATCAAGGGATAATTTCAACATTTGAGCCACATTAAAATTGTCGTCTGCAAATGCTTTCAATTTGGACTTGGCTGAAATTTTGTTGTATGGTAAAGGGTTAAAAACATTGTGATAAAAGGAGAAAATGCTGGTTTCTAGCATCTTCTCCTTTTCTCACAAGGTTTTCAAAAAGGTTTTGCTTTGTAAATCAAAAACTGAAATTCGTCTCTGGAAAGGTGGAATACATTGTGAGTAAAGGAGGAAATGCTATTACCAGCATTTTCTCCTTTTCCCACAATGTTTTCAAAAGGCTTCTTTATCAGGGTCACTCAAACTCAGGATTGTGTGGTTATGAGTTAACTCTGTACCAAACAACAAAATTTTAGACTTGTCCAAATTGAAACCATTTGCAGACGACAAAATAAATGTGGCTGAAAAATTGAAACTTGTTCTGGAAAGGGTAAAAAACATTGTGGGAAAAGGAGAACATGCTGGTTACCAGCATTTTCTCCTTTTCCCACAATGTTTTTAAAAGGCTTCTTTCTCAGGGTCATTAAAAGTCGGGATTGTGTGGTAAAGGGTTAAAGTCTTTTGTTTATAACAGTACTGATAATTATTTATGATTTATAAACAGTCTCCTGAAGTTTAAACTGGCTGTATTTTTCTTTTTCTGAGTGTGTAGATCAAGATCTGACAGCAATCATTGTGAAAGCAACAGTGATCTGAAGATAGACATAATCTCATTAACTATACAGTTGAAACATCCACCCAAGTTGTTTTACCCTGTACAAAACGACAAGATTTTGGACTCATCCAAATTCAAAACTGTTGCAGATGGCAAATTAAATGTGTCACAAATGATGGAATTTGTATCAGAAAGGATAGAAACTTTATGGGAAAAGGAGAAAATGCTTGCTGCCAGCATTTTCTCTTCTTCCCACAATGTTTTCAAAAACCTTTTGCTTCAGGGTCGTTAAAGCACAGGATTGTGTGTTAAAGCACTGAAAGAAAAACAGAAAAACAAACAACTTAATTTTGACAAATTATCATTTTTCTATTTCAGATGCTTCTTTTCCGACACCAATGGAGGAGCCAAAGAAGACAATAAGATGTCACTACTTGGGCGCAGACCTGGTGAACAAACCCACAGGTCAGTTTTTCTCATTTGCATTTGCAAGAGGCCTTTTGAAAACATAGTGGGAAAAGGAGAAAATGCTGGTAACCAGCATTTTCTCCTTTTCCCACAATGTTTTCTACTCAATTAAAGTCCAGTTTCATCTTATAGCCACATTGAAATTGTCACCTGCAAATGCTTCGAATTTGGACAGGTCTAAAATGTCGTCATGTGGTAAAGAGTTAAGTGAGCACTTTGAAAAATTTAGTGATTTCTGTCGGTAAAATAAGATCTCTTGTCAAACTTTTAAGGCCATTGATGCATTAAAGTTAGAACTGTAATTAAATCTTTGGCTTCATGCAAAATAATTCGAAGGCTATTTCAGATGACCACTTACATTTGACTCAAACAATGATTACTGCATTTGTCTTTAAAAGGATAAAAGGTATTGAGGAATAAGAGGGGAAAAGCAGGTTACCAGCATTTTCTCCTTTTCCAACAATATTTTCAAAGCTTTGTTCACCAGTGTTGGAAAAAAAAAAAATCCCAACTATTATGGATTCTGAAGTAAACAGTAAACATTAATCAGTCGTAATGGTTATACTCTCCAGGTATGGAGGTACTAAACATGGCTATAGACAGGATGACACAGAAAGTTCCGGCAGAGAAGTGGCAATTTGTCAGTGTTGCTGTGGCACCCTCTACCATTACTATTGCAGAACATGAGGTAGGTATAATGTAATGTTCGAAAAACAGGAATACAATAAGTTACTATAATTATCGTTCTGTAACAAGTTTTGAAAAATAATTTATCTGTGAAGAAGATGACATGTACATGTACACAGTATTTGTTAACGATAGATAACAGTACATATTATATAGATTTGAGCCATGCTCTGTGAAAACAGGGCTTAATGCATCTCTGTGATGCATGATACCAAGCAAGCCATCACATAATTATGGATCCATAATAGCCACTTTTTTAAACAACCAATGTAATCATGAGGTAGACTGGTCCTTAGGCATACAAAAAATTACCAGTAGTGAAAACTTTCGGCTCAGGTCAGCCTGCGCGGAGTGCACAGGCTGACCTGGGTCGATACTTTTCGCAGATGTATTAAGCCCCCTTTTCACAGAGCATGCCTCATTTTTAGGTGCAAATGCAAGCATTTTGTGCAGAGAAATCTAGACTTGAGACAGAAAACAAATGTGTGATGTGTTACATACACATTTCCATATATGGTATGCTTGTGAAAAGCAGTTGCTTTCCAGTTACTTTACAAACACTGATTTTTTTTTCTCTTTCCAGTAGTTCTCTTTTTTACATTTTAGTGGTTAGTTTAAATCTTTACCACACAATCCCGACTTTTAACGACCCTGAGAAAGAAGCCTTTTGAAAACATTGTGGGAAAAGGAGAAAATGCTGGTAACCAGCATTTTCTCCTTTTCCCACAATGTTTTCTACACTTCCCAAAAAAAATTTCAGTTTTTGAGCCTTGTTTATTTTGTCATCTGCAAATGCTTTCAGGTCTAAAATTTTGTCGTGTGGTAAAGAGTTAAAGATACATGTATGGTAACTGGTTAAGGTCAGTGCCTATAGAACTGTTTCACCTTTTTTATTGCAGAATCCAGAAAACAAGATCGAAGAATGTAGGGTCCGCTACTTGTCTTTCATGGGAATCAGTATCAACAACGTAAAGTAAGTGCAATGTTTGTTGTGTAATTGTTGATTTCTGTGCAGCATGGTAATCTGTAGAACAAAATGTATGCTTAACTCTTTACCAAACAACAAAATTTTAGACTAGTCCAATTTGAAAGCATTTGCAGATGACAAAACAAATGTGACTGAAAAATTGAAATTTTTTTGGGGAAGGGTAGAAAACATTGTGGGAAAAGGAAAAAAATGCTGGTTACCAGCATTTTCTTCTTTTCCCACAATGTTTTCAGATGGTTTTGTTCTCCGGGTCATTAAAAGTCGGGATTGTGTGGTAAAGTGTTAAGTTTGGTTGCTTTTCTGGACAGGGTAGATAGGACTGCCTGGAGCATAAACTACTCATTGTACTGAGGCATTCTTGCCTTAACCCTTTGCCAAAGACAAAATTTTAGACTGGTCCAAAATGAAAGCATTTGCAGACAACAAATCAACTGTAGCTTAAAATTGAAATCTGATTTGGGAAGGGCAGAAAACATTGTGGGAAACGGAGAAAATGCTGGCTACCAGCATTTTCTCCTTTTCCCACAATGTTTTCAAAAGGCTTTTTCTTCAGGTTCGTCAAAAGTTGGAATTGTGTGGTAAAGGGTTAAAACAGTGACAGATTTTTAGCTTGGCTGTTTTGGAAGAAAATGTTGAGGTCTTGTCATAGCCCCGTCGTCTTTGTCTGCTTCCATGTTGTCATGCAAAAAACTTTGACATTTTTTAATATCTCAATTATTACTGAAGATGTTTACTTCATACTTGGACTAGTTGTTAACAATTAAAAGGGAAAACTGCACAACAAGGGCAGGTAACCATCAAAATGTTTTTATATAGTTATGTCCCTTTTTGGACTTAGAATTTTTACTTAAAATCGAGCAACTGCAGCCAAGCATTGGCACCCATATGTAGTGCTTATGTTGAAATTTCTGTTATTATTCCCCTCAAAACAAGGTTCGATTAGAGGGTCACAGACAAACGGTTTTGCAGAAAATTGTCTGCTATTTAGATACATGATGGCATATTTTTTTGAGATAAATGTTTATTGATTGTGGTTGATATTTTACAGAATGTGTGCATTTATAGTCCATAAAGCCGAGGACAAGTTTTATGCCCATGTATTCCATTGTGACCCCACAGCAGGACCTCTCTGTAAAACTATTGAGGCTGCATGTAAGGTAAGCTGTCTACACTGTTTGGTTGGTTTGTTATCTGCAGGAAACAAAAACATGTAAATGAGGTGTTATTTCTTTTTTTATACTTTAGCCAAATATGCTGCTCAAATTTTTAGCATGGCTGTTTTTAGCTCACCTGAGCACAAAGTGCTCAGGATGAGCTATTGTGATCACTCACCGTCCGTCTGCGTCCGTCCGTCTGTCCGTCCGTCCGTCGTCCGTCTGTCCACATTTTCTTGTTTACACTCTAGCATCTACAAATATTAACCAATCAGCACCAAACTTGGTCAAAATGTATATGACCATAAGATCTCGGATGAGTTCGATTATGGGTCTAATCGGACCAGAACATCTGGAGTTATTTGCCCTTGAATTAGAAAAATTGCTATATTTGACTTTGTTTACACTCTAGCATCTACAAATATTAACCAATCAGCACCAAACTTGGTCAAAATGTATATGACCATAAGATCTCGGATGAGTTCGATTATGGGTGTAATCGGACCAGAACGACTGGAGTTATTTGCCCTTGAATTAGAAAAATTGCTATATTTGACTTTGTTTACACTCTAGCATCTACAAATATTAACCAATCAGCACCAAACTTGGTCAAAATGTATATGACCATAAGATCTCGGATGAGTTCGATTATGGGTGTAATCGGACCAGAACAACTGGAGTTACTTGCCCTTGAATTAGAAAAATTGCTATATTTGACTTTGTTTACACTCTAGCATCTACAAATAATAACCAATCAGCCCCAAACTTGGTCAAAATGTATATGACCATAAGATCTCAGATGAGTTTGATTATGTGTCTAATCGGACCAAAATGACTGGAGTTATTTGCCCTTGAATTAAAAAAATTGCTACATTTGACTTTGTTTACACTCTAGCATCTACAAATTTAAGCCAATCAGCACCAAACTTGGTCAAAATATATATGACCGTAAGGTCTCGAATGAGTTTGATTGTAGGTCTAATAGGACCCATTATTGCTGTGTCATGGAAAAAGGGGGCTTGACGTATATTTTCATTGTGGACCAATATCTCTTTAACTACAGGGCAAAATGTCATGAAACTTCGTCTTTTTATTGTTTATTGCAAGCCACAGACAATAGTCATTTGTTTTTATTTCATGAAACGCCATGTCATGAAAAAAGGGGGCTAAATGTTTAATTTCGTCATGGACCAATGACCATCTGTTGGTCCATCTTTCAGGACAGATATCTTCTAAAATCCTTGACAAAAACTAATAGAAATTCATACAGGTGTTCCTATTGATGTCCGCTGATATTTATTGGGTTTTTTTGCCTTTTTGATATCAAATACTGTCTCATAGGAAAAAGGGGCTTCATGTATATTTCTGTTAAGGATCAATATACATGTATCTTCAACTCAAAATCCTGGACAAAAATTTGTGAAACTTCATACATGTGTTCCTTATGATAGTCCGCCAATATCATTAGTTTAGCTTTTTTGATTAAATGTCATGTTATGGAAAAAGGGGGCTTCACATATATTTTCATTATGGATTAATATCTCTTTAACTACAGGACAAAATGTTATGAAACTTCATCTTTATGTTGTTTATCACAAGCCACAGACAATGGTTAGGCCTATTTGTTAGCTCACCTGAGCACGAAGTGCTGGGTGAGGTATTGTGATTCGTCGTTGTCCAGCGTCCGTCTTTCCACAATTCCTTTAAACATCTTCTCATCCTAAACCAATGTTGAAACTTGACAGGCATATTCCTTGGGTGAAGTTCTACCAAAGTTGTTAAACGAATTGAATTAACCCTTTAACTCCAGGGATCACAGTTTTGGGCAAAATTGTATATAGAGCAAACTTTAAAAATGTTTTTGTCTGAAACTAAAAGGCCTAGAGCTTTGATATTTGGTATGTGGCATTTCCTTGTAGACTTCTACCAATTTTGTTCAAATGATGCCCCTGGGTCAAAAAAGGACATAAAGGTATACAGAATGAACTTTAAAAGTCTTGTTCTGTTTAACCCTTTACCACACAATCCCAAGCTTTAACGCCTGTGAGAAATAAGGCTCTTGAAAATATTGTGGGAAAAAGAGGAAATACTTGTAACCAGCAAGTTTTCCTCTTTCCACAATGTTTTCCACCCTACCAAAATCAAATTTAAATTTTTGAGTCGCATTTATTTTGTTGTCAGCAAATGGTTTGAGTTTGGACAAGTCTTAACCCTTTAAGCGCCTTTCACTACTATAGTTGCCTTTGTGTCTAATGTAGATCAAGATCAGACTGCACGAAATGTGCAGTCCGATCATTGATCTATACTGTCTGCTTTGTTGAAACACTGCAGACAAAAGGCACCCACGCAGTTGTTATCATCTTGGACTCATTCTGGAATGAAAATGGCCTTTGGGTTTAAGGATTAAATTTTGTTGTTTGTTAATAATTTGAGCCAAGCCTGTTAGCTCATTACCTACAGGGCTAGCTATGCAGGGATGTCAAGTTTAAATCTCAGTTGGGCCAAGCACTCAGGTAACCAGGATTTTTTTAACTTTTTCCACAATGTTCTCTACCCATCCCAAATCTAAGTTCATTTTTTGAGACAAATTTATTTTGTTGTCTGCAAATGCTTTGAATTATAGACCAGTCTAAAATTTTTGTTTGGTAAAGAGATAAAGATAGACCAAGTAATATGCATTTCAAGACTGTGTTGTAGGCAATACTATCTTGCAGAATATAAGGCATATATATCCAAGATCCAACTGCAGTCTGATCTTTATCTACACTGTCTGATAAAACATCCTGTCTTGCGTACCCCTAGCCTTGGTTCCCACCTGATCATTTGTTCCTTTTATCTATTCAGGACGGACGGATGCAGTTTAACTTTGACATGAAGCCCCCTTTTTCCATGACACAGCAATAAATTCCAAAACCCTGACAATATGTGCTAGGTCACTTGATGTGTGAAAATTTCATCCAAATCTGTTGAGATACATGTATGTCCAGTAATTAAAGAGATATTTGTGAAAAATGAAATATAACATGAAGACCCCTTTTTCCATGATGCAGCTACAAATTGCAGAACGTTGACAATATGCGCTAGGTCACATGATGAGAAACATTCTGTGAAAACTTTTGAAAACATTGTGGGAAAAAGAAAAAATGCTGGTAACCAGCATTTTCTCCTTTTTCCCACAAAGTTTTCTACCCTGTGAAAGAAATATTGTGTCACTTGAGCCAATATGAAAATGTTGTCTGCAAATGCTTTCAATTTGGCCAGATCTAAAATTTTGCCATGTGATAAAGGGTTAAAGGCTTTGACAGCATTTTTCTCTCTGGCTGTTAGGATGTGTTCATTGTATTTTGAGTTCATATTTGTTCATTCATTTAACTCTGTAGTACAGATTTTATCTTGTAAATCTTGGAAGTCATTATAATTTTTGTTCTTCAGTTTGTGGTGTTTGTCTTAATTTATAAATAAGTTTATGAACACCCCCCCCCCACCCCCCCCGGATAGATTTTGGGCATATACTCCACCATGAATTGAAGTACCATTTGAAAGATCTGTTCAGGTAGGGCCAAGGTCAATGTCACACTTGAAGGTCAGATTTTTGTAAGCTGGATGGATTGAAAGGTTGGTGCAAGACTATTGCAGGTGTAAATACATTATGTGTTTTACAATAGCAATTACCCATGAACATGTCCCTGGACAATCACTGTAGTTGTTGGTGTATTTAACAACATTATGATACTAACTTGTATAGAACGTCTTGAATCGGCAAACATTCTCTACTAAGTTTGTTCAAATCAGGCAACTTTTTGCCACACACCAAAAGGCCTAGCGCTTTTTTATTATTCCTTCAAAACTCTGTTCTGGATGTATATAGGAGTCAGCTTGTCGGTCCATCCATCCATCCATCCACCCATCAGTCTTTCTGTAGCATTTTCTTGTCAGAGCTAGTTCTCAACAACTACAGGACAGATTTCATTCAAACTTTAGAGAGACTTGGTGCCAAGCAAGAATGTGCATATTATATTTTGGTGACGGTTCATTGAATTTTTACAAAGTTATTTTCCTTTGATGAAATTTCTTGTTCTCCCTATTTTTCAAAAACTATTGGACAAATATCATTCAAACTTCTCACAAATATTTATATAACTGGGTTTGGTTAAGAAAGATTATCTTCTTGTCTAAACCAAGAAGACCTAGAGCTTTGGCCTTGCACTTCGATATTTGGTATTTATCTTCATTGTAGACCTTTACAGCTTGGTACTCAGGTGAGCGATGTAGGACCATCATGGTCCTCTTGTTCAGATAAGTCAATGAGTTATTGTCAGAGCCCAGGTACCGTCATTGTCAGGTGTGCTGCTTGCATCATTGTCCTTGTGAAAATATACTTTGACATTTTGTAATATCTCTGTTATTACTGAAGATATTTACTTCAAACTTTTTGGACTTAAAATTTTCAGTCGTGTTATTATACCCCTGCAAACGAAGTTTGTGGGAGGTATACTGGAATCGGCCTGTCGGTCGGTCGATCATGCGGTCGGTCGGGCGGTCGGTCTGTCCGCAAAATCTTGTCCAGACAACTCCTCCTACAGTTTCAATCCAATTCCCTTGCTACTTGGCAGAAGTGTTCATTAGGAGCTGTAGATGTGCAAGACACACATTTTGTAAAAATTCCATCAAGAATTACTGAGTTATTGCCCCTGATTTGACTTAAAAATGCTTGTCCAGACAACTCCTCCTACAGTTTCTGTCTGATTCACTTTAAACTTGGCAGAAGTGTTCATTAGGAGCTGTAGATGTGCAAGACACACATTTTGTAAAAATTCCATCAAGAATTACTGAGTTATTGCCCCTGATTTGACTTAAAAATGCTTGTCCGGACAACTCCTCCTACAGTTTCTGTCTGATTCACTTTAAACTTGGCATAAGTCTTCATCAGGAGTTGTAGATGTGCAAGACGCAACTTTTGTGAAAATTCCATAAAGAATTACTGAGTTATTGCCCCTGATTTGACTTAAAAATGCTTGTCCGGACAACTCCTACAGTTTCTGTCTGATTCACTTTATACTTGGCAGAAGTGTTCATTAGGAGCTGTAGATGTGCAAGACACACATTTTGTAAAAATTCCATCAAGAATTACTGAGTTATTGCCCCTGATTTGACTTAAAAATGCTTGTCCAGACAACTTTTCCTACAGTTTCTGTCTGATTCACTTTAAACTTGGCATAAGTGTTCATTAGGAGCTGTAGATGTGCAAGACACACATTTTGTAAAAATTCCATCAAGAATTACTGAGTTATTGCCCCTGATTTGACTTAACAATGCTTGTCCGGACAACTCCTCCTACAGTTTCTGTCTGATTCACTTTAAACTTGGCATAAGTGTTCATCAGGAGTTGTAGATGTACAAGACGCAACTTTCGTGAAAATTCTATGAAGAATTAATGAGTTATTGCCCCTGATTCACATTTAAAATGCTTGTCCGGACAACTCCTCCTACAATTTCAGTCCGATTCGCTTTATACTTGGCAGAAGTGTCCATTTGGAGTTGTAGATGTGCAAGATGCAAATTTTGTAAAAATTCCATCAAGAATTACTGAGTTATTGCCCCTGATTTGACTTAAAAATGCTTGTCCGGACAACTCCTCCTACAGTTTCTGTCTGATTCACTTTAAACTTGGCAGAAGTGTTCATTAGGAGCTGTAGATGTGCAAGACACACATTTTGTAAAAATTCCATCAAGAATTACTGAGTTATTGCCCCTGATTTGACTTAAAAATGCTTGTCCGGACAACTCTGCCTACAGTTTCTGTCTGATTCACTTTAAACTTGGCATAAGTGTTCATTAGGAGTTGTAGATGTGCAAGACGCAACTTTCGTGAAAATTCTATGAAGAATTAATGAGTTATTGCCCCTGATTCACATTTAAAATGCTTGTTCGGACAACTCCTCCTACAATTTCAGTCCGATTCGCTTTATACTTGGCAGAAGTGTCCATTTGGAGTTGTAGATGTGCAAGACACACATTTTGTAAAAATTCCATCAAGAATTACTGAGTTATTGCCCCTGATTTGACTTAAAAATGCTTGTCCGGACAACTCCTCCTACAGTTTCTGTCTGATTCACTTTAAGGAGGTCTTTTCTGTCATATGTATAGTTGGCCAACATTATGCGAAAAGGCACCTTTGGATATTTGCAACAAGCGTGGATCCAGACCAGCCGCTGTGTCTCAGACATATTGTCAGATCATGGTCTACACTTTTTTACACTCATTTAGTTTTGAGTCCAATTAAATTGATACTTTGCATAAATATTCACCAGGAGCAGTAGAGGTTCAAGATGCATTTTTCTCAAATGTTTGCCAAATTAATTACCCCTGAATTTACTCATAACTTCTTGTCCAGAGAACTATTCCTTCAGTTTAAGTCTTATTCACTTGATATTTGTCATGATATTCACTAGGAGCAGTAGATGTGCAAAGCACAAATTTCATGAGTGTTGGCCTAATGATTACGGAGTTATTGCCCCTAAATTGACATTGCAGAGTTATTGCCCCTGTGACATGAAATATAGGGGCGGGGGTATTTATCACCTTTAGTGATAGTTATTCTAGTTGTTTACTATCGCAAATATAACTTTCTTCTTTAGTTTATTGGCTTCAACTCTTTTCCAAATGACAAAATTTTAGACTGGTCAAAATTGAAAGTGTTTGCAGACAGCAAGTCAAATGTAACTCAAATGATGAGATATGTCTTAAAGTGTTGAAATATTGTGGGAAAAAGAGAAAATGCAAACTACAAACATTTTCTCCTTTTCCCACAATGTTTTCCAAAAGCTTTTTTTTCAGTCTTTAAATTTTGGGATTTTTTGTTGAAGAGTTAACTAGGATTATTTGACTTAGTGAGTTATGCGACGCAATGAATAAAAAGCTTGGGCTATTGCCCTCGTGGATTATTTATTGTGCCTCATAACTTACAGCCGTGGTTTATTGACAGATAAACCGGGATAGAAAGAAGATAATTAGATTCTGATAAAAGGAAAACAGGTTCATACTTACTATACAAAAGTGGATGTAGATTAATTCTTACTTTACATAGAATATTTAGAATGACGTCCCTTGCACTGTGCTTATAGAGCAGAATTCTTGTTTCATGTTGGAATGAAAAACTAAAGATACACATTATATAATTGCACTTCGCAGCTTCGATACCAGAAATGTTTGGATTCCCAACACAGGTATGCTGGTAAACAGAGAGAGAAGAAAAACAAGGTAAGATTTAAAATTGTAGACCTAGCATGAATTGTCAGTTAGACAGTCAGGTAAGAAACAGGGAAATTAGTCCATAGAACAGTCATAGATTCAAAGTTTCAGTTTCATTCAAATGTTCAACAGTGCCTTCCTCTTTCTTGATATTTTTGCTTTGGGCCAACTATAATAAGGTCATGGACACTTAAGTGTCGAAATATGAAAGTATGTAACACAACTACTTCCCCAATAAATGGATGTTTTTATATTACAGAATCGTAAAATTTACACAACTCTTCTCTTGTGGAGAAATTATAAGAACAATATACAAAATGTTTTCACTGTAGTAGCCCACAGACTTTTGACATTTTAACTGAAAAAATGACACTTGTTTGATATAGGTTATCTTCATGTAGGTTAAAAGAAAAAAAGAGTTCTATAGATTTTCCCATTCCTGTCTATGTGCAAGTCCTGCTCGACTTGAGATTCATATATTTTGGCCATGCTATGTTAAAAGGGGATTCAATCCATCTGCAAAAAGTATCCACCCAGGTCAGCCTGCGCAGTCCGCGCAGGCTGACCTGGGTGGATACTTTTTGCTTCTGGTCAATTTTC
Organism: Tridacna gigas; assembly: GCA_945859785.2. NCBI lineage: Eukaryota > Metazoa > Mollusca > Bivalvia > Cardiida > Cardiidae > Tridacna > Tridacna gigas. The sequence goes on from OX244033.2 coordinate 67,284,475, forward strand.
TGCATGTCAAAGGACCATTCTACCTGAGGATGCAGCCTGTTGTTAGACAAAAGGATTTTATGGATTCACGATTATGCGATAACTTGCTAGGTATAATGCGTCACAGAGATGCATTAAACCCCCTTTTGCCAGAGCGGGGCTCATTGATGTTGCTTGTTCTATCAATTTTACATTTTACTTATCCACTTTCTCTTACACTTTGCCAAGTGAAACAAAATTACGGCAAATGATTTTGAAAATATTCTTGTAAAAAAGAGATCAGGTTTTATACATGTGAAAACACTGGGGTAAAATGAGAAATTATGGGATTATTCTTTTGCTACTATATTTTTAAAACTAGATAGGAAAAAAATCATGTGCAGGCAGCAATGGTTTAAGAACTCAACACTGTCTTGTCTTTTTAAGTTTTCTTTCCGGAATGTTAGTTTGCATGAATTACTGTTGTAGGATTGGTATTGTCTTTGTGTCATTCTGTTTTTGATTAAATTTTCTGTCGTATTCTTGCTTAATTCTTAATTTAAAGCCCTTTACCGCATGATCCCAAGTTTTAGCAACTCCAACAAAAAAGGTGTTGGAAAACATTGTGGGGAAAAGGAGAAAATGCTGGTTATCAGCATTTTCTCCTTTTCCCACAATGTTTTCTACACTTTCCACGACAAATTTAAGTTTTTGAGTCATGTTGGCTTTGTCATCTGCAAGTGCTTTCCATATTGACTGGCTTAAAAATTTGTTGTTTGGTAAGAGTTTCATTTTTCTTCAGCCACACTGTTTATTGTCTGTCTTCCAACAAATCTCATTCTAACCCTAGAGATGGCACTTTATGACTACATAAGATTTTTTCATAACAGTGGACTTTCGTGAAACAGAAACTAGCACAAAAACGGGAATTGTCGTCTCGGATTAGTCAAAGACTGCACAGGCTGATCTGGGACGACACTCTTTTACGCATATGTCCGAAGGCCCCTTTTCATGTGTTGCACGCCATATATTGTAGCTGTAGACGAGTAAATAAAGCAAGAAAAGATTTGAAAACAGCTACTCAATAATACTTGATAGTAAAACTTCTTCTATGAAATATCATTATCCATTTGGGAGCAATGAATTTCAGGTCAGACTGCACCAAAAATGCAGTCATGTCTTGGATCTGTATCATGCAATATTTTGTGAACCCTTTACCACAAAATCCCAACTTTTAGCAACCCTGAGGAGGGAGGCTTTTTGAATTCATTATTTGAAAAGGAGAAAATGCTGGTAACCAGCATTTTCTTCTTTTCCCACAGTGTTTTCTACCCTGTCTAAAAGAATCTCATCATTTGAGCCATGTGTAGTTTATCCTCTACAAATTTTTTCAATATGGGTGAGTAAAATATTTTGTTGTGTGGTAAACGGTTAAAAAATATTTTCAGACCAAAGAAGCCTTGAAGTTGTTGTCTGTATTTATAAATGTCTCTCCTGTTTTCTGTATTATTTGTGTTTCATTTCTGTGCACCTTTGTTTTTGTTTGGTTCTGAAATAGTCATCAGACGAGGAAGACGTAACGCCAACCAATGACCAGAACTCCTATATAAACATGGCCACAGTCCAGCAAGAGCTAAAACATGGGGTACAAAAAGTCAGTAACACAGTCAAGCCAGTATTACACAGTGTACAGTCTGGTGTAAAATCCAAGGTCCAGTCTGTACACTCAGGAATGAAGGCTGGAGTACAGAGTGTGTCAAATATGCTGTCGGCATTCAGACATCGTAAAGCAGAACAGTCCTAGCACAAAGCTTTAGTTCTAGATGTTGTCACTGTGATATACTTTAGGTATTGTTTTCTATCTTTTTAGTGTTTTTGTTTTGGCTTAGTTTTATTTTGCCTCATTCTGGTTACTTTCAGTGAAATTTTGAGTTTTTTTAGCTCATTTTAGCTCAGCATACTGAGGAGAGCTGTTATGTTTGTCCAAAAATGGTATTGTTGGTTACTATGTATTGAATGACATATTCAAGACCCTTTCGAAATTGAAAGCATCTGCAGATGACAAACTTGAAAGTGGTACAAATGAAGTGAAATCCTTTGAGAGGGTAGAAAACATGGTGGGAAAAAGAGAAAATGCTGGTTACCAGCATTTTCTCCTTTTCCCACCATGTTTTCAAAAGCCTTCGTTAAAACTGGGGATTGTGTGGTAAAAGGTTTATCGATCACAGATATATAACCCTACACCACACAGTCCCGAGTTTTAATGACCCTGAGAAAAAAAGCTGTTGAAAAAGTTGCTGAAAAAGGAGAAAATAATGGTAATCAGCATTATCTCCTTTTTCCACAATGTTTTCTACCCTATCAAAGAAAGAAATCATCATTTGAGCCACATTTGAATTGTCATCTGGAAATGCTTTCAGTTTGGCCTGGTCCACAATTTTGCCGTTTGGTAAACAGTTAAAGAACTTTTTTAGCTTAGCACTGTACCAAATGACAAAATTATATTTTGTCCAAATTCAAAGCTGTGGCAGATGACAGAATATATGCAGTTTAAACGATGAAATTTGTCTCTCCTGGTCACCCACATTTTCTCCTTGTCCCAAAATGTTTTCAAAGGACTTCTTCCTCAGTCATCAAAATATGGAATTGTATAGTAAAGGGTTAACTCTTTACCAAATGACAAAATTCTAGACTTGACCAATTCCAAAACATTTGAGGACTTCAAATTAAATCTAGATCAGATGATGGAAATTTGCTCTGAAAGGCTAAAAAACATTGTGGGAAAAGGAGAAAATCTGGCGATCATTGATTTCTCCTTTTCTCACCATGTTTTGAAAAGCCTTGTTCCTCAGGATGGTTAAAACTTGGGATTGTTTGGTAAAAGGTTAAAGTGAAAAAATTGAAGACAATAGCAGATATTTTTGAAAGATTATAAAACACTTTTTAGGAAATTTGCAGTTGCTTGTAACAAGCGACAAATGCTTTTATCACAATGTTTGCAAATTTTAAAGTTGTCTAGTGCTGGCAAGTAATATGTATGATTATGGTCATATGAAAACCACAGGCAAGATATTTTAAGGAAAGTTTAATATACTGTACTGTTCTTCTTACTGTATATATCCAACTCTTCACCTCAGGACAAAACTTTAGACTAGTCCAAATTGAAAGCATTTGCAAACAACAAATGAAATTTGGCTCAAATGAATTTTGTGTATGAATGGTTAGAAAACATTGTGGGAAAAGGAGAAAATGCTGATAACCATCATTTTCATGTTATCCTATAATGTCTTCAAAAGCCTTTTTATTCATGGTCAGTGAAGCTTAGAATAGTGTGGTAGAAGGTCAAAACAGGTGAAACTTGACCCTTTGCCCTATGACTTGTCCAAATCAAAAACATTTGCAGACGACAAGTTAGGTGTTGCTCAAGTGATGGAATTTGCCTTTGAAAGGGTAGTGAAAACATTGTAGGAAATGAAGAAAATACTGGCAACCAGTATTTTCTCCTTTTCCCACATATCAAGTGGTAATGCATTAACCCTTTACCACACAATTATGACTTTTAACGACCCTGAAGAAGATGCCTATTGAAAACAATGTGGGAAAAGGAGAAAATGCTGGTAACCAGCATTGTCTCCTTTTCTCACAATGATTGCTAACCAATCAAAGACAACTCTCATCATATGAGTCGTATTGAAATTGTGGTCTGCAAATGCTTTCAATTTGTACAAGTCTACATTTTTGTCGTGTGGTAAAGAGTTAACCCTTTCCCAAACGACAAATTTTGGACTGGTCCAAATTGAAAGAGTTTGCAGACGACAATTTCAAATTTGATGAAAATGGCAGAAAGGTCTTAAAAAGGGTAGAAAACAATGTGGGAAAAGGAGAAATTGCTCGTTACAAGCAATTTCTCCTTTTCCCACAGTGTTTTCAAAAGACTTGTACTGCAGACACGTGAAAACCAGGACTTGTTTGGGAAAGGGTTAAAAGGGCTTTGCAGACATCGCAGAGCAAGATTAGACTGCATAAGGGTGTGTCTGACCTTTAATGACCTTGACAGTTAATGCTTCTGAAAACATTGTTGGAAAAGGTGAAAATGCTGGTACCAGCATTTTCTCCCTTTCCCACAATGTTTACTACTCTTCCAGAGACAAATCACGTCATTTGAGCAGTCTGCCTTCTTACCTGCAAGTGCTTTCAGTTTCAACAAGTCTGCAACTTTGTTGCCTGGCAAGGGGATGATAACTGAAAATGACTCTTTTGTTTATATAATAGTGTGAGAGTTAACCCTTTCCTAAACAAGCCCTGGTTTTCCCGTGTCTGCAGTACAAGTCTTTTGAAAACACTGTGGGAAAAGGAGAAATTGCTCGTTACGAGCAATTTCTCCTTTTCCCACAGTGTTTTCTACCCTCTTTCAATTTGGACCAGTCCAAAATTTGTCGTTTGGGAAAGGGTTAAATAGTTGACGCATGTACTATACATGTCGGAGTCCTTTCTTCTAGAGGGGTCCTGCGTGACTCATTGGTAAAGTGTCACTCGTAACCTGGAGGCCCCGGGTTCGAACCCCATCTCATCCGCTGGGTTTGTCGTGGGTGTGTCCTTGGGCAAGACACTTCAGAGCCCTAGCCTAGTACTGGTAAAACCCAGGAAATACATGAATATGTGAGCTGTCGACGTGATATGACTGAAATAATGTTGAAAGCGGCGTAAAACACCATTCGGTCAATCAACCTTTCTTCTAGATGTTTGAACTGATACTGTACACACAATATAGATAGCTACACATAGATCACTTACCAATGTTTTATTTTTCTAGGGAGTTAAAGCTGGAATCAAATCTGTGATGACAAGTCTGAAATCACCGACCATTATCCAGAAAATATTTACAGATAGAGTCTGCACTGGGGATAAGGAAGACTAGAGGTTAAAGGTCATGTGACGCAGAAATATGTGCAAGACATACTGTGAAATATTTGATGTATTAACCCTTTACCAGACGACAGAAATTTAGACTCGCTGAATTTGAAAGCAGTTGCAGACGACTCCGGAAAAAATCATGGGCTTTGTCTTTAAAATGGTGGAAAACATTGTGGGAAAGGGAGAAAATGCTGGTTACCAGCATTTTCTACTTTTTCCACAATGTTTTCAAAAGCCTTCTATCTTGTCATTAGAACATGGGATTGTTTGGTAAAGGGTTTTTTGTTGTACAGGATTTTGAATCGCAAATCATAGTTATCTGTAGTTTTTCAGCTCGTCTAGCCAAAAGCTAGCTAGCTTTTGGAATGGCCTGGTATCAGCCATCTTGTTATAAGGTGCATCTGTCTGCGCTGGGTATATTTTAGTTCAAACATTTCTGATCAGCTTGACCAGTTTGTGTCGAATTTCACACAAATGCTCCTAACTCTTTACCAAACGACAAATTTTCAGACTGGACCAAATTCAAAGCATTTGCAGACCACAAATTAAATGTTGCTCAAATGATGGTCTCTTTCTTTGATATGGTAGAAAACATTGTGGGAAAAGGAGAAAATGCTGTTTACCAGCATTTTCTCCCTTTCCTACAATGTTTTCAAAAGCCCTTTTCATTAAAACTCGGGATTGTGTGGTAAAAGGTTAAATATTTAGCAAAAGATTATTTCCTACAGGCCTATTTTAGTTTCTTCAGTGACATCTGTCTAATAAAGCTTATATTGGGGTCATAAGGACCTCATTTTGAGAATAAGGTTTTACATGGATTGCACAATTTTGAAGGATAACTGTCCCGTCTTATTTTATTATACAGTAGATTGAAACAGGGCAATCATTGTCCCCTTATTACTTTTTTCCCAGTCAACCTTTTACCAGACATTTCTAAGTGTTAATGACCAGAGAGACTGTTGAAAACATCCTGGGAAAAAGAAAAAAGCTGGTAAGCAGCATTTTCTCCTTTTCTCACAATGTTTTATACCCTTTAAAAGAAAGTACTTACCAACCGAGTCAAATTGAATTGGGCAAGTGCAAAGACTTTTAATTTGACTTAGTCCCAAAATTTGTTGTTTGGTACAGAGTTAAAGCCTGTTTTGGCCAGAAGATGTTCCAGTAGAGACTGTAGATCCAAGATTAGAGTGCACATTCTCGTCAGTCTGATCTTGATCTTTCTTGTTTGCATGAAACTTAGCAGTTTAAGAGTTGTATACTGCTGTAGCTTTTTTACCAACAATCTAGAGTTTTGACAATCCTGATAAAAGAAGCTTCTGAAAACATTGTGGGAAAAGAAGGAAATGCTGGTATGACCTTGATAAAAGAGGATTGAAAACATTTTGGAAAAAGGAGAAAATGCTGGTTTGACATTAATAAAAGAGGACTGAAAACATTCTGGGAAACGGAGAAAATACTGGTAACCAACATTTTCTCCTTTTTGAACAACGTTTCTGTTCTTTCAAAAACATACCACATTGGTAGACACACAAACCCTTTACCACACAATTCCGACTTCCAACGACCCTGAGAAAGAAGCCTTCTAAAGACACTGTGGGAAAAGGAGAAAATGCTGGTAACCAGCATTTTATCCTTTTCCCACAATGTTGTGCTTCCCAAAACAAACTTACATTTTTCGGTAACATTTATTTTAGTTGTCTGCAAATGCTTTCAATTTGGTCCAGTCTAAACTTTTGTCGTGTGGTAAAGGGTTAAGTCTAAAATGTGTTGTTTGGTAAGGGTCAATCGATATTATTGCCTCAAATGACCTGTTTCTGCTTGTCTTACATTGTTTGGATGTACCATTACAGGTTATGTTTTTGCTCTACATTTTGTTGTAATTATGTATTTTATGGACTTTCCTATCTGATCACATTAATTGTATAAGAACAAAGTATTCGAATATAGGGACAGTATCGAAAGATATGTTATAAATGGAACAAATGGGCACGGAAAAAATATGGTTACTTCAACCTACTTGCCTTATTGTTTTCAAAAATTTCCTAATATAGATCTAATGGAGAATTTCTCCATTTGCTGCAGACATTTTTGAAACTTATTTTGGAAAAAATAAATAAATGGAAAAATTGTGCAAGTAAAAGATATGGCCATTTGCCACATTGTTTTGAAAGTTTCCTGAAGTAGATCTAATGAAGAATTTTTACATTTGCTTCAGACATTTTTGAAACTTACTAATGTATCAGAATTCTTTCACAGTCATTATTTTTTCTTGTGAAATCAAGACTATTCAAATTTTGTATTAGAAATGAAATGTTTATACTCAATAAAATGTATATCTAATGTAGAATATGATGGAGGAAAAAAATATGTTTGAACATAAAACTTGGATATTTATCAAAGTACATACAAAGTAAGGTTAACTCTTTACCACAGGGGAAAAAAGTACACATGCTGAAATTGAAAGCATTTGCAGACAATAGCATAAATGTAGCTCAAACGATGGAATTTGTCTTTGATAGGGTAGAAAACATTGTGGGAAAAGGAGAAAATGCTGGTTACCAGCATTTTCTCCTTTTCCCACAATGTTTTCAAAAGGCCTCTTCCTCAGGGTCGTTAAAACTCATCATTGTGTGGTAGAGGGTTACAGTAACTTTCCTGTGTCTTGTATTTGCTCAAGCTGCATGAAATAGTTTGAAATCTCACTAGATTGCGTAATTCCCCCACATAGCGAGAAGCTAATGGAAGCCCAGGAAAGTTACTGCAAGGTGATATTCCTTATACGTATATTATATACTTACAAATTTTAACGATAAGATATTGTAATTATCATCAATTTTACATAACTCCTTACCAGACAAAATTCTTGACTTGTCCAATCTGAAAGTGTTTGCAGACAACAAAAATTAATTTGTCTCACATGATGGGATTTGTCGTTGAAATGGTAGAAACCATTGTGGGAATAGGAGAATTGCTGGCCACCAGCATTTTCTCCTTTTCCCACAATGTTTTCAAAGGCCTTCTGTGTCAAGGTCATTTAAAATCATGACTGCGGTAAAGGATTAAGTACAATTGTTTGAACTTGATTTTCAAGAAGGAATACAGATTTGGTTTTAGGAAATGTGTATTCTTGTTTTTTTAAGCTTTGTGAAGATTTTATTATGAAAACAAACTGTTTTGTAACCAAAGTGTTTGAGTGCAATACGTAGAAATAAGGGTTGTGTAGATTTACATTATGTCATGTTCAATCAATTATTGTACAAGTACCTTTTTCAGTCAACAGCTTTAGAAAACATTGTGGGAAAAGGAGCAATTTGTTGTAATAAGCAGTTGCTCCTGCTCATACATTATTTTCCATACTGTTGTGAAAGATGTATTTCTGTGGATTTAAATTTAAATGTCTTCGGTGATTGGGCCAGAAAAAAAAAAAAATACCTGTGTTTCAGATGACCCATGAAAGGAAAAAAGGGTTGTTAGATAGGAAATTTCCTTTTTTTTTTTTTTTTTTTCAAATTAAGGTAATATCAAAGAATTCCAGCTATTTTCTTCTCTGTTATAAATATATCATGTACGACAACAACTGTGAAACAACCATCAATTTTAAGAGTCATTCCTGCCAGAACAAAAAACATTAATTTTGTTTACGAATTCCATGTGACATCTAGATATTTTTATGTTGTTTTCTTTCTCTTGTCCTGTTATTTTAACCCTTTACCAGACGACAAAATTTTAGCCTTGTCCAAATTGAAAGCATTTGCAGACGACAATTTCAATGTGGCTCAAATGGTGCAATTTTTCTTTGATAGGGTCGAAAATATTGTGGGAAAAGGAGAAAATGCTGGTTACCAGCATTTTCTCCTTTTCCCACAATGTTTTCAAAAGGCTTCTTTCCCAGGGGCGTCAAAAAGCGGCATTGTGCAGTAAAGGGTTAACTGAAGTACCCATCCCGGGTGGTGTGTGGTACTGCAGCCAAATACTGCACATGAGAATAGTATTGGAATAGGATCTGAGCTTGTAAATGCCCCCAAAATGGGGACATTTTTTCATGTTAACTGAGAAAATGGCAGTCACCATTTTGGAGGAGGTGAACTATCACACAGACACTAATGTCAAGCATCTGAAGGAAGATAGGCTTAAACTAAGCATTGGAATTTTGACAACATGGACATTTGTGCAAAAAATGTGCCATGCTGTTTTAGGCCTACCATCTTACAGACATCGGAGGCTGTCATACTATTTACCAAAATGGAATGAAGCACATGGCGCGAAATTGGCAAAAAATTTTAAAAAAGTGTCGGTGCCCATTGGGTAGGGTTGGTCAGGCCACCTGAAACATAGGCTTTTGTTCTGGCCTTGTTATCATTGTTGGTTTGTCTAAAAACAGCATGTACAGTAAGAGGTTAAGCAATGAGAAAGAAGCCAGTATGTACATAGTTCTAGCTTTACATTGTTTCTATTATTAGTATATATCAGCTTTTACCTACTGTATTGTCTATGATGTTCAAATTGTTTTCATGCAATATTTTTCATGTGTATGAAACTTGTTTGGGACTCTTATGATAATGTTTTGGATGGTTTTAATTTTTTTGAAAATTTGAAATTTCTGAAGTCATTCTGGTAATAGGGTCGAGGTATTCCTTGGAAACAAGAAGAGATGCACTTCCTTCCATATTTAGTCGAATTTTGGTGTTTTTTAAGGCTCTAAATCTGTTTTCTGACTCTGTGAAATTGGGAATCATAATTACCCTTTTCCACATAATACCATTTATCAACCCTTTACAAAAAGGCAATTTTTTTTATTTTTCGAAATAGAAAGCATTTGCACTTGACAATTTAAAGGTTGCTCAAATAATAGATTTTTCTTAAATAGGAAAGAAACCATTGCGGGAAGAGAAGGAAATTCTGGTAATCAGCATTTTCTCCTTTTCCTACAATGTTTTCAAAAGGCTTTTTTCTTAGGGTCGGTAAAAGTCAGATTTGTTTGGTAAAGAATTAAGGACTCTGACAGAGACAGCTTTTGAAAACATTGTGGGGAAAAAGAGAAAATGCTAGTAATTAGAATTTTTTTCTTTTTCCACAATGTATTCTACCCTTTCAAGGGAAAGTCCCATCATTTGAGCCATAACTGAATGGTTGTCTGCAAGTGTTTCAATTTGGATTAGTCTAAAATTTTGTCATCTGGTTAACTCTTTACCAAAAGACAAGATTTTACACCAGTCCAAATTGGAAGCATTTGCAGACAACAAAATAAATGCAAATCAAAAACTGAAATGTGTTCTGGCAAGAGTAGAAAACATTGTGGGAAAAGGAGAAAATGCTGGTTACCAGCATTTGCTCCTTTTTCCACAGTGTTTTCAAAAGCTTTCTTTCTCGGGGTCGTTAAAAGTCAGGATTGTGTGTTAAAGAGTTAAGAATTAAGACCTTACCCCTGAAGAAGATTTCTCTTTCATAAAGCAGACCATTTTTTGAAAGCAAAGTTGCAAAGGGAGAAATTACTCGTATAGAAGTAATGTGTCACTTTGCAACATTGTTGTCAGCTTTACTGGAATTCAAAATCCAAACGATCTCCTGTTTTAACAATCCTAAGGTAAAAGCCTTTTGACTACATTTTGGAAAAAAAAACAAAAAAAAAACAGATAATCCAGGTAAACTTACCGTTAGTGACTGTTTCGGTTGTTTCTATATTTGACTAAGAATTTTAGCTTGGCTGTTTTCGAAGAAAACATCCAGATATTGTCGTGGCATTGTCATATGTGTTATCCTTTGAGTCATGTGGAAACTGCAACATTTTGTAATATCTGTGAATATCTGAAGATATATGGTTCAAACTTGGATAAGTTGTTAATCATCAAAAGGGGAAATAGAATTTTCACTGAAAGTCAAGCAACTGCAGCGGAGCATTGGCACTTGCATGCAGTGCTCTTGTTTTAATTGTAAGAGAAAGGAAAAATCATTGATTTGGTTAAAACGACTTTTATGCAATGTGAAAAACAGAATTATGTCCTGCATATTAATTTTGTGCATTTAGGTTAGTGCCTCTTTTTATTGAGTTTTTTTATTTTTTTTAATTCATTTTGCTTGGTTTTGTTTGTGATAGGGAATCTACAAAAACCATTTATTTACTATATTTTTGCCATAAAGTACCTTTTTTTGTATTTTGTAAATTATTTTGTATCATGATTACGTTTTTTGTATCATTTTGTATGGTTAAATATCCTCTATCACTGGTAATTATTGTGCCAAACACTTTGTCTTCTTATTTGAATAATTTTTCTTCAAACCCCTTTTCCACACAGTCCTGAGTCTTGACAACCATGAGGAAAAAGCCTTTTGAAAACATTGTGGGAAAAGGAGAAAATGCTGGTAATCAGCATTTTCTCCTTTTCCCACAATGTTTTCTACCCTTTAAAAAACAAGTTCCAACATTTGAGTCGCATTCAATTTGTGGACTGCAAATGCTTTCAATTTGGAAGAGTCTAAAATTTTGTCATCTGGTCAGTCATTAAGCCTCATACCTCTTTTGTTTTTCATGAAAGTATGAGCATGAAATATTACTGCTCTTTTGTTAAGTACAAAAGAAAAAAGAAATATACATATATTGTTTGAGCTTATAACCTACATGTACGTCTGTATCGCTTTTCTTCATTTTCTATCTTAATTTAAGAAAAAAAGTCTACTGTAATTAAAAACAAAAATAAAATGGGTATGAGGCACTTTTACAAAACACATCTGTGTTTTTATAACCTTGAGAGAGAAGGCTTTTGAAAACATGTTGGAAAGGAGAAAACACAGGTTTCCAGCATTTTTACCCTTTTCCAGAATGCTTTTGACCCTTTCATTGACATATCCATCATCATAGCTGGTTATCAGCATTTTCTTCTTTTCACAAAATGTTTTCAAAAGCCTCTTCAGGATATTTAACTCTTTGCTACACAGTCCTGACTTTTAACGACCCTAAAAAGGAAACCTTTTGAAAACAATGTGGGAAAAGGAGAACCCGTCTCATAACAAATCTCAAGGTTTTTTACGTTGCAATTAATTTGTCGCCTGCGAATGCTTTCAGTTTGCACTGATCTAAAATTTTGTCATTTGGTAAAGAGTTAAAACACAGGCTTGTGTGGTAAAAGGTTAAGAAATATGGGATCTGGAATAAGTAGACATTTGAGATTAGCAAATGACAAAATTTTGGACTGGTCCAAATTGACAAGCATTTGCAGACAACAAATGTGACTCAAAAATTGAAATTTGTTTATGAAAGGTAAGAATACATTGTGGGAAAAGGAGAAAATGCTAGTTACCAGCATTGTCCCCTTTTCCCACAATGTTTTCAAAAGACTTTTTGTTCCCGGGACGTTAAAGCCCGTGATTGTGTGGTAAAGAGTTAAAGGAGTCTAGAAAAACATTGTTAAGTGAGCCTCTGGTTATGTCGATAACATAGAGTTTAATAAAATTTTATCTCAAAAGCCAGCAAATGTCAGATTCCTCATATCAGATAACAATATCTTGAAAATTATAGGCCAGAATATGGAAAACCACACATGCATACATGGTATTTTCCATAAATAAAACCTGATTGACTTCTCTGAAAGAAGTATAAAACAATACCACATATTAAGTCACAAAATTTTATCTCAAACAGCTGTATGACACGAAAACTTGGAATGGGTATATTGCACTGAAAACAAGGGGGGTTATTTGATAAAGAAGGGTCTGTATTTACCAACTATTCTGAAGAGCATTCTTAGTCTTATTTACAAGAGTTTTCTAAATTTAAAAGTAACACAACTTCTGATTGGCTAAACCAAATTTGATTGGCTAAACCATTTGGTTTAGCCAATCAGAAATTGAGTTACTTCCAATATCTATAATTAGACTAAGAATGGTCTTAAGAATGGTTGGTGAATACAAACCCAGGATAACTTTTGTTAAAATATGCTTAACCCTTCAACAAACAAACCCCTTTGTCACCAACCAGGAGAAAAATGGCTCTTGAAAGCATTGTTAGAAAAGGAGAAAATGCTGGTAACCAGCATTTTCTTCTTTTACCACAATGTTTACCATTCCTTCCATGACAAATCTAAACATTCGAGTAGCATTTAACTTGAGGTCTGCCAGTGCTTTCAGTTTGGACAAGTCTAGAATTGTGTTATTCGGTAAAGAGTTAACTCTTTACCACATGGCAAAATTTTAGACTGGTCCAAATTGAAAGCGTTTGCAGACGACAAAATAAATTCGAATGAAAAATTAGAACTTGTTCTGGGAAGGGTAGAAAACATTGCTGGAAAAGGAGAAAATGCTGGTTACCAGCATTTTCTCCTTTTCCCACAATGTTTTCAAAAGGCTTCTTTCTCAGAATCGTTAAAACTCGGGATTGTGTGGTAAAGAGTTAACCTTCTACCACACATTCCTGAGTTTTAACGGCCTTGAAAAAGAAAGCTTTTGAAAACATTGTGGGCAAAAGAGAAAATGCTGGTAACCAGCATCTTCTCCTTTCCCACAATGTTTTCTTCTCTATTAAAGGCAAGGCATCATTTGAGCTACCTTTCATTTGTCGTCTGCATATGCTTTGAATTTGGACAAGTCAAAAATTGTGTTGTTTGGTAAAGAGTTGAGGTTGGCTTCTTTTACTCCTAGCTTCCATTTTAACATGCTGTTTCTTTGTTGGTTGTATTTCCTGTTCCTCCAAATATTTCCTGGACAGCTTTTGAAAGTACTCTAAGCATTGGCTTTCCAACAAAGTTTTGTAATTGTTGTATTTTTGTGATTCCTTTCATTAAAATATCTTTTTTCATGACTTTTGTCCTTTTTAGCTCCAATGGCCGAAGGCCATTGGGCTTGAGTCATGGCCCTGTGTCCGCCGTGCATGTGTGTGTCCGTCCGTCCATCCGTCTCCGCATCCTTGCATGTGTGGGTGCACTTTTATTTCAAACACCTTCTTCTCTGAAACTGCCCATCGGATTTTAATGAAACTTCACAGAAATGATCCTCCCATGGCCCTGCTATAAAAACTCTGGTTGCCATGGCAACAAAACTAAAAAATATTGAAAATCTTTAAAAGTCTTCTTGTTCGAAACCATAAGGCCCAGGGTTACCATTTGTGGTGTGTAGCTTCATCTAATGGACCTCTACAAAAACTTCAAATTATAGCCCTGCAGCCAGAAATGGCCCTGCCCCGGGGTCACAAGTTTTACATAGGTTTATATAGTGAAAACTTTAAATATCTTTTTGTCCTAAACCACATGGCCTAGGCTATCAAATTTGGCATGTGGCTTTATCTAATAGACCTCTACAAAAACTCATCAAATTATAGCCCCGGGGTCAAATTTAGCCCTCGAGGGTCACAAGTTTTACTTAGGTTTATATAGTGAAAACTATATCTTGTTGTCCTAAACCATATGGCCTAGGGCTACCAAATTTGGCATGTAGCCTCATCTAATGTACTTCTGCAAAAACTCATCAAGTTACAGCCCAAGGGTCAAAACTGGCCCCACCTCTGGGGCCACAAGTTTTACATAGGTTTCTATGGTAGAAACTTTTAAGTCTTCTAGTCCTAAACCATATGGCCTAGGGCTACTAAATTTGGCATGTAGCTTTATCTAATAAACTTTTTCAAGAACACTTCATACTACTACAGCCCTGAGGTCATAATTGACCCTGGTCCACGGGTTCAGTGGAGCGATACAGGGCCATCATGGCCCTCTTATTTAAAAGATCTGAAATAAGGTTTGACAGAAATTGATATAATTAGGAGAATATTTACAATTAGGTATGTCTACAGACACAATCCTATATCAAATAATGAAAATATGAGGGAGAAAGCATTCAAAAACATTATGGGAAAAGGAGAAAAAGGTTTCCAACATTTTATCCTTTTCCCACAGTGTTTTCTACCATGTGAAAGACATATCCCATCATTTTAGCCTGATTAATTTTTCTCTGCCAATTGTTGCTGTATCGACATGTCTAAAGTTTTGGTAAGGAGTTTGAAAGTGTTTCCCTTTTAGATGTTGTATTGTGCCATCCTTTATCTTTTGTAATCTTCCTTAGTGAGTCTTTATCCAACTGACTTTTTAACTCGCACAAGAAAAATGTAGACTTGTCCAAATTGAAAGCATTTGCAGAGGAGAATTTAAATGTGACTCAAATGATGGACTTTGTCTTTGATAGAGTAGAAAACATTATGGGAAAAGGAGAAAATGCTGGTTACCAGCATTTTCTCCTTTTCTCACAATGTTTCTCTGTCCTTCCCCAATCATATTTTATATTTTGAGTTACATTTGTCATCTGCAAATGGTTTCAAATTGGACAAGGCTAAAATTTTGCCATCTGGTAAAGGTAAACTTGAGATTTTTCCTTTTGCCTCAAAATTTTTAAATGTATTTCTGATTTACGCCCATCTGCATTCAACAAGGATGCTTAAAAGTTGTCTGCCACAAATTGTTGCCGGTGGAAACAAGCTATAAGCTTTATATGGATTGAAATGGGTGAACATGACTCTCTCACTGCCAATGCCACCCTGAATAGCTTTTCACGGATGGCATAAATCAAGATCAGACTGCACAAAACATGCAGTTTGATCTTGGATCTACACCGTCCAATATCTAAGGCTGATCTTCAACCAAAAACAGGTTCAGTTGAAAAGAAAAAGATACTTATCGACTTCGAAAAAAGTTGGATCCCTTAATGTGGCAGCGAAAGATTTAAAAATGTCATTGTCCATACCAACCTATAGACCATTCAGTGGGATAAAGACTCAACAATATTTTGTGAGAGATGTTTGAATGGTTAAACATTATGATCCATATTTGAACTGATTTTGAATACTTTTTTTTTTCCATTGAGAATGAATGTCGAATGAACTTCTTAACATGCAATAAAAAAAACCTTTTGTCATAGCTTGTTTGCTTTTAATCCAAAAGAGAGATTAAAATTTTGAAAAGGAATCATCAGGAGATTGTGTATTTCATATCGACCCTTTTTTTTTTCCAGGGCAACTACAAACTCAGAACATGACAAGATGTATTTTATGCTGACCCCTTTCTCTTCGTGTGTAATTCATAAATAGGGAATACTTCTATTCCCATGCAAATTTGAAAAGAAAGGTATCTGAAATAAGATAGATGTGCATTGAGTGATTACTCTTTTTCCAAGTGGGGGATCCTGCATGGCTCAGTGGTAAAGTGTAGGACTCCCTGGAGGTCCCGGGGTTGAGCCTCACCAGATCCACTTGGCCTTTTGTGGGAATGTCCTTGGGCTAGACACTTCAAAGCCCCGGCTTACTATTGGTGAAACCCAGGGAATACATGAATATGTGACCTGTCGCCGTGATATGACTGAAATAATGTTGAAAGCAGCGTAAAACACCACTCGGTTAATCAATATTTTTCCAAGTGTTGCATCACCGTGATACGACTGAAATAATGTTGAAAGCGGCATAAAACACCATTCAATCAATCAATCCAAGTGTAGCTTATGAGATTCTTTACTAACTCCCACAGGGCAGGCTCCACATGTTGTCCCTTGGCAACCTTCTAGTTCAAATTATAGCCCTAGGGTCAAAACTGGCCCCTTCCAGGAGGGTCACATGGGCTTATATAGTGAAAACTTTAGAAATCTTCTTGTTCCTAACCATAAGGCCTAGGGCTGTTAAATTTTGCATGTAGCTTTATCAAATTGACCTCAACGAAAGTAAATGTAGTTCAAATTATAGCTCTGGGTCAAATTTTGCCCCACCCTGGCCGTCATGAATTTTACATGGGCTTATATAGTAAAAACTTAAAGAAATCTTCGTGTTCCCAAAGATAAGATGTAGGGCTACCAAATTTTGCATGTAGCTTCCTCTAGTTGACATCTACTAAGGTTCTTCAAATTATAGTCCTGGAATCAAAATGGACCCCACCCCACAAGTCACAAGTTTTACATAGGCTTACATAGTGAAAACTTTAAAAAGCCTCTAGTTTTTGACTTAGCTACAGCTGTTATATTTTGTGAGTGTATTCATCTAGTAGGTGTCTTCCAAATATTGTTCAGATTAAAGCCATGGTTTCAAAAGTGGGCACCAACTCGGAGGTAATAAATTTAACATGTGCTTACATAGAGATATAACCTAGAGCTACCAAGTTGGCAGATAACTTCATTTGGTGGATAACTTCCAAATTTGTTCAAAATTTAGCCTGGTGATCGAAACTGGGCCCGCCTTGGGGGTCACGTTTTTACAGGGGCTTTATGCAGAGGAATTTGTTTTAATGTCCTTTTGTTTAGAGCCTTACGGCCTAGACCTGTAATATTTGGTATGTTGCTTTATCTTGTGGACCTCTACCAGGATTCAAGTAGTTATAGCTCTGAGGCCAAAAATGGCCCAGCGCTGGGGTCACAACTTTCATATGAGCTTTTGGAGAGAAAAAATTGAAAAATCATCTTGTTTGAAACTATTTGGCCTAACATTGTAGTGTTTGGTATGTATGGTTTGTATTTATTAAACAGTGGAATGATACAGGGCCATCATTGCCCTCTTCTTAAGACATCGTCCCTGGGGTCTGAAGTTTGCGTAAAGGTCGCATGGTCTGCGCATGGTAAAATTGAAAAATCTTGATGTCCGAATCTACAGAGCGTACAAGATTGATATTTTGTATATACCATTATCTTGTGTTCTTTCTTCAAATTATGAGGCTAGGCCCAAAGATAGTCCCGTACCAGGGTAAACCATTCACATTAGAGTCGTTACGGGGAAATTTTCAAAAATTTTGACTGAAAACATATGACCTCGTCTTGATAAGTGATAAAGGCGTCATCTGATATTGTCACGAATATGTAGAGGTGCGAAAAAGAAATTATGTATTGCAAAAGTTGTTTCCCTTTATCGTTTGGACGACATTTGTTCAGCTGATACGGACTCACGCCTACTGGTATGTTTTACTTTTAAATACCTCTTCCAATTGTTAATAAACTGACCTTCGAAGATAAATTAATATTTCTGGACATTTATGTAAGTTCATTACTTGTAGATAATTATATGCATCCAATATATAAGGGTAGAATAAGGTTACACATGATCGGGGATCAGCAGACGCTTTTAACTAGTAAAGGAGGTAAGATCGGCCATTCCCGTAGTTCTCCGTCAGTACTCGCGCTCCAAATGGGGGGCGCCTTTCTATTCCGCCAGAAGGCGATGTGGTACACAGTATATATACCGTCAGTTCAACAAATTTCAGTCTGCATATGATCATCAAACTGTGCATATATATCAGAGTCTGTATTCACCAACCATTCTCAATAATGTTCTTAGTCTTATTCTCCAGAATTTTCTAAATGTGAAAGTAACACAACTTCTGATTGGCTAAACCATTTGGCTTACCCAATCAGAAGTTGAGTTGCTTTCACATTTAGAAAATCTTGGAGAATAATGTTGCAGAGTCGTTTCCTTCCCTTTATAGTTAATATGGGTGGGTTCTTAATTTTTTTGGGAACTCCAGGAAAGTGACAACTACATTTAAAGTTTCTTTCTATCCTTTAATCTCCTTACTTCAGAGTTTGAACATCTCTACCCTGAAAAGGTATGTAAAAAACGATACTAAATAAAACAATGCAGCAAAAGTAAAATATCACAAAAAGAATAATAAATGAATAATTTCAGTCACTTTTATGCAGTGTAGTTTAAGGCTGTAAAGGATTATTATGTCAGTTGCTGACATACAAATCCTTTACCCTTAGCTAAACAAACAAGCAAACAAATCAAGCAATACAAAACATGGTTTTGAACATAAACTATACAAATAGTGAACAAAGCTCTTATGCTAACTAATCTTATCACAAGGTAAGTTTAATCTAAGGAAAAATGACAAATGTTAAATGTAATGAACTTCTCATTACAAAATAACAACGAGAACATGTTCTTACCAATTTGAGGAACTGGGTGAGTTCGCACTCCGCACTGTTTCAAGTAAGTCTAATCTCTGTCTCTCTATCTCTGTAAATGTGACTGCAAGTGCTGAAAGTATTAATAAAAGATGTGCAAGCTAGGGAAAGGTAAGAAGCTAGTTACAAAGAGAAGTGCCATACTGTTCAAAATACAAAATGGAAATACTCTGGGAAAGAAGGATGAGAACAACTGTTAAGGGTAAATTGGTCAAACAATTAAAAGACTTCCAAAACCTTCAGCAAAAAGGTAAGACTTGAGAACTACGAGAAAATCATCCCAAAATGGCAACTTACATCAAATCTTTTCCTTTTTTCCACAATAATTTGTAATCAAGTGATCAAACAATGGTTTTCCAAGTAAACAACTGACAGACTGAAGCGGGAATGAAAAATTCAAAAGGTCATGTGATTGATTGGAGGGAAATGGTCGATCAAGTGGAACACAGGTAAATGCAGACTGACCAAATAGGTATGTCATATTAAAAATGACCCTACTACATGCTTCCCAGGCCTGTAAAATGACGTCCCGTCATTGTCCTGTCAAAAATAGTCATAATGTTAATATGTTACTATGTTAGTACAAACTGCAAAAAATTGACATTCTAGACAAAAAATGGCATCAGCAACTCCAGAAGCTGCAAAATGATAAACTATATACATTAGTCACGTGAAAAATTACTTCACAAACTGTCCCTCCTCCACTCTGGTAAATATGCGTCCCCGCTTATGTCATATTTACAGCAGTCAGTACATCTATCTGTATGTTCCAAATGACTCCCTCTCTAATCCCTGCTTCTCATTAAAAATAATGCATTAAAGAATAACAAATCCTGTAAATAAAAAGTTATTTGATTATTGTGTCTAATAAACTGTATGCTACACTTCTATCCATTTTTTCTAAAACACCTGAAGACATAAGAATATTCAAAGCTTCCAGTTTTGAGTCATGGGGTCTCAATACCACTTGGTTCATATGGTATGAATCAAACCATGCAGGCTGTTTTCTTTCCCTTGTCGATCTTCTGGGCTTTGGAACTGGAGCCAATCTTTCTCTTTCCAGTACCCGTTGTTCACTTTCTGGTGTTTCTCTATTTTCTTCATTTCTAGACTCAGATCCGTGTACTTCATTATGACATTCCTCTATTTGATCCTGTATTTGGTCTTGGCCTCTTTCTGGTACTACTGAATCCTCTTCTGATCTAGTTCTTGTGACAGCAGCTTGGTTTTCTTCTAATCTCTCTTCTTCTTTATCCTGTTGTTGCATTTTCTGATTTCTGTCTGAGCTATCAGAACTTTGCTCATTGCTAGTGCCATTTTCCCTCATCTCTTCATCTCTTCTTTCTTCATCTTTTTCTTTCTCCTCTGGAGCATGGGCGTCCCCATGTAAGTTTGTGTTCTTCACAAATCTTAATCCAGTTCCTCTTCTACTTTCATCAGAATCTGATCCTTCACTGGAATCTGTCTGATCTCTGGTTACGTAACCTTTATTCTTATCTTCTTCTTCACTCTTTACTCTCCTTTTTTCGATGGCCATCGTTTTGTTCTTCTTTTCAAGAGATAACCTTCTTTTTGGAAGTGGTTCTCTTTGTCCTATAGGGAAAAGGTGATTTCTGTGTAAAGTCTTTGTCAATGGTGATGTTTCAGACCTAACCTTGTACACAGGAATCTGATCATTCGGCTGATCTGTCACAACATAGACATCGTCTTCAAACCTGTCCTGGATTTTGTGCTTTCCCTCAAAAGCAAGAATTTTTACTAGGACTCTGTCTCCATTTTCTAACTTTGCAGCTTTGGCCTTTAGGTCGTAATAGTTCTTTTGTCTTGTCTTCGACGTTTCTAGATGTTTTCGAACTATTTTCCTAGTTGTTTCCATTCTTTGCTTCAAGTCATCGATGTATTGTTTTGTTGTTCTGGTCTTATTTTCTGTGACTTGTTCAAATAGGGAGTCTATTGGTAATTTTGGCTTTCTCCCAAACATAATTTCAAATGGAGAATGTTTTGTCGAGCTCTGCGGCGTACAATTATAGGCATAGACCAGAGAGTTAATGTATCTTTTCCAATCACCTTTCTGCTCATTTTCCAAAGTGCCTAACATTCCTAACAATGTTCTGTTGAATCTTTCTGGCCCTGAGTTCCCTTGTGGATGATAGATGGATGTTCTTGTTTTTTCCATGTTGGTCAATTGACAAAGTTCTTTTATAATATACGATTCAAAATTTGGTCCTTGGTCCGAATGTATTCTGTTTGGAATTCCGTAATGAAGAATGAAGTTATTGTAGAAGGTTTCTGCTGTTGTCTTTGCTGTCTGGTTCTTTGTTGGAATAGCCATGGCAAATTTTGTAAAGTGGTCTGTTATAACTAGAATGTTTGAAAATCCTCCTTTAGATGTTTCTAAGGTCAGGAAATCCATACAGACTAACTCTAAGGGGTA
Organism: Tridacna gigas; assembly: GCA_945859785.2. Classification (NCBI taxonomy): domain Eukaryota; kingdom Metazoa; phylum Mollusca; class Bivalvia; order Cardiida; family Cardiidae; genus Tridacna; species Tridacna gigas. Next base: position 67,305,692 of record OX244033.2, read on the forward strand.
GTTGGTATCTACATTGACCAAAGGAGCTCTGATATCTGAACCACTCTTTCTACGGATGCATCTTTCACAATTTTCAACCCAATTTTCAGCATCCTTAGTCATTCCAGGCCAGAAAAATCTTTCGCGCAAGAGTCCAATTGTTCGATCACGACCAGGATGTCCAACTTCATTATGGAGGCCTTTCAGGACTTCTTTTCTATAACACGGAGGTAAAACTAATTGTTCAATTGTCTCTCCTTCTACTCTTATGTTTCTATAAAGGATACCTCGTTTCATGATGAAATTCTTAAAATGTCTCTTCATGATGAGATCTTCCTTTGTCATGATTCGGGAAGGCATTTTCTTATCAATAACAGCAAACCTCCATCTTTCTATGACTGTGTCAAGTCGTTGCTGTTTTCTAATCTCCCTTGACTCTATCTGTGCCATTGGGAGTCCTTGGTCTTCTGTAGCTTCAAGAATATTGATATTAGAACAGATGGTCTCAATTAAAGGGTCTACATCTGTACAGCTACATATAGCCTTCACCACATCGTCCTTTACTTTTACTCTCTCCTCCTCAATCCCTTGTAATTTCTCATGTGGGTATCTGGACATTGCATCAGCATCTGTGTTGTTAAGCCCAGACCTGTAATATATATCGAAGTTGAATTCTCCTAATGCAGAGGCCCATCTCTGTCCTGTTGCATCCAGTTTTGCGCTGGTTAGTACATATGTCAATGGATTGTTGTCTGTCAGGACAGTGAAGTGATGTAAAGCCAAATAATCTGCAAACTTCTCTGTTACAGCCCATTTCAATGCCAAAAACTCTAACTTGTAGGCGCTGTAATTCTTTTCCGACTTCGATAAAGCTCTACTGGCATATGCTATTACTTTCTTTAGTTTTCCCTCTGATTGGTAAAGAACAGCTCCAAGTCCTTGCTTTGATGCATCAGTGTGCAGTTCAAAGGGTTTTGAAAAATCAGGGTAAGCCAAAATTGGTGGTTTTGTCAAAACTTCCTTCAGACTTTCAAAGATATGTTGTTCATTTTCTGTCCAAGACCAGGGTTTCTTGATGGGTTTCTTTTTTGACGCTGTTGATGATAAAAGGCCTGCGAGTGGTCTCGTAATTTTTGAAAAATCTTTGATGAACCTTCGATAGTATCCACAAAATGCCAAAAATGATCGCAGCTCATCCTGGTTTGATGGTGTAGGCCAGTTCCTAATTTTGTCTATCTTGGCTGGATCTGTTTCAATTCCTTTTTCGCTCACAATATGTCCTAAAAATTGGACTTGGTCTTGAATGAAGTAACACTTCTCAGGCGATAACTTCAGGTTACATTCTTTCAGTCTTGTGAAAACAAGATCTAACCTTCTTAGGTGCTCTTCAAAGGTGTCAGAGAAGATAATAAGGTCATCTAGGTAGATAACACAAATGGACATATTGTAGTCTCCTAGACATTCCTCCATTAATCTTTGGTATGTGGCTGGCGAATTGGAAAGACCAAACGGCATCTTGACATATTCATAGAATCCTAAATTAGAAATGCTGAATGCTGTTCTCTCCTTATGAATCTCTTCCACCTCTACCTGGTGATAACCACTTTTCATATCTATGGTAGAGAAATACTTGCTTCCCTGTAGTACGTCGAAGATCTCTTCTATTTTTGGTAAGGCATATGCATCCTTCACACTTTTGTTATTGAGCATTCTGTAGTCCACACACATTCTAAGTTTTCCATTTCTCTTTCTAACTAGGACTACATTGGACGACCAGGGAGACTTCGATTTTCTTATTATACCGGTGGAGAGTAATTGTTCTATATGTTGTCTGACTTCATTAATCATTGCTGGAGGTATTCTTCTAGTTTTCTGCTTGAAGGGTGTCTCATCAATTAGGTCAATCCGATGTTTGATTTTGTCACAAAAGCCGATATCTGATTCTCCGGTGGAAAAGATGTCTATATGTTTCTCCAATAGTTGGTTTATGTCACTAAGCTGATCTTTACTCAACTTGCTGTTTGTATCTATGTGAACTTGCTACAAGATGTCACATTTTTCCTTGTCTGCCATATGTTCTCCTACATCTTCGATTTCAACTGGTTGAAGCTCACATAAGATAGCCCTTGGAGATATGACAATACTGTTTGTTGTGATGTTGGAGACAGTCACATTCACTCCTTTTGTCTTTCCATATTCATAGTTGATGACCTCGGGAGTTACATCAACAAAATCCGGCAAAGAGGATGCTTTCGATTCATGGATAAGTCCTGTAGTTTTAGGATAGTTTATCTCCTTGTCTGTTACTCCTTTTATTGTTCTTGTCTCATTTGGTCCCAAGATTATTTTTTTGAGTTCTGCAGATCTTATTATGGCTATCTGATTGCCATTTTTCTTAAGTTCTCTATCTCTGAGAACCAAACATCTAAATGCCAGGTACCAAGGCGTTTGTAGAGCAGCACACTGCAAAAATTGTTTTCCAAAGTTTTCTTCGCATTCCTGTATAAGGGTATCTAGGATGTTTGTTCCAAGTATTACAGGAGTATCTCTAGAATACTTTGTGTCAGGAGTCACCAGAAATAAACATCGAGTTGTTGTAGACCTGGGGATGCCATCTAGTACTGAAAGGTTCGCCTCAATAAATCCAGAGTATGGCGTTCTTGGCCATCAGCACATTCAACTTTCATAATGTTATCAAATGGTTGAAGCTTGATATCTAAAAGGTTCTCTTTGTAAAATGCTTCTGAAACTGTGCTAATGCAGCTGCCAGTGTCTACTAAAGCCTTTGTCATGGAGTTTTCTATTTTAATTTCCACTTCATTTGTTGTTCCAACTAATTTTGGGTCTTTGGTTCGTGTGCCTAAGATCGACCCTCTAACTGAGGCACATACTAGTTTGGGCAATCCTTTGCAATATGGCCAAACTGCTGACAATTGTAGCATTGCCTTCTTAATGCACTTGGGCAGTCTTTAATCAGGTGACCTTTTCCATTGCATCCAAAACATGTAGGTGTAAAGGTAGTGGAACCTAATGGCCTGTACTGTTTCTCTTGATTTTGGCTTGTCTGGTTTCTGTTTCCTTTTGAAAACCGTTGTTTTTGTTTCCCTCGAAAATTTCTGTGACGAAAATTTCCTTGGTTTTGTTTCATATCTTCTTGTTGCTTTTCTATTTTGTCTATCCTGTCATTCAGCTTCTGTAATAGTTCTTTCACCTCTCCTAGTTCAGAAGATTTCTTTTCTGTATTTACTTGGGCATGGCATTGTTGATGACTTGTGTTGGTTGAGTCAGCTTCTATTTTCCGCAACTCAATTTTGAACTTGTCATAATCGTGAATTATATCATTTTTGTGTGATGCCATATGTTTGATGTCAGAAGTCAATCCATGATAGAGTACCCTCTGTAAAATGGTTTCATCTTGGGGCAAAGCACCAAGTATAACTGCCTGACAGTAAATTTCTTCAAGTCTTGTAGAGTAAGTGGTGACAGTTTCCTTTGGCAACTGTTGGCAAGAGTAAAATTTTCTCAATATACTCTCCTTTGTCTCTATTGTTCCATAGATGCTCTCAAATTTGTGAAGAACAGATTCCAGTTTGATCCCAGGTCCTAATCTTCTCAGAATATCAGCTGCATTGCCTTTCACTGATCTCCTGATTCCTAGAAGAATCTGATCTTTACTGTAGGTCTTGTCAGCCAACAGAGCATCTATCTCATATCTGAAAGTTTTCCAGGTTATTTCACCTTTATTATCTTCCCCATAGAATAAAGATAATTTGGGGTAATTATGAGAAGTGGTTGGTCTTGCAGAGTCACTATCCGAGACATTCTTTCCAAATCTTGTTAAAAATTCAAGTAAATCTGCAGATGTTTCTATATGAGGAGACAAATGTAGTTCGTGAAATGCTTTAATCAGCTTTTCATCCTCTTCTGTTAATCCTCCAGCAGCAATGTCAAGTTTACTCTCCTCTGTACCCTCTATATGTTTGTCGGCCATATTTGTGCTGTACCAAATGGGTTAATTACACTGTCACTAATATAACAATGTTAATTGCTTGTGTCACAATGTTATATTGCCAGATAGTCTATCACACAAATTAATGATCCTGGCACGGAAGTGTGTAAAACACTAAAATGTTCACTTTTCACAATATTCTATTGTCACACTGTTTCACTCTATATATTTGTCACACAGAATGTTAACGTTTTTGTTCTTTAGTCTATCACCGTGGTGTTCAATAGGTACAAATCCTTCAAAGTAGGAACATTCACTGAATAAATGAAGGTTATCTCCCTTTTTGTGGTTGTTCTCCACAATGTTTCTTGGAAGTTTACACACTCCAAAATATTCACAAGTAATAAGCACTATATGTGTATATTGTTACAAATAACACATTATTTCCACAACTCAACTCAGTATACCATGGATTTACAACTTTATGAACATTAGTTCTACATCACACTGATTTTATTATCTTAGAAGTGGGGGATGTAAGTAAGTGAATGAAGTAGCGCTACGAAATTATCAGATCTGTTTTCTTTTCGGTGATATGCAATTAGATTTCTAATTCCATAGCACATTTTTTTTTTTTTTAAAGTATTGTAGAATGTATTATGCAGAAGAGAACTTCTACGGCATAATAAAGGAAAAAATACCTGGAAAGCAAATATTCAACTCAAGACAAAAATCAAGTTTGTGTATGCTTAAATGCACCTGTAAAATGGCAGTAAATCAGAAAATAAACAACAATACATGATAAATCAAATTCTGTAAACCTGTAGAAAATACAAGCAGTTTTAAATTCTTATTAGTAACCAATGTTAATAGGTTAATTCAGTCAAGTCCAGTATTTTTATTTGTCCCTCCGTCAGGTCCAATCAAAATCTAAGATGCAAAGAGCAATAATCAATCAAAATACAGCTTGCAAATCAAACAGCCAATGAAAATACAATATGCAAATTAAGTGAAGCCGGGAACCAGCGGAAAAAAATTGAAATGGGATCTAATACAATAAACCTTATAATAGGGTACCAGCAAAAATGAATGATGGGAAGATCAGGTGATTAAGGGGTGTTGTAAACATGTAGGTTCAACCAACCAATCAAAGTAAAGGTCAAAAGAACACTGTAGCGTATGGGATTTAGCACTGGCCAAGTAATGAGCAATGACAGTCTTTTAACCCTTCTAAATAAGAAATTAAAGCAGATGGGAGGAAAAAAAGAAAAATGAAAGGAAAACAGGCAACCTGAGAGAGTCAGAAAGAAAGATTTGTAACCAAGAAATAGTGCTCATAAGCGTGAATCTTTCTCTCAAAAAATCTGTCACTCAAAAAATGTCTTTCTCTCACAAAAAGATAATGAACAGACTAAGATCAGTTGTTTTTTTTTTTTCAGTAATTACTAAGAGATAACAAAGTCTTCAAACTACTAAGGATGTGAATGGAACTACTTTGTATGGGTGCTCTGGGTCACTAAGACTCAGTGCATTCACAAAGAGGTAAATATGCAAATAAAAACTATATTTCTAGTAACTGATCAGACTGAGTAAAGAATGAAAAAAAAATTCTGAAAATTTTTTTTAACTTTGTTATCTTTACAGAAAATACATGTACTTACTGTGACATCCTAATTCCTATAATCTCACTATTTTAACACTTATCACTAAGACTAATTTAAACTAAGACAAAACTAAGCACAATTCCTAAAGTTAATAATCCATGGCCATGTAAATGTTCCAAACAAAATACTTCAAAGCCTCTCTCTCCCTCCTGGTGAAGAAAACCGTCTGTCCTCAGAAATAAGTGGTAAATTAAAGGTTCTCCAGCTTTTTTAAGTAACTGTGTTCAATCAAGCGTACACAATACTGAGTAGCACCTCAGTTTAAAGGGATAAAAGGGTTATTCCACACTTCGCCACTATAAACAAATACACTTCTGGGTTAGTCCAAAAATCACGTTGGGCGCCATATGTTGCAGAGTCGTTTCCTTCCCTTTATAGTTAATATGGGTGGGTTCTTAATTTTTTTGGGAACTCCAGGAAAGTGACAACTACATTTAAAGTTTCTTTCTATCCTTTAATCTCCTTACTTCAGAGTTTGAACATCTCTACCCTGAAAAGGTATGTAAAAAACGATACTAAATAAAACAATGCAGCAAAAGTAAAATATCACAAAAAGAATAATAAATGAATAATTTCAGTCACTTTTATGCAGTGTAGTTTAAGGCTGTGAAGGATTATTATGTCAGTTGCTGACATACAAATCCTTTACCCTTAGCTAAACAAACAAGCAAACAAATCAAGCAATACAAAACATGGTTTTGAACATAAACTATACAAATAGTGAACAAAGCTCTTATGCTAACTAATCTTATCACAAGGTAAGTTTAATCTAAGGAAAAATGACAAATGTTAAATGTAATGAACTTCTCATTACAAAATAACAACGAGAACATGTTCTTACCAATTTGAGGAACTGGGTGAGTTCGCACTCCGCACTGTTTCAAGTAAGTCTAATCTCTGTCTCTCTATCTCTGTAAATGTGACTGCAAGTGCTGAAAGTATTAATAAAAGATGTGCAAGCTAGGGAAAGGTAAGAAGCTAGTTACAAAGAGAAGTGCCATACTGTTCAAAATACAAAATGGAAATACTCTGGGAAAGAAGGATGAGAACAACTGTTAAGGGTAAATTGGTCAAACAATTAAAAGACTTCCAAAACCTTCAGCAAAAAGGTAAGACTTGAGAACTACGAGAAAATCATCCCAAAATGGCAACTTACATCAAATCTTTTCCTTTTTTCCACAATAATTTGTAATCAAGTGATCAAACAATGGTTTTCCAAGTAAACAACTGACAGACTGAAGCGGGAATGAAAAATTCAAAAGGTCATGTGATTGATTGGAGGGAAATGGTCGATCAAGTGGAACACAGGTAAATGCAGACTGACCAAATAGGTATGTCATATTAAAAATGACCCTACTACAATAAGACAAAGAATGTTCTTAATTTTTAGAATGGTTGGTGAATATGGACCCAGGTCTTTGGGTATTTGTAAGTCTTTGAACTTCCCTTCTCCCCTTCAAGGAAGCCCTGCTTTATTGAAGGGATTGGGAATTACAACAGCACACAGCTGCTCGGGTCTTGGATTATTGGATAACATTTTGAAACAACATTGAGGTGGAACTGTGTAACAAAGCTTCTTTGAGACGTCTACATTGAGCAATAGCTTATTGACGGCTCAGAGTTTTAAGTCTTTTGGAGGCCGCTATTGTCAGCCTTCACTGAGGCTAATTCATCGTAGCCTTAGTGGTTTGGCTTCACTGAGGCTACTTCATTGATGTCTTGGTGGTTTGGGTTTAGCTTCATTGAGGCTGCTTCATTGAAGCCGCCGTCTTGAAGCCTCACTGATTCGGCTTCACTCAAGCCTGTTTCGCGCGATGTACCCTTTTAAGGCAAGACTAGTTGAACTTTAACCAAATCAATCATGCCCAATTTAAAAGTTCTATATAGGCAAATACTGATAATAGTTTGAGAAGCTTTTCATCTATTTGCTCGAGTTCCAGGCAGGAACGTTACAACTGGTGGCAGCGGTGGGATCGCATGACAACATCTCCATTGTCAGACCCCGTCTCATCAAAATGGTTTCATTGCAGAATGTAGAGGAACTTGAAGCGTGAATAAGGCAACTTGAGCTTGAGAAAGCTCGACTGAAGACCCAGTGTGAAATATCTCAGTTAGAACACAAACTGAGTAATGTTGCACTGGAAACAAATAAGCTGACTGACCTAGGTAGAACCCATACAATCGCAGGAAAGGGAAATAAGATACTTTTCAGCAGCATGCCCCGCCTCGGAATTAATAAAGATAGACATACAAAGGCAGACTTCTTCGGCTTCCCTGAAGAAGATTTTACAGGTTTCAAACAACAAAGATCTAAACTCGCTATGGTAAAGGCCGCAACTTACGATGGGTCTAGTTCGTGGCTTGATTATAAAGCACACTTTGACACTTGTGCCGAATGAATGGCTGGGATTACATTGAAAAGGGACAGTATTTAGCTCTGAGAGGCAAAGCTCAGGGTGTATTCGGAAATCTTTTGACAAAGGCAAGAGATTATCATATGTTGGTCAAAGCATTAGAGGACATCCTAATCAAACTGACCTATACAGAGTACAGCTAAGGGAAATGGGTCAAAGAGCCCCAGAATCATTTTCTGAGTTAGGCCAGGATATTAGGAGATTGACTAATTTGGCCTACCCATCAGCTCCACCCCGGCCTCAAAGAAACCTTGGCAAAGGAACAGTTCACTGATTCTTTGAGAAGTGTGAACATGCGCCTTCATCTGAAAGAGGCAAGGCCTTCTAACCTCAGTGATGCAGTTATACATGCAGTCGAACTTGAGGCGTTCAATAGGCCGAGAGGATGAAGCTGAAAGGCCAAGGAATTATCAGCTCAACGAGCACAACATCTACAGGTAAGATGAAAGATACAGAGAATAATTCTTATTTCAGGAGGCATCTGTTAAATGCTGTATATCAGCTTGAGCACCAGGTAAAAGACTTACAGACCAACAGACCTCAAAATAGGCGAAGATATACGGGTCGCCAAAGAGCATGCTTTAGTTGTGGCGCAAAAGACCACTTGAGGGACAAATGCCCTAAACTCTCCAGTAAAAGTCAGTCATCAAAAGTGTCGTCTCAAGATGTAGAGAGTGAAATGTCTCGAATGCAAACTCTGTGGGCTCAGGTGGTGGCGTGGTGGCAGATATAGAGAATGATCTGATGATGGGTCTTGGTTTTATGAAGGATCATAATTGTAGCATCGACGTAGTGCAAATACGTTAACTATTCAAGGAGAAGATGTAAAATTGTCAAGAATCGATTGGTTGAAACAGAATCATTGCAGCAAATGAAATAACTGTTCCACTAAGACCGAAATATGAAGTACAAGGGAAGGTGAACGGCATTCTCCAGAGGATATTTTCTTAAGGGTGACCTTTGGCTGATAGAATCGGGGAAGGGACTTTTAGCAAAGACCCTCGGTACAGGGCGTCCAAAAGTCCCGATACGGATGTTGAAAACGTCCTCAACTGAACAACCATTCAACAATGGTACCTATATTGGCACACTCGGTTGCTTCAGTGGCCGTTAGTTCGCCAACTCCAGTAGGCAGGCATATCCCAGAATACCAAAGAGACTTGTTCCAGCAACAACCAGGGGTATGACTAAGGAGCAATGCAAGGATATTCTGAAGCTCCTCACGAAATATGCGAATGTCTTTTCCAAATCAGACACTGATCTTGGAAGAACAGGAATAGTTAGAAACGAAACTGATACAAGGAATGCACATCCAACAAAACAACCATTGCGCAGAACCCCTGTTCACATGAATCCTAAAGTCGACAAGGAAATTGATATGTTACAGAAGGGTATCATTCAGCCCTCATCAAGTCCATGGCGCAGTGGTATTGTGCTTTTTACTAAAAAGGATGGTTCAAAGCGTTTTTGCGAAGACTATAGGAAGGTTAACGACGTGAATGAGAAAGATTCCTACCCCCTTCCATGAAATGATGATTCCCTAGAACAGTTAGCACGGGCACAATGGTTTTCATGCTTAGATTTGAACTCTGGCTACTGGCAAGTCGAACTTGATGAGGCCAGTTGACATAAAACTGGGTTCAGTTCAAGACAAGGGTTATTTGAGTTTAGGGTAATGCCTTTCGGGCTCTATAATGCCCCAGCTACGTTAGAAAAGCTGATGGGACTTGTTTTGGTAGGTTTAAACTGGAAGATTGGGCCTTATATATCTTGATGACATTATAGCCCACAGCAAAACATTCGTGGAAAGGATTTCAAATTTGGATGAAGTGTTCAAGCGGTTGCAGGAAGCAGGCCTCAAACTAAAGCCAAGGAAATGTCAGCTCTTTCGAAGAGAAGTAGTCTACTTAGGACATGCTGTATCAGCCGAAGGTATAGGAACTGATCCAGACAAGACCAGAGCCATTCAAGAATGGAAAGAGCCTAAGAACGTCACTGATGTGAGTTCTTTCTTAGGTCTCTGCAGTTATTACCGTGGATTTGTGAATGGATTTTCAGACATTGCAAAGCCTCTTCATAGGTTGACCGAAAGGGTAATAAGTTTGAGTGGACGACTGAATGCCAGCAAGCATTTTTGAGGCTTAAGGAAAGTCAGTCTCTGTGAAGACCCTGTTCTTGCTCATCCAGACTTTACCAAAGAATTTATCCTTGATACTGACAAGTGATTTTGGCATTGGAGCAGTCTTACCGCAGAAAATTGATAGACAAGAATGAGTTGTCGTCTATGCAAGCAAAAGTTTGACAAAATCAAAACGAAGATACTGTGTAACAAGAAAAGAATTGTCTGCTCTTGTTCACTTCGTGAAGTATTTTCGCCAGTACCTTTATGGTAAGACTTTTACTGTGAGAACAGATCACAGCTCCCTTCGTTGGCTTATGCAATTAAAAAATCCAGAGGGACAAGTGGCCTAATGATTAGAGGTCTTGTCTTCTTACAGTATAAAAATTGAACAAGGCGCTGGGAGAAAACATTGTAATGCCGAGGGTTTGAGTCGGTTACCTTGTAAACAGTGCGGCTTAAGCAGCAGAGTGGAGAGTGTACAGCTTAGCATGATTAAAGTGAAGGAAGATAGTGAGGTCATTAATTTACGGGAAGCCCAAGAAGATGAAGACATGAACAAGCTGAGGAGTTGGATTAAAGCAGGAACAAAACCCGATAAACAGGATGTAGGATGTGAGGGATATTTCCTGAAAGCTTTAATCTCCCAGTGGGAAAGAATGCATATCAAAGAAGGCGTTATGATGAGATGTCGAAACTTGAAGAGACGGGTAAAGGCCGTTGACAAGGTATTGTACCATTTTCCAGGTGGAGAGAAATTCTTAAATATTAACATGATATATGAGCCTCAGGTCGCCTAAGCTTGAAGAAGACGATCAGCCGAGTAAGTCAAAACTATTACTGGCCTGGTATGAAAAACGATTTTCACCCGTGTGTTAGTACTTGTGAAGCTTGCACAAAGTGCAAAGATCTAACAAAAACGAAAATGGCTCACACGGAGAAAGTACGAAGTGGGTATTTCCATGGAGAGGATTGCTGTTGACATACTTGGTGAGCTTCGGGAAACTGACAAGGGTAACAAATATATCTTAGTAATAGGGGATTATTTTACTAAGTTGACTGAATGTCACGCTGTGCATAATATGGGGACCAGAACAGTTGATTTAGTCCTCATTGATTAAGTAATCTCCCGGTCTGGAGATCCACTCTGATCAAGGTCGACAATTCGAGTGTCAGCTCTTCTCTGAAATGTGCAGTTTAGTGCAGATAAAGAAGACACGAACTGTGCTGTATCACGCCGTGTCTGATGGAATGGTTGAGCGTTTCAAGAACTCTTGTTACCATGCTCAGCACTTTCGTCAATCTAAACCACACAGATTGGGATGAGCACCTCCAGTTAGTTATGATGGCCTACAGATCATCGGAGCATGAAACCACTGGTTTCATTCCATACAAGTGCATGTTAGGTCGAGATACAACTTGTCCGTTAGATATTATGTACGAAATGCCTCCAGCAATCAAAGAAGTCCCTCTTAACCAGTGAGTATGGAAACTTCAACAAATGTTATAGGTAGCTCACAGAGTCGTCCGCCAAAGTACCGGAGAAGCCATGAGGCGACAGAAAAGATACCATGACGGTAGGCTTTCCTTTGAAAACTTTAAGGCAGATTACAAGGTGTATGTCTACTTTCCTGTAAAGAAAGTGGGTGGTTCAGCAAAGTTTACATCCTTTTGGAAGCGTCCCTGTGAAGTCACCCAGAAGCTTTCAGACGTCTTGTATAAAGTCAATTGCGGTCGATCAAATAATATACACTGTGATAGACTTAGACAATGCAAAAAGCAAATACTATTAGGAGAGTCACACGAAAAATCAGAAAAAGACTTTGTCCCAGAAAACACACCATTCAGACGATAGTATGAGGTAAACTTTGAATCTGAGAGAGAAAGACGTAAGCCTGCTTGGCTAAATGATTTTATCCTGTCTATTTTCAGGAATCCTTGGATGGCAAAGACAATCAAAGGACTGATAGTCCTGAGAGTCGCCTGGAGGGCAATGGGTTAGAACTGTTCACCCTTTTCTGTTCAAATCTGTTAAAAGCATTCAAGATACAAAATAACTTAACCATAAGACAGTATTATATGCAAGCATATTTCTTAGTTGTCATCCTAAAGTTGCAAACATTTAGGCACCAGGAACAGGTTTAAAAAGTTCAAAGTCTCTTACCCCGGGTGACTTCATTTAACAAATGATTTTCAAAAGGTAAAATCATTACAAAACAAGTCATTCGTTAAAATGATATCCACCGCCGAAAAAAACAAATATTTTTTTCAGATAGAAACATAATTATAAGAGGTATCGTGTTTTGCATGTAAATGGCCTTTTATGTCATTGGTGAAAATATACATTAAGCCCCCTTTTTCCATGACACGGTATTTCATTAAATAAAAACAAATACTGATTGTCTGTGGCTTATGATAAACAATATAAATATGAAGTTTCATAAAATTTTGTCCAGTAGTTAAAGAGATATTGATCCATAATGGAAATATACATCAAGGCCCCTTTTTCCATGACACTGCATTAAAAACAAAAACAAAATAAAACAAAACAAGCAGACCGGAGGACATCAAGCCTCCTCTTTCCATGAAAAGGCATTACATTTAAAAAAAAAAGTATATCGGCGGACTATCATGAGGAACACATGTTTGAAGTTTCATTAACTTTTGTCAACGATTTTAGAATATATCTGTCTGGATGGACGGAAGATCGGGCAGGCAACATGAAAACTATATCCCTCCACCCCGAAATTCAGCGGGGTATAATAACTGTCGAAGTTCCATCAATATTTACAGTTCCTTCCCAGCGTAATAATGCCTGTAAATCAGGCTTCTAGGTTGATAAAAAATGTTTTTCTAGCGCAGAAACTGGGTGATTTAACTTACATGTATATCTTAATTCTTACACATATTGCTAAAACAAACATTCTAAATAATTTCAGTAGAACAGGGCATACATTTTCTCTCCAGATTTAGAACAAGTTGTTTTTGTATGACACAATTTTTCTAAAATTGGACCATGTGGTTATACATATATCTGTTGAATAATTGTCCTTTCCAAATACAGAATGCTAGATATGAAATTTGGGTGTAATTGCTTATACAGTTTCAGAGGCCGTGATTTTGAAATGTTACTACTCAGTTCTGAAGCTTCTGTAAAGTTTATAGAAACAGAGCAGAACCACTTGAACAATTTTACAAGAGGGCCATTTAGGCAACATTAGTATGGAACTCAACTGAAGTTTGTCTTTTGGTACAGGATCTAGTGACATACTTTTAGACCAAAATTGCCCTTTTGAAACTCACCCATATCTAATCTAAGCAGTCTGACAAAGTTTCGTGAGTATTGGACTGAACATAAATGGATTCTACAGCACTAGATCTATTACGGTTTCGTCTGATTTGACCTAGTGACAACCTTTTTCTTTTAAACCCCGGTGACCTACTTTCAGTTTTGTCAAAAATTATTATTGAGACAAACAGCTGGGCAATTTCATGATCATTGGACTGAAATGTAGCCTCTGGAGCACACACAAATATTTGACTCAGTAATCTACGGTCCTTTGGAAATAATTGTTTTTGTTGTTGTCCGGGTTCAAGTTTTGTCCACAGTGGACTCTAGAAATGTGGCTGCTACAGCTCAAGAAAAACAATATAACCCAAAAGCATGATCATCAGCCTTTTAACTTTGTCTGCGTGTTATAACGGCCCAGGAATTAGTACTGCTTCCACACCAATTGAAAGTTGTAGAGATCTACATGTGCATTGCTTTGGTGTAAACTACATATGTTTGCGATTAGCTCTAGTACCCTGTACAACAACCCTTTACAAGATTACAAACACTCCAATAAAGACCTTGTTGTTCGAGTGGGTTAACATTGACCTGTTCTATTATATTTGAAATATAGTGAAGTAAAAGTCAAGTTCTCAGATTGCAGGGAGTTAGAAGTGCGTAGTTTCAAGTCGAATTCCCGTGTGACTTCATATTTTGGCAGTTACGAAAGTACCTTTCGTTCTGACACCGGCACTAATAAATTGTTTCATAAATACTAGATCTAGGTTAATCGCACATTGAAAAAAAAAAGAGCAGACTTTGACAAATTCACCTCTTTAAAAACGAAAAACAATTAATTGAACACGGTAAACATTAAAACACTCTCTCTGCATGGGTCGGTGAGGCGCTAGGTCGGTGTACTCTGAAAATAAAGGCCGCATCAGCGACTGATTCATTCATAAATATGTAAATTTATAGAGAATTCCGTGGTGACATGACGTTATACGTCACGTGATTATAAGATCTATATTTGTCACACAGCTACATTCCAGAAAGCACCTGCTAAGCGATGACTTGGTGCAGTCTTGAACCGTGCGCATTACATACGCTATTGTACGATCTCTGCTTGTGCACCTAGAATATGGGTGTGCAAAGTAGTTGATGTCTAGAATAAAAAGCTCTGAAGAAGCAACGTTTAAGAATGTCTAAGAAGGCAACGCAACCATTCCAAGTCGTTATAAATTTGTTCAAAAAAATTAGCCTACTTTTGGGAAAAATCTCCATTGAAAGCTTCCACGTTAACTCGGTATCGCCTTTCTCTTTCCGATCATAGGTTGAATGTTGGATTGAAATAAGACTTGCAATTACGGACAGATTGTAAGATTTAGAGTGTGCTTCTAATGGGTAATTATCAAACCTTTTTTCACTGAGAATTGTCCACAAATAGAAGCGTGCCGTGGTGAAGACGTTTGTCGTCGAAGAGTATTTTGCAGTGTGTTCGCAAACTTATATTCAGTTCACGACGGCTATTTTTAGATACATACATAATGCGCTATTTTAAGAGATGATGTCTGTGTAAGAGATAGGCTATCGTGTACCTTGTCGACGAAATGATTTTTCAAAGGCTTAAATCGTTAAAGAGCTCAGTCTTTATAGACACATTCATTATCACAAAGGCACAATTGTAGGGGAGACCGGGGCTAGTATGGCCCCATTTTAGAAAACATTCAATTTTGGAATGACTATTACAGCTAGGTCTCCGAAAACCATATATCTAAGTAAGGCACAATGGAGCCGTATTAGCCCAGGTATGAGCCTTCTCATGTCTCTTTCCGATTAAGGGTATTTCTTAGTCAAAGAGATCTGGTCATGATGGCCGAACTTGCCCCACAAAGGGGCAAGTTCTGCCATCCCACGGGGCAAGTTCGGCTCATGGAAACTGTCCTGAAGTATTAACCCTTAGGCTGCTATTCGCGATAAACTGACCTTTGCGAACAGTGTAGATCAGGACCTACAGTGTGCGCGATATCTGTCTCCCAAAAATATCTTCAAAATAGCAAACTTTGGGCATTTACTATCAACTCAAAAGCTTCATGTTAGTGATTCAGCAGGGTGAGCATTATGTATTTCACAGAGCTAACCTGTAGGCAGGAAAAGTAGTATAAATATATAACCCAGCTATCATGTAGTTTTAATTCTGTAACTAAAACTGAACTTTTCTCAAAGTCTGAATACCTGAACGTTAGAAAACAAAACCCTTTAACACAAAAATAGCCGACAAATATGTTATATAGGTTCGATATCGGGCTTATGTCTGGTACGTCGGGTCGACGTATCAGGTATAGGACAGATCAAACATGTTTGATGGGTACCGTCTTCATTTTTCTCTAATCTGTGTCGGAATTGCAGTTTTCGCACTTGTAAAACAACATTCCTCTCGTGTCTGCACACTCGTCATGTGCCCACATTTTACATTCAGTGCACTGAATCCACTTTTCGTTGGGCTCACTGTTGTACCAGTTATCAAGGGATACTAAACAGAAATATTCGTCTTCACTGTCTGAGTTTTCGTCTTGTTTTGGGGTCGATTTAGTCTTCAAAATGCTTTTGGGTTTGCTTAACTGTTGTTTTGTTCTTTTGGATTTAGACTTCACGCTTGTTTTCTTTGCTGTGTGCTGTGTCGGACTTCGTGTACTTTTAAACTTAGATTTACGTTTTTCTTGATTTTGTCTTAGAGCTTCTTTTTCCGGGGTATCGGTGAGGATACAGGTCTTTCTGCGTTTCTTGTTTCCGGATAAAATCTTACGTGTGGGTGCCCTTGGGTGGGGTTTAACTGAATCAGGAGAAAAGTCCTTTCTCTTTGAAATACGCGTAGAGGGATATGTCATTAGTTTACCAGTGTTGCTTGTATTAGCGGAGGTGCAAGAATCTACCTGCGTAGGCCTATTGATACAGGAATCGCTTGCTGCGGTGGATGACGAGTTATCCATCATCTGATAACCTTCAGGTGTGGTTTCTGTTATTTTACAGACAGCGCCACTGTAGTGTGCACTGGCACCAGAGCCTGTCAAAACTAAATATATAGTTGTCTGGGGAACTGCTCCTGCACGGCTAGGAAGCAAAACTAGTTCGCTGATGCCATAAACATGAGAGCTAATGTCATTCGTTTCTCGAATGACAACAGCTTTCATGTTCATGGCATCATGCAAAGAGCACTGAGAAACATGTCACAAATATTGTTATCATATTGTTTTTCTTTTATATACTTTTCGAGTGTCACCATTATGTCCCCGTCGGCAGCTTCTGTGAACTCTTTGTAAAATGCCTGATTCGTGCGAATTTCATTAGCTAGACACGTTCCCAAATCGTCGACTGTATACACCTTATCTCCAGCAGCATGCAGAGATGAGCTAACAGCATATAGGAGACAATGACCATCGCCTCTTACTGGTATAACTGAAATATTATGTTCTCGAAGATAGCGAGTCATGGCTGTATCACTGTCATTTTGGGTGTCAGTAACAAGCTCGGTATCCGTATCCGCGTCAAGGGAGGAGTCAATTGCCGGTTCTACTGGCGTCGACATTGAAAATGCGTTACCCGATCCAGCTTCCAATGGTCTGTCAGTTACCTCTGCCGGCATGAAATCTTCATCTGTGAATACGTCACTATTAAATGGGAAAATCCCAGCCTTCCGGAATCCACTACATATGTTAGACATAGTTAATGCCTCTCTCCAAGGTTCACACAAAATGCCTGCAATGTCGTAGATGGATATCGGTTTTCCTGGATGGTTACGTAGCCAGTTACCTTGAGACACTGCCAGCTTTCTTTTCAGAGGTCCGAACACCGACAGATCCAACGGCTGTATACGATGAGAGCAGTGCGGTGGAAACGATAACACGACTATACCGTGCTCCTTGGCATAGTCAATTGCATCTATAGAAAGATGAGAGTCATGGTTATCCAGCAAAATCAGCACTGGCTTACCTTTTGTTGGTTTAACATGTTGAACAAAGCGTTTCAGAAACTGGATAAAATTGTCTGCTGTCATCCACCCAGACGGATGAGCTGTTCCCTTTGAACCAGCAGGTGCTCCATTCAGAAAATGATCTCTGAAGTTGACGCGTGGATAAACAAGGAATGGTGGAACGCTGTTACCACTTGCTGATACTGCGACACATAGAGTAACAAGTTGTCCTCTCTCAGACGATGTCAACGATCCTATTTGCTTGACACCTGTACCCGCGACGACTTTTTTCGGTTTCACCACCGTCACGACTCCTGTCTCATCCACATTCCAAATGTTACATGCGTCGAACTTGTGTTTGTCCATTACTTCAGCTAGTTTTGTAAAAAACTCAGACACATTAGCCCTGTTGAATGCTGTTGCTCTGGCGATGCTTGTTGCCTCTGGTGTCCTTAAAGCAAGGTCGGAATGACGCCTGAGGAAAGAAGAGAACCAGTCAGCCCCTGCGATTTCTTTATCTGACCACGACATTGGCATTTTTATGTTGAACTGTTTGGCACATTCGTAGGCTAACAATCTAACTTCTCTCGGACAAAGTCCAAAGTAAATGGTCGACGCATGTTTTAAATATGTCACAAGTTTAGATTCTTGCTCATCTGAAAAGACCTGTCTCGGTCTTTGGTATCCGAATGTAATATTTGAAGTGGATCTAGCTGACACCGGTAACTTGTTGAATTTTTTCACGTAGTCTTGTAGGGTCGAACGTGGAACGCCAAACAGTTGACTTGTCTTCTTGTATCCATCAGAAGTACTGTTGTAGTGGTCCAGCGCTTTTTCCAAGATATCTGTTGGCGTTGTATTGGACCTTTTCCTCTTATAGGTACGCACCATGATGTTTATTCTGAAATAAATAGAAAATTAAGTTAAATGACTGCGCCTAGGATAAAGTTTAATCGGCTGTTTGAAAATAGTTGACAAACAATTTTCAAATGAAAGAATAATCCTAACATAGCATTACAGTAGATCTATTCGAACCTTTTTGTTAAGTGCTTCATATTATACACGGGTACGTAAAATTAAGGTGAGAAATAAAGTAATATCTAGTAAAAAAAAAAAAAAAAAAAGCAATGGCCAATACGTAGTGTAAGTGTGGGGCAAGTTCGGCCATGGGCCGAACCTGCCCCGACTTAAAAGGCCAAACTAGCCCCTGACAGACTTTGCAGAAACATCATGTGACACCTCCTTGTAGGGTGCAGTAATAGGAATTAGCAATGTATAAGTTTAAAGGACATTATCTTACCGTAATAAAGGTATAGAAATTAAATCGGAAAAATAACACATTTAAAGAAAAATAAAAACTGAAATTACTAGGGAAAATTTACTCACTATGCAAGAAAACGAGATCTCGGTTCCAAAATCTATGCTATCTCCTTCAAGGCGGCCATTGTGTACTGACGTAGATAGAATCGTCATAAGTGACGTCACAATATAGCTCCCAGCTCTTTATCATTGTCGACATGCTAAATATAACCATTTGCCGAACATGCCCCGAGGCCGGACTAGCCCCGGTCTCCCCTAAGTGAATTACTTCAGAAAAATTGGGTTGTTTACCGAATAATTAGAAAACTATGTTTTATCTCGTAAACCGGAACTTGGGACAGGAAGCAGTACAAGGCCGGAGGTATGCTTACGTCACCCCATAGATCAAGATGATAACAATGAGAGCCTGGTTGCTACGCAACCAGGCGACTCAAAAATGATGTCAACAAGGGTCCCTGTCAATCGCTTCAGCATGACCCGGTGTAGGTAAAATATACCTTAATATGACTTAAATGTACGCCATTATCTTCCGCTAGGTTGCATTTTTCAAATACATAACCGATCTGATATGGGCATTCTGGGAACAGAACCGTACTATTATTTTCAAGGCGGAAATCAATGCAATGAATTTCAAAAAAAAAAAAATTAGTCTCTAAACCCTACCTTGTACGATTCATCTAACCATGGTTACCTAGCATGTAACCTATGCACCAGCCAATTATAAACATAAGCCCCCCCTTAAGCTTGGGAATAAGCCCCGCTATAAGCCCAGCAAGGTGGGGACGTTATTTTTGTTGTCAGTCTGTTGCAAAAATCCCGGTTTTCCCCGCGTATATATAATTTAACAACTGTCTACAGTAAAGTTACAGTTCGTATTTTGAAGAAAAAAAATCCCCGTTTGAGATCATTTTGTTTTTTAACAAATTTGTAGCGAAAAACTGGCTCGATTTTTCCACGATGTTTTATTTACTGCCTGTTTCTGCCTGCAATTTTTAAGCGGCAATTTACTCACCGCGTATAAATTAACATTTTTCCAATGTTTTTCCAATGATGCGTCATAGCAGAAAGGTAAAATCTTCGACGAATATGATATGCGCAGACAACAAAATTTACGCTGGCGGATATCTTCGTGACTATCAATACGCAAAAATGGCGAAGATTTTCACGACGCGAACATTTCTGGTTTTATAGCAGACAAAATTGCCATATTTAATAACTAAGCTAGGTTCATGAAACTTTGCACGGTGAAAGATCTTGAATAGCAGATTGCCTCCAAGTGCAAAATCTAGAGCTAAAGGTTTACTCAATATTGATCAGCTGGTTGAAGAAAGAAATGGTATAGAAGATTTTATTGGAACCCTTTACTGAACAATCCAGTGTTTTTACAGCTCTGAAGAAGAAAATTTAAAAACGTGGTGTGAAAATGAAAACATGCAGGTTATCAGCATTTTCCTGTTTCCTCAATATTTTCTACTCCTTCAAGTTTAAATCTCATAATTTGAGCTTCATTTAACTCTTTACCAAACCATAAAATTTTGGGCTCGACTAAATTGAACGCATTTGCAGACGACAAAAAATAAATGTGCTTCAAAATTTGAATTTTGTTTTTAAAAGGGTAGAAAACATTGTGGGAAAAGGAAAAATGCTGGTTAGCAGCATTTTCTCCTTTTCCAACAATGTTTTCCAAAGGCTTCCTCTTCAGGGTCGTTAAAACCCGGGATTGTGTGGTAAAGGGTTAATGTGTTGTCTGTCAGTGCTTTCAATATAAATGAATTATAAAATCTATGGTCTTGTAAAGACTTAAAAAGATCTTTTATTCTATAGATGCAGATTTCAAAGTAACGTTTGTCGCCGACAATAGGCACTACAAGTAAACAATAGAAACAGTCACGAGTGCTTTTGTTGGACAGCTAAACGATGGAAGATCTGGAAATTATACTGCTGAAGTTAATAGCAACTAAAGTTATTTTGTGCTAAGCTATACACCTAAAAATCAGATTTCGAGTGTTTAAACAGTTTGGTGTATTTTTTTCAAGTAGAATCTATTCACCTACCCTAAAATAGGCACACATACTTCCTGGTGCTTTTATACACTAGACTTTATTGTAATTCTCAAAAATCTTACCTTAAAGGTTTAACTTTCTATCCCTGTCAGAATGTTTTTGATATTGTATGGCATCCATTGAGGTCGACATATGAAAATCTAGAGATTCAGAGGTAAGATTTGTTTCTTTTTCTTTCAAGTTCCTTTATTACTTTTTTATTTACTATCACCATCGTCATAATTATCATCAATATTGATGCAAATAGTCGTATGAGTAATTTTATGTACCATATATTACCCTAAATAAGCATATGTATACATGTATCTAGATATATGTTTGTTTTAAATTCTGGAAATAAGAATAAACGGGGGCAAATGAAAGAATGCCGACGTTTAATTTTTCCCCTCAATACTGCCATACCATTTGTTGCATTTTTGTTAAAAAGGTTATTTGACGGACTTTCCACCTGTTTGTTTTAAAATGGTTTGTAATTAATACTCTATTAGTCGCCAATAGCCTTCGTGGGTGATACTGTACCTATCAGCGTGCTCAAATGTTTGTATCTGCAGTATTTGGTTATCATGTTTGAAGGACGAAAAATATCTCATCGTGGCATTGCTTCCCTCATTTTCCGCCCATTTGATCCCTGTTACAGCAAAGAACTGCCACCATTTACCTAATAGTAAGAAATTTGTGACAATAGGACATAACATTGGTGAAAGCGGCCTAAAACACCATTAACGAAAATAAAGCTTGATTAGCAGGAGATGAAATAGATTAAAGGTCAGTAATCATCTCAGTTCGTCGGACGGCATGAAAATACAAAACACCATGTTGGGTGGACAAAATCTGGAATATCGGCATACTCACCGCCTAAACAAAGAAACACGACGATATCTCGCATAACCTCTGGTTTCTGCAGACGTATTTGGGAGTGTCCGCAATGAATCAATTAAAAATGGTACAGCATTACGCAAAAAGGGTTATAATACTAGCTAATATATGTAGGCTAAAAAAATGAGAGGCTATAAATTTGTGATGATTTTGTCCTATACGCATGCTGAAAAGAGAGAGGGGGGCAAGCCCTGGCCCTCACAAAGCGAAAACGATGAAGAGACGACGGCGGTGGTTGAAAGTAGAGTGGAGCATCCAGTGTTGCCTGAAGAAGACTAGCATACGCAAACTCAAATTTGAAGACCACCTTTTTGGTAGAATCGGACCACGTTTTTAATTCTTTAAATTCACTTCGGCAAGTGCCGCGACTGTCTTGTGTTTGCTCAGCCTACTACTCACTGGCTGGTAATTCCGTCCTTCCGTCCGTCTGCCTGCAATTTCTTAAACAACCTCTGAAATGGAATCAAAGTTCACATACAGTCTCAATAAACTGAGGAAAAAATTATTGTTCAAATGGTTCAAAAGACCGCTGCCACTACACTTTATAAAATGATGGTTTCCGTCCAGAACCGGAAGTAAGTAAATTGGAATTTTAGAATGTGCACGTATCATCAGCTATGCGTAGCTTGTTCAGATTTTGCTCAGGTTTGAAAAACTGTTGTATATATGTTGTCATGACCACTATATACGTTAATCATTGCCTTCGTGTTGTTGGTTTTTCTTTGTTGGCTAATTTGTTTAACAATCTCAAAATCAAATACGATGTAGTTTCGTCATGTTGGCACATGCATAAATGGCGACTTGAAACACTTTGATTCTACTCTAGGAATCGTTCTGGTTGGTATTCGTGCCTTTCTCCTCGTACAAGGGATTCAAGGCAGACTTGGTTAGTATCGCACTGACCCGCCAATATCACCGGATTTTCTCGCTGTTCCCCATATGCTTTCCAAAAATGTTCCTCGATCATTGGTGCAGCTTTCTACACTGCAGATCACAGGCCTTGAGAAGCGTATGAGGAAGAGACCTGTCAAGGAAAGACAGTACGTATGTTGATATAAAGCCTGAAAATGCAGATAAGTTACGGTCCAAGATCCCAAGAATCTCTCCCGAAAGTTCAGAAACGCCTAGAAGTGTTAAAAAAATTCTTACAAATGAAAGTATGCGGAGTGGTTGCTTAATTTGTTCATCGTGTCCAGTCAGCGCCATAGATGATATCAAGTCCAAGAATTTGATTAGTAATCTAACGGATGTTTATTTATTTATTCATTTTTTTCCCACGGAGTCGTTGGACACGAGACTTTACGAAGCCGAGTGTACAGGCATACCAGCGAATTTCGTGTGAAATCTCTAACTTGCGATATGTTGTCCATTCTATTTTGAATCTTTTTTTAATTAAGATTTACATGTACTTTGACTTTGGTCAAAATTAAAGAAAAAAAGAAGTTTTATTTCTGAATTCGTAAAAGCTTTGGCAAAATTGAATATTTTTATTGAAATGTATATAACGTCATTTGTAGGGCTGAAAATCCAGTGATGAAACCGTTTAAGCCATGTTCTGGGAAAATGGGGTTACATGCATCTCGGTGACGCATCATACCTAGTAAGTCAACACATGTGGATCTGTATAATTCATTTTGTCTAAAAACCGATTGAGTCTTGAGGTAGAAGAGTCCTTGGACATGCAGAAAACTTACCAAAAGCAAAAGGTTTCGACCTAGGTCAGCCTGCGCGCAGTGCGCAGGCTGACTGGAGTCAATACATTTTACAAATACACCTACATTAAACCCCGTTTCACAGAGCATGGCTCATTTGCACAATGCGCTACTGTTTATTTTGTGAAAATCACATAGGGTATCTCGTGTAGTGAGGCAGGTGTAATATTGTGAAAAAATGGTGCAGTTTGTGATTTTGTGCCATTATACAGTTGATTGAAAGCCGCTTACTACAACATTTGTTAACAATGGTTGAAATTGCGGTGTTGATCAGTTAGAAGGAAGTTAGATCGTTTGTGATTGGTTCAACCGTACTTATTGTTTGTTTGAATATGTGTTATTTATGCCGTTCAAGTTGTTTATCAAATTGCAGTCGCCTTTTATGTACCATAAATCCTTCTGAAATATTACTTCAAACAAATTCTGATCTCACAAATTGATAGTGACTTTTAGTGTATAACATCGCAGTTTAAGATAACCTCCTTGATATCTGAACTGAAAAAAATACACTAACTTGAAAATTGCAAAAGAAAACTCTGCTTGATTAAAGCAGCTCTCGAATGTTTTTTTAGTTTCAACATGTAAATACGATTAAACCGTAAAAAAGCAATCATGTCACTTTTGTGTTTATTTAACCATTTACCACTCATTTACTCGTGATTTACCGATCCTGGGGAAGAAGGGGTTTGAACATTTAGTAGGCTGGTAACTAGGATTTCCTCCTTTTTCCTCAATGTTTTCTACCCTTTCTATAACAAATTTTGTCATTTGAGCCATATTTCAGTTGTCGTTTGCAAATGCTTTCGATTTGGAATAGTCCAAAACTTTGTCGCCTGGTAAAGTATTGTTTTGCCACATTCTCAGATATCTAATTGGTTTCCCTTTCTGCAGTAGACAGCTTTCAAACACATTGAGGGAAAGAGAATAAATATTCCCTATACCGAAACGATGAATTACGTAGTGGTCCAAACAGACGCATTCGATTTATTCGACGGAGAGCACGTACAAGAATAGTAGGCTAAATGCTGCAAATAACCGTAGAATTATTGTAAATGCTTTTGTATTTTTTTTCAGCTAAAGCACCAATTTTTTATACGTATGCATAACTTACTACCTTGGTTACAGTCGTAGTATGCATTTATTGCCCAGACCAAGCAATGCCGCCGTAGATGTATCAAGCTTTTTAATTTCTTGAACGAAGAGTGTGGCAACATAGATAATCAGAAAACACAGTTATGTACACATAACGGCAAAATATCATTGTGCGCATTTTTGTCCAGTGGCACTTCAGAATCAGCTGAAGAAAAAATTGCCAGGGGCCATTAAATACATATGAGCCATGCTCTGGTAAAAGAGGGGCTTAATGCATCTCCGTGATCCGTGATACCAATCAATGGACCCATAATAGTCACTCTTTTTATAATCACGAGACAGACTTGTCCTTGTACATACAGAAAATTGACTAATAGCGAAAAGTTTCGGGCCAGGTCAGCCTGCGCGGACTGCGCAGGCTGACCTGGGTCGATACTTTTCGCAGATGCATTAAGCCCCTTTTTTCACATAGCACGGCTCATATATACTCACACGAAAAAGAAAGTGTGCACTTGATTAGATGGAATTTCTTTTCATACCTATAGAACCAAAATATAGGCAAATTTGCCATCGAAATGTGCCAATATGTATTGGCTAGATGTAGGGATGTTGCAGATTTTTAATTTTGTGAAACTGCCTTTTTGTCAAGCAAGGATATTTGGCAAGTGACATTTAATCAGTGTATGTTGTGGCCTCTTCGTCTACGGTTCAACACTAGTATTCTAGAACAAACGTAACGCCTCAAGACGTCGTGAGGAATGTTTTCACTGTAAATAACGTTAACGTCTTTCCTTAACCAGCTTGCTCCCCGGACATGAATCCCATTGAACATTTATGGGATTTGCTTAGGTGGAGAGCAAGGATAAAATATGTTATCAATGATATCAATGACTTTTCTGCACCTGGAGATCATAAATTGGAACGCCATTCCCGACGACGTCGTAAGTTGTTACTTCAGGTCCACGTGGTCTAGAATACTTGGTTGATCCGTTGATAAGGATGCCACGTCAGATAGCTTACTGATTAATATTAACGGAACTTAACCCTTTACCACACAATTCGGACTTTTAACGATCCTGAGAAAGAGGCCTTTTGAAAACATTTTGGGAAAAGGAGAAAATGCTGGTTACCAATCAATGACAAATTTCACCATTTGGGCCACCTTTAATTTGTCGTCTGCAAATGCTTTCAATTTGGACCAGTCTAAAATTTTGTCATTTGGTAAAGAGTTAACATACATCCGAAGGCAGAAAAGCAGAGCTCTGCAAAACATTACAAATCGGCAAATGTTACTTTTCAGTCCTACGTTATTCATACATAACAATGGTCTGGTAATTATCTTATTTCAATAAAAAGTAAAAGATCGTGTAGCAAATACATTTTTTGCGCATTTTGATGCCAAATTTGCCTATGTTTTGTTTCTTCAAGGATAGAAAAATCAACAGCGTCTGCATTTTCCAGGGCCAGTATATCTTTCTTCTCATTCCTGTAAAGTACACATTTTCTTAATCTCTGTATTGAATGTTTCATTTCGACTGATGGTCAGAAGCACGTAAGTATCGACTGCTTTTCTTTCCAGTTTCAGAAAATTTTATTCATGCCTAGCTTCCAGATGCTGAACGACTATGCAGAAATGGAATTCAGAACAAAGCTAATCACTACACTTATATGATCAATAGCTTACAAATCACCCAAGGTATGATTTAAATAGAGGACATTTGTTTTTTTCGGTGAAAGATCGAAATTTATTTCATGGAATGTACATCATTGGTAATATTTTTACGAGTGGCGCACCTACGAGTGAAAACATTGCCGATGATGTTCACAAATGTTCTATTCATTTCATGCATCTAACCCCTTCTTTCTTGGGACTTTCAGCAAAACCCAGTACACTTGTTTTCGGTAATTCCCCGTCGCGTACCCCCCCCCCCCCCCCCCACGTAACAAAGCATTACAATATAAGTAAAGCGCGAAAAATATAGGATAAAATGCGTATAAATTATGTCATATTTCCCTGTGGTTCAATGCATCTTCGCAAGCCAAGGTGACGATCACTACGTGGATCTTACCCCACGGCTGATCGAGTCGAAATTTGTTAGCTTAGCGATACGTGTAATCATTGGTTGCAGTCAGGACTCAAAGCACCAATCAAATAGCGCGTTACATTTACTATCCAAAATCAGCAGAACGTAACTAAAAATGGCGACCACAGGAGAAAGTTGTCGGATATGCTGGGAATTATCACCAAAAGAATACAGACGAACAATATTTTCTTCAACATTCACTTTCATAAATCAATTAAATGAAGTTTTAGGATACATCCCAACACCAGATGATGGACTGTCAAGGTACTCTGTGGCTTTTGCTTCGCGAAACTTAACAAGATTTTGAAAATGGATTTTGACTTGATAAATCGTCTGTCAAGTTTGCGATTGAAAAGCAGTCAATTGTTTGCGAATTACGGATAAAGCATAATGAACAAACTATCATTGGACCATACCTTAGTGGCCAATTGTCAAGGACCCCCGTTAAAACAACATCGTCGAAGATATTCAGGCAAATGTAAAGCTTTTCTCAGATGACACAAGTTTATCAATGATTGTAGATGATCCGGCTGGTGTAGGAAGTATTTTACAATGTGACATTGATAAAATTACGAATTGGGCACAGAAGTGGTTGGTCAAGTTCAACCCTGCAAAGTCTGAATCGCTGGTTATATCCTGGAAACGTCTTACGCCTAATCACCCAAATCTTTACATGTCAAATACTGAAATTCTGTCAGTTACAAATCACAAGCATTTAGGTATTGTTCTTTCTAATGACGGATCTTGGGATATCCATATTAATAAATCAAAACTGAAAAAGCATGGAAAAGAATTTGAGAAAGTTCAAAATGAAGCTGCACGCATAGTTTCAGGTTGTACTAAACTTGTGGCTATTGCTGATCTAATTCAGGAAACTAGTTGGGAAACTTTAAGTGAAAGAAGGCGAAAACATAAGCTGATTCAATTCTACAAAATGGTAAATGGACTTTCTCCAAATTACCTTAATGTTCTTGTCCCCACAACGGTTGGTAATTCATCAGCTTATAATCTGCGTAGACCAAATAATTTGCAAACCATTGCTTGCAGAACTAGCTTGTATAATAATTCGTTTCTGCCGTCTGTAATTAATGATTGGAGTTCCCTACCGGATGAGATTATGAACGCAGAATCACTGGCATCTTTTAAGCATCATTTGAACCTTTCCAAATCCACTCCAAGACAACTTATTTCTTCGGTGAAAGAAAAATTCAGATAATCCATGCTAGGTTGCGCAACAGGTGTAGTTCTCTTAATCATCACCTTTACTTGAAAAATTTAGTGCAGTCGTTACTGTGTAGATGTGGTTCAGTTGAATCAACTGAACATTTCTTTCTAAAATGTTCAACTTATAATCAATTAAGAAATATTTCATGCTCAAGTATAAACGATATTGCAAGAGTCTCACTTCGAATCATCCTAAATGGAGATGAAAGTCTTAGCCTGCATGATAATGAAAGAATATTTGCTGCAGTGCATACTTATATCAGTGCAAGTGGAAGATTTACTCTTTAGCGTATTGATTCTTTTGTCTTCTCAGTGACAATACAGTATTCTACAGAAACTAGATGAAAACATTCAAAGTGTTCTCCCTCTTTCTCTTGAAATGTATTATAGTTGGTATTGATCTATTGCAAAATACCTAAATATTCTTTTCTAGTATACTACTTATCCAATCATTCTTAACAAGCATTCTTAGCTTTCATTTTTATAAGCTGCACTAGCAAACACTTATGTAGTCCTGACGGTCAAGTTGTAAGCTTTTATTGTCTCTATGTATAGTTTCTTCTAAGGTGACATCTTCACCAATAGATCCTAAACTCCACACCCATCTCATCTGTTCTCCTTTATTTTTCTTTATCTCTCTCTTTTTTTTTTTTTTTCTATGTGTCTTCTTAGACTTCTTCTGTATATTGTACTTTATACACGCAATAACCGGAAATTGGGGAGGAACTCTATAAGCTTTGCTTTTGTTCCAATCCTTTTCTGCAGAATCATATTTGTTTACCGATTGTATTGTATTGTTAATGTGTATTGTACTTCTGTGGAATAAAATATGTTTAAATTAAAACAACAATACAGAAGCGCTTAATAGATCATAGCCCAACACCGAGAAAGGTAAAAAAAGCCTTTGGCCATATTTAACGAAATGCCAAAATAGTTATGTTACGCGACGTTTGATTGGTTTTCGATGACGTAAATCTAGTGGTGATAACAATCAAAATCCAGTAGGTGGCGCGTCGCCGTGCTAACAAATTTCGACTCGATCAGCCAAGGGGTAAGATCCACGTAGTGATCGTCACCTTGACTTCCGAAGATGGGTTCAATGGCACGCGCTGTTTACCTAGGTGACTAGTGCGCAGGAACAACTGTTTTCGCCTTCAGTTGAAGAGTTAGAAAATATGAAATGGTATTTTTCACTGGTCGTATACATGAAACCCAAATCCACCATTATTTCTCGATAAACTACCGAAAAGCATGAAATAAAGACTACTAAACCCCCTCCTCATGTTTAGGCCTATTTTTATCAAAAGCACATTACCTCAATATAGTACTAGTATCTGAGTGTGGGTAAAAGCTAAGGTTGAAACGTGGACCTGCGTGGCTCAGTGGTAGAGTGAAGGACTCGTGACCTGGAGGCCCCGGGTTCGAGCCTCACTGTTTCCACTGGGTTTTTCGTTGGAGTGTTTTTAAGCAAGGCACTTCAAGTCCTAGCCTAGTAATGGTGAAGCCCAGGACATATATGAATATGTTAGCTGTCGCCGTGATATGACTGTTGAAAGCAGCGTAAAACACTATTCATTCAGTCAATAGATAAGGATGAAACCCTAATCCAGGCTCCGTTTTTACCAACCATTCTTAAGAACATTCTTAGTCTTATTCTCAAGATTTTTTTTTTTTTTTTCAAATTTGAAAGTAACGCAATTTCTGGTTGGCTAAAACAAATGACGGAGCAAGCGGAAGTTGCCTTACTTTCCAAATTCAGAATGTGACTTAAAATGAAATAAAGAATGGTTGGTGAATACGGACCCTGATGTTGAAAGACCATTTCAGTCGTCTTGTCTGGATGGTCGGTTGTTTTTGAACCGTTTAATACGGCTGATAGTCATAACACTGTGAAATTACGGAAGTGAAGTAGATAAAAGTGTCATAAGGAAAGTGTATCTCCTCCCACTTTCCCACACAATCCCGATTTTTAACGACCCTGAAAAAGAAACCTTTTGAAAACATTATGGGAAAAGGAGAAAATGCTGGTAAACAGCATTTTCTCCTTTTCCCAAAATGTTTTCTACCCTTCCCGACACAAATTTTACTGTTTCAGTCACATTGATATTGTCGTCTGCAAATGCTTTGAATTCTGACAAGTTCAAATTTTGTCGTTTGGTAAAGAGTTAACGAGTATAACCTACGGGCGTGGGAGATAACGTCCTTGTGGGAAACACTGGTGTAGGGAAAGAGCGTCTGTCTCTTACATCAAGGTTTCCAGGTTCGAAATCCTTGATGAGCATGTCAAACTCGTGAACTACCTACATCACCGCGCGAGTACTGGTCAACGTGTGTGTGTGTGGGGGGGGGGGGCAATTATCGAGAGTGATTATTTTAACCATTTATCACACAATTCCGCGCTTTAACGACCCTGCAGGAGAAGTTTTTGGAAAACATTGTGGGGGAAGGAGAAAATGTTTATTGCTCCTTTCCCCACAATGTTTTCTTACCATTCATAGAAAAATTCAATCAGATGAGCCACATTTCATTCGTCATCTACAATTGCTTTCAACATGTTTAGGCGAAATTAAAATTATGTCGTACGGTAAAGGGTTAAGTTGTAAGAAGGATTTAGCAATCGATATAAGGTCAATATTTCTAAACTGAAACGACCTTCTGGCAATTGTCTTCTCCCTATGTACTAATTCTTGACAAGCCGATTTTTCTCCTATTTATCCAAGTTAGATGGCATATCAAACGATGAATAATATTCTTATTTTCAGCCATACACTGTCCCTCTGGATATGGTTTCCAAGATGATATTTGTTATAGAATTTTCATTGAGAGTAAGACATGGGACGAAGCCAACCAGTACTGTGGTACAACTGGAGGAGGTCAGGAGCTCTTGTCTTTTGCCTCGGATGATCAGGGGGAGTTCTTCAGAAGAAAAGCAAGAGAAACAGGTATATGATATGAAATGGAATGCCATATGGTTCTCTCTGTCATACTAACACAGTGGAATATAATAGAGTGTACAAAAGAGAAACATGCGCAAACCGGTGAACAGGGAAAACTGTGGCATGTACCTTTAAGTACAGATGTGCCTAGCAGTTTCCTACCAGCTTTGGCTAAATATTCTTGAGATCTTAAATCGCACTTTAAAAGAGTGAGTCAGTGTCTATTTAGACTGCGTCATCTCGCTGTCTGTGTTTGAAACATATACAAAGTTGAGCATGTTTTGTTTTTTATTCATTGGAAGAAATAAGTTTTGTCATTTAAAACTAAAAATAGTATGCTAATTAGACAATGATGACTTGATGGTGTTCATCTCCATTTTCAACATTATTTCACTTACATAGTTGCGGTAAGTGGTCATGTTTTCCTGGAGTTTCTTTTACCATTACTAAGCACAGTATTCTTTCCAAGCCACTGGCTGCTTTCCCACATAGGCATCGTCGAAACTATGATCAGCGCTAATTACATAAAATTACGGTTAAGACGGTATATGACCACATAATTAAAACATCTTGGTCAATAATTTTGCAGTTTTAAAATTGTTGTGGCAAGAAAATTTCACACAGTAGCAGATGGTCTTGATCTTAGATCAGACCGACTGCATGTTCTGTGCGGTCTGATATTGAACTACACTGCCCACCCAAACAAAACTAATGATACCTAGCGCTCTAAGGATTAATTATAGGGACTCAAAGAAGCTGTTACTTTCCACGTTTCATGTATCTCCAAAAGCATTAACGAGCCTCGCTTTGGCATTAAACCAAGAATTCATAATATGGCGTGCAACCCACGAAAAGGGGCCTTCGGACATATGCGTAAAAGTGTATCGTCCAAGATCAGCCTGTGCAGTCTGTGACAAATCCAAGACGACACTTCCCGTTTTTGTGTGATTTTCTGTTTCACGAAAGTCTACTGTATGAAAAAATCTTATGTAGTCGTAAAATGTTGTCTCGGATTAGCCTGCGCGGACTGCGCAGGCTAATCCGAGACAACACTTTACGCGAACGTCCGAAGGCCCCTTTTCGTGTGATGCACGTCAATTATCATAGATCCATAAAATCCATTTTGTCAGGCAACCGACTGAACCTGAAGGTAGAATGGTCCTTTAACACTCGGAAATTTAAAGATAGCAAAAAGTTTCGACCTAGGTCATCCTGCGCGGACTGCACAGGCTGACCTGGGTCAGTACATTTTGCAGAAGCATTAAACCCCTTTTCACAGAGCATGGCTCATTTGTTTGAAGGATAAGCTTACTTTGACTTTCAGGACAAGACATTTATATAGGACTTCATGACAATGAGGGAACGAATACCAACTACATCTGGATGAATGGAGCATCATACAAAGGCACTCTTTGGGCCCCAGGGGAACCAAACAATTATCATGGTCCAGAGCCGTGCGTAGAATTTAGAAGAGTAGCTGATTACCGTTTAAACGATCATGAGTGTTCTATAAAAAAAGGGTTTTTGTGTAAAGGTAATAGAAACATTATGTCAATTTAACATTTGATTCGTCGAAAAAGAAATTATATTAGAAATTCAACGCACAGTGAATTTAATTGTTTATTCTCAATTTTATTTTATGTTCATATTTAAGCATCGTCTCCTACCGTGTGCCTAGTTTCTAACAAAAATCGAAAGTTTTAGAATGCTTCTACTTATCTCATGCAAAAATACTTTAGCTGGTCGTATAATTGAAATGTGGCTGCAGTGATGCTACATTAAAATATATTGGGTATATAACAGGTAACTTAATTAATGAATGATTGTGTGCAAAAAAAAAACACACTTGTAGAAAGTGATTGGAGAGTAGAGCTTTGAAGCCATTTCCGAGACACGCATGGACGGACGCTCCACTAGCAAGACACTATCATAAAGATATGACTATATGGTACTGTTGAAAGCCAGAAAAAACATATTTCAACCAGACGGGCATGACTATATCCAGGAGTAAAAATTCCATTAAACTTTAATTTGTTTGGCGAGACATTTACCGCTTTTTCATGTCGTTGGGTGCTTATTTAAAGGAAGATCCATTTGACAACTAGTTAGTACGGCCTTAATGGGGCCATACAAACCGTCGTCACTGTCTCCATGTCTGCGAGGGATAGGGAGTTTTATTTGAAACATTTCTTTTGCTTTCATTCATAAATATAAAATACTATTTTATGCAGTTTTTTGTAGCTCACCTGTGCACAACGTGCTTAAAGTGAGCTTTTGTGGTTTGTCCGTCGTCCGTCGTCAACATTTACCTTGTGGACACTCTAGAGGCCACATTTTCTTACTCAATTGACCTGAAAACTGGTCAGAATATTTGTCTTGATTCAATCTTGGATGAGTTCGAATTTTGTCACCTGGGGTCATAAACTAGGTCACTCCGTCAAATTAAAGGAATACATTGTGGGCACTCTAGAGGCCACATTTCTCACTTAATTGACCAGAAAATTAACCAGAATGTTTGTCTCGATGAAATCTCAGATGAGTTCGAATTTGGGTCATCTAGGGTCATAAACTAGGTCACTAGGTCAAATTAAAGAAGTACCTTGTGGGCACTCTAGAGGCCACATCTTTAGCTCAACTGACCTGAAAATTGGTCAGAATATTTGTCATAATTAAATCTCGGATGCGTCTGAAATTGGGTCCCCTGGGGTTATAAACTAGGTCACTAGGTCAAATTAAAGAAATACTTTGTGGACACTCTAGAGGTCACATTTCTTACTCAATGTACCTGAAAATTGATCAGAGTGTTTGTTTAGATGAAATTTCGGATAAGTTCGAAGTTGGGTCACCTAGGGTCATAAACTAGGTCACTAGGTCAAATTAAAGAAATACCTTTAGGCACTCTAGAGGCCACACTTTTTGCTCACTTGACTTGAAAATTGGTTACAATATTTGTCTTAATTAAATCTCGGATGAGTTTGAAATTGGGTCACCTGGAGTCATAGACCAGGTCACTAGGTCAAATTAAAGAAAAACCTTGTGGACACTCTGAAGGCCACATTTCTTACTCAATCGACCGGAAAAGCAGTCAGAATAATTGTCATAATTAAATCTCTGACGCTTCTGAAATTGAGTCACCTGGGGTTATAAACTAGGTCACTAGGTTAAATTAAAGAAGTACTTTGTGGACACTCTAGAGGCCACATTTCTTACTCAATGTACCTGAAAATTGGTCAGAGTGTTTGTCTTGATGAAATTTCGGATAAGTTCGAAGTTGGGTCACCTAGGGTCATAAACTAGGTCACTAGGTCAAATTAAAGAAATACCTTTAGGCACTCTAGAGGCCACATTTTTTGCTCACTTGACTTGAAAATTGGTTAGAATGTTTGTCTTAATTAAATCTCGGATGGGTTTGAAATTGGGTCACCAGGGGTCATAAACCAGGTCACTAGGTCAAATTAAAGGAATACCTTGTGGACACTCTAGAGGCCACGTTTCTTACTCAATCGACCTGAAAACCAGTCAGAATGTTTGTCTTGATGAAATCTGGGATGATTTTGAATTTGGGTCACCTTGGGTCATGAACAAGGTCACTGGATCAACTTACAGAAATTCCTTGTGGGCGCTCTAGAGGCTACAATTCTCACTCAATTGACCTGAAAATTGATCAGCACTTTTTCTTGGTAAAGTCTTGGATGAGTTCAAAATTGGGTCACATAGGGTCATAAACTAGGTCACTAGGTCAAATTTAAAGAAATGTCTTGTGGGCGCTCTAGTGGCCACAATTCTTGCTCAATTGACCTGAAAATTGGTCAGCATGTTTGTCTTGATGAAATTTCGGATAAGTTCAAAATTGGGTCACATAGAGTCATAAACAAGGTCACTTGGTCACATTGAAGAACTACCTTGTGGGCACTCCAGAAGCCACAATTCTAGCTTAATTGACTTGAAAATTAGTCTACATTTTTGACTTTACGACATCTCGGATCAGTTAGAAATTGGATCTCATAGGGTCATAAACTTGGTCACTAGGTCAAATTAAAGAAATGTATTGTGGGCGCTATAGAGGCTACAAGTTTTGCTCAACTGACCTGAAAATTTGTCAGCATGTTTGACTTGATTATATCTTGAATGGATTTGAAATTGGGTCACATAGAGTCCTAATCTAGGTCACTAGGTCAAATTACAGAAATACCTTGTGGGCACTCTAGAGGCGGCAATTCTTGCCCAATTCACCTGAACCTTGGTGAACAAGTTTGTTTTGATATCCCGGATGAGTTCGAAATATGGTCACATAGGGTCATAAAGTAGGTCACTAGGTCAAATTGAAGAAATACATTTTGGACACTCCAGAGGCAACATTTCCAGCTCAACTGAACTGAGAGTTGGTCAGAATGTTTGTCTTTATAATATTTCAGATGAGTTTTAAATTGGGTCATTATGACCCTGGAGTGAAATTTCGCCTATTGACTCAGGTGAGCGATCCAGGGCCATCATGGCCCTCTTGTCACGTATATTTGGACAAAATTTCGAATATGATCTTCGAGTAAACATACAAAGTATAAAAGATAAAAAAAAAAAACTTCACGCATCGCTCTGGTTGAGTTCACGTAGCTAGCATAAAATACTATGAGACTAGTAACCTTTCTCAAAACAATTTATTGATTTTGCTCATGTCTGCAAAATTGGCGGTGCCGGTTCACAAGTTTTGCTCAGTGTACCTCTTACTTTTTTGTCCTTGAGGAAGTCATTTAGATACCTGTCAAAACTTTGAATTGTAATTCTCTATATTTTTTTTCTATTCTTTTCCCTATACGAAATCCAAATGACCAAAAGATAACACCCACCAACTTCTGTGGATAAAACCCGAAACGTGCCTTTCAGAGTTGGCTGTAGAGAAGTGAGAAAGGGTCTCTATCCCTGCACCAGAAGACAAAATTTTAGACTTGACAAATCGCAAGCATTTGCAGACGACAAACTAAATCTGGCTCAAATTGTGCAAATCGCAGTGGAAGGAAACGTTGTGGAAAAAGGAGAAAATGCTGTTACCGGTATTTGGTCCTTCTCCAGCAATGTTGTCAGGAGTCTTCTTCATCATCGTCGTTAAGCCTTATCCTGCTGAATAAAAGAAATGACACTTTAAAACCGATTGTATAAACCCAAACTTTCCTATTTCAAAGGTACTTTTTGGAAAGATATCTCCTCATCGGACAGCGTAGATCCAAGATCAGACTGCACGTTCCGTGCAGTCTGATCTTGATCTACGCTGTCCGCAAAAGGTCAGTGAATCGCGCTTAGCAGCCTAAGGGCTAAAGCATGGGTTTGTTTGATAAAATATATTGAAGTACAAACTCACGTGTACTTACTCGACAGTTCAGGAATTTCTACTGTGAGAATTGACTTGATCTCTCATATTTGACACCACAGCTTGCAGCCTCGTTCCACATTGTCTCCCCGGTCGTTCCGACTGTAATCCAGGACCTAGCAGTAGAAGCGCATGTAGTAAATGTGAATTTCTATATAAACCTGCGCCAGACAACTTTACATGTCAACGTAAGTACTTGATTCAAACTGACGTAGTGTACATTGCAGGTTGTTTATCTAAAATTATCTAAAATAATAATTGGAGTATAACTTTATGGTTTTTATTTTAACTTTTATACTTACGATTTCTTTCACAATTTGATTACAGTCTATCATTGTAAATGAAGGATTTTAACTCTTTATCAAACGACAGTTTTTGAGACCTGTCTAATTTGAAACCACTTGCAGACGACATATTAAATTTGGCTTAAATGATGGAATTTATTTTTTATAGGATAGAAAACATTACGGGAAAAGAGAAAGCGTTGGTTATCAGCATATTTTCCTTTCCCCATAAGATTTTCAAAGGCGTACCCTCCCAGGGTTTGGAAAACTCGGGATTCTTGGTAAA
The DNA here is from genome assembly GCA_945859785.2 of Tridacna gigas. Taxonomy (NCBI): domain Eukaryota; kingdom Metazoa; phylum Mollusca; class Bivalvia; order Cardiida; family Cardiidae; genus Tridacna; species Tridacna gigas. The sequence goes on from OX244033.2 coordinate 67,342,297, forward strand.
ACATTAATCCCTGTAGATTTTTAACCTCAATAGATATTGTATCAAGATTATGCTAATGGGGAAAAAAAATTCGACTATTTCAGTTGCTATCGTTACAATTTCATTGGCAAATATCGCCAGAGCAAAAGTAGGAAGCGATCTTGTTGTTAATTTCATGCTTTAAGTATAGTGTATTTCATGCATTTCCTACATAAGTGAATAAGCCACAAAACCACTCTCGTGTTTGAATGAACTTACCAAAGTAAACCTAGCAATGATTCCTGTCACGATTGCTTCCAAAATGTAACTTTGAAACACATTGTAGACAAACACCATTCTTTCAAGCTGTGTAGTATAACTAAGATATGTACTTATTGCACAGGATTGAAATACTGTAATTAACACACTATCCTTTCAAAGTGATTCCATCTGAATAAATATTCTCTTGTTATAGGTATCTGTCAATACGATAACCCTTGTTGGCCGGGCACGTGCACAGATGAGTATTTGTCTCGATGCACCTGTTTTGAAGGCTTCCAGAAGTTCACAAATGGTGGAAAAACTACATGCGAATGTATGTAAAATATGCTATACTAGTTTTGTCACTTGATACTTATCTAGAAATGATTGATATTGATAAAAAAGAGAGTCACAGACTTTCTTAAAAGTTATTTGGCTTAAAATAATTACCGAACAGGTTATTTCAAGATCAAAAAAAAAAACCGACGATTAAACTTGTGTGGTGTGTGTAAGGGGGTGGGGGTGGGGGTTGTTAAGCACCATAGTAAAAGCTATACATGTATATGTTAACCGTGTGCATTACGCTTTTTAAAATACACATATACACCGAGTTTAATACGATCCTAATTATCTGCAGTTATGTCCGTTTCTAGACGACCCTTTGTTTTTGTTTTTGTAATCTACCGATGCACAAGGGGCGGGGGGGGGGGGGGAAGCCAACAAACATAGCATGTCTTTAGTTGTCTATGGAGTTGGCCTAGGTCAGAAACGCAAAACAAATCCAAAACATGGAGTCAAATACACTGACATCGATATTTTGTTTTATATCTATTTGCGTTAAATAATACAAACAATAGTGTAGTTGCTGGTAACATCGTTTTTATGAATGGCGGATAAATATCATAGCGTAAATTTTGATCAATCAAATTGCAAATCAATACGTACGTTTTCCGCAAGTGAGTTACATGTACGTCATCATATGTCATCATACTATATTTGGAACCTTATTTCACAGTGTGTAGGTACGGTTTTTTTCCCTTTCGAATGTGTTATTTTATCCGCATGCGAGGCATGTTATGAAGATATTTATTATATACCTGAAAGTTTTCTGGCTGAAATACATACGTCGCACGCCGATAAAATAACACATACGACAGAAAAAAATCCGTATCTACACAAGTGTGCTGTGAAATACTGTTCAAAATATCGTATGATGACGTATGATGGTGTAACTCTCTCGCAGAGAAAATACGTGTTGATTTTGGATTTTATTGATGAAAATGTACACTATGATATTGATCCATGCAAAAAAAACGAAGTTACTAGCCACTAAACCATTGCTTGTTTTATTTTGTTCACCACTTTATGAATAAAATGTCAATAACTGCAAATTTATGTCGTTGAAAGTTGTAGATATATAATTCAAGGAATATATGTTGTAATAAATTTCCTGAAGTTTGTATTTACTTCTCGCTGCTACAGAAAATTTTGACCTCATTTCGCTCGACCTTCAGGTTTGCGCGATATCCAATTTTTCTCAATATACACAGCATACAAAAATATGTGTAAAATCTCGGGTATTGTATTTAACGTGTAATATATACGGAATATTATGTTGTAGTAACTTTCCTAGTGCTTGTATATGATTTGAGCAGCTTGAGAAAATTTGATATCGCGCGAGACCACGGTCGAGCGAGATGTCAAAATTTCTTACCCAGCGAGAAGTATATACAAACACCAGGAAAGTTACAACTACATAATATTCCTTTTATTATATACCTACAACTTTCAACGACAAAATTTTGCAGTTACTGACATTTCACTTGTAAATTGGTAAATAGAATAAAACAAACAATGCTGTAATGGCTAGTAACTGTTTTTTATGAATGGCAGATAAATATCTTAGCATAAGTTTTGACCTATCAAATCGCAAATCAATTCGTACGTTTTCCGCGCAAGAGTTACGTCATCATACCATATTTGTAACCGTTTTTCACAGTGAGTATATAGGATTTTTTTTCTTTCTTGTGTGATATTTATATCCGCGTGCGACGCATGTATACGAGCCGGAAAATTCTTAGGTATATAATCAAGGAGCTTATGACATGGGACAAGGAGTCATCATGACTGGAAAAGTGTAGTCCGTCACTTTGGATTATTACTCACTGACTCGTAAACGCGCTTTTCAGCTTTCAAAATGCGCGAATTAAATGAGCGGCGCTCTTGCAAAAGGGGTTTATTGTATGTCCGTAAAATGATAGAAAGTGTCTTTGAAAGGGTAGGACACATTGTTAGAAAGTAAAAAGCATTTTCTCCTTTTCCCACAATTTTTTCAAAAAAGTCTTCCTGTAACAATATAGGCACGCACATAGAATGGATATTCTAGATGGCTGGTTGTTGTTGTTGCATGGCGAGACAGCCAATGAGCTTTATGTAAGACGTGATTACCTGCACAGGTAAACGCAATTAGCTGGACATGCATACGGAAGTAGACATGATTGTTAAACAAGTACTGGACCGAGTCACTGGCCATTTACATTGTGTTTTACAAGGCGTATAGTCATTTACTGTCAATCACATAGATGTCAATCCCCCTATGGATTCGTATATATAGCAGGCCATTTCAGTCAATCTTGATCGTATGTACCTGCACTCCTGCTGGAACGAACGAACCTGGGACTTTCTTCTTTATTAAACGCATTGGAACTCTCGACGTTTACTTGTTGTGCTACATTCCTCAGAGTCGTTAAAACTCGAAATTTTGTGGTGAAGGGTTAAGTATACATACTGTTGTACAAAGACAGATTTATACCTATACGCTTTTGCTGTATCAGGGGAGGTAACCAATCTATCAGAATCATTGCACTTGATACTTTCAGTTTCGCAGGCAACCAAACCATCAATTGATTCCTGCAGCACGACAGTAGGAGTTGTGGGAGGAGAGAAGAAGTACTCGGTCAGCAACTCCACATCGAATGAATGCAAATATCTGCAAGACTTTTATGGCAACTTTGAACCAGAATTTGTTTCTTACGAAATAACGACATCTTTCATAGTAAATTTAACGGCATATTTGTCCAACAAACCTGATTTCATTACTTATGAAATGAATTTTGGAATAACCGATCTTACAGTTTCATTAAGGAAGGAAACACCAACAGGTGAGTTACTGCAGATAAACCAATTAAGTGTATGAGTTTTACACTTTCGATAATAGTAACAAGAAGGAAGAAGACATCATTGAACTGATATCCTGATCTTCGCCGAAAAGATTAATGTTTTTTAGCAATTTGAAAAGGGGTGAACATTACAGATTAATCTTTCAAAACGTTTAAACGTGCCTTTCCAGAGTATATAGATGCCTTTGTGGCCCGTGAAATCAAGATAAGACTGCACGAAAAGTGCTGTCTTATCTTTGATATGTGTACACACTGATTACTTTGCTAAATCATTATAGACAAAACCATCCATGAAACTGCAATAAATTTAGTCTTGATTTTCGAATGGAAATGTCTATTGGGTGTACTCAGCGTTTTAGGGTAATATCATGTCAATATGGGTTGGTCCATGACCTTTGAGAAAATTAAGTATATGCAGTTTTGAAAAAGATGGAGAAAAAATGCCTCTTGCAAAGAGATAAAAACTCACATACTCTTTATCCATAATAGCTGCCAGTCAGCCATGTTGAATCCAGTCTGAAAAAATAGTGGACATCAATGAGCTTTCACAGGAGTACATACATTTGTAAAGTTTCTCTGTATTCCACCATGGAGGCATACCACCAAAGAAAACCGAACAGCAGAAACTCTTAACCCAAAATGGTTGCCAGTCGTATGGACAGACCGACGGACAACGCCAAAACTATACACCTAAGCTCTCGGCAAGGGATAGTAATCACTATAAATAAATAGACATGGACAGCACTCAGCATTTCTCCCCAAACTGCAATGAAGCTACATGTTGGAAAGCTTTTTATGTCAGTAGAAACAACGAAAAATGTCTAGACAAGACTAATTTATAGGAAAACAGACAGTCCATCAACAAACTACACGTGTTTAATAACTAGGTTTTGACTTTCAGTGTCCAAAATCCACTATGTATGACACTAAAATGCTAATTTGATTCTTGGTAGCCATGTCGAGATGGGCCCGAGCAAAACAGACGGCTAGTCTTCAAATGGTTTTCAATATATTTTGTGTGTCCGTAGCGAAATTGTGCATGTTTAATGAGGGTCAGAAGCATTCAATTTGGTCGTCATTGTTTTCTTTTCATTTTTCATTGTCAGTGGGTAACACAGAGATTAACACAACTCAGATAAGCAATCTACATACGCAGTCAAACCTTAACTTGGTAATAAAAGCAGGCACTTTAAACTTATCTCTGCTGAATTTGTTTTCCTACATTAAAGTATCGTGGTCAACCACTCTGGACAGTGTATGTCTGATTAAAACGTAAAGGTAATTGAGTCATGCTCTTTGAAAGGTGGTTTAATGCATCTGCAAAAAGCAACGACCAGAGACAGCTTGTGCTGTCCTGATAGTCTGACCTGGGTCGGAAATTTTTGCTACTGGTAAATTTTCTGCATGCCAAAGAACCATTCTACCTCATTAGTCACCTGTGTTTTAGAAAAAAAACGATCCATATAATTATAATGCAATGCCATGTTTGGTATAGAATCCACTTTTCAAAGAACACCGTGCAATTGATTAATAAATGGAACTGAAAGATGAACATTATTCGTTTGTTAATTTTCAAGGCAAGGAACAAGTATTGAAGACATCCGAGGCTCTGGCTGATATGTCAGACAGTAAAGATGTTAAAGACGTTTTCCACTCTAGTGGAACTCTGAATACCACGGCTTACCTTTCAGATGGAGACAGGTACAGCCGAATCTTTCTTCGATAGAGTTTTTATAACCTTAGGCTGCTGAGTGGTACTAAAAGACCTTTTGCGTGCATTGAAAATAATTACAGGCTGCACAGAACGTGTTGTCTGATCTTGGATCTACACTGGCTGATAAGGAGATATTTTTCAAAATAACATTATTTTTACTATCGGTTTGAAAATTTCATTTAACTCAATTAACAGGTTAAGGGGTTAAAACCTTTCTAAACCCTTAATTGCTGAAGAAAAAGGCAATAGAAAAAAAAAAAAAAAAAAAAATGCAGCTTTTGATATTGCTAAAGAATGAACAGATTTTTTTCTTTTCATGGAGTATGAAAACAAAAAACCTAATCACATTATGAAACTGCGAATCGAGCGGTTTCATACAGTGTTATAAGATTCTTTTGTTTTCATACCTCTGTGAAAACACTCAAAAAAAAAAAACTCTTCATTTCTTATAACTCAATATCACAGACAACAAATGCGCACAAATATAATACTAACTGCATTTTCATTTTTTTTTTCCGTAAATCCAAAATTAAAGTTTCTAATGCACATGTCACTGGTATTTCATAGCGCGCGAAAACCGCTCGTTAATGACGTAAAATGGGTAAGTTATGACGTCATCATAACATTGAACATTGCAGATTTAGTAGATCTATATTAGAAGTTTAAAACGTTGAAAGTAAGCTGAAAATTAGATGGATCTAATTCGTACCCAGTAAACTGACAATGAATTTTAAGTTCTCTCTTAGACTTTACGAATTTTTTTTTTTTTTTGGGGGTTGTTTTATTTTTTTTCAATTTGTGATATTGAGAGAAAGTACACTTAGCTAGCATTTAAACTCATCATAAAATTAGAAGGAAAAACATTATGAAATCTTGTTTACATGTTCGTTTACATTAGTTTGACAGCAAAAGTATTTTTAGCCAATCAGAACTCGCCAATATTCATGAAAACTACTAATATTGAATAATTTTGCTGTAAAACTTATCACGATAACGGACAGTGTAGATTCTATATCGCAAACCGCATTGTGTGCAGTCCGATCTTGATCTACATTATCCGCATACTAAATTGTGCTTTACAGCTTCAAGGATAATGATCTGTGCATTTAAATAATGGATTTATAAACAAGACAGACTCAGAAGATTCATTATCAACAGTGCCTAGTCACGTTTGAATCTTTTGGCAGCTAATTTAGCATAACAGACTTTTCTCAACGTACACTTTGAAAGACATGATCAAAAGCGAAGTTGGGTGAAATATACATTAGTCGAACATTCCATAATTCATATATATATATGTAAAGTAATTGATGCAGCAGTTCTGGGCCAGTATTCACCAACTATTCTTAAGAATGGTCTTGGTCTTATTCGCCAGAATTTTCCAAATTTGAAAGCAACACAGCCTCTGATTGGCTAAACCATTTGGGTTAGCCAATCAGAAGTTGTGTTACTTTCAAATTTAGAAAATCTTGGAGATTTAGACTAAGAACGTTCTTAGGAATGGTTGGTGAATACGGGCCCTGACAGCTCACACAAGCAATCAACCTTTCAGCTGCATTATTTTCCAAGTTATGAAAACGTTCGTTTAAATTTTGCACGAAGGATAATGACGCAATATTGTATTTATCATTTATAGTTGGCGATTGAGTTTTTTTCGTGTGATTTTTCCATTACTTGTATGTACTGATAATCTAATCTAGTTTCTCGGTCCTGCTCGCATTCGAATTATCGAGGTTTCACTCTAATGATTATCCAAATATGTAACAATAAATTTTGTAATTACCCTTTTGAAAACTTCATCACAAATTAAATTTTCTGAAGAGACGTTTACACTGGTGGGAGGTTGAAATTAATGTTTTTATATGTTTCTTCTGAAAGTTAAAGATTTGCTCAAAAACAAAGGAATTAGAACAAAATGTAAAAGTTCCTAATTGTAGCTGACAGTTGTCATTTAATACTTTTTTTTCAGGTTATGCATTCATATCGATGCAAAAGGAGGTGGACATTTTGCAACGAACGATGTAAGAATACAGAAACTGCACCATTTTGCGTACAACAAACAGTCCCAGATTCGGAAGTTGTGTTATAGATTTGACATTACCAAACCGGAAGTAGCTAATTTGAATTCGCATGAATCTCTTGAAGTGAATCCCAGATTAACACGGGACGGTGTTGTTACAACATCTTTTAGATACTGGTCAGACCCTGTGCATATCTCAAAAGGCGATAAGTCATTAGCATCAGGCATTGAAAAGTACACTTTATCTGTGTATGAAATGTTTGAATCAGATGGTAAAATGGCTATGGGGACCAGTATTGTCAGCACAAAGACTATAACTGTACCAGACGATCCTGCAGTGCAGTTAAATATTACATCAACTACACCAAAGCTATACTGTCTGTTCCTTGAAGTCAAAGATGTAGCCGATAATGTTCGGTTTGCCAGGCGCTTCGTACTGTTTGATAATACATCTTATATCGAGGTCGACACCGCAAAAACATTTACAATAACTTCAGCAGCTCCTGACACAAACTATGAATGGCAAACACATCATAACGACATCTGCATGGCATGGAAAGATTATTTTCTCAACAAGTTTTACCTTTCGAATCATGTTTTAAATCCAATCAAAGCTAACCTGGACACTGTAGGTATATATGAACAGGAGACTGGGGAATTACCCATCAGCGGGACTCCTAATGTCCATGGAATAGTTGATTTTAGAATTTCGTGGATCCTGGAAGATACCATCCACCACGAGGGGTCTGTTAACAACTTCATAGAGCAGACATACTGCAAGAAGCTGCAAGTAAATGACGGCCAGACATACACGTTCAATTTAACGGCAATCGATATTATAAACAACTCCTTCACAGAATCTCGGCAGGTCTCTATAGATCAATCGGCGCCACACATCAACAATATATGGTTGATAAATGACGGATACGAAAGTCTCTACGTGCACGGTGATAAGGAAGGCGATCTCACAGAAATACATCTTTCTTTTGAAGTTCTTGACCCTCACAGTGGAATTCAGGAAATAGAGTGGACACTCGGAATCAGTGACAAAGGCAGAGAATTGATTTCAAGGAATATTTCAATTAATGAAACGGTAAGAAGTCAAAATTCATATTTCGAAATATTCGTTGCTCCAATCTACTTATATAGCATATCAAATCGCGTAGGCAGAAATTAGCTGCTGCGGAATGATTGGCTTGAGAAATGCTTAGAAAAAACTGCTGCACCATTAAAAGAAAGACAATATATATTTTTTTATTTTGTATAGGAGTTTGACGCCGTTGTAACAGTTTTGGACACATCACGGTGGTCAGTGAACCTACGCATGTGTTTCACGGCTTTCTCACAGCAGTGCTGACACAACTTTCTTTCCAAGCCAGTGACTACTTTTCTCACATGCATCAAAGGTGAGACGTGAAAAATTGGCTCAACCGGATATCGACCCGCAACCACCAGGCCAAAAGTCAGATACGTTAACCAAGCAGGCAGAAAGATTGAAAATAAAGACACCAATGTACAAAACATGCAATGCGTCATTGAAAGTGTAGAAAGCATTATGGTAAAAGGAGAAAAAGCTGTTTATCAGCATTCTCTCCTTTTCCCACAGTGTTCGTCAATCTATCATACATGTAGATCAATTTCTTCCGAGATTTCTCCATTACATTACAGTTGTTGAAAGAAACATATCTTTTTGTCTTCTATAACCGTTGATTGCCTTTTATTATCTTGTAGGAGAATTGTGACAGTGTAACCCATTGTATCTGTCCTGCTGTTGGGAAATGTCAAATAACAAAATACATTGTACGGCTGAAGGGAAATATAATTCAAAACGGAGACCACAACCGGAAATACTATTTTAAAATAAAAGCTACAAATTATGCTAGGCTTTATAACATAGAATACATGGAAATATTAGTTGACAGGTCACCCCCAGAGACAGGTGTTGTTGTTGAAGGTATGTAAGTAATATTTTCCCTGACGGTTAAGCCAATATATGTGGAGTATTAGTTTATATTGTAAGACATTTAATCTTTGACAGTTTGCGGATTTAACGGTGAAGAATTAATTTTTGGGGGGGGGTCATTGATTTCATTAATTATTATAAAGTTACATATTTTGCCGTTTCATTTTTTGTCACTGTTCTATATATTGGGATTTTTTGATTTACTATGGATACTTTTCTGACCTTTTAACATTCTGAACTTGAAAATTGTAACTATTTTTAAGCATATGTTACAAGGAAAGTGCAAACAAACAACTAATTTTCCTTTTTCCAAAGGACCAACCGGTACAGCAGACATTGACTACACAAGTGCGTCTGATTTCCTTGTTCGCTGGCATGGATTCGTGGACCACGAGAGTGGCTTGAAATTCTACCGAATTGCCCTTGCTGACAGGTGTTTACAGAAACACGAAATGCAAAATCGGTTTCTTAATCTAACTATTCTCTTCTTTGATGAGATTCCGTATTCTGAAAATTCCATAAGATTGAACGTAGATTTTATCGGTAAACGCTATGTGACTATTGTTGCATCAAATAATGCAGTTGAGCTATCTGAACCGGCCTGCTCGGATGGAATTACACGTGACGTACAACCACCTTCCATGAAAAATTTAACTCTTCTAAATGGCCGGTGGAGGGAAAGCATACATTGTGTAAATGACGAGATATGGTTTGTTCACGCCTATTTAAAGAAAATCCGACTGGAACACTCTAATGCTTGTATCAGTTTCTGTAAGGATGTGAACGAAGTATCCACTTTACCTAGCTGGCTTCAAGAACATACAGTAAGTGAGATAAACACAACTTCTGAAGAAATATGTAGGACTTTCATGAAGTATTCCAGCGATACTTTCATTTATTTGCCAAGTGATCAGATACAAATTTCCTGGATGGTAGAAGAAGATGGAAGCCAGATTGATGAATATTATGTTGGAATCGGAATTGATAGATCAGAAGCCGTTTCGCCTCAACTAAAGGGTTACGAGTCGACGCAGAAAAGGCCATATTACAAAGAGAATCATGCTGGTTTTAGTGCAGATGATGCGTTTTTCATCTTTGTCAAAATTGTTAACAAAGCTGGCCTAGAGTATATTGCGACAGTTGGACCAATTGTAATAGACAAAACACCGCCTGTACAGAAACAATCTCTGGACCTTACCGTAAATAACAGCCATGTTACTGTTAGATGGGACGAAAACACTTTCATGGAACCCGAACAATCCGATTCCATAGATACAGTCTTCTTTCACATTGGTGAGTTCATTATTTTTTTTGCCGGGGGGGGGGGTGGTTATATTTATCGTATCAATAAATAAATAAACTTTTGTCTTTTGTATAGAATTCACCATTAAGAGTTAAGCAAGTATTCCATATCAGACATTTCTTTTGAAGTTCATTTTTATTTATAGTCAATTGATGCATAAAGAGTACGTTTCCGGACCGTTATAAGCATGTGTTAATGAGGGAAACCGGTCGTTGATGACAGAACGTGTATTAATCAGTAAAATCACTCACCCTTAACGCCCGGCTTTGTACTTTCAATATCCTGGACCAGGACCTCCTTTATTAGCAATGGATGCTGAACATTCTGTTTATGCTCGACGTCCTGGGTTTTTGGACTTTTACTAGATCAGATTCTTTCATGGCTTGTCTTTGCTGATTTTAGTACACCACAAAGGAAATCTTACGCAGAGTCTCAGTCTTATCGAGATCTGAACAAAAAATCACTCCTGATATACTCTACACCAACAACATCCCATCCACTTTTTTAACGTGGTCGGCATTTCCTTTGTTTGATATATCCCTTTGTCGTATTTCTGTTACAGAAATGCACATCCACTCATTTATCCTAACTGTAATCGATCCACACTTGTGCCAGTTAATCCCACGAAAGTCGAGTTGTACTAAAAAAAAAAAAACATTAGCAGTGAATTAAAATAAGAGATCAAAACAGTAACATAGGACTATGGCCATTCACTGTGCATAACAAAAACATCTTCGCTGAATTCCGGTTTTTGACCGGTATAAGTCCACAATACATTTTCAATCCGTTTCTTTGCATTTCTATGGAAATATTTTTTTATTTCGTCGCAAATTATTGCTAAATACATTTATTTTAAGCAATCATAACCTTACTTCTCTTCTTTTTTCAGTCGATGATATTCTCAGAGGCCCTCAAAAATGGTTTTAGCGCACTCGGTCGTTAAACCATTTTGAGGGCCTCTGCGAATGTTAACGACATCAAAAACGTGAATTCACCCAATATTAGAAAGCCCAAAAGTCACTAAACAGTAATAGTAATAATGTATCATTAATTTTTGAAAGCCAGGTAGCCATAAAACTAAGTCTAATTGATTCGTCTATCTATCAATAAAATATGTTCCTTGAAAATCAACTTGTCAAACTCACACAATTTTTATGAGTACATTTCTTTTGCTTATTTAGAGCCTCGATCAATAGCATCACCTGCAGTATCTCAAAGCGGCCAGTGCACCTGTCCAAGCCTTCTTGGAGTTTTTGACAAGTCTTTCACTCTACCCTGTTCGGTTTTTAAGTGGATAATGTGTTTAAAAGATGTCATCGATAGGGAAGGTTCGATAATTACACCGAGATGCTGGTTTAATTTTTTGTGTATGTGAGTCTAGACAAAGCACAGCAGAGTCCCAACGTAGTGCTGTAAAATGCAGAAAAACACGAATAACTGTCCTGTTGAATCAACACCATAATCGGCGTTAACACGATTTAATCGGTCAACAGTGTTGCCATCTTTCTAAACTACTGGCAGCAGCATTGTTGACACAGTTGAGCCTTGCTTTGGCAAAGGGGATCTAATGCATCTCCGTAATACATTATACTAAGCAAGTCATCACAGTATTATGGATCCATAGAATACATTTTGTATAATAGCGACTGAATCATGAGGTACACTAGTCCTTTTTACATGCAGAAAATTGACCAGTAGCAAAAATTTTCAACTAGTCAGCGGGCTGACCTTGTCGATACTTTTTGCATATCTTTTAACCCTCTTTTCACAGAGAACGGCCCGATTTTATGGTGATTAAAAGTGAAGGAGACCTGTTTCAATAGCCTCATTAATTTCAATTATTAGTCTTAGGTCAGCTGGGATTCGAATACACAAATCGAGACTTACCAGCCACGAACATTCATTCGGAGCTACCGAATCTTAGCACAGATGCACTGTAGGTACACGCAGAATTAATATCTAGTAAATTATATCTTCAGAAACTGGTGGAATTTCCGTTACACCTGTTATTGAGTGGAATAAGTACAGATCCCCGAGATGTGTCAACTTCAACGGAGATTGTATCACCTATCCTGTCAAACCTTTACAAAACGAAGATAATTTGAAAGGACGATGGTACACAATGGTATTATTTGTTTATAATAATGCAGGGCACATGCTAAGAACTAGCACACGCAGCTTTCAGGTCCCGTCGAAATACCCACCCGGTCATGGTTCAGTAATCGATATTGACCCGTCCAATTTAAACCATATTGCGGACATATCTGTACATACCGTAGCAAACACACTTTGCTGCAACTGGAGTGGATTCGATCACCATAACAATGTCACGTTCGAAGTTGGAGTAGGAACAATTAAAGGTAACGATGACATAGTTAGATTTCATTATGTAGACTCTGGAAAATCTGTTTGCCTGAATTCGTCGTCCTTTTTGACTGAAGTGCAGTACTTTATGGTAATCAGGTCATCTTGTACCGGTGGCGTTACTGTATCTAGCTCGAATGGAGTGATCATTGTTAACGAGGAAAAGATTGTTAATTCGCTCACCGTTCACACAGGTCCTGACTGCAAATCTTTACCTAATGATTATGTGAAAACTTTAAATTCATCCGATATAGTGAATGGATCATTTTCTCTCGGTATTAAATTTCAAGTTGGCTTGTTGTACTACTTTCAAGTTAAACAGCATGAAGATAGAATACCAATAAATTTTCAAACTGTTGATGCGAGGATAATGAAAGCCGACCGATATTGGTATATAGCTACATTTTACACAGAGCAACCGATATTTCGCATGTCAAATAGCTTTAACATTTCGTTCTTCCATACGATATTTGTCACTATGTGTAGAAATGGTTCATATCTAGAGGACAACGGAACCCTAAGTGGCTACTGGAAACATATTATCCCAACAGGCGTGCGACTAGACTACGAAGTTGCTGTAGGTACGAGCTGCAGTGCAGAAAATGAGAACGATCCTTGTGTCAAACTCATTTATCCCTTCAAGAGGACATACTCGTTGAATTATACTTCAATTGAAAATGTTGTCGAAAATAATGTCGCCGTGTTCTTACTGTTAGTACGACCATGTTCTAATACCCATTGCTTCCACCACGTCTCCAGTTCTTTTGTGACACCAAAATATTTTGTTTCAATCGAAGAAATTGAAGGAGAATTTGAGAAGAATAAAATTTCAAATTGCCAAAACATTGTCGTAACCTGGACTTTATCAGGAAGTCTACAGGAAATGAATTTCCTCCAGTGGGCGATTTCGAAAGACCCATCAACAATGCACACTCTGTCCAAGTGGTCCACGATATTACCATCGGGACAATCGCAATACAAAGTAAGTATGACGCAGTGTCATCATCTTTCATATCCATTAGAATTGCTCTTTTCAAATGTAAAGACATATTACATGTTGTATTTTTACGCAATGACTAAATTGTGCAGCAGGCGAACTATTTCATGATCGACAATACATTTTTCTTTCAGGTGGATACATGTGCAAATATTCCTGCGACTGGCCATGAAACTTTACATGCTTGTGTAAGAGCATACACTTTTTCGTCAGTTTCAACAATGAAATGTGGTCAGCTGAGAATAAAATCTCGCGAGAATGAAGCGGTGGATACAATCTATGACTTTGACTCTTCGCTTCCATCATGGCAGTCGATCATAACGGTATTTAGAACTTTGTATGTTATCATACTGTCATTAGATTTGGTTATTTTGTAAAAAAAAAAAATAAAAACTTTTCCTCTTGCTCCAGCTACTTTACGATATAATGATTATCTTGGCAAGGTAAAACATGAAGGCAATATCTCATCTACAGATTTATGATTTGTGAAAATTCTTTCATTTATTAAAGTCGATGGTTTTATTTCAAACTAAGGACTGTTACAATATACGTTACTAAGGCCTTGGAGCTTTGCATTAATTAACACATCAACAAAATCTTTTTAACGATAGTTTTAATAAACAGAGTCTATGCCTACGTGACGCGCAGGGGTACACATTATTCCGTTCATATTCAAGAGTCGCCGCTATGTTTACTGTATTTGAGGTGAAACATATTAGTATCAGTAGGACTTGCGGAAATATTATTGATCCGGTTGAAATGATTTCTATGTGCAATAACCGGTACGTGATATGTCAAAGTGGATTTAATTTTGAAAATTACCGAAGAATAAGTAAACAAATGATTGCAATTATATTTAACTGCGATACAATTTTGCAAGCAACATAGGTCGTCCGTTGGCATTATGCAGGCTTTGTATCCTGCACTTGGTAGAAATTAGATTTGATAATTTTAAATTTTGCAATTTAAGTCATAGGATGTTCTACAGATCAAGCGGTCATGTATATAGGCCGTTTGAATTTTATGTACATAATAAATGGTAATGAACAGACAAAAAGTATGTGTGTTAAAGTCCATCTTTTCCATTTTTTCAAAATAATATAGTTCGGCTGAAGAAAATCGATATCTTCACTGTAAGGGTGACATTATCACTGGTAACAGTTTTAACTGTAGCTGCACTAAAAATTAATTAACCTTTAACCTGCTAAATAAGTATACGAAACTTTCGAGTCATTAATGTAAACCCAAATGTTGCTATTTCGAAATTATTTTTTGAGCAAAAATATCTTATTATCGGACAGCGTAGATCAAAGATTAGAGTGCACGTTCTATTCAGTCTGATAATGATCTACACTGTCCGCAAAAGGTCCTTAGGTCGTACTTAGCTTAGTTAAGGGTTAACTGATATTTCCATGTTTGTGGAAAGGTTATTATTTTTAAAATCATAGTCATCGTTATTATTGATTAGTTAATTAATTCATCATTGTTTTGGCGTTTTTCTAGCAGGAATCTATTTGATATATATGTAGTGTAAAATGATGATCACTTCAGCTTCTCAACAGTCGTTATCTGGGAACTAAGCGAACTCTTCTACATGATGCTGAGCTGGACTTCGGCAGAAGTTCTACAACAGTGTCTGGTGCCATCGCTCAAGTATCGGAGAGAAAAGTGACATGGTATCTTATGACAACAAAGCGCGTTCCAGAATCATGTGAAACGTCGCCAGACTGTGTTTTGTCTCGCAACACTAATGCATCCGGATACGTCACCTTTGATTCGACAGATATACCGACAGATACTGCTCTCTACATCTGCGCATTTTCAAATTCCAAGATTTTAGAACGAGAATACCACACTGACGAGTTTGACGAAATTAAGAGTTGTAGTGATGGTTTTGTTATTGATACGATGCATCCATCTGGAGGTCACATTTATGTACCAAACCACAATGGATATATAACAAATATTAAAAACACAATCGTACAATGGGACAACTTTACTGACAATATTGATAGTGATCTCTTTGGCCACTCGAGTTCAATTAAATACTATACGCTTTCAGCAGGTATGTGCATCTTCTTTTCATCGTAAAAGCTCTGTTTATTTAACAAAGAGCTTAATCCTGAACTCATTAAGACTCGTAGCCTTCGAAGTATTCGAAATGCTTAAATTAGAAACCCATAATCCCAATCTCTGGATACATTGCTGAATTGTGTCCAGTAGTAGTCTCCATATTCATTTTGGTGTTGTTCACGTATCTGAAGATAACTTTATTTTTAATAAAACTTGTAACATTTGTAAAGACACAGGTAGGCTGAAAAATATGCTTCTAGGTCCATGCTATTTTATTTTCTTTTCCACAAGGTACAACTGCAGGTAGTGACGATCTTTTCCCGCAGACGAATGTTGGACACATACATACACATATATTTGACAAAATTGATGCCCCTAGTGGTACAAATTTGTATATCACAGTGACAGGTAGGTAAACAAACAAGAGATCGTAATTAATTATCTTTTGAACTGACTTTAAACGTTTACATAGTATGGTGCCTTTTTTCTTTGTTTCTTTTCGGATTCCGGAAAAAAGCGACCTGATGCCGACTAGATCTGACGATCCCTTTACTGGTAAGCGATTGTCGCATTCATTTGGCCCTGTAGAATGTACATTCCATTACAAACATTTTGATTTGAAACTCACGAATATCACGCCTATATACAGATATACACAAATGTATCCGACCTAAAAGGGGGGAAATCAATTTTGTCTCGGGTCAATCCGATAAATACTTTGAGTCTGTATAACAAAATAAAAAAAAAACAACAAACAAACAAACAAATAAGAGCAGCACGTGAATTTTATTGACAGTTACACCCTTGCTTCTTCAGTACTGTGTTGCTTTTTTTTTTTTTCTTTAAAAGTATTTTGATAGTTTTTGGACATGCATCAATTTACAAAAAGATGGTTGCAAATCGTTTAATTCATAAGTTTTGTTTTCCTCTAAATTTTTTTAATCACTGTTTCCTCATAACTTTGACAGATTGCTGTCATTCAGAAGGCATTGGCTTCATCACAATCATAATTTTGATAACAAATTGCATTTACAAATTTTAGTGGGAAGCCTTTCCGTTTCATCAATCACCTTTATTACATGAACAAATTAGATGAATAGAATGGTTTTGCTTTTCATATGGATAACAAGGCAAACGTGTAAATCTTGCACAGCACTGTGTTTTTTTTTAAACCAACAGCTACAGATCTGGCAGGCTTGCAGACTTCAGTGACATCTGGTGCTTTCATATTGGATTCGTCTTCGCCTTCGTGTGGCCAGATCTATATCGAAGAGAATGCTTACGTCACTTCTGTAATATCTTCGGATAATATCAACGTTCACTTGGCAGCTTTCCAAGACTTGGAAAGTGGAATCGACCATTTTGATGTTGGAATTGGGACAAGAAATGATACATTTGATGTAGTGACGGCTCCCACAATAACTTCGAATTCATTTGTTATAGATTTGCTACAGTTCAACACTGCCGATGGGTGTCATTACTATGTTATTGTACAGGTGACTATTGTTCAACTTTAGGCCCAATTCACTGTTCTGGGCACTTGTCACAGTCATTTATGTGTCAAAACATTTGGTAGTATGAGTATTAATCTGAACTGTCTACATAACCAACTGGTTTAGTTAAAACTTATTTTGATTCATTGAATGAAATCGATTGGAAGACTTAACGAAGTATAGTTATCGGCTGCATTCTAGAGCTTAGTGGGTTCATAAATCTCTAAGATATCATTGACAATCGTTTAGTAATCATCCCCAATGTATTAGCAAGTCGTCGTTAAGATATGAATATATCATCTGTAAACTACTGAAACTAGGACGTAAGAAAGCGGCTGTAATATTTCATGAAAAAAAAGTTGTAAGAGAACACAATTGACGCCAGGAATTTCTAATTGTTTGTCTCGACGCCCTTGACGTAGTATCTGTAATTTTCGATGTTACTTCCATTTTCACAGGCTGTTAACAGAGCTGGTCTGAAAAGCGATCCCGCGACAGCACGTATTATAATAGATAAGTCTTCCCCTGCTGGTGGCTTTGTTATAGATGGTGAATTTGAGGATGTAAGCAGCTTTGTAACTTTGTCTATACGATGAAGAAACTGTCTTTGGACTGCTAGGCAAATAATGTAGACAATATCAACGAATTAAATATTGTGATTTTAAGATTCTTTTTGCGAAAATGAAGACAGCACCTTATGAGCAGTCAGATTGCATCCGACACAACCCACAAAAAGACAATTACTTCTTGTATAAGTAGAGTTCAAATATCATGACCCTCTGATTGATAACATATTCATTTCAAAATTATGGACAATGGATTCTGTCCCTCCGCACTCTAAGTGAACGAAGGTTATTCAATGTAGGAGACATGCTTTGTGTAAAGAGGGTTTAATGCATCTGCAAACAAGCTTGAACCCATTTATTATCTGTAAATTTTCTGCAGGTCCAAGGACCATTCTACCTCATGATTCAGTCGATTGATAGACAAAATAGATTTATGGATCTATAGTTAAGTGTAATGCATCACGGAGATGCATTAAATTCCGATTTAATAAAGCATGGCTCAGATATTAAGAGTGTTATCAATTCAGGCTTCAAGCAGACATCTAGACTTCAATGCATGTTATGGTGACAAAGTTCCGTGATGTGTCGCTTTTCCTACTTCATATCTAGATTTATTAGCTGAATTTTGGATCTTTAAATATTTTATTCTATATTTTCCACAGTGTTCTGAAAATGCCTCATAGGAAAGAGACGTCAAACAGAGCTCTAACTGTGGCACTGTAAACAGTCACAACGTGCAAAATTCTGTTTGTTTAACTGTCTACTGTATTCTTTACCTTCAGATGGATTTGGATTATCAGAAGAACGACACTTACATAGCTGGCCACTGGTATGGGTTCAGTGATCATCATAGCGGTATCCATCATTATCGTGTTGGCCTAGGTTTATATCCCTACTCAGATGACGAAGAATCTTTCGTAGATGTTGGGCTTAGGACAGGTAAAGTATTGCTGTAAGAGATTGTTTGACCTATAGTATGGTTAACCACGTAGACAGTTAACTTGTGGATCTTATAATGGCCCGCAACATGCGAAATGAGACCTTCGAACATTTGCGTAAAGTGTCGTCCCGGATTAGCCTGCGCAGTCTACGACTACATAAGATTTTTTCATACAGTAGACTTTCGTGGAACAGAAACTCACAAAAAAACGGGAAGTGTCGCCTCGGATTAGTCACAGACTGCACAGGCCGAGTTGGGACGACACACTGTTACGCATTTGTCTGAAGGCCTTATTTCGTGTGTTGCACGCCTTATATGAGCGTGTATGTTATATTGACGAGTTATCTAAAACAAGGAAAAAAAATGAGACTTGTCAAGTTTTTATTTTCTTTTAGATAGCTAGTTAAATTGTGACCGTGATCCGACTTTGTCTGCTGATGCTGTGCATATTTTGATTTGCTTAGCTAGAATTATGGAAATAATATTGAAAAATTTTCTCACGGCACACCTTCAAAGAAAAGAAAAACTATAATAGTTCCACGGGTCACAATTCAGCTGTCAAGCGCGGCCTTTCAGGTTTAGGTAACGATAACCAGGCGGGGGAGGGGGGAGGGGGGGAGAAAGGGAGAGATGAAGTTTTGTGTAAGAATACTTTCATTTGCTTCGTGTCCGGCAGATGTTCTTAGAAAGCTCAATTCTAGTTACTATTATTAATCTCAGGCCTCGGGATTGAAACTCTTGAAACTTCAAAAACCAGTTGTTCGCGTTTTGCATACGAGCCAAGTTCTATCTCTTTAATATCTTGTTAGACAGCAGTACAGCGACAACCGCTCTTTGGCTCCTTTCCTTAACAGTCCCAATATACAACTTGGAGAATTCACAACGCAGTGTGCAGCTGCACGATTTGTTTAAGTTTTTCATGAATGACACATCATACCTGAAGCTTATTGAGAGCACATTGAATGCAGAAGCCTTTTGAAATTCTGTTTCTCTGATGCAAGTTCAACTGCTTATCTAGTGTATTTTTTCATATGTTTCGTGCTGCTTTGTCTTTAAATGATCCTTTGATCCTTTGCAATTGAACTACATGTACTTAGATCTTGAGTGAAGTTCAAAAAGAGAGCAGTGACAGCTTTAGACATGTTTTTCTTCAAGCTACGTTGTGGTGATTTATGCTCAATGAATCATGTTCCTGTTCGGTAAGGAAAGAGTGAACATAGGTTCAAGTATCGCCATGAAATAAATAAATAAATAGTGTTCACCGAAAGGTGACCTTTTCGAACATACGAAGAAGCATTTATGTTTGTCGGGTTATAGATATACATGTACAAGAACAATACGAATTTAATATCTCAATACCTGTAAGATTATCCCGTTAGTTTTGATACGTATCCTCACTCTACCAGCTATTATTTGTCCAAAATGCATTATGTTTAGTTCTAATAAGGTAAGAAGGACATTTAGGACCTTACATCGGACTGCATTTTTTTTCCAGTCTGATCATCTATCTCAATTATCTGCTGTACACAGAAGTAGTTTGATTTAAACATCATTAATACTTTTAGATAACAACATTACTTCTATTTAGCAAAAAGTCTACCTTTTTACGTAGACGGAAATTTTAATGTTTAGTGAATAATGTGGTTAGCTGTACCACAGCACATAATCTTTCCTTTGTTGTACCACAGTTATGGTTTGGAAGAAAGCCTTTACCCCGGGATGTAGGTACTACATTACTGTGGAAGCGTGCAATGGAGCCAATCTTTGTAGCAAGATCTCATCAGATGGCATTATTTTGGATCGTTCAGGTCCAATTCCTGGGGTAGTACGTGTGGGACATGATACCCATCACGGGAAATTCCAGTCGGGAAAGTATGTAACATCTTTTCGTTCCTGTTGGTTGTATTAGATGATAGTCTGGAGTTTAACTGTTTTCTTACTATTATTCCTCGAGTAAAAACTAAATTTGTAAACGTTTACAGAATTTCGACGAATAGTAACCATGATCGTAGTAAATTCAATTTGAAAAAGTATCTTTTACATTCTCTGATTCATGCTGGTCGTAAATACGCCATAATTTTGAAAGATCGTATTTCTTTCTTGATAGAAAATGTCGACTGTATAAAACTGACTTTGAAAATTTTGTATATTGTAATATGAAGGCCTATACTGAATCGGAACGATTCTTCTAATTTAATTCTCTGGGAAGAGGGTTTAATGCATCTTTGTAATACATTATACCAGCAGTTCGTCGCATGAAATACACCTGCGCGGAGTGTGCAGGCTGACCTGGCTCGATACCTTTTGCAGATGCATTACACCATTTTTCACAGAGCATGACAAAATTATATTTAACAGTTCTACAGTACACATCCAATGGGTAGGGTTTTCAGACAGAGAGTCTGGGATTGATCATTATGAAGTTTGTATCGGAACTGGTCGTTACATGTGTGATGTTTATCCCTTCTTCAACTGCCTGCTTTCATCGAGTATCACCAAAACAGGCCTGAAAATACCTGCAAGTACAAATATTTACGTCACTGTCAAAGCTTTTAACAGGGTTGGACAATCAGTTTCAGCAGCTTCGGATGCCTTTCAAATCGACACATCACCACCTTTTTCAATCGAAAAGCCAAGCATTGTCTTACATTTCAATGGAATTAATCACGGCCTGGTCAAATACGACCCATCAGTTCTAGCAATACAGTGGAAGTTTGAAGACTTAGAGAGTCCTCTTGTTAAACATTTCGTCACCCTAAAAACACACCATGAGGGTCATTCACCAGTTGAAAATCTTGAATTTGGGGCATTAGACAGAATGTCTGTAAGTCTAGACAGAAATAATTGGTTGCATAATGGAGACACATACTTTGCCATCGCAACAAGTTGCAATGCTGCCGGACTATGCGCCTCTGCAGAAACGGATGCTGTTGTAATTGATTCTACCCCGCCACACCAAGGTGGCTTCACATCTGATCTGAATTGGGAAAATGTTGACAGTTCTGGTTCACAGGTATTTCTGTCGTGGCATTCCTTTTTGGATGCTGAATCGGGAATTGATAAGTTTTATGTCTCCATTAGCAGGCACTACAGTGGCTCAGAACTTTCGGGGGGTGTCGTCACCATGCCATTCGATAACAACACAGAAATTCAGTCAGGAACCCTAAAGCTAACGCAAACACTTAAACCGAATGACAAGATTTATCTTTCAATCTGGGCTAGTAACTTTGCAAGTTTAAACAGTTCAGTGTCGAGAATATCCGTAAACTGTTTGTCGTCTTCCAAAGATCACCAAAAGGAACACGGAATACTTGAGATAGAGAAACATTCCTGTGAAACACAATACTGCTCGGGAGACTGTACGTGTGCAATTGTGGGAAAGCCTTGCGAACCACCAGCTTGTTCAGCAAATGAAACTCAAGACAGCGTGAATGACATACACGATATTAACATATACTGGGGTTCGCCAAACAAAGCTCAAATAATATCCTCATCAAGCGCGTGTTTAGCGGTCTACTGGAATAGCACCCGTGTGGCTGTCAACACGAGTACACATATTTTACGTTACGAATACAGTATTGGGCTGTTTGGAGAGAAATATGGAGTAGGAATATTTCGGAAAGACGAGATACCATGGGTAGATGTGGGATTAAGAGAAGAAATAGTTCATTGTTTAACTGGAGATTTATCACTCATGCATTCCGAAAAGTATGTATTTTACTTAAGGGTGTGGATTGGCAGGGACAAGTTTTACACATTATCATCAACTCCTATCACAATCGATGCAACACCACCGTCAGTTAGGAAGGGAGGTTTTATAAAAGACTCAGACGAATCATGCAGTACTGATTTTGATGTTATAGATTGGGTGAACACGATTACTGGTTGCTGGAACAATGTATTTACTGAGCGCCAGGGGCAAATTGTCGGTTACACAGTAGCTCTTGGTACATCACCAAACGGTAATCATATTTAAATAACGATAAGAAAAAAATACAACTGTTTTCTCTTCCGTCTGAAAATAGTGCGTTGTTTGCAGCCCACTCCTGTGTTTCCTCAAAAATCTTGTTTCATTTTAGTTTTGGAAAGTACGTATCTATGTTTAATTTAAATTTTCACTGATGCCAATTTTTGCTCATGCTTGATTTCATAGAACTAGTAGTAGTATGAAAGCTAGTTTTAAGGATTATCTTTATCAAAACTTTGGTAAATGATATTGGAAACGTATTTATTTGTTTGGTAATTTTTTCAGCTGATGATATCATGAAAACTGTTAGCATTGAACTACAGACTTCATTCACAGCAAAAAATACATCAATGCATCCTGGTACGAAGTATTTCTTCACCGTAACGGCTTACAATAATGTTGGTCTGCATACTTCATTGTCTTCTGATGGTTTTGCCATTGACATAGACGTACCACGTGCTGGAGCCGTTTTTAATACGAAATATTACAGAAACAGAGAATTTCAGAGCGAGTCGACTTCATTTTCTATCTCTTGGAATGGATTTACAGACGACCACTCTGGAATTAAGTCCTATTTTGTTGCTTTGGTTGATGAAAACGGTACCACGGACAGCAACATACCTTTTTTTCCTGTACAACTCAAAACACAACATACATTTGAAAATGTTCGCTTGACACATGGTCAGAAATATCATGGCTTGGTTAAGGCAGTTGATGCTATTGGCCACGAGAGTGAAATTTCTATCTCACATGGCAGAACCATCGATACATCAGCTCCTGTCGGCATTACATGTCCTAAGTTCGAGGAGGTTCAAACCTTGGAAAGCTCTTACAATGCAAATGGGTTTGCAGTGACAAGTTTCTCGACTAATGTCAGTAAAGGCAGTATCTACAAAATCAGCGGACGAATAAACAAAAGCATTTCTATAGTTGACGTTGTTCTGGAAAATGGCCCACACCACCATCACCTATCAACCGCTGTTAACCATCATGACGGATCCCGTACATTTGAGCATATTTTCGCGAGTCCTTACTCAGGATTTAGCAATATTACTCTAGTATTCGAGTCCAGCACTCGCGTTGCTGCCCTGTCAACGTTTTTGCATTGTAGCGTCACTCATAAGGAGCAAGTTCGAACAGTCGAAGCCCGCCAAATCAGCACTTCAATGATTTCAGTCCGTGCACTGGTGTATGATATGGAGAGTTCCATATACAAGGTAGGTCAGCATTAGATGCTTTTCTGTAGGATAAAAGACGTGCAATACACGAAAAAGGGCCTTCGAACATGTGAGTAAAAGTGTGTCGTCCAAGACCAGCCTGTGCAGTCTGTGACTAATCCGAAGCGACACTTCCCGTTTTTGTGCGATTATCTGTTTCACGAAAGTCTACTGTATGAAAAAATCTTATGTAGTCGTAAAGTGTTGTCTCGGATTAGCCTGCGCGGACTGCGCAGGCTAATCCGAGACAACACTTTACGCAAATGTCCGAAGGCCCCTTTTCGTGTGTTGCACGCCATATAGAGTTTTGATAGTGAATATAAGCATGCATTGCTCAGAAAGGATTATGAATAATTTGGAGTACCACTGATTAAATCAATACTTGCTGGACTTGGACATATCAAGGAGCAGTATCGAACCCCATGACCATCATTCAGCAACTGTTCTTACAGCATTTTCCGTGTAAATCCCAAAAACTCTCAATTTTAACTCTTTACCAAACGACAAAAGATTAGACTAATCCAAATTGAAACATTGGCAGACGACAAATTAAGGGTGGCCTAAATTAGAAAATTTGTCATTGATAGTTCAGAAAAGATTGTGAAAAAAAGGAGAAAATGCTAGATACCAGCATTTTCTCCTTTTCCAACAATCTTTTCAAAAGCCTTCTTCCCAAGGGTCGTTAAAAGTAGGGATTGTGTGGTAATTTCTAATTGGCCAAACCGAATGGTTACGTTACTTTCTAAATCTAAAAAAAAAACAGATTTCAATCTGAAATGGTAGGTAAATACTGGCCCAGGACCAGCCGTTGAAATGGTATAAAAGACTAGTAGATAAACATGTAGCTAAAATTAAAGTTTTGCTTGTAATATGATGAAATGGAAATTATCATTGTATTGATACGCCCCCGATACATTGTTTTTACATAATAAAAATATTCCCATCCTCGTTGACCCAGTTCCGATGTATTCCGTCAACTACATTTATCACCCCTGGGTTATCTCGTGTATGTTTCTTCGTTCTCATGAATTATTCATGAGGCATTTTTATTGGTAATCTCACTTTTTCAGGGAGAAACTTTAATCTATTTTTATCAACCATATGCCATCATTTCTATTTTTACCTCGTCTACAACCAATCAAATCGATAAATGTAGTTTACGGAATACATCGGAGCTGGGTCAACGAGGATGACGTCACCCCTGCTACATACCCCTATGAACTGCAACAGCACGCTGTATATCTGAATATTTGCCTTTGTATACGAGGATTTGTAATGTCTACCCTGGATTGTCGAAAGGCAAATGCCACAGAAGGAATACCCACCGGCGGACGCTATATTCGTTGACAATGATGTGGGATTTACCCGGTTTATTCATAACAACGGAAGAAATGTGTTTATCCTCCACTACAGGAGAGTATCATTATGTCATCGACAATTCGATTGGCTACTGGGTGTAATTCGCAATCTGATGAATATTCATAGAAACGACGGTTTCACAATTGAATGTCCCAAGGGTGATGAATGGTAATACTTCACACCTGGGTTAACGAGGGTGAAATATTCCAGGCAACTGAAAAATCGCAGTAAATCAACTCTGGCAGGAAAAGTTATGCCCCTAACAAGACTAGATTTTAGACTCTTCAGTATTGAAAGCATGTGCAAGCGACAAATTTAGCGTGGCTCAAATGATGGGATTTTTTTCTGAAATGGCAGAAAACATTGCTGGAAAAGAAAAAAAAAAAATGTTATATACCAGCGTTTTCTACTCGTGCTGTTTTTAGGGTCTCTTTAGGGTCGTTAAAACACTAGAACGCTTCGAAAAGACTTAATTTACAGGTAAGCTGATGGACTTTTTTTAACGTAAATGCAAAGTGGACTTTCTAATTTTTGATATGCACTTGAGCCATGCTCTGGCAAAAGGGCGCTTAATGCATCTCCGTAATGTATAGTATCAATCAAGCCATGACATAATTATGGATCCATAATAGCCACTTTTTTTTAACAACTTACTGAATCATGAGGTAGAAAATTTACCAACAGCAAAAAGTTTTGGCGCATGTCAGCATGCACAGACTGCGCAGGCTGACCTGGGTCAATATTTTTCGCAAATGCATTAAGTCCCCTTTTCACAGAGCTCATTTCAAATTGACTTTCATAAAATAGAAAATTTTATTTGCAGGTACTCGCAGGAATTGGTTTATCGCCTGGCGGGTTTCAGATAAGACCCCTACTACCAATACCCGGTGACTACAATATCATGTTAAAAGTCGATGTTCAACATGCCACCGAGATCTTCGTCACAGCTATAGCCGAAAACCATGCAGGCTTAAAAACTGTCCTCTACTCCAGTCCTGTAATTATCGACCACACTGGTCCTGTAGTGAAAATCGAAAATACCACTTTTGCCGTTATAGATGAAATACCTGGTGACAGATTAGATGCTCAGCAGGTTGAAATAAATGTTACTTGGTCAGCGTTCGACAATGAAAGTGGGATACATCGGTGCTATTGCTCCTATGGTAATTATTTTTATTATATCGAGGGCTCAACGCAAAACTATTCTATGTTTTGACAAATTTTTTAGGAGAGGGAAAAAACTGATTCAATTTTCTCGTATTGGCTGTTTTGAACCTTTTTATCCACCAACATATGTGGAAGTACTTTGGACACAATTAATGCTTAGAAGATTTCGAAAAAATAATTTTATTTTGATTTTATGACACTTTTTTCAACTTAGAATAGTTTTGCAGTAGAAAACATTGAAATCTATATGCATTTCTTTCGCAAGACTATTCTATCTCAAGTTAGAATAGTGTTGCAATACAAAAACAAGCCAGAAACCAAAATTTCTGAAAGCAAAACTGTTGTATGTTAAAGTGTCAATATTTCTCCAGTACTTTTCAAATGACTCCTAGGTCTATATTTAGATTTTTGTGCTAATATGATAATCTTTCATGTACTCTGAGATTGTCTTTACTGTAAAACCATAAAATCTGCTAAATTGGCTACAGGAATACATTACATACATGTACTGTTTGATACAGTAGCAAAAACAGATTGTCAAAGCACTCTAAGGATTACTGTTTCAGAAAAACCTGTTAATGGCATGGGCAAAATAAATACATTAAATAATAGTAAATTGTAAAGGTAATTTCTGTAAACGGTAATATTAATATATCTAGTTATGTCCATTCAGCCAATCAGATTTGGGAATCATGATCAGTTCCATGTATGTTCCAAACATGATAAACAGATGACACAAGTATGAAATTCTGTCTGATTTTATTTAAATTATAGCGATACTTAAATGTGTTCAGCTGCAAACTGAAGATGCAGTGTTGTAACGGTTGGTTAGCCTGATGTGTCCAATTGTCCCATAGTCCTCTTGGTGATGAGAAAGAAGATGATAAAACACCAAGTGGACTGAACCTGGATGACTAGTTTTGCACAGGGATATTTAATTATAATATTTCTCCATAATGATAAGTGACAGATCATCAACAAGCTGTTTTAAATATGTACCTTTTTGGATTTACAATAAGATTGGGTCATACTCAGGCACTGCACCAAGTTTATGATTTAGACAGAGCCATCATTGCTGTACTGTGAAACACTTATTTTGATCTTTATGATTCATACACAGTGTGTCAAGCTCTAACTAGTATACCTTTTGTTTTTCTTTATCCACATTATGAACATTTCAGTTTAATGGCTATTTTTGTTAATATGACAAAGAATATGAAACATCCATTATAAAAAGATAACTATGGTTTCTAGCTTACCAGAGCAGAAAGTGCTTAAAGTGGGCTGGTATGACCACCCACAGGCTTTTGTCTGTCTGTATTTAGTTTCAAAGATCAGTGATAAAATTTTATGTGGTCCCCTCTGTAGTTGGTTGAAAAGAAAGACACTGAATGTGGTCATAATTGTGCAAAATTAAAATACAACCAAGAAACCATCTCCTCCAAAAACAGAGGCATACCCTAGGGTAGTCAGTACTACTAATAGTACAAAGAGTCTTCCAATGATAAGCAAAGGTTGACCTTCGACTTTTATGGGGGTAAATAAATGTTTTGTATAGATGCACAGAGGGAAATTTAAAGATGCTTTTGTTTTAAGCTTGAAAACATTGAGTTTTGATATTTTGTATGTAGCATAATCTTGTGGTGCTCCGCAAAAGTAGTTCAAATTGAGTCTTAGGGGTATAGACATGGTTCTACCCTATGGTTATATGTTTTAAAGGGAGTTCAACACTTTACCACACAATCCCAAGTCTTAATGACCTTAAGGATGAAGCCTTTTGAAAACATTGCTGGTAACCAGCATTTTCTTTTTATCCCTCAATGTTTTCTACCCTACCAAAGAAAATTTGAATAATTTCTGCCAAATTGAAATTGTCATTTGCAAATGCTTTGAACTTGGATGGGTTTAGAATTTAGTTGTGTGGTAAAGAGTTGAAAGAATATTCTTTTCTGAAATCAAAAAAAACTTAATGATGTGTGGTTTTTGTAGTATTGTCTGAAGGTTTTATTTCAATGTTTTCAAAGGTGTTTCCATGAAGGATGGCATGTGTTACACAGAGTTCAGTTTGGGAGAATTACATGAAATCTTCTCAAAATCCGTAAGACCTAGTGGATCAATGAGTTCTGTATAACTTTATTTAATAGTCCTTCAATTAAATTGTCTAAATAGTGTCCTAGAACAGCCCTGCCCTAGGTTTACTTGTTTTAAATACAGTCTAGATTTTTTAAAAAAATGCCATTATGTATATGGTGAGTCAAACCACCAGACCTAGAGCACTTGCATTTACGGTAATATGAAGCATCATCTAGTGGTTCCTAATAACCAAACAATCCCATAAATTTAGGCCTTTCATGAAGAGTGCTTTTGGAAACAATCATCCACTTTTCTCAGAATGTTTTTAAACCTTTCAAAGAGATATTTCATCATTTGAACCACATTTAATTTGTCGTCTGCAAATGCATTCATGATGTGGAAGTAAAAATTATGTTGTATGGTAGAGCTAAACATGATTGTTCAAATTATTTTCTTTCCATCAAAATTTGTGGGTCCTGACCTGAGGGTCTCATGTTTTACAAGGACTTATTTCTGTCGTGGAATCACAAACCCCATGGTTTTAGTATTTGTATGTATCAGTATCAAAAGGTCTAGGATCAAAATGCTTCAAACTGTGTCCCCCAGGGTCAAAGAAGACTCTGCCTTATAATGATAATCAAATGATTGACTTCTAATTATGGACCCACCTTTGGCAGGTGGCTGTGCCTAGGTAGAGCTTTAAAAATTTATAATATACTATTAGAGTGTAATTCAAATTTTGCCCATGGTTATTGAAAATGGTCGTATTTTCAAATACAAGTGAACTCCTGTTAACACAGCTAAAGAATATAGTACCATTTTGGTCTTCTTTGTCAGGTTTAGCTGTCTGACTATCATGAATATATTGTAATGAATAGATCTAGTAATTATTTAGCTGGAAAGTGTTCAGAGTGCCAAGTTTTTCTTAAAAAGATTATTTTTGGTAAAAGCATCACCTGCAAGTAGTGTTTCTTGGTGTTAAGCTTTTCCAAACATACCTGGTCTTCAAATGGGAGGAAGCTTCTCCAGACATATTTAAATGGAAGGGATTGAAAAGTATCTAGCCATATTAATACTATTCAACATTTTTAAAACATAGTTTGTAATAAAAGAGAATACAGGAAGCCAAGAGAGCGTTACATTTTGTTCTTAGCAGACTTTTTGGACTGTCTTGAATTTTCAAGGAGTGAAATTCAGATTCACATTCAGGTGTTAATCAATACAGTCATGAAATTCAGATTCAAATTCAGGTGTTAATTGATACAGTGATCTTAATGGCACCAAGTAGCCCTGTGAATTTAATTTCTTATTAAGCATACTCTCTGCAGAATTGATGACAGCTAGTACAGTTTATTATGAGCTTGGCAACATGTGCAGAAAAGCAAAGACTACTATGTAAGACTAGTCTGTCCATGCTCAAAATTGGTCAAATACATATTCCTTACAATCAGATTTTTGCTTTAGGGAAGATGATTATGAGATTTGATTTGCTGGCTGTGAGTTAACATGTTTGTGGTGCTAATGTCTTGCCGAGTGGCTTGCCAATATTCATCTTTTCATTGCTTGAATTACATTAGACAACCTAAGATGGTGTTATGGTTTTCCCACCCTTCAGACACATGTAATGTATCTGCTGTACAGTGGTCATATTTCATACAAAATATGAAGACAGGCACAGCTTACTGCAGCGGTCTTTACAATAAGAGGTATTGGGGTTATAGACAGTGAAACTAAGCAGCTGGACTTATTGTTCAAAGCCTTAGTTTATGTTGGAAGGAACTAGTATGACTCTTGACACAGATTTTAAACTTGATTAGCAGAGAGAATAAAAAGATGTCTAACAGATCTTGAAATGGATCTTTACTTGATAATGGTCATACCATTATTTTGACAGTAATGCAGTTCACCTACGATGTACAATTAGTTTAAGTAAAGTCAAAGTCATTAGTATCAAAGTGTACTCATTTTCTCCATCAAACTGTTTCGCCTTCCTTACCAAGGGCATCAATAAAGGTTGGATACAGTTGCTGCACTGTTTAGAAACAGTTTCATAATATTAGAAGCTAGATTTATGATGTCATCAAAACTCACACATTGCTTCAAAATCAAGTTAGAATAGTCTTGCACTTTGAATAACAACTTTTCAAGCCGAATTTAAGTGCAAAACTATACTATCTCAAGTTGGAATAGTTTTGCACCAAGATCATCATCATTTTGAGATAGAATATCTTTTAAAAAATTCAATATCTCTAAAACTACTTGGGATATTGCTGCAATATTTTGACATAACGTGTATCATGCCATTCTATTCCAATAAATGCAAAAAAACTATTTTTGACAAAAAATGAGTTAGAATAGTTTTGCGACGAGCCCACGATATGATGTCCTTGACTTAACTCTTTACCACACGACAAAATTTTAGACCAGTCCAAATTGAAAGCACTTGCAGACGACAATTTCAATGTGGCTCAAATGATGCGATTTGTCTTTGACAGGGTAGAATAGGGTTACCAGCATTTTCTCCTTTTCCTACAATGTTTTCAAAAGGCTTCTACATCAGGGTCGTTAAAAGTCGGGATTGTGTGGTAAAGAGTTAAACGAAGAAGAAAAAGAAGAAGAAGAAGAAGACATAGTTTTCCAACAGTCTGCATCCTTAGTTAATCCTAAAGTGTGGGGGAAGAAATTGTTCAAATTGAAAGCATTTGCAGACGACAAATGATGGTGGCCCAAAAGCTCAAAATTGTCGATGAAAGGGAAGAAAATACTGTGAATAAATGGAAAATGCTGGTTACCAGTATCCTCTCCCTTTCACGCAATGTTTCCAAGAAATTCTTTTCTCAGGCTCGTTAAAACACAATTGTGTGGTGAAAGGTGAACTGTTTCTATGCTTGCGGCGATAAATGATCCTCTTCAAAAGTTAACTGAAAACATGCTGACAGCTGAGTCCACGTCAGTTGTTAATAGATAACGGTGCCACTTTCCGATTCAATATTTATACGATAATATGCTAGCGGCATTAACCGAATCTATGTTTAACTGATGACATGCTGACAGCATGATCCGCATAAACAAATTGATAAAATGCTGACGGCATGATCCGCTTCGATAGCGAACTGATAACAAGCTGACGGAAAAATAATTTGTTTCAATACTTAAACGTTAACATGCTGCCGGCATGATCCGATTCAATTGTGAACTGATAACGAGCTGACGGCATGATCCGATTCAGTTGTAAACTGATAACAAGCTGACGGCAAAATAATCTGACTCAATGGTGAACTGATAACACGTTGACAGTAAACCCCCGTGTATCTACAGCGAAATAATCTGCTCCAACAATTAAACGTTATTATGCTGACGGCATGATTTGCTTCAATAGTAAACTATCCTCTTCGAGGCTGAACTGACGGCAAAATTATCCATCTCAAAGGTGAATTGATAACAAACTGACGGCAAAATTATCTGACTCAATGATGAACTGATAACACGCTGACAGTAAACCCACGTGTATCTGCTCCATTGGTGAACTGATAATAAACTGATGGCAAAATTATCCGCTTCAATATCGAACTGATAACAAAATGACGACAAAGTTATCTGCCTCAGTGGTGAACTGTAAACAAACTGACGACAAAATTATCCGCTTCAATAGTGAATAACATGCTGACGGCAACAATATACGCTTCCATTGTGAAGTAATGACGTGTTGACAGCATGATTTTTTTTTTAGTCTCTCTCTTAATTTCAATTCATTGCGAGGTTCTCAAATTTGATAATCTTACTCTCTAAAGAACAATGCAATCATGAGTTGAATATAATGGGAAGTACCATGCTGTCTGGTCTTGGTGTACTCTCTTCGTAAAACAACATCAGAAGTAGGCATCAAAAAGATATGGCTTTACATTTCAAAACATCTCTAAGAATTTTTTTTCAGGTTACCTGCCAGGATCTGAGGATCTCATGTTATACAAACCAGCAGATACAGACTTGTACTGTCAATCAGATTCTCTACCTCTCCATCACGGAACCAAACTTTTCGGAAATATTCGCTGCTTGAACAATGTTGGACTGACAACAGAAGTGCACACAAAGGAAATACCCATTATCTACCGCCCTCCGATAGCTCATGGAGCCCGGGTGATCTTTGTACCACAGGATCGCATAGATAATTGGTCTAGTGCAGTAACGTCACAGTCTTACCTTCATCATGACAACTACTACATCCAGTCTGCGCTAGATAAGTTAACATTCGAATGGACAGGTTTTGATGCTACAGGTTCGATTGAAATGTTCAAGTACAGGATCACAGACGGAGATACCTCTGTAGTCAACTGGACGGCAACAGATAAAACTGCAGTTATGCTAACATTTGGGCATCAAAGTCACCTAAAGGGTGGAACAAATTACACTGTTGAAGTTGTAGCAGTTAACTCAGAGCAACTTGCAAGCGAGGCGACAGAGGCATACATATTTGTTGATGACAGGAAGCCGCAACTCACTGGTATGATTTTGAGTTTTTAAATATTTTGCTTCAATGGTGAACAAATAAGTAAGATATAAATCGAACACAAGGGAGAGAGACAGCTAGTTAATCACAACCTTGTTTTCACTTTAGCACTTGAATCATACTGATCATTAGGTCATGCGTTCGATCTGTGAAGATCAGCGCTTGAACTTCAGGAGGAAACATGTTTACTTAGAACCAATCGTCTCCTCTGTTTCCATCATTTCTGTTTACTCATACTGTCAGATAATATTCCATGTATAAGAGGTTGCATAATTTACTTGTAGGATGATAAGGGAAGCAAAATATTATGTTAAGTAGGAGATATTTAATTTCAGAGCTCCCGATAGAGAGAGTGATTTTGATTTCAAAATTGAAAATATGAATCATTCTCCACTAAACCCTATGTTATGGATACTCATTAGAATCGTCTCATCGAGATGATTCTAATGAGTACCCACAACATAGGGATTGGAAGAGAAATAATGGATTTAGAATACTATCACTCCCTTTTATCTGGGGTCTGTAATTTCAGTTATCAACTTTTACGTTCTATCTTTACAAAATACTTTCAGTAACAATTTTAATGCATCCATAGACATATACATGTAAGTCCATACCAATGTCGCACTGGTTTAAGTTAAATCGCCATTTACGAAAACCTTACGTCAATTTTTCACATGAAGTCAGTGAAGGGTGAGACAAACTTGTCACTGCATGCAACACAGTGACGTTTTATGCTCCCATTGAGGCATCTGATAGTGTTCTGTGGCCATTCGTCTTGTAGTACTGTACTTCGCTCACCCAACGTCTTGTAGTACTGTACTTCGCTCACCCAATGTCTATGAAGGTGGATTATGCCTTCTGTTATGGTATGGAATCACAATGGCAGATAAAATGGATTCGCATGTGTGTCAAGGTAGAGTCACTGGACATTTCTATGGAAATCAAATCTTGTTTCTCCCTTTTGCTCTCAGACAAGATAATAATGCAATGGCTGACCGTGCGATGGTTGTAAGAGAGTATCTTCAAGATAAAAAAAAAAATCCGACATTTGTCATGCCAGCAATGAGCCAAGACCTATTGCCTATCGAGCATCTATAGGATTTCAATGGAAGACGTGTAAAAAGATAGTAATCTACCTCCCCAGACGTTGGTTGAGCCCTACGGCAGAGCAATTAAAGAGGAGTGGCAACAGATCTCACAGAACACTATTGAGAGTATGAGACGTTGCATGCTATGACAATCGAGGTAATCCTACACTGTACTGCCTTCATGTTAAAATTAAGGTTGATGTAACGTGTTGGTAAATGGAAATTAATTTAAAACAATTCTACGTGGATTATGGACTTACGCGTCTATCAATG
Source organism: Tridacna gigas (assembly GCA_945859785.2). Lineage (NCBI taxonomy): Eukaryota > Metazoa > Mollusca > Bivalvia > Cardiida > Cardiidae > Tridacna > Tridacna gigas. Next base: position 67,376,782 of record OX244033.2, read on the forward strand.
CATTTCATCTGTTCCTACAAGTATCATGTAAAGATAAAAGGTGAAAGCTGACACTTTTCCTTTTTTTACCCCAATGAAATGAAACATCCCCTACTTCTTGTAAACAGTATAATTGTTTATAGAACAGCATATACGTGAAAAAATAGTTGCAATATAAGAATTTATCATCTTCACCGTCCATCAATATTTTACAGGAAATCAAGTACAGGTGACAGAAGATGGACGTCATGTGACGATAAATTGGAAAGAAGTTTTCCTTCCCCATCCAATCTTCAATTGCGTGTATTCTGTAACTGTGGGTTCGCAGCAATACTATGCAGATATAGTGGACATCATGTATACGGAGACTGTTGAAACTGAACTGGATATTCCTGATGTCAATAGGTTTGGAGATATGGTGCATGAGCTATTTATTGGCCTGGAATGTACATTTCCAACTTCACTGTCCAAAAGACATGACTTCAATTTTAGACTTATGTAAAATAGAATTTTCTCGCGTGGGCGTTTTTTTTTTTTTATTAAACACTTATGCATTTTTACTTTTTTTTTTTCCCTCCTTACTTTTATTTTAGATCTTTGTAAAATTATTACAAAAACAATAATTTGATTTTCATACTAAAGTGCGTTAATTTTTAGTGTTAACATAGCAGTAGAGTAAAACAGTTCACAAGCAGAACTTTGTTCTAGGAAATATTTTTTTTTTTTTTGGTCTGTACAGTTTATAAAACAAAAAAACCCTACAATATACAATAACATATTTCCACGACACAGAGGAACAAGCCTTGTGAAACCTGCAATTTCTGCTATTCCTACAATTTTCTGCCCCTCCTAGATCAAATCCTATCTATGTAGCAACCTTGCATCTTCTCCTTTTCCCACAATGTTTTCTATCCATTTAAAAACAAATTCAAATTTTTGAGTTACATTTATTTTGTAGTCTGCAAAATGCATTTTCTCCTTTTCCCACATGTTTTCAAAAGGCTTCTTCCTCTGGGCCGTTAAAAGTCTGCATTGTGTGGTAAAGAGTTAAATGGCTTGAATTCAGTTTCCATGCATTTGACACCCAAACTGTTTACTTTTGGCAGGTAGTGAACCTTTAAGTACTGGTACTGTACGTCGTTATCTGGTTTAACTCTTCACCAGATGACAAAATTTTACACTTGTCCACATTCAAAACATTTGCAGACAACAAAATAAATGTAACTCAAAAATTTGAATTTGTTTTTAAATAAGTAGAAAACATTGTGGGAAAAGGAGAAGATGCTGTTTACCAGCATTTTCTTCTTTTCCTACAATGTTTTCTACCCATCAAATAAAAATTGCATCATTGCCAGACTCATAAAAATCCATACGTTAAAGATATGAATTATATTTGCATGCATTTTGACTCCCGAATTGTTTACCTTTGTCAGCTACTGAGAATTGTTCTCAGCAATATCAGCATACTACCAGCGACACTGTAATGGTGTCTTAACCCCGAGTACACAGTAGAGTGGCAATGATTGCCATTTTTATGGCTTTTAGAACAACAAAGCCAGGGACTACTGTATTGTGGGTAAAATGATAAAACTTTCATCAATATATAACAGTTTTTGATTCAGCAGTTTTATTTCAATAACTGGTTAATGCAAATAAATATGAACATAGAATTACATTTAACAATGGTATTATCATAATGAAAATGAGACATTTAACACTGTGATTAACATATTTTTGATGAGGACATGCACACTTTATCAATATAGAAATAGTCTTTAAGGCAAAAACAGTTGATATATTCATGAATAAAAGCATAAATATTCATCTGAATAACACATCTTGACCCCTCAAATATGGTTTTTTTTTTTAAATCAAACTTATTATTATGAACACGCCTAAATGAAATTTCTTGACTATGTCTCTTTAACTCAGTACAGAACAAATACGACTTTTCTCCCGCTTACGTACAGTAACAGGCAACTACTCTTTTTCCCACAATGTTGTTTCATATCATTAGAAAAGAAAGTAAAATTCCTTTCCTTGGAATATTTCTTTTTTCATGTCACTTGTAATAGTTTTCAGTATCCGTTTCTTTTAAATTACATGTACTGTTATGTGTACATGTGTTGGCAGATAGCAAAACAAGCAACATTGTGGGAAAGGTAGAAATGCAGGTGAACAGCATTTCTACTTTTCCCACAATGTTTTCAAAAGCTTTCTTTCCCAGGGTTGTTTAAACTTAGGAATGAGTAGCAAAGGATTAAATAATGTCATAAAGAGATCAGGGTCCGTATTCATCAACCATTCTTAAGATCGTTCTTTGTCTTGTTCTACAGAATTTTCTACATTTGAAAGCAACACAACCCCTGATTGGCTAAACCATTTGGTTTAGCCAAAAAGGAGTTGTGTTACTTTCAAATATAGAAAATCTTGGAGAAAAAGAATAAAAATATTCTTAAGAACGGTTGGTGAATACAAACCAGGGTATAACATGTTGTTCATATCAACTGTTCACCAGACAACAACATTTTAGACTCACTCAAATTGAAAACATTTATGGATGACAAATATAATGTGGCTCAAGTATTAACAGGTATTGCCTTGGAAAGGCTTGGAAACTTGTTGGAAGAGGAGAAAATAGTGGTTACCAGCATTTTCCCCTTTTCCACAATGTTTTCAAAAGCCTTCTTCATAAGTTCTTGATAACAAATGGGGTCTATATCGTAATATGTGAATTACACATGTACTGATAAACTCACTGAGCCATACCTCATTCATGTCTTTGCTAAATTTCACCAGCACTAGTGTAGTATTCTACGGTGCTGTGCTAAATGACACTCCTTAGCTACCGGTGGCTGGAGGTTGGGGTCCAATCCACCTATTCTGGATTACAAATGGGAACCCTACCATAAATCTATGAATAACAAATATACTGACATAAGCACTGAGCCACTCAGGACCTTGAAGTGATAATCAGATGTTATATTCAACAAGAGCACCCCATGCAGGTGCCAATGCTTGGCTGCGGTTGCTTGATTTTCAGTGAAAATTTTAAGTCAACAAGGGCCATAGCTGTGATGGCTACCTGCCCTTGTTGTGTAGGTTCCACCTCAGATAATTTAACAATTTGTCCAAGTTTGAGGAAAACATCTTCAGTAATAATAGAGATATTATAAAATGTCAAAGTTTTCCCACAACGGCGACAACAACAACACCTGGGCTATGACAATACCTCGACATTTTCTTTGAAAACAGCCATGCTAAAGATGATTATAAATATTCATCGGAAACCAGTGTGGAATTTTTTCATGAATCGTAACAAACAGGGTCCATATTCACCAACCATTCTTAAGAATTTTCTATGTCTTGTTCTCCAGAATTTTCTACATTTGAAAGTAACACAGCTCCTGATTGGCTAAACCATTTGGTTTAGCCAATCAGGAGTTGTGTTACTTTCAAATGTAGAAAATCTTGGAGAATAAGAATATTCTTAAGAATGGTTGGTGAATACAGACCCAGATATTGCTAGACTCTAATAGATAAGGAAATGAAAAACACAAATCAGACAAAAACTGTTGTTGTAGAAGCCTAGAGGTGTACGAGAAGTTTGTGCTCAAGAAATGAAATCAAATTCAGTGCAAACATGCTTCATCTAAACAAAAAAAACCCACATCAATTATGCCATTTAACCCTTTACCACACAAGTTTTAATGACCTTTATGAAAAGGGCTTTTGAAAACGTGAGAAAAGGAGAAAATGCTGGTAACCAGCATGCTCTCCTTTTCCCACTAAGTTTTCAAAACCCTCTTCAAACGTAATTTCCAACATTTGAGCCACAAAATATTTCCCTATTCATTCAAACCAAATCAAGACAAAACATCAAGTATCACGTGATGCTGTATATATGCTCATATCACAAACCAAGCTAAGAGAACAAAAACAATTTTTTTGTGAACGTTTGTGAAAAAATCTACGCACACACTCACTTACTCCACTTTCTTCTTGCGTTTTGATCGTTTTCTTTTGCTACAAAAAAAAATCTGTCATTATTTAACTGGCCCTTTCACTTACAAACAACAGTAAACTTTTATATACTTCAAATATACCGAGGACCAAAAATAAGTTCTACTCAGCAGTGTATGTCAATTAACCTTTTACCACACAATCCTAACTTTTAACAAATGTGAGAAAGAAGACTTTTGAAAACGTTGTGGGAAAAGGAGAAAATGCTGGTAACCAGCATTTTCTCCTTTTGCCACAATGTATTCTACTCTATCAAAGACAACTTCGACAATTTGAGCCACTTGTCATCTGCAAATGCTTTGGAACTGGACAAGTCTAAAATTTTGTGATGTGGTAAATGATTAATTCTTTACCTTAAAATAACAATGGCTGCCAAAGCAGGACTGGTATGCATTTAAATTCAAATCATATCATTTAAAAGTATGGAAATTGTTGTGAGGATGACAATCTGTTATTGCTCGGTCGGTCCAAGCGTTAGTCTGGCAGAGAAATTAATTTCAAAACTAGGTTAAAACTTGCCAGGTCACTCTATCTTTTGTTTATTTTTTGCCTGATTTTAGAATTCATTTTTCTGCCAGTGACTAACACTTGCACCAAGCACACAATAACAGATTGTCATCTTCACAATATTTTCCATATTTTTGAATGGTATGATTTAAATTTAAATGCATTTTCACATCCGCATTGTCTTTTTGGCCACTGTTGGGCCTTTAAGAAACAAGTTTTTTCACCTGACAACTTCCAAAACATCCTTGTAAATATGAATTATCAGCATCAACTCGGGATTAATACACCTGACTACCTGTAAAACCATTGTGGCAAAAGGATAAACTGCTTGAAATGAGCAATTTATCCTGTCACCACAATGGTTTGACAAGCAGTCTGCTGCAAGACCAAACAAGAGCACCGCATACTGGTGCCAACGCTTGGCTGTGTTTGCTTGATTTTCAGAGAAAATTCAAAGAAAAAAAAGAGGCATACTCTGTCAAAAATACTTTGATGGTAATCTTCCATTGTTGTATAGATTTCCTTTTTTATAGTTAACAACTTGTCCAAGTTTGAAGCAAACATCTTCAGTAATTACAGAGATATTATGAAATGTCAAAGTTTTTGCAGGACATCGAAGACAATGCAGACGACAACATCAGGGCTACGAAAATACTTCCATGTTTTCTTTGAAAACAACCAAGCTAAAAATGATGTCTGTCGGAGACAACATTTAACCCTTTACCAAACAATTCCCGATTTTAACGATCCTGAGGTTGAAGCCTTATGAAAACATTCTTGGAAAAGGAGAAAATACTTGTATCAAGCATTTTCTCCTTGTCCCACAATGTTTTAAGTCCTTTCACATAAAAAATTCCAGTAAGTGAGCCGCATTTATAATGTCTGCAAATTTTTTTCAATTTGGACAAGCCTGAATTTCTGTCATTTGGTAAAGAGTTAACATATATTTTCAGCTATCTTTTATTCTTCAAATTCTAACAATAATACTGACCTAAGGCAACACAAACTCACAATGAATGTTCTAGATACAAAGGACCTCTGTCAAAATTAAAGCACTTAATATAAGAGCACTTGAAATACAAGAACTATCACAGTTGTACATTTGATCACAATTATAGTTAGTAGAGTTGCTTCCCTTGTTAGACAAAAACTCTCAATACTCTCAGGACTTAAACATGGCTGTACTTCTGGAATAGCTTGAATCAAGGAAAGATGGATGGTTAGTAACATGAATACAACATATATAAAATAAAGAACAACTATTTACCCATTTACATTACAAAAAATATGACATTAATGTCTCTAGAGTCAAACCATTTGATAGCATTGTGAGAATAAGTTCAATGGTACAATCAGTTGTGTCTATATTCACAATTTTCTTTTACCTAAATCTGCAATTTCTTTTCTTTCCAAAGTTTCTTTTCTGTGTCCGTCTTTCAGCTAGACTGTAAAAGCCTACAGTGCAATGAAAATGGGCTTATTTTCAATTTTTAGCACTGTCATCGTTCGGTTTTTCAAATAGTACTTGCATTGAAAAAATAATGGAGTGGCCCTCTGTTAAAAGGGGGTGTAACGCATCTTTTTAATGCATCGTAAACTACACATCATTGCATAAAATGGTGCAATCATAAGGGAGAATGGTCCTTTGATAAGCAGAAAATTTACCCACAACAAAAGTTTAGACCTAGGTCAGCCTCCATCGATTGCTCAGACAAACACAGATTTGTACTTTTTGCAGATGCATTAAACCCTCTTTTCACAGAGCATGGGACATAATATGTTTGACATGAGTATATTTATGTTTTTCTGTGTACATTTCAAATTGCATAATTTTCTGACAATTTACTGGCTTTATATCAATTAAATGCAACAAACAGAGAGTTAAATAGCATGACTTAATAATAACCATATGTAAGGCATTGTTAGATATATTTTTATTTGTATTTATAATCTCAAACTTTGTCCGTCATCTTGCTTCTGTCATATATTGATCAAACTAAGTCAAAACAAAAAACAGATCCCAATCTAGACATTTATTACAGGTTCATATGTTTATACAATTTTATTTCTGCAAAAGTTTAATGCTGCATCCTAACAGAAACACTGAAAACTTTTGAGGAAAGGATATGAAAAGAAAAAGATCAGACTTCACATTCTGTGAGTCTGATCTTGGATCTACACTGTCCAAAATGGGGACAGAAATTCTACCTGAAACAGGCTATTGTAGCAGTTAACCCTGTACCCTTGTTTTAATGACCCTGATTAAAAAGGATTTCGAAGCCATTGTAGACAAAGGAGAAAATGCTGGTAACCAGCATTTTCTCCTATTTCCACAATGTTTTCTACCCTTTTACAGACAAACTCTATTACTTAAGCCAAAATAATTTGGTTGTCTGCAAATGCCTTGAATTTGCATTAGCCTAAAATTTTGCCATTCTGTAAAGAGTTAAAGGGAAAAACCTTTTTTGTCTTTTCTACTGATCAAAAGTAGTCTAGTTACGTACTCTGAAAAAAAAATTAGATAAGAAAACTGATAAACTCTTATATTCAGAACTGCTATGTAACTACAGCAAATAAAAAATTTTAGTTGGATGCTCAGACAAAATAATGGCTTGACTAATTCATCAAAAGTAAAAATGAAAAAAATGTAAATACAACAAGGCAAATGCATTCAAAACATGCACAAGACAGCTTCCCAATACAAACAAAAAAAAAACATGCAAAGGTAAACAGACTCTTTTAAAGGTCCAGAAGCGGCAAAAAGTAAACAATGAACAATGCCATTTAAAAGTATGGAAATTATTGCAAAGATGACAGTCTGTTATTGTGTGGTTGGTCCAAGTGTTAGTCACTGGCAGAAAAATGAATTTTAAACCAAGTAAAAAGAAAACAAAAGATATAGCATCCTGGCAACTTTTAGCCTAGTTTTAAAATTCATTTTTCTGCCAGCGACTAACAGTTGAATGACAGATTGTAATCTCCATGATTATTTCAATACTTTTAAATGGAATGATTTGAATCTAAATGCACTGTGAGACCCCTATTGTTTACTTTTGGCTGCCACTTTGGGTTTAAAGACAAGCATTAGTATAGAGGTAAAAGTTCTGTCTGTGAGGATGAACACATGCAAACAGAATAGATCAACAATGTCTTGAGGCAGTGAGAGAGAAACTGGGAAAAATTGGGGGGGAAAAAGTCCTTGTAATTAAAACTATTTTTTGTACCAGGCTTTTTCACACACAAATGAGCCATGCTCTGGCAAAAAGGGGCTTAATACATCTCAGTGCTACAGGATACCAAGCAAGTCATGACATGATTATGGATCCATTAATCCTCTCCCAAACGATGAATTTTAGACTAGTCCAAATTGAAAGAGTTTGCAAACGACAATTTTAAATTTGATAAAAATAACAGAAAGTTCTCCAAAAGGGTAGAAAACACTGTGGGAAAAGGAGAAATTGCTCGTTACGAGCAATTTCTCCTTTTCCCACAGTGTTTTCAAAAGGCTTGTACTGCAGACACCTGAAAACCAGGGCTTGTTTGGGAAAGGGTTAAACCCATTTTGCCCAACAACTGACTGAATCATGAGGTCAACCGGTCATCGGACATGCAGGAAAATGACCAATAGCAAAAAGTATTGGCCCATGTCAATCTGCGCGGATTGCACAGGCTGATCTGAATCTATACTTTCTGCATAGATTAAGCCCCTTTTTCACAGAGCATGGCTCAAATCTTTTGGAAAAAAGAAAAGCAACACATACAGTAGAATGTTTGAAAAAAATAGGTTTATGGTACTATATCACTAAAACATCCATTATCATTTTTAGAACTAATCCTTTCCCAAACGACAAATTTTGGACTGGTCCAAATTGAAAGAAGTTGCAGACGACAATTTTAAATGTGATGAAAATGGCAGAAAGGTCTCAAAAAGGGTAGAAAACACTGTGGGAAAAGGAGAAATTGCTCGTTACGAGCAATTTCTCCTTTTCCCACAGTGTTTTCAAAAGACTTTTACTACAGACACGTGAACACCAGGGCTTGTTAGGGAAAGGGTTAAAGATTCTTACAAATTTTGGATAAAACTTTTCATACATTTACTAAACTGTTGGCACAGAGGTAACAATAAGTGCATAATAAATAGGGCTTCATGGATAAAATAATAGCTCATGTAATGGTTGTGTGGATATTTCAGACAGAATTTCCTATAAATGTCAGATTGAGGATTTAGAAAACTAGTCATAAAAAGATGGAAGGTGGATACTTTAGATTTTGGTGCTTATATGTACATGCTGTCAAGACAGAAATTCAAATGAATATACTTGGTCTTATTTTCAGATAATTTTGGCACATATAAAGGCTTGAATTAAGTACATGAACCATGCTCTGTAAAACGGGTCTTACAGCATCTGTGAAAAGTATCGACCCAGTTTGCGCAGGCTGACCTGGGCCGAAACTTTTCGCTATTGGTCAATTTTCTGTATGTCCAAGGACCATTCTACCTCATCATTCAGTCGTTTGTTTAAAAAATGGGCTATTATGGATCCATAATTATGTGATGGCTTGATTGGTACAATGCATCTCTAAGATGCATTAAGCCCCCTTCTGCCAGAGCATGGCCCATGTATTTAACCCTTTACCAAATGACAAAATTTTAGACTCGTCCGAATTGAAGCATTTGCAGATGACAAAATTAATGTGACTCAAAAATTGAAATTTGTTTTGGGAAGGGTAGAAAACATTGTGGGAAAAGGAGAAAATGCTGGTTACCAGCATTTTCTGCTTTTCCCACAATGTTTTCAAAAGGCTTCTTTCTCAAGAGACATGAAAACCCGGAATTGTTTGGTAAAGGGTTAAGAAAATACTGGATTGATTTTTCCAGGTATGAGTACAATAAATGTTTAGTTGATATTCTTAGGTATATTTGACCCTTAGACCACTGTGTGAAAGAGATGTTTCCAGATATATGGCTTAAAATACAGGTTGCAAGTTCAAGACATTTCGTAGGTATGCCTCTGCGAATTAACTCTTATAGTGCTAAATACATGACATTGACATTCTCAGCCAGCACTAGACATGCATATATTGCATTTTCACTCTTTACTAAAAGACAAAATTTTAGAATTGTTGAAATTGAAGTTTTTGCAGATGACAATTCAAATGTGGCTGCGACTGAATTTATTTTTGGTAAGGTAGAAAACATTGTGGGAAAAGGAGACAGTGCTGGTTACCAGTATTTTCTCCTTTTCCCACAATGTTTTCAAAGGGCCTCTTCCCCAGGGTGGTTAAAACTCGAGATTGTGTGGTATAGAGTTAAGGCTTTTTTTATTGGAATATCCATTAGAGAGGAGGGACAGTGTAGCTCCAAGATAAGACAGCACGTCCAGTGATCTACACTGGCCAAAAAAGCAATCTGCTCCAGCAATTCAGCACTACAAGTGTTAAAGAGGGTAGATCTCAGATCAACATGCTAAAGCTGTCTTCAGCATTCTAAGGGTTGATTCAAAGAAGCTAGGTTGAATTGTACATATAGGATACAAGGAAATCATACTTCTAGAGGGCATCACCTCTCAGTAAAGGTCTTGCTATAAAACAGACAAATAACCTCTCAGAAATTCATACAAGAAAAAACTTTGTTCTTTCTTTGAAGTTGTATTTGCCTTCTGTACCTGTGAACTTTATTTTTATTCAATAAACTTGAGCTATGCTCTGTGAAAAGGGGGCTTAATGCACCTGCGAAAAGAATCGACCCAGGTCAGCCTGCGCAGTCCACGCAGGCTGACCTGGGCCAAAACTTTTCGCTACTGGCCAGTCTTATGTGTGTTCAAGGACCAGTCTAGCTCATGATTAAGTCGGCTGTTGAAAAAGGCGGATCCATGATTATGTGACAGCTTGATTGGTATAATGCGTCACAGAGATGCATTAAGCCCCCTTTTGCCAGAGCATGGCTCACTTGTTACTTTAAACAGCTAAAAGTTAAACTCCACCTCAGAAAAACAGAATTTCAATAGTATAGAGTGAAGTAGTGAACAGTGCAGATTCAAGATCAGACAGAGTTTTCTCTGCAGTCTCATCCTAATCTACACTGTCCACAACAGCTCCTTCAGCCACAATTGATGATGAAAGCGTAAAGTTATTCCATACTCTGTATGTTTTTTGTTTGCAAAAATCTTCTTAAGTTTTCCATGGTTCATCCAGTAAAATGTTGAACAAAATGAAATAGATCCCAAGTTTTTAGAGAAGTATGTACTGATTCCAAGACTGACATTTAGAAACATCAAGGAGAATTACAACAATATCTACTATTTAACCCTTTGCCAAACAGTTTGTGTTTAAAAAAGTGTCCAAAAAAAAAACCATCTGAAATCATTGTAGGAAAAGAAGAAATATTTTGTCAAAAGCAGTTTCTTCTTTTCCCTCAATGTTTTCAGTTTTATCAGTGAATTTCAGTGCATATATACCAATTTTGTTGTCTATAGGTGGTTTCAAATTCAAAGGAGCTAGAGTTTGTTGTTTGGAAAAGGATTTAACCCTTTACCACACAATCATGACTTTTAATGACCTTGAGAGAGAAAGCTTTTGAAAACAATGTGGGAAAAGGAGAAAATGCTGGTAACCAGCATTTTCTCCTTTTCCCACAATGTTTTCTACCTTTCCCAAAACAAATTTCAATTTTTGAGTTACATTTATTTTGTCATCTGCAAATGCTTTCAATTTGCACAAGTCTAAAATTCTGTAGCTTGGTAAAGGGTTAATTAATATTTGAATAGTCATTTCTCAGGCAGTAGGAAGGCTGGATGAAGTTTCGGAAGTGTAAACTTGTCCCTTGAATCAGCCCCTGTGTTGAATAGAAATTCTTTTTTGTTAATACAATACTCCGGCACAAGATAAGGTAATCAAACTTCAAAATGCAAAATCTCCCCCTTCATTTGATTATAGAGTTTCTTAAAAGAACACAAACATGTTAATGTTGTGATGTCTAACAGATTGGTCATCTATCAAAGCTCTGAAGACAAAGCACATTAGTTCAACCATATTTATTTTACATTAATTGAGAAACAGTTTCTTTCAACTTATACTGATCTCTGTTGATTCTGCTTCCTGGAAACTACACCAGTACCGACACCGAATGTGTGGGCCAATGACCAGTGCTAAAGTTGACAACCACTCGAACGTAGGACCTTATGGTGACAAGGCCAACACTCTACCTCACAACCAGACACCACACAATGCACATCGCTAATCATCACCGACATGCAGCAAATTGCATTGCTATAATAGCTAGCTCACATCTTTTCACCCATTGCCATAAATGCTTATTTTCAGACTAATTAAAACTAGTATGAATTATAGAGCAATGGAAAGATACCAGCTGCAGGGAAGGAGCCACTGCTTTTAGCTCTTTTCCCCACAATGTTTTCAATAGTCATGGTTATCCAAAAAAAAAACCATTATAATAATCCAAGTTGTTTTACTTGAAAATTAAGTTATGCTACTTTGTATAAATGATACATAATGTAAATACTGCTTAAAAGTAATGAAATACACCATTCTGGTGTGTATTTGTTTTGTATGATCAAACATGAAATATGATTGAGTCATGTTCTGTGAAAAGGTGGTTTAATGCATCTACATAAAGTATCCGCCCAGGTCAGCCTGAACAGTCTGCAGAGGCTGACCTGGGTTGAAACTTTTTTACTATTGGTAAATATTCTGCATTCCAACTATTATACTTCATGATTCACTGGGTTTTAAACCCTTTACCACACAATTCTGAGTTGTAATAGCCTTGAAAAAGGAAGCTTTTAAAAACATTGTGGGAAAAGGAGGAAATGCTGGTAACCAGCATTTTCTCCTTTTCCCACTATGTTTTCTACTCAATTGAATGCAAGTTTCATCAGTTGAGCCATATTTAAGGTGTTGTCTGCAAATGCCTACAATTTATACAAGTCTATTTTTTTTTTTTCATGTAGTAAAGGGTTGAACAAAATCAATCCATGTGATGCAGCGACCTGTTCCATCTCATGCATTACAAAGATGCCTAGCATGGCACATACATGTACACTGATTGTTCAGAAGTCATAAGACCAGTCATACACTATGGTGGGTACATTATGTGCAATTGTTACTGATATTGTAAAGGTGATTTGATATGTAATACTGTTAGACAGGTTCTATGTAAGTGAAAAGCAATAAGGTTAGAATAAGCACATGGTAATTTTAAGTAAGTGATGTCAATTTTTTCACATGTAAGTTGAAAAGCTGGTGTTACTTTTTGGGCTGTTGAACCAACATATCTCAAAAGGATTTACTTCCTAGAGTAATCAGAAGCAAAAGAACAGTCCTGAACTTTGTATAAATATATCAGTATCAATCTTTATAAAGGTCTGTGTAAGGAAAGTTTACAGACAGATCTGCTTCACCCTTTGCCCGACAACCTTTAACCCTTTACCAGACGACAAAATTTTAGCCTTGTCCAAATTGAAAGCATTTGCAGGGGACAATTTCAATGTGGCTAAAATGGTGCAAGTTTTCTTTGATAGGGTAGAAAATATTGTGGGAAAAGGAGAAAATGCTGGTTATCAGCATTTTCTCCTTTTCCCACAATGTTTTCAAAAGGCCTCTTTCCCAGGGGCGTTAAAAGGCATCATTGTACGGGAAAGGGTTAAGAATGAGGCTTTGAAAAACATAATAGGAAAAAAAGGGGAAAATGCTGGTAACCAGCATTTTCTCCTTTTCCAACAATGTTTACTATACTACCTTTTTCTAAAATGAAGCCAATCATTTGAGCCAAAATGAACTTTTATTTGGCAATGTTTAGAATTTGAACCAGAATTTGTTGTTTGGTATTTCATACACAGAACAGAATGAGAAACAGGATACAGAGCCAAGGGATAGGAAGTACCTGTCAATCATGTGATATTTTTCAATTATAACATAAAGTATATCATTTCTGGTGATATCGGCCAAACACTTAGATTGTCAACCCAAGATTTGTTTGTGGACAGTATAGATGATCAAGATCAGAATGTGCTGAATGCACCATCTGATCTGGAATTAACTTTGTCTGGTATTTTGTGAGAAATGTTTTGACAAATCAGGCATTACATTACAGTAAATCAGATCTTTGCTTTTGACAAGAGTTTTAATGTCAGGCTATCTGTATAAAGAAGTCTTAGGTTGAAGTGCTGTGACATGCCAAAATGTGATGACATGAGATGGATGACCTTTTGACCTGCATTCTTAGAGATATTCAGTTATTGATATATTTATGGTATCCCATACAATCTTTTGTGATTTCTAGGGAATGCTTTGGTTCTATATTGTAAAAACACTTTCAAGTTCTCTGACTGGCACTGAGAAGCTAAACGAACTTTTCAATTGTTTAACCTTTAACCTTTTAACCCTTTACCACTTGACGAAAATTTGACTTGTGTAAATTGAAAGCATTTGCAGACGACAATTTAAATGTTGCCCAAATTGAGGAAGTTGTCATTGATAGGGTAGAAAACATTGTGGGAAAAGGAGAAAATGCTGGTGACCAGCATTTTCTCCTTTTCCCACAATGTTTTCAAAAGGGTTCTTTCTCAGGGTCGTTAAATGTCCGGATTGTGTGGTAAAGGGTTAACCTACCCGATGACAAAACATTTAGCCTTATCCAAATCAAAAGCATATGCCGACAAAATATTAAATGTTATTTAAAACATAAAATGTGTCATTCAAAGGGTAGAAAACATTGTGGGAAAAGGAGAAAATGCTGGTTACCAGCATTTTCTCCTTTTCCCACAATGTTTTCAAAAGGCTTATCCCTCAGGATCGTTTAAACTCTGGATTGTGTGGTAAAGGTTTCATTGAAAAGTGCAGATTAAGAGCTGACTCTATAGAATCCATAGTCCAATATATAAAGCTGCATGATTAGGGCTTTTTTTTTTTAACCCTTTACCAGATGACAAAATTTTAGACTTGTCCAAATTGAAAGCATTTGCAGACAACACTTTCAATGTGGCTCAAATAGTGCAATTTTCCTGTGATAGGACAGAAAACATTGTGGGAAAAGGAGAAAATGCTGGTTAGCAGCATTTTCTCCTTTTCCCACAAGGTTTTCAAAAGGCTTGTTTCCCAGGGGCGTTAAAAGGCGTCATTGTGCGGTAAAGGGTTAAACTGACTAAAGATATCTGATTTAATCTGACATTTTATGTCTAAGGTTTTAATCTGGAATACTTGCTTCTGTTTAATTCCATGTCACATTTAAAATTGAACACAGGTAAAAAACAGAATCCTCTTTTAGGAAAAAAGAAAAGTGTGAAAAATCACAGTACACAGACTAAACTACACGTAAAAGTCTTACATATGAACGTTGACTAAAATTTCATGGAAATGAACATTATTTACAATTTTACATTTACATCTAACTTATTTTTAATCAAACAATTTTAAATACAGCAGATTTAAATCAAAACTAATAGGAATAATATGATAAGGCACCTTAGTTAGCTCTATGCGTTAAAATATGATTTTGAACTATGCAAAAATAGATTCCTAGTTGAAGACACAGCTTTGTATTAGATACTAGATATTGTAAGCTTAGAGATACCTAATCTGACATACCAACAATGTATGTTTAATAACATGTATGGCTATAAATGTTGTTCATTTAACTAAATTCATGTGAATCGGTGTATATTTCCCTATTTCTTCTGGACATAGAGTGAATAAAAATTAAAATGCAGGGTATGGGTTAGAATGATTTAACCCTGTACCAAACACTCATGAGTTGTAATGACCTTGAAAAAGAGGCTTTTGAAAACATTGTGGAAAAAGGAGAAAATGCTGGTAACCAGCATTTTCTCCTTTTCCGACAATGTATTCTATCATGTCATATACAGATTTCATCATTTCAGCCTTATTTGTCACTTGCAAGTGCTTTAAATGGGAACAAGTCTACAATTTTATCGTTTGGTAAAGAGTAAAAGGCGACATTGTATAACCTATCAGCACAAAGTCCTACTTTGGCGTCACAAAAAAATTTGCTGAAATTGATACACAGCAGAAAATTCTGCCAGAAAAGAAATACCTTTTTCTGAATTGGTTGGAAAATATTGAGAGAAAAGAACAACAGGTTGACAAGCAGTTGCTCCTTTTCCCTTAATGTTTTCCCATGCTGTCCACTCGGATAATCTAGAACATTCTGTAACTGTATGGTGATAGATCAGATGGATAAAGGTACATGGTAAAATGATGTGGGTTTTTTCCAAAACACAGAAAGTTGTTTGCATGTCAGCATATTAGGGTGTGTATTTACCAAACACTTTAAATCCAATTCTTATTCTTAATTCTATGATGAAGCATCTGATTGGCTGAGAGGGAATGTCAAGGCCAATGAGACGCCCAGTCTTCAAATTCAGAACTACAACAATATGTGAGTCATGCTTGGTGAAAAGGTGGTTTAATGCATCTGCAAAAAGTATCGACCCCTGTCAGCCAGCACAGTCCAAACAGGCTTACATGGTCTGAAACATTTTGCAGTTAGTAAATTTTCTGCATGTCAAAGGACCAGTTGCTTTTAGACAAAATGATTCCATATTCTGCTTTAAAATGCTTGGTATACTGAAAAGGATGCGTCACAAGGGTGTATTAAAGCCCTTTTTCCCAGTGCACTCCTTATATGCAATATACGGAAATGTTGGTAAATGTAGACCCAGATACAGTTGAAAGCCAGAAATACAATTCATACATTGAAAGGTTACTTCAAATTTTGTTTTTCACACCAAATGTACTTTCTTCTTAACATGAATAAGTTCAAAATACCTGTTCATTACCCATAAACTATGCTTTCAATATGAATTAGTCTTTAACTCTTTACCAAACGACAAAATTTTAGACTGGTCCAAATTCAAACCATTTGCAGATGAGAAAATTGGTTTGACTGAAAAATTAAAATTTGTTTTGGAAAGGGTAGAAAAACATTGTGGGAAAAGGAGAAAATGCTGGTAACCAGCATTTTCTCCTTTTCCCACAATGTTTTCAAAAGGCTTCTTTCACAGGGTCGTTAAAAGTCGGGACTGTATGGTATAGGGTTAAATTATGTCGTCTGGCTGGTAGAGATTTTAGAATATAATATTTCAATCAATACAAGTAGCTTTTGGCCTGGGGCCTGGATCAGAATCATTTAAATATGTATGAGCCATGCTCTGTGAAAGGGGGGCTTAATGCATTTGCGAAAAGTTATCATTCCAGTTCCACGCAGGCTGACCTGGGTGGAAACTTTTCGCTTTTGGTCAATTTTCTGTATGTCTTCTTCATGATTCAGTTGGTTGTTAGACAAAATGGACTTTATGAAACCAGGATCATGTGATGACTTGATTGGTAACATGCATCACAGGGATGCATTAAGCCCCCTTTTCCAAGAACATGGCTCATATATTTTAATATTTAGAACAATCTTTTAATCCACAGATAATATTTACTAAAACCTTAAAGAATTCTGGCTTACAACTGAAACAAGCATTTTCTGGTATCTTAATACATGCAGCTTATGAAATCATAGTTTATAATACCGTCTGTACTCTCCATCATCCAATAATAAACAGCAGTAAGTTTCTTTTGTCAAATAACACTAAATTATTAATCATGAATATCTGATGCAAGCAAAATTCTGAATAAATTATCACAGCAAAAAAGCATGGTATTCTTGATTTTTATGAGTGCAGCAAATAAATTATAATATCATATAAGTCAAATGGAATGACTGGTACATAGAAATATATATAAATGATAATGAGATCACATTAAAACAAGTACTACGGTAAGTATTACAGATGACCCTGTGATTGCTGAAGCAATGAAAATGGAACATTTCACCATGGTAACAAAATTAAGATAATTGCTATTTTCAGGCTGTTTCGGTGAAGAGTTTCTCATGAAATGTTTGATTGCAGATTAAAGAACAGACTACATATCCTGGGCAGTCTGATCTTTTTCTGTTCTGTCTACAAAAGAAATTCAACTCTGTCCCACACAACAAAATAACAGACCCGTCCAAATTAAAAGCATTTGCAGACAACAATTTAAACGTGGCTCAAATAATGGATTGTCTTTGATAGGGTAGAAAACATTGTGAGAAAAGGAGAAAATGCTGGTTACCAGCATTTTCTCCTTTTTCCCACAATTTTTCAAAAGGCTTCTCCCACAGAGTCGTCAAAGCATGGGATTGTGCAGTAAAGGGTTAAGCTATCCTGCATAATTCAAGGATTAATCTCCTTCAAAGTCATCTGCATTTTCTCTTATGTATGTTTGGTTTGTGTTATTTTTTTTTATCTTCTTAAATATATGTATAAATGCTCTATGCCATGAACACTTAATGTTAACTAAAAGCGATAAAAAAAACTTATATTTGTTAGAAATATTGAACAGCACCTACCCTATCATTTAGAGTACTTATTTTAGTTTTTAGGTTAATAAAGCAAATTCTATGTACATGACTTGACTAGAATATTCTAATAATTACATATTGCAAAAAAACATTTAATAAAAGAAAATAAATTATAAAGATGCAAGAAAGGATTTGGATTTCTTTTGAAGACACATAATGTGAAAATTCAATTTTTGGAAAATGCTCATCAATTTCGAAGAAATGAAGAAAATGAGGCTATTCGGTTGTCCTAATCCTTTACTGCACAATCCCGAGTTTTAACAACCCTAAGGAAAAAAGCCTTTGAAAACATTCTGGGAAAAGGAGAAAATGCCGCTACTCAGCATTTTCTCCCTTTCCCACAATGTTTTCTTCCCCTCCGAAATCAAAGTTCAATGTTGTTGTCTGCAAATGCTTTCAATTTGGGTATGTCTTAACCCTTTCCCAAACAAGCCCTGGTTTTCACGTGTCTGCAGTACAAGTCTTTGAAAACACTGTGGGAAAAGGAGAAATTGCTCATAACGAGCAATTTCTCCTTTTCCCACAGTGTTTTCTACCCTTTTTGAGAACTTTCTGCCATTTTCATTAAATTCAAAATTGTTGTCTGCAAACTCTTTCAATTTGGACCAGTCCAAAATTTGTCGTTTGGGAAAGGGTTAAATTTTGTTGTAAGGTAGAGTGTCAAAATCCAGAACTCCTGGAATGTGGCCAACAACTTTCACCATTGCAGACAACGTAAATCAGTATCAGACAGCACAGAATGTGCGATGTGACATTTAATCTGAACTGCCTAAAGTTTTGTAGGTTACAAGTATTCAAGTTACAGGTCAAAATTGTAAACACTTTGGATTTCCCTGTCTCTTTCAATCATCGATTAGAACCAAGATTGAAGTTTTTTGGTGACCTGTCAATGTTACAGAACCCTGATGTATCTAAGATATCAATCTTAAATCATGTAAAAATGCTTATCAAGTAGTATTTGCTTTGTGATTGGCTAAAATGTTTTGTCTCAGCCAATCAAAGGTGTATATCTTTCAAATGTAAAATCAAAATATTTATGAATACAAAATTAGTGAATATGAGTTCTTACAAGTATGAATTCAAATATAAAGAGCAAAGCCAAAAGCTGAAAGCTCCTTTGCTTTCTAGAAGTAATGTTATACAAAAGCTGCTTTCCATGACTACAGTGGAGAGTACAGACTCTGGTGAATACACAAACCATAACAAAAAGCTCTATTGCAGTTTACAGTGAAGATTAAAATACAAGATGGAAACAGGCAGTTGGTCTTTATATTCACCTGAAAGGCGCTGGATGTTTCACGACTTTTACATGCTCAGAAACTATCGGCTTCTTTTCTTTTCTTTCCACAGGTTCTGCCAGTGGACGTACTCGAAGAGCCGATGTCTTGGTTCCTATTGTAGGTGTTGATTTGGTAGCTCTATGGACAGATTTAGGTGACGAGTAAATCTGAGAGTGTACAATACTTGTGGCCGATGGTTTTGTGTAGGCAGGTAGAGGCTTTGGAACACTGCTAGGGGATCGTAATTTTCTCGGGGCTCTTTTAACACGTCTTTCTAGCAGTTTTTCATCCTCCTTCTCCTCGTGTTCGACATCTCCGTTCTGTTGGATGGGTGGAACAGCTTGTTGCTTTTTCTGCTTCTTCTTACCGCCCAGTAAACCTCGAGCCTGGGCTCGGGCTAAAATGTCCCTGTTTAATTCTTTTACATCTTCAGGCTAGAAATATACAAAAGTTTTCAAGTTATCACTTTACCAAACAATCCTGTGTTGTAAGCCTTTACCACGCGAGAAAAATTCAGACTGGTCCAAATTGAAAGCATTTGCAGACGGCAATTACAATGTGGCTCAAATGGTGCAAATTTCCTTTGATAGGGCAGAAAACATTGTGGGAAAAGGAGAAAATGCTGGTTACCAGCATTTTCTCCTTTTCCAACAATGTTTTCAAAAGGCTTCTTTCACGGGGGCGTTAAAAAGCGGCATTGTGCGGTAAAGGAGAAGGTCAAAATCGTGGTATCAGGAGAAAATGCTTGAATCAACCATCTTCTCCTTTTCCCATAACGTTTTCTACCATTTCAAAGACAGGAATAATCTTTTGGGTTCCATTTATTGGAAAAAAATGCTTTGACTTTGTTTTATTCTAAACTTTTGTTGTTTACTGAAGAATAAAGAAATATGTTTATGGCAAAAGTCTCCCAAGACCCCTCATTTTTTTTCCCATCTTAGCTGGTATTTAGATAAGTGTAATTTGAAACTGCATTAAGTAAGACTTCATTAACTTGATTGTGGCAGACTAAGAAGTAAATTGTCAAGCTCCTGGCTCCAGCAGTGACATATGGGGGCTAGTAATTCAGGAGTGGCAGGTTTCAATCCCAGCTCAGCCTTGGTCTTTCTGAAGATTGGTGATTCTGATGATGTTTATGTGGGAAAGCAGCCATGCTGCTTGGAAAGTGTTGATTGAAGAAACTCCACAAATGTATAGAATGTATTTTTCTGTAAGAATACGACTAAAAGAATGTTGGAAACAATGTACAACACTAGATAAACAAACAAGAAATCAGTTTTAAATTAACAGGATACACCAGTATTGAACAGGATACTTTAAACTTGAATATTAGTCTACAGAACAAATATATATCCATGCTCTGTGAAAAGGGGGCATAATGCATCTTAGTGTGAGAGAGAGAGAGAGAGAGAAAAAAACTATTGCCTGCGCAGGCTGACCATGGCCGATACTTTTTGCTTTTGGTTCGTTTTTTGCATGTTGAAGGCCATGTGATGGCTTGCTTGGTATCATGGAACACGGAGATACATTAAGCCTCCTTTTGCCAGAGCATGGTTCATATACAATTGTACAATCTTTTTTCTTAAGCACCGAAATGGGAATTAGTTTTCTTTAAATGAAGCACTTAGCACAAGAACATTGAGGTAAAAATAACAATTTTCTGATTACCCAGCTACTAAAGAACACTGAGGGAAAAGGAGCAATTGCTTGTAAAAAAGATCCTTTTTTCTCAGTGTTCTTAACCCATAAAGCACTGGAACTTAAGTTATTTTTAAGTTATTTACTTAAGACTCAAGTTATTTTTACAGACAATGTAGATCAAGATCAGACTGCAGAGAATGTGCAGTCTGATCTTGGATCTACACTGTCTGCTAATTTTTTGCATATTCTGGCCAAAACAACCTTGAAATGACAATATTTCAAATGATATTTCCTGTTTGGATCTACACTGTCTGCTAATATTTTGCATATTCTAGCCAAAACAACCTTGAAATGACAATATTTCAAATGATATTTCCTGTTTAAAAAAGGTTCATTTCATTAACACTTAAGCTGCTGAATAATTGAAACGCAAATTTCTACTCTATACTAAAAGCCCAAACATTGCAGTTTCAAAGTTGATTTCACTGGAAAGAAAATACCGCATTGGACAGTGTAGATCAAAGATCAGACTGCACGCTCTGATCTTGAGCCACACTGTCCGCAAAAGGTCAGTGTGTCGCAATTAGCAGCTTAAAGGTTAATTTAACATTCTAAGAGTTAAATGCTTTTTACTGCAGGGACCAAAAAAATGTTAGATTTTCAGGTTAACCCTTCACCAAACCACCTCATGTATCTACGACCCTTACAATAAAGGCTTGGGAAAATATCATAGAGAGAGAGAAAATACTGGTTACCACCATGTTTTCAACCCTTCAAAAAAAAAAAATCTACTCACTGTGTTTACTTTGCCATATGCAAATGCTTTCAATATGGACATCTCCAAAAGAGTTTATACACGCGCATGACTTACCTCCCGTGTTAAAACGGCCACAAAACATCCACTATGTCTATCGGTCGCTGGAAATTTGATAAATTTTCCGCAAATCCCGATACCCTTCTCTATCTCATACCCAGTAAATGGTAAAACAGGGGGGACAACTCTGTATGGAAATTTACGTTGCTGTATAAGATTGATCTGTTCAACGGCCCGAGACACAACATTCTCATTCTCGGCTTCGTAGACAGATCTGGTCATGTATACAACAGCTTGGACCCTGCTCACTGGAAGATAATAAACTTCTACATGTATTTATACTTTCTGTCATTTCTCTCATACCAATATTAACCCTTTCCCAAACAACAAATTTTGGACTAGTCCCAGTTGAAAGAGTTTGCAGATGACAATTTTAAATTTGATGAAAATGGCAGAAAGTTCTCAAAAAGGGTAGAAAACACTGTGGGAAAAGGAGAAATTGCTCGTTACGAGCAATTTCTCCTTTTCCCAAAGTGTTTTCAAAAGACTTGTACTGCAGACACGTGAAAACCAGGGCTTGTTTGGGAAAGGGTTAACCGTTCACCAAGCAAGCCCGGGTTTTAACCACCCTGGGAGAGAAGCCTTTTGAAAACATTATGGGAAAAGGAGAAAATGCTGGTTACCAGCATTTTCTCCTTTTCCCACAATGTTTTCTACTCTATCAGGGACAAATTCCGCCATTTTAGAGTTAATGCATGTATCGAGGGGTGAATGCGAAACTATTCCATCTGCATTTTGGAAAATATTACAGGAGAGGGGAAAAAAACTCAATTCCATGAAAAGCGTTGTTAGATCGTCTTGTTTAATTATGTTTTGAACAAATTATGGTAGAATAAATAATATCAACCCTTTACCACATAACAATTTTTTTTTTTCAGACATTTCCAAATTGAAAGCATTTGTAGATGACAAATAAAATGTGGTTGAAGTAACTCAATTTGCTTTTGACAGAGAAGAAAACATTTTGGGAAAAGGAGAAAGTGATGGTTACCAGCATTTTCTCCTTTTCCCAAAATGTTTTCAAGTTTTCTTCCTCAGGGTCGTTAAAACTCGGGATTGTGTGGTAAAGAGTTAAGTCAGCAAACAGTAGAAGCTTCATACACTTAGACTGAAATTTGAGCCACAGTAGTTGTCAGAGAACACTTTCAATACTGAAGAGTCTAAATTTTGTTGCGTACTAAAAAGTTAATTATTGTTAAAATCTGCAAATAGTATAAGAGAATACATTTTCATCTTATTGCAGGTAATTCACCTTGCAGCCAATGCTAAAGACCGATTAACAGTAACAAGGTTATCCCTTAAAGCGCCTTTCACGACTATAGTTGTGTTTGTGGCCAGTGTAGATCAAGATCAGGCTGCACAAAATGTGCAGCCTGATCTTTGATCTACACTGTCTGCTTTGCTGAATCACTGTAGACAAAAGCAACCATGAAATTGCAATTATTTGGGTTGTATGTCTAGGATGAAAATGTCTGACAGGTTTATTCAGAACTCTAAGGGTTAAAGTCCGGTCTAAAAATTAAAATGGGCATACAAAAATTAAACTCACATTTCATGGCCTGTTTCAACAGAGCTCCATGATTACCAATCATCTCTCCCAGTTTGGTCTCGTCTGTCTCTCCAAGTGAGGAAAATTTCAAAATCTTCATATCTGAAAAATAATATCAGTTTTTATTTTTATTAATAAGGTCACATGAACACTTCATACATCCTTAACAAATACTCTGCTTCAGACTTGTGAAGGGGACAAGCATTTTCTCCTTTTCCCTCAATGTTTTCAAAAGCATTTCCTTTCACGGTCGTAAAAAGTCAGGATTGTGTGGTAAGGGGTTAAACATTCAACTGGCTTCAAAATAAATTGCGAATTTGGATTAGATTTCTGCCAAAGGTGAAACACCTGGTAATGAAAACAGGAAAAAAATAGACCAGGTGGGGACATCCTTCAACAAAAATTTAAAATGTTGTTACAGAAAATTCAATCAAATTTGGATACAATGTGAGTCATACAATGGCAGACGCTAATACTTTCTTCAATCTTTACCTGACAGACATACATGTGAGCCATGCTCTGGCAAAAGGGGGCTTAATGCACCTTCGTGATGCATGATACAAAGCAAGGCGTGACATAAGTTAGGGATCCTTAAAATTCATTATGTCCACCAACCAACCTTCTCATAAGGTAAAACGTTCATTTGACAATTGACCAGTAGCGAAAAGTTTGCACGGTCCACACAGGCTGACCTGGGTCAATACTTTTTGCAGATGCATTAAGCCCCCTTTTCACAGAGAATGGCTCATATACATGTGCTACAAACTACTTCAAATGAAAGAAAGCGAGAGGGATGACTTTTTTCATCGACAAAGAAAACATATTCTGGGAAAGAAGTGGCAATTACTTTTTACAAGGTATTCCATCTGTTCCAACAGTTACAGGTTTCAAAATGTGGCTTACATGGGACATTAACCCTTAAGAGCGCTGAATTTATGAAATAAACCTTTTCAGTGAAGAAAATCATCCGAAATATTGTCATTTCAAGGTTGTTTAAGCCAGAAGGTGTATTGAAGTAGCTGACAGTGTAGATCAAAGATCAGACTGCACGTTCTGTGCAGTCTGATCTTGATCTACACTGTCAGCAAAAACAAGTTTAAGTTGGTTCTAGTGCTTTAAGGGTTAAGGTTTATAGTGTAATATGATAAAAGCATGTTGGCTGCAAATATCCATCATCCTATTTATTCCTTTAATATAATTTATTGTTTATGGTACCACATTACATAACTTGTGGGGAGAAATGTTCTCAAACGTTTTTGCTATTAAGACTCGACCCTGTATTTGCAAACATGTCTTTATATGAACAAATTTTGCGAATCTGACCATTAAAGTGTATCGAATTGAAAATTACAATGTCACTTTGCTTGTTTAAGGATCAATTGCAAAGTCAAATGTTTGTTTTAAAAGGTGAACACCAAACAAACTTAGACTTTTAAATACCTTGACCTTTTCCTTCCAACATCTAAAGCTTGCAATATGCCTTCAAACTCTTTACCAGACGACAAAGTTTTAGCCTTATGCAAATTATAAGCATTTGCAGACGACAAATATTAAACTTAATATTTGTCTTTCATAGGGTGGAAAACATTGTGGGAAAAGGAGAAAATGCTGGTTACCAGCATTTTCTCCTTTTCCCACAATGTTTTCAAAAGCCTTCTTTCTCAGGGTCGTTAAAAGTCAGCATTGTGCGGTAAAGGATTATTTAAAATCCTTGCAGAATGAAAAATACATTTGAAAGAAACAAATATTGCAAAATGAAAAATACAAAGGAATATAATTTAAATGTTCACCAAGAATGGAAAACAGTGTGGGAAAAGGAACAAGACCTATGAGTGCCACATACCCGCATACAACACTTTGTCAGAAAATTATGTAGTTTTAGGGGTATGATTTAGATGAACTGCCAAGATCCACTCAAATAAACACATTTATTGCACCTAAATATCAGCAATGAAAATCTTGTCAACCATCTGTTGATTCCAACAAAAACCCAAAATGCGGTGTAACAAAGGGCAATAATAACTCCATAAATACTAAAGACAGAGTTACAGATCTTGTGTATTGCACTTATTCTTAATGTGATCTATCTGTGTTTGAGGTTTGAAGTCAAAAGCTTTTATACTTTGGAAGTAATGCTCCAAACAAAACAAAAAAAAACTATAGGCAATAACTCCAAAAACACTGAAGACAGAGTTATGGACCTTGTGCACTGCACTTGTTCTCAATGTGATCTATCCGTATTTGAAGTCTATAGCTTATACTTCGAAATAATATGCCCAACAAAAATTCAGACAGACAGACAGACAGACAGACAGACAGACAGACAGACAAACAGACAGACAGACCAGGGTCTGTATTCACCAACCATTCTTAAGAATGTTCTTTGTCTTATTCTTCAGAATTTTCTACATTTGAAAGTAACACAACTTCTGATTGGCTAAACCATTTTGTTTAGCCAATCATAAGTTGTGTTACTTTCAAACGTAGAAAATCTTGTCAGACAGACAGACAGACCAGGTGACTCCAGTTTATAATTTTAGAGGTTTAATTGTAACAGCTGGTCACCAGAAAGCCTGCCTCTTCCCATGATATTTTCAAAGCCACTGACAGAGCTTTAAGAATTAACTCTTTACCGAACGATAAAATTTTAGACTGGTCCAAATTGAAAGCATTTGCAGATGACAACATGAATGATTTGTCGGTGAAAGGGTAGAGAACAATTTGGGAAAAGGACAAAATGCTGGTTACACCAAGAATGCACAGACAAGAGTACTGACCACTATAATGTAACTTAAAGGATGTTAAATATTAACCCTTAACCTGCTAAATAAGTGAAATGAAACTTAAAAGCCCATAGTAAAAGCCCAAACTTTGCTATTTCAAAGGTATTTAGGAGGGAAAAATACCTCCTTATCGGACAATGTAGATCCAAGATCTTGATCAAGACTGTCCACAAAACATCCTGGATCTGTGGAAAGCAGCCTTGGGGTTAAGAAAAGTTAAATCATACTCCAACCAAATGAATTCAAAAGAATATTTTTGGGGGCTGGGAAGATGGGATAAAGCTAAAATCAATACAGGTATCAATATTTACATTTTCATCCTGTGAAGCTGACGCAAATTGCTTTTTAATTGATACAGGATGGGGGATATGAATCTGCAAAATTCTTAAAGTTATTTATCGTTTCTGATGCATGGCAAAATGTACTGGAAACTTTTATTATTCATACCAACCCTTTGCCAAACAATCCTGTGTTATATCCACTAATAATGACTGATCCCTATAAGAGTTTTCAAAAAATATAGGATCCCTGAGAGAGTTGTTGTTACAATATGGTCATTGTAGTTGTTGATGGTGCCAAAATGGCTTAATAACCCATTGGCTGTAGTGGTTAGATTGTTCATTCAATCCTTCAATATCAAGACCCACAGACATTACAAATCCTGTGTTTAATGATGTTCAGGAATGAGGCTTTTTAACTGGAGACAAATTCCACCATGTGCGCCGTGTTTAACTTTTTACCAAGCGACAACATTTTAGACTGGTTGAAATTGATAGCATTTGCAGACGACAAAATAAATGCAACATTAGAATTGAAATTGGTTTTGGGAAGGGTAGAAAACATTGTGGGAGAAGAGGAAAATGCTGGTTAGCAGCATTTTTTCCTTCTCCCTCAAGGTTTTCAAAAGACTTCTTTCTCAGGGTCGTTAAAAGTTGGAACTGTTTGGTAAAGAGTAAACAAATGATCTGCATTATGCTGTCAATAGTCTAAAATTTTATTCTCTGAGTAAGATTTTTATTTATCTTTCAACTAACCGGATATCCATCCAATAACACCCATGCGATATTTTTTTTGATATACCACGGATATTTATAGATTTTTGATATACCACGGATATTTATAGAACAGTAAGTTCCACTGACTCCGCCCACATCACCATTTATGAATGAAATGCATTCCAAAAACAGTAATGATTACTACCGAAAGCCCGCGAAAAAAGAACGATGTCATAGCACGCGCGCTACTTTCCGATGATCTGCCTACGTAATTCCTGCCCGTGACGTCATTTGAATGCTTGTTTACCGCGTCTTCTCAAATAGAATAATCCCAAGCGATCTCAATCGCAATTTTTGGACGTTTAATTACTATGATAAAGTACTATGTATGTGGGTAATGCAATTTTAAAATGGGAGTTCCGACATAAATAAACTTTTAAAACTTTTAAAATGTATTTGTCAGCAACATTTTTTCACATCTTTTCACAATGAGTACAAATCATAGGTTAAAAGATAAATAGAATAAGTACACAGTGTTGTCGTAGATCAAAAATATCTAACTCGGTTGTGAGAATTGATAATTGTCTCGCCAAGGCTCGACAATTATCAATTCTCCCAACCTCGTTAGATATTTTTGATCTACGACAACACTATGTACGTATTCTCTATATCTTACCCTCCCCCTCCCATACCCAACATTTACTTAAAAATTGAAATTTGTTTTGAGAAGGGTAGAAAACATTGTGGGAAAAGGAGAAAATGCTGGTTACCAGCATTTTCTCCTTTTCTCAAAATGTTTTCAAAAGGCTTCTTTCTCAGGGTTGTTAAAAGTCGGAATTGAGTGGTAACAACTGTGGAAAAAAAGAGAATCCTTTACAAACAGAAAAGGATTACCTGAGATTCAATTAGAACTCAGGGTATTTGATTGCAAGATACTTTATGCTTAAAATGAATGGGAAGGCTTATATCAAAGGATTCTTGTTGGTGATTTAATGACCCAGAGTTGAAAAATGTAAATAGCTGACTTCACATGCATGATTTACACACTTTCTGCCTTCTGAATGACATAAATTGAAATTCAACTCTTCTCCTGCTTCTTGGACTATGTAATTCTTTTGCAAAGAATGTACAGCAAGATCAACCTGCACATATGTGCAGTCTAATCTTGCTCTACACTCTCTGCAGCTTGATTAGTACTCTTTCATGTTAATCCAGTCTAAATCTTATATCCTTAACAAAATATATTTTTGTAGGAGGAGTGTTCAAACATGAATGCATCTAAGCACCTAAAGTTGATTCTTCATAGGTTTCACTGAAATTTTTATTTTGTTCCCTCAGAGTTTTCACCTCCATTAGATACACAAAGTTTCAGTCTCCTGATCCAATCTTTGAAGGCATTTTCATAGTCTTTTTTAGGTATACTATAAAGAGACTGGTATATTGCAGAACCGAGGTGTTTGGGCTGAACAAATTTTCAACCTGAAAGGTATTTTTTTAGCTTTTGAAGCAAAAAGAAATCACACAGGACAAGGTCAGGTGAATACGGACAATGACTTTTTCCTGCTTCAGAAAGTCTTCCACCTCGTACTAAAGACAATGACTGAAACTGATGGTTTGAATTAGAGTTGACAGAAAATGAATTCCAGTGTCTTCCTTAAGTATACCTAAAAAAGACTGTGAAAATGCCTTCAAAGATTGGATCTGAGACTGAAACTTTCTATATCTGTTGGAGGTGAATACTTTGAGGGAACAAAATAAAAATTTCAGTGGAGCCTATGAAGTTTTAAATTTTAGGTGCTTAGATGCATTCATATTTGAACACTTGTAATATTTAATAATTTTGGGGCACAATGTGAAAACATTTTGGAGGAAAATGCTTTTTACAAAAAGGTGAACAAGTAAATAAAGCCAGATCTTTTTGGTAAACTGAGAGTTAAAACATAGGTTTTTGTCCAAAAAAAAAGAAGATACCAAATCTATGAGGCAATAAATTTAAATGTTTGTGGGGGGGGGGAAGACAACTCTAAGAATAGTTGTGGATTTAGAAAGTTGTCAACTGACACCAAGAAGGTGATAAGGAAGATTTACTTCAAGTATATGCATGATATATGTTGTCTGTTGCCAACAGGTGTACTCTTTTGAGTTATAACTTCATTATAATTTTTTATTTTGCAATCCCATATTGAAGGTTGTTTAACCCTTTACTGCACAATGCCGCCTTTTGACGCCTTTGGGAAAGAAGCCTTTTGAAAACATTGTAGAAAAAGGAGAAAATGCTGGTAACCAGCATTTTCTCCTTTTCCCACAATGTTTTCTACCCTATCAAAGAAAATTTGCACCATCTGACCATACTGAAATTGTCCTCTGCAAATGCTTTCAATTTGGAAAAGGCTAAAATTTTGCCATCTGGTAAAGGGTTAACCCTTTACCAAACTGCAAAAATTTAGACTTGTCCAAATGGAATGCATTTACTGATGGCAAATTAAAAGAATCTCAAATGATTGTTTCAGCCTATGATTGGGTAGAAAACATTGTGGGAAAAGGAGAAAATGCTGATTACCAGCATTTTCTCCTTTTCCCACAATGTTTTCAAAAGACCTTTTTCTCAGGGTCATTAAAACTCGGGACTGTGTAGTAAAGGGTTAAACTCTTTACCAAATGACAAAATTCTAGACCTGTACTACTTGAAAGCATTCGCAGATGACAAATCAAGGGTAGTTTTTAAACGTTCACCAAACGTTATTGAATTTTAACAACCTTGAGAAAGAAGGCTTTTGCAAACCATGTGGGAAAAGGAGATAAATGCTTGTCACCAGCACTTTCTCTTTTTCCAACAATGTTTTCCATCTGTTCAGAGACAAATTCCATCATTAGAGTCACAGTTGATTGATACTCTGAAAACAATGTGGACAAGTATAAACCTTGGTTTTTGGTATTGAGTAAACTCTTTAACCCTTTCCCAAACAACAAATTTTAGACTCTTCCAAACCGAAAGCATCTGCAGACGACAAATTCGAAAGAGGTCCAATTGAAATGAAGTTCTTTGACTGGGTGGAAAACATTATGGGAAAAGAAGAAAATGTTGGTTACCAAAAGGCATTTTTCTCAGGGTCTTTAAAACTCTGGATTGTGTGGTAAAGGGTTAACAAACACATTTGTCACTTTTTTAAAACCCTGAAGAAAGTCTTTGAAAACATTGTTGGAAAAAGAGAAAATGCTGCTTACTTGCATTTACTCCTTTTCCAACACTTTTTCCTACCCTTTCAGACACTAATTGAATCAATATAGATGCATTTATTTTGTTGTCTGCAAACACCTTCTGTTTGAATGAGCATTTGACCTTTTACCACACAATCCCGAGTTTTTACGACCCTTATAAAGAAGCCTTTTGAAAACATTGTAAGAAAATGAGAAAATGCTGGTTACCAGCATTTTCTCCTTTTCCCACAATGTTTTCTACCCTTTCAGAGAAAAATTCCATCATGTCAGGCACATTTAAAATGTCATCTGCAAATGCTTTCAATTTGGGCGAGTCTACAATTCTGTTGTGTGGAAGAGAGTTCATTTCAATTTTTTTTTTTGGTAAGGTGTCCAATGATCAAATGATCCTAACATCTGGTAAACACAATAAAATCACCTTTTATGGATTATTTGTATGTTTACCAAGCCTTATTTCAACCCTTTACCCCTAGTCAAAATTTTAGACGCGTCCATATTGAAAGCAATTACAGACAACTTAGATGTGGCTGAAGAGATAGAATTTGTCTGTGAACTAGTTGTAAACATTGTGGGGAAAAAGGAGAAAATGGTGGCTGGAAACTGGCATATTCTCCTCTTCCCAAAAGGTTTCCAAAAGCCGTCTTAGTCAGGATCGATAAAACATGGGCTTGTTTAGTAAAGTAAACTCACTTTTCTAAATCCTAAGTTGAGAATTCTGCAGTCATAAATAAGAAGAAAATCCTTATCTTTTATCAACATCTAAAACTCTCTATCAATCAAAAAGTTTTTAGACTGGTTCAAACTGAAAGCATTAGCGGACAACAAATTAACTCTTTACCGAATGATGAAATTTTAGAATGGCCCAAATTGAAAGCATTTGCAGGCAACAAAATAAATATTGATTGGATGATAAGATTTGTCTGTGATAGGATAGAAAACATTGTGGGAAAGGGAGAAAATGCTGGTTCCCACAATGCTTTCAAAAGGTTTCTTCCTCAGGGTCAAACTTGGGATTGTGTGGTACAGAATTAAATGGTGTACAAACTTTGTTTACCAGACAATCCTCATTTTTAATGACCCTGCGGTACAGGAATTCTGAAAACATTGTGAAAAAACGAGAAAATGCTTGTAACCAGCAATTTCTCAGTTTCCAACACCCCCCCTGCGCTTTCAAAGACAACTCAAACTATTTGAGCAACATTTTATTTTTTGTCCACTGATATTTTCAATTTGGACAAGCCTAAAATTTTGTCATCTCATAAAGACTTAACTCTTCACCCTTTACTACACAAAAACAAAATTTTAGGCTAACCCAAATTGAAAGCCTTTTGAAACAATCAACAAACTGTTGCTCAATTGATAATTTTTGTCTATGGAAGGATAGAAAACATTGTGGGAAAAGGAGAAAATGCTGGTTACCAGCATTTTCTCCTTTTCCCACTATGTTTTCAGAAGCCTTGTTTTTCAGGGTTGTTAAAACTCATGATTGTGTGGTGAATGGTTAAGACACATACCTTCCCCCTCGTTGACGATGAAGTCGACTGGATTGGTAATCCCCGATTTACTGCAGTCTGCCGTCACTACGACCACTTTGACGTTTTTGAACTTGTTGTCCTCTAGGTCTATGTCCAGGAAAGACTCATTCTGAACTTTTATATCTGGTATTTTTGGTTAAGGAAAAAAATTGAGTGTGTTTTCAAATAATAAATCAACCTATTACTAGTGATGGGACGATGATCGGGAAATTGATTAACAATCGGTTAACTATTGCCAATGCGGATCATCGATTACAAATACCAAAAATTGATCATTGGACTAAACCTGAATAACATTGAACTTAGCCAAGGGACGCATTTCTAATGACATAAAAATCATGAAAATGGCTACTTTCGCAGTCAAACAGCTTGAAATTAATTCCCGTCCAGGTGCAAAACAAAATCTGAAGGTTGAAATTATTTTGGCTTTCATAATTTAAAACAAGATGAGCCTCTGACAAATTATAATTTAGAGCTGAGCAAATCTGTCTGTAGAATATGTAGGAAGACATAATGAAATATGGATAAGAAAAAAGTTTCACTGCAATCAAACATTTTCAAAAAGCAAATTAAACGACTGTATGTGACAATTGTTTAAATCTTACAACAACGAAAATTTTGTGCATAAAAGGAGAAACTGCCTGTTAGGTATTTTTTCCTTTTCCAAGAATATTTTATAACTAATTTGTCCCAGTTAACGTTAAACCCGTAACCAAATTTCATATTCTTCCATAACCGATTATAAGACTGATTATTGCACCGGAAGTGAAATTCAAGTCTTACCGATAATCGATTAGCATTCTCAACCGATTTCCCAACACTACCTATTACTGTACAGTCTATTTCAACAGCTTTCAAAACAACTGCTGTATGCCAGTGAATAATGCCCCCCCCCCCCCCCCCCGAGTTTTGGATTGTTACTGAATCAGGGAAAAAATTCAAAGGCCCACAACTCATGTAGAAGTAGACAATTCATAATGAAGGTATTAAGTGCACAAGCTCCCATGGTAGAAACAACAGATGGACAACCTGGGACCGTATTCACCAACCATTCATAAGATCGTTCTTAGTCTTAAACTTCAAGATTTTCTTAATTTGAAAGTAACACAACTTCTGATTAGCTAAACCATTTGGTTTAGCCAGTTGCAGGTTGCGTACTTTCAAATTTACAAAATTCTTTTAAATAAGATTAAAAATATTCTTAAGAATGGTTGGTGAATACATACCCTGCTTCCAATATACTCTCCCAACTTCCTTTTGAGGGCAATCTTATACAAAGGACAAACAAATGAAGGAATGAAAAGTATCATTCATGAACAGTATGGGAAACAGCAGGAAGCAGGAAAATTGCAACATGACTAGCAAGCAGTAGTTCATACTCCAACTGTTTTAACTCTTTACCAAACGACAAAATTTTAGACTGGTTGAAATTCGGGATTGTGTGATAAAGGGTTAATACCAAAACTGTTTACTGC
Organism: Tridacna gigas; assembly: GCA_945859785.2. Classification (NCBI taxonomy): domain Eukaryota; kingdom Metazoa; phylum Mollusca; class Bivalvia; order Cardiida; family Cardiidae; genus Tridacna; species Tridacna gigas. The sequence continues at coordinate 67,410,071 of OX244033.2, forward strand.
ATCCATGTTAAAAGCTAGATTTTAATAATTTCTTCCGTTAATTCTTTACCACATTACAAAATTTTAGACTAGTTCAAATTGAAAGCATTGAAAGACGACAAAATCAAAGTGATTCAAAAATTGATATTATTTTGATAAGGGCAGGAAACGGAGAAAATGCTGGTTACCAGAACTTTTTTCTCAGGGTCCTTAAAAGTCGAGATTGCATGGTAAAGGGTTAAGATCCATTCTAACATTAATAAGAACTTTGAAAACAATGTTTTCCATGATTATAATCAAATGCAGGAGCAATTCCTAATACTGTTACATAGGGTTTAAGACTTTTTCATCCATTTATAGGCCCTTCATTGTCCATTATTTCTAGTACTAAACAAAGCATTTATTGTTTTATTGCTGCAAAAAATCGACAAGACTATGCTAGACCCACTTTCATAACCTTTCACCATACAATCCCATGTTTTAACGACACCGAAAAAGAATGCTTTCAAAAACATTGTAGGAAAAGGAGAAAATGCTGGTTACCAGCATTTTCTCTTAATTCCACAATGTTTTCTAATTTTTTCAAATAAAAATCTGATCATTTGGGCCATAATTACTTTGTTGTCCACTAATGCTTTCAGTTTGGACCAGCATAATATTTTGTCATCTGGTAAAGAGTTTAAATGAAAATTTACGTGGTAAATTATTGCCTTATAGTGTTTTTTTTTTCAGGGGAGTGTGAAACGGAACCCGCTAACCCTTTACCACTCAGTCCCAAGTTTTAACGACTCTGAGAAAGACAGCTTTTTGAAGACATCCTTGGAAAAGAAGAGAATGCTGCTAACCAGCATTTTCTCCTTTTCTAACAAAAAGTTCTATCCTTTCAAAAATAAATCAAGTTGTCATAGCCACATTTAATCTATCATCTGCAAATGCTTTCATAGTGGACATTTCGTTCTAAAACTTGTCTGGTAAAGAGTTAACCCTTTACCACACAATCCGGAGTTTTAACGACCCCAAAGAAAAGGACTTTTGAAAACATGGTGGGAAAAGGAAAAAATGCTGGTAAGCAGCATTTTCTCCTTTTCCCACAAGGTTTTCTTACCTTTCAAAGAAAAATATCCCAATCTGTGCAACATCAAAATGGCTTGTCTTCTGTAAATGCTTTCAATTTGGACCAGTCTAAAATTCTTCGTTTGGTAAAGAGTTAAAACCATCAGAAGTATTCTGGCTCAATTAGAACCAGAGAATAAGCCTCTGTTTAACTCCTTTCAAGACGACAAAACACGACTTGTCCAAACTGAAAGCAATTGCAGACGACAATTTGAGTGAGGTTGTCTTTCAGGGTACAAAACATTGTGGGAAAAGGAGAAAATGCTGGTTACCAGCATTTTCTTCTTTTCCCACAATGTTTTCAAAAGATTTATTTTTGGGGGTCACTAAAACTTGGCATTGTGTGGTAAAGGGTTAGTCTTGTTTAGTTTAGTGCTACAAGGGTTAATTTGGCTGATGATTTACGCCATTACAAATCAATGCTTATCAGCAACTCTTAATATTTTCCCCAACGTCAATCAATCAAAATTCTCTAACCTTTTACCCCATGTAAAAAGCTTTGAACTCTGAATAACTGATAAAACAGCAAACTGAGAATAAAATAAGAATGAGCGAAATTTCAGTGCCCAGACATGCAAGTAAAAATGAAAAATGGAGAACCAATCAGTTAAAACAATTTCTCCGTCCATCATAATGTTTTCAAAGATTAAACTCACAACAAATATCTACACTTCTCCAAATTGAAAGCACTTGTAGACAACAAATTAAATGTAGCTCAAATGATGGGTTGAGAAGAAAACATTGTGGGAAAAGAACTAGTTGACAAGTAATCCTGCTTTAACAGCCCCATGGAAGAAGTCTTTTGAAAACATTGTGGGAAAGAAGAAAATACTGGTAAGCAGCCTTCCAAACAAAAATCCATTCATTTGGGAAATATCTATGGTGATGTGTTTTGTTTACTTTCAAAGACAATTTCCACCATTGGAGTAACATAAAATTTTGTTGCCTGCAAATGCTTTGGACAAGTCAAAAATTTTGTTTAGTAAAGAGTTATACTTTTATTACACAATCCTCACATTTAATGACCCTAAAAAAGAAAGCTTTTAAAAACATTGCAGGAAAAGGAGAAAATGCTGGTAACAAGCATTTTCTCCTTCCCCCCCACAATGTTTTCTATCCTTTCATAGACAATTTCCAACACTGGAGCCACATTTGTCTTCTAAAAATGCTTTATCTTTGGAAAAGTCAAAAATTTTGTTGGTTGAGAAAGAGTTAACCTTTTACCACACAGCAAAATCTTAGACCAGTCTGAATTGAAAGCATTTGCAGTTGACAATTTCAGTGAGGCTCAAATGATGAGATTTTTCTTTGATAAGGTAGAAAACATTGTGGGACATTGTTTTCAAAAGGCCTCTTCCTCAGGGTAGTTAAAACTCTGGATTGTGTGGTCAAGGGTTAACAGGTATAAAGATGATCAATGATGAGAATTAATAATGAGAATTATTGACCTCTACCTCTCAAAGGAAACACATTGTTCATCTCCTCATGGTAAACAGGTCTCCTTTGAAGGCATGGCAATAACAGTAACATAAATCTTGATCAGACATAAACCACCATTTCTGTGTTCTCTTCATGGTGGACAAGGTAATAAATATTATCTCATAATCAAAACAGTGAAATACCATTTCTGGCTTGACTCTTCACCATCCTCAAGAACAGTTTTGAAAACATTGTAGGAGAAGGAGAAACTGAAAGTGCTGGAAAAATTTTTGCCTTCCTTAACTCTTTACCACACTATAAAATGTTAGACCAGTCCAAATTGAAAGTATTAGCAGACGACAAAATAAATGTGACTGAAAAATTGAAATTTGGTTTGGGAAGGGTAGAAAGCATTGTGGGAAAAGGAGAAAGTGCTGGTTACCAGCATTTTCTCCTTTTCCCACAATGTTTTCAAAAGGCTTCTTTCTCAGGGTTGTTAAAAGTTGGGATTGTTTGGTAAAGAGTTGATATAAATTCATAGTGGTGAAAAAATTTCCATCTCCCATTGGGAAACAGAAAGATTTGTCTACCTCCAAAATTTTTTGCTTGAATATTTGCCTGAGACTATCTGTTTGTTGTAAAACATGAACAGGATAAAAAAATTCAAGTTAACCATAAATAAACAACATTTCCAAACCCAGTTTTGAAATGTGTGAAAAGTATACTGACAAATTGATGGAGGATCCCTTAGGTTGTACAGTTAGATTTTCTCCTTTTCCCACATTGTTTTCAAAAGTGTTCTTTCTCAGTTCGTGAAAACTAGAGACTGTGTGGTGAAGGGTTAGAGGCTGTCTTTGCAGGCAAATACTAATTATCAGCTTTTGCAGAGATTTCTCTTTAACTCTTTACCAAACGACAATATTTCGGACTGATCCAAATTGAAAGCATTTGCAGACGACATTTTAAATTTGGTGGAAATGATTGCATTTGTTTCTGAAAGGTTAGAAAACATTGTGGGAAAAAGAGAAAATGCTGGTTACCAGCATTTTCTCCTTTTCCCACAATGTTTTCAAAAGGCTTCTTTCTCAGGGTCGTTAAAAGTCGGGATTGTGTGGTAAAGGGTTAACTCTCTACCAAACATCAAAATTTTGAACTTGTCCAAATTGAAAGCATTCTGCAGACAACAAAATAAATGTGACCCTAAAATTGAAATTTGTTTTGGGAAGGGTGGAAAACATTGTGAGAAAAAGAGAAAATGCTGGCTACCAGCATTTTCTCCTTTTCCAACAATGTTTTCCAAAGCTTTCTTTTTCTGGGTCATTAAAAGTCGGAATTGTGTGGTAAGGGGTTCAATCTCTACTGCAAGAAAAACAAGAGGGCCATGATGGCCCTGTATCACTCCACTGGCTTATAAATATAAACCATAAAGAGAAGTCTTCACTATATAAGCCCTTATAAAACTTTGACCCCAGGGCTACAGTCGGACTAAATGGGGAATATGTGTATTAGAAGAATAACATGCCAAATTTAGGAGTTCTTGGCCTTATGGCTAGTAACATAACGGTTTCTGAAGTTTTCTCTCCATAAACCCATGTAAAACTTGTGACCCCTGGTGCAGGGCCAAACTTCATCCTAGGGCTGTAACTTGGACCCTCTTTGTAGTTGTCCACTAGATAATGCTATAATTATGCAAAATTTGGTAGCCCTAAGCCTTATGGCTATGTACACCAAGATTTAAAAGTTTTCCCTATATAAGCCCATGTAAATCTTGTGAACCTGCCCCCCCTCCCCCCCCCCCCCCCCCCCCCCAGCATGAGGCCAAATTGACCCCAGGACTGTAATTTGGGCACTTTTGGTAGACCCCCACTAGATCAAGCTAAATGCAAAATTTGGTAGCTCTAGGCCTTATGGCTAGGTACAGGAAGATTTTTAAAGTTTTCTCTATACAAGCCTATGTAAAACTTGTGACCCCTGGGGCAGAGCCAATTTTGACCCCAGGGCTATAATTTGAAGAAACATGATAGAGGTCTACTATATAAAGCTACATGCCAAATTTGGTAGCCCTATGCCTTATGGTTTCAGACAAGAAGATTTTTAAAGGTTTCCAATATTTTTCAGTTTTGTTACCATGGCAACCAGAGTTTTTGAAGGAATCAAATTCTTTCAAGAAATTCTGAAGAGGACCATGGCAGGATCATTTCTGTGAAGTTTCATGAAAATTGGATGGGTAGTTTCAGAGAAGAAGATGTTTGAAATAAAAGTTAACGCACGGACGGACGGACGGACGGACGGACTGACGGACGAACGCACGACGGACACCGGGCCATGACATAAGCCCGCTGGCCTTCGGCATAAAAAATGAAAAAAAAAATCTGACATAGCCAAATTGAAAGTATTTGCAGATGACAAATCAAATGTGGCTCCAGAGATGGAATATGCGTCTGAAAGTGCAGAACACATTGCAGGAAAAGGAATAAATACTGGTCTCCAGTACATTTTCTCCTTTTCCCACAATGTTTTCAAAAGTCTTCTATGTCCAGGTTGATAAAACTCAGAATTGTGTAGTAAAGAGCTAAATCTGCCAAAAGGGAATCTAGTTCTGTGTTGCTTCAAAAACAGCTTGTTCGGTTATGCACCAAAAAAGTACAAAACAGTTTTGGTTTTGTCAGGACAAAACAAAGAGATTAATTGGATTTCATAACCGAGCAACAAGGATTTTGAAAGCAAATACTGCTTTTAAATTCTTTATGTTCCAAAAGAGCTGCCAAAAAACACAATACCATGCATTATGGTCTAGTATTATTTTACTGAAGGAAATCAATAGTTATAGGAGGGTAGCAGGATTAAGTTTCAGAAACTGTTCAATTAACCTTTAACACAGTGCCTCTTAAAATAAAAGGTAATGAATTAAACTTTTACCAAACAATCCCATTGATGGAAAAGGAGAAAATGCTGGTAATCAGCATTTTTTCCTTTTCCCACAATGTTTTGTACCCTTTCACAGACAAATCTTAATCATTCAAGCCACGTTTAACTTGTCATCTGCAAATGCTTTGAATTGGGTTAAGTCTAAAATTTGTCGTCTGGTAAAGAGTTTATTCTTAGGGTGATGAAGACATCATTCAGTGCCTTTGCATAGTTCAGATCAAGATCAGATAGCACAGAATATGCAGTCTGATTTGAAACTCTAGACTTGTGAAATGTTCTGGCCAAAATTAATCTTAACTCTTTACCAAACAACAAAATTTTGGATACATCCAAATTGTAAGCATTTGCAGCCAGCAAATCAAATGCAACTCAAAAGATGAAACTTGTCTCTGAAGAGTAAATACATTGTGGCAAAAGGAGAAAGTGCTCGTTACCAGCATTTTTTCCTTTTTTTACAATGTTTTCTACTATTTCAAAGTTAAATCTCATCATTTTAGCTTCATTTATACCGTAATCTTTAAGTGCTTTCAATTTGGGCGAGTCTGAAATTTTTTCGTTCGGTAAAGTGTTATTTCTTGTTTGGCCAGACTTGTACTGGTTGACATGCAGAGAGGGACAGTTTTGGAAACACTGCCATGTCACCTTTTAATTGATGATAATCCATATGATCAAATTCTCTATCCTTATACAAATTAACCCTTTACCACACAATCCCGACTTTTAATGACCCTGTGAAAGAAGCCTTTTGAAAACATTGTGGGAAAAGGAGAAAATGCTGGTAACCAGCATTTTCTGCTTTTCCCACAATGTTTTCTACCCTTCCCAAAACAAATTTCAATTTTTCAATCACATAAATTTATACTGTCGTCTGCAAATTCTTTCAATTTGGACCAGTCTAAAATTTTGTTGTTTGGTAAAGAGTTAACACTTAATCTTTTAAAATCTAAGACTTGTCCAAACTGTAAGCATTTGCTGACAACAAATTAAGGATGACTATAAAAGGGTAGAAGACATTGCAGGAAAAGTAGAAAATACTGGTAAAGACTTTACCACACAATCTCGACTTTTAATGACCTTAAGAAAGAGGCCTTTTGAAAACATAGTAGGAAAAAGAGAAAATGCTGGTAATCAGCATTTTCTCCTTTTCCCACACTGTTTTCTACCTTATCACAGGCAGATGTCATCATTTTAGCAACATTTAATTTATTGTCTGCAAATGCTTTCAGTTTGGTCCAGTCCAAAATTTATTGTTTGGTAAAGAATTAATAGTATTTTCACCTCCTCCAACAATGTTTTAACCCTTTTCCAAACGACAAATTTTGGACTGGTCCAAATTGAAAGAGTTTGCAGATGACAATTTTAAATTTGATGAAAATGGCAGAAAGTTATCAAAAAGGGTAGAAAACACTGTGGGAAAAGGAGAAATTCCTCGTTACGAGCAATTTCTCCTTTTCCCACGGTGTTTTCAAAAGACTTGTACTGCAGACACGTGAAAACCAGGGCTTGTTTGGGAAAGGGTTAAAAAGCCTTCTTCTTCAGGACTTTTGTAAAACTACAGGATTGCCTGTTAAAAAGTGAAAAGATGTAACCTTGAGGCTACTAAGCGCGACTCAAAGCACTTTTGCAGACAATGTAGATCAAGATCAGACAGGACAAAACATGCCATCTGATCTTGGATCTACACTGTCCGCCGATAAGGTATTCTTTTCCCAGTGAAATAAACTTTGATATCGCAATATTTGGGCTTTTATTGTTCAGGAGAAACTTTTATTTCATCCATTTAGGAGCTTAACCCTTTACCAAAAAAGCCAGAGTTTTAAAAACTCTCTGTTTCTATAAACTTCACTGAAGCTTCAGATCTGAGTAGTAACATATCAGAATCACCGCCTCTGCAACAGTATAAGCGAGTATACCCAAATTTCATATCCAGCATCCTGTATTTGGAAAGGAAAATTAGTTATGTTAACCGATGTATGTTTAACCACTTGGTCCAATTTTCGAAAATTTGTGTCATACCAAAACAACTTGTTCTAAATCTAGAGAGAAAATGTATGCCCTATTCCACTGAAATTTTTCAGAATGTTTGTTTTAGCAATATGTGTAAGAACTAAGATATACGTGTAAGTTAAGTCACCCAGATTCTGCACTAGAAAAACATTTTTATCAACCTAGAAGCCTAATTTTTGTCCAATTTCATTACAGGCATTATTAAGCTGGGGAGGAACTGTAAATATTGATGGAACTTCGACAGTTATTATGCCCTGCCGAATTTCAGGGTGGGGGGAGATATAGTTTTCATGTTGTCTGTCCATCCGTCCGAAATTCCGTCCATCCAGACAGATATATTCTAAAAACGTTGACGAAAGTTAATGAAACTTCATACATGTGTCCCTCTCGATAGTCCAACGATACATTTTTTTTTTTCATGTAATACCTTGTCATGGAAAAAAGAGGCTTGATGTCTTTCGATCTGCTTGTTTTGTCTTATTTCGTTTTTGTTTTTAATGCGGTGTCATGGAAAAGGGGGGCTTGATGTATATTTCCATTATGGACCAATATCTGTTTAACTACTGGACAAAATTTTATGAAACTTCATATTTATATTGTTTATCATAAGCCACAGACAATCAGTATTTGTTTTTATTTAATGAAATGTGGTGTCATGGAAAAAGGGGGCTTGATGTATATTTCTATTATGGACCAATATCTCTTTAACTACTGGACAAAATTTTGTGAAACTTCATATTTATATTGTTTATCATAAGCCACAGAAAATCAGTATTTGTTTTTATTTAATGAAATGCCGTGTCATGGTAAAAAGGGGGCTTAATGTATATTTTCACCAGTAACGAAAAAGGCCAGTTACATGCAAAACACAATACCTCTTATAGTTATCAAAACAAGTTTTTTTTTTTTCGGCGGTGGATGTCATTTCAACAAAATGACTTGTTTTGTAATGATTGTAACTTTTGAAAACCATTTTTTAAATGAAGTCACCTGGGGTTAGAGACTTCGAACTTTTTAAAGCTGTTCCTGGTACCTAAAATTTTTTTCTCACCAGGTGTTTCCATGTAAATTTTAATATTAATGTTTGTAATTTTAGGATGACAACTTAGAATTTGAATATAATACTGTCTTAAGGTTAAGTTATTTTGTATCTTGAATTTTTTTAATGGATTTGAACAAAAAGGGTGAACACTTCTAACCCATTACCCTCTAGGCGACTCTCAGGACTATCAGTCCTTTGATTTTCCTAATCAGCCAAGCTAAAAATGTTCTTCATAAGAGTTGTTAAAACAGGGGGCTGTTTGATTAAGAGTTAAACCTTTACCACACAATCTGGAGTGTTAACGACCATGAGAAAGGGCCTTTTGAAAACATTGTGGGAAAAGGAGAAAATGCTGATTCTCCTTTTCCCACAATGTTTTCAGTCCTTTTAAAGACAAACCTCAGCATATGAGCCCTACCTAATTTGTTGTCTTCAAATGCTTTGAATTGGGACAAGCGTAAAATTTTGTCATATGGTAAAGGGTTGAACCATCACTATTTTGCTCAATGTTTCAATGAAATCTCGAGTCAATCACAAGCCAGAGTTATTATTGTATGTTTGATAAATTGACTTTAATATTCAATCATTAGAATGTAATAGTCTCCCATTTATCATGTCTACTAAACCTTTATCTGGCATAGTTCATCCAAATAACTTCTGTCCAAACCTTTCAAGTCTGTCTAATTGTCATGTATAATCTTTTATCATGCTTTGTTTATACATATTTTGGTTTGCAGACAGAGTAGATCAAGATCAGACGATGCAAACTGTTCAATGTTATTCCTGAATCTGTATTATGTAAATATTTAAAGATAATCTTGCAAAAACCCCATTGAATTAATGATATTAGGTCTTCCCTATTAATTATAATGTCTTTCAAATACAATCAGGAATCTAACGGTAGATCAACCCAGGTATAGTGTGTTTTACTTATCAGAAACAACAGTGTCTCTATTATGAATATTTCTATAACCCTTTACCACACAATCCTGAGTTTAAGCAACCCTAAGAAAGAATGTTTTCGAAAAAAAATTGTGACAACCAGCATTTTCTCCTTTTCCCACGTTTTCTACCTATTCCAAAACAAATTTCAATTTTTAAGCTACATTTATTTTGTTGTCTGCAAATGCTTTCAATTTGGTCAAGTCAAAAAAGTTTGTTGTTTGGTGAAAAGTCAAAGATCAATGTTGATTATCTATTATTTACAGAGTTCTTTCAAGGCTGCCTGTTGCAAGTTTGTTTTCAGGACATTACTGAGCTAAGGGACTGGGACTGAGATTGCCTTCCACTTTCAATAAAGGCTCAAATCACCCTGGGAAAAGAGGTAAATTACTCTCTTATTGAAAGATTTCCAATTGAAAAATTCTCTCACTAATGATGTGTGATTTAAACCCTTTGCTTAATATCCTTAACCCTTTACCACACAATCCTGAGTTTTACTGACCCTGAAACAAAAGCCTTTTGAAAATGTTGTGAGAGAAGGAGAAAATGCTGTTAACCAGCATTTTCTCCTTCTCCCACAATGTTTTCTACCCACTCAAAGACAAAGTACATCATTTGAGGTTTGTGTTATTTGTTGCCTGCAAATGCCCTCAGTATGGACAAGCCTTAAGATCTGTTGCATGGTAAAGTGTTAAGTATCTTTCAAAACTATAGTTTCCTTTGCAGCCAGTGTAGATCAAGATCACACTGCACAAAATGTGCAGTCTACTCTTTGATCTACACTATCCATTTTGCTGAGACATTCTTGACAAGATAAACCTTGAAATTGCAATTATTTGCTCTTCTTTCTAAACTGTGAATGATGTATGTTTGGTGTGTACTGTGCTTTATGGGTTATTACCTTTCTGGTCCTAAATCAATGAAACCAACTTATTCAGTCAGAACTAAAGATGCATAATATATTTCAATTTCAAGGCTGTTTTTGTCAGGATCTCAGGCACAGAAGCCAACAACTACACCCAGATCTTGATTTACACTGTCTGCATGAGCCACTAAATCTAGGTTTAATGCTATAATGGTTAATGTATGGTATCTGAACTGTTCAGGAAATAGCCATCAGAAGCCAGTGTTTACTGATAAATCTGTTTCTGTAAAACAACAGGCAATATTAACCCTTTCCTAAACGACAAATTTTGGACTGGTCCAAATGGAAAGAGTTTGCAGACGACAATTTTAAATTTGATGAAAATGGCAGAAAGTTATCAAAAAGGGTAGAAAACACTGTGGGAAAAGGAGAAATTGCTCGTTACGAGCAATTTCTCCTTTTCCCACAGTGTTTTTAAAAGACTTGTACTGCAGACACGTGAAAACCAGGGCTTGTTTGAGAAAGGGTTAAACATTGTGATAAGAGGAGAAATTACTTGAAACAAACAATTTCTTTTTAAGTCAAAATGTTTCCAATGGCTAGATCAGATATTCATGGTCTGTATGATGAAAAGGGTAAATATTTGCAGACAATTTCCTTTGAGACTTTGCAGACAAGTTTTTGAAATAGAGGGCTAGCAGGAGAATTCATTAGTAACAAGCAATTACTCTTTCACCACAATGTTTTCACAAATTTTCATTATATTCAACCATGGTTCACACTGATATACAATATCTTTCTATGATGTTTTCAAATTTGTGTGTTTCATATTTGTCTTAAAAGGTAAAGAGCTGAGCTGTGTTTCATCATAAAGAAATACTTTAGGCCCCATTTAAACCCTTAGAGAACCCAATAAGCCCAAGGGGTACTTCCATTCTAAAAATAAGATCCTAAGAAGAGCAATTTAAAGGTTTCCCATGTCCAGAATGTCTCAGCAAGGTGGACAGTGTAGATCAAAGATCAGACTGCATGTTTTGTGCAGTCTGATCTTGATCAACACTGGCCACAAAGGCAATTATAGTGGTGAAAGATGCTTGAAGGGTTAATAAAAACAGGATTAAGGTATCCATATTGGTTGCAAGGCTGTGGTATTTAAATCTGCTTAGGCCGATGTAACAAAAACTGTGTTTAAGTTCAATAAATAACCAGCAACCTTGATATCTTTGCTGCTTAAGCATAACCCTTCACCACACAATCCATACTTTAAACGGCTCTTAGAAAGATGACACCACTGTGGGAAAAGGAGAAAATGCTGGTCACCAGCATTTTCTCCTTTTTCCACAATGTTTTCTACTCTCTGCAAGACAAATTTTATGTTTTGAGTAAAATTTATTTTGCCATTTACTTTGCCTTTCTATTTGGACAAGGCTAAAATTTTGTTGTTTGGTAAAGGGTTAAAGTTTCCTAATAACTGAACAATTGCATAATGATTACAATCCTCCATGTAAAGCTGTACTTTATGGCAATGCAAACGTTAAAACACTGGAAAGACACCCATAATCTTAACAAGAGAAAAGTTTGCAGATGCAACTCTTGGCTGCAGTTGCTCTCAGAAATAGATTGATTTTTAATGAGATCTACGTCGAAAAAGGGCCATAACTGTGTCAAAAATATTTTGATGGTTACCCATCTCTGTTGTATGGGTTCCCCTTTTGATAGTTAACAACTTGTCTGAGTTTGAAGTATGTGTCTTCAGTAATGACAGAGATATTATACATAGTAAAAGTTTTTGCACCAAAATAAACGTTTTGACAGATTACGACAGACCTATGACGATACCTTGATGTTTTCTAAAACAGCCGAGCTAATAATATCAATAAGATAATTACAATGAATATGTGACTTTTCTATTTAGTTTGATGTAAGAGATTTGTTGCATGCTTTTGCAGCTCTAAAAGGTATCACATGCCTTGTACTATTACACTGGTACCTGTTTTATCTTGCGGAACACAAATACATACACCAACAGCAGGCTGCTAGTTTATTGTATTATGAGACAAAAAAAACAAGTTTTTAAAATTGCATATTTTGTAACTACACCTTGAATTCGAATAAGGGGAAAGTATCTACAACATAAATAATTTTGTCAGCTTAGTTGAGCAACCCATTCTATTTGTGATGTTAGCGGCCTACTGCATCAAAGATACTGGGTCTTGTCCAAGTCACACCTTTTAACTCTTTACCACACAACAAAATTTTAGACTGGTCCAAATTCAAACCATTTATAGACGACAAAATAAATGTGACTGAAAAATTGAAATTTGTTTTGGGAAGGGTAGAAACCATTGTGGAAAAAGGAGAAAATGCTGGTTACCAACATTTTCCCCTTTTCCCACAATGTTTTCAATAGATTTCTTTCTCAGGGTCATTCAAAGTCGGGATTGTGTGGTAAAGAGTTAACCCTTTACCAAACGACAAAATTTTAGACTGGTCCAAATTGAAAGCATCTGCAGATGACAAAATAAATGTAACTGAAAAATGGAAGTTTGTTTTGGGAGGGGTAGAAACCATTGTGGAAAAAGGAGAAAATGCTGGTTACCAGCATTTTCCCCTTTTCCCACAGTGTTTTCAAAAGATTAGTTTCTCAGGGTCATTTAAAGTTGGGATTGTGTGGTAAAGAGTTAACACAAGTTTCAAAAGCATGAAGACAGTTTTGACACAGAGTATAAAAGGATACTTTTGGCACCATATTTTTCCATGGATTTACTTATTGCACTCTTGTTTGCACCAAAGGCCAGTATATGTCCTGTTGAAGTGTGCATGAGACTAGCAATGTGGGTGGTGATGACTCCTGACCCTGCGTTCACATGTATGACATCATCATCATCTCCTATCAGGTACTTCACTGTTTGAGGGGCTATACAACTGGACTTGTCCTAAAATACAACAGGAAGTGTAACCTTAAATACAAACAATAAATTTAGGTTTTAACTCTTTCCCAAACGACAAATTTTAGACTGGTCCAAATTGAAAGAGTTTGCGGACGACAATTTTAAATTTGATTAAAATGGCAGAAAGTTCTCAAAAAGGGTAGAAAACAATGTGGGAAAAGGAGAAATTGCTCGTTATGAGCAATTTCTCCTTTTCCCACAGTGTTTTCAAAAGACTTGTACTGCAGACATGTGAAAACCAGGGCTTGTTTGGGAAAGGGTTAATTCTTTACCAAACGACAAACTTTTAGACTGGTCCAAAATTGAAAGCATGTGCAGACAACAAAATAAATGTGACTCAAAAATTGAAATTTGTTTTGGGAAGGGTAGAAAACATAGTGGAAAAAAGGAGAAAATGCTGGTTACCAGCATTTTCTCCTTTTCCCACAATGTTTTCAAAAGGCTTCTTTTTCAGGGTCATTAAAATTCGGAATGGTGTGGTAAAGGGTTAAATGAGTCATGCTCTACAAAAAAGGGGTTTAAAGCATCTGCTAAAAGTATCATCCTGGTCTCTGGTTTCGAATCCCCAGCTAGGCCCATTTCTGTCTGAGGTTTTATGATAGTGACTGTAACAGGATTCATTCCTCTCTAACCACTGATCACTGTTTCGATGATGCCAATGCAGAAAGCAGCCAATGGCTAGGGAAGAATATTGTGCCAAGTACTATTGGAAGAAACTGCAGGAAAGTAAGGATAGGTGCAATGGCCATCACGGTATATGTGAAATAATGTTGAAAATAGCATTATACACAATACATGTACAAACAAACAAATATAGGGAGTTATTATGTTCAGCATGGATACCAGCGACTACAAGCATACATTATTAACAGTCTAACAGACAATCAATAGAGTCAGGAATTCTTTATTTGCTAATACATGTATAGGTTTCTTAGCCAAACATTAACCCTTCAGCTGCTAATCACGACCCACTCAAGATCAGACTGCACAGAATGTGCAGTCTGATCTTTGATCTACCCTGTCCGATAAGGAGATATATTTCCTCCAAATAATACCTCTGAAATAGGACAAATTTGGTTTATCCTATTGGTTTGAAAGTTTCATTTCTTTTATTCAGCAGGATAGGGGTTAATTAGTGATATTGATTCAGAGTTATTTATACACTACCAAAATTGATTATGACCGGTAAAAAAGTTAAACACCTTGCTCTCGAAGAAAGATTCAAGGCTAAAAATACCTATACCTACAAGGTACGCTTTACTTCAAGGCTAGCTAAAACAAAATTGCATCCGAGAATTTTGAGGGTATCCCTTATAGCCCTTTTTCCCATGTTTTAACAACTCTGAAGAAGGAGGCTTTTGAAAACATTGCGGGCAAAGGAGAAAATGCTAGTAGCCAGCATTTTCTCCTTTTTCGACGAGGTTTTCTACCATATTATATTCTATTCCAATCAGTTCCAGTCAGTCAACCAATGCTTTCAATATTGACCAGTCTGAAGTTTTCTCCTCTGGTAAGAAGTTAATTATGGATCTTTAACTCTTTACCAAACAACAAACTTTTAGACTGGTCCAAACTGAAAGCATTTGCAGACGACAAAATAAATGTGATTGAAAAATTGAAATTTGTTTTGGGAAGGGTAGAAAACATTGTGCAAAAAGGAGAAAATCCTGGTCACCAGCATTTTCTTCTTTTCCCGCAATGTTTTCAAAATGTTTTTTCCTGAGGGTAGTTAAACGTCAGGATTGTGTGGTAAAGAGTTAAGTCTTTACCACACAATCCCAAGTTTTAACAACCCTGAGGGAGAAGTCTTTTGAAAACATTGTGGGAAAAGGAGAAAATTCTGGTAACCAGCATTTTCTCCTTTTTCCACAATGTTTTCTAACCTATCAAAGGCAAATTCCACCACTAGAGCCACATTTAAATTGTCGTCTGGAAATGCTTTTAATTTGGACTAGTCTAAATTTTTGGCGTGTGGTAAAGAGTTAACAAGTAATAAGTCTTGTAATACATGAATACATATAAAAAGACTGTGGCAAATGGAGATAAAGTAGTGGACAGTGTAAAACCTCTCGATAATAATTTCAACTCCTTACATGTACTGCCATAAAGGAAGTAAAAGGCAATATAACAGTACTGCCATTAAATACAATTTTGACCAGATTGTTCTTGAAGCATATTGGTCTGCACATTATTTACTGTCTGATCTTGATCTACACTGCCCACAAATGTACCCCAAACAACTCTCACTATGCTATAAACCAAGCCAAAGTACCACTTACCCCTTTACCACTCTTGACTTTTAACTCTTTACCAAACGACAAAATTTTAGACTGGTCCAAATTGAAAGCATTTGCAGGCGACAAAATAAATGTGACTGAAAAATTGAAATTTGTTTTAGGAAGGGTAGAAAACATTGTGCGAAAAGGTGAAAATGCTGGTTACCAGCATTTTCTCCTTTTCCCACAATGTTTTCAAAAGGCTTCTTTCTCAGGGTCGTTAAAAGTCGGGATTGTGTGGTAAAGGGTTAACATCCCTGGGGAGGAAGCCTAGTGTGGGAAAAGGAGAAAATGCTGGTAACTAGCATTTTCTCCTTTTCCTACAATATTTTCTACTCTATAATAGACAAATTTCATGTATTGAGCAACACTGAACCCTTCACCAAATAACAAAAATGTAGACTTGTCCAAATTGAAAGTATTTGCAGACGACAATTTAAATGTGACCCAAACGATGTAAATTGTCATTGATAGGTAGAAAACTTTGTGGGAGAAGGAGAAAATGCTAGTAACCACCATTTTCTCCTTTACCCACAATGTTTGCAAAAGCTTTCTTTCTAACATTTGTTAAAAGTCGGGATTGTGTGGTAAAGGGTTATTTTTTTATCTGTTAGTGCTTCAATTTGGACAAGGCTGAAATTTTGTGGTATTGTTGAGCATTATGACTTAACTCTTTACCAAACGACAAAATTTTAGACTGGTCCAAATTGAAAGCATTTGCAGACGACAATATAAAGGTAACTGAAAAATTTAAATTTGTTTTGGGACAGGTAGAAAACATTATGGGGAAAGGAGAAAATGCTGGTTACCAGCATTTTCTCCTTTTCCCATAATGTTTTCAAAAGGCTTTTTTCTCAGGGTCGTTAAAAGTCGGGATTGTGTGGTAAAGAGTTAAAAGGTCCCTACCAAACTGTCCCCTTACCTGCATGACAATGTGATCTTTCTGGAAGAGTTCATGTTTCTGAATGAACTCTCTACTGTCTGGAGGGAAGATAAGCACCTCAACAAAGTGGGTTTCTATATAGAACACTTATCCCCTATGATGCTGCCCGCCCGGGTAGCTCAGTGGTTAGCGTGTCAGACTCGTGACCTGGTGGTTGCGAGTTCGATACCCGGTTGAGGCAAACTTTCTTTTCGGCAATTTTTCGCCTCTCACCTCTGATGCATGTGAGAAATGTAGTCGGTGGCTTTGGAAAGAAAGTTGTGTCAATACTGGTGTGGGAAAGCCAGGAAAGACATAGGTGTGTCACTGACTGCCATGATATGACCTAAGCTGTTAAAATGGCGTTAAACTCCAATACAAACCAAACCAAACCCCTATGATGCTTACCTGCATGACAATGTGACCCTTCTGGAAGAGTTCATGTTCCTGAATGAACTCTCGACTGTCTGGAGGGAAGACAAGCACATCAACACAGTGGGTATCTATATAGAACACTTGACCTTCTAGTGGTATCTCTGTATCAACAAGCCTGTAGCCGTCATCTTTAAATGAACCTGTCACTGTGTCCATACTGAAAATTATTGGGAAGCTTGTTAACTCTTTACCACACGACAAAATTTTAGACTAGTCCAAATTCAAAGCATTTGCAGACGACAAAATAAATGTGACTTAAGAATTAAAATTCATTTCAGGAAGGGTAGAAAAAATTGTGGGAAAAGGAGAAAATACTGGTTACCAGCATTTTCTTCTTTTCCTACAATGTTTTCAAACGGCTTCTCTCTCAGGGTCATTGAAAGTTGGGATTGTGTGGTAAAGGGTTAACTCTTTACCAAACAACACGATTTTGGACTGGACCGAGTTAAAAGTGTTTGCAGACGACAAACTGAATGTTACTAAAATGATGAGTTCTCTCTTTACTAGGGTAAAAAACATTGTGGGAAAAGGAGATAATACTGGTTACCAGTATTTTCTCCTTTTTCCACAATGATTTTAAAAGTGTGATGTACCAGGGTCATTAAAAGTTGGCATTGTGTGGTATAGGGTTAATCCGATTTTAGTATCATGTCACAACATAACTAGCTGCAAAGATTTTGTTAGTCTTGCAGCAGGCTATTTGAGAACTATGTGACAGAAGGAAATCAAGAGCATTTTTTTGTAACACTGTGGCAGAGGCAGGAATTGTTTGTTACAATCAGGTTCTCTTTTTGCCATAAAATCACTTTCTCAAGGTCCCTTAACTCTTTACCACACAATTCCGACTTTTAACGACCCTGTGGAAGAAACCTTTTGAAAACCTTGTGGGAAAAGGAGAAAATGCTGGCAACCAGCATTTTCTCCTTTTCCCACAATGTTTTCCACCCTTCCCAAAACAATTTTCAATTTTTGAGTCACATTTATGTTGTTACCTACAAATGCTTTTAATTTGGACCAGTCTAAAATGTTCAAAAGGCGTCTTTACCAGGGGCGTTAAATGGTGGCATTGTGCCGTAAAGGGTTAATGTGCAGTTAGATGTTTATAAGTAACTTAATAACATAGTCATTACTTTCAACCTTGATTTTACATTTTTAGATTATTTACAATAATCTATAGTCAATACAACTCTAAGACTATTAAAAAACAATGTTGACCGCTTTTGAACGCACTTGTAGATCAAGATCACACCACACAGAACATAGTCTAATCTTGTATTGACCTACTCTTATAGCCATTTTGTCACTGAGAAGTCCTTTTATTTTGCATCCATAGGGTTAACTCTTTACCAACTTATCTTTTGTTTAACCTTTTACCAAACAATCATGAGTTTTAACCCTTACAGTGCTGAATTAATGAAATGGAACTTTTCAATCAGGAAAAATATCAACAAGAGGGCCATAATGGCCCTGGGTCGCTCACCTTAGTAGAGTGCCTTTAAGGTTTTTCTTTAATTTGACCATGTGACCTAGTTTTTGACCGCAGGTGACCCAATTTCAAACTCATATTTCATGAAGACAAACATTCTGACCAATTTTCAAGTCAACTGAGCAAAAAATGTGGCCTCGAAAGCCCTAAAGATATTTCTTTAATTTGACCTAGTGATCTAGATTATGACCCCAGATGACCCAAATTTGAACTGGTCTTTGGGTCTTTGACTATATCAAAAGAAACATTTTAACCAATTTTCAAATCAAATGAATTATAAATGTGGCCTCTAGAGTGCCCACTAGCTATTTCTTTAATTTGACCAAGTGACCTAGTTTATGACCCCAGTTGACCCAAATTCAGACTCATGTGAGATTTTACAAAGACAAACATTCTGACCAATTTTCAAGGCAATTAAGCAAAGAATATGGCCTCTAGAGTGCCCACAAGGTATTTCTTTATTTTGACCTAGTGACCTAGTTTGTGGTTCCAGGTGACCCAAATCCAAACTCATCTGGTATTTCATCAAGACAAACATTCTGGCCAAATTTCAGGTCATTTGAGCAATAAATGTGGCCTCCAGAGTGCAAACAAGGCATTTCTTTAATTTGACCCAGTGAACTAGTTTATGACCCGAGTTGACCCAAATTAATCTTATGTGAGACTTTATAAAGACAAACTTTCTAACTAATTTTCAAGGCAATTGAGCAAATAATGTGGTCTCGAGAGTGCCAACAAGGTATTTCTTTAATTTGACCTAGTGACCTAGTTTATGACCCAAGATGACCCAATTTTGAACTCAATGAACTTGTTGCGCTTAGATTGGCAAACAAACTTAGAGGAGAATCACTACATACCAAATATCAAAGCTCTACGCCTTCCAGTTTTAAAGAAGAATTTTAAAGTTTTCCCTCTTTGTTCCTATGTTCGAACTTGTGACCCCTGGGGCTGGGCCAGTTTTGACCCAGGGGCATCAAATGAACAAACTTGGTAGAGGTCCACTAGAAAATGCTACATACCAAATATCAAAGCTCTACACCTTCCCTTTTAAGACAAAAAGAAATTTAAAGTTTTCCTTTTCTGTTCCTATCTTCGAACTTGTGACCCCCGGGGCGGGGCCAGTTTTGACCCAGGGGCATCATATGAACAAACTTGGTAGAAGTCCACTAGGAGATGCTACATACCAAATATCAAAGCTCTATGCCTTCCCATTTAAGAGAAAAAAAAAATTAAAGTTTTCCTTCTTTGTTCCTATGTTTGAACTTGTGACCCCCGGGGCAGGGCCAATTTTGACTCCAAGGGCATCATATGAACAAACTTAGTAGAGGTCTACTAGGCGATGCTACATACCAAATATCAAAGCTCTATGCCTTCTAGTTTTACAGAAGAAGATTTTTAAAGTTTTCCTTCTTTGTTCCTATGTTGGAAATTGTGACCCCCGGGGCGGGGCCAATGTTGACCCCAGGGGCATCATATGAACAAACTTGGTAGAGGTCCACTAGGAGATGCTACATGCCAAATATCAAAGCTCTACGCCTTCAAGTTTCAGAGAAGAAGATTTTTAAAGTTTCCCCTCTTTGTTCCTATGTTCGAACTTGTGACCCCCGGGGCAGGGCCAGTTTTGACCCCAAGGGCATCATATGAACAAACTTGGTAGAGGTCCACTAGGAGATGCTTCATGCCAAATATCAAAGCTCTATGCCTTCTAGTTTTACAGAAGAAGATTTTTAAAGTTTTCCTTCTTTGTTCCTATGTTGGAAATTGTGACCCCCAGGGCGGGGCCAGTTTTGACCCCAGGGGCATCATATGAACAAACTTGGTAGAGGTCCACTAGGAGATGCTACATGCCAAATATCAAAGCTCTACGCCTTTAAGTTTCAGAGAAGAAGATTTTTAAAGTTTTCCTTCTTTGTTACTATGCTCAAACTTGTGACCCCCGGGGCGGGGCCAGTTTTGACCCCAGGGGCATCATTCGAACAAACTTGGTAGAGGTCCACTAGGCAATGCTACATACCAAATATCAAAGCTCTACGCCTTCCAGTTTCAGAGAAGATGATTTTTAAAGTTTCCCCTCTTTGTTCCTATGTTCGAACTTGTGACCCCCGGGGCAGGGCCAGTTTTGACCCCAAGGGCATCATATGAACAAACTTGGTAGAGGTCCACTAGGAGATGCTTCATGCCAAATATCAAAGCTCTACGCATTCTAGTTTTACAGAAGAAGATTTTTAAAGTTTTCCTTCTTTGTTCCTATGTTGGAAATTGTGACCCCCGGGGCAGGGCCAGTTTTGACCCCAGGGGCATCATATGAACAAACTTGGTAGAGGTCCACTAGGAGATGCTACATGCCAAATATCAAAGCTCTACACCTTCAAGTTTCAGAGAAGAAGATTTTTAAAGTTTTCCTTCTTTATTACTATGCTCAAACTTGTGACCCCCGGGGCGGGGCCAGTTTTGACCCCAGGGGCATCAAATGAACAAACTTGGTAGAGGTCCACTAGGAGATGCTACATACAAAATATCAAAGCTCTGCGCCTTCTAGTTTCAGAGAAGAAGATTTTCAAAGATTTTGCTTTTTTTTCCTTTTTGTTGCCATGGCAAACCAGAGTTGTGGGTGGAATTCAATTCTTTGAACAATTTTGGTAGAGCTTCACCCAAGGAACATCCCTGCCAAGTTTCATCAAGATTGGCCCAGTGGTTTAGGAGAAGAAGATGTTTAAAGAAATTGTTGACGGACGACGGACGACAGACGACGGACGACGGACGACGGACATAGGGCGATCACAATAGCTCACCTTTAGCACGTTGTGCTAAGGTGAGCTAAAAATGTTGTTACTTCAAGTTAGTTTTGGCCAGAACATGTAACGAAGTAGCGGACAGTGTAGATCTAAGATCAGACTACACGTTCCGTGCAGTCTGATTTTGATCTACACTGTCCACGATAACAACTTACGTCGGTTCCAGCACTTTAAGGGTTAACAACCTTGAAGAAAAGAGGCCTTTTGAAAACAGTGTTGGAAAAGAAGAAAATGCTGGTAACTAGCATTTTCTCCTTTTCCCACGATGTTTTCTACTCTATCATAGAAAAATTCAATCATCCTATCCACATTTACATCATGATCTGCAGATGCTTTCAAGTTGGACAAGTAAAAATTTTTGGCGTGTGTTCGAGTTAATGTACCTTAGGAAAAAAGGCCTTTGAAACTGTTGTGGGAAAAAGAGGAAATACTAGTAACCAGCATTAAATCTTTTTCCTATTATGTTTTCTACTCTTTCAAACACAAATCCAATCGATTATACCACATTTAACTTTAAAGCGCCTTTCACAACTATAGTTACCTTTGTGGCCAGTGTAGATCAAGATCAGATGGCACAAAATGTGCAGCTTAATCTTTGATATATACCACCTGCTTTGCTGAATCACTGTAGACGAAAGCAAACATAAAATTGCAGTTATTTGGGTCATATTTCTAGGATGAAAATGTCTGATCTCTAGGTTTATTCGCTGCTCAAAGGGTTAATTTGTCCTCTGCAAATGCTTTCATTATGGAAGTCAAAACTATTGTCTTCTAATAGAGAGTTAAGCCACATAAATCCAAATGTACCATAATTGTTTTTTTTTTCAGTCAATATATTCATTAAGAGATCCAGATATTGCAGGAAACCACTGCAAAAAACATTTGTGTTTAACTCTTTTACGTACAACAGCATTTTAGACTTGTCCAAACTCAGAATATTTGCAGACAACAAATGAAGCTAAAATTTTGGAATTTGTCTGTTATATGGTACAAAGCATTATGGAAAAATGAGAAAATGTAGGTTACCAGCATTTTCTCCTTTTTCCACAATGTTTTCAAAAGTCTTCTATCTCAAGGTCGTTTAAAGTCGACATTGTCTGGTAAAGGGTCAATAAAGAAATGCTACTGATTGTCAAGTCATAACTTAGTTGTTGTCTTCTTAACCTCTTTCTGAACAATCCCCATTTTCATGATCCAGGGGTAAAAAGCTTTTTTACCCTTTACCAGACGACAAAGTTTTAGCCTTGTCCTAATCAAAAGCATTTGCAAACGACAATGTCAATGTGGCTCAAATGTTCCAATTTTACTGTGATAGGGTAGAAAACATTGTGGGAAAAGGAGAAAATGCTGGTTACCAAATATATTCAAAAGGCTTCTTTCCCAGGGTCGTTAAAAGGCGGCATTGTGCGTTAAAGGGTTAAAAATCTCTTAGGGAAAAGGAACAAACCAGCATATCTCCTGTTTCCACATTGTTTTCTTCTTTCTTCAAGACAAATACCATCATCTTTCTTCAAGACAAATACCATCATCTTGGTCCCATTTAATTTACTCTCTTCATATGCTTTAACTCTTCACCATACAATCCCGACTTTTAACGACACTGATAAAGAAGCCTTTTGATAACATTGTGGAAAAAGGAGAAAATGCTGGTAACCAGCATTTTCTCCTTTTCCCACTATGTTTTCTAGCCTTCCCAAAACAAATTTCAATTTTTGAGTTACATTTATTTTGTCGTCTGCAAATGCTTTCGATTTCAGCTAGTCTAAAAATTTGTCGTTTGGTAACGAGTTAAATTATTGACAAGTTAAAAGTTTGTCCCCTGGAGGAGTTAGCTTCAAACACATATCAAACAAAAAGATAGCGGTAATTAGCTTGCTGGAAGAAATTTACATTGAAAGTTGCAGACAGAAATACTGAGTAATTTTTTCATTTAATTATCTTTTTCTTTTTTAAAATGCCGAAATGAGGACAAGGGTTCAATGCAAGGCTACAAAATTTAAACATTCAAAGCCAGATAAAGATTAAAACTTGTTGATAAGCGGATATAAAACTATTTTGTTGTGACACGAACTCTGCATTAAAACTCCATTTTTATACAGAGATTTTATAGCTTGTGAAATTCAATTCATTTCCTACATGACTGAAAAAACAAAAACTTTTTATTTCAATATCAAGGTAATCTATATACATATGAGGGGGTACTATCCCATTGAGAGCGTAAGAGCAAAACAGCCTCTTTTGTTTTTGATAATGCAATGTCAAAAAAAAAATTAAAAAAGCTTTTGACTATAAAAGGTAAGTGTAAGGTCATCCTTACGTCAGAGATAAATATTTATTTTATAAATCAAATCGATCACGTCAAAACATTGACACATTCAAGTCAAAAGTTATCAACAACTTTCACACTTTCAAACAGAATGAGAAAAAATGGAGCTGTCAAGATAGTTTACTTCACTTTCTACCAAAAGGCAAAGATTTAAATTTGTCAGAATTGAGAGCTGTTGTAGAAGGAAAATTATTTGTGACTAAAACAATGGTATTTGTCTCTGAAAGGACTGAAAAATTTCTGGGTAAAGGGGAAAATGCTGGTTACCAGCATTCCAAAATGTTTTCAAAAGCCTTTTTCTGCTTTGAAAGAAAAGACAGACAACTATTGTTTCCAGCCACTGAATCTTACAGCAAAGGAATATTTGATAAAAACTTTTGTAAAAAGTTCAATAGATTTTATTATCATGTTGTGAGGTTAATACAGATCTAATAACTGTCCCCAAATGCAATTTTAGTTTTTGACAAGTTGCGTCCAAGTACAGAGATGATCACAACAAAAAATGGTCGAAATCCCCACGAAGGCTTTTGAAAACATAGTGGAGAAAGGAGAAAATGCTGGTATCCAGCATTTTCTCCTTTTCCCACATTGTTTTCTACTTTGTCAGGACAAATCTAATTATGTGAGTCACATTAAATTTGTTATCTATCAAATGCTGTCTACTTGTACATGTCTAAACTTTTGTCGTTTGGTACAGAGTTAACCTTTTACCAAACAATCCCTTGTTTTCATGACCGTGAGGAAGAAGCCTTTTGAAAACATTGTGGGAAAAGGAGAAAATGCTGGTAACCAGCGTTTTCTCCTTTTCCAACGATGTTTTCTACCCTGTCAAAAAAGTTCAGTTCATTTGCACCACTTTTAAATTTGTCGTCTGCAGATGCTTTCAATTTGGAAGGGTCTAAAAGTTGTTGTTTGGGAAAGGGTTAAACTGAAGCATTTGAATTTTAATGACTGAACCCTTTACCACGCAATCCCGAGTTTTAACGACCCTGTAGATGAAGCCTTTTGAAAACACTGTGGGAAAAGGAGAAAATGTTGGCAACCAGCATTTTCTCCTTTTCCCACATTGTTTTCTACCCTTTTAAAAATAAATGTCAGGTTTTGAGTAGCATTTAATTTGTCGTCTGCAAATGCTTCCGATTTGGACCAGTCTAAAAATTTGTCGTTTAGTAAAGAGTTAAAGATCATACCTTGTTTTCAAATTGTTAATCCACACATAGACTGGCATCTTTGATCGAATCTCTTCCTTGCTTCTCACCTTGTCCGGCAACAAAAACTCTAACGACGGAGCTGATGCTTTTATTCTGTTTCTAGCTAACGAGGCATTAAGTTTGGTCTTATATTCTACGATTGCTTCTTCGACTGATTGCACATCTGGGAGAAGATCCTCGTCAGGTTCCGGGGTCCTCTGTTGGAACTTCCTGTTTTGATAGTCCCATAGTACCACCATTACGAGGGACTGATCTTCTTGGCACTGAAAAGGCAAAAAGAAGCAATTCAATCGTCAGCACTGCTGTTCTGAAATCCTTTGCCAAGCCACCACAGCTCAGCCAGTAGCGTGCAGGACTTGAGAACAGGAGGTCGTTGGTTCGATCCCTGGCTTGACCAATTTCTTTCCGAGGATTGATGATAGTCATTGCGACAGGATTCATTCCTCTCTCACCGCTGACCATTGTTTCGACGATGGTTATGTGGGAAAGCAGCCAGGGGTTTGGAAAGAATATTGTGTGGAGTACTGGTAAAAGAAACTACAGGAAAGCATGGATGGGTGCACTGGCCACGTGATATAACTGAAATAATGTTGAAAGTGCTGTTAAACACCATAAAATCAATCATTCAATCAATCTGAAATCTTTTGATCACTAAAGTAACTCATTACCCCTTGAAGTTGACTCTTGTTGTCTGGCAGAATATCACTGATGAAAACATTTTACAAAAGGGGAAATTTTTCATAACAAACCTTTTTTCCAGTTGATATGACAGTTTCAAATGTATTCCTGTATTAAAATGCAGTTCATGTTGATTGTTCCAAAAATTCCTTCAAAGTATTTTTTCAATTGCATCTGCTTCAAATTGTCCAGCATGGTAGATCTCGACTTAATGAACACCTCCAGATGAAAAGGGAGTGATAGTATTCTACAGACATTATTTCTCTTCCAAACCCTATGATGTGGGTATTCATCAGAATCATCTCGATGAAACAATTCTAATGAGTACCCATAACATAGGGTTTAGTGGAGGGTGATTAATATTTTCAATTTTGAAATCAAAATCACTCCCTGTCTGGAGCTCTGTGAACATATTATGGCTAGCATAACTACATCCCTTTAACCCTTTACCGCACAATGCCGCCTTTTGACGCCCCTGGAAAAGAAGCCTTTTGAAAACATTGTGGGAAAAGGAGAAAATGCTGGTAACCAGCATTTTCTCCTTTTTCCACAATGTTTTCCACCCTATCAAAGAAAAATTGCACCATTTGAGCCACACTGAAATTGTCGTTTGCAAATGCTTTCAAGTTGGACAAGGCTAAAATTTTGTCGTCTGGTAAAGGGTTAACTGATGCAAATGAGATGGGCTACACAAGGTGTTGGGATGCTGGTCTAGGTATATCACCTGAGGCTGAAACAACTGCTTGGACCGGCCTTAATAGCTCAAGAAGCAGAATGTGAGACTTGTAAACATCAATTTTCTCTGGCCACTTGAGGTTGTAGGTAATTGAGCCCCACCACTGGCCAGATAAAACTACTATAGTCTTTTGGATGAGATGTTAAACTGAAGTCCTGTGTGATGGTGCTATATTTCATGCACATTAACCCTTTCCCAAACGACAAATTTTAGACCCTTCCAAACTGAAAGAGTTTGCAGACGACAATTTTAAATTTGATGAAAATGGCGGAAAGTTCTCCAAAAGGGTAGAAAACACTGTGGGAAAAGGAGAAATTGCTCGTTACGAGCAATTTCTCCTTTTCCCACAGTGTTTTCAAAAGACTTGTACTGCAGACACGTGAAAACCAGGGCTTGTTTGGGAAAGGGTTAAAGCACCAGGCATAACTTAGGATGGGTTTCATCCTGTTTCTTGCACTATCCCTTGTAACATAACTAACAGTCTTCTGGGAGCGTCGCCCATATGGGCAACCGGTGGCAACGATAGATAAATTAAAAATCAACCAGCGACTGCTTCTCTCATTTGCAACTTGTCATAACAAGAGATCCAATTTAATGTTGTACAAATGCAAATACATCATCTAATGTCTAATGCAATTAATATCCAAGATCAGACAGCATGTGTGCAGATTGATCTTGATCTTTACTGTGTGTTAAATGAAAAAAAATTATTTCGTTGCATATTACAGGCTTAATCTTTTTGCTTAAACCTGTGTCAAAAAATTCTTGAATTTACTGATCCTGAGGAAGCTTGAAGGCATCACAAAACTTTGTGGGATAAGAAGAAATGCTGGTAACCAGCATTATCTCCATTTCTCACAATGTTTCTGACATTTAACCCTTTACCACACAATCCCAACTTTTAACAACCCTGTGAAAGAAGCCTTTTGAAAACATTGTGGGAAAAGGAGAAAATGCTGGTAACCAGCATTTTCTCCAGCATTTTCTCCTTCTCCCACAATGTTTTCTACCCTTCCCAACACAAGTTTCAGTTTTTGAGTCACATTCATTTTGTCGTCTGCAAATGCTTTCAATTTGGAAAAGTCTAGAATTTTGTCATTTGGTAAAGAGTTAAAATGCCACATTTAGTTTGCTGTCTATGATTTCAAAACCTGATGAGTCATAGATTTGGTCATCTGTAAAAGTTTACAGTGTCAATAATTTGGCTTGGTCATATTTCAAATCATATCATTTTTATGTAGTCATTTTCAAAGAACAAGAAACAGCCAAACCAGGTCCGTGCCTGGAAAACTTTGCACTCAAAACTTTAAAACACTCAACTAGATCAAATAAAAAGCAATTAAGCACATTTAATAATTCCCTCCCCAAATCAATATTGACAAACAAAAAGGTTTATTAACCCTTTCCCAAACAAGCCCTGGTTTTCACGTGTCTGCAGTACAAGTCTTTTGAAAACACTGTGGGAAAAGGAGAAATTGCTTGTAACGAGCAATTTCTCCTTTTCCCACAGCGTTTTCTACCCTTTTTGAGACCTTTCTGCCATTTTCATCAAATTTAAAATTGTCGTCTGCAAACTCTTTCAATTTGGACCAGTCCAAAATTTGTCGCCTGGTAAAGGATTAAATTAGCAAGCGCACTAAACACAGCAGTCTAAATTGTTTTAAATCCAGACCAGACGAAAATTAAAACTACACTTTTCAAAATTGAAAGATATTGTAAACAAATTCTATTCTCCTTTTCCCAGTATGTTTTTAAAAGCTTTTCTTTCTCAGGGTTGTTGAAACAGAGGATCATGTGTAAAGATCCACTACTAAATTACTACTTATGAACTGACTTTCCTTTCAGCTGCATTTAGTTTATTGTCTGCAAATGCTTTCAATTTGGTCTGGTCCAAAATTGTCATTTGGTAAAGACTTAACTCTTTACCAAACAAAAAAATTTCAGCCTGGTCCAAACTGAAAGCTTTTGCAGACAAATCAAATGTGGCTCAAAACTTGAAATTTGTTTTGGGAAGGGTAGAAAACATTGTGGGAAAAGGAGAAAATGCTGGCTACCAGCATTTTCTCCTTTTCCCACAATGTTTTCAATAGGCTTTTTCCTCAGGGTCGTTAAAAGTCAGGATTGTGTGGTAAAGGGCTTAGCCATGATATGGACAAGAAATTTGCTCTATTCTTACTTTACCAATCAGTGGATTATGAAATTTTCATCTAACAACAACTTATTAAAATGAAAAACCTTTTAAAGGCTTTAACTAAATTCACTTAAGGGACTGTAAGGGTTATGGAAAAGATTACAGCAAAAAAGTTTGTTATAGATCAAAATGTGTCCATAATGTCCTCGAATCAAAGTACAAGCAGTCATCAACACTGACAACAAACACCTCCTTCAAACTAGTAAACTTCATTAACTTATCGGTATACTCTAGGACAGAAACATGGCAGCTTTGGAATGCAGTACAAGTCCTTCAGCTAATAAAAGTACCGCATGCAGGTGGCACGTTAAGCTTGGCTGCAGTTGCATTTAGATATAGTTTGACTTTCAGTGAAAATTCTGCAGGCAGGTGCCAATGCTCAGCTGCAGCTGCTTTTAGATCGGTGCACGACATTTTGTCGAAAGGGCATTTCGTCGAAATCCATGTATATCTCAAAATACTGATTGCTAACGAAATTCCTAGATTTATTTCATGAAAGGCTCTGTCTGGGAGGAAGATTTGAGCCACAATTTGTCTGGGTTTGGGTAAGGGTCAGGGCTAGGGATCATAGATTGATTTTCAGTGAAAATTTTAAGTCAGAAAAGGGGCATAACTGTGTCAAAAACATTTTGATGGTTACCTGCCCATGTTGTATGGGTTCCCCTTTTGAAGTTTGAAGTTAATATCTTTGGTAATGACATAGACATTGTAAAATGTCAAAGTTTTTGCATGACACAGACAACAATCAATACGACTATGACAGTACCTCGAAATTTTCTTGGAAAACAGCAGAGCTAAAAGTCGTAAATATTCCAGTCAAAACAGCTTTAATAGTTATCCTGCTAAATAACTTCAATGAAACTTTCAAGCCAATAGTAAAAACACAAATAATAATATATGTTATTTTAAACTAATTTCTTTCAGAAAAATATGTCCTTATCAGACAGTGTAGATCCAAGATCAGACTGCACGTTCTGTTCAGTCTGATCTTGATCTACGCTGTCTGCAAAAGGTCAGTGAATCGCGCCTAGCAGCTTATGGGTTAATTACAATGTCTTGCACAAAATTTTACCAACGATTCTAAATTCAAATTTACCTCTAAATCTACACTAGTCATCTGATTACAGGTCACAGATGGCTTGTACACTCTTACAACATCCATTTCACTCATTTGGCATTACGACATCAAGCTCCTATTTCTGAGGTTGGATAGAAGTTGATCGATTGATTGACTGTTTAACGCCAATTTCAACATTAGTTCAGTCATATCCCGGCGGCCAGTGCACCTTGGACAGAGGATGAACTGTTCTACTATATATCGGTTGGTCCAAGTAGCGGGCAGAGAAAATAATTTCAACACTAGATTAAAATTTCTTATTAGTTGACGAATAAGGATTTATACTGATATAATATTTTTGAACATTTCTAACCGACCAGAAATTCATTTGTTGTCTATCTTGAAATTATTTGATGATACTTTTGCTAGTTTTCTGAAAAGGGAGGTAATTATTATCTCTCTTTGTATTGAGAATAGAGTGGCTTTAGATTTATAAATGATAATTCTAAGAAGGAAAAAATGGAAAAAGTGGCTCGGTCAAAGTATCACAGTAATACTCACTTTTAATCATAGCACATTTTTTAGGATAATATTATTATGGAAATAGCTGTTTTTCATTAGAATGGTACTACTTTAAGATAGTGTAAATTAAATTTAACCCTTTACCACACAATCCCGACTTTCAATGACCCTGAGGAAAAAGCCTTTTGTAAACATTGTGGGTAAAGGAGAAAATGCTGGTAACCAGCATTTTCTCCTTTTCCCACAATGTTTTCTACTCTTCACAAAACCAATTTCAATTTTTTGAGTAACATTTATTTTTTTTGTCTGCTACAGCTTTCAATTTGGACTGGTCTAAACTTTTGTTGTTTGGTAAAGAGTTAAATGTATATCAACATCTGCAATGACTTTTGGGCAGCTATTGGGCCTTTAACCCTTTACCACACAATGTCGCCTTTTGACGACCCTGGGAAAGAAGCCTTTTGAAAACATTGTGGGAAAAGGAGAAAATGCTGGTAACCAGCATTTTCTTCTTTTCCCACAATGTTTTCTACCCTATCAAGAGAAAATTGCACCATTTGAGCCACAATGAAATTGTCGTCTGGAAATGCTTTCGATTTGGACAAGGCTAAAATTTTGTCGTCTGGTAAAGGGTTAACTGTAAGTTTTATGGAATCTAAAGAGGTTTAGTTCAGTTAGAAAACTCAAAAGACAAAATAGTATCAAAGTTTTCTTCTTCTATTATCAAATGATATTTACACTGGGGTACTTCAAAATTATCAACAAACTAAATTTACAACTGCCTTGTCAGTTTCACACGCATTTTAAATTGCCTTGACAAACCATTATAGAAACAAGATAAAACTTGCCATCTGCTGCAGTTTATCTTCTCTCCTAAAAAAAAAAGCTGTTTGATTGAGCAGCAATAAAATAATAATTAAATGTGTTTTGGTTTGGCAACCATTGTTTTAATATAAGAGAGTAATCAACTTCTAATTCACCCTTTACAAAAAATCCTGTGTTTTAACAGCCCTGAGAAAGAAGCCTTATGGAAAAAACTGCAGGAAAAGGAGAAAATGCTGGTAACCTTGCAGGATTTCTCCCTATTCTCCCCCCCCCCCCCCCCCCCCATTTTATTGTCAATGTTTATTCAGTTCAATTGCACCAAATTTGCCATCTGCAGATACTTTCAGTTTGGACAAGTCCAAAATTAGTTGTTTGGTAAAGGGTTAACTCTTTACCAAATGACAAAATTCTAGACTGGTCCAAGTTCAAAGCATTTGCAGATGACAAAATACATGTTCACTAAAAAATGGAAATTTCTTTTGGAAAGGGTAGAAAACATTGTGGGAAAAGGAGAAAATGCTTGTTACCAGCATTTTCTCCTTTTCCCACAATGTTTTCAAAGGCTTCTTTCGCAGGGTTGTTAAAAGTAAGGATCATGTGGTAAGGGTTAACTCTTTTACTGCCAACCAAATTAAGATTTGTCTATCCAGGTGTAAAAGTACATTTTCACTTCAATTGAAGATGACTTTGATCAAAGTTATGGACAACACCTGCCCACACCTATTGTGAAATGTGAAATGTCAGGAAGGCAACTGGGTATTCTTTCTTTTTTAACCTTATAGCACACAATCCTGAGTTTTAATGACCCTAAAAGAAAAGGCTTTTGAAAACATTGTGGGAAAAGAAGAAAATGCTGGTAACCGGCATTTTCTCCTTTTCCCACATGTTTTCTACCCTACAAAGGACAGAAATCATCATTTGAACTACATTTGGTGTCCTCTGCAAACAGGTAAAATCTGTATTTGATTCTTTTTTGCGTGAACAGTATTTTTTGATGACTGCTGATGATATGCTTAGATGA
Organism: Tridacna gigas; assembly: GCA_945859785.2. Lineage (NCBI taxonomy): Eukaryota > Metazoa > Mollusca > Bivalvia > Cardiida > Cardiidae > Tridacna > Tridacna gigas. The sequence goes on from OX244033.2 coordinate 67,441,798, forward strand.
GGACCTCATGCTATTGTATCTAAATATTCGTACGAAAAATTTCAGCAGTAGAACTGCACCATATGTTTAGTCTGGTCAGGGGTGTGGAAATACTATGCCCGACTCGCCCGACTTGGGAAAATTCGGCGTCAGACAAGTGAATTTTTTCAGTCTAGTTGTCCGCGGACAAGTAGAAAATATGAGGAAAATTTTGAAACAAAAATCTAGTGTATATACATATCCAGTGAAATACGTATGCTCTCACTTCGTACAAAGTGACATTTCGAATGATTAACAGTATCTTGAGATGATCCCTGATTTCTGGAAACCCAAAATACACATTTGGTGTACCTTCGCTTTCACCGCATTAGACGAAATCGGTAAAATATGCGGCTGTTGTTGCACGTCGATTTTTTTGAAAATGTGTAAACACCTTCAAGATCATCATTATGGATTAAAATAATTCTATTGGTGTAATTTTAGCACTGATTCAGAGATCTTTGATGACAATTTCACACACGTGAAATATTTAGCCTTTAATCTGATTTAAACAGCTTCGGTGCGAAATGGGCCGTGATTTAACACCTCTGCCGGAAGCTGTCTCAACATTTAAAAGTTTACGATTCAGCGATCAGTTGGTGCGTAAAATCGGAGAAAATGTTTTTTTTTTAATCAAATTTTCGATGCAAACAGAAGTGGGATGTCTGAGATTCCGAACCATCTGGCGGCTCCAAACGTAAAGCGGCCCGTGACAAGAAATATGACAAAAACATTTTTTTTCAATGAGGCGTGCTTGAAAGAATTCCCATGGTAGAATGCAGACGATCGTAACAATATTTTTTAACGTTTGTCGAGAGTATCCCCATGTTGCAGATATGTCACTTTATGTGCACCTTTTAATTAAAATCATTTTGTTTTGGACAAGAGAGCCACACTGGCGGACAAGCAGATTTTTGTAATTTACTTGTCCGCAGACAAGTAGAAATTTCTAAGATTTCCACACCCCTGCTGGTCTTGGTTGTACATTGTAAAGTTACACCACTTTAAACTATTATACCAAAGGTCATCAAAAAATACTGTTCACGCAAAAAAGAATCAAATAGAGATTTTACCTGTTTACCTATTTCAATAACTTTATGTTGACAATAATGAAAAACCACATTTTGCATACATTACAGTGGCAGAAAGTGGAAGAATAGTATAGCTATAATTTTTTTAGCTATTCAATAAATTCTTTATACCTGTACACCTAATTTCTTTTTCAAATTTTTAATCATTACAAGGACCTCCAATATAAAAGGTCCCTTTTAGGACAGGGGGTAAATAATACTTTCACCTCTACCAAATGACAAAATTTTAGATTGATTAATTGTATTGGACACCTTTTTAACAGCTTAGGTCATATCATGGCACTCAGAGCACCTATATATGTATTTAACCAGCATTTTCTCCTTTTCCCACAATGTTTTCAAATGTCTTCTTCCTCAGGGTCGTTAAGACATGTGATTGTTCAAGGTACAGGGTTAAGGTAACCTCCCCATATATTGATTTGTATACATAAAGCACTGAAAGGATAAACTAACAGACCAAAATAATAACTCTTACCCTGGCTAAAGTCATTCCAATCACATTTTCAGTTCAACGATACGGTAAACGTTTTTTTTTTTCAACAAACACAGAACATAATGATTGTTTTATCTGCTCCTATAGTAGGCTGCAATGAACCAGCAACTTATCTTTAAGACTGGGATTAGATAGATTTATAGCAATTCCAAACAAAATCTGTACATTAGCAATGATTGTAAGGATCAACTTATGGAAAGTGTTCAAAACCAATTTCAAATAATTGAACATTTCAATTGCCATTTAAAAAGATCTCATGTATATTTTTTTTTTTAAATAAGTTGTCCTGTTTCAATATAATAATTTTTTACAAGTCATATCACAAAAATAACTTTATTCACCTTGAGTTTCTAATTTTTTGAAAATTATAGCTCCTGACTACTATCATATAATTTCTTTTTTTTTACTCTTCAAAATGGGAAATGAATGGCAAGTTTCTTCTGATTAAGGTTCTTAAGAAAGTCAATCTACTTAACTCTTAACCATACAATTCTTTTTTTGACTTGTGCACTTAGAAAGCTGTTGTAGCCGACAAATTACATATAATTTGGGTAAAATGATGGGATTTGTCTTTTTAAAGGCTAAAAAACATATTTGGAAAAGGAGAAAATGCTGGTTACCAGCATTTTCTCCTTTTCCCAATATGTTTTCCAAAGTTTTTTTTCTTCTCAGGGTCATGAAAACTCAGGATTGTTTGGCAACAAAGGGTTAAAAATCAGCAGTTGGCAATGAATAAATCTAATTACATGTAAATCTTTCTACCATACAAGCATTCATTCCAAAATTAAACAAAAAAAATAATAAGATTTCAATTTTCTGCACAACTTTGTACACTCTTTTTCTCTTTTATTTCTTTCATGTTGTGCTACATTGCAAATACTTCAGTATTCCCTAGTCTTTTTCATTGAGATTTTCTTTTTATTTCAGATGTTTGTATTTGTTTAAGAATAGTATTTGGAATAAAACACAATACAATGTACATTTTCAAATAGCTTTGTTTGGTTTGTATTGGAGTTTAAGGCCATTTTAACAGCTCAGGTCATATCATGGCTGTCAGTGACGCACCCATGTGATTCCTGGCTTTCTCACATCAGTACTGACACAACTTTATTTCCAAAGCCACTGACTACTTTTCTCACATGCATCAGAGGTGAGAGACAAAAAATCGCCGGAAAATTTCAAATAGCTAACCAATTTTCAGAAAAGGACTGAAATACCAAAGTTGAGTCTCACAGCTTTCATTAAACCTTTAAACAATATCTCAAGCTTTAACTACCCTGAGAAAATTTGCTTCTTAAAACATTGTTGGAAAAGGGAAAAATGCTGGTAAACAGCATTTCCTTATTTTTCCACAGTGTTTTCAAAAGGCCTCTCCTGCAGAGTTGCTAAAACTTGGGATAGCGTGGTAAAAGGTTAAACAAACTGACAGTTTAAGTCTAGAAAAAAAGACCAAGCAATTGCAATGTTATGAAGTCATGGGAAAAAAGTAAATAGATCATGGAAAAACCAAATTCAAATTGTCTGTTAAAGAAAGAATGACACTATCTAATGAGATTCTGTTTAAACCTTTTCCATACAACAGAATTTTAGAACTGTATATACTATTAACCCTTTACACCACAATCCCTACTTTATACAATCCCGAGGAAAAGAGGTTTTGAAAACATTGTGGGAAAAGGAGAAAATGCTGGTTACCAGCATTTTCTCCTTTTCCCAAAATGTTTTCAAACCTACAAAAGAGAAATCTTGTTTGTGCCATATTTAATCTGTCATTCTGCAAATGTTTTCAACTTAAGACAAATCTAAAATTTTGTCATCCAGTAAAGGGTTACAAATAGTTGCAGGCCACAAATAGTACAGTGCGATTATGGTTAACTCTTTTCCAAACGACAAAATTTTAGATTGGTCCAAATTGAAAGCATTTGCAGACGACAAATTAAATATGGCTGAAAAACTGAAATTTGTTTAGGGAAGGGTAGAAAACATTTTGGGAAAAGGAGAAAATGCCGGTTATCAGCATTTTCTCCTTTTCCAACAATGTTTTCAAAAGGCTTCTTTCTTGGGGTCATTCAAAGTTGGGATTGTGTGGTAAAACGTTAAATGTCTTTGAAAGAGTTGAAAAAATTGTGGAAACAGGAGAAAGTGCTGGTTACCAACTTGCTTTACTGACAGTGTAAACCATGATCAGTCTTATGAGAATGTGCAGTCTGACCTAGAAGGTGAAAAAACACCTACTGTTGCCCATACTAAAAGGCTAAGAGTTAACCCTTTACCAGACGACAAAATTTTAGCCTTGTCCAAATTGAAAGCATTTGCAGACGACAATTTCAATGTGGCTCAAATGGTGTAATTTTTCTTTGATAGGGTAGAAAACATTGTGGGAAAAGGAGAAAATGCTGGTTACCAGCATTTCCTCCTTTTCCCACAATGTTTTCAAAAGGCTTCTTTCCCAGGGGCGTCAAAAGGCGTCATTGTGTGGTAAAGGGTTAATTAAATGTCCGTTGAAAACTTCAAACTATTAAACTTCCCATAGAGAAATTCATTCTCTTTGAATACCACCCACCTATCTTAAACTCTTCTATGTGTATTCCAGGATTGAAATTTCAATTAAATCACATCTATTTAAGGACATATTTTACCTTTTTAGCGGGGCACTTCTACCAAAATCATTGTAGAAAATGGGGAGGAAAATCGCACATTCAGCAATTTTACTGATAAGCCATATATTTTCAAATGTCCATTTTTTATCCTTGAAATTAATCTTTTCCTTGAGATACTGGTAACCCTGACCAAAATTTACAAAACAATGTAAAAATATGCTGCAGTGCTCAAAAGTTATCCTGTGACCACGAAATCCTGAGATTTAATGACCCTGAAGAAAAAGGCTTTGGAAAACATTGTCGGAAAAGGAGAACATGCTGATAACCAGTATTTTATCCTTTTCCCAAAACGTTTTCTACCTTCTCATAGACACATGTATAATTTTCTCTTGTGCCACCTTTAATATGTCCCCTGCAGTTTCTTTGAATTTGGACCAGTCTATATTTCTGTCATTTGGTAAAGAGTTAACTCTTTTTAGAAAACATTGTGGGAATAGAAGAAAATGCTGGTAACCAGCATTTTCTTCTTTTCCAACAATGTTTTAGACTGTCAAAGACAGATACTGTCGTTTGTACCCCACATTAAAATTGTCGTCTGCAACTGCTTTGAATTTGGGCCTGTCTGACATTTTGTTGTTTGGTAAAGGGTTAATACAAGAATGTACATTAGAACCCATAGAAAAATTGGTAGCATGCCCCTGTTTTCATCACTGCTTGAAATTCTTACTAAAATTCCATATTGCAGTTTAACAGGACAACAAAGTGTGAAAGATAAGTATTCTGACTAACTCTTTACCAGGCAATGAAAGTTCAGATATGTCCAAATTGAAAGCATTAGCAGACAACAAACTGAGTTTCGGTATCAGTTCATAGAATTTGCCTTTGAAAAGGTTAAGAAATGTGGAAAAATGCTGGTCACTAGCACTTCTTCTGTTAGGACAAAGATGTTGTAAAAAGGCTTCTTTCTGATGGTCATAAAAAACACTATCTATGGATTGGCTGGAAAAGTGTTAAACATCATTTTTTTGTACTCCACCAAATTGCAAGGATTTTCAAACAACAAAATAAATATAGCTCAAGTGATGATTTTTGTCTTTGATAGGGTAGAAAACATTGTGGTAACCAGCATTTTCTCCTTTTCCCACAATGTTTTCAAAGGGCTTCTTCGTCACGGCTGTTAAAACTCGGGATTGTGTGGTAAAGAGTTAACCCTTTCACAAACAACCGATTGTTGACTCTACCGTATCGGAAGTAACTACAGACAACAACTTAGAATTTCATACAAATTTGTTGTAGGTCTCTGATAGGGCAGGAAAAGTGATACCAGCACTTTCTCCTTTTCCCACAATGTTTTCAAAAGTCCCTTCTTCAAACTCACCGTCATTTGAACTCCAGATTGTGTGTAAAGCATTAGCAAGGCAAGTATTTATGATGGTCATTAAGCCCTGAATGAAGTCTCAAATAAATTATAAATAAATTCCAGTGTATATATCACACTATCTAGAGCCCAAAAAGACCTATCTTTGGGTGCAAGATAAAGCCCATTGGGGTTATTTACAAGCTATCAGGAAACTTTCTATGTCATCCACAGGTATTTTATGTACCCCTACAATCTTTCTGCCTGTTGTCCTATCTTTGTGACCCTGCAAGGATGCCTTTTTCTGCACCTACAGCAGAAGCTTTTAAGAACAATGAGAAAACAAGCAAATTTTTTAAAACTGCAGTTATTACTTCTTATCCCATAATTCTTTTAACTCTTTACCAGATGACAAAATTTTAGACAGATTTTAGAAAGTATTTGGCAACAAAAAATTAAATGTGTCTAAAATGATGGGGCTATTTTTTGGAAAAAGGTGGCTACCAGCATTGTGCAGTTTTCCCATAATTTTTTCAACTTCCTTAGTCTTTGCTGTCAAGTTCCATTACAATACTGTTCGTCGTTTTTTTAATGTCCCTGGGGGCGTTACATTTTCTGAAAGGGTCAGGGTATTAACAGAGGTAAAAAGACAGAATTTTCCAAGGACGACAATGACATTACTGACCAGGTTTTAGTCAGTGACGACTGTGAAGTAATCACCATTTGAGAAACCCACTGTATTTAATAAAGAATATTGATTTTACTGCCAGGGTTTCCCTTGATGCACGATTTTGTGTGTTTTGACGCTTTTTTAAGGAAAATGACCCCTATTTTTTTCAATAATGCGTCATTGTGGATGCACATATACTATAAGAGTTACTTATGATCATCTTTGCTACCGAAAATGTTACATTGCGAGTACATAAGAAAGCTGAAGTACGAGAAGAAAATGGGACGAAACACTTGACTATGTATCGATTTTACTAGAATACTGTCAGTCTTTAAACTTGTCTAAACTAAACAAGTTGATCTCCAATGAAAACAATATCGCTCAGTCAAAGTTGGCGCCATTCTTGCCGTCTGCAAGGCAAAGAGACCCTGAACAACAATCGGACGATGATCGCCTGGTACAGCACTGAGAAAAACATTTCAAGGCTCTGAGGGTTTACTGAAAATTGGCTTAAGACATACGCTTAATTATTTGCCGGAAATGGCGGCATGAATGCGACCTGTGTATCAAAACACAAGTCGGCCGTTTAATTGGTGAAAACAGTTTGTTGTTGGATGGATACTCTCTATTCAAACAATAGAGGTTATCAAATCCAGCCGACAACAAGCTATTTGTACCAATATAGTGGTTGATTCCTGTGATAAAAAAAACACACAATAACCATTTTTACCACAAAGAGTGGCTGCATAAACTTGCACAGTTCAATCCTTGTGCGTCACTAAAACACTAGCGGTCACGTTGATGCTCTCGAAAGGTTAAAATTACATAAAGATATGACAGCTTGTCTGCAGCTAAATATAAATGTTGATAGAGCATACTCAAGATACTCTGTATGAAAAAAGATGCCATCTAGACTGTAAGCTCCTTTATATAGAGAATCCCTGGTGTTATAATGTACCTAACATCATGCACTAATACATGCATAGGTTACATGAAGCTTTGCGGTGAATAAGAAACACAAAAACATACATCTTTTCATAAATAGTAGTCTTTAACCCTTTCCCAGACAACAAATTTTGGACTGGTCCAAATTGAAAGAGTTTGCAGACGACAATTTTTAAATTTGATGAAAATGGCAGAAAGTTCTCAAAAAGGGAAGAAAACACTGTGGGAAAAGGAGAAATTGCTCGTTACGAGCAATTTCTCCTTTTCCCACAGTGTTTTCAAAAGACTTGTACTGCAGACACGTGAAAACCAGGGCTTGTTTGGGAAAGGGTTAATGTCTAACCTACTTACATTTTGTTGTGGCCCCCACAATTTCCAGAATGACCTGCATTATTTATGACTAGAGGGTCACAAGGACCCACTATTTTTGTTGCCAAGGGAAAACCCTGTAACACCATCATGATTCATTTGGACATTAAATAGCATTTACGATTTTTAATATGGGACACTAAGTCTTTGATACCTTAACTTTCTCACTGCTCCTCCAATTCAGTTAACAAATTTTGTAATACTGGAAGCCTATAACGTTATCGACGCGTATGTATATTTGGACAGTCAGGTGTTAATGGCATCGATTTGTGAATTAATTAGGATAATGTCCATGCTGTAAATTTGTTCAAGCTGATTTATTTCAACTTTATCGATGGAATGGCTGTCTGGTTAGCCCATTTTTTGCCAGAAAAAGGCTGGGGGAGTGTTAATTAAAGAGGGGGCATCAATTAGGGACTTTCCGGTAACATGTTTCCCTTTCCATTTGGTGTTTGCCCTTCATGCACTTTGTTAATAAGTTTTGATACAGACAGGGACATGAGCAATTATATCACTTGTCACAAAATTTTCTTGATTATCACCTAATCTAAAAATTTATTTTTTAAAAGTTATGTTCCTTGCTGAAAGATTCAAACCTCCAGCATTACATTAGTTCCATTTCCGTCACATAATGTTGAGATTCTTCTTTACATTCAATAATTGCTTCTGAACCTTAATATCATTCTGTACTACACAATATGGTACTTAAGCTTTTACCAGACAGCAAAATTTTAGATTTGTCCAAGTTTAACCCTTTACCGGACAATCCCAAAATTTTAACGACCCTGAGGAAGAAGGCCTTTGTAAACATTGCTGGTAATCAGCATTTTCTTCTTTTTCCACAATGTTTTCTACCATTCCAAACACAACATTCAATTTTTTGTGTAAAATTTTTGTTGTCTGCCAATGCTCTCAATTTGAGCTAGTCTAAAATTTTGTCATTTGGTAAGAGAGTTAAGGCATTTGAAGATGAAAAATGTGTATTAATTCATGGTATTTGTCCATGAATGGATAGAAAATATTGCGGGAAAAGGTGAAAATGTTCTCATTTTCCCCAAGATGTTTTCAAAAGCCGTCTTCTAAAGAGTCATGGAAACACTTGTGTTGTAGGGGACTGATGAACAATTTATAATACAGGATTAACCCTTAGCCTGCTAAGGCGCTTTTATGTACAGTGTACATCAAGATCAATCTGCACAAAAAATGCAGTCTGATCTTAGATCTATACTGACCAATATGGTAATTAAATTCTTTCTCATGAATTGAACAAACTCTCAAATCCCAATATTTGGGTTTTTACGACTGATTTAACTCTTTACCATACAATCCCAACTTTTCATGACCCTGAGAGAGAAGCCTTTTGAAAACATTGTGGGAAAAGGAGAAAATGCTGGTAACCAGCATTTTCTCCTTTTCCCACAATGTTTTCTATCCTTCCCAAGACGGATCTATTTTTTTAAGTCACATTTATTTTTGTCGTCTGCAGATCCTTTCAATTTGGACTGGTTTAACATTTTGTCGTGTGGTACAGAGTTAAAACTTTCGTTTCATTTACTTAGCAGTTTAAGGTTTAACGAAGAATCACTGCAAGATCCAGGTTTTATTGGTCATTTCTTCTACAACTGTCTATTGAACTTATTTTTCATAGCAACACACTTTGACCCATTGTTGTATCTTAAAACTCACTTGAAAAGTGATTACAGGCTTTTGATTTCCTTTTAAACCTTTAACAGACAACAAAACTTTAGCCTTGTCCAAATTGAAAGCATTTGCAGATGACAATTTCAATGAGGCTCAAATGGTGCAAGTTTTCTCTGACAGGGTAGAAAACATTGCGGGAAGAGGAGAAAATGCTGGTTACCCGCATTTTCTCTTTTTCCCCACAATGTTTTCAAAAGGCTTTATTCCAAAGGTCGCTGAAATGCGGCATTGTGTGATAAAGAGTTAAGTGGATACTTTTGAAGTTGTATTTGGTTGTATGGTGTTTAATGCCCTTTTCAACATTATTTCAGTTATATTACGGCGGCCAGTGCACCTATCCATGCTTTCCTAGAGTTTCTTTTACCAGTACTCCGCACAATATTCTTTCCAAGCCACTGGCTGCTTTCCCACATGACCGTCGTCGAAACGTCAGCTGTGAGAGAGGAATGAATCCTGTCGCGATGATTATCATCAATCCTCGGAAAGAAATTGGCCAAGCTGGGGATTAAACCAGCGACCTCCTGTTCTCAAGTCCTGTACGCTACCGACTGAGCTACGGGGGCTTGGCACTTTTGAAATAATGTATACATGTACAAGAAATATCCAATGAACAGTAAAGAGAGCTCTTATTGGTATTTTGGTCAATTTGGGCTAATTCATTATCCAATTGGTTATTTTACCCCCCAACAGAAATCTTAACCCTTAAAACGCCTTTCATAACCATAGTTGCCTTTGCAGCCAGTGTAGGTCAAGATCAGACTGCACAGGATGTGCAGTCTGATCTTTGATCTACACTGTCCGCTTTACAAAGACATTTAGGACAACATCAACATTGCAATTTTTATTGGTCAGACTGAAAATGTCTGTTGGGTTTTTTCGGCGCTCTAGGGGTTAAACAGTCTGGCAAAAGGAGAATTGCTTGTAAAATGAAGCATCTTTCTTTACTATTAGGCTTAACCTTTACCACAAAATCCCAAGTTTTAACAACCTTGAGAAAGACAGCTTTTGAGAACATTGTGGGAAAAGGAGAAAATGCTGGTTTCCAGCATTTTCTCCTTTTCCCACAGTGTTTTCAAAAAGGCATGTTTCTCAGGGTTGTTAAAAGTCGGGATTGTGTGGTAAAGGGTTATGGAGTAATAATGGTCTAGCAAAAAAAAGAAAACTCACCTCTGGAAAATGTGTGAAGAAAGAGCACTCTGTCAGTAAGTCTTCAAATACTCTTTGGTCTGAAATAAACAAAATTGAATTTTTTTGATATGATACAAGGAAGAAGTTATTTTTCATAATGGTTTGTCTTAAGTTGTTTGTGTTATAATGGGTATGTAAGTCTGATTGATTGCTGATTGATTGTATGGTATTTAACGCCTTTTTAGCGGATTTGTATAGCAAATCCACTTACTCAGTGATCGTTCTGACATACATCATGCATAACGACGCATGCACGCTGACACTGTACTATGATATCGGTTTGACCTGAACCAAATATACTGTCATTCACGCTTGCGCGCTACCAATTCTACTTTCAGTTTTAGCTAATACATCTCAACTTCGGCGGCTCGCTCGGCAGAACAATTTTGACTTTTCCTGCTCTTGCCAACTCCATTTTAAAATGATTGCACACGTGTTGCATGTGATGTTATTTTTTTTATTACAACTTTATGCTACCCCACAAATCCGCTTTCCAGGACTTTGAGTCCTTTGATTCAAAATCATTTCAGTTATATTTCTGTGGCCAATGCACCTATCCATGCTTTCCTGGAGCTTCTGTTACCAGTAGGTCACATAATATTCTTCCCAAGCTACTGGCTGCTTTCCAACATAATCATCGTGAAAACAGTGGTCAGCTGTGAGAGAGGAATGAATCCTGTTGCAATGACTATCATCAATCCTCTGAAAGATTTGTAAAGCTAGGGATTTGAACCAGCGATCCCCTGCTCTCAAGTCCTGTACCCAACCAACTGCATATTGTATTGTGTTGTATTAGATGGTGTTTAACGCCGTTTTCAACATTATTTCAGTTATTTCACAGTGGCCAGTGCACCCATCTACGCTTTCCTGAAGGTTTTCTTTTACCAGTACTCAAAACAATATTCTTTCAAAGCCACTGGCTGCTTTCCCACATAACCATAGAGGAAGCAATGGTGAGAGAGGAATGAATCCTATCGAATTGACTATCATCAATCCTTGGAAAGAAATGCCCAAGCCAGGGATCGAACCAGCATCCCCCTGTTCACAAGTCCTGACTACACTACTTGCTGAGCTACCGGGGCTTGGTACATAAAAGCACTTAAATATTTAACCCTAAGTCATGTGGACAATGCACTTGAAACAATGTGAACTCCAAGAAGCCTTTAGAAAACGATGTGGGAAAAGGAGAAAATGCTGGTAACCATCATTTTCTCTTTTTCCCACAATGTTTTTGACCCCATCAAAGACAAATTCCATCGTTTGAGTCACATTTAAATTGTCGTCTGCAAATGCCCTCAATCTGGACAAGTCTACTTTTATGTCGTGTGGTAAAGAGTTAACTTGTTTGTTACTACATGAGAAAAATTTAGCCTTGTTCAAACCGAAAGCATTTGCAGACAAAAATTTAACTGTGGCTCAAATGATGGACTTTGTCTTTGATAGGGTAGAAAATACTGTGGAAAAAGGAGAAAATGCTGGTTACCAGCATTTTCTCCTTTTTCCACAATATTTTCATTAGGCTTCATTCTAGGGGTCGTTAAAAGTCGAGATTATGTGGTAAAGGGTTAACTTTTCATGACTTGAATCAATGTCAAGGTGGGTTTCACTCACAATAAAGATAACATTGGTCATTTGAAAGAATTTACCAAAAATAACCTAAAATGTTATCTTGGGTATTAGTAGTACAACTCGCACCCGCAATATTTCCATTCATATACAACCCACAGTTATTTCAACCCAGTCGAATCTGTCAATGAATGGGGAACCATATTAGAAACAGTATCTGATAAATTTGTTCACTCCAAAATGTAACCTTTCCCATGCATGATTAACAGTTTTCATGACACGATTTACCCGAGTGACATGATTTACCGTAAAGGGTGTTTCGTCGTAATCCACGTATATTTTAAAATACAGGCTGCTAAATTCCAAGATTTATTTCATGAAAAGCTTTGTCTGGGAGGAAGATTGGAGCCACAATTCGTCTGGGTTTCGGATAAGGGTCAGAGCTAGGGATAGCTTTTGATGAACGTGGTTTTCGACGAAATGTCACACACCCGATTTACCAAGTACGTTACACATATGACTTTTTCATGGGTCCATAATCATGATAGCTTAGTCTAAAGCATCACAGAGATATGCATTACACCCCCTTTTGCCAGAGTGCCACTCAAATTTTATAGTTTCACCTTTTGTGTCTGCATCCAGTGTTTGTTTCCATATTGTAGCAAAGCTTTAGCAGTTTTTATTACCAAACCTTTACCACACAATTCCATGGTTTTAAGCAACCTTGAGGAACACAGCTTTTGAAAACATTCTGGGGAAATTAGAAAATGCTGGTGACCTCATTTTCTCCTTTTTATCCCACAATGTCTTCTGCCATATCAAAGACAAATCCTATCACTTGAACCACATTTGATTTGTCATCTGCAAAGCCTTTTTAATTTGGGCAAGTTTAATTTTTTGTTGTCTGGCAAAAAAGTTAAGCCTGTGGTCTATCTTTGATCAATCTTCACCTAAATAGTTAAATAAATAAGTCAAAGGCTGCTTACACCATAAATCATAACACTTTTATTGACACTTTACTCTTTATTAAATGACAAAATTGTAGCCTAGTCCAAATTGAAAGCATTTTGCAGACGACAAAATAAATTTGGTCCATACCATGATTTCAACCTCTGAAAGGATAAAAAACATCATTGGAAAAGGAAAAAAATGCTGGTTACCAGCATTTTCTACTTTTCCTGCAATGTTTTCTACAGGTTTCTTCATTGGTGTGGTTTAAACTTAAAACTGTGTGGTAAAGGGTTAAAAGCACTTTTTATAGGTGAAAGTAATTAAATACTAACCCTTTTCCGAAGACAAAATTTTAGACTGTTCTAAACTGAATGTATTGGCTTAATTAAGGGAAGCTTTCCCTGTAAGGGTAGAAAACATTAGGGGAAGTAGAGAATCGCTTATTACCAGCATTTTCTCCTTTTTCCTAACTGTTTTCGAAAGCCTTCTTACTCAGGGTCATATAAACATGGTAAAAGGGTCAATTACATAATTATAGTTTATATTGTAACATTTCTTTTCTCCTATAGTATTACAGTTTACTAGGATGGTTGCAGCTCAGATCTGGTACATCAAAAAACAAATTTGGTTACAATCATGTTTTTGAAGAACATTTAAATGACCAAGAATATTCTAAATCATAATAGAGCAAAATGAATGAAAAATGACCAAGAGCTTTATTTTAAACCATAAAAGTACAAAGAGAACAAAACATTACCAAAAGCTTTGTTTTAAACCATAAAAGTATAAAGAGAATAAAACATGACCAAGAGCTCTATCTTAAACCATGAAATTACAAAATGAATGAAACAAGACAAAGAGCTCTATTTTAAACCATAATAATGCAAAATAAATGAAACATGACCAAGAGCTCTATTTTAAACAATAAAAATACAAAATAAAAGAAACATGACCTAGGACATGATTATAAACCATAAAAGTACAAAATGAATGAAACATAACCAAGAGCTTTATTTCAAACCATAAAAGTACAAAATAAATTAACATGACCAGGACCTCTATTTTAAACCATGAAAGTGAAAACAAATGAAACAAGACCAAGAGCTCTATTTTAAACCATGATAATGCAAAATAAATGAAACATTACCAAGAGCTCTATTTTAAACCATAAAAGTACAAAATAAATTATTATGACCAGGACCTCTATTCTAAGCCATTAAAGTAAAAAACAAATGAAAGACGACCAAGAGCTCTATTTTAAACCATGATAATGCAAAATAAATGAAACATTACCAAGAGCTCTATTTTAAACCATGAAAGTACAAAATGAATGAAACATGACCAGGAACTCTACTTTAAACCACAGAAAAACAAGATGAATGAAACATGACAAGAGTTCTATTTTAACCCACAAAAGTACAAAATAAATGTAACAAGACCAGGAACTCTATTTTAAACCATGACCAAGAATTCTTTTTTAAACCATGTAAGTACAAACTGAATTAAACATGACCCAGAATTCTTTTTTAAACCACAAAATTACAAAACGAATGAAATATGACCAAGAGCTCTATTTTAAACCTAAAAAATACAAAATGAAACATGACCAGGAGCTCTATTTTAAACTAAGAAAATACAAAATGAATGAAACCTGACCAGGAGCTCTACTTTAAACCATAAAAGTACAAAATGGATGAAACATCACCAAGAACTCTTTTTTAAACCATAAAAATACAAAATGAATTACACATGACCAAGACACTGAAGAGCTATTTTATAAACCATAAAAGCACAAAATGAATTAAACATGACCAAGTCCTCTTTTTTAAACCATAAAAGTACAAAATGAATGAAACATGACCAAGAGCTCTCTTTTAAACCATGAAAATACAAAATGAAAAATTACTTGTAACAATCAATTTCTCCCTTTCCCATGTTTTCTACCCAATCAAAGAATGCATTAAATGTGGCCTGAATGATGGGATTTGTCAATGAAAGGACATACATTAAAAGGAGAAAATACTGGTTACAAGCATTTTCTTTTTTTCTCCATAACATTGCAACTGGTTCCATTTTCAGGGTTGTTTAGTTGTGATTGTGTGGTAAAGGGTTAATTGGTGCTCTAAGGGCTTGATAACTGCCAGCTGTAACAACATTATCAAAACTACAATTTCCTTTGATCCATTCAAATCCATGTTATGGTATAGCACAGAATGATTTTGATTAAAGTTTATCATATGTAACCAGTTCTGAGCCAGCTAATGCCAAATGAATGCACAGTATTACACTTAGCTATACAACTCTGAAAAGAAATCTTCAAACAGTCTTTGGTAATTGAAATAATCCCCTGACTTAATAAAACTGCCTAACATAGTCACTGTTATGTCAGCTAGTTGACATTAATGCTGACTGACTTTCTAAGACGTTATTGTGCGTCCAGGGTTTCACAAGAACAAAGTTGGGCTTTGACATCTTTTTACCACAGACATTCCCATGTAAAATGCAATGTCTCCACAGGGTATTGAACCCAGAACCATCAGACTACAAATCCTACATCTCACCACAGAGCCACATGGAACTACTCTGCTGTGGGCTGATCTAAATTATTTTGGTTTGTGTCAAAGAATGGATGAAATGTAACAGAGTATAACCCCAAGTTATAAAAGGTCACAAAACTTTATGATCTGTTATTATCTATAATGTTCAGAGTGTTCACCAAACAAAGCACTTCACAATATCAGACCAAAAGTCTCCTGTTGTGATTTTCAAGTTCTGATGTTAAACTAAGCTGCTAAGATGAATAACTGACCTTTAGCGGTCAGTGTAGATCAAGATCAGACGGCACAGATGTGCAGTCTAATCTCTGATTTACATTGTCCGATCGGGAGATAGATATCCAACCCCCCCCCCACCCCACAAAAAAAAAAATCCTTCGAATTCGCAATATCTGAGTTTTGTACAATTTGATGGAAAGTTTCATTTAGGTTATTAAGCAGTTTCAAGGATAAAGGTCATTTTAATTCTTTGGCAAAGATCAAGATCAGACTAAGAAGAATGTGCAATCTGATCTTGAATCTACAATCACTAATATCTTGTGTGACAAGTCTCATTGGTATTAAGGGACCATCTGAGGGAAGCACGAAAATCAGCCCCTTAACCCTTTACCACGCAGTCCTAAGTTTTAATGACCTAATAACGACAGCTTTTGAAAACATTATGGGAAAAGGACAAAATTTTAAGGCTTTAAACCCTTTATCGCACTATAGGTATTATGAGTTTTAATGACCCTTAGGAAGAAGACTTTCGAAAACATTGTGGAAAAAAGAGAAAGTGCTAGTAAAGTAAAAGTATCCCATTTCATTTATTGGCACTTAAAAAGGTGACATTTATTAGCTTTCTTTCTTTTTTTGCTCTGTTCAAATCAAATCAAATTCTTTTTTTCAATTTCTAAGTGTTTTGACATTTAATTATATTTCCACTTCATTAGTCACAACACTAACATAGATGACTCTGACATAATAAAAATCCCATTTTCTTTGAAGTGTTTTTTTTTTATTACAAAATATTTTCAATTTGACATAAGTCTAAATGAATCTAGCCAGGTTGCCCTGACTCTATTCATGTTAGCTGTTTACAAAACTTTAGACCTGTCCAAATCAATAGAATTTGCAGATCACAAAGTGAATGTGGCTCAAATGATGGATTTGCCTCTGAAAGGGTAAAAAACATAGTGGGAAAAGGGGAAAATGCTGATAACCAGTGTTTCTTCCTTTTCCCAAAATGTTCTCTATAGCCTTCCTTTTTACAGTTGTTAAAACACAAGATCGGTGATGGGTAAGAGCAACATTTTGTGCTTTGGCAGGACATTGTAATGGATCAAGATAAGCCTGCTGAAAATATGCTGTCTGCTCTAGAATCTACACTGTGAGACACTTTGTGAGGCTCTTTGGAAATCTACTCTGTGAGACACTTTGTGAGGCTCTTTGGAAGAGAAAATCTTGAATTTGCAACATTTACAACTTTTCTAGTCATGTTTAAGTCTTGTTTAACCCTTTCCCAAACGATAAATTTTGGACTGGTCTGAATTGAAAGAGTTTGCAGACGACAATTTTAAATTTGATGAAAATGGCAGAAAGGTCTCAAAACGGGTAGAAAACACTGTGGGAAAAGGAGAAATTGCTCGTTACGAGCAATTTTTCCTTTTCCCAGTGTTTTCAAAAGACTTGTACTGCAGACACGTGAAAACCAGGGCTTGTTTGGGAAAGGGTTAATCTATGGCATAAAATTATTTGGGCAACATACTGTATTTGCTATTGTGAAAGGCAGAGATTAGACTGCACATAACATGCAGTCTTATTTATATCTACTTTGTTTACTTTTTGCTTCTTGATTGATTGTATGGTGTTTAATGCTGTTTTCAACATTATTTCAGCTATACAGCGACAGCCAGTGCACCTGTCCATGCTTTCCCGGAGTTTCTTTTACCAGCACTGTGCACAATATTCTTTTTCAAGCCACTGGCTGCTTTCCCGTATAACCATGGTCGAAACAATGGTCATCAGTGAGAAAGGAATGAATCCTATCACCATGACTATCATCTATCCTCATACAGAAATAGGCCAAGCCAGGAATCAAACCAGCGACCCCCTGTTCTCAAGTCCTGTACGCTCTCCTGAGACATTCTGGACCAGAGCAACCTTGAAACTGCCATTATTTGGGTCATATTTCTAGATTGTTGAGTTTATTCATCACTCTAAAGCTTAACCCTTTACCTGACAGTCCCGACTTTTAACGACCTTGAGAGGAAAGGCTTTTGAAAACATTGTGGGAAAAGGAGAAAATGCTGGTAACCAGCATTTTCTCCTTTTCCCACAATGTTTTCTACCCTATCAAAGACAAATTCTATGATTTGAGCCATATTTATATTGTCGTCTGCAAATTCTTTGAATTTAGACAAGTCTACATTTTTGTTGTGTGGTAAAGAGTTAAACCTATATTACAGAATTTTATTAGGGTGTCAATTATTCATTAACTTGGTGTTTTCTAATACATTTTTGATTAGTTATCCTTTCCTCTTTACACATTATTACTCATGGGGTATTTGGCCAATCACTTCTGCCCTGAATTAAGAATAAACCAAATTATGTCAAGAACAAACTGTTTAGTAGCTGTTGAAAACAATGTTCTTGCATTGCAGAATCAATAAAAGCATCAAAATATTTTAGCAAAAGTATCAAATTTTCTGAGGTTGCAATATTTACGAAAATGGTATGTTGCTGAATTGCTATGTATGAAGAAAAAGGGTATATTACATTAATAAAACTGCAATAATCCAGACATGAGTCAAACTTGTAATTAGCCTCATGTCTTTACAGGACATGTCTTATGGAATTCCTTGACTGAGTGATCGGGTGTTTTAACCCTTTACCACACAATCCTGAGTTTTAACGACCCAGGAGAAGATGCCTTTTTGAAAACATTGTGGGAAAAGGAGAAAATGCTGGAAACCAGAGAGTTAAAAATGCTGCGGTAAAAAGCTTTTGCAAACATAGCAGGAATAGTTTAAATTAAGTGAATGCTGGTAACCAGCATTTCCCCTTTTCCCATAATATTCCTTTACCCTTTCAAAGACAAATCCCATCATTTTAGCCACAATTACCCATCTGCAAAATGCCTTCAACTGGAATTAAAACCTAAAATTTTGTTGTTGGGTAAAGGGTTCACAGCAGTGAAAGGAAAGTATTACAGCATAAATTGAAATAGTTTTTTCCAACTCATTGCCTCCTAAAGTAAATCTGGACAACTTTGAAAACTTCTTGATTTAATAGGGCTTATCAACATGAGCTCAGAGTTCTAAATACATTGTACGCAAATACAAATGAAAACATTGGAGCACATGGAGAAATTTCTTATAATTTTCCTTTCACCACAATGTTTTAAAAGCAGTCTGCTGCATGACCCAAAGAAGTCTGCAGCAGTTATATCTTACAAAAGCTGACTGTATTGGAGACTGATTGAAATGACACATAGTTGTATATGGCAACCCGCAAATAACATGGGATAAACATTCCTGTCAGCTTTACTATAAAATTTTTATTGACACCGCTGCTCCATGAAAGCTTGGAGCCCTACTTCTTTTTCCACAATGTTTTCAAAGGGGAAAGAGATTTTTGTGTAACAAAAAAAATCATCTTGTAAGAGCAATTTGAAATTTTGAGTTGACATAGCAGATTGTAATTGAAATATGACATGGTTGTACATGGCAACATGGGGTAAACACTGCAGTGAGCCTAACAGTAAAATCTTTATTGATAATGCTGCTCCCAGCCTGTAATAAACTGGAATCCAGGGTTAAAAATATACACAAGCTATGCTCTGGCAAAAGGAGGCTTAATGCACCTCCGTGACGCATAATACCATGCAAGTCATCCTATCATTAACTCTTTCCCAAACAAGCCCTGGTTTTCACGTGTCTGCAGTACAAGTCTTTTGAAAACACTGTGGGAATAGGAGAAATTGCTCGTAACGAGCAATTTCTCCTTTTCCCACAGTGTTTTCTACCCTTTTTGAGAACTTCCTGCCATTTTCATCAAATTTAAAATTGTCGTCTGCAAACTCTTTCAATTTGGACCAGTCCAAAATTTGTCGTTTGGGAAAGGGTTAAATCAGTTTGTCTTACAATCAACGGAATCATGAAGTAGAATGATCTTTGGACATACAGAAAATTTATGAAAAGCAAAAAGTTTCGGCCCAGGTCAGCCTGCAGGTTATGATCCCTACACTTTATCACTTAACCATGCAAGACCCCTGATGACCCTGTGGAAAAAGCATTTTGTAAACATTGTGGAAAAAGGAGAATGCTTGTAATCAATAGTTTCTCCTTTTTCCACAATGTTTTCTACCCTACTTAAGACAACTTTTACCATCTGAGCCACCTGTTATTTGTTGCCTGCAACTATGTTTGATTTGGACTCGTCTAGAATTTTTTCATTTGGTAAAGTGCTAAGCTACATTTCATTTTTTTTTGTCTTCAAATTATTTTAATATGGACAAGTCTCAGAATTTTGTCATTTGGTAAAGAGTTTAGTCCCATCTTGGTCTACACTATCCATAAGCGCATTCAAGGGCAGAAAAGTGGACAGCAGAGGTTCTATGCTGTCTGATCTGAATCTACACTTTTTGCAACAAGTTGTTTTGCACCCTAAGGGTTTCATTAGCAAAGCACTGTTGAGTTTATTTTCACTATAGAATTGTGAAGTTGTTTACCAATAACTGCAAGTTTACCGACCAAGTTAATATTGTACAGTTTTTGAGCAATCTATTGATCTGTGGGTAACCCTTACAGCGCCTTTCACAACTCTAGTTGCCTCTGTGGGCAGTGTAAATCAAGATCAGACTGTACAAAACATGCGGTTTGATCTTTGATCTACACTGTCTGCTTGGCTGAAATGTCTTGAACATGAGTAACCTTTAAATGGCAATTACTTGGGTCTTATTTCTAGACTGTGAGTCTATGACAGGTTTATTGGGTACTCTAAGCATTAAGATCTTACCCAGACTGCATACAATAATGCCTCTTTCAATTTTTGCCATAGAAGTAATTGAAAAACTGCAAACTTGGGTTATCGGGTTAATGGGTTTGCATGATCTGTTTGAAAAATGTGTTTCCTACCTATTGAACAGATTTAACCCTTTACCACACAATCTCGAGTTTTAACGACCCTGAGAAAGACGCCTTCTGAAAACATTGTGGGAAAAGGAGAAAATGCTGGTAACCAGCATTTTCTCCTTTTTCCAAAATGTTTTCTACCCTATCAAAGACAGATTTCATCATTTGAGCTACATTCAAATTGGCATCTGCAAATGCTTTGAATTTGGACAGGTCTACTTTTTTGTCGTTTGGTAAACAGTTTACCCATAGAGAGCTAAGGCACTGCTAATGTTGTTTTTGAGGACAATGTTAATCAAGATCAGACTACACAGAAAGTTCATCTAAGATCTACACTGTCCACTACAGTGACTGTACATCATATACTCATCAGAAATTGTGTTACTTTCTATATCTAGAATATGAGTGAGAATGAAATTAAGAATGGTTTCTAAATATTGGCCCAGCTGGTCTTATACACAATGCCTTTTTCTTTGTCGTATTCTCATATTCCTACAACACGCATGAAAGTTTTTGCTAGTATTTTTTATGGCCAACATTTAACTCTTACACTGCCATTGTCACATTCGACATCTTTCGCAGATGGCATAGATCAAGATCAGACTGCACAAAATGTACAGTCTGATCTTTGATCTACACCATCTGCTACCTGATACTCATCTTCGACCAAAATAGGCTTCAAAAGCAACGATAATACACTTTTAGACCTTGAAAAATATCATATCCATTTACCTGGCAGCAAAAGAGTTAAAGGAACAAACAATTTCTTTGACAATAAATTTTTAGTTTTTTGTTATTTCTGCCTTTTTTGTCAACAACACAACCATGTCTCAATATTTAAATCCTGGAAACACAAGAAAAAGAATTCTTTGAGGGTGAAAAAAAAACCCACTTGATCCTTGAGCCTTAACCAATCCTGTCCTTAAAATACACCACGTCTTCCCTTTGCGAGCACCAGTCCTGTCATCAATGGCTGTCATGTGCCATCAAAAAGGGGGCATAACTGTGTCAAAAATATTTTGAGGGTTACCTGCTCCTGTTGTATGAGTTCCCCTTTTGAAAGTTAACAACTTGTCCAAGTTTACAGTAAATATCTTCGTAATATCAGAGATAATAACAAATTGTCAGTTTTTGCATGACAACACAGACGATGCAGATGATGACTACGCAAGGGCTATGGCAGTAACTCATGTAACTAAAATGAAAGAAATTGTTAATAGCAAACTGATAAGGCACATTTTGTTGACAGAGATTCTGTAGTGAAAATGGCCCACACCAAAAACAGAAGAGGAGGTGGAGAGATGCACATGTATAGTAGGAAGTAAACAAAGTATCCAAAGATGTTGTTAACAAGCAACATCGAACCAAGCAATGGAAACAATTCAGGGTAAATATATGTACTGTGTGTAATTTTCAGATTTTAAGACTTCCCAGCAGTAAGTAAATAAACTCACGCCTAATTATCTTCTTTTGGACCTTACCTTGAAATATTCGTAAAAAGGGGGGGGGGGTCCATAATTATTCTATTAAACCCTATGCTGCTAAGCGCAACTCACTGACCTTTTGTGGACAGCGTAGATCAAGATCAGACTGCACAAAACATGCAGTCTGATTCTGAATCTACACTGTCCGATAAGGAGACATCTCTCCTTCAAAAATACCTTTGAAATGGGAAAATTTGGGTTTTTATTATTGGCTTGCAAGTTTCATTTTTTTATTTAGCAGGGTAAGGGTTTATTAAGGCTTTATCAGTGAACTTCTGGTATCTTTTTCTGAAATTATTGTTTACTGATTTAATGGCTTACTTTCATTTCTTTGCCCAGTTTTTTTATCATAGAGGGCACAGGGCTTTACCGTAACTCTTTACCAAACAACAAAATTTTAGGCTAGTCCAAATTCAAAGCAATTGCAGACGACAAAATAAATGTGTCACAAAAATTGAAATTTGTCTTGGAAAGGGTAGAAAACATTGTGGGAAAAGGAGAAAATGCTGGTTACCAGCATTTTTTCCTTTTCCTACAATGTTTTCAAAAGGCTTTTTCCAGAGGGTCGTTAAAAGTCGGGATTGTGTGGTAAAGGGTTAATGTGGAATTTACCCTGACAAAGAGATGGTCAATAAAATCATGTAAGTCATGCTCTGTGAAAAGGAGGCTTAATATCCGTGTGAAAAGTATTGACCGAGGTCAGCCTGCGCAGTCTGACCTGGGCCAAAACTTTTCGCTATTGGTCGATTTTGTGTATGTCAAAAGATCAGTCTACCTTATTATACAGTCAGTTGTTAGACATAGTGGATTTTATGGGTCCCTAATTATGCAATGACTTGCTTAGTATCATGCATCCAGAGATGTATTAAATGCCCTGTTGCCAGAGCATGGATCATACATTTCTTGTGTGTGTAAAGACCATGCATTTATTTAACATTTTAGCATTTAATTTTTTCCCCGTGAAAAAATTTAAGTCATACCAAAAAAATTGTCAGAAAGGAGAATTAAAGAAAAATACTTAGAAACGAAGATTACAGAGCCAGCTGAGTACTTATGGATGTTATCCATTGAGACATCTAACTTACAGAGATGAAGGAAAACTGAAATTTAACATTGTCTGAGTTTTTTTATTGTTTCAGTAAAAAGGGGAATGAATTTACACAAAAACTGAATCTTTGTTGCCATGTTCTAATAATTAAAAAAAAAATGCCATAAACAATCCTATCAATTATGCCAAAGGCCAATAATAATAATAATAGTAATGATGATGATGATGATGATAACGACAACAATGACAACAGCGACAACAACCATGATGATGATGATGAAAATAATAATAATAATTATGATACTCACATTTTAAAGTTTCAAAAGCCAATTCGTAGGTTAATCTTTTTTCTGTATCATCAGCAAAATCCAACTCCGGAAACACAACCTTACTATCACCATTATCCTGTTTTTTCCTATAATATGGATTTTCAAGTTCATCTCTAGACTCATGTTTTAAAGCATTGAACACTTTGGCGGCATTAAGATATATTTTTTGAGTATATAAACAAGGTTCTTTGTAATGAAAATCGTATTTGGAGTTTTTGGTACAAGACGCACTATCTTCGGTCGGGAAGCCATTGTGCTGGCTCGTATCCCCCGACATCATCGTGGTAACTGTTCTCATTGTCTTATCAAACTGTCCATGAACTGGTGATGGGAATGAAACTGACGTACGAAGTCCAACTATCGAGTTACTGGCTATGGGAGGCATCCCTCAATGATAAAAATCTTTTGTGAGAAAGTTAGACTGTGTCTAATGACGTATTCAGAGTAACACCCGTAACTAGTTCTCCTGTCTGTCAAAAGCAAACTTCTTCACAAAATATGCAAATGAGTTGAGTCTGGATTGGTTGGCAACACACTGTAACCACACTACCAATTGGACAGCCCCCTGTCAATCTTTACCACCTGTAGAATTTATAGAAACACTGAATATAAACCCTTAAAAAGTTGATTCATTGAAATGGACATTTTCAATTAATCTAAGCAACCACAATATTGCAATTTCAAGGTTGTTTTGGCTCAAAAAATGTTACAAAGTCCTGGACAGTGTAAATGAAAGATCTGACTGCATGTTCTGTGCAATCTGATCTTTGATCTACAGTCT
This sequence comes from Tridacna gigas, assembly GCA_945859785.2. Lineage (NCBI taxonomy): Eukaryota > Metazoa > Mollusca > Bivalvia > Cardiida > Cardiidae > Tridacna > Tridacna gigas. Next base: position 67,466,058 of record OX244033.2, read on the forward strand.
GCAAAAGTAATAATTTTGCTTTGCAACACAAAGGGTCCTATGATCTTCTCAATATAGATAGCCAAGTCTCTACTGCACTTTAACCCTTTACCACACGACAAAATTTTAGACCTGTCCAAATTGAAAGCATTTGCAGATGACAATTTCACTGTGGCTGAAATGGTGCAATTTTTATTTGATAGGGTAGAAAACATTGTGGGAAAAGGAGAAAATGCTGGTTACCAGCATTTTCTCCTTTTCCCACAATGTTTTCAAAAGGCTTCTTTCCCAGGGGCGTCAAAAGGCGTCATTGTGCAGTAAAGGGTTAACTAAGATTAGTTTCACAGCTTGACACAATACCTGAACAATATGCAACGTGAATTTTATCGATAGATATTGTCCGAACAAATTATTCTACATCACTATTTAGAGACCAAATTTCCGCAGAGATGTCTTAATATAAAATCAATTAAATCTCACACTATAAGAAAATGAAACATATTTTCAGAAGGTAGGCAGAAATCACTTATTGCAAACTGAAACCTGATTTTGCTTGAGTAATTCTCTAGAAATATAGGGAAAGTTTACATCAATGATCAGACTGCACAAAATTTGCAGTCTGATCCTGATCTGCACTATAAGCAAAAGCACATAAAGTTGTCTTAAGAAAGCTAAGAGTAAAATCAATGTTTGAGAAATAAATCCGGTTTCATTATAGCAATTACCTCTAGTAGTGTGTTATAGACAGTAATAAACCTGGCCCAAGAATCAATCGAATGCCAGTAAGTCAATTTCTAATTTTCTGTCTATTCTCCCTGTTTACTAATAAATTCCCTTTTCCCGTAACTTTGCCTTATACCTATACTAATACTGTACTTGATTGTATATTTAAACCAATTTTCACGCTGTGGGTTTTTGCAACTTTACTGTTGAAATTATTTTCCATTATAGGGAGTTGTGATACACTCTCACCTATTTTATATCCTACCGCTAACTCAAGTATCAGAGGAGATTAACTGAAATATTGTAAACAGGACAATCAAATGATGGAGTTTGTAATCGGTCAACTAATAGCTTTAACGTAAACAGAATGTATCGAAGGCTATGTTATATGCTATAAATATCTTATGTTGACAGTCATACACCCAAAAATCCCCCTTTTTTTTGTTGACCCCTACCCTTAATCCTTTAGCAAACACTCCAGAATTTTAACAACCGAAGGAAGAAGGCTATAACCCTTTACTAAACAACAAAATTTTAGCCTTCTCTGAATTGAATGCATTTGCAGATGACAATTTCAATGTGGCTCGAATGGTGCAATTTTTCTTAGATAGGGTAGAAAACACTGTGGGAAAAGGAGAAAATGCTGGTTACCAGCATTTTTTCCTTTTTCCCATAATGTTTTCAAAAGGCTTCTTTCCCAGGGCGTTAAAAATCGGCACTGTGCAGTAAAGGGTTAAAATCATTGTGGTAAAAGGACAAAATGATGGTAACAGTCATTTTCTCCTTTTTTCACAGAGTTCTCTACCCATCTATTCTTTCCAAGATGACAAAATCTCAGACTTGTCCAAGTCAAAAGCCTTTGAGGGCAAATGTTGCTCAAATTATTTGTTGTTGTAAGAAACGGTAACATTGTAGGAAAAGGAGAAAATGCTGGTTACCAGCATTTTCTGCTTTTCCTAAAATGTTTTCAAAAGCCATCTTTCTTAGGGTCATTTAAACTCTGGAATGTGTTTAACTCTTTGCCACACGACAAAATTTTAGACTGGTCCAAATTGAAAGCAATTGCAGACGACAAATTAAATGTGACTCAAAAATTGATATTTGTTTTGGGAAAGGTAGAAAACATTGTGGGAAAAGGAGAAAATGCTGGTTACCAGCATTATCTCCTTTTCCCACCATGTTTTCAAAAGGCTTCTTTCACAGGGTCACAAGTCGGGATTGTGTGGTAAAGAGTTAAGACTCTCCTATTAAAATTCCCTATTGTAGATTTAGACATGGTTAACGCTGGTATTGTATTATTATTACCCCAAAATCCCCAGAATGTTACCAGGGTGGGGAATTACATGTTTTTTTCTTTTGATACACTTCATGGAAAGAATTCACTGTCTTTGTAAATACTTTGTCATAAAATCTGTAGTTTCAACACTCCTGGCATGAAATTTCATGAGAGTCTGTGGCAAAGAGTGAATTTTTATGGCACCAATGTGGTATGATTAAATACAGACATACGTTTGCAAGAAGTTGGGGCATAGATCCATCGATGAAATGAAGAACAAAAAAACAGAAAAGCCATATACATTAGCATTTCGTCAAAATTCTACCATTTTTCAGAAGTAAATTGAAGCAAAACCCAAAAGATTCCCTATCCTGATTACAATTAACAAAGCAATGAAATACGTAAAATGTGCACTAGAAAAAAAACTGCACCAAGTCAGAGTGACTCCTTTCTCGAACAATCTTGATGACCCCAAAAGAGAAGACTTGAAAACATCAGGGGTAAAGGAGAAGAGGCTGGTAACCAGCATTTTCTCCTTTTCTCGTAAAGTTTTCTGCCCTTTCAAGAACAAATATTCAACCCCACATTTGATTTGTTGTCTGCAAAATCTGTCAGTTTGGACTAGACTGATTCTATGGTGTGTGGTGAAGAGTTAATCGGTTCATTTACAGAGACCACAAGTTTCAGAAATTTGCTATGCAAGAAAAGGGCTGTAACTCCATATTATAACAGCCTTTACTTACAATGTTTTGCTCTTTATTTTGTCCTGTGCATCATGGCAAAAGGACAAATTAATAAATAGCGAGAAATTTCATTACTATTTTCATCTCCATTGTGTATTAATAACACTTAAACATTATTAAATACAGCTAAAAAGATTATTTCCATTTTTGAAAAGGTAGTTCTAAAACATTGTAGGAAAGGAGAAAATGCTGGTTACCAGCATTTTCTCCTTTTCCCACAATGTTTTCAAAAGCCTCTTTCTTTTAGGGTCCTTAAAAAAAGGGACTCTTTGATAAAGGCTCAGTCGTCTGCTGCAGATTTTTTTAGGGCCATTGAGTTAAAAATAATTCATTTACAATCAGCAAAGTGTGACTGTCTTTGAGAAATCATCAGCTGTATCATCTGATCCCCTTAACTCTTTACCAGACGACAAAATTTTAGACTGGTCCTAAATGAAAGCATTTGCAGATGACAAAATAAATGTGACTCAAGAACTGAAATTTGTTTTTGGAAGGGTAGAAAACATTATGGGAAAAGGAGAAAATGCTGGTTACCAGGCTAAACGCTTCTTCTCAGGGTCGTTAAAAGTCGGGATTGTGTGGTAAAGAGTTAACTCTTAACCAAACGACAAAATTTTAGCCTAGTCCAAACTGAAAGCATTTGCAGACAACAAACTAAATATTACTCAAAGCATAAAACTTCTCTTTCACAGGGTAAAAACATTGTGAGGAAAAAGAAGAAAATGCTGGTAACCAGCATTTTCTCTTTTTCCCACAATGTTTTCAAAAGCCTTCTCTCTAAGCATCATCAAAAGTCCAAAGTCTAAGGACTGTGTGGTAAAGGGTTAACTCTTTACCAAACGGCAAAATTTCAGACTGGTCCGAATTAAAAATATTTGCAGACGACCAGTTAAATTTTTATCAAATGGTAAGATCTGTCTGTGATATGATAGAAAACTTTGTGAGAAAAGAAGAAAATGCTGGTAACCAGCTTTTTCTCCTTTTCACAATGTTATCAAAAGCCTTTTTCCCTGGGTTGATAAAAGTCGGGTTTGCTTGGTGAAGGGCTAATCTGCCTTTCAAAAGCAATGTTTTCAGTACTTTTAGCCCTGCAACAGTATTCTAATAATGAAATAATATTTTAGTCAAAGCGATCATCAGAAACATAGCTTAAATATTGACTAATTTTAAGTCCATGGCAAACATTGTAGAGTCAAGATCAGACTGCACTTCCTGTACATTCTGGTCTTGATCTACACCAAATGCAAAAGGGATTTAAATTGCATGTAGTGCTCAAAGGGTAATAAAATGTATCCTTTGTTGTGATTAGATGCATATCTTAACTGAAGCATTTATCCACAAGGATAGTTAACTCTTTACCAAAAGACAAAATTTTAGACTGGTCTAAACTGAAAGCATTTGCAGACGACAAATTAAAGGTGGCCCAAATGACAAAATTTGGCCTTGATAGGGTAGAAAACATTGTGGGAAAAGGGAAAATTGCTGGTAACCAGCATTTTCTCCTTTTCCCACAATGTTTTCAAAAGACTTTTTCTTCAGGGTTGTTAAAAGTCGGGATTGTGCGGTAAAGGGTTAACAAAGGCCTCTTGCAACTATAAACAAACAATGTTAACCCATTAGCTGATATAAAATTTCAAATGTAAAATCTTAAAAAAGAAAAAAAATAACGATGGAATGAAATAAATAAAGAAGGAATAAATTTCTAAATTTATGGCACTACAAGTAAGCATTTTTCTAAAATACAGGGCATGATTAACATTCATACTTTTCAATTCAACGTACATTAATCCTTAACCACAAAATCCAGAGTTTAAACGACCTGAGGAAGACGGCCCCTGAAAACATTGTGGGAAAAGTGGTATACAGCATCTTCTTCTTTTCCCACAATGTTTTCTATTCTTTAACAAAGAACAAAAGCCATTATGTGAGTCAGGTTTAGGTTGCTGCCTGCACAGCCTTTGAATTTGGAAAATGTCTAAAATCTTTATTTTTAAATAAAAAAACTAGGAAGACTGCCTAGGGGCAACATGTTGAGCCAGCCATGTGGGAATTTAGTATAGAACCTCATAAGCTGCATGTGGAAAAAAAGGTAACCAATCACTCAATGTACGTCTATCTCATTTCAGACCTCTTGTTTTCAAATTTGCATGAGGATAAGAGTATTTCCTATTAACCCTTTACCACACAGTCCCGACTTTTAACGACCCTAAGAAAGAGGCCTTTTGAAAACATTGTGGGAAAAGGAGAAAATGCTGGTAACCAGCATTTTCTCCTTTTCCCACAATGTTTTCTACCCTGTCAAAGATTGAAATCATCAATTGGGTCACATTTGATTTGTCGTCTGCAAATGCTTTCGATTTGGACGGATCTAAAGTTTTGCCATGTGGTAAAGAGTTAATGAACAAGAAGAAGCTTAATTTATGACCTTCAAATATGAACTTGACCTTGAAGCTACAGAAGTGAATTATTCAGAGAGACACTTACTTCTCATTAAGTAGAAAAATTGTAAAAAATTTTATCATATGATCATCAAGGGTGAACTTGACCTTGGACCTACCTAAAGAAATTTAGAAATGGCACATCTACTCATAAAGCAGAACAATTGTGCAAATTTATTTTGAAATCCATCCATATGTGTAGAAGTTATGGCTCCGACAAGATCTATTGTTGATAATTTTATCATTTGACTGTAACATTTGACCTTGACCTTGGACCTATATGATCTAATACTTTTAAATGGCACATCTAGTCATGAAGGAGAGTACCTGTTCCCAATAATTTTGAAATCCATCTAAAATGTAGAATTTATGGCTCAGACATGCTTTCTTAATGACAATTTTATTGTTTGACCTTTTAGTGTGACCTAGACCTTGGATCTACCTGAACAAATTTTTCAAATGACTCTTCTACTGGTAAAGGAGAACACTTGTCAAAATTATTTCTGAATCTATTAATAAATGTAGAAGTTGTAGCTTGGACAAGCTCTATGTATGAAAATTTTACCATTTGACCTTTGAGGGTGAACTTGACTTTGGACTTACCTGAACAAATGTTTCAAATGGCACTTCTACTGGTATAGGAGAACAATTTTGCCATATTGTCTTTGAATGCATCCATATGTATACAAGTTATGGCTCAGAGAAGCTCTATTTATGACAATATTATCATCTGACCTTCAAGTGTGACCTAGACCTTGGTACTACCTGAACATATGATTCAAATAGCACTACTCTGTAGCACAGACAAGCTCTTTGTATGTAAATTTTATCATTTGACCTTCAAGAGTGACCTTGACCTTGACCCACCAGGAGAAATGTTTCAAATGGCACTTCTGGTCATAAAGGAGAACAATTGTACCAAACTATTTTGAATTCCATCCACATATGCAAAAGTTCTGGTCTGGACAAATCTGACCACACACACAGTCTAAACTTTGTCTATACTGTGTACACTACTACACTAGGGAATCAAAGTTTTCAAAAGCACTTGAAAGGTTAATGCCAAGTGACATGGAATTAGACTGGTTACATCTGTAATAACCCTCGAGATATGCTTTAGCAAACAATCCCAAATTTTAGCAGAGGAAAGAGGCTTTTGAAAAAAAAAATGTGGAAAAAAAGAAAATGTTTTCCATCCTTTCAAAAACAAAGTTTTACACTTGAGTAACATGTATTATGTCATCTGAAAATGCTTTCAAGATAGACCAGGCTAACATTTTGCTGTTTGGTAAAGACTTAACCAACATGACTAACTGAATTGTCCCTTGACCCTTTAGCACAGTCCAATGTTGTAATAATTCCTGAAAAAGAAGACTTTTAAAGCATTGCTGCAAGAGGAGAAAATGTCAGTGCCCAGCATTTTCCCTTTTCCTCACAATGTTTTCTACACTTTCACAAATGAATTCCATCATTGTAGCCCCTTTTTACTTGCCATCTGCAAATATTTTAAATTTTGACAAGTCTTAAACTTTGCCTACTGGCATATACCTTTATTATAATATAGCCTGAAATTGCTAATTTTATCAGTATTTTCAGTCATTAAGAGAACCTCTGTCCTCATCACTGCAATTTTGCGGCTTATCAGGGCTGAAGACAGCTACTTACTCATACACATAAAAATGAAGAAGCTAGTGTGGACCCAAGATCAGGCTGCATGTTCTGTGCACTCTAAATTTTGTCTACAATGTCTGCAAAGTGAGTTAAGTTTTCAAAAGCACTTGAAAGGTTAATGCAAAGTGACAGGAATTAGACTGGTTATGTCTGTAATAATCCTCAATTAATCCTTTCCCAAACAAGCCCTGGTTTTCACGTGTCTGCAGTACAAGTCTTTTGAAAACACTGTGGGAAAAGGAGAAATTGCTCGTAACGAGCAATTTCTCCTTTTCCCGCAGTGTTTTCTACCCTTTTTGAGACCTTTCTGCCATTTTCATCAAATTTAAAATTGTCGTCTGCAAACTCTTTCAATTTGGACCAGTCCAAAATTTGTCGTTTGGGAAAGGGTTAATCCAGTCCTTCTTGCATAATGCCCTTTGACAACTTTGCACTGAGGCAGTTATAGAAAAAATTTAATGAATTGTAAAATTTCTCAATATTAGACAAATATTCTTCATTGTCTATTTATCTCACATTGACTCATTGTTGTCAACACTGGTCGGTTTCTTTTTTACTGTGATTGTCACATCATTCGGTTAATTCTTTTTCCAAAGTCCTGAGATTTTAACTTATCATGTCTTAATGACGACATTTTTCATCCTCCAATTTACTTTTGAAAACATCTGGGTAAAAAGGCAAAACATGTTCAAAATAAGCATTCCTTCCTTTTGTCACATTATTTATCAGTTGACTTATTTTAACTGAATTTATGTAAAGTATCCCTTTGAATAGATTAGTTTCAGAAATAATGAAGAAAAAGTTTTATGATCACAATTATTATGTCTCTATGGGGCACTGGATTAACTGTGATTGTATAAAAGTGCTTCTCTGTAGAAGATGGCTTTTGACAACATTGTGAGAAAAGGGGTGTCACATGTCACATGTAATTGCCCTCTTCTTCCACAGTGTACTCAGTATTGCAATAGTTTGATAGCTTTCCTTCAAATAATTGCAACTGCTTTTGCCAGAATTTATTTGTATTCAATATAAAAACATCTATCTAGCAATGGATTAAATCTTTACCAGATGACAAAAATTGTAGACTCGTCCAAATTTAAAGCATTTGCAGACAACAAATCAAATATTACTCAAAACATGTATTTTGACCTCTGAAGGGTAGAAAACATTGTGAGAAAAGGAGAAAATGCTGATTACAAGCATTTTCTCCTTTACCCACAATGTTTTCAAAAGTTTTCTTTGTTAGGGTCGTTAAGCTCAGGATTATGTGGCAATGGATTAATCTCTAATCATGCTTTAAAACTAATCATGATTCATAACACATTTTTTGAAGGAAGGCTTGGTTTATAATAGGATTTGATTGCTTTGGACTTGACTCAAGACTTTTCAAGTCATTATTCTGTCATGACAGTTCAGTAACTTATCCTTGAACATAAAGAGAAAAAGTAAACTAGAGAGAGAGACAGAGTCAGAGAGACTGAGGAATAGGGAGAAAGAGAGAGCAACAGAGAAATAGAGAGAGAGCAATGGAGGAAGAGAGAGAGAGAGAGAGAGAGGCTCTATTTATTAAGTAACAATTTTAACCCTTAGAGCTCCAACCCTTACAGCCCCAAATAAACCCATCAGACATTTTCATCCTAGATTATATGACCCAAATTATTGAAATTTCATGTTTCAACACTGTTTTAGCAAAGCAGACAGTGTAGATAAAAAATCAGGCTGCATGTTTTGTGCAGTCTGATCTTTGATCTACACTGGCTGCAAAGGCAGCTTTAGTTGTGAAAGACACTTTAAGGGTAAATTAATTTGTGAAACTATTTGTTAGAACACGCATTTGAGTAAGTCGATAAAATTCTGATTCTTTATTCTATAATTATCATAACCATAAATTCCCAAGAATATTAGCTTGTTCTTCTTAACCATCAAAGCCCCTTTCACAACTACAGTTGCCTTTGTATTAATTGTAGATAAAGATCAGCCTACAAAAAATGTGCAGTCTGATCTTTGGTCTACACTGCCCATTTTTGCTTAGACAATCTGATCTGTTTGAACTACAATGTGTGCTTTGCTGAGATAATCTGGACATGTGCAACCTATATGACTAAAGTTCCCTTGCAGCCAGTATAGATCAAAGATCAGACTGCACAAAAGGAGCAGTCTGATCTTTGATCTAAACTGTCTACTTTGCTGAGAAGTATTCTGGACACTGGCAATCTTGAAATTCCTCTTATTTGGTCTTTGATTGTGTAGTATCAAAATACTGTTTGGATTAACTGAACTAAACGTATCTAGGGATTAATAAGTAAAAATTATTCACTACTACTCCAGCAGTTTTTGAGGTGGGGTGCGAAGCATCCAAACTCAGATTTACCATGTGGGAAATTGAACCTAATAATCTGATTCTGAGGTACCTGACATCGCAAAATCATTACCTGGAAAAATAGTACTATTAAGAAAGCATTCCATTCACTTTGGCATCAAGGCATGGCTAAAACATGATAAGCAAATACACCATTATCATAACACAATTTCAAAAAAATACTGTTAGAACAGACTACTATGAGGCATGCGTAAGGATGATACACGTTTATGTATCAGTTCCATCATAGTGTCAAGAAATGTCAGTAAGTGCCATGGAAAGCTTAGAAGCAACATGAGAACTCTTGTGCTAATTTCTTTGAACAGGATTGCTTTATTTGTCCAGATATTGCTTAATAATACTTCTAACACCCTACAAAAAAAAAAGAAATTTGCCATTTGCTCTGAGATTTATTGGAGAGATACCCCACTTTCAATGTCTGCTTGCTTTTACTCAACTCTTTCTAGCAGCATCACATACTTATTATTTGGTACAACAGTTGGATTTCAACTTGCTCAGGATTAAACGCACCCCACCTCAGCAGCGCTTTCACCGCTTTGATTTCATTTGTCAAAATATTTTTGCATCAGTATTTGGTGCTATGCAGAGTACATTTCAGCTTTATTATGTCTGAGGTAGATCCTAGGCCCTTCAATAAATTTTTAATACACCAACTGAGTTGCAAAAGGGGGGTAACATTATGAAAGTAGTGATCAAACTTTCCTGTGATTTATTGCTTGCTCAAATCCACTGTAGATAGATGAAATTCTCAACATCGTTGTTGAAATTAATTTGAATTCATAGTAGAAGAGCACAATAAGCTTTTCAAAACAAACACAAAATGTAGAAAAAGGTATACTGGGGTCAGTCACTTGGAATGATCCCTTTGCTTTCAAATTTGCATGAGGATAGGAATATTCCCTATTTATGAACAAGAAGAAGCTTAATTTATGACCTTCAAATATGACCTTGACCTTGAAACCACTGAAGCGAATAATTTAGAGAGACACTTACTCATTTAGTAGAAAAATTGTCAAATGTCCGAAGGCCTCATTTCACATATTGCGGGCCATTTGTAAATTGATTTTTCTCACTTTCAATAAAACCTGAACTGTAAAAAGACTAAACACCACTTTCCTGTTCTCCTCATGACAGGTAAACAACAAAACAATGGTGGAGAGTAGTCTGTGATAGAAAGGAAATGGCAAAAACATGTTAACTCTTTACCAAACAACAAATTTTTGGACTGGACCAAATTCAAAGCATTTGCAGACGACAAATTAAATGTTGCCAAAATGATAATTTCTTGTCTTTTATAGGACAGAAAACATTGTGGGAAAGGGAGAAAATGCTGGTTATCAGCATTTTCTCCTTTTCCTACAATGTTTTCAAAAGCCCTCTCTTTCAGGGTCGTTAAAAGTCGGGGTCGTGCGGTAAAGAGTTAACAAAACACTATACTCCTTTCACTCTCTACCTGACAAAGAAATTTCAGACCAGTCAGAACTGATTGCATTTGCAGACAACAAACTAGAGGCGCTTGAGCGCCTGTATCGCTCCACAGGCCTGATATTTCTATAATGGCGAAAAGAAGTTTTTAACAATTACCATTCAATCCTGCATTTTAGCTCACTGAAGAAAAAAGGTATGGAAAAAACTTGTGAGAAAAGAAGAAAAAAATGGTAACCAGCATTTTCTTAGTTTCCCACAATAATTTCTATCCTTTTTTATATATGTCTTACTAATTTGAAGATATGTTGTCTGCAACAGGTCCTTTCACAAACCATTTTAGGTGGGGAAACATCAAAATATAGAAAATATGTCTTTCTCAGGGTCGTTAAAAGTTGTGATTGTGTGGTACAGGGGTAATCTAAAAGAACAGCTAGGAGGGCAAATGAATGAATGTTATAGCAATATAGATCAACTTACATCAATACACCAGATAGAATGAAATATGCTGGCATACAATGAACACCTAATCCCTAATAATCAACTTTTCACAGTCACAGTTAGAATGTCTTCTGTGGCAAACAACACAAAATGGTCTACAAATGCATTTACATAAATCAAATATCCTGCTCCAGGGCACAGATTAATTCTGGTGTACTGAAGTTGCAGGATCAGTTTGACTGGGTAACATTAAATGCCTTATCACAAATGTAAAGCCCTGTCCCACTGTGTACCAGGTCACCAGGATTTACACCCCTTCTGTCCACTCTGCATTTACTCATTAGTAGGTCAACAAACCTTTACCAGAACTAATAAAAGTGCAGAGGTTCTCTTGTTCTATATCAAAAGGACTATAAAGTACCTACAACATGGGGGTTTTGTTATTAAAATACTTTTTCTTTTTTATCTTGGCATGGTTACTCAGGCTTAGTAATAAGGCAAAATTGAAAAGCTCAAGTTGTGAAAGGTGCTCAAGCTTTTACCTTATTTATGGCCAGTGATATTTTATTACTAGTACTAATAGCATATCATTGGAGTAAATTGTGATCTTAATACCAAGGAAAATGTGTGGGCTTAAATAGGACAGCCCTGACTAGGTCAAGTCAATCCAATTTTCTTCCTTTTTCTTTGTTAGTCGATAAAACTAACACAATAAATAGTTTTGGAGAAGAACATTTTTTTGAAATATAAACCTTGTCTATAAAAAAATGTGTTTTTAGGTGTATCATTTTTTTAAAAGGAATTTGGTATACAACCACCATAGAAACAATTTGGCAGACAACCACCATAGGAACTTACCTGCAAAACAACAATGAAATCCAATGAATAGTTTTAGAGAAGAAATTTTTCAAAGATTTTACTTTATACCATAAAAGGAAAATGAGTCTCCCATAAAAGCCATGTTTTTTGACAGATCATTTTTCTTTAAAGGAATTCTGTAAACCTGTACCTAAGGAACATTCCTGCAAAATAATAATGCTATCCAAATAGTGGTTTGGGAGGAGAAGATTTTTAAAGGTTTTTTACTTTGGTTGCCATGGCAACCAGAATTCTTCATGGAACACAATTATTTGAAGGAATTTGAAAGAGGACCACCAAAGGAACATTCCTGTGAAATTTGGTAAAAATCCAGTCAATAGTTTCTGAGGAGAAGTTTTTTAAAGAAAAAGTTTACGGACGCACGCACGGACGAACGGATGGACGGACGGACGGACGGACGCACGACGGACACAACGCCATGACAATAGCTTGCTGGCCTTCGGCCAGTGGAGCTAATAAATTGTGACTAAAATGATATGACATTTATTTGAAAGGATGAACAACCTTGTGGGAAAAGGAGAAAGGCTAGTTACCCCCTTACAGAACCACAACATTTTCGACTTGACAAAACTGAATGCATTTTACAGTTGGCAAATTTAATGAAATCCAACAGATGATATCCAATATCCGTCTTTTTTAACGTCTGCAAAAACTTTACTGGCATTTGCTCCCACCATTTTTTCAGAGCTTTTTTTTCCCATAGCCATAAAAAATGGGGATAGTTGGTCATGGGCTAAATATATTTGTTGTACAACTTCTATTACTGGACTACATAGTTGTCATCCCACTTTAGTTATTGTCTTCTTCCCTGACAGGAGTCTGTTATGTCTTTTCAGAACTGAAGGCATATGTAAACTGGTACTCAACATTTTGTCAAAAGGGTGTTTTATTGAAATCCATGTATGTTTTAAAATACCTATTGCTAAATTCCTAGATTTATTTTATGACAAGCTCTGCCTTAGACGGTTTTTCTGGGTTCGGGTAAGGGTCAGGCCTACAGATAGATCTAGTTTTCGACGAAAGTAGTTTTCGAGGAACGTTGCGGATCCTTTGTAAACAGCAAATGTGAATAAAATGATAGGATTTTTTGTGAAATGGTACAAGATGTATTTTGAAAAAATTAGACAGTGCTGGTTACACCAGCATTTGATCCTTTTCCCACACTGTTTTCAGAAGCCTTCTTCATCAGGGTTGAAGGGTCCTGTGCAGCTCAATTGTAGAGTGTTGGACTTGTAACCGGGAGGCCCTCACTTGAAGCGTCTGGTTTTTCTTAGGAGTGTCCTTGGGCAAGACACTTCAGTGCCCCATCCCCGGACTGGAGAGACCCAGGACATACGTGAATGTTAGCTGTCACTGTAATGACTGAAATAATGCTGAAAGTGGCATAAAACATCAATCAATCAATCAATCAATCACCAGGGTAGTTAAATACAGACTTGTTTGGTAAAGAGTTAACCCTTTACCTTGTTTTAGTGACCCTGAGGTAGAGGACTTTTAGAAATATAGAGGGATAAAGAGAAAATGCTGATCACAAGGATTTTTTCCTTTTTCAACAATTTTTTCTACTGTTTTGGAGGAAGATACCACTACTTGACCCATATGCAGTTTGTTGTCTGTAAACGCTTTCAGTTTGGACAAGACTAGAAATTTATCATTTGGTACAGAGTTAACTCTTTACCAAGTAATCCCAGGTTTTCGCGACCCAAATGCTTTTGAAAACATTGCTGGAAAAGGAGAAAATGCTGGTTAACCAGCATTTTCTCCTTTTCCCATAATGTTTTCTATCCTATCAGAGAGCTTAGATTCATTTTTATCAATGTTGAATTCATTGCCCGCAGATCTTTTAAATTTTAAAAGAGTTTTAAAATTTGTTATATGGTACAGAGTTAGACCAGTCATCAATTAATAAACACTTCAAACAATGGTTGATTTTCAAGATTGAAAAGTCAATATTCCTTCTGAACATTAACCCTTATCCTGCTAAGTAAAAGAAATGAAACTTTCAAACAGATTGTAAAAACCCAAAGTTTCCTATTTCAAAGGTAATTTTGGAGGAAAGATATCTCCTTATTGGACAGTGCAGATCAAAGAACAGACTGCACGTTCTGTGCTGTCTAATCTTGATCTACACTGTCCGCAAAGGGTTAGCGAGTCGCGCTAAGCAGCTTAGGGATTAAAATCGATTGAACAAAAAGTTATTGTTGTAATTCAGTGATTCAATCCCATAAACCACAGCTCAACTTCAAAAAACCTGTCTGTAATTTAAAAGCCTTATTATAGGAACTATTATTTTCACTGGTAATTCAATCGGGATTGCTAGTAATGTGAGCTATACATGCAACTGAAACACCCAGGTTGCTGGTTCAACTACCACATCGCACAAATTGAACGACTGGCTACTGTAAGAGAATTCTGATTCCTTTCTCACCTATAAACATTGTTTTGACAAGTTTATGTGGGAAAGCGACCACTGGCTTGAAAAGAAGGCTGTGAAAAGTGCTGGTAAAAAGAAAATCCAGGAAAGCATGGATGGTTGCACTGGCAGCTGAAATGTGACTTGAACAAGGTTAAAATCAGGATAGAACACAAAACAAACATACCATACATGAAACTAATTTTTAACTACACAAAATTATCATGGCAAACAACTTTAAAAAACAATTGTGGCAAATGAAGAAATTGCCAGAAACAAGCAACTTCTCCTTTAACCACAACATACTCAAAAGTATGCAAGTATAATTTGATTCATGTTGATTATACTCATTTTACATGGATTTTTGTTGAAGTTGTCTCTTGCAAACTTTTTTCAGGAGGTAGATTTGATGTTCAATTACATAATTCCAGAGAAATGTTGCATTAAAACTGTAGACAACAAAAGCTGAACATACTCGTCTTTGCAAGCTAAGGTGAAGATCTCTATGTGGATCTTTCACCACCTTGACTGATCGAGTAGAAATTCGTTAGCAAGGCGATGCGGCACCTACTGGATTTTGATTGTTATCACCCCTAGATTTAAGTCATTGAAAAACAATCAAATGTTGCTTAACAAAACTCTTTCAGCATTTCTGGTGTTGGGATGTATCCTAAAACTTCATTTAATTGATTTGTGACAGTGACTGTTGAAGAAAATATTGTTCGTCTGTATTTTTATATGGTAATAGTTCCGAGCATATGCAACAACTTTCTCCTGTGATCGCCATTTTTATTTATGTTCTGCTGATGTTGGACAGCAAATGTAACACTCTATTTGATTGGTGCTTTCAGTCCTAACTGTAACCAATGATTACGCATATCGTGAAGCTAACAAATTTCGACTCGATCAGCCAAGAGGTAAGATCAACATAATGATCGTCACCTTGGCTTGCACAGATGGAACAAACTGTTCACTAGATGACATGTTACAGTAAATTGGCCCCAACTTTTTCTAGTTTAACTCTTTGACAAAAATGTAGATTTGTTCACAATGAAAGAATTTAAATGTGGCTCAAATGATGGAATTTGTCTGTGATAGGGCAGAAAACACTGTCGAAAAAGGAGAAAATGCTGGTTACCAGCATTTTTTCCTTTTCCTACAATGTTTTTCAACAATATCTTTCTCGGGGTCATAATCACTTTTTGATCTACATTAAATTTGTCATCTGCAAATGCTTTCAAATTGGACGAGTCTAAAATTTTGTTGTTTGGTAAAGAGTTTAAATGCAGTCAGTGCTCTCAGTGAAAGGTCATCAGTCTTAAAAAAGGGATTATAATATTTGGTCTATGAATGTCAATGAGTTCATTACAAATAAGACCTGGCTTAAGTGCTTTTGTGCAATAGAGATCTTTGACTTACAGTGTAAATATTAAAAACAGATAATCTAAGATAATAAGTTTGTTGTTCACTGTTGGGTCAGAGACCCCCAGTTTTCAGTTTTCCTTGTTTTTCAAAGTCTGATGGTGCTTAATGTTTTACAGGACAAAACACTTCAGATAATTCTAGTTTGACAGAATTTGATGACAAAATTTCAGATACAGTTCTAATCCAGGGCTTTTCCAAGACAGAAAACATTATTGGGAAGGAAGAAAATGCTGGTTACCGGTATTTCCTCCTTTATCCATCTGTGGTTTCATGAACATTTTTTCTTGGGATCTGTGAAAAATGCAATTATTCAGTAAGCTGACTTTTAATGACCCTGTGGAAGAAGCCTTTTGAAAATATTGTTGGAAAAGGAGAAATGCTGGTTACCAGCATTTTCTCCATTTCCCACATTTTCTACCCTATTAGAGAAAATCCCATGATTTGAGCCACACTGAAATTGTCGTCTAGAAATGCTTTCAGTTTGGACAAGTCTAAAATTTCGTTGTGTGGTAAACTGTTAAAAAAACTCAAAAGGGCTACAGGTTTGAGGCTTGCCTCAACAAATACTCTTTTCGATTTACTGATTTACTGATTGTATGGTGTTTAATGCCATTTTCAAGATCATTTCAAAGCCCTACGCATTTCCAGTTAATCCTTTACCACACAATTCCAACTTTTACCAACTCACAGAAATAAAGCTTTTGAAAACATTGTGGGAAAAAGCGAAAATCCTTTTCCCACCATGTTTTCAATCCTATCAAAGATAAATTTCTTGTTTTTAGTGACAAATCCATTCAGTTTGGAGGGATCTAAAATTTTGTCGTCTGGTAAAGAGTTAAGCTAAGGAGTTTCTTTATGATTCATCTATAGGCAGGTGTAATACCAGTTGAACTCTGGCCATAAACTAGATAAATTAAACTTTTTTGAGGCCTTATAGTAGATTTTAAATGAAACTGAAGATGATTTTGGTCAAGTTAGCATCAAATACCGAATGGTATATATTAAAAATCAGACTGCACATTCTGTACAATCTGATCTTGATCTACACCATCTGCCAGAGAAATTAAATCAGCCATTGGCAGTGAAAGAGTTAATAGTAACAAGTTCATTGCTTTTTAAAAATCTTTGCCATTACTTTACTGCTTCTGCATTCAGAAAGAGATTATGAAATCAATAAACCTGTTTTCAGGTTCATGTCAAAGTAAATAAATTAACTCTTTACCACACAATCCCGACTTTTAACGACCCTGAAAAAGAAGCCTTTTGAAAACATTGTGGGAAAAGGAGAAAATGCTGGTAACCAGCATTTTCTCCTTTTCCCACAATGTTTTCTAACCTTCCCAAAACAAATTTCATTTTTTGAGGTACATTTATTTTGCCGTCTGCAAATGCTTTCAATTTGGACTAGTCTAAAAATTTGTTGTTTGGTAAAGAGTTAACTGGAATCCTATAGCTCCCCTTCATTGGCATCTTTGCAGCCTTATGCTTTTTTCTCATGGTATCTATGCATCGAGCATAATTTCCCTTTTGGACTTATTCATTTATACAAAATTAGATGATAGTAATACTGTTCCTATTCTAAACAAGCAAGGATGTTACCAAACACCACCCAAGAGCCATCATTTAAAGCTGATTATGTGTTGCAGAAATAAAAATCAGGGCTGAAAAATAGCACTGGTCCCAGGTCCAGGACCTACTGAAATCCAGATAGCACCTACAGAAAAAAAAAAAGGTAAGGGTCCGACAGACCTGTCAAAATGGGGGTCGGACCTGCTCAGTCTTCAAAGTAAAAAGTCTAATGCCCGAAAACAGACTCAGAATGACTTACATTTAGAATAATCATTCTAATGATAATTCAGGTCTGCTTGTTTAGGACAATCTTCGTGCTGAACTGAACTACTTCAAACTTTTTCCATGCGCTAGATCCGAGGATGCTATCACATAAACTTATTTAAGTCGTCATATATCAACAGTTTTCCCTGGTTCCCTATTTGCCTACAATCAATAAACGGGTATGTCTGCTGAAGCAAGTTACAATTTATGAGTGATTCCTCGTCCATGCCTTTCGCTAAAAGTTTACGAAAGGAGTCTATTTGAAATTTCTAGTTGGCACGCATAGCAATGCTAATTGTTTTATTCTTTGAACATCTTTCTTCTATTGAAGCTACCAGAGTAAAAGCAAACTGAAATGGAAAGGTTTTTGTGGTCATCTTCTGAGATGCCACACTTCTCTGTATAATGATTTAAAAAAAGTATGGACCTGACCAAGGGTACTTTGGACCCTCCTGTTATAAGGGCCCAAAGGTCCTGGACCAAGCTACTTTTATCTTTATTTTTCGGCCCTGAAAATCAGGAAAAAGAACATTTAAATAAATGGAGACTTGGGAAAATGTTTCAATTCTTAAACTTCTCCTGTTTGAGATTCATTTTCTGCTACAGCTGTATGTTGCAGTTCATGTCCCTACCTCCTGTTTATGAACAGCTTTACAAAATGCAAAATTTGACGAAGATAAACCGTTCCAAAGTGCAGATTTAACCCTTAAAGCATCTTTCACAGCTATAGTAGCTTTTGCAGCCAGTGTAGATCAAGACTAGACTGCACAAAATGTGGTCTGATCTTTGATCTACTCAGTATCTCCTTTGCTGGGACATTCTAGACAAAATCGACCTCAATCTTGCATTTATTTGGGTCTTATTTCTAGACTTAGAAATGTCTGTTGGGTTTATTCCAAGGGTTAAGCAGGGGATGAAGCAGTTCTGATGAAATGTCAGCCATCAATCTAAGCAATGTTGTCACATGTGGCTTATTGGTTTCTTGTGCTTTGTATTTTGTGGTGACTAATCTTTAAATGTGTGATTGGGTCATATCCAAGTCAAACTAACTGACTGATTTTTGTTTACCAATGGTCCCAGTTGTAAGTCTAAATGTCCCTTTAACTCTTTACCACACAACAAAATTTTAGACCTGTCCAAATTGAAAGCATTTGCAGACGACAATTTCAATGTGGCTCAAATAGTGAGTTTTCTTTGATATTGTAGAAGGATTGTGGGAAAAGGAGAAAATGCTGGTTACCAGCATTTTCTCTGTTTCCCACAATGTTTTCAAAAGGCGTCTTTCCCAAGGTCCTTAAAACTCGGGATTGGGTAGTAAAGGGTTAACTTGGAAGTTCCTGTTATGCAAATAAGAAGTATTCATATTAAGAATTCTTCATTCAGAAGCAGTCAAACTGGTTTTAACAAAAATTTTGTAATCCTACAGCACTAACCCTTTAATGAAATAGCAATCAGCCTAATAAAGGCAATACTTAATCATGTTCTGTGACGTTATTGATTCCTCATGGCTAAAACACTTAAAATTTATAAAGATAGCTAAAGTGTTTATAAATATTTACAAGTAACCAAGGATTTTTGTAGGAAAGACATCTCTGTAATCTCTTGGTCTGCTTAGATTGATCAAAACAAAATTCCTGTATGTTATCAAACACATTTTCTACCTCTTGGTTTATTCTGTGGTGGCAAGGAGTTGGACCCGCTCGTTGCACATTACATTTGGAGATGCAGGTGGGATTATGACAAATGCCAGACTGGAGTCACCTTACTTTCGAATGTTCCCCAGGTTTATTTGCATATAAGTCTCATGGTCAAGACTTCTCAAAGGGGAAAGTAATGTCACAGGGAATGGTTAGATATTAGTGGTGTTAACGATAAACTGTTTACTGCTATATTGCAGTACAGACCCCAGCCGATATTGTATCGCAATATACATTGCATGTACCGGTGAATACCGGTGTTTATCCCGGTCATTCTGCAAACCTCTGGTGATCTTTTGATTAAGTCAGATGTAGTAACAGAATCTCACAAACCCTAATTTCCAGGCACAGTTTGCTAGTGTGTGAGTGTTAACCCTTAGAGCTCCAAATAAACCCAATAGAAATTTTTACCCTGTAAATACGACTCAAAAAAATTGCAATTTCATGGCTGCTTTTGCCTGCAGTGTATCAGCAAAGCCGACAGTGTACATCGAAGATCAGGCTGCATGTTTTGTGCAGCCAGATCTTGATCTACACTGGCCGCAAAGGCAACTATAGTCATGAAAGTCTCCTTACCTCTGTCCAAAAGCAGCCCTGAAAGGTGCCCGTTGTATCTTTAGGGTTAACCCAGGTGCAACTTCAAAGAGGTATTTTGTTTTATAATTGCATGATGCTCTGCAATATGAAGCTAATTGTTGTTTATCATCTTATCTCTCAAACTATATAAACATTTTTAGCAACAAAGGTCTGAAAATAACAAAATCTGTCAACTAAATATGAGGTAACCAGGTCTGGAGTTCCAGATAATGGGGAGTGAATTACAGTTTAAGGCACGATATCACTTTCGTTTTTCATTGAGACATGTTGTGGGTACTCATCAGAATTGTCTCGTTGAGACAATTCTAAGGAGTACCCACAATATAGGTTTCAGTGAAGAAATAACATTTTTAGAATGTTATTTACCCTCCACCCTCACTTTTCTGGACCTCCACGGGAGTCCAACAATAAAAGATGAACCTATTTTACAGACATCACAGAGAAACTTGTTGTCCTGGAAATGTGTATTTTATTACATCATGACAGGATCTGAATTATTCTTTATGTGATACATGCCTCATAAATAGAATGTCGTAAACAAGTAATTACTTCTGAACAAAACAAATTACTGCTAAAACACATCATCAAACAATCCAGTGTTTCAATGACCCCAAGGAATAAGGTTTTAAAAAGACATTGCTCAAAAAGATGAAAATGCTGGTAAACAAAATTATCTCCTTTTTCCATAATATGGTCTACTCTTTCAAAGAAAAATTCCATTATTCGAGCAACATTTGATTTTATTCATTTGCAAATATTTTTAATGTGGGCAAAAAAAAAATCTAAAATTCTGTCTTGTATTAAAACAGCTAGCACAGTACCTTTCCCAAGATATTAACAACAGACAACTTGTAAAATATTGATAATAACCAGGGGTGTGGAAATCTTAAAAATTTCTAGTTGTCCACGGACAAGTAAATTACAAAAATCTACTTGTCAGCCAGTGTGGCTCACTTGTCCAAAACAAAACTATTTCAAATGACATGCATAAAGTGACGTGTCAGCAATATGGAGATACTCTCGACAAACCTTACAAAAAAACATAGTTACAATCATCAGCATTCAACCAAGGGAATTCTTTCAGCCACACCTCGTTAAAAACATGTTTTTTTTTTGTCATATTTCTTGTCACGGTCCAAATTAACATTTGG
The DNA here is from genome assembly GCA_945859785.2 of Tridacna gigas. Classification (NCBI taxonomy): domain Eukaryota; kingdom Metazoa; phylum Mollusca; class Bivalvia; order Cardiida; family Cardiidae; genus Tridacna; species Tridacna gigas. Next base: position 67,487,129 of record OX244033.2, read on the forward strand.
AGCCGCATGAAAACTCACAATTGTGTGGTAATGGGTTACAGCCAATATTCCAGATTTGTCCAACATGAGAGTATTTATGGACAATATATCCAAAGTGACTCAATCGATAGATTTATCTTTGAAAGTGCAGGAAATATTTGGTGAAGGGAAAAAGGGGAAAATGCTGGTTACTGGCATTTTCTCCTTTTACCACAATCTTTTCAAAAGTCTTTCCTCTTTAGGAATGATAAAACTCTGGATTTTTCTTGTAAAGGGTTAAGTGACATCAATTACCTTCTATGACTGCCATAGCTGGCTCATTTCTTGGCAATAAAGATTTCCAACTGTACTGCAGTCCAATATCACTTTGTACCATTTAGTCTGTTGAAGTGTTTAATTATCAACATCAAAAGCTGTATTTAGACTGTACTTTAGATAAAGACAAAAATGAGACCATCAAAATTTCATAGTGGTCATAATAAAAGTCGGGATATGATAGCAATTGAGAAATACATGCACTGCTCATTCTGAGCAATTTCTTTATTTGTTAAAATGTTTTCCAATGTAATCTGTTTGTTTGTTTGTATGGTATTTAATGCCGTTTTCAACATCATTTCAGTTTTATCGCTGCAGCCAGTGCACCTATCCATGCTTTTCTGGAGTTTCTTTTACCAGTACTCCGCACAATATTTTTTCCAAGCCACTGGCTGCTTTCCTACACAATCATCATCGAAACAATGGTCAGCGGTGAGATAGGAATGAATCCTGTCGCGATGACTATCATCAATCAGGGTTCCCATTCACGCACATACGTGCGTGATTCACGCACTGAATTGAATAATCACGCACAAAAATATGAAGTAAAACGTGCATGCACGCATTCAGGGCTTCCATTGTCGATCACCAGTGGCGCCAGTTGGGACAAGTTATCAAGTGTGAAAGTCATTGTTTATCACCGCTAATCAAACTTGGTATCAATCCGCTTTTCTAGTGTAAAATTAAAGCTTTTGAAGTTACATGCTATTTTTATTGACAAATCTATGTCAAATCATGCGGAAATACTACTCCAAAACTTAACAGGCATGAAAAAAAAGATCGCTGCAAGAAACGCGAAAACCCATGACACAACAAAAATTGGTTTCACATCGTCCGATCATAGGCATTTCAAACTGTCTATTTAGCATTACCAATTACTTTGAACAGGAAATTTACATAAATATCTCTATAAAACAGTAAGTGAAAGCTAATTAGTGTCTGAAATTGACAGTGAAATGGAAAATTCTGCTGGCCATCAGGCTGTAAGTTGTCCTTCTGAAACTGGTCCCGTGAGTAAGGAAATTATAACAAGCATCTTCTTTTTTTAAATTACCCATATAATTGTTTTCAAGAGCAGCTGACTGCAGAGTTAGACACATCAAAGCAAATTTTCAGTGCAACAGACTCTTACTGTCCTCCATAGATGCTAAAAAATTTTCAGTATTAAGTGCATTACCAGAATTTCTCTTGCACTCTCAAAACTTGTATTCCAGGGAGCGCATGCACTCCCAAAAAGAGATGTGAGTGGGAACACTGTCAATCCTCGGAAAGAAATTGGCCAAGCCGGGGATTGAACCAGCTACCTCCTGTTCTCAAGTCCTGTATACTATCGAGTGAGCTACGAGGGCCTGGCCCCATGTAATCTGCATCAGTTATATCAAAATATGGCTTTATGTAGTAAAGAATGAGGAACATAATTTTAAATTGTAGTCTGCTTTTTTCTCTTACGCTGACCATCCCCCATGACGCAGGAATTCTTTTCACCAAGTATCAAAGTTTAACATTTCACATCTATGATGCTGTTAAAATAATCGTTACTCCTAGTTTTTTTATTATCATATAAGCAGACAACATTACAATGGAAAATATACGATACTACAACCACAATTAGGATAAACTAGAGGCGCTTGAGCGCCTGTATCGCTCCACAGGCCTGATATTTCTATAATGGCGAAAAGAAGTTTTTAACAATTACCATTCAATCCTGCATTTTAGCTCACTGAAGAAAAAAGGTATGGAAAAAACTTGTGAGGTCCCACTCTGTACCAGGTCACCAGGATTTACACCCCTTCTGTCCACTCTGCATTTACTCATTAGTAGGTCAACAAACCTTTACCAGAACTAATAAAAATTAAAAGTGCAGAGGTTCTCTTGTTCTATATCAAAAGGACTACAAAGTACCTACAACATGGGGGTTTTGTTATTAAAATACTTTTTCTTTTTTATCTTGGCATGGTTACTCAGGCTTAGTAATAAGGCAAAATTGAAAAGCTCAAGTTGTGAAAGGTGCTCAAGCTTTTATCTTATTTATGGCCAGTGATATTTTATTACTAGTACTAACTAATAGCATATCATTGGAGTAAATTGTGATCTTAATACCAAGGAAAATGTGTGGGCTTAAATAGGACAGCCCTGACTAGGTCAAGTCAATCCAATTTTCTTCCTTTTTCTTTGTTAGTCGATAAAACTAACATAATAAATAGTTTTGGAGAAGAACATTTTTTTGAAATATAAGCCTTGTCTATAAAAAAATGTGTTTTTAGGTGTATCATTTTTTTAAAAGGAATTTGGTATACAACCACCATAGAAACAATTTGGCAGACAACCACCATAGGAACTTACCTGCAAAACAACAATGAAATCCAATGAATAGTTTTAGAGAAGAAATTTTTCAAAGATTTTACTTTATACCATAAAAGGAAAATGAGTCTCCCATAAAAGCCATGTTTTTTGACAGATCATTTTTTTTTAAAGGAATTCTGTAAACCTGTATCTAAGGAACATTCCTGCAAAATAATAATGCTATCCAAATAGCGGTTTGGGAGGAGAAGATTTTTAAAGGTTTTTTACTTTGGTTGCCATGGCAACCAGAATTCTTCATGGAACACAATTATTTGAAGGAATTTGAAAGAGGACCACCAAAGGAACATTCCTGTGAAATTTGGTAAAAATCCAGTCAATAGTTTCTGAGGAGAAGTTTTTTAAAGAAAAAGTTTACGGACGCACGCACGGACGGACGGACGCACGACGGACACAACGCCATAACAATAGCTCGCTGGCCTTCGGCCAGTGGAGCTAATAAACCCAGCTTAGGGGCGAAAGAACCCCCGACGAACAAACCCGGTGAAACATGCAACCTGCGCGACCCATTACTGCATTACTTTTCTTGAATTCTATTTCGTCTGTATCCAGAATAATCATATTTAAATATTAACAGTAAAACCAAAAATGGCACCCTTAGTAGAAATCTGCTAACAAACCTTTTGTCAATTCAATGTTGATGCCATTTCAGCTATCCCTTTGGTGACGTCATTTGAAGTTGCATGGTGGGAAACTTTGATTTGGTTGCAACATTTACGTACCAGCACCATTATGTAACCTCTCGTTAGATCCCAAGATGTTTCGTTAGTTTTAAGAACAAATCTTTTTAACAGGAAGATGCATCTCCGTAGGAACGGTGGGTGGGGGGGGGGGGGAGGGGGGAAGCATCCCCCTCTCAAATAGTTTTGCCAATGTTACTAATAGTACCAACAAAAATCTGCAGCTCTAGATATAGATCTTACTTGATTAGGCAAATAAGACAGTGGGTTAAACATCCAAAAATTAAAATGATACACCCCACTTCAAATACACATTATGAACAAACACCATACTTTATTCAAGACTTGTGCCCACCCCCATTACATTTTGCCTCCTACGGGCCGGCGATTTAAACCTTGTGACGTGGATTTTTTTGTTGTTTAATGTATCATGATCTTTATATTTTAACAGTTTTGCAGATCGCAGAGGAGAAAACTTTTTTTTCTACGCAAACAAAGAATCTAAAGAGAATACCTTTGTGTATACATGCGACCAAACTAAGATAAAACAGTCACATCATGTAGACATATTTAAATTGATGGATTTTCACAGTTTATGTTCAACAGAAGAGGGTAAAATTCAGTAACAAAGAGATAGGGAATAAGGGGCCACGGCATTGACCTTTGGATAGCTGATTTTAAGTACAGCTGATATGCAGGTACCGGTTTACATTCTACTCCACGTTCCGGCTTTGTCAAAAATCATTGTTTTGAGTAATTTTGTCGGTAAAATACTGTAGCTAGCAAAACGGTCTAATTGCGATGTCGGCTTTGCACAAATCTTAACTTTCTATTTTATCTGTGATTTCATGAGTCTAAAAACTTACGGTTCACGCACAGATTTATTTCAGTCATGCTCTGTGAAATGGGGTTTTAATACCCCTGCAAAATATTTCGACCCAGGTTTGTCTGTGGGGACTGCGCAAGCTGACCTGGGTTCGAAATCTTTTTTTCAGTTTGTGCCATTTTCTACATGTCAAAGGACCATTCTAACTGGTGATTCAATCAGTTGTTAGACGTAACGAATGTTATGGATCCAGTCATGAATGTGATGACTTGCTTGTATGATGGGTCGCACAAATGTATTAAACCTTCTTTTACCAGAGTATGGCTCATTTCAAACGAAAGGTACTTCCGATTTTCGCGGAGAATAAGAAGCATATCAAGGGAAATAACTGTACAATATGTAGTCTGACTTACCAAAATCAATTTACTTCCCTTGTTTTGGAAGCGGATAGCAGCATCAGTGTGAATCGAACCAGTCTCTCCTGATTACAAATCTAATCATTTGTTTGAAAACATTGCTTTCAATTTCCTCAAAAAATATTTTAGACATGACAAATATGGTGACTAAACAAAGGCGTAGCGCCCATAACGCACGATTAGCAAGTGCATATTAATGGGAAAAAAAAAGGATTCCGGGACATTTCGGCCCATAACAATTTCGGCCCATTACAATTTCGGCCCATAGCAATTTCGGCCCATTACGATTTCGGCCCATAGTCTAAATGCCAATTGAACGACACTTGAATGTTTCCCTGTTTGTTTGTCTGTCAGCGTGCATGCTCCGACCTGTCTTGCTATCACTCTTTATGTTGATTGATTGCTTTCATATGACATTGTTTTAGCCGCTGGTCCTACACCTTCGCAGGTTTGCCAAACAAAACAGCCGCGTTGTGTATTGGGCAAGGTAGGATTAGTGTCATTGTTTGAAATAACACAAAGACATTTCCAGACTTGTAAACTTGCCAGTCATAACTAATTTCAATAACGTATGTTTTCTAAGGATAGTTCATTATGCAGAGCCTTCATTAAGGACTAATTTCTAGGAATTTTGAAGTTCCAGATGTCATTTTAATTTTTTTTTTCATGAAAATTTGGGAAGTTATTTATACCTCGACAATACCACAGATCCAGTTTTTTCCCCTAATTTTACCATGGAACAGATGAAAGTGTTAATTTGGGCTTCAGCATGAAAAACGTTATGCAATCCTTCTAAAAACCCCGTGTTGTTTAGAATTATTACATGTAGACAATGAGTTAGTACCCACGACATCGATAGGGTCAACTTAGGTCAGCGGAAAAATTAAGTGCTAACTAAGCAATTAAATTCTTCTCTGATCTGGATGCTACAGTGAAATAAACTGAAAAATAGTTACCTTACCGTTTCCTTGAACTTTTTACCAAACGACGAAATTTTAGTCTGATCGAAATTGAAAGTAATTTCAGACGTCAAAGTAAATGTTGCACAAATTATGAAATCTGTCCTTGAATGGGTAGAAAACATGGTGATAAAAGGAGGCAAGGCTTGTTATCAGCATTTTCTCCTTTTCCGACAATGTTTACAAAAGTCTCTTTCCTTGGGGGTCGTTATAACTCGGGATTGTGTGGTAAAGGGTTAAAAACATAAATCCTTGGTAAACAATCCATTATCACGAATAAAAAAATCCACAAAACAAGACTGATTGTGCCAATTATTATTGAAAGTAATTACTGAAGTTGCATCCATTCAATTATTTTCCCCCGTCTTAAATTACACAAATTTTAGAGCACTCACGCGGACAACTAAACACCTCCCCCTTTCCGATCTACGTCGTTCAATAATAGACTTTATTTCATAAGAAATTTTCTGACGTTTTTCATAGTAATTGATATCCCAGCTCCAACATTATAAATTATATAGCGTCTATACAAGTCAGCTATATAAAGTTGTTATTTAGGTATAAAAAAGTCAGTTTGAAGGGGCTATGATCGGACGATGTTAATTTGATTCTAGGTTTGTCATCGGTTTTCATGTTTTTTTTTTTTTTAACCCATGCCTTGTAGTATTTTAAAAAAGCATTTAGAACAACTAAGAATTGAAAATCAGAATGAGATTGTGATACGAGTATTTCTAGACCCCAGAAAAAGTGATTTGGAGGAGAAATTTATCACAAAATTGTTACAGTATACAAGTCAGAACTTGGAACTTCTGTTGATATCAGTTATCTTTGATCACCACTATTTTAGGGCAATTATGACAGTTTTATTACTAATTACGCTGCTCCGTACTTCTAATTAGCGCAATATGATTATAAAATACCCGTTTCACATGTACTTGGTTGTCAAGGAGACTAGATTCACAACACCCACGATAATAAAACGCGACGATGCGTGCACCTAAATTCGACCGATATCTTAGACGATATTATTACATTACTGGATGGTTTAAACCCTTAACCCAGATTGGAGGACCCAAAAAAGAGAGTATGATTAAATTTTCCTGCAAAAAAGAAGGTAAAAAGATCAATAAACAACGGATTTAACTTGACCATTTCAGTTCCGACGGAGACCTAAATATCCGTCGTGGAGAGCGTACATCAAGATCAGATTGTACTTTTAAAGTGATGAAAACTCTTCAATTTATAACGTTCGCTACCTGATGCTAAACTTAGATAATTCAAAATTTGGGAGATGGGAAATTTAGTTCTCAACTCTTCCACTGTCAATGGCAACTTAGTATCTTTTGCGGATGGAGTAGGTCTAGACAGGATTACACATGATATTTACAGTCTTATCTTCGATACAAACCAAGATTTAACGTCTGCCGTATGATTATATTGGTTTTCCTTTGCTCATATTGTACGTACTCTTTTACTATGTGTAAACATTCTACCAGGACGTAAAAATATATCCAAAATGTTTATTGATGCAAAACAAACAATATTCAAAAGTGCAATTTTATCCACCAAACAGTTAGTAAAAGGACTCGTCAGGCCGTGCAATATTTATGATACACCAAACCATAGGCCGAAATCGTTATGGGCCGAAATTGTATTGGCCGAAATTGTAATGGGCCGGAATTGTTATGGGCCGAAATGTCCAGTCACCAATCAAAGCGCTGAAGGCCTGGGCATCAGAACGGGTGAAGAGGTAGGAAAATGAGACCCAGAAGTTCAAAGTTGCCATCAAATTTGTACAGGCTTAAAAACTGCTATTACATTTGTACAGACTAATAAAAAATATCTACATGTCTCACACTGACAGTCTGTGGAGTTGACAACAGAATGGAAAAATCATGAATTTGTAAAGGCCAATATAATGAGTATTTTTGTACAGCCACGGTCTCATGGTCTTTATGAATTGAGAGGAGATAATTTTCAAAGGATTTTCTGCTTCCTATTTTCTTCCTTTACGTTGCTTTGGCAACAAATCATGGTAACAAACCAAAATGAGCAGCGTGTAGCAGCAGGGAATATTTCTGGAAAGTGCAAAAGTCCACAATGGCCAAGCAATGAATCATATTTTTCTTTCATTTTATCGCACTCAGTCTATACGTTGAAATAGTAACCATGTCCTTTGAGCAATGACAAGGAAAAACACAAAGTTTTTAAAAGCTAACATCACGGGGCACGATTTGGTGTTTGAGAAGACAATCTTTTACGTATTTCTTTTTATTTAGTTTTCAGTTTTATTAAGTTTTGGTTTCTAGGGCAACAAATAAAAAGACGTCCGCATTCGGGCACCAATGCTCGACTGATTTTCAGTGAAAACACAAAGTTGAAAAAAGGGGATAAGTTGCTAGTTATTTTTCCTCATTGTTTATGTTTCCCTTTTGATAGTTAACAACTTGTCCAAGTTTTAAGTAAACATTTTCAGGAATAGCAAAGATATTGTAAAATGTCAAATATTTTGCATGACGACGACACAAACGACGAAGATGATGACACTAGGGCTATGAAAATACCGTGTCTCTAAAAACAGCGGAGCTAACAGTTCTCAGTCGAAAAAGGGGCATAACTAATTACTTTGCCAAAAATATTTTGGTGGTTACCTACCTCTGATGTACTGATATAAATTCCCCTTTTAATAGTTAACGAAAAGTTCAAGTTTGAAGTAAGTATATTCATTAATGACAGAGGGTCCCTATAAACTTAGAAACGGAACTGAAACGAAACGCAACGAAACGGAACGAAACGCAACAAAACGGAACGAAACGCAACGAAACGGAACGGAACGCAACGAAACGGAATGAAACGAAACGGGAACGAAACGAAACGGAATGGGAACGAAACGGAACGAAACGAAACGAAATGGGAACGAAACGAAATGGTACAAAAATCAAAGAGAATTGTGACCTTTTTTTTTTTTTTCTTTCTTCTTCTTTTGAATTTCCTTCCTCTTGATTGCAGTAAATGAAACACAGTAAATATTAAAATTTGATGGCGCCTCAACGCACGTCGATCGTGCCATTATTGTGGATCTGGGATGTTAAAATGAAGACATGCCATCTTATTGTGTTTGTATGAATTCCATTTTTCACTTTGTTGAAAAAAAGGGTGCTTTTTTGCACGACAATGATCGGATTATTATTTATATATATGACTGATTGATTAATTTGGCAACATTTTTTGTCAGATTTTTTCAATGTTTTTGCATTAAGTCTAAAAGGTCATTATTCTGATTTGGTACATCTATACTGATACCCACTTTCTTCATGCATCGTCTGTCTATAAATCACTTGAAGACCCTATAACACTTGCCATGATCATTTACAATACATATAAAAGTCTTGGAAGACGGGGTCACCGAAATATAAAATCAGCGATGGAAATATTTTTCCTTGACCCCGAATCTAAAGGGGTCTAGGGAGGTAATTTCTAATATTGATATATCGAGTCCAGGGCGGGTAGTGCAGTTTAAATTCCAGTACACTGAATGCTGGATAGAAGTAATTTCTGTGCTGAAACACTTCTGTTACGTTAAAGGCCCAATATCAGCCAAAAATAAACAATGCAAGCGTTAAAATGCATTTATATTGAAATCATAGCTTTATAAAGTATGTAAAATATTGTGAAGACCACAATCTGTTATTGTGCTGCGATCCAAGCTTTATTCGCTGGCAGAAAAATGCATTTTAAAATCAGGTAAAAAGTAAAGAAGAAATTTAGCTACATAGTTTTAAAATTCATTTTTCAGGCAGCAACGAACACTTGGGCCGGCCGTACAATAACAAATTATCTTCTTCACAATAATGTCAATACTTTTAAATAGCACGATTAAAATGCATTGATTAAACACAAGCATTGTTTATATTTGGCTGGCATGTGTTATGGCTATAAAAATGATATTTCTCTGAACAAAAACAGTTGTTATTTCTTTATTACTTCTGCAAATGTAATATGCTTTACTCATTTGATGCCTACATACGTAACACATCCCATCTTTGACGCTCCTTAAATCGGCATATTGCAGGTGAACAGTCATGAAAATGTGCGTTTTCAGGCCCAAAACAGAGGAAAGAAGTAAAAAGGGCAACAGCTAGAGCTGTTTTCTATAACAACACGGCTTACCCGACTCGCATCTTGTCTAAAATCATTGCAAACTGTACATGTATTAGCTTGCTTTCCAGGACTGTGGATCTCCCTGGGTCTTTCACATTTTCTTGAGGACACTAATGACCTTGACTTGGACCTTTGAGGGCCAGACGGTCATCTCGTAATGGGAATCACAATTGATTTAACCATGAAACTGCAAAAATGAATGAAGCTAAATTTTAAACTCAATAGATTAGACCTAATACTGCGATTTTAGAGTTGATTTCGCCGGAAGGAAAATACCGTGTCGGACAGTGTAGACCACAGATCAAGACTGTACGTTTTGTGCAGCCTGATATTTAAGTACACTGTCCGCAAAAGCGCAGCGAGTCGCGCTGAGCAGCCTAAGGGTTAATAAACTGTCCTTTCCTTTCACTTGTTCATGTAAGCAGCATATGAAATTTGGCTGAAACCAGTAAAACAGCTTCAGGGGAGAAATTCGTTAAAACATACTGACGAAGACAGACCCTGACGATCTACTAGACTGTCATGGGTCATCTCTTTGTCAAACACGCTCTGTCGGTACATTAATTACATTGATTTATTGATATCAAAAATATATAAAAAATATACGTATCAAAAAATAATAATCTGGGAGGATACTGTACTCGAAAGGTGGCTGAAAGCATCTTGAAGGGAATTCTTAAGGGTATTGAAGGCATAATAGGGTGTTTAGACGAACTATGCTGGTGTCATACTACAGTAATATAATCTACGATGAAAAAAGAACAGAATAAAAAGAAAATAAAATTTCCTTTACATCCGAAATGTTGAAAATCGCATGAAATATGATGAAGTTTGTGCAACGTCCAAAGCCACAGGTCCTGGTAAATGGTTTTCGTTTGGATTAACCCGTAGGCTGATAAGCGCGACTCAAGAACCTTTTGCGGAAAGTGTAGATCAAGATCAGGCTGCATAGAACGTGCAATCTAATCTTAAATCTACACTGTCCGAAAGGGACATATTATTCCCCCAGAATATAAGTTTGAAATAGCACAATTATGGGTTTTACTATCGGCTTGATAGGTTCATTTAATTTTATTGGCAGGATATGGGTTAATTAATTTTGATTCTGACTATATTTTCAAACCCAAAAACCACGCATGAGATGATCGCAAAATAACAGCGGTGATTTTTGTATGCTTCACATAAAACATAGGATCATACAATTAGAAATGGTACAACGAAATAATAAATTGAGCAAAAAGATAATTAAAAAAAGAAAGAAAAAAAAAAAAAAAAAAAACTCTGCTACATTGCCTTTCATTTCGTTTCGTTTCGTTCCCATTCCGTTTCGTTTCGTTCCCGTTTCGATCCGTTTCGTTGCGTTTCGTTACGTTTCGTTTCGGTTCCGTTTCTAAGTTTATAGGGACCCAATGACAGATATGATAAAATGTCAAAGGTTCTGAAAATTAAAAGCAATAAAAAAGGGTGTAACTATGTCAAAAATATTTTGATGGTTACATGCCCTGTTATATGGGTACCCCTTTTGACAGTAAATAACTTGTACAAGTTTGAAGTAAATATCTTCACGAATAACAGAGATATTAAAGAATCTCGAAGTTTTTGCACGACGACAATGACCCGTAGGCTTTGACAATAGCAAGACGCTTTCTTCGTAAACGGATGAGCTAAAGACTACCAGTTGAATAAAATCATATGGATGATACAAGACTGCTCAAGGAACATTTCTATAAAAGTTTTGTCAAAATATCCGCTGTAAATGCCACTTTTCAACTTTCGCATTTAAAGTCTATGGAATCTCTAACTTGCCATGATCAACCAAGTTGGAAAGCCGATTTTCATGAACAAGAGGGCCGTTGAACCTAAAGTCCTCATCTGAGTAAAGTCATTTAGGATTGACAAATTTGAAGAGCTCCTGCTTGTGATTATGGAAAACACAAATGAGCCATGCTCTGGCAAGAGGGGTTTAATGCATCTCCGTGATCCATCAATCCAAACGAGCCATCATATATTAATGGATCCATAAAATCCATTTTGTGGAGCAACCGACCGAATCATGAGGTACACTGGTCCTTTGACATGTAGAAAATTTGCCAAAAGCAAAAAGTTTCGACCCAGGTCAGCCTAAATACCTATGGACATCAAGATCAGATTGCACGGAATGTCGAGTCTGATCTTCGATATAAAACGCCCACCAGTTACTTAACTCTTGACCACACATTCTCGAATTTTAAGCACTCCAAGGATATAGCCTCATGAAAATCTTTTGGAAAAAGAAGAAAACGCTCTCTTTTTTCCTACGAGGTTTTCTGCACTTTCACAGCCAGTAACCAACATTTCAGCGAAATCTAACTTGCCGTTCGCAAATGTTTTCAATTTAGACAAGTCTAAAATTTCATCGTTTTTTTTAAAATTAACTGGTTTTCAATGGCTCATGTTACAAATATTACATATTTGGTATTGTATGCTCCGAGTTTGCTATGGGTCGAAATGGTTATGGGCCGAGATGTCATATCTGGACAATTCTGACAGGAAGAAATAAGGCATATATATATACCAATCAAATACATACTTAAAACTTCACACACGAGGTGCACAGTAATTTTACGAAAATTAAAATCTTGCCAAGGTTTTGAGACACCCTTTTCAGAGAAAGAGCGCATCGTCTGCGTAAAATACGCTATCATTATTTGTCATTCACATGGTGTTTAGAAAAAGAATAAACGAACGATCCCGATTAGCACTCGTCACAACTCGGTCGATTGCGTATCTACATCAAAACATTTGATCAACGATCACCCGAGGTTTGCCAACAATTGTTTCTTTCACTGTTAAGCGCACGAATTTGCAATTATGAATAACCTCACGAGGGCCCCAAATTCTCAGTCAACACTTTCGTACGATTAAAATCGCACATCTATCAAAGTTTGTTGTGAAATTAAACCTTACTATGATGTTCAAATCGAAATATTTTATTATTTAAAGGGGTCGTTTCCTTCAGCGTAGTGAGATGGATTGCAGGCGGTACTTTTCACTTTTACTCGGGTTTTTCCATAAATGTTTGACCCGGGTTTTTTTTTTTCGGTAAGTGCTTGGATGGTGTTGAAATTTTGGTATACTATTCCTATGGCCTTGGGCTTGGCAAGCCAAGCCCAGGCCAAAAAATGGGAATAGGCGAAACATTCTTTTATCACTTTAAAGTACAGCTCTATTTTCACAATAAACCTAAAACTGAAACCGAAAATTTACAACCGATATGGGAATAGGCGAAACATTCTTTTATCACTTCAAAGTACATGTACAGCTCTATTTTCACAATAAAACTGAAACTGAAATCGAAAATATACAACCGATATTTGAAAGCCAGATATTGTAGTTTCATCTCCTTTACTTCCCATGGAAAATCTCACTGTATCGGTCAGTGTAGATCAAGATCAGAAAACGCCATTTGCGCAGTCTATTCTTGATTTACACCGTCCGTAAAAGCACTCACAGACCTTTTGCGGATAGCGTAGATTAAGATCAGACTGCACAAAACGTGCAGTCTGATCTTGGATCTACACAGTCCGATAAGGAGATCATTTTCCTCCAAAGAAACCTTTGAAATAGAAAAAAAAAAAATGTTTTTACTTTAGGCTTGAAAGTTTCTTTTCTTTTATTTACCAGGATAAGGATTAATAGTGTTAGCCTCTAGAGACGAATCCTGGCGCGCAACACACGAAAAGGGGCCTTCGGACATATGCGTAAAAGTGTGTTGTCCCAGATCAGCTTGCGCAGTCTGTGACTAATCCGAGACGACACTTCCCGTTTTGGTGCGATTTTCTGTTTCACGAAAGTCTGCTGTATGAAAAAAATCTTATGTAGTCGTAAAGTGTTGTCTCGGATTAGCCTGCGCGGAATGCGCAGGCTAATCCGGGAAGACACTTTACGCAAATGTCCGAAGGTCTCATTTCACATGTTGCGGCCCAATTAAAATAATCTGTTCAGGAACAGAGAATGTTCATCCCTATGTATCACTGATTTTAAATACGCCATTAGACTTTGGCACTCCTTGCCAAACTTTAATTTTGGGTGGAAAAAGATCGTGTGAGTGTTGCAAGTCAAAGACCCTTTTCTAACAGAGTTTTAAAGAGTCTCTAGCAAGAAATGGTTCCTTTTGAAAGAAAAGGGAGTGTGGAGTACTGGTAAAAGAAACTCCAGGAAAGCATGGACAGGTGCACTCGCCGCCGCGATATAAGTAGTATAGGCAGCTCTTTAAATGCAAACAAAGATGACGTAATCGTGTTACTATTTTTAGTAACTCATTTGCATAGAAGGAGTTGTTGGTGTGTCATGGGTATTCGCGGCGGGTATGGGGAGTCCGCCATCTTGGATAAGGGTCGGCCATGTTGGATCAGGATCAGTCATGCTGGATCAGGATCAGAGAGCGTAACGGTATACAGAGCTGACGTGTATACCTCGTGCTGGTAAGTACTCGCGGGCATTGAGGGTCAGGCCCTTTCCTTACCAGACGATAAATAAATAAAATAAATAAATAAATTTACCTCTCTCCGATGTGCACTCCTCAAGGTCCTACTCTCAAATGAGACCTTAAGTCCAGAACAGAGTCTAAGGTAGAAGGATGCGTATGCGTGAAGCTATATTTAGATATGTGATCATCAACTATATTTAGAGTCATTACATCAGCTATAATAGGGGTCAGAAGATCTGAACAATGGTCTTTTGTTAATGTCGCCATACTGTCTGGTTTTGTTTATTTTGTGACGGAAGTACGAACAATGGCCTATTCAACTGTCAGAATTACTCCCCTTACAAAGGAACAAATGGCAGAACAATGGTCTTTTGTTAATGTAGCCATACTGTCTGGTTTTGTTTATTTAGGGACGGAAGTACGGACAATGGTCAATTCAACTATCAAACTTAATCCCTTTTCAAGTCGTCAGCGTGTCTCGCTTCTGTTGACGTAGGACCAGAAGGTCAGACAATAGCCTGCTCAAATGTCAGATGGCTGGGGGGAACCAAAAAAACCTCAAGCTTGAACCCCTGAAACGGATTGAAATTCAGCCAATCCAAAGCCAGGATTCTTAGCCAATCAGATTACAGGACGCATCGACCAATCAGAATACAGGAAAATGACGTGATGTTCCAAAAATAGATGCTGCTTGCTGTAGGAGAGTATATAAGAAGGCGCACAGCTCTAGTTCTTCATTCTGACTTCAGAATTACAACTGACAACATGGAACACACCCTGGAGATGATGGTGAATGCTTTCACCGAAGCGGAAGACCTGATGGCCTTTGCAGCAACATGGGATATGCAAGAGTCCCCCGTAGTGCGGTTCCGGCTTTATCAACTGTGGAACCGAGAGTATGACAATGACTTTGTCAATGAAGAACTGAACGGTATACTGGAGACTTTGGGAGGGCCCCTAGCCGAGACAGAAGACAACTTGGAGTTGGCCCTGGAGTACGTTAGAGAGCAAGAGGAGATCGACGAAATGGAGGCCCTTGCTCAAACCTGCGCAGACGATGAAAAGTGGGATCCCCCGAGCCAAGTACAAGAAGGCAGGGGGGATGAACCACAACCTGGACTCTCGCATCAACTACAGTATACGATGAAGAAAACCTCACAATGCACTTATGCGAAAATGCAGCTATAGACCGAACTTACAAGGTGAAAATAGACGAAAAGTACAATGGACAGCAACTCAAAGACGTGAGAGAGGGTCTCCATGACATGATGCAGGATGTATTGAACCAGGCCCGGGGAATTTAGCGGGGAACGATTTAGGGCGTGTGGTGGTACACCATGACGGATTGCATGACCCTATTGTCGTCCTCCTCCAGGCCTGGGAGCAACTGGATGCAACCAAAGTGATGGAGACCCTGCAAAAGGTACTCAACAGCAACGAGAACACTCCATCAATGAGAGTTTCTCCATCACTATAGGCACCACTGACTTACCCAAAGGGGGAACCAGAGAACGCATAACCAACCTGAAAGGAGAGAAGAAGAACTCACTACAGCTATAAACCTTGATCGTGACCATAGACAATAACGACCACTTATGTATGGCGCGGGCGATTGGCGTGAGCTGGCCCAAGTTAAAGAGATGTACCCCCGAAAAAAGGAAAGAGGTGACCAAACAGAGACAGGGGAAAAGCAACTTACAACTGGTCTTGGAGACCCAGAAAGTGCCCTTGACCTACTATCAGGACCTATGCAACAAAAACCGAAAACAACAGAAACATTTAGCAGAAGCATTATGTCAGTACGCCGGAGTCTCCACAGATAGACCGGCGAGTCTCAACGATGTAGAGGCATTTGAAGAACTCCTGGGGGTGCGCCTGATGGTGGTCAGTGCATGATTAGGGAATAAGTTCATCACCAGTCCTAGTAGTGACGAGCGTCCCTGCATTTACGTGTACTTGGTGGACAATGACCACTTTCACGCCATCACCAGCATCACGGGGTTCTTCAGTGCCAACTACTTCTGCGAGAAATGCCTGTATCATTATGACCATAAGGAGAGACACGAATCTGACACCAGCTGCATCATGTGAAAGAGGGACCATTGCCCGAAGACAGATCAGACTCGGACCTGTACGGACTGCAACATGACGTGTCGATCGGACGACTGTTATCAACACCACAAAGAAGTACCCCTACACAAGAAGGGCAAGAAGAAGGGCCAACCCAGCGGACCATCCCAGTGCCAAAAGTATTGGAAATGCCCCACCTGTTATAAAGTTGTGAGACTGGACCGGAGGAAGAAAGAAGACCACGAATGTGGAGAATATTGGTCATGGACGATCACCAGTGTTACTTAAGAGCGAATGACTGTAAAAAAAAAGCTTTTATACCTAAAATCATATTTTTTTTATTTTGAGTGTAGTCAAGATACATTGTCAGTGTGTAAGGAAGGGTACATGCCCCAAAAGAAGGTAAACTGCCCAGACTGTCAAGGGATCGAGGTATGTAAATCTTGCTCGAAATGTCAACACCGTAAAACATCGTGGTGCGGTAAGGCGACCTATCGTCCAAACTTTGTGGTCGCCCAAACCGTATGCCCGAAATGTATTGATAAAGAATGTACACCCGAATCAATTTGTAGAGGGTGTGGTACCCGTTGTGAAGTATGTGATAACACCGAAATTGATGCATGCGATGATGAGGGGCCCTGCCCGGGAACATGTTGCTTCTGAGAAGTCACGTTTCAAGGGGAGGACACCGTAGAAAAATTTGGTGAATAGTTATTTTCAGATCAACATGCATACTTAAAAGTAATGGCGCATAATATGAAGGGGTATGATGGGTATTTCTTACTAGAATACCTGATTGACCAGTCAATGCGCCCCGACAAAATACTTTACAGCGGGTCCAAGATTATGTATATGACGGTAGATCGAGATTTACACATCAAAGTACTCGACAATTTGAACTTTTTACCCATGAAATTATCGCAATTACCTAAAACTTTTGGATTAACAGAATTGAAAAAGGGTTGGTTCCCCCATTATTTTAATGTGAAAGAGCATCAAAATTATGTGGGACCCTACCCTGAAGCACACTATTACGGGCATGATTACCTGAGTGAGAAAGAGAGGGGAGAGTTGAATGCGTGGTTGAAGAGAGAGAGAATGAAGTGTTTAATTTTAGGCAAGAAATGTTAGAATACTGTAGGAGTGACGCAGATATATTGAGACAAGCTTGTTTAAAATTTAGGGAATTGTTGATGAGTGCGACGGGTGAAGTGCGAGAGGAGGTGAATGAGAAAGGTAAGGTAGAAAGGAAATGGGTGGGGGCTGTGGATCCCTTTGACTCCGTCACCATCGCTTCTGTATGTATGAATGTCTTCCGGACGAAATTCTTGGAAGAAGAATGGCGAGTACAGTTGCATGATAGCGGAGACGAACGGATCCAGGCTATAATGAGAGACGGTACATTGTATGTGAGTGTGGAAGGTGAATAGGTGAGTGAGGAACAGTTGACAATTACAGCGAGAGAATTTATTAGGTCACCGATAGCAAAAATACCTCCCAGTGGATATACAGATCAATATAGTCAAGCGTCAATTCAGTGGTTAGAGTGGAGGGCACGTTTAGACAAAGTACACATTCAGCATGCATTGAATGAAGGGGAAAAGACGATTCCTTGAACTCGATACAAGTTGGATGGGTACTGCGCAGAAACACACACGGCATACGAATATCACGGATGCGTGTTTCACGGATGCCCAGTGTGTTTCTCAGATAATCGAGAAAAAACGTGTCGTGCCCTAACCCACCAGTCACTGGATGAATTGTATGCCCTGACTATGAAAAAGAAAGCATATTTAGAACAATTAGGCATGAACTACGTGTGCATTTGGGACCACGAATTTCAAAAGGAACGAAATCAAAATTCAGAATTGAGAACCTTCATTAAACAGTTAGACATGACAGAGAGATTGGACCCTAGAGACAGCTTCTTCGGCGGGCGTACCAATGCGAGTCAACTCTATTGTAAAACGGAAGAACAGGAAAGGATCAAGTACGTGGATTTCACGAGCTTGTATCCTTGGGTGAATAAGTATTGTCGGTATCCCGTCGGTCACCCTAAAATCTTGACCAAAGATTTTGGGAACATAGAGGAGTATTTTGGTATTGCTAAAGTCAAGATCTTACCCCCGAGAGGACTGTATCACCCAGTCCTCCTGTATAGATCAAATGGCAAACTAAAATTCCCTTTATGTAGGACCTGCGCGGATACTGAGAATCTTGACCCCTGCACCTGTTCGGACGAAGAGAGAGTATTGACTGGTACGTGGTGCACGCCAGAGATACACATCCCTCTTAGACTAGGGTACCAACTTATAACCATATACGAAATATACCACTGGGAGGAAACAACACAATATGACCCTGAATCCGGAGAAGGAGGGCTGTTTGCCAAGTACATCAATACCTTTTTGAAGTACAAACAAGAGGCGAGCGGTCCTCCGGACTGGATTTGGGATGCACAAGACATGAGCACTGACATACAAGACTACGCACAAAAAGAGGGGGTTTCATTGGATTGAGAGAATATTGAGAGAATAAACCCAGGTTTGAGAGCCCTAGCCAAACTATGTCTCAACAGTTTTTGGGGAAAGTTTGGACAGAGGCTCAATATGCGCATATTTCACATATTAAAGGATGACATGATACAAATTGAATGGATATACAAACAGGACTGCCAACCCGAAGACAGGCTGAAATTGTACAGTGTGCTCGAACAATTAGACAGACGAGTACTGTATTACGATACAGATAGTGTCATTTACCTGAGTAGACCCGGAGAGGTAGACCCACCCTTAGGGGACAACTTGGGCGAATTGACCGACGAATTAGACAAGGGTGAGCACATTGTAGAATTTGTGTCTGGCGGTCCCAAGAACTATGCATACAAAACAAACACCAACAAAGAAACGTGCAAAGTCAGAGGATTTACACTGAACTACACCAACTCACAACTCATCAATTTTGAAAGCGTCAAACACATCGTCACAGACACACACGGCACCTCACACATCACTGTCACAAACCCAAGCAAAATATGTAGAGACAAAGGTAAACGAAAATTATACAACGGAGCAGAAGAAAAAAGATATCAAATGGTATACATCAAACGTAGAAGAATAGAGAATTATGACACGGTACCTTACGGATATTAGAATGGGGAGAATGGTGTGAGAATGAATGTGATTGAAATATTGATGTTAGTGGAAGCAAATTTTGATGTTACTGGATGTAAAATTCAATGTTATTGGAAGCAAATTTACATGTCACTGGAACCTGTTTTTGCAATTTTACTTTGAAATATATAGGGAAAACTGGATTCAATTTTTGATGTTACTGGAAGTAAATTTTGATGTTACTGGAAGCAGATTTTGATGTTACTGGAAGTAAATTTTGATGTTATTTGAAGTCAATTTTGATGTTATTGAAAGTCAATGTCGATGTTAGATCCGTTGTATATTATTTGTTGATGTGTTGTATGTTGTTTCATGTATAACTGAAATGAATAAAAGAATGTAAGAATACTTTCTCTCCTGTACTTTGTCCACTACCCTTATACGTAAGAATCATGAATGACCTGGAATCTCCTACCCTTGAACGGGGCAGTTTTATTCCTATTCCTAAACCAGAGGACGGTAATCAATCCGATCAATGGCATTTACTGGGTACACGAGTTCCTAAAACTGAAATCGTGTACTTTTGTCAAATGATCATTGTCTATATTATTATCATCCCTTCCGTTATCAATTTGTCTATACAAAACGGTTCTACCGAAATGTGGATCAGTTTACTCAGCAGTTGTATCGGTTATGCCTTGCCTAATCCGAAGCTCAAGAAATAATGGTGGTCCTCCCCTTCGAACCTTGTTCCAATATTTGTATTAGCGGTCAAACGGGATCAGGGAAAACGCAATGGGTCAATCGATTCCTCAAACACATTAAACACATGTACAGTTGAGATCCTCCTGTCCATATCCTCTACTGCTACGGTATTCACCAACCTTTATTTGATGAAATGGAACAACACATACCTCAGTTTACGACAAAACATGGTCTCCCAACCCCAGAAGAATTGGACGAGTATACAAAAGATCGGATTCACAAATTGATCATTCTGGATGACTTGATGCACGAAGTGGTGGAGCATAAAGACATGGAACTTTTGTTTACCCAAGGAACCCATCATCGATGTTGCAGCTTTATTTTACTTACACAGAACCTATTTCCAAATTTGAAAAACGTAAGAGACGTCTCACAGGTTGGCATTTTAGGACGTCAACTTTACCCGGGAAAAACGAAAGGTTTTATGAAGACCTACCAAGATGCCTTGATGCACGGATACCTGATCGTGGATATGAGCCCGCATGGAGAGGATCGCTATCGACTAGGGACACGCATTTTCCAGGAGAAGACCCTATCATTTACCGATTAACGTAAGAAGCAGACGAGATAGCCTATAGCAATCATGAGTGACCTCATCCGACAGCAACGTCATTTCCTGCAACTCTTCATACACACCAACCCTACCCAAAGAAACGCCTTGCTGAAAACCATCACCAAAGATCAAGTGAAAGTCTTGAGTCAGATTGCTCATAATATCATCCACGGCACCATTCCTTTGAGCACCGCGGATAAAAATCACTTGACAGGACAAAAACGCCTCCTACGTTTGCTTGGAACGATCAAGTTGGGATATAAACATAAAAAAAGACTAGTGCACAATAAACAAAGAGTGCTGACCATTTTGGTGACGCTCGCCTTGGCCTACTTCCAACCCATATTACAGTAATGGAAAAGTTTGTGTTAATCACCTATGATACCTATCAACGATGGTCGGGAGAAAAGAAACGACCTCCGGGAAAAAGGGACCTGTCCCCCGAAGACAAAGACAAAGCCACAAAGAAGATACTCAATGAATCAAAAGCACCCGTGCAAATGAATGTACAGAAGCCACTGCAATGGATTTCATTTTGAAGCGTAAGAATAATCCTAGAGACAATAAGTTTCAAGTATGACAGACTGGAACCAGTATCTCACATCGATTTATTTTAACCCGAATCATCCTGCCAGTTATGCAGTAAGGACAATGACGGGTTCCAATATGTGTTAGTGGCTATTGACATATTTTCAAGATTCGCATTCTGTCAACCTGTCCGAAGTAAACGTGGTGATGATATGGTGAAGGCAATGCAACAGCTCCTGTCAAGAAAGAGGCAACCTCGCATGGTTCGAATGGATCGAGGCATGGAATTTCGAGCTAAAAGCGTCAATGCTTACCTGCAAAAACGGAGTATTCATCACTTTTATGCCCTCAATACTGAAACGAAAGCCAGTTGTGCGGAACGGTTGATCAAGACGCTAAAACACAAACTGTTTCGGTATCTATTGAAGCAGAACACCAAACGCTATATTGACATTCTTCAGAAGACCGTGGAAAGTTACAACCATACGCCACATCGCAGTTTAGTGACCACCCCAATCTCTATTACCTTGGACAATGAAGGTGAGAGTCGATTATAGCAGTACTTGCTGAGAAGAAAACCGTCGGTGAAAGAAAAACGGTACAAGTATAAAATAGGTCGGACAGTCAGAATCTCTCATATTCGAAATGTGTTTGACTGTGAATATTCTCAGAAGTGGACGGGTGAACTCTTTACTATTCACGAGAGATTTAAACGGCAGGGTCTACCTGTCTATCGGTTGCAAGACTGGGCTGGAGAAAAGATGGAAGGAAGTCTTCAAGAGCAAGAGCTTCAGCTCGTTCAGGTGGATGAAGACACGGAATATCGCATAGAAAAAGTGTTACGACGTAGATCTCGCAATTGACAGAAGGAAGTGTTGGTACACTGGTTACATTGGCCCTCCAAATACGATTCGTGAATTCCTGAGCAAGATTTAATGCGTTACTCAAAAAACCAAAGCGCTCAACACTGAAACATCATTGTGAGTTGAGAGTAGTTAGAAATATGTACCTTGCCGCTAGGTAATTCCCCTAAGCCAAAAATCCTTAATTTATTGCCACTAGGTAATTCTCCTAAGCCAAAATCCTTAATTTATTATTGCCGCTAGGTAATTCCCCTAAGCCAGAATCTTTAATTTTTTCGTTTCCGAACCTAAAAAAAATCCCAAAATCCCTAATCCCGTCCCTTAAAAAATCTGGTCCCCCCTACGAAAATAAAAAATTTATAACCTTTTTCCGGGTTATAAATTTTTGAAAATTTCCTAAATTTTTCCCTGTTTAAAAGCGTGGAATAAAGATGAAAGATATTAATATTTTTAAGTTTGACGAACCGATGTCCGTATCGGATTATTCCGATTTTTACGCGTTACTTCGCGATAACGAAGAGCATATCGTACTAATTCCGTTTTCTACGGAAGAAAGTTATCCGGCTGTAAAGAACTACAGCGGATATTATTACGATTTTATCGACGTTAAGTACGTCGACGAAATAGATAACGCGTTATTCGATATAGAACGTAATATAAGGAATGTAGATAAAGATTTATTAGTTAACGATTTTAAAATCTCGAATTTAAGGTCGGAATTTAGTAGAAGAGGATTTATTAGTACTAGGATTAAAAGATCGGATAAGGAAAATGTGTTGGAAAAAATATCGCGCGATAAGAAATTAGAAAAGTTACCTTATGACTTCCTTAAGGAAAACTACGTAAAAGAAGGATACGCCGTAGTTAGGATTTCGGGTTTTTGGAAAAACGAAGAATTAGGGAGAACGGGTATAATTATAGAAATATTTTCGATTATCGTTATAGATTACGGAGTATCCGAAGTTAGATTAAATATGGAAGAAAAATTGGAGCATTTGAGAAAAGGAGCTTTGAAGCTTTGCAACTAAATTTATAACTTTTTTTTTAAAAAAAGTTATAAATTTTTTATTTTTCGATCCTATAATGTCCCAAAGCTAATGTATTTATATTATCTTTTAATATAACTCTTTTATCGTCGTCGTGACTTAACGATATTTTGTTTATTTTTTCTGTATACAGTTCGTGTCCGTAACTTCTTAATACGCGCATTTGCCTGTACTGAACTTTTTTATCGAATAAACAATCTTTATAATTATCGAGATGTAATTCGTTTTTAACGACCGATTTTTTAATACCCTTGCACCTTTTATCCTCCTTATTATCAGAGGTTTTATAAGCGTACATTTTCGCTTTTAATCCCACGAATTCCGTCATAATTTTACCTCCCAATTCGTCTTTAAACTTTCCTATTACTTTCTTGTTTACGTTATAATAACATGGATGATCGGACGGATAGTTACTCGTGTCAAACATTTTAGGTATGTCCGGACGAATATCTTCGTAAAGGTCGTACGTTTCTATTTCGAGAATAAAACTATCGGTATCCGTATAACATAATTTAACTTTATCGTTATACTTTTTCTTAAAATAATTATAATAAGCGTTATACATACGCATTTTACTGTTATCTAAAATGCTCATACCCAAGTATACGGGCTTGTCATATTTTATTAAGGTTTTCTTCATATGTAAAGCTACTAAATTTTCGTCGAATATAGTCGTATGATCGTAATTCGGTTTAGCTACCTGCTTTTTATAAAAATAAGATTGATGGGCGGAAAGTAATTGTATATCTACTCTGTTTCTTATATTTTCCATCGTTTTACCGAAAACGGAATTATTCATCAACTTAAAAAAATCTTTTTCGAAGTCATTTTCGGCTTTAGTTCTCAAACCGTTGTTAAGATCGATGTAAGGTTTAAGCCAATTACTTTCTTTAAATTTAAATCCTCGGTTAACGTTTTTTAATTTAAGTCCCGAGTCAATATACGTTTTTAAAGCCCGATAATGCAAAACGTATTTTTCTTTATCGTATAAATTGGGAATTAATTTTTTTACCTTTCTACTTTTAAATGTTCGGGCGCTAAGGGAAAGTCGTTATGAAGATCGTGTAACGTTTTAGGGTATTCTAATTCTACCTCTAAGATACAACCTTCTCCCTTTTTACCGCAATATTTTTCCCAATTTTTTAATTCGTTTTCCGTCATCCATTTAAAACCGTGCGTAGGTAAAGGCTTGCTCATTGCTCCGGAGTAAAGACTATTTGCGTCTACGTATATTAAATACTTTGAAGGTTCACTCATTACGTACTGATCCCCCATGTATTTATTATTCGCTTTCGAATATCTCGTCGTACATACGCTAACTCCGCCTCTTAGTCCATTTTCTGTCATTAAAAGCATGTCAGTTTCCGATAAAAGTTCTAACTGTATGTCGGTTATTTTTAACAAGGCGTCCCAAGCTAAATCGGGAGCGGTATAATACCAACCGGGGTCCAAGTCGTAGTTTTTACGGCAAATGTTCCTGAAGTTTTCGAAAACATCGGCTAAGAGTAATACGTCCGTTTTATTGTATAATTTTAAGTAATCTTCCAGCGTACTCGCGTTAAAAGTTTTCCAAACATTTATCGCGTGAGTGTAGTCCTCGTCGGTAATACCTTCCCCGTTTAAACCGGAATAAAATGCTTCCTTAGGCGGTAACCGCGTTTCTCTAAGTCTCTAAGTATTCGTACGGAAAAATTCCTTTTTTTCTTACTAACGGTAATTCTTCTTTCGTAAAATATCGCGATAAAATTTTTACTTGGTCTTCGTTTAAATTACTCGAAAGATTATCTAAACTAGTACTCATAAACTTAAAGGTATCAATAAATCTAAGTTTATGCCATATTGTTTTTCCCTTATTCTCATCAACGGCGATATCCTTACTAAAACTAATATATTTTTCCTCGTTATTCGGGATGCAATTAATTTTACCGAAATGTTTACCGAGACCTTTAATAAAAAGGTGAGCGTCATAACCGCTAAGATTATGAAAATATACGGGGATAAAGTTCGGAGTTCTCGCGTCTAAGTTACACGAATCATGTGCGGCGCCCCTATATTTACCCGTTAAATGACAATGATCTCTTACTTTATCGTTATTAAATTCTTTACCACAAAACTAACAATGCGCTCGATTTTCGTAATCCGTCTCTTCTTCGTTAGTCATAATAATGGGGTTTTTATCGCGATAGTACTTTCGGTAAATTTCTTTTACGTCGGATATTAACCATTCTATAAACTTTTCTCCCACATCTTTTCCGACGTAACTTCTCGTAATAGGCGAGCAAACGTTATCGTCGAAACATTTTACGAGATAGTAAAAACTACAAGGAACGTGATGTTGTTGTTTTACAGTAAAACTATTTTCCGGGTTTAATTCGCAAGTATGTATAGGTTCCAAAATACTCTCAAAATCGGCGTACACGACGAAGGGAACCGGTAGCTTTCTACGATGATTTTTAAAACTTATAGCGGTTCCCTTTTCCGGCATCTCTAATCTAATACTTACGTGATCGTTACAAAATTTTCGATGTTTTTCTAAAAGATCGTCGTTTCCAAAATGGTTTAAACACCGTTTACAAAATTTAATATTTCCGTGATGTTTCGTCACCTGACTTCTCAGTAACCGATTAAAGTTTTTCACGAGAGCGTAGTGCGTTTTTTCGCCCTCTTTTATATATAACAGGTCCGCGTGATTCTTTTTTTCGAAGTTCGTGCTCCTAAGAGGATAAATTTTTTCGTCTCCGTAACCGAAAACGTTAACGCTAATTTCCGGATTTTGTTTCTCAAACTTATTTATATCTTTAATCGAGACGGGATATTCGATCCCGTTCATGTTTAAGCTGTCCTCTTTCGCTCGTAAATCCCTATCGATTATTTCGGCGTTATGGTCTTTAGGATTTAACGCTCTTAAAACGCACAATAAAAAACATTTATTATCCTTATTTTTCATATTAATAACGGCCTTTTTATTTTTTATCCAATCCGGTAAATCTAACCATCCATCAGCTCCCAAAGGTTCGTAAACGGCCGTATGTAGCTCTAACGACGTTATAGATACGAAAGCCCATCCGCTGCCTTCTCGTTCGAACTTATCCATTTTCGCCATAATTTCGTCTAACATATCTCGTAATATATCGTTTACGTCGCCCCTATTTAAGTTTAAATACCGACTCGAGTGAAAAGCGAATTCTTTTTCTTCCTTGTTGTCGTCCGTTACGTAATAATATCTACTTCTAATAACTATCTTTACCTTTTTTTGTAGGTTACTTCTAAGAACGTCGCGAATAGGCTCTTTCGTTTCGTTAAAAAATTCTTCGGGTAAATAACCCCTTTTTCCGTCTATTTTATGTACTCTAGTATAATCCCGAAATGCTGACTGTTTTAGACTAATATTAAATCGTTCTTTAACAGGAGGAGGTCTCGGTGCTAAAGGTACCCGAGCGGAAGGTCTAGTGCGCAGCCTAATTCTCGACTGAGTCGGCGCTCTAACATCCGGCGCGGGCGGTACTACGGATCTTCTTACGTGTAATCTAAAGTCGTCCAGTACTTGAGGGATATCCGAAGGATTTACGGTATTAACTAACCAATTACCGAAATTAGTTATTCGTCTTCGTAAAGGCCTTGCGATCGAGGAGAATAAATTCGAAACGTAACTCGTCATTTTTTATATAATGCGAGATTTATAATTAAAAGTATTAGTCAATTTTAATACACTACGCTCATTTTATTTCCGTTGGACTGAAAGTTTATTACCCTGTCGCTAATTATAACGGCGTACGCGTGCGTGTTCGCGGGTATAGTACCGGTACCATCATCCGATCATAATATCTACCCATTTATCCTCAGCTTCAGGGTCATCTTCGAATTTTAATTTTCCAGTTTTTGGATTATTGTTAACGTACATAGTGTTGGTGAAGTTTAAAATTTGTTCGTATATTCCTCTATCAA
The DNA here is from genome assembly GCA_945859785.2 of Tridacna gigas. Taxonomy (NCBI): domain Eukaryota; kingdom Metazoa; phylum Mollusca; class Bivalvia; order Cardiida; family Cardiidae; genus Tridacna; species Tridacna gigas. The sequence goes on from OX244033.2 coordinate 67,514,177, forward strand.
TAGGCTTGTATTTATCCGGATCAGGGTTTTTTTCCGTAATAAGTTCGTACAACCCATCCGTTACTAGAAACTCTCTTTCGCCATTTTCGCCGATAATAAGATACCAATTACCGTCCGCTTTTTTTACTTCCTGAACTGGTTTATCGCCGATAAAAAACTCGCCTCCTTTTTCGTATAAACCAAAATTGGTATCGGAGCCAGGAAAAATTCCGCTTATTTCCTCTTTAGATGTTGATGGCCCTGATTTAGGAGCAGTAATAACGGGTCTTCCTAAAAAATTAATAATTTGTTGCGTAGTTCCTTTTATTTTCGGCATCCTTTGAGGTAATTGTTCGATACCCTCTTTAATAGGTCTAAGACCTTCCGTAATCTCTCTCACCGTAGTTTTTTGCACTTCCGTAACGGGTTTAAATAGCTCCGAAAGATCCTCTCGTAATTCTATTTTTCCCGTTTTTTCCGCTAATTCGTTAGCGCGAATATTTTTTTTTATCTCGAGAAATTCTTTAACGACTCGTTCCCTTTTCGCGGGATCTTTAATTTTTAAAAAAGACATTTTTTATTAGGATTTTTTTTTATCCCGTTTCGTAACTAAAACTGCACGAAAACTTAATTTTAGGCTTTTTAATATTCCAACGGTGCACCGTAATGTTTTTCAACCAACTTCCGAAAGGACTTGCGCTGTTCTCTTTTTCCTCTCTCTATTAACGTCGCTTCCGTTTCGCTCGTAATCTTTTTCTTAAATTTAGACCTAATTTCTTCTTTCATCTTCTTATACTTCTCTAATTCCTCGATGATTAATTTAAACTCTTCATCCGTGACTTTATCGTCCAATAAAGCTTTCGAGACGTGCGAGGATATAGTATTTAACTTGGTATCCGCGACGGTTTTAATCTTTTCGTGTTTTTCCGCTTTCGTCGTCGAATTTTTAACGGCGTATTTTCCGATTAAATTTAAAAACCCGCAAAGACCCGCGAAACTTTCCAACGCTATAACCGTGGGTATCGCTACTACCGTAGTTAACAAACCTATACCGCCTATTCCACCCGCCGTAGTCAGCATTATTAAAACGGTATCTATATTATCTACTATTTTCGCGGCCCTAAAATATTTCTTACTTAAAGCTTCCCTTTTCGATATCTCGCTTTCTAAAAAAGTTTGTATATCATTAATTTTTTGTAAACAATAACTATGCCCTTCATCGGCCGGAGGAGCCGTGGGTAATTCCGGATATCTATTAATATCTTTCATCTCCATTTTTTTAAATGAGTAATTTTTTTGTATACTGATAATAAACGAAACATAAAAGTTAGTTTTCTTTTATCGTTACTTCTTGCTCCGAATTATTAGTAATTGCGACTAAAATATTCGTGACATCTCCATAGCTAATTTCGTTTTGTAAACTACATTTCTCGTATCTAAGATGATAATCTAAAGAGGTTAGAATTACGCCTTTAGTCGACGTAAAGCCTAAACCTAATCCTACGTGAGTTACTTTTCCGGGAGTTAACGTAATCTCCTGTTGGGAAAAGATTTCCCAAGTTATCGGGTTTATTTTTATCGGGGGATATTTTAAATTATCTAAAGGTCTCCATCGAATCGTTTTAGGGTTATAAATTTTCGATTTCGCGCTAAATTTGCGTACGTTCATCCTTTTTTATATTATAAGTTTACGTTATAAACTTATAATATAGCTCCTAAAATAGGAATATTAGCGAAAGGACTATTAGGCCCTAAAATAAGACCTTTTCAGTCGTAAAATTTTCCTCCCCGTTTTAAATATAAACCGTTACCGACGGATTTTAATCCCTTACCTTTATACGGACTTAAATAAAGTCCTTCTCTGTCGGTTTGTACTCTACAAACGCAGCCTCCTTTTTTAAGATAAAGCCCCGATCCCATTGCTTTTTGTACGCCGGATGACGCTAAACCGGAAAGAGCTCCGACTCCTAACGCGGGTAAAACGGTTTTAGCTATTGCCGGTAAAGCGCTAGCGGCTAAACCGGCTAACATTCCTAAAAAACCTCCTTCTATTTTAGCGTTATGTTTAAGCTGTTTAACGGACATTCTAATCCTTACTCCGGTACCTTTTTCGAAAGCTTTCGCTATTTTTTTCGCTTGAGACGAAGTAACCGCTAAAACGTCATTACCGTTTAAATCTTTTCACGTTAAACGAATACTAATTTGACATCCTTTTTTAATAGCGGATTTAAGTTTTTGCTTTTGTCCGTCCGATATATTAACTTTAACTTTAACTTTCGCGTAACTAGTCATATTTTTTTATACGTTTTTATATTTTTTAAACGCGTTTTATTTTTTATGATTCTCTAATATGAAATCTGATCGTTATATTTTCCCCTCTGAGATTTAGTAAATTCCCGTTTTGATCCGTAATTTTTACTTCCATATTATGTATATCTCATGGAGTTATCGGTAAATATACTAAATTAAGCGGAGACTCTATTATCTTATATCCCGGCGCGACATTCGGGAAAAAAGAGTAAATCGTGTTTTGCATCAACCCGTTAACGTAGCTTCCCGAGATAATATTAACGTTAACGAGCACGGAATTTATACTGAGAATATTTACTACGTTTTCGGACTCGTGAAAACCGTTTACGTATTTCGCGTGGGTAAAACCTAATACCTTGGAAATGGAATTCGGATGATTAAAATCTACTTCGTAACCGTTTTCTAGGATAAGAATAGATTTTAGAGTATTCGTGTTCGCGGAAATATTAATAGGGTAATTATCGTTGACTAAATCGACGTGACCATTTTTTCTCATTTCCTGATGAATGGTATCGTTAATGTCTATAGGGTCGTAATTTCCTACGGGTATTATTATTTTAAACCAAGAAGTGCCGTTATCCGGAGAATAAATAAACGTACTATTGGACTGGTTAATGTTAGGAAAAGAGTAATACGTCTCGAGGTTTACTAAAGCTATTTCGTATTTTCTTTCATAATCCAGCCGGATCTGAGGATTAAAATACGTCGTAAACAGCGTCGTGTCGTCGCTTACTATAATTTGTAAAGATTCTTTCGGCTGCGTGTTTTCGACTACTCGTTTTAGAAGATCTTCCATTTAAAAAAGAAATATATTTTTTTTTAAAAAAAATATATTTTTAAATTATAAGTACAGCCAGCCCGCCTTTAATCTTTCTTTAAATTCTATTAAATTTTCGATCGCCTCCCATAATTTTAATAAGCTTTCTACGGTAAAACTTTTTAACTCGAATCTATCGATATAATATTCTTTCGGATTCGACCTAAAATAATCGTCCGTAATACCGATACGATGATACTTTATCATCGTTCGGATCGTTCCATTAAAATAGGATACTCTAAATCCCATAAATCGTTTTCGCTTATAAAACGATAAGTAACTGTCCCGTGATACATTCCAAAATGGTCTTTTTCGCTATCATTCATTCTCGAATCTTCGACCATATTTTCCCGATTATCGTTTAATTTTAAATTTTTATTTTCATTTTTTTTATTAACTCGGAATATAAAATTTATCTAGACCGTCTCTGTATTTTCCTTCGTCTTTTTTACTCGATAAATCGATAACGATAAAACCGTGTGGTTTTTTCCATACTTTTTTACAAAAATTTCTAAACTCTTCTTTAGACATATCTTCGCTTACGTGATCGCCATAAATATGATTAATGTTTTTCTGGTCTTGCCTAAAAAGGCAAATAAAATTCGCGTTTTCTCTAATAGTTTGTCTAGGTAACCTAAAATAGTTTTGCGAAAGGTAAAAACAATCGACGTTACTATGTCTTCCTCGAACGTAGTAACACTCGCATTTATTTTGTCTTTCTAAAAGTAAGTCGTCGAAAACCATTAAATTTTTGTCTTCCGATTTTAACTCTCTCGGGTCGGGTACATCGTCGGTATGTTCGAAGAAACTACATCTTATATCCGATTTATTCGCTAAGGTTTTAGACCATTCTTCGATCAAAGATTCGAGAGAAACATTTTCGCTTTGAATTAAATCTCGCTCGTTAAATAGCTGTAAAATTCTTTCTTTCGATAATTTTTCTTCGAAGGCTTTTTTAAGTAAGCGATATTCGGGTTGAAAAAGACTTCTCCCAAAAACCATTAAATTATCGTAGTCCAGCCATCCCAGTCTTATCAATAAGTTCACTAAAAGCGTCGTCTTGCCGCAGCCCGATTTACCGACGATTATTCCCCTAATGCTTTTAGGTAAAAGGGGATTATTACGTCTTTTCGTTACTATATCGTTCCACGATAAATTAGCGATATCCATTTTACTTAAATTAAAAAAAATTTAAACTTATAAAAAATGTATTGCGTTAAATGTAAAAAAGTTACCGATACTAATAACGTACAGCACATCGTTACTAAAAACGGAAGAAATATGGCGTGCGGTAAATGCGTCGTATGCGGAAGTACGAAAACTAAATTCGTTAAAAAAAAAAAAGGCGGCTCGTTATTAAATAAGTTTATAAATAATTTACCCGTCGAAATGCATCTTCCCGGGCATAACTTTACCGGTCCCGGTACGAAGTTAAATAAAAGGCTTAACGAGGATTTAACGCCGAAAGAATGGAGTAAACCTATAAACCGCGTAGATAAATCGGCCTACCATCACGATGTTTGTTATCTTAAATACGACGACACGGCTACCAGAAATTCTATTTGCGACGCTAATATGTTAAAGGAGCTAAAGGGTATCTATAATCCTACGCTTAGGGAAAAAATAGAGCGATCCGTCGTCGGTAATCTAATCGGAGCGAAGAAAAGATTCGGAATGGGAGTTAATAAAAAAAAAAAAATCGTCATGACGAGTTTATCGGAAGAATTGCATAAACCCGTAAAAAGAAAATTTAAGAAAAGGAGAGTCTTAGTAAACGGTATCGATAGGATATGGGCCGCTGATTTAGTAGACATGCAAGCATTTTCTAAATATAATCGAGGTATAAAATATCTTCTCGCAGTCATCGATATCTTTTCCAAGTACGGTTGGTTAATACCGTTAAAAAATAAAACGGGAAAATCCGTCGCCGAAGCGTTTAAGACTATTTTTAAAGAGAGAAAACCGGAAAAAATATGGGTAGATAAGGGTAAAGAGATTTATAACTCGGACGTTAAAAATCTGATAGAATTGTATCCTACCGAAAACGAGGAAAAATCTAGCGTCGTTGAAAGATGGATTAGAACGATGAAAGAAAAAATGTGTAAATATTTTTCCGCTAATTCTACTAACGTTTACGTTAGCGCGTTACCCGATCTCGTTAAAGAATACAATAACGCGAAACATTCTTCTATTAAGATGACGCCGGTAAACGCTAGTAAAAAGGTAAACAAAAATTCGGTTTGGAAAACTCTTTATCCGGAAGGTCGCGAAATAATAAGGGATATAAATCCTAAGTTTTCCGTAGGCGATAAAGTAAGGATATCTAAAAAGAAAAAGACCTTCGAAAAGGGTTATACTACGAGATGGACCGAAGAAGTTTTTACGATTTCCGAGATAAAAGGTACTTCTCCCGTAACGTATAAAATTAAGGATCTTAACAGAGAAGAAATACGAGGTTCCTTCTACGAACCCGAACTACAAAAAACTAGTCAGGAGTTATTTAGGATAGAAAAGGTTATTAAAAAAGGAAAAAATAAATCTTTGGTAAAATGGAAAGGATATTCCGACGAGTTTAATTCTTGGGTCGATAACGAAAACGTTAAAAATATTTAAGTTTAAAAAAATGCATGATATAGCGATTAAAAATGTAATTTTACCTAATAAACTGTTAAGTAACTTCGAACTTGAAGACGCGGCTAAAAGGTTAAAGATACCTTCTTTTAGAGGAGTATTCGTGAGAAACGATCTACCTAAAAAGAGTATAAAAATAGAATGCGGTATATTAAATTTAGACGATTCGAGCGGTCCCGGTACGCATTGGGTCGCTTGGTATAAAGACGGTGAGAGAAAAAATTATTTTGATAGTTACGGTATAAGGCCGCCTATCGAAATAGAAAAATACTTAGGAAATCCGATACTTTATAATACGGATCAATTACAGCAAGCCGATCAAGTATTTTGCGGACATTTATGTTTGTTTGTTCTAAAAGGGCTAACTTCCGGTCACGAATTCCAGCGCGTTTTAAATAAACTTTTTTAGTTTATTAAAAAAGGATGCCTGTTGATAAATTTGGAAGAATGGACGAAGTTAAACCTAGCGAAGACGGTATTTCGATCTCTTACGTCAATAATAATTTTTTACGTAAAGACGGAACGACGGAAGTTAGCGGTTCTATAAATATGAACGGTAATACGTTAACGAGGGTTAGTAATCCCATAAATCCTCAAGACGCGGCGACTAAACATTACGTAGACGCTAAAGGAGGGTTTTTAATGGAAAATGGGGGTTATCACATGTTAGGATATATAAACATGGGACATAAAAAAATAAAAAACTTAGCCGATCCAACTGAGCCCAGCGAAGCCGTTAATAAAAAATATGTGGATAATATAAGCGGAGGAATAGTTAAACGACAGGACGGTAGTTTTTCGGCTATCAGAGATATAGATATGGGAGGAAAAAGAATTAAAAACTTGCCCGAACCAGCCGATTGGGATGATCCCGTAACGAGATCTTTTCTTAGTAGGCAGTTGTTTGCTTTGGACGCTCGTGAGAAAGAGGAAGAGGAAAAATCTTTAACGAGAAACGATGACGGTTCTTTTAGCGCCAAAGGAGTAATAAATATGGATGGGAAAAGAATTATAAACTTACCGAAACCTTTCAGTAATAACGATCCCGTAACTAAATCTTTTTTAACCGAACGATTAGCGTCTTTTTCGGCGGGATTTATACCGATAATCAGAAGGGAACTACCTAAACCTATAATAAATATTCACGCCGAAGAACAGGGGCCTTTAACGAGCGGAAATTTCGAGTTTTCTTTCGGAAACGGTAGTAGCGGAAGATCGCACAGTTTAGGAGGTTATTGTATGTCCGCTTCCGGTAGAATTATAAGAGGTTCTTTAAGGTTTTAAAAGGAAACGATTTTTTAGACGAAGAAGCTAAAATTAACGTAGTAATAAACGGTATCGAAAAAACGGACTACTTCTTAATAAAAGAAGTAGGAAAAGGCTGCAGCTGCGTAGTTTTTCCTCAACCTTTAGAATTAAATCAGTGCGACGTTATAAACTTTTTAACGAAAACCGATAATCCTAACGCAAAAAACTCTTATTTGACGATACTCGTAGAACTCGATTTATAAATAAAATTAAGTAATATATTTATAAATCGTTTTTCTCGAAGATAAAATATTCTACCGTATTTAGTATTTTTTTAAAGACTTCCATTTCGGGTCCCGATGTATCTATCGGTATCCAATTATCTTTTTTAGATAAATATATATCTTCGTAATTTTTCCTCACCCTTTTTAAAAAATCGTAGGTTTCGTATATTTCTCCGTCCTTAGTATCTAAGACGGAATTGTTGTATAAATATAAAACTAAGTCGGGTTCCAGTAATCCTTATTCACATTTTCTAACCATTCGATAGGAATAGTATGATCTAAGGTTTTCGTATAACCGACGCCCGAAAAATAATATCTATCAGAAATCAAGATCGCGTTTTCTCAGTTATTAAGAGTATCGTAGGATTCCCATCTATTCACGGAAAAAAGTAAATGCGATACTCTGGGATTAATAGAGCTATTATTTTTTAAATAATTATCGAGAATTTTACCTATCGCGGTATTTCTATCCGGAAATGAGATAAATTCTACATTATTATTCGTTTTCAGCTCGTTAAAAAGTTTTTTACTATGAGTAGTTTTACCAGTTCCATCACAGCCTTCAAATACGATAAACATAATTAAGTTTTTATATAAAAATTTATAACTTTTTTTCGAAAAGTTATAAATTTATTCTTCGTCGTCGGAACCTAACGTTACTTTCGTCGAAGGAACGAAAGTTTTTTCGAGATTTTTAGGAGTAACGACACCCCTTTTAATAATAAGGGCTTCAGAAATAGTCGTCTGTACTTTTATTTTAGACGGAATAGTAAAAACGTGTTCTATATCTATATAAGCGATTAATTTACAATTTACTCTTTTGAGAGACTCGATATCTCTTACTTTTTCGAGAATTCCTTCTTCGTTCTTTTCGTAAAAATTAGTATTTACGACATTCATAATTCCGTCATTGCTAAAAAATTTATCTTGATTTAGTTTCGGACAGAAAAAATCATCGTAAACAATTTTCATGCTATCGAAAAAACTATCTTTCCTCTTTACTACGGACTTTTCTTTCGCTTCTTTTCGTAAAAATTCCGAGATACTATTTAACGTTTTTTTAAATCCTAATTCTTTTTCGGTCGGATTTTCCTCGTCGTAAAAGAGCTTTATATTCATAGCATAATCACCGTTTTCGTGCTGTAAAACTCCGTTAGAAAACATAGCGGGAGAACGAAGTCGTAAACCTCTCATTTTTCTATCGGGATACACGTATTTAATTTTCATCTTTTGGATACCACCGCAGCTTTAATGTATTTTGCCTTCGCAAAGTCTTAGATTTTTTATATCGAAATCTTGAAACTTTATAAAATTATTACTCGCCATTATAGACGATCGATTTTTAAAAATACTTTTTAAAAATCAATTTTAAAAATGGACGTAAAAGTTTTTACCCGAACATTTTTAGCTTACACGAACATGAATGGTCTTAACTTAGAAAAGCTGTTCGACGAAATAACTCCTACGGTAGAATTAACGTATATGGCCTACAAGCAAAAAGAAGTAGGAAAAAAAGCTAAGAAAAGAAAAAATAAAAATTTTTCGAATTGTATTTCGTTTTCCTTTTTCTTCGATGAAAAAAATATTAATCTAAAACTATTTAGAAACGGCGTAATACAACATACGGGATGTAAAAGTTGCGAGCATTGCGTAAAGAGCTTAGTCTTTTTATGGAGCGTACTAAAAAAAACTCCCTCGTGTTCCTTACTTAAAAGCCTAAATGTTCGTCTGGTGTCGGTAATGAGAAATGTTACCTTTAACTCGGGTTTTCCCATTGACGGGGAAAAATTAAAAAAATACTTCTTCGAAAATAAAGAACACGGCCTTATCGTTACGATAAACGAAAATTTTACGGGATCTCGATTTATCAAACCCGTGGGATCCGTAGATGATATGCCGGTTTATACGTTCGTGATAAGCGGAAAAGATAATACCGTAAGTTTAAAAAGGAAAATAACCTACGAGAAATTTCGCGTTTTAACCGGACGCGAACGAGCCGGAGAAAAAAATATCGTCGTAACCGTTTTTTGGACGGAACGAATCACGTTTTCCGGAATCCACGAAAAATACCAAGATCCTATTATAGAATGGTTTTTAGATATAATATTTGAGATAAAAAACGAGATCGCAATGAAAGAATTTCCGGTTTGTTCGCTTAAGGATTACTTGCGTCCGAATAAGAAGACGCGATAAATTTATAACTTAAACTTAAGTTATAAATTTTTTTATGTATAAACTATTTATTTTTCTTCGTCGTCCTCGTCGTCGGAACCTATAATTACATTCGACGTTCTTACCCAATTGATAGGGGGCGTAACATCCGTTTTAATAATGATAACGTTGGAAAGATAAGTACGTATTTTAAGTATAGGATTCTTAACAAAAATATCCGCGATAACCATATAGACGATCGCTTTACAAGTTTTTTCCTCGATAAAGGAAGGATCTCTCTCCGAGAGATTTCCGTCTTTTTCTTTCTCGTAAAAAACGGTGGTTATCTCGCTTCCCGTAACTTTACCATTTTCGTAAGTTTTTCTTTCTCTTAATTTCGGGAAAAAAGTTCCGTTATCCGTAGTAATATCCATTTTTCCTAAACAGTCTCGCTTTAATACGTAATCTTTATCCCCCAAATTTATATTTTCTACTTTTTCTCGTAAAAATCGCGAAATACTGTCTAACGTTTTTCTAAACGCGATTTCTTTTTCGTTCATTTCTAGTTCGTCGTAAAAAGATTTTAAAGTCATAAAGTAATCGTTCGACTTTTCTTTATTCTTTTTAATTCCGTAAGAAAACAGGACGGGGGAACGCAGTCGCAAACTTCTTGCTACTCCATCTGCATACGTGTATTCGATCTTTAATAACCGATAACCGTAATTCTTATTTTCTTTACCTTCGCAAAGGTTTAGTTTTTCTATATCAAAATCTTTATAATTTATAAAATCGTAATTACTCGCCATTATAGACGATTACTTTAAAAAACCTTTTTATAAAAAATCAAATTTATAACTTAAAACTTAAGTTATGAATTTTTTACGAATAAACTAGCTATTTTTTTCTCTCCTTCTCTTAGATCGGTAAGAAGTTCGACAAAGACGTGGACGACGTATCTAACATCCTCGCGAACTTTTTCTCGAATAGCTTCGTTTTTAATATTTCTCCATTCCTTGCGTACTCTAACGATAATCCCTCTAATTCGGCCTCCTATAACATGGTGCAATTCTTCGATCATATCTTCCACGTAATTGGTAGGCGACTCCCGTATAATTTCGTCATTTTCCTCGCGGGGATGAAGATAGTTACTAATATCCGTAAGGATACGCGTGACTTCGTAACAACCATCTTCTAGGATCGAATCGGGAATATGAAACCAAAAAGGACCGACTATTTTAGAGATACGAATTAAAATTTCGCGAATAAATTTAAAACTATCGCGGACGTGTTCTGCCAACTCGATAGTTAAACCCCTTATTTCGGGCACGACGTCTTCTAATTCGCAGCCACTTTTTTTATTGACTTTACTAAACAATTTTGAAGACATTATTCCCCGATTTTTATATAGGAAAAATATCTAAAACAAATTTATAACTTAAACTAAAGTTATAATTTTTTTACGCTCAAGAGAATCAATTTCTTTTTAATTTCTAATAGCTCAGTTTTAAGATCTTTTAAGACGTTAATAGCTTAATCAACATCATTACGAACTAATAGAATAACGGGTTGATGAAAATGCTCGTCTAAGCTATTAATGATATTACCAATTTGATTTTCTATAATATCGTTTAATTTAAAAATGTTATCAAAGAACGATTCGTTACCATCAAAACTATCGACAAGATAATTACAAATATCCGCAAAAATCTTTTTAATTTCTATCTTGGCTTCTCTCAAGAACGAATGATCGGAATGAAGACAAATATTTGGTATATAACACAAGACCCCATTTTCGTTAGTCTGCGTTGTTCCTGGAGCCTTTTTTTCCATACGATTTAAAATTCTTTCAACGAGAGCTAAATTAATGGCGCAAATGATTTCTCCTTTTTCGCATAAATCAACTATTTCGCGATAGACTTTTCCTAATTCGCAAGATCGTTTTTTAATAACCTTTAAACATAACTCATCTTTCATTATTTCTTGTATAGTAAAAAATACTTAAATTAAAATTTATAACTTTTTAAAAAGTTATAAATTTAGCGTTAAGAAGCGCATAAAGAACATTCTAAAGCAGCTGATATATCTTCCGGTCTTTCTTCCGCCTCTCCCCTATAATAATATAATCCTTTACATCCCAGCTCCCAGGCTTTATAATGAATATTATGGATATATTTTTTATTTGCGCCCGAAAGGATAAAAATATTTAGAGACTGCCCTTGGCATATATACTTTTGTCTATCGGCAGCGTATTCGATTATTTTTAGTTGATCTATTTCTTTCGCGGTTTTAAAAATTTCCTTATTAAATGACATCGGGAAATTAAGATGTTCTATCGACCCTTTATTACGCGTGATACTATTCCATATTTTCTCCAAATCTAATCCCTGATAGCGTAAAATTTTTTCTAAATACTTGTCTTTCGCTAAAAACGTGCCGGCGCGCGTTTTAGATATAAAAGCGTTAGCTACGACCGGTTCGATAGAAGGAGAACAATTCGCGATAATCGAAATATTAGCGGTAGGAGCGACCGCGATTAAATGAGAATTTCTTCTTCCCGTTCCTTCCATAGACGGACATTCTCCTCGTTCTTTTCCTAGTTTTAAAGTAGCCATATCCGCGTATTTCTTTAGCTTAGAAAATAGCTCTATATTAAATTCTTTCGCCCGGGAAGATTCGAACGGAAAATCCATTTTACGACAGGCTGATCCGAAGCCCATAACTCCTATTCCTAAAGGTCGGTCTCTTATCGCTCCTTTTTTAGCTTTAGATAATTCCGGCGGACAATTTTTAATAAACGATTCTAAAACGTTATCCAGAAAATGAACTATATCTTCGACGACGCGCGACGTCCATTTATACGGATATTCCGCGTTTAAAGAAGCTAAACAGCATACGGCCGCCGTATCATCGTCCGTAGGTAAATGGATTTCGTTACATAAATTACTACTATAAATTTTTAATCCTTTTTCTTTCATCTCTTTAGGAAGAGATTTATTAATCGTATCGATAAAATTTAAATACGGAGTTCCGGTTCTGCTTCTAGATTCTAAAATCATTTCCCACATTTTCCTAGCGCTCGTAGGCGTTCGTTTTTTAGTTTTAGGATCTATTAAATCGTAATCCGTACCATTTTTTACCGCGCGCATGAAATCGTCGGTAATATTAATCGCGTTAAATAAATTTAAATTTTTCCGATTAATATCCCCTCTGGTAGGTATTCTCATAGTAATAAATTCTACTATTTCCGGATGAGTAATATCGAGATAGGCCGCGTAACTTCCTCTTCTAGTTTTTCCTTGCTTGTAAGAAGTGACTATGGAATTAATAGGCGATAAGAAAGATACCGGACCGGATGCCTTCCCATCAATCGATCTTACGGAACTCCAATCGGCTCCTACTCCTCCGCCTACGACGAAAGACCAGCACGTATCCGCTAAATGCTCGATGATACCCTCTATCTTATCCGGAATATGAGAAACGAAACAAGAAATAGGTAAACCCTTTTTAGAAGATTTTCCCGCGTTCGCTAAGATAGGGGTGGAAAACATAAATAATTGTGTCGACGCGTAATCGTAAATTCTCTGCGCGTGTTTTAGATTATCGGAATAGCTAACCGCGGCGCAAGCGAATACTCTTTGAGGAGTATTGTTGTCGTACTGGTAATAATATCCTTCGAGAAGTTTTTTACCGTGTTCGGATAAAAGATTATCTAAATTATTATTAATCGTAATTCCTAAGTAATCTTCCATTTCTTTTACGTACGGATGAGAATTTCTTAAATTTCAATAATTAAAAATTGATCTTTAAAAAAACGCGCTATAAAAATCGTTAATGACGGAGGAAGTAGAATCGCGTTATCGAGAAAAAATCGATAAAAATAAAGCTTATATTAAGGCGTTGCTAGCCGCGATAAATAAAACGAAAGAAGAAAACAAACGTTTAAAAAAGAGAAAAAAATTACTATTTACTCTTTATAATAGATAATTTATAACTCAACAAGTTATAAATTTTTTTTATAAAAAATTACTTTCGTTTTTGATTTCTCCATCCGCAAACCCCATCCGTAATAGGTACACCACTTTTTATTTTTTGCGAAAAATAGGTATACATATAAGATCTTTCAACACCAAATATTTCATTTTGAAACTCGGTATTTTTTTCGAATTTACAAAAAAAGTAAGTTAAAAAAAGAGAAAAATCCCTAAAAAAAGGTAACATATTTAGTATACATTTGCGATGTTTCTTGTTCGTTCTATCTTCCTCTTCAGTTTCAAAAATTCTCGCGCGTTTACGTAAATTTTCCTTTAATTCGGCTAAAAACATTTTTATGTAAGGACCATATAATTCCTTTTCGTTAGCGCCTTTAGCATAACGAGCAAAATCTTTCTCGCGTTTAAAAAGTTTTAAAAAATTAAAAAAATCGCCTTTCGAAAGGGATGCGCTCAAAAAAAATTCGTTAAAACGCGTTATTTTTTCGTCAATTCTTTTAAAGACATATTTTACGGAAAACCCGTTTAATCTATAATCTAAAGTAAAAAGATTTATATATTCTTCTTCATGAAATGTAGCCATCTTTTATTAATGCTTTTAAACCGGGAAAAATTTAAAAAATTTCAAATTTTTTTCGTTAATATTTTTTTTTAAAAAAAAAATAAAATTTATAACTCAACGAGTTATAAATTTTTTCTATTAATTACCTTCTTCGAATTCGATTTTAAATCTTTTATTACTTGTCTTTCTGCAGATAGGGCATTTACTCGTTCTATCGCAAGCTACGCATATAGGAATATGGCCGCATTCGCTAAAAAGTACGCATGATTTATCGTTATAACAGACCGAGCATTTTCTCGTTAAATACGTTGGTTTGGGCGGAGTAAATAATTCTTCAGACGAATAGTTCGACGCATCATCATACCGATAAATAAAACAGAATGAAAAAACTATAGGTTCGTTTTCGGAAAAGTTTGCGAGCAATGATCGTAAAAAAATATCGATTTCATTAAGTAAAGAAATCGATTCATGATTTTCGATAATTCTACTCTCGCGAACATCGTTAAAAGTACTATTAAAATAAGTTTCAAATTTCGTACCCGTAATTTCCCAATCTCCTTCTTCACTAATAATTTCGCTATATAAATAATATATATAATTTTTAATCGCCCGAAAATCGCGAATAAGAAAATCTCTAGGTATATTATTTGCGCGAAATGTTCGTTCATTAGGGTCGTCCAAATCAAAGGCAAAATATTCTAAATAGGCACTAACGAATCTATCTTCAGAAACATCTTCGTAATAATCTAACCATTCAACATTAAATTTTCTTCTCACAACGGATAAAGATTTAAAATATGACGCTATTTTTTCTCTCTTTTTCGGATTTAAAGTATCTAATACTTTTATCCCACGCATATTTTCTTTATCAATACTTATTATTTTGAAATCGCTCATTTTTAATCACGCTTTTAACCGGGAAAAATTTTAGGAATTTTCAAAAATTTTTTTCGTCGATATTTTTTTAAAAAAAATAAAAATTATAACTCGGCGAGTTATAATTTAAAAAAAATAAAAAAAAAAGTTATTTTTTTCGTTTTATATTGTTACGGGTTTTACAAATTGGACACTTCGATGACATATTTATTCTATTACACGCTTCGCACAAACAAATATGACCGCAATCGACAAAATGTATATTCGGAATATTTTCGAGACATATTACGCACGTTTCGGAAGTAAATGTTTTTTTACCATTAATTTCTTTGGGTTCGTCTTCTTCGAAATTTCCATTTCTAAAGAATAACACAAAGAAAATAATTCTTTCATCCATCATAAAAGGCAAAAGTGGTTTTAAACAACATTTATAATGATCAGAGTTAAAACCCTCACTAGACGGAATATCCAATAAAATAGGTTCTGCCTTCTTAGTAAAATAATTATACAAGCACATATCCGTCGTAAAATCGTGCGAGTTTCTAACTTTTTCTTTACTGATAAAATAATATATGGCCGTTCTTATGCTTTCAAACAACCTACCCGCGTTCGCATAATTTTTTCCGCTGATAGAAAATGTTACTATTTTCTCTCGCGGTATGGGCGATTCATGTTTAATATTAGATACTTTCTCTCGCAAACATCTTTCGATTTTTTCCGTAATTTCTATCGGTAAATTCTTCGATTTATCCATTTTTATTCCAGGCTTTTTTAAGCCGGAAAAATTTCAGGTATTTCAAAAATTTTTTCGTCGATATTTTTTAAAAAAAAAAAATAAATTTATAACTCGGCGAGTTATAAATTTTTTATATAAAAATAACTGACATCATTTACTTCTCCAACCTCATTTACAATTTAATTTTGACCTAGCAGACTCAATATTTTTTAAAGTTTTGCGGAAATCTTTCGGTGTTTGATCATATTTACAAGTTTCATCGCGCGAAATGGTATTATAAAGTCTAAGAAAAAATAAAGTATAAAAAGATCCAAACTCCTTTAAAATAGGTAACATATTTAGTATACATCTGCGATGTCTCTTGTTCATTCTATCTTCCTTTTCAGTTTCGAAAATTCTCGCGCATTTATGCAATCTTTCCTTTAATTCGAACATAAATGTTTTTACGTAAGGAATATATAATTCCTCTTCGCTACCCTTATGGTCTTTAGCGTAACAACGAAAATCTTTCTCGAGGTAAAAACATTTTAAAAAATTATAAAAAACTCCTTTTGAGAGGGATACGGTCGAAAAAAAGTCGTTAAGATATTTTATTTTCGTATCCGCCATTTTTAAGACATCTTTTACGGTAAGACCGTTTAATCTATAATCCATTTTAGAAAATTCTACTACAATTCTAAGCGGCATCTTTATTCCACGCCTTTTAACCGAGAAAAATTTAGGAAATTTTCAAAAATTTATAAGCCGGAAAAAGGTTATAAATTTTTTATTTTCGTAGGGGGGACCAGATTTTTTAAGGGACGGGATTAGGGATTTTGGGATTTTTTTTTAGGTTCGGAAACGAAAAAATTAAAGATTCTGGCTTAGAGGAATTACCTAGCGGCAATAATAAATTAAGGATTTTGGCTTAGGAGAATTACCTAGCGGCAATAAATTAAGGATTTTTGGCTTAGGGGAATTACCTAGCGGCAAGGTACATATTTCTAACTACTGTTGAGACGTCAAGGAGTGCACATCATGTACCTGACCAACGTCGTATGTGGAGGTAGTGTGAATTGTACCTTGAATCTTAGGCGCTTGTGTGATCAGCTTCATACTACCCGATATAATCCTGGGAGGTTTCCCGGATTGATATGGCGACACGGAAGCATCGGGGGCAACTGTTTGGTGTTTTCCAATGGTAAGATACAATGTCAAGGCAAGGCCAGGACTCTGGATGAAGGCGTGGCACGACTGAGACGATATGCTGAAGTGTTACACCGCATAGGCTATCCGGTATCACTGCAAGAGGTGAAAATCGTGACTGTTTCGGCTTTTCATATCGTCAGTGGTCCTTTGAATCTACCCACCTTGGCGCAAGATCGGCGAATCATCTACGAACCAGAACTGTTCCCCACAGCCAACTTTCAACACGAAGGACTCACATTCTGTTGTTTTCAGAATGTAAAGATTATCGTCACGGGAATTAAAAGACATCAGATATAGATAACATTGCGGATCCAACCCTCATTGAATTGGAACTCTATACAATGTAAGAAGAATCCTCTACACAAAGTTTAACAACCATGGAACACTCCAAAGTTTACCTACGTATACATTATTACCTCTTGGAAGGATCTTGGACATGCGCCTTGATTGAGGTGTCTTTGGATTGCAATTTCAGCCCTCAAACTTCGAGGCTTTATTTGTGCAGCGTAATCGTGCAAGAATCCCACGTGAGAGGGACCTTATTGCCGGTCCTGAGAAATATCGAAGTCAACGACAGCTACAGAAACGTCAAGCAGGAGCAATTTCCTTTTCCTCTCTACGTTCCCGTAAGAACGGGGCAGCTACATACCTTAAAGCTACAGCTTTTCGACGAAGATTTGAAGCCTGTGTTGTTTCATACCAACGACCTCTACTGTGTTCTACATCTAAAGCAAACATGGGTTCCATAGAAGTCTACGATTGTCAACAGCAAAAATGGGTGCCATATGTCTCTTCCCCCGAAGATGCCGAGCGTTACTTTCAAAAAGTGATGACTCAACTAGATGGAAAAGGTTCCTCTGGAGCTATGGCCAATAAAATGAGAAAAATGGAAGAACAGCTGAAAGAAACAAAACAAAAACTGGAAGTGGCTGAAGTCCGATTGAAACAGAAAACACCTCAAGTGACTCAGGTCACACCAGTAGCCCAAGCCATCCAAATTGCCGAAGAGGAAATAAAGCGAGAACGTAAGAAGGGTAAAGGTACCAAAGCATGTAAGAAGACAAGCCTACCGAACCACGCAAAGCGATTGTCTTACTCCAAATCATGGAACCACTGAACCTGTTTGAATCTGTGGACATTGATACCTCTTTACAATCGACAGAATGGATCGAATACCGCCCTATCAATCAGATCACGGATAACTCTGCTGTGGAATTCAACATACCCGCCCAAACTTCGGCCTATATGCACTTGAAACGAAACATACTCAATGTCAAGATAAAGCTGGTGAATGCAGATAATACTCCAGTGGACGAGAACCAGGTCCTCGGTCCTGTCAATGTGCCCTTACACGCCCTCTTCGGTCAAATCGATGAGGCCTTTCAGCAGACGCCTATGACTCATTGGGGCGCAAACTACCCATACAAAGCCTAAATTGATACGATTCTTAAGACCAGTAGAAGCGTCCAAGAAAACATTCTCACCGGTCAACTCTTTTATAAAGACACTCCAGATTTAAGCTCGTACGACGCGAAGACCGGGTCGAACAACGGTTTGTTCCAGAGGTATAATGTCACATTAGGGGGAAAAACGGTCGAATTGGAGGGGCCTCTACTTTTGGACGTATTACAACAACCCAAACTGTTGATCAATGGGGTCCATCTAGGATTGAAGCTGTATCCGAGTAACAATTCGTTTCGACTGATGTCCGATTCCCTTGAACCTTCAGAAAAAATACAGATTGTCGATGCTCGTTTTAAGCTCTGCGTCCAACGTCTACACAATAACGTGCTATTGGCTCATCAGAGACTCATTCAACGGCAACCCACTATCTACCCTTATCAAAGCACAGACATTAAATCCATCGCTCTGGCTTTGGGACAGTACAGCTACAGCGTCGATGACTTATTTCAAGGCTTAGTTCCCAGTAGGCTGGTTGTGGGTATGGTATCCAGCGAGGCATTTAGCGGTAGTTACAAAAAGAACCCGTTCAATGTTCAACATTATGACTGCAGCTCTGTGGGATTTTATGTGGACGGTCAGTCTTACCCACTTCAACCGAATTACGAAGCGGATCAATATACCGATTGTTACAGAACACTGACTCATTTTAGAGAAGATGTCAATATTACTTTGAGCGAGTATAAGAAAGGTTACTGTCTGTATCTTCTGGACATTGACCCCTACTTTTCCTTTAATACGAAACGACGAGGACATTGTTGTTTAGTCATCAAGTTTGCCAAGGCCTTACCCGAAAGTGTCACCTTACTGGTGTATGCTACCTTCCCGGAAGTGTTAAGTATCGACCAATCAAGATCGGTGGTGGTCCCCTAGACACTGAGACACTGGGTGGACAAATGATTGACGTCATCTAGTGTATATAAATAGAAACCTGTTGTAGAAGAGGAACAGTATGATTGTGTTTGTCCTTACATGTGTATCCTTCGTGGACGATATGAGGCATTATTGGACCTTACACAAGTTCAGACGAGAAGCGAGAGAGGCAGCAGATCATTTCGTAGACTGTTACGAACAAAACCAAGGACATCATTGAAAATGACGTTATCCCACTACTACTATTGGATTGGCTGATAAGGCATACATAAGAAGACTTGATAAGATCACTATGTTAGGGTTGATCCTGACGTGCGTCTCATTGGTAGACGAAGTCTTGTGGTGGTGGAACCGATATAAGATAGATCGAGCCGCCAGAGAAGCGATAGAACGAG
Organism: Tridacna gigas; assembly: GCA_945859785.2. Lineage (NCBI taxonomy): Eukaryota > Metazoa > Mollusca > Bivalvia > Cardiida > Cardiidae > Tridacna > Tridacna gigas. Next base: position 67,533,677 of record OX244033.2, read on the forward strand.
TCACACAGTGGTATAACAAGCATTTACGCCGACAAGAGAATCAAGGAGGATAAAACGTTAGAATTACGACAGCTATTGGACAAGGAACCAAAGACTCAGTCAGGGCGGGTCTGCCCTCTGAACCAGTTGCCCAGAGTGATACGACGCCGACCTCAGCTGTATATCGTTAATACCCAGGAAAGTTATAAACCTGGCAAACACTGGCTAGCACTGTATTTCCCTCGAGTGGGACCCGCTGAATACTTTGACTCTTTAGGACATGAACCAAAATACTACAGTTGGCGACGGGAAGTATGACACATTTAGTTTTGCTTCTTCCTTTAATCTTTTATTGCAAACATTAAAGGCGAAGTTACTCACGTAAACACAACCCCTTTCTTGTGGGTACTACTTTTTCTTCCGGTTTCCAATATTGTCTCATGTCCACACATTCGCTGCCTTCAGTTATTGTACAATATACATTGCCTCCCAAGTGACTGCTGTAGGCTGTTTTATCTGTTAAGGCCTGGTCAATGTACTCTATACAGTCGACCCAGTTCTAGGCTAGCTAGGATTTATGCTCTGCACGAATGTTTTGGGTTCCAATTCAGTGTGTGAATCACGTAGGTCTATGAACAATTTTCCGATACCGAAATGGCGCATTTTAAGAATTAATGAAATATGGCATTTTAAAGAGAACATGACGTCACTTCCGTCCACCATTTTGGTTAACGGTACTCAATAACCTATCTAATAGATAGTGAGAAAAGTTATGCTATTTTGACACCAAGAGTGTTCAAATCGGTCGAAAACTAAGGGAGTTACGAAGGTTTAAACTTTGTTCATATTATAATTGAGCTTTTTATTGACTTCACAAACAGATTCGTGAGACAAAGTTATTCTATTTTGACACCAAAATTGTTCAAATCGGTCGAAAACTAAGGGAGTTAGAGCCATTTAAGCCTTTCCCAAACAAGTCCTGGTTATCACGTGTCTGCAGTACAAGTCTTTTGAAAACACTGTGGGAAAAGGAGAAATTGCTCGTAATGAGCAATTTCTCCTTTTCCCACAGTGTTTTCTACCCTTTTTGAGACCTTTCTGCCATTTTCATCAAATTTGAAATTGTCGTCTGCAAACTCTTTCAATTTGGACCAGTCCAAAATTTGTCATTTGGGAAAGGGTTAAAGTCTTCAATTGTAAGGAAATATTATTAACTTATAACGGAATATTAATCATATATTTGTCATCAAAAGCATTATTTTTTTTCAAACGTCCGTATCTCGAGAACTAATAGAGCTAGACCACAGTATGTATATATTTTCTGAATCAGCGCGAAGAGATCTTTCACGTGTTTTGTACTTGATAGTGATATAAACAGATTTTAAAAAATAAACTGAATTTCAAAAATTCGAATTGAAAATTGAACTTTGTTCATATTATTATCACAAACAGATTGTGAGACAAAGTTATTCTAATTTGACACCAAGATTGTTCAAATCGGTCGAAAACTAAGGGAGTTAGAGCCATTTAAAGTTTTCTATTGTAAGGAAATATTTTTAACTTATAACGGAATATTAATCATATATTTGTCATCAGTAGATAAATAGTGGGCATTCCAAAGAATTTTAGTTTATGCATTATGCTAAATTATGCAATTTCACCACGCTTATGGTATTTAACACACGCTTAACAAATTTCACCACGCTTATGGATAACCAACAAGCTTATGCAATCCCACCACGCTTAAACTAGCATACACACTTAAGTTTCTTCTCCCTCATTAACCAATCTCTCCCTACTTAACACACATGACCAGCCTTAACCAATTTCATGTAACATTAACATGCTCATAAAATTATCAATTACCTCCCTTACGATCACCCAACACGTCACCCACTTAAGGGTCAATAAATCAACTGGCATAACCTTTTTCTTAAACATTTTGACTTAAATTCAATTAAAAAATTTTTGAATTTAGCAAGATAGCCGGCTAACCAGCTAACCAGGCTTATGAAAGATGGATGGCCTTAAGATTTTATAAAAAAATTTAAAAAATAAAAAAAAATAAAAATTAAAATTTTTGTTAGTTAAGTAATTTTAAAATATTATAAAAATGAGTGAAAATTGTAAAAAACTAATATCGGAGAATATAAAAGAAAAACTTGAATTTATGACAACCCAACGGCAAAATTTACCAGGTATAATTCTTTTTCCTAAAAAATCTTGTTCATTTTTAGATTTTAAAAATGAAGTAATAGGAAAACTTGAAAAATCTATATTTTATGAATTTAGCAAACTCCAAAAACAATTTAATGTTTCTAATATACATTTTTGTTTTTTTGTTTTTGATTGGGGTAGTAATATTACAAGTGATACAAATGTTTATTTAATTGCTAATTTATCTGTTGTTCTTCCTTTTTTTAATAAATTTTCAATAAAAGTATTTAAACTAAAAAATTATGACTATTATAATGAAGACTATGAACGATTAGATATAGAAAGAAAATGTATAATGCCTTTTATATCTTTTCATCCAGGTGGAGATTTTCAACATGCTTTAAATGATCTTGGGCATCAGTATTTTGTTATTGAAAGGCTTGAAATGAGTGATAGTGATAGTGAAAGTGATGAACAACCAACTAAAAAAATCAACACAAAGGAAACCTTTTACTTGGAAGAATGTGTTTTATGTTTAGATGAAAATGTAAAACCTAATGTTTTGTTTTGTAGTTGTGGTCATATACCCATATGTGAAAATTGTGATAATTTAAAATCAATAGATAAATGTCCAATGTGTAGAACAAAAAGTACAATTAAAAGAAAAGTATAAATATTTAACCTTTTCACCAGGTTAAATATTTTGGATTTTATAATGACCCCAAGCTAAAGTATCTATCTGATTATCTAAAACAAATCTTTTATCATCAAAAGAACTTAATGCTACCTTATTTATTTCTTCTGTAAATATCTCATGTTTATAACTTCTAATTGTTTTCATTTTTCTAAGTTGTTCTTTTCTTGAAAACAAACAATTTTTATAATCCTTATGTATAATATCCTTTTCAATTACTGATTTTTTAATTCCCTTACATTTTTTAACTTCATCACCATCTGATGTTGTATAACTATACAACTTTGCTCTTAACCCTACAAACTCAATAATATTATTACCACCACATTCATCCTTAAACATTCCAATTACTTTTTTATTTATACCTGAAGGAATACCAGAGTGATGGTCTTTTGGATAATTACTTGTATCAAATCTTTCATTTACATTATTTGATATATCCTTATAAAAATCTTCTGTTTCAATTTCATATGCTAAACTATCCGTATCAGTAAATAAAAGTTTAGCTTTTTCACCATATTTTACTTTAATATAATCATAATGAAAGTCATAAATCAAAGTTTTACTTAATTCAAGAATACATGCACCTAAATAAACGGGTTTATTAAATATTAAGTGTGTCTTTTTCATATGCATACCAATTAAGTTTTCATTAAAAACTTTTACATTTTTAAAGTTTGGTTTAGCAGCTAATTTTTCTGCCATTTTTTTTTATCCTTAACTAATTTAAAATTAATTCGATTTCTAATGTTTTCCATTGTTTTACCATAGACTGCATTGTTCATTAATTTAAAAAGGGTTTTATCAAACTCATTTGTTGCTTCTGTCCTTAGTTTTGTATTTAATTCAATATATGGTTTTAACCAGGGACTTTCTTCAAAAGTTATTCCACGATATATTTTTTTAATTTTTATACCTAAGTATTCATATAATTTTAAATTTTTATGATGAATAACATATTTTTCTTTATCATTTAAATTTGGTATTAATTTTTCTACGTTACCTACTTTTATATTTTCTGGAGCTAAAGCATAATCATTATGTAAATCATGTAATTCCTTTGGATATTCTAAATCTACTTCTAATATACATGGATGTCGTCTTCAATTTTTTATTTCTGTATTACTCATCCATTTAAAGCCATGCGTTAGAAGACAATCACACATTGCCCAACCATAAAGATTATTTGCATCAAGATAAGCAATAAAAATATTTTTTAAATCAGGTATATAATCTTCACCCATATATTTATTGTTTGCTTTTGCATATCTTTTAGTAATGGTTGATACTCCCCCTCTAATACATTTTTGTATAATTAAGAGCATATCAGGGTCTGATATAAGTTCAAGATTTACTTTAGTTATTTTTAATGCTGCATCCCAAGCTAAACCTGGTGCCGTGTAATAGTGAGCAGGGTCTAAGTTATAATTTTCACAACAAAAATTTCTAAATTTTTCAAAGATATCAGCTAAAAGTAAAACATCAACTTTATTATATAAATTATGATAATCCTCTAAAGTTTTCATATTAAATTCTTTCCAAACATTTATTGCGTGAGTATAATCTTCATCACTAATATGCTCATCATTTAAACTTGAATAAAATTTTTCTTTAGGTGGTAATTGAGTTTCTTTAAACTTTTCTGGTGAATCCATATATTCATAAGGATATATCCCCTTTTTAATTACTAAATTAAGTTTATTATTTTCTGGATAAAATTTTTTAACATTATTAAAATCATTTTTGTTTAAATTATTAGCAAGTGTGCTTAAACTATCAGCCATAAACTTAAAACTATCAAGAAATCTTATTTGATGATAAATAGTTTTAGTGTTTCCATTTTTATCTGTATAATTTCCAACAAGTATTTTTTTTTGTAATACTAATATACTTTTTATCATTATTAGGTATGCAATCAATTTCTCCATCAGTTTCAGCAAGATTTTTTATAAATAAATGACGATCATATCCACTTAGGTTATGAAAAAATACAGGAGTAAAGTTAGGCTTACAATACTTAAGATTACATAAATTATGTGCGGCTGCTCTATATTTACCAGTAAAATGACAGTGGTCTCTAACCTTACGATTTTCATCAGTAAAATCACCTTTACCATAAATCCAACATACAGTTTCTTTTTTATATCTGTCTATTTCTTCTTTGTTAAATATTATTTCTTTTTCTTGTAAGTTACATATTATTTTAATATCTTCAGTTAATATTTTAACAAATTTTTTTGGTGCATTTTCTCCTGTGTAACTTACTAACTTTGATTTAAATATTGCTTCATCAGCAGATTTAATATAAACTTGATGGTTCATGTTTTTGTGTTTTTATTGTATAACTTTCAATTACTTCAGGTTTTAACTTATCATTAAATATTGGATTAATAAAACTTTCAAAATCAGCATAAACAACAAATGGAACCTTTTCTGATTTATAAAAGTTTTCAAACTTTAACATTGTTCCTTTTTCAGGTAGTTTTATAGTAACAGATTCATGTTCTTTACAGTATTCCATATGTTTATCCAAGGATTCTTGACACCAAAAAGAATTTAAACATCTTAAACAAAAAAACCTTTTACTATGATGTTTTGATGTTTGAGAGGACAACAAACGACTAAGACTTTTAACTAAACAGTAATGTTTTACTCCATTTTCTTCTATTAAAAGTAGAATAATATTATTTTCCCTATCCGTAAAATTACTATTTCTAAGAGGATAATTTTTTTTGTTTTCATAACCAAGAACTGTAATAGATGTTGTTGGATTTTGTTTTTCAAATTTGTCAATATCTTTTAAACTAACAGGATATTCTATTCCTTTCATATTTAAGCTATTTTCCTTTGATTTTAAATCATTATCAATTCTTTCTGAATCTTTATCTTTTGGATTTAATGCTCTTAAAACAAACCATAAAAAGCATTTGTTATCTTTATTTTTTATATTAATAATAGCTTTTTTAAGGGCTAATTCTTTTGGTAATGGAAAGTATGAACTTGCTCTCATAGGATTATATGATACGGTGTGTAATTGTAAATCTAACACCCTATAAAATCTCCATCCAGTTTCTGAAATTCTTAAAAGTCTTTCAAAATCCTCTAAAACCTCTTCCATCATAGTATCATATAAATCATTTGCATCGGTTCCCCTTAAATTAAGAACAAATGAACCAGAATGAAAATTAGCATTTTTTGTTTTTAAACCTTCTTCTGTATCTTTTATTAAAGTACATTGAAGAACTAATTTTACTTTTCTACCTTGATTATTATTTAAAGCATTTACTATTTCATCACGTGTAAGTTCTAAAAAATCACGTGGTCCATAATTACTTATACCTTCTATTGTATGTCGTTTATAAAATCCTCTTAAAGTAGATTCTCCTTCTCTAATTACAACTTTATCTTTTTCACTATATAATTTTTTAATTTTATTTTTAAGTGCATTAAGTTCAGGTGAAATACTAGGTTGTACCACTCTAACATTTTCTAAACTTTTTAACAAATCCTTAACTGAAGTAATTGGTGGAGTAGTTGGTCTTTGTCTTGATGTTGATGGTAAAGGTTGAGCTATTGTTGGTTGTAATACTGGTGCATCTATATTTTCTATATTTCTATCTAATATAGAAGGTCCAGTATTGATGAAAAGGGTAATTAATTCATCACGTCTAAGCCTTGAGTATCTTCTTAATCCTCTATCCCTTGCTAAATTTCTTAATCCTCTTACTGTGTATCTATCAAATTCTCTATCCATATTTTTTAATATAAAAAAATCTCTCCTTAAGTCAAAATTTTATTATTTTTTTAAAAATTAATAACATTAGAAAATGTCAATTCTATGTTTACCATTCCAAACCCTACCATTCCAGTTTTCAATCGTTTGAGGACATCTATCAATAAATTTACTTGCCTTGTAAATTGATGGAAAGGTTGTTGTTTCTTCCGTTTCAACATCCTTTAAGGTAACTTTTTTTGGATTACTAGCAATATTTTTTAATCTATCATAATTAGGAACTTTTTTATAATGTTTTTTAAGTTCTTCCTCAGGGTATAGTCCGTGCTCTTGAACTGTATCAATAAATTTCTTTTTATTCCAGTAAGAGTAAAATTAATATCATTTTCTTTTGATATTTTTTTAAAATCTGCAGTCTTTAGCATTTTTATATAACATAAAAAATTACTTAATACACTACACTCATCTTATTCCCATCACTCTGAAAGTTAATTAACCTATCACTAAGTAAAACCGCAAATGCTTCAGTATTTGCAGGAGGATTTGCAGTAAATGTTACCTTAATATGAATATCAGTTACAGAATACTTTAACCTTTCACTTTGCTTTGATACATCAAACACAAACAAAGGAAAGAGAGTTTTATAATCTGAAGGAGTTATATTAGGGTTTGATACCAATTCATCCATGTTAAAAAATTTTTTTCTAAACAAAGCAGCTTCACCATATATTCTACTAAATTGATTAACAGTAAAATTTATATCATAATCATATGCTGGATATTTTTTTGAACCTAACGTTACATAAATATTTTTAACATTTAAGTTATCAAATATAGCTGGGTTTTGTTCTTGGTTACCACTTTTACCTTCTTGAAAACCAACAATTAAAAAACGCGGCACATCAGGAGATGATTGAGCTGATAGCCTCCAAGTAAAACCTGTTGCTGCCTGTGGAACCGCAATAGAGTCGCTTTGTATCATTCTATACCCAACTGGAAATTTTTCTTTCTTCTCGATAAATTTGTAAAGTTCCAACTTGTTACCATCTTCCGGCTCCACATGAGGCATAAACCAGGATACTTTTTGTAACCTAACTCTACCAGCTTCACGTCTAGCATTACCACCTACAGGGGCGGGTATCATCGCAGGTCTATAAATTGCATCATTATCATCGTTTCTTGTTAAGGTTAGTGTTTGTTTCATACCATATAAAATTTTGTTGTAATCTTCACAAAAACCAAATATATGTTTCAATGGTATCCTAAAACTAAATGTTCCTTTATCTCTGACAGCTATATTATCATCATTTGCACCTAAAATATAATCTCTTCTAACTTTAAAACCTCATTATCCATATCAGCTGTTGCACTGGTATCTTTATACCACACTTGATTTAGCCCCTGTGATTTAGAAAAGTCCTCAGGGTATTTTAACAGTCCTAGCATTGTAGTAGTTTGACCAGGATAATTAATGCTTTCTATCTCTTGACCACTAAGTTGATATCTGATATTTTTAAACAAATACATCAACCCATTATTTGTTAAGGTTACCCAATCACGGTCATTATTTGAATGATATTCAGTTCCATCTGTTTTTTCTAATTTACCTATAATTTCTAAATATGACTCAGAAGGGTGATAAAAAATATCTTGAGTTTCGATGTCAGTCCTAATATTTCCCCCTGAGTTGTTTAAATTAGTCCCTGTAATAGGAAGATACTCATGATATTCATATTCATCAATACTATCATCTTTTAAAATTGGTGCTTTAATGTTTAAAATATCCATTTTTTATTATATGCAATTATAATTTTTAAGTCAAAATTATAACTGAGTTGAGTTTTTAGTATTCTAGCCATAGTTGAGGGAATGATTTGTTTTCATCATTAAACACCCTTAAGTTTAATATTTTTAAGTTTTTCTGCTGAAAGCTTTTTCCTCATTTTAGGATAAATTCTTTTTCCGTAAAGAATGGTTACCTTAGGTATATCATTTTCTTCTAAATATTGATTTACATCTTCTTCAAATTCCTTAATGATATCAGCTTTTTCAGGTGACAATTTTAAAACAACCTTTTTATAATCATAACTTGTATTGGTAACTTCAAGAACTTCACAATCTTCATTAAGTTTAAAATTTGCAAAAAGGATACCAACCCTTTTTGTATTGTATTTTTCATATTCTGTTACTTTAAATTTAAGATTTGACATTCTTTTTTATTTAATGTAATAATTTGCTTAACTTAAATTCATTTTTTTCATAATACTTTAACTCCGGAACCCTTACTATTTAATTTCTTAACTAAATCTTGTATAGCAATGGCACTACCATCTATTAAGGTGTTAATATTTTGCGTTGCAGGTTGAGTTGTTGTAGTAGGCTTTTGAGTATATTTTTCTAATATCTTTTTAGATTTTGGTGTCAAAGCCTTTTCAACTAACTTTTTACCTGCATCAACCGCGGCACTCTTTCCAACCTCTAACGCTTTCTTTGCTCCTTCCTTAGCAACACTCTTACCAACATCAACTGCTGAAGATGCAATTTGTTTAGCTGCGCTGCTTGTAAAGAGTCTTGTAAGAAAATTAGCTAAGGTATCAAATATCCCCGCACCACCGTAAGAATAATTTCTTTTAAATCCTCTCTTTTGTGATGTAATCATTTTATAGTATAGACATTAAATTTTTATAATGACTCGAATTTAATACACCCTGTCTTTTTAATTCATCACAAATACTTACCAACTCATTTCTTACACTTGTATTACCAGCTTCTTTACTTGCCATCAAAAGGTCAAGTCTTTTTAATAGTGCGTTAGGGTCAGATGGGATAACAACAATTCCTTTTCCAGTTTCTTTTTCTTTTTCTTCTTTGATTTCTTTATAAATAGGTTTAATAAAAATATTGTATTTGATTCCACCACTGCTTTTAGGGCGGTTGTTTGGGTCATTACCATGAAAAATAGCATTGGAATTCCTTAATATTTTTTCATAATCACTAAGAACAAAATTATCAAAATTATATTTTTTACTTGGATATTTTGCCATAATAAGTTCCCATAATGCATCTGTTGATTTATATTTATCTGCACCAACCCAAATATAGTCACCATCGTAATCAATCATTTTATTACCTATATAATAATTAATACCTTTTCTTTCAATACCAAATGTTTTATCAATATTTTCTTCATATTCTTCTTTTAATGCAGAATATTTTTTATCTAATAACGAATATCCTACATATTCCTCTTCCTCTTTCTCTTTAGGAATTAATTGTTGGGGTAGCCGTTCAATCCCCTCTTTAATAGGTTTAAGTTCTTCTGTAATTTTCGTTGCTGCTTCCTTTTGTGTTTCTGTAATAGGTTTAAAAACTTTGAAAGGTCTGTTTGTAATTCAATTTCTCCTGTTCTCTCTGCAAGTTGGCTATCACGAATTCTTTTTTTCGTTGCGAGGTATTCTTTTACAATTTGGTCCCTTTTCACAGGGTCAGTTATCTTTAAAAATGGCATATTTTTTAAGTAAAAAATTTTTTTTATCTTATTATTTTTTAATCAGTATTACCTATCTCACATGCACAAGAACATTTAAACTTAGGGCATTTAAAACGTAGTGGTGCTACGGTCCTTTTCAACCAACCTCCGAAAGGACTGTCTCGCTTCTTGTCTTCCTCTTTCAATTAAGCTTTCTTGTTCTTCTGTCTTAATCTTTTTCTTTGACTTACTCCTGATTTCTTCCTTCATTGTTTTATATTTTTCTAATTCTCCTAAAATTAAGTTAAACTCTGAATGTTCGATTTTGTTGTCACCGATAGCTTTAGATATATGTGTAAATAGTGTATTTAGCTTTGAATCAGCTAACATCTTAATCTGAAGATGTTTTTCTGATTTTGTTCTGGTTCTTCTAACCAGAAACTTGCCTACTAATGCTGCAAATCCAACAGCTAAAGCACAACCTTCCAAAGCTATCGTTGCAGGTATAGCTACCACGGTACTTAGTAAAGCGATACCTCCGGCTCCTGCACCTAATGCTAGAGCGGTTAAACCAGCTTCCACGTTATCTACTGTCTTGCTAATATTTAAATACTTTTTACTTAACTGTTCTCTAACCCTTACTTCATTTTCAAGAAATGTTTGAATTTCTGATATTTTTTGTAGTCTAAAGGATTGACCATTGTCTTCTGCTGATAGTATTGGTTCTAATGATGGTGCATTTGGTATATTTCGTGCTTCTGGTAGGACTGGATAAATCTTTTCTTTTAGTTCCATTTTATTAATTACAACTATTTTTTTTTAAATAGAATAGTAAAGACGACACAAAAATTCACCTTCATTAATTTTTAATAGGTCACCAGAGTTGTTTGTAATTGTGGTAACCACATCCGGGGTTTCCTCCAACACTAGCTCATTTGTTATACTTAATTGTCTAATTTTTAAGTTGAATGATAGAGAAATTAAAACAACTCCTCTACTCATCATAAAACCAAAACCTAAAACAATGGTTTTAGTTTCACCAGCTTTTAATATTAGGGGTTGTTGAGTAAAAACATCCCAAGTAACAGGATTAACTTTTTTAGCTGGATGCTTAACTTCTACAGGGTTCCAAAAAATAGTTTTTGGTTGAACCATTTTAGGTTTAACTCCAAATTTATGCACATTCATACTTTTTTTAATTTATGATATTGCTCCTAATATAGGAATATTAGCAAATGGGCTGTTGGGTCCTAAAAGAAGACCTTTTCCATCACAAATTTTTCCTCCTTGTTTTAAATACAATCTGTTACCTTTAGATTTTAGACCTTTTCCCCTATATGGTTTAAGATATAACCCACTGCCATCTGTTTCTACTTGACAAACACAACCACCTTTTTTAAGGTATAGCCTGTTACCCATTGCTTTTGTACTCCTGATGAAGCTAAACCAGATAACGCACCAACACCCAAAGCAGGTAAAACTGTTCTTGCTAATGTGGGTAAAACTGAAGATGCTAATCCGGCTATCAAAGGTAAAAATCCACCCTCTACTTTCATGTTATGCTTAAGTTGTTTGATTGACATTCTAATGGTTACTCCTTTACCTGCTTCATGTGCTTTATTTAATTTGTTTGCTTGCGATCCGGTTAATGCAATTAAATCATCACCTGATAAATCATCATGATTTAAACGAATACTAACCGGACAACTAGATTTAACAGCATGTTGTAGCTTTTTCTTTTGCCCTTCTGTTATATTTACTTTAACTGTAATGTAATTTGTCATTTTATATTTAACGTGATTCTCTTATATGAAATCTAATCGTTAATGTTTCTCCTCTTAAATTTAATATGTTTCCATCTTGGTCAGTTAGCGTAACGTTTAAATCATGTATTTCATCCAACGTTAAAGGTAAATATACCAGATTAACTGGATTTTCTATTATTTTATAACCTGGAGATACATTTGGAAAAAAGCTGTAAATTGTGTTTCTTTGGGAACCATTAACATAACTACCTGAGATTAAATCAATATTAACAAGTATGTTGTTGATAGTTAAGATATTAACTAAATTTTCTGATTCATGAAATCCTCTAACATATTTTGCTTTGTTAAATCCTAATACCTTTCCAATACTGTTTCTCTGATTAAAATCCGCCTGATATCCATTTTCAAGAATTAAAACAGATTTTAATGTATTAGTATTTGCAGATAAACTAATATAATAATCATCATTAAATAAATCATAATGTCCTTTTTTCTTCATTTCTTGTTGTATATAATCATTGATATCAACTAAATCATAGCTACCTGTTGGTATCTTTATCTTTTCCCATGTGTTACCACTATCTTGTGAATAAATAAAAATGTTGTTACTATCAGTAATATTAGGAAATGAATAGTAAGTTTCAAGATTGACTAATGCTATTTCATATTTTTTTATCACGTTCAAGTTGAAGTGGTGGAGTAAATCTTGTTTTAAAATTTGATTTGTTATCACTTACGATAATTTGAAATGATGTTTTATGGTCAGTGGTTTTTTACTATTTGTTTTAGTAATTCTTCTTCCATTTTTTTATATTAGTAAAAAGGTTGTTTAAATATTTAAAATATATCTTTTTGCTTAAGATATATTTTTTTATGCATTAATAGTAATCTCTATAATTTTTAGGTATATAAAAGTTGTCAAATCCATTTCTATATTTACCATTATATTTGTCATTAGTTAAATCGATGATAACAAAACCATGGGGTCTTTCCCAACAATTTTTACAAAAATTAACAAACTCGGTTTTTGTCATATCATCCCCTACATGGTCGCTAAAAATATGATTAAGATTTTTTAAGTCTTGCCTAAACAAGCAAATAAAATTTGCATTCTCTCTAATAGTTTGACGGGGTAATCTAAAATAATTTTGTGATAGATAAAAACAGTCTGCATTACTATGTCTCCCTCTTACATAATAGCTTTCACATTTGTTTTGCCTTTCTAAAAGTAAATCGTCAAAAATCATTAAATTTTTGTTTTGCCCGTTTAAATCTCTGGGATCTGGCACATCACTAGCATTTTCAAAAAATTCACAGCTAATATCAGATTTTTCTTTAATTGTTTTACTCCACTCTTCAACTAATGCTGTAGGTGAAACATCATAGTTTTGAACTTCATTTTTAAATGAAAACAACCTTAATATATATTTTTTTGGTATTTTTTTTTCAAAAGCTTTTTTAAGTATGCGATATTCTGGTTGAAACAAACTTTTACCAAAAACGTATAAGTTGTTATAATCTAACCAATCAGGTATTAACAAAAAGTTAAGTAAAAGTGTAGTTTTACCACATCCTGATTTACCAACTATTAAACCTCTAATACTTCTTGGTAAAAGGGGGTGGTTAAATCTTTTTGCTAACGCCTCATTCCATGATAAATTAACAATATCCATATTTTATATTAAAAAAATTTAATTTAATATAAAAAAATGTATTGTGTTAAGTGTAAAAAACAAACTGATACAACCGATTTTGAATGTGCGGTAAATAAAAATGATAGAAATATGAAACGGGGTAAGTGTGTTGAATGTGGAACAACTAAAACTGAATTTACTAAAATAGAGGGTGGGTCGTTGTTAAACAAGGTTATTAATAACTTACCTGTTGAAATGCACTTACCAGGTCATAATTTTACTGGTCCTGGTACTAAATTAAAGAAAAGATTAAATCCTGATTTAACACCTAAAGAATGGTCAAAGCCTGTAAATCGTGTTGATAAAGCAGCATATCATCATGATATATGTTGTCTTAAACATGATGATACAGCAACAAGAAATTCTGTTTGTGATAAAAATATGCTTAAAGAGTTAAAAGGTATCTATAATCCAACAATTAGGGAAAAAATGGAACGTGGTTTAGTTTCTTCATTAATTGGTACTAAAAAAAGATTTGGTATGGGAATTAAAAAAAAAGTGACCAAACTATAACGCTAGCAGAAGAATTACATAAACCCGTAAAAAGAAAATTTAAGAAAAGGAGAGTTAGAGTAAATGGTATTGACAGGATATGGGCTGCAGATTTAGTAGCTATGCAAGCATTTTCTAAACTTAATCGTGGTGTAAAATATCTTCTTGCTGTCATTGACATCTTTTCAAAATACGGGTGGCTGATACCATTAAAAGATAAAACAGGAAAATCTGTTTCTGTTGCATTGAAGATTATTTTTAAGGAAAGAAAACCTGAAAAAATATGGGTGGATAAAGGTAAAGAGTTTTATAACAAAGAAGTTAAAGATTTGGTTGAATTATATTCCACTGAAAATGAGGAAAAATCAAGCGTTGTTGAGAGATGGATTAGAACAATGAAAGAAAAAATGTGGAGGTATTTTTCTGCTCACTCAACAAATGTATATATTAACGTGTTACCAAATCTTGTTAAAGAATATAACAACACGAGGCATTCTTCTATTAAGATGACACCAATTGAAGCAAGTAAGAAGAAGAATGAAAATAAAGTTTGGAGAACATTGTATCCTGATTATAATCAAGTAAGGGAGGGTATCAAACCAAAGTTTTCTGTTGGAGACAAAGTAAGGATAAGTAAAAAGAAAAAGACTTTTGAAAAAAGGTTATACCACAAGATGGACTGAAGAGGTTTTTACAGTTTCAGAAGTAAAACATACATCACCTGTAACATATAAAATTGAAGATTTAAACGGAGAAGAAATAAAAGGTACTTTTTATAAACCTGAACTACAAAAAACAAGACAAGAGTTGTATAGGATAGAAAAGGTTATTAAAAAAGGAAAAAAGAAATCTCTTGTAAAGTGGAAAGGTTATTCTGATGAGTTTAATTCATGGGTTGATAATAGTGCTATTATAAATATTTAAATATATAAAAAGTGCAAGATATTTTAATTGATAATATAACTTTACCAAATAAACCTTTAAGCAATTTTGAACTTGAGGACGCCACAAAAAAATTAAAAATAAAAAATTTTAGAGGAATATTTTTAGGTAATACTTTACCAAAAAATAATAAAAAAAAGGAATGTGACATATTAAATCTTGATGACACTGGTGGGCCTGGTACTCATTGGGTTGCTTGGTTTAAAGATGATAAAAAAAAAAAAAAATTATTTTGATAGTTATGGTATTCAACCACCTATTGAAATTATAGATTATTTAAAAAGACCAATACACTACAATACTGACCAATTACAACATGCAGGGGAAATATTTTGTGGTCATTTATGTTTGTACATTCTTAAAGAACTGGGTTTAGGTAATAAATTGCAAAATGTTTTAAATAAACTTTTTTAGTAATATAAAACTATGCCCGTTGATAAATTTGGAAGAATGGATGAGGTTAAAACGAGCGGTGATGGTGTGCCACTTGCTTACATAAGTAATAATTTTTTACGTAAAGATGGAACAACTACTGTTACCGGTTCTATAAATATGAATGGTAACACGCTAACAAGGGTTAGTAATCCAGTAAATCCCCAGGATGTTGCTACTAAGAGTTACGTTGATGGTGGCTCAGGGTTGTTAGATGAAAACGGAGGAAACGTTATGACAGGATATTTAAATATGGGTTTTAATGAAATAAGAAACGTACGCGAACCTATGGAGCCGAGTGAAGCTGCTAATAAGTTTTAAGTAGATAATAAAGGAGCTATCAAAAAAAATCTAGATGGAAGTTTTTCCGCTATTGCGGATATAAATATGCAAGGATATACTTTAACGGATGTTACGGAACCTACAGAACCACAAGACGTTGCAAATAAGTTTTACGTAGATACAGCTGTGAATGCGGCTACCGCTGATGAAAAAGCTTTAACAAAAAACCATGCCGGGTCTTTTTTAGCAGCTGGCAACATAGTTATGAACTGTAACTCAATCACCGGCTTACCAAATCCAATAGACCGTGACGCTGCTGCCAATAAAAATTATGTTGATAATGGTGGAAGTTTTTCCGCTGTTGCGGATATAAATATGTGAGGTTTTTCTATAAAAAACGCTGCGGCACCTGTAGAAGAAAGAGATTTAGCAACAAAATCCTACGTGGATAAAAAACTAAGACCTAAACCAATTATAAGCATTCATGCTGAGGAACAAGGGTCATTGACGTATGGTGATTATGAGTTTTCTTTCGGTAATGGAAGCTCTGGAAAGGACCATGGGATAGGAGGTTATTGTATGTCTGCTCCTGGTAGAATTATAATAGGGTCTTTAATGGTTGCTAAAGGTAATAGGTTTTTACCGGAAGAGGTAACAGTTAATATAGTCATAAACGGAGTTGAACAGGCTGACTACTCCTTAATAAAAAATGCTCGAGAAAAATGCAGTTGTGTAGTTTTCCCGCAACCTTTAGAAGTGGGTCAATGTGATGTTATAAATTTTATAACAAGGTCTAGCCACCCAAGTGCAAAAAACTCTTATTTGTCAATATTGATAGAGTTGGACTTGTAAAGATATTTAACCAAGTAAAGGGTTAAATATTTAAAAAAGGTTTATCGATACACACACCAAGATCAAGTGGTATAGTATTTCACAATTTTTTCCAATATTTTGTAATGCATCTAGACTGGACTTTTGAGGGAGATGGTAGTATGTTATGATATTAATAATTTTTTGCTTTGTTTTTTTCTAAAAAATGAACTGTATATGGTAATTGTATAAAATATAATTTTTATTTATGATAATTAAAGTAGTCTTACTTCCTTGTTGTAAAAATTTTATTACTAATAACACGGTAACCTCTGGCGCGGTCTAACAACCCGTAAGTTAATACCATATCACAATGTTGTAAGGCTGCTGTTTAAAAAACAATATTAAGTATTTTATACAATTATTGTACTCGTTAAACATTTTTTAAAGAACAGGGTAAAAATGTTTGTTAATATTATAATGTACTACCATTTTGGTGTGTTAAGCAAAAGTTAAAGGGTTGAGCACTAAATAACTACCTCTTTCGTTTTCGGTGAGGAGGCATGAAAAAATGGTTTATATCATGGTAGTGTCATTTTCAACATTAGTTAAGACAGGAATATCAAAGTTTAAGACTACTCTCTGTGTTTGTGGTTCACAGAATTTATCCTCGGATAAATACGTCCCCCGATATTCCTGTTAAAATTTATAACTTTATAAAAAAGTTATAATTTACGTTTTATATCACTTTCAGTTTTACAAACTGGACATTTGTTTGAATTTTCGTTTAATTCATCACAATCATCACATATAGGTATATGACCACAATTGCAAAAAAGTATATCTAGTTTTTCTTCAAGACAAATAACACATTTTTCTTCATAAAAAGTTTTTTTTTACTAGTCTTTTGTTTTTTAAGATTTTCAAGAACTTGTCTTAAACGTGCTGCATCTTGTTCATCTTGTTCTTCATTTACCTCTCCTATTCTTTCAATTCTTTCAATTCCATATCTACTATAAGCGGTTCTATAAGTTCCATTTCTAAAATTATCTTCACTGTTTTCCCAAAATAAACCCCAATCACTTTCTTGAAATCTGTCTGGTTCAACTTCTTTATCAACTTCTCTTTCCCTAATTTGTTGGCTGGTGTCTCTTTCACTTTGTTGTTGTATTGCATTAGTTTCTTGCATTTCTTGTTCATACCTATTAAGTTCTGCAGCTTCCTGTCTTGCATCTTGTTCAGCTTGTCTGTTGTAATCATCAACTATTTCTTGTTCATGTTCAGTTAATTCTCTTGGTTGTTCTTCTTCCTCTTCTTCACTTTCATCAAATATACTTTTATTTTCATAAACTACAAAGGATATTTTACGGTGGTTATCCCTTTCTTTGAAACAATTACCCCCATCAGATAAAGTTTCAACTAAATAGCAATATTTATATAAAATATTACCTATACTAAAACAATAAGTTTTAGAAAATCTTTTAAAAATACCATCATCATCCATCAAATCAATAAATAAACCTAATTTTAACCATTCTATTTCCCTTCCAAGCTCTTTTTTTGCTTTACTAAATATATAATATAATTTTGAATCAAGCTTGGTTAAAATATATTCATAATTTATATCATCTTTTGATAATTTTAACTTTTCTTTATACATTAAACCATTTGAATTTAAATAAAAATCATGTTTTTCTTTTATGGTTTCTTTTAACTTTAATTTAAAGTCTCGTGTAAGTTTGTTTAAAACACTCATCTTACATAACATTTTTTGTAACTTGACAAAGAAAAATTCAATTTTTATTTATTAATAAAAAATAAAAAAAAAAAAAAAAAAAAAAATAATTTAAGTAATTTTTTTATTAAATAAATCCCTAACTCAACATCTGGGAAACTGTTTTACGCTTTCCATTTTTTTTATTCATTTTAATATTTAACCTTGTAAAAGGTTAAATATTTAAACTTCTTTAAAAAACTCACCTAACTCCTTAAGATGAAAATATTCTTTCAAATATGAAACATGCATTTTTACCACACTTTTTAGTTCTTCTTCATCATTTTCATCACAATCTTGTAATGCCATAGTCACATCATTTTTTGCATTGTCAATTATAATATCAACATTTCTTTTTGCTTGCATTTCTATTTTATTTACTTTTTGTTCAAACAAATTAAAATATTTTTCATAGTTATCTTCTTCATATTCTTGTTCATCTTCATTAACCTCCATTTCTTCTTCATTTGTAAAAGGAAAAAATTCATAAGCATCACCCTCCTTTTTAAGTTTTTCTTTTTCTTCACATGTAGGTTTATTTTGCTCGCTCATCTTAACCATATCATTGATTAAATTAAACAAAGAAAAATTCAATTTTTACTTTTTAATAATTTTTTAAAAAATTTAATTTAAGTAATCCTTTTTATTAAATAAATCCCTAACTCAACATCTGGGAAATTGTTTTACGGTTTCCATTTTTTTTTTTTTTATAAAATTTCTTCTTTTACACGCTCATCTATAATATTTAACCTAGTAAAAGGTTAAATATTTAAACTTCTTTAAAAAAACTATTTTTTTTATATTTTTATCTTATAATTAAAATAGGTCTGCCCTTCCACATCCTTAAATGAAATACATTACCACATTTATAACCAACAATTGAATTAATCAGTTATAAACTCTACCATTTTATCATATTTACTTAAAAAATTATTATCAGTGTTATGGACTGTCAAGTAACAATTATATTCATCTTTATCCATATAAGTAAGTCCAACTTCCATATAACCATTTATAGAAAATAATTTTTTATTTTCTCTACTAAATATATAATATGCTGTTCCTTTTATGTTTATAAATAAGTTTGAACAGTCTTCTTTTTTACAATGTGTTTTAAATATCATTATTTTTCTATCTTTTAAAAAATGATCAACTAATAAACACTTTTTTAATAAAGTATAACTTAACTCATCTTTAAATTCTTTACTAATTTTATTTAACACACTCATGTTTTTTATTTTATATACCCTTATGATATATATTATTTTATATACCCTTATGATATATATATATATATATATATATATATATATATATATATATATATATATATATATATATATATTTTTTTTTTTTTTTATGCTTAACATCAAAAAATTCAAATTTTATTTTAAATTTTTTTTTTTAATTTTTAAATTTTTTTTTAATTTTTAATTTTTTTTAAATTTACCAACATCTTAACCCATCTACAAACACATAAGCCTGGTTAGCTGGTTAGCCGGCTATCTTGCTAAATTCAAAAA
Source organism: Tridacna gigas (assembly GCA_945859785.2). Classification (NCBI taxonomy): domain Eukaryota; kingdom Metazoa; phylum Mollusca; class Bivalvia; order Cardiida; family Cardiidae; genus Tridacna; species Tridacna gigas. Next base: position 67,553,424 of record OX244033.2, read on the forward strand.
GTTTTTTAAAAATTGAATTTAAGTCAAAACGTTTAAGAAAAAGGTTATGCCAGTTGATTTATTGACCCTTAAGTGGGTGACGTGTTGGGTGATCGTAAGGGAGGTAATTGATAATTTTATGAGCATGTTAATGTTACATGAAATTGGTTAAGGCTGGTCATGTGTGTTAAGCAGGGAGAGATTGGTTAATGAGGGAGAAGAAACTTAAGTGTGTATGCTAGTTTAAGCGTGGTGGGATTGCATAAGCTTGTTGGTTATCCATAAGCGTGGTGAAATTTGTTAAGCGTGTGTTAAATACCATAAGCGTGGTGAAATTGCATAATTTAGCATAATGCATAAACTAAAATTCTTTGGAATGCCCACTATTTATCTACTGTCATCAAAAGCATTATTTTTTTTCAAACGTCCGTATCTCGAGAACTAATAGAGCTAGACCCCTATTTGTATATATTTTCTGAATCAGCGCGAAGAGATCTTTCACGTGTTTTGTAGTTGATAGTGATATAAACAGATTAAAAAAAAAAAAATAAATTTTAAAAATTCGAATTGAAAATTGAACTTTGTTCATATTATTATTGAGCTTTTTATTGACTTCACAAACAGATTCGTGAGACAACGTTATTCTATTTCGACACCAAGATTGTTCAAATCGGTCAAGGGATAAGAGAGATAGAGCCATTTAAAGCTTTTTAAATATTAAATTTAAATTTTTAACTGATTTGAAACGCCTATATCTGGAGAACTAATAGAGCTAGACCCCTTATATGTATATATCTTCTGAATCAGCGTTTGCATACCTTTCCAACGGTATCCGTTTCATTTGAATCGAAGTATGTTGAATTTTAAGGGTTTAAATCCGCTCTAATGATCTAGTTCCATACTAGTTAAAAATCGAACCGTGAACCTAGGGTTCAAGTGATAGCTGAGGATCTGTTCTCACGTTTGAGATGGTTTATGGAAAAAGTGTCAGTGTAAACAGTTGTCCTAGCAGCGAAAAACGGTTGCGTGGTTTAACAGTTTTATTTGGTTTTCAAAGGCCTTTAATTTTTAAGAAAAGTAGCCCGAATACAGTGTGTCCCCAGATGATCAACCCAGACTGGACCCAGACAACTTCTGAGATGGAATCATCGAGGAAACGAGAACTAAAACTTCGTTAGATCCCTCAAAATGCTCCCTACCATCGAGCTATAAGTTGCAGCAATTTAGGGGAATTTTTCCGATATTTTGTAAAAGATCTTGTAAAAACATTGGCCCACGTTCTTTTCAAAATGAAATTAAGCCTAATCCACGTCCACCAATATTGACGTATAAGGAGCAACAGCCCTGAAAGACTCCTTTTCATGTAAGCACTTGATAAAACTTGTTCATTCTTGCTTTTAGCTACTGACAAGAACAGATATATTTTGAATTTTTTCTCAATATGGATTTCAAGACCATATTTAGTGGAATTAGCGCACTATATTTCTATATTGAAGTGTGCATTGGGGAATTAATTGCCTTTTAGAAGGTTGGATTTGGAAGCTATCGATTTGGTAAATATTTTTATTATTTAATTATTTCCATAAATTTTAGAGGTTGTGATTTTGTCATTTAAATGTATGCAGAACAAGAAGGATATTAGGTAAAAAAATGTGAAATTTAAAAGTGTACTTTATTACGTATAAAATTCGTATTTGCATATTAATTGACCAGTTGAGATGAAAAATTATATTTCATGTTATATTCACCTGCATTTTGTCTAAAGCCTTACCTTAACATGTAAAACAGATACTGAAAGTGAATCTGTATTTATTTTTTGTCACGATATAACACTCGGAATATTATTAAAAAAAAAAAAAAAAAAAAAAAAGTTACTGTAGTGGGGATATCTATGAAATAATGATTTAGAAATAAATCTGACCATCACCGCCTGATGAGACTCAAAAGAGGAGTCGAAATAGTTTAAAAGGAAAACAAACAAACAAACAAACAAACAAAAACTCACTTTTTTCTATTGCCTTCAGATAGGGTAAGCCGTAACTACCATCCATATGTTTTTCAGCTTTTTGCACACTACTTTTACTCTGAAACTTTCACCACCATATCCCGTCCGTCCTATCATCTTATTAAATTGTTTTTCAAAATAATGTCTTCCCTTTTCGATTTTATTTCCAGTAGGGTTCTGGGTGCAACATTTGACACTTGATATCATAATCTGTTTATTAATAAATACAGACGCATGCTGAAAATATTCTGGATGATACAAATGCTTCTCCAATGTGTGGTATGATAAGGTAAACTTCATCTTGAAGAATGATCCCATACTTACGTCTGGACCCTATATTGGATTGAATCTACTCCCTGATTGGTCGATGCGTCCTCTCATCTGATTGGCTAAGAATCCTGGCTTTGGATTGGCTGAATTTCAATCCGTTTTAAGGGTTCAAGCTCGAGGTTTTTTTGTTGAGTAGGCTATTGTCTGACCTTCTGGTCCTATGTCAACAGAAGCCAGACACGCTGACGACTTGAAATTCGATTAAGTTTGACAGTTAAATAGACCATTGTCCGTGCTCCCGCCCCTAAATAAACAAAACCAGACAGTATGGCTACATTAACAAAATACCATTGTTCTGCCTTTTGGTCCTTTGTAAGGGGATTAACTTTGACAGTTAAACAGGCCATTGTTCGTACATCCGTCACAAAATAAACAAAACCAGACAGTATGGTGACATTAACAAAAGACCATTGTTCAGATCTTCTGACCCCTATTTATAGGCTAAGGTGATGTAATGACTCTAAATATAGTTGATGATCACATATCTAAATATAGCTTTCTACCTTAGACTCTGTTCTGGACTTAAGGTCTCATTTGAAAGTAGGACTTTGAGGAGTGCACATCGGAGAGAGGTAAATTTATTTATTCATTTATTTATCGTCTGGTATGGAAAGGGCCTGACCCTCAATGCCCGCGAGTACTTACCAGCATGAGGTATACATGTCAGCTCTGTATACTGATCCTGATCCAACACGGTCGATCCTGATCCAACATGGCCGACCCTCATCCAAAATGGCGGACTCACCATATCCGCCGCGAATACCCATGACACACCGACAACTCCTTATATGTAAATGAGTTACTAAAAATAGTAACACGATGGCCGAAAATAGGTCAAGATGGCCGCCGATTACGTCATCTTTGTTTGCATTTAAACCGCTGCCTATACTACTGATATAACTGAAATAATGTTGAAAAAGGCGTCAAACACCATACAATCAATGAATCAATCAATCATTGAAATAACTATCGACAACTTTACATGGGGGAGAATACCGATACTGGATTCGAACCCTTGTGTTTGAAACCGTTTGTGATATCGACAGAGCTTGGGAATAGGTTTAGACTTGAATGATTGATTGATTGATTAATTGATAGCATTGCGATGGCTCACTCATGTATGTGCGTTCTGACTTTTTCCGGTACTCTGCCAAGGCTCGGAAGTGGAGCATTTGCAGACAAGTTAGATCAATGCGAATTATTTTGTGAATGATTGATGTTGTCTTCAACATTTAATAAGTAATAGGTACGGCATCGTCTGTAAAAACAATATACTCTGCAATTTCGGGCGAGTTTGAGGTCGGCCCATCTGAGGAAAACTGGGTCCTCTTCTGTTGTTGTGTTTCTTAAACCTGTTAAATCCGGTTTTCCAGGTTTCGAAAGCGAAAGTAAACTTCTGATAAACTTTTAAATTGTGTTTACCATGTAAGAGGATACTACGGAAATAAAAGATTAAAGTTTGTTTTACGGTATATTACAGCTAGAAGGAAGTTCGCATCCCCCATCACAGAAAGGCTATCCACTTCTGCGTGAATAATTTGTCGTTGAACTGAAATTGTTCATATATAGGTGGTTTAGAGAACGTTGAAAGGTAAAATTAATTTCTTTCCCTTATATTTTTCAGTTCTTTTGATTTCAGTATTTTGTGTGTGTAAAAAAAAAAAAAATGATTTTGAAATATTTTCGCCCCGGGTCTACGTTTTCGAAAGTCATTTGCCCGTTTGTCGTCCTCTGTGTTATTCCCCTGTATCTTTTGCCTTTCTACCTTAACCATGTAAACCTTTGCCACACACATTCTCGTTTGTCTGTCTGTCAGTTTGTTTGTTTGTCTGTCTGTACGTCCGTCTGTCATGGGTAATCAGTGTTTAATAGATAATCTGATCAGAATCTGCATGACGAGCGACCGAATTTTAGTGCAATTGTATTTTAGCCCCCCCTCCCCCCCCCCCCCAAAAAAAGGGAGATAGTTTTTGTCTCAATTTGTATAGTAAAATATTTGATAATGAACTTTCCGTCAAAACTTTTGCTCGAACAAAATGTTGCTCACCAAGCTGAAATTCAAAGGGAGATTAATCTTATAAGTTTGTGCAGATAGAATTTGGAAATTACAACTGAACTTCAAGAAATTGTAAAAGTCTTTCTGTCAAACATTATAAATTTTCTGTGGTAATCATCTATGCTAAGCCCGACTCGCTGATCAAGATCAGATTGCACAGAACGTACAATCTGATCTTGGATCTACACTGTCCGATAAGGAGATATCTTTCCTCCAAA